>CAMTDV010000005.1:69945600-71356225 GCA_947069175.1 Scalesia atractyloides | reverse complement strand
AAAATGTGTTTCCTTTTAAAGAAAAAACAGTTTTTCATTCATTTGATATGAACACACATCTTGAAGTTAATACACTTAATAACTTTGATACTCAACAATTAGAAGATCCCGATCATGAGGAAAGGGATAAATCTGCTGATTTACCTTTATAACATCAGTCTCAACAATCAGAGACTCCGACTGTCCCTTCTAGAGGCATGGCTGTTCCTCAGCAACCTAGAGGTTGTGATAGTGAGCCCGGTAGGGTTGAGGATGTGAGTGGAAGTAATGTAGAAAGCTCAAATTCTGAGGGTACTAGTTCTGAATTGAGTGTTCAAGTTGAACCTAGAAGGTCTAGTAGAGCTGCTAACATGCCTAGGAAATTTAATGACTATGTTGTTGAAGGTAAGGTGAAGCGTGAAATTGAAAAAGTAGTTAACTATTCTTGTCTTAATAAGAGTACTGAACCTAGATCATATAGTGAAGCTGTTAGGGATCCTAACTGGGTTTAAGCTATGAATGATGAGATTGAAGCTTTTTTGTATGGTGACTTGCATGAGAATGTATATATGTCTTTGCCTGAGGGTTATTATTCTAGGAATGAATCTAGAGTTTGTAAGTTAAAGAAGTCTCTTTATGGTCTCAAACAGGCATCTAGGATGTGGAATGCAAAACTTGTTAAGGTGTTAACTGAGTTTGGTTTTGTGCAAAGTATGAGTGATTATTCATTGTTTGTGAAAAATTGTGATAATGTTATTGTTGTACTTCTTGTTTATGTAGATGAAATTGTCTTAACTGGGAACAATATAAATGATATCACAAAAGTCAAAAATGCTTTGAAAACAAACTTTTTGATTAAAGATTTGGGAGAGTTAAAATATTTTTTGGGAATTGAGGTTATAAAAGACAATGGTGGGATATGTTTGTCACAAAGGAAACATTGTATGGATTTGTTAAGCGAATATGGGATGCTTGGGTGTAAACCAAGTAGCTGCCCTATTGAACAAAACCAAGTGATTGCAAATATTTGTAAGGAAAAACATCACGCTTTGTCAAATTTAACCTTTTATCAAAAGCTGCTTGGTAAGTTAATTTACTTGTCACATACAAGACCGGATATAGAATATACTGTGCATTTTTTAAGTCAATACATGCACAGTTCAACTATTGGACATTTGGAGATTGCTTATAAGTTGTTAAGATGTCTTAAACGGTCTCCTGGGAGAGGTATTTGTTTTAAAAAGGTGATTTGTTTGAATTGAAAGCATACGCTGACTCTGATTGGGGAAAGTCAGTTACTGAGTCTAGGAAGTCAGTATCTGGTTTTTGTGTCTTCTTAGGAAACAACTTGGTTTCCTGGAAGAGTAAAAAGCAGAGCACTATCTCAAGATCTTCAGCCTCGGCTGAATATCGAGCTTTGTGTGCTGCTGCGTGTGAAATCTTGTGGCTTATTATGTGTTGAGCGAATTGAATATCAACGTACATCATCCTACATGTTTGTTCTGTAATAGTACAACAGCGTTAGCCATTGCGACTAATCCGGTGTTCCATGATCGTACCAAGCATTTTGAGCTTGACCTTTTCTTTTTGAGGGAAAAATATCCAAAGGTGTTATTAAAACTGTTGGTATTCAGTCTGAAGATCAAATTGCTGATATATTTACCAAAGGTATGTTGGCTACTCAACATGAATATTTGTGTGATCAGTTAAACATGCAGGATTGTTTTAGTCATTGAGTTTTGGGGGGGGGGGGGGGGGGGGGATGTTAAAAGTTCTATAGTAACATTCTCATCTCAATGACTTAAAATAACATTGTGTGTAATATAACATTGTTACACATACATTTATTATAAATATAATAATTGTGTCACACATAATACAATATAATTTCTAATGTTATTTTTTGTGTGAGGTACAAATGTCAACTGGGCTGGATTCACAATTTATATGCAGCTGGGCTTTGGAAGGCTTAGAAGATGATTTGTTTCTGTTGGGCTTAGGAAATGATGTTGGGCTCAGGAGATCAGATTGCAGCCGTTGTTCCGTATATCTTAGGGTTCAGTATACGCATATAAATAGAAGTGTTATCCCACTCTTGTACTCATTCAATTCATCTGTCCAACTTCACCTTCTCTCTCTTCCATTGAGCGATTAGTGTTTGTAATCACAAATTCGTCTTGAATTTGTGAAGGTTGAAATCTGTTAGTCGTATTGGATTATTGAATCAATAATCCGTAGGAGTAGGTGAGAGGTTATTGTGAGTTTCTGTTTCTACTTCACTTTCTCTCTCTTCCATTGAGCGATTAGTGTTTGTAATCACAAATTCGTCTTGAATTTGTGAAGGTTGAAATCTATTAGTTATAGTGGATTATTGAATCAATAATCCGTAGGAGTAGGTGAGAGGTTATTGTGAGTTTTTGTTTCAGAATAGAGATCTTGGGTTTGAATAATATCTTGGTTTGGGTATTTGTATTATCTTGATGATCTGAGTTGATCCATGTTTTGTAACAACAAAACTAATAATAAACTGTATAAAAACACATAAAGTTGATATCATTTTAAAGAGATTCAAACTGATTTCTTCAATTGCGAAATGCATATGTACCGCTTGTAATTAGCAACAAATAACTAACGAAGTGGGATTGTAGATTTGTAGTAAGAATTAAAAAAAAATTATTTCTAAGTCATCATTGTTCATTTATGGTTTCATAGGCCAGATAATATTCGTGATGGAGTTGATAACAAAAGACAAACATAAACACAAATAAATGCCACTTCATTAAACACGCGTCTTGGTTTAAGTCTAGAAACAAGAACGCAATAATGGAGATTGATGATGAGATAGACAAACAAGAACACGCAACAATGGAGATTGATGATGAGATAGACAAACAAGAACACGAATCGCAGGTCGAAAATAAGCTCAATGGTGAATTAAGTTGATTATAGCCTAAAATTATGGTGCATTTTTTGGGCCGAAAATCAATCATAGGTTGTCTTAGAGAAACACAAGTCATGAAACAAGTATGACTTATAAAGTAGTTGGTTGATTTAAATTATGTCTACTAGGGTTAACTAGTTAAGGGGACGAGGAGCAATCAAATCAAGGCCTACGAACAATGGCGAATACATGAATTTTCAGTATAGATAGCAAGTTATAGGTCCAGTAAAAATTGTGTTCGGTCAAACAAAACAAAAAAACTAGCACAAACAAACAAATAAACAAATAAAAATCTAACTAAAACAAAAAAAAAATTTAACCCAATAGAAATTGTGAGAACAAATAGTAAAATAATTAAGGTTTTACTGTTCAGACAAGACCCAGTCCATAATAGTGTATCAAGTATTAACCAAACACAACCATGAACCCATTAATGACATATCCATGTAGATTAGGAACCAAAAAGTCATAAATTGAAAAAAAAAGTTTGCCATGGTATTAATACCTTTGGTGGTTATTTTTTCACGAGAATGCATCACTGCTTCAGAAAGTTAAAACAAATCTTTAACAAACTTTCACTGGAATAATTGGCTCCTTTTTAAGGTAAACTTCCTGGTGTGGAGGTTAAGTTTGGATTGGTTGCCAATCATGGTGAATCTGGCTAAGGCTGAATAGTGTGGGGGCGTGAGTTGGGTAATCAATTGCCACATAGGATCACTAATTAAATGGTACACCGCCTCCCTCATGCATGGATCGTGGTTCACGTGGATTAAACCATGGCAACCATGGGCCTCTTTTTTCTTTTTCCAATATTTTAAGCATGTGCAGGTTTATGTAGGGTGGGGGTTTGGGTTATTACCACACCTTTTAATTAGAGGTGGGTGACATAATGCTGATGTGGCGGGTCATGAGGGTCATGACGACACCTATAGCCTAAGGCTGAAGAGTGGGGGGGTGTGGGTTGGTCAACAATTGCCACCAAGGACCATCAATCACACACTACACCGTCCCCTTGGAGCATGAATCATGGTTCGCATGGATTAAATCACTGCAACCAAGCCCCACATTTTCCTTTTTTCCTTTATACAAAAATATATACTAAAATAAATAAGGGGATAGTGATTTGGGTTTGGGATGAGTGTGGTACCGGTACCGAAAATACCTATACCGAAAAATAGAGAAAAAGGGTACCGGTACCAAATATACGGATACGGTACCGGTATTTACCGGTAATTAGACCAAAATACCGGTATCAAAAAATGGAAAAATATGAGTACGGATACCGAATATAACTTGTATAGTACCGGTTAGGTACTGATACCCAGTAACAAATCCTAATCCCTAGTTTAGGTTATGACCATACCCTTAGGGTAGTGGTTTTGGATGGTGGATTAGAGGTATGTGACATGACATTGATATGGCAGGTCATGGTGGTCATGAGGTTAATGACCACACCCTTTAACCTAAAAGGAATGTCAAAGTCGGGCTTCTTTATTATAAGTTCTGTGGTGATGTGGATGTTAATTATTTTTGTAAGTATATAATGGATAACATATAAAATGTGTACCTGTTACAACATTCAAGCCAACAAATAATCCAGTAACTGATGTAGACATCAAAGTAGACATGATAGTCAGTTTGATCTGGTTCCCGTTTAGGGTGATTACGAGTGATGTGAATTTAGGAGTTCTTGGAATGATGAACTCGTGATATTGGGATAAAGAGGGGACGATTCTTAGTGATGTTATTTGTGGAGTGTAACCTTTTAACCTCAATAATGATCTCCTAAAGTACGTCTAAGGGGAAACCTTTATTAGTTAGTAAGGGTGATATGGTCCATCAACAATTCATCATCATCATACTCAGTAAATCTCATCAATAGCAAAGCTAAGGTAGAGTCCGATAAAGGGACGATATAGATAGCCTTATCTCTACCCCGTAGGAATAGACAGACTGCTTTCGGTGAGACCCCCCACTTGATAGTAGTTTTACATAAAGTCTTGGACCCAAGGCACATAACACTTAGTAATCAGAACAAAGACTGATTGGTGCATGTATCCCATTGTATTTTGGCTATGCAAATCTAACCATGTGCCATTTTTAATGTTATTTTCACACAATTAGTTAAAAAAACGTTAAAATTAGTGCAATTCTACTTTTGCCCCTAATGTGCTAAAAGTAGTTCAATTAAAAGCAACTAAATTAACCTAATTCTAAACTCTAAGTAATACTCTATACTCACTAAAACGCACTAAACTACTAACCGGCAAGTGTACCGATCGACTATAGCATAGCTAAAGTAAGTCCGGATATCGAACCCACGAGACTCTATTAATTACGTTAACGACTTTATCTAGACTACGACTGACACGAACATACTGATTTGTTTGATTGTTTGGGGGGGGGTTTCTAAAAATTCCTAAATAAGCAATTAAAGTTAAACTGAATTAACTAAATTAACTAAAGCCTACGATTTAACATGGACTTTACTCAGATGGTGGAAACACTACCTAGACTCGAATCCTGATTGTTTTTAGTAATGACTTTGTTAGGAAATTGATTAATGTGGAATCGGGATCGTAGAATTCTCACCTCTCGGGAAATCTAATAGGACCTCTAACCCTTCTCAAAAGCACACTATAGCACCCTCGAGGTTGTTACAATTACCGGTTATTAGACTCTTTGTCAAGACACTTAATGGGTTTATAAAAGTATCCTACAAGGCTCACTCCCTGTCGAGATCTAAACCAAGGATAGACTTGTTTTCTCAATTGAACTTGCTAGACAATAGCCAACGGGTTTACTTCCGAAGGAAGCTCCTACCTTGCGGCTTAATGATTTAGACCTAGCAATAACCTCGTACCTTTTAGCTATAGATGATTAGTAGAACACTTGATTTTATGAGATCACCAATTATTACTTTAAGGTCTATTGCGCCTTCAACCCTAAAGATGCTAGATTTATTACGTGATATAGACAGTCACCAAAAACTAGAACCTGACATGACTCTATTATGTGATAAAGACCATCACCAAGATTCATGTAAAGCAATAAACAATAATTAAAAACTATCAAGTACGCAAACACATCCAACTAATAGAACAAGTCTTTTACAATTTATAAACAAATCCACATATATCAAATATCCATAATAAAAATCGAAACTTTAACAATCATTCATCTCGTCTAGGTAGTTTAAAGGATCTAGCTAATCAAAGTCATGAAGTTAATCGAAAACAAAGTATAATAAAAAACAAGAAACATAGTAAAAGGACGAAAGACGAAAGTGGAGACACCCGAATGACACGAACGTGAACCCGAATGCTTCCTCGACTTCAACTCTCTAACTAGCAACTCCGAGCACTTGAAAATCTTCGATCCGTTGCTTCAAATTCGCCAAGAGTTCTCTCAATTTGTAACTTAGGATTTTAGAATGATTAAGTTATGTTTATATATGATTCAGCTCAAAATCTGCAGTCTGCGAAAACCTACCCTACACGTGGCGCGGCGCTATAGAATCCAAAAAACCAATATTTAATAGCTACGTGCAGCGCGTAGCTCAATTCCTCAGGCCTACGCGTAGCGTCTAGGCCTTATTTCGCCAGATTTCATCGTTTTGCATTCCCGATCCATTCCAACTCGTCCCGAACTCAACCATTAACTCTTTTCTAGCTGATTTCATCCATTTTAAGCTCTTTTCAGCAACCGGGACCTGTACGAACAAAAACTATTAAAAGAAACTATTCTATCTACGAAACGAAACAAAACGATACGAAAACTAAACAAACTCTACATGATAAATAGATGTATTTTACAATACATCAAATATCCCCACGCTTACTCTTTTTTCGTCCTCGAAAAAGAATTTTATGCAAACGGAATTAGAGATTGATAAATATTCGGGTCAAAAATATAAATTACTTATTAAAATCAAAACTTGTGTTAGCCCGATTGCAAGTATACTCGTCATCTTAAACTCAACCTGGTTCCAAGCCCTCATCATGCCATTTATGTTCAAGTGCGGTCAGTCTACCTAGGGTCTCACGCTAGAAGCCACAGTACATCTAATCCCGCCTCAAGCTTATAGAACAAAGGGAACGAATAATTTACCCAATTCACAACCGTTTTATACCAAAATTCAAAGAATTTAAAATCAAAATTTTCTTTCTTTTTTTCAACTTTGCTTTACCTAACCAAGAGGTTGTCTCAACCACAGTCACCATCCTCCGAGAGCGACAACTTAGGCGTCGGTAAATTTTTGCAATTTTTTCTTTTCTTACAACCATCCTAGAAGCAATCTCAGTAGTCACCATCCCCAAAGAAGATTACATTTGCCTGGCCTACTTTTTCAATGAAGCTCACTTGTTCTATTTTTTTCATAACTAAAAATTTCTAAAAATTTTAGCTTATAACGGCATTCCATATACTATTTTGCCGGTTTCTGTAACATCCGTAAAAAACGGATGTTAGAAACCGACTCGATTTGTAAACTGGATCCTAAGTGAAAATAAATTAAAATTAGTGGTTCTTTTATTTATTTTATGTTTTTTTAATATAGATACATACTAGTTTAATTAGATCCGGGCCATTCATAGATTACCCTTATTTGTGACTCGACCCGTCCTTACATTCGTTTTTCATTTCCATCTAATTACACAAATATTCTATTTTTATTTAGTTACAATTATAGTGATAATAATAGAATATTTTTTTCTTTATTATTATAAAGATGTTATTTTATTTTATATATAGTTTAAGGTGATTAAATTTAAAACTAAACAAGAAACGGGTCATTTCGTAAGTTGCTTATTATCCGAAGGTTTGTTTGGAAAGTATGGACTTTAAGCTTGCACATTATCTTCCTCGTAAATAAATACGACCTGCAATATTTCCGTAACTTGCGACCCATCTTTATGATTAGTCGAGTATGAAACGTTTTGGTAACTGATAAACATCATTGTATTCTTAAAAGACTGGATTACTTCTCTACTAATCTTGCAAGTTTGACTCGAACTCTTTCGTAAATCTTTTCGAATCGTTGTCACGCCGGTCGAAATATTGGAGATCGCCGCCGCATGTAACAGCCCCTCCAGGAGATACCAACTAGTCACCATGGCTGCCATCCTCCACTAGCCGCACCACCTTCACTGTTGTAACTGTTCTTCGCACATGGCCTTCGCGTTTGATATCGATTTCGATACACTAACAACCACCGTAGACCGCATAGTGTACTAGCGGGGCTGCCTTGCTCTATTCTCTATGGCTAGAGAGGGTGATCGTTCGTTTGATATTCCATATTTGTGCGATATCGTTTTAGTGGATCGAGTCTTCGCAAACTGTGAGTAAACTCTCTCCTGTTTTTGTCATTAACTTTTTGGGGTGTATCAATGTGTTTCGAATAATTGTTTTTATCTAAAATCGAGCATGCAATATCAAGTGTGTCGTATATGCGTTATATGTTGTTGTTGTTTGTTGTTGAAGTTGTTTAGGTCATAATACTCAATAGTCATTCATCCAGTGGATCCACGGCTGACTTTTCCTCATGACCTGGAGATGCCGGTATCGCCCCATTGGGTTGACCTTTCCTCCTAACTATAGGGAATTGGTATCACCACAGTCACACCCTTATGGGTGTGGGACGCAAGGAGTCGGTTTTGGTGTCGGTCTTGGTCTTAGTCATTGTGCAGTCACCATTCTATGTTCGTACTACTTGTTGCATTACTTCACATGATTAATTGCATGTTCAATATATACATTAATATTTGGAATTAAAATGGTAAAACATTTTATTCCTTAAATTTAAAATGGTAAGCCTATTTTATTAAACAAAGGTTTACTCGCCAGCTCTTGTAGCTGACCCAAAAATACTATCTTTACACATGATACAGGTGTAGATGATCGAAGGATGGACTGGATCAGGATCACGTGGGAGCTTTGCCTTAGTAATTAAAAAGACAAGTTGATGTATTTATTTGAATATTTGGACTTGTATGAAAAGTGTAACATTTAATTATGACAATGTTTAATTATGAAATTTCAATAGTGTCATAAGTTTTGGGCAATCATCATGCCCCGTACCATTCCGCTGCGGGCCGGGTGTGACAGTTTCGACTTCCTATTTTTCCTAGATGAGCACCCACTAGCAAACCAACAATTAAGGTATATTTAGATTAAAGGAACCTAAAACCAAGTCGATCCTACCCGCATATCCCAAACTAGACACAAGCTCAACTATATTATTCTCATATTATTATTATTTGAACCCGAACAAAAACCCATCTTATCTATCATTTTTCGTTTTTTATTTTGCAAACTCCTTTATTCAAAAGATATTTTCTATTTTTAATTTTTTTGGATTTTTTTTGTATGTTTCAAATTTTATGACTCAAACTAACACTAAAAACTATGTATCCCATCCCCACACTTAAAAATTGCATTATCTCTAATGCAAGAACGAGACACGCCTCAAACTACCTAACAAAGCAACTAAAAACTAAATACTAAATAAATAAATATATACAAGTATACAAGTGGAAACGACTTAGCTGAATCTATGCGAGATTGTCAAAGTGTCAGTCTATTCTACATATGCCCTCCACTCCGAACGCGCTCAGCAAACAATTCCTAACTCTCGGACATGCGAACGGCCGCGGCATACATAACACCATACCTATGAAAATAAGCGTACAATACAAAACATAGCATAGCATAATAGTGTCTCAAACATCCAACCAAACAAACAAACTATCCAAACTACCCCAACCCAACCAACCAATATCATAGTATCCAAAATTAGGGGTATAAATCGGATTAGATAAAAACAACATAAAAAGAAAATAAAAACATAGAAGATACGCATCATGCTCCAGCTGCTGCCATCCCCACACTAATCCTCATCATCACTCTCCATCTATTCCTCCTCCTCCTCCTCACTATCATCACTGCTACTCTGCTCATAAACCGGAAATTCTGGCGTCTGGTCCACATAACCACCCTGACCAGAACCCAAACCTCCCTGTTGACCTGAACTACCTGGACCACTTGGATCATAACCTCCTGGCATCTGAAACTGCCTTGGATCGGCAAACGGCTGGAACAAGTCAGGGACGTTCATACTCATGCGTCCCATCATGTACCTGATAGCACCATCCTGTCTGTCCTGCCTAAAGTCAATCCTAACAAAACCCAAATCCATACGCTCATAAAGCGTTGCCAATGTAAGTGGGTCTGGTGGTGGCTGTCTCCTAGGGTACTGAGGAGCCGGTATCTAATGTCTCTGAGTAGCTCGCTGGCGACCAGGAGGAAACGCACCCTGCATCACATCATCTGCTGGGTGTCCAACCGGGGGCATGACCTGTGGCCCTTGTCTAGCATCTGACCAAGTGATAGGCTCGGTCACAGTAAGTGATACGTGGTCGAAAACCGGTGCTTCGTTTTGTTTAAGTTCATGTTTTTACATAACTTTTAGTTTTGAATAGCATACTTTTGATTGGAATTGCGTTTTGCAGGTCCAATGGAGTTTAAGGAGCTATTCGGGAGCTATACGAAGGATCGGGAGCGAACGGGAACAACCAGAGACGCGTGAAATGGAAAACCGGAGGAAAACGACTTAGAGGGGGCGTCGGCGAAAATTGGCGTAGACAGCACGAACTAGCGTCGGCAGAAAAACTGACTAACCAGGCTGCGTCGGCGACGCAGCCTCCTGGTCGCCGACGCTAGCTTGTTGTTTGTTACGTTTTGATGAGTTTTAATGGGATTTTTTACCACTTTTTCAGAGTTACGCAATTTTGAACTTAAAACCTTCATCTTGGAGCCAAGAACACCACTCCCTTCATCCTAGATCATCTCCAATCCATCCAATCAACACCGAATCACCAAATCAATCATCTTTGCAACCAATCCATTCCACCATCACCATCATCCATACTTTTCCATTGTCATCACAAACCCTAATCCTTTATTCAAAGCTTCGAGATGTCAAGATCCAAGTTTCAATCATCCGGTGATTAAGTTCCTTCAACCATGAGCGGCTAATCACCTTGGTTTCACCCCGGTGTAGGTAGTTGTTTAATCTAGGGTTTTGAATTGTGGTTTGATTTTACTTTGTGACAACTTGTGTTGGTTTTTGAAGTCATTAACAATAGCTTACATTTGTTTTGTATTCGTAAATCATCGAACGATGATAAAGTTATGACTTTGCGAAATGGTTATGTGTATTCATGCATTTTTATGATTAGGTTTTAGTTGTTGTGATTATAAAGTGCATTCTTGTCCGTTCTTTGGAGCGTTGATAGTTATTGGCATCTATGTCACGGTACACTAAATCCGTTAACCACTATACAATTGAGTTGAATCAGAAACTTGTAGAAACCCTAGGTTGGTAATTACCGAAACCTGGTGTGAACCCTTTTTATAAATATTATTTGAATCATTATATGTGTTTTTGTTAATCAAACTCAAATCGTTCATAGTAGTTAATAAAATCAACAATCATCGTTGGTTAATTCCAACATCTTTTCTCAAATAATTAAACAAATTAAGATAGCAAGCTTCATAAAACGTGACACCTTCATAATCAAACTATTCTATTCGTAAACCATAAACTCTTCACGGATCGACCCCTTACTACCACTAACGCATTTGTTAAGGGTAATTTGGGCTTATAAGTATTATCTTTGACCGGGGCGCGACACTCCGATCAGTAAGTATACCTGCCTTCTGCAAATCAATAACCCGGAAATGCCTAGATGTTGTACCAACACACAATGTATCCAAATTGTACTTCCTAAACACCCCTAGATTCTCTACCAACCTAGTAATATAAGGACCCATATCCAAAGCAGCTCTAGGTCCAGACCGACTAAAAGACCACGCCAACACACTAGCCAAATTCGTATTCCTATTCTCAACCAAACACATCAACAGAAACAGATCAACCCAGTTCGCCTTATTCTTTCCCGACTTCCTACCAACCAGACTGGTAGAAAACACCTTCAACACAAACCTATAAACGGGATCACGAACCGAAGTAATCAAGTTGGTGTTTGCAAAACCAACATCCGATATCGTACCCCAAAACCTGCCAAGATCATCCCCACTAAAACACAACTCTCTCTGAGTCACATAAGCACCCCGCATACCCTTCAAAAACTCTAGAGTAGTCACCTCCACTACTAGCAACAACAAACTGTGGGATGGTCATCTTGTTTTGGTCAAAAATCACAACAAGGATAATGTAACCAAACTTTGAATATGAGGTTCAGTGCTTGAGTGATGAACAATTGTATGAACAAATTGAAAATGTAAACAATGGTAAACACCGAGATTTATACGAGCAAAAAGCCCTTGATCAATGAATGATCTCCGGCATAAAAAACCTCGGGTGATGGAAACTACCGATCACCAATTATATTAGAAACAAAGATTACAACTTTGGAAATATTGAGCTTGTTACAATGAGAGCTAGAGTATGGTGAGTGTGATATTCCAGAGAATGTATGCGAGTGTGTGTGTTCAACCAGAGATTCGTGTGGCTATCAAGCTCAATATCCCACTAAATATCTAGCTAATCTCAATGAACTAACTATCCGAAATTCATGCAAGCTCCCCACGTTCACATGTAACGGTCATGGCTTCACTCGCACGTGTTATATTCGGCATATTCTTGTGTTATTCTCGTGTTGACTCGTTCATATTACCTGCATACGTAAGCTAACACAAAGGAACAATTGTTAGCTAACATAGATATAGGTAAGGATCCTTGATCCTTAGACTCCCTGCAATTTCCATTGAGGATCCATGATTCAGGTCCAGTCTCAGGATAGATGATCCTCACCATAAATTCCATGCCCCAACAATTGCCCCCAAAATATGAGGAATAAGATGCAATTAAATGAGTCATATTTTTCGTTAGAATCGAACTATCCGTTAGCCATAAACTAGTCGTTAAAACCGGACTAGCCGTTACTGTTGTGACGTCATCGACAAGATAGCTCTGATAAAGATAGCCCACCCAGAAGCCAAAACCTGCTTAACAATCCCTCGTCTGAACTCTGCCGATTCACTGATCCTGAAGTTGATCAGTTACACCCCTGTTTTCCGGAGGGTACCGTTTTTTCGGCCCTTTGACTCATCCATGAAAAGCGATTGCATATCCAATACCTGGGTGTGCTTTCCAGTTGCTCCGTTCCTAATGGGCTATACCTGTCTGTTCCCAGCCTTTACCCAAAGCTTTTTCACTCACACCGGCTTATGCTACAGCCAGGGGATGCCTATGCTGTGGAGGGTTTTGTATACCCTTGAACAGCTCATAGCAAATGAGGGCATTAGCTTTGGTCTTCATGAACTCAAGCAACTGTATAATCTTGTTAGCCATGGATCCCACCGATTCGTCTTCAAATCTAAACCACAACAGCTACATCTAATCCTCAAAACTACAAAGAACGATAAAACTTGGAGGAACCAGTTCTTCTTTGCCAGGAGAGACTCCATTCCCGACGAGAAAAACCTTCCCAAAAAGTGGAATGTTGAGGGTAGGATTTAGGATTCTTTAGGCAAACCAGTAGAAAGTTAACTTTTTTATCTATTATATAAAACATAACTGATCCTTTGTATTTTTCATGCAGCAACTGGCTTTGCATCTATTCCGGAATCTCCTGCTACTGCATCAAGGATAGTTGCCTTTTGGGCCCTGGATTCAAGTGTCAGAACTTTCAAAGCAAAAGAAAAGGAGTCAGAGGAGACCAACTCTACATCGTTCACCATGTCAAGTAAGTCCCCATTTAATATCTGGTAGAATTATAATAAAGTAAAGGTTCGAGACTTATCTTTGTTTTAGGTGCCACCAAATCTGCATCCAAAGCTGCTGCCAAGTCTGCCATCAAGTTTGATCTTGGTGAGGAGCATCATGACCCCTAGCTCTTCCAAGAAAAAGTTGGCCACAGGCCAAAGCCATGCTGTGCCGAAAACGATGACTACCCGCGCCAAATACGGATCAAAGAGGAAGAAGCCAAGTGAGCCTGCTGAGGAGATCTCTGACCCTAAACAACAAATCTTTGCCTTCATCTCCGAGGTAAGAATCACCGATCCTGGTATTTTGCACACGTTCCTTGAGGATCACTGATCTTCATCCTGAACTTCATTTATTGTAGAAAATCACTGAGATCCAAGCTGCCCAAGCCGATGCTGAAGAAAGCCTGGTTGAACTCCGAACCATCGCTGCTGCCAAGGATAAGAGAATCGCGCAGCTGGAAAAGGAGAACAACCGTCTGCAGAAGCAAGCTCTGGTGGACCAGATTCAAGCGTACAAGGAGCGGTTGGAGGCTGCTGATGAGGCTAAGGTTTGTGCTGCCAAGGTGATCCTGCAGGCTAAAATCAAGATGGCCCAGGAAGCTGTGGATCCCTCCTTCGACAAGTCTGAATGGGACGTTGCTGGATGGAAGCAGAGGCTGCGTGATCTGGGGGTTGAAAAAGATACAGAGGAGGAGTTCATGCTTGAGGCCGAGCCTAGTGGGACCAAGGAGCCAACAGAAGCAGCAGCAGCAGGCGACAATGGTGAAGATGGTGAAGGTGGAGCGAAGGTGGATGATTCAGCTGGTGTGTAGGCTGCAACAATGGGCAATGATGGAAATTTCTAGACGTGGCCGGAGCCCATTTTTTATGGTTTAATGGTTTTTATGGTTTGTTTTGAACAATTTGGGGTTGTACTTAAACATTAGTATTTAGGGTTGGGGATCACTGATCCTTTGGACAATAGGGGGTAGCAAGGGTGGATGGGTCCTTTTGTTTGTGGAGGATGAAGCCCTTGATGCTCCCACCTTTAATTTCCTGCACTTTATGAACTGTTAATATGGACACCCTTTGCCAACCCAAGTGGACGGGCCACGTTTTGCTGGTAGAAACTTGGGTAGGCAATTTTGACAACCTTAGAAGGGTTTTACTAAATAAAACTTTAATCTTTTGGCTATATTTGGTGTCACCTACTTATTTTATGTTTTGAATATCGTTGCATCTATACTTATTGGTCAATTCGCTATTATATAACTTTGGAGTTTATAAGTTGTTAAAAAGAATACCAAATATGTGTCAAAACATGTTCTATCTTAAAGACTTAACATCGTATGATCAAGGATCACACATCCTGTTGTCAAAGGTTGAAGGGTAACATAAATAAGCCAGAAATAAAACAAAAGCAAATGAAGGATCACACCGGTGAATCCATGTTAGGATTCTATATCCTTAACACTTAAAGTTGTGTCAATCAAAGCATAACAATCGATAGAACTTTAGGATTCATGATCCTTAGCAGTTAAACTTCGTAAACCTGTAACAGTATATAACTTCGGACTAAGCCAAACATCAAATGAAAGAATCATTAGTAACTGGGGGCAAGCCCAACAAACTGGGGGCAAGCCCATATAAACTGAGGTCAAGCCCAAATAATATAACTTGAGCTAACGTGAAAACGTTAGAAACCTTAAGATTCTGGTGTATGGCCCTTACTGGCGTCTAACCAAACTTGAGTGACATGAAAATGCCAAAACCTTAGCTAACGTGAAAACGTTAGAAACCTTAGGAACGGATGTATGGTACATCTACCATTATACTTAGCATCCTACATATAGCCAACAACAATGAAATTGTCAGCCCCTAAAGCGGGTACTGGTCCCATTGCCTCGAACTATACTTGGATAACGTGCGCTACTGGCAGGGTGTCAAAACCCAATTCGTGTGAAAGGTGAAACCATTAAACCTTAGAAGGTATTGGATACCTTAAGCTGGGGACATGCCCAAAGTCTTGTAGAGGTGGCCAACCTCTAGATCCCTTAGGTAAATTCTGCAAAAGCTTAAAACTAGATAAAATTGGATATTGAGAATTCAACATCCTTTCCTTAAGCAACAAATATAATATAAAAGAACTAGTAAAATGTTACCAAAGAAAGGTCACATATCCTTTGAGAATTCCTCAGTTTGAACGGGACATTAAAATGTTGAAGGATCCTTGATCCTTACATAAAATACTTCTTGAGGTGGATAGCATTCCAAGCTCTTGGCAGAAGGTTACCATCCATAGTTAGCAAACGATATGCCCCCTTTCCTGCTTCAGCTTCAATTAGATAAGGGCCTTCCCATTTTGGTGCTAACTTGCCATCAGCAGGATTCGTGGTATTTTGGAATGCTCTACTCAATACCAAGTCACCTACTTGAAATCTTCTAATCCTGACATTCTTGTTATAAGCTCCAGCCGTCCTTTGTTGATAACTAGCTAGCCTTATTCTCGCCAAGTCTCTATGTTCCTCCATGGTGTCCAAGTCTTGAGCTAGAGTCTTATCATTTGCCTCAGTATCACGGATGCTTGTTCTGGCTGTAGGAACTACCATTTCTGTAGGGATCACTGCTTCAGCTCCAAACACCAAAGAGAAGGGAGTCTGACCCGTAGCATTCTTAGGAGTTGTCCTATTTGCCCATAAGACATAAGGTAATTCCTCAGCCCATTTGCCCTTTTTGGATCCAAGCTTCTTCTTTAAGTTGTTGATGATGATCTTGTTGGATGATTCTGCCTGGACATTAGCTTGTGGGTGGACTAGTGTTGATGTTATCATCCTAATCCCCCAGCTGTCACAAAAGTTAGTAGTACGATTCCCAATAAACTGGGATCCATTATCACAAACAATCTCAGAAGGAATTCCTAATCTAGTTATAATATTTCTTTTAATAAAGGATATGACTTCCTTTTCTCTGACTTGGGCAAAGGCTTCAGCTTCTATCCATTTGGAGAAGTAGTCTGTCATAGCCAACATGAACACTTTTCCTCCTGGTGCCTTGGAAAGCTTGACTACTATATCCATTCCCTATATCATAAATGGCCAAGAGGAGGATATAGGATGCAGAGGTTCTGCCGGTTGATGAAGGATATTACTGTGTCTCTGGCAAGCATCACATTTCTTCGCGTATTCTACATCATCCTTCTTCATAGTAGGCCAATAATATCCTGTTCTAAGGATCCTTGAAAATAGTGCTCTGCCCCCAGTGTGATTCCCACAGTCTCCTTCGTGAAAATCCTTCAGGACTTCTTATATCTCAGGATCCTCAATGCACCTTAGATAGGGTCCTGCAAGAGACTTTTTATGTAACATGTTATTTATAATGGTAAACTGGGATACCTTAATCCTGAATGCTCTTGGATTTTCCCCAGTAGGGATTTCTCCATTCTGAATGTGTTTCAGAATTGGAAGGATCCAGGATCCTGAATTGACTGCATATCATCATTGGGAACAACTGCAACACCATCCATTATTTCCATTGCTTCATTCTCCTCAATTTCAGGAGTTAATAGGTATCTTCACATCCTCAGGCATCTTCAATGAGGATCCAAGGTTGGCTAGAGCATCAGCTTCTGCATTCTCTTTCCTAGGTACCTGTGTTAAACTGAAAAAGCAAAATAATCTGTCAGTTTCCTGACTATCTCCAAATATTTGATTAGTTTTTCGCCTTTAACAGTATAGGATCCGTTATAATGGTTAGTAATCAATAAAGAATCTAC
Source organism: Scalesia atractyloides (assembly GCA_947069175.1). NCBI lineage: Eukaryota > Viridiplantae > Streptophyta > Magnoliopsida > Asterales > Asteraceae > Scalesia > Scalesia atractyloides. The sequence goes on along the minus strand of CAMTDV010000005.1, from coordinate 71,338,763 downwards.
AAATACTTGAAGATACCTGATCCTCATATTTTTAGCTAGTTGCAAACCGGCTATCAAGGCTTCATATTCAGCCTCATTATTAGTGGTCTGAAACTCACACGCTATAGATTGGGGTATAATGTCCCCCTGTGGCGATTTTAGTAGTAGGTCTAGTCCAGTTCCCTTGACATTCGAGGCTCCATCTGTGAAGAGTGTCCAAGGATCCTTGGTCTCCTCAAATTGTTGCACTTCTAGTTCAGCTTCCCTTTGTAGATCACTACTGAAATCAGCCACAAAGTCAGCCAAAGCTTGGGATTTAATAGCAGTTATGGGCTCATACTTATTGTCATATGCACTAAGTTTAACAGCCCATTTTGCCATTCTTCTCGACATCTCTGGTTTCTTGAGAACATTCTTAATAGGAAAGTTAGTTTTAATAACAATAGTATGAGTTTCAAAATAGTATCTTAATTTAGTAGAAGCCATGATTAAAGCAAGAATGAGTTTCTCTAAATGAGAATAACTGGCCTCAGCATCAAGTAAACTTTTACTTACATAGTATACCGGATGTTGTTGGCCTTCGTGGTCCTTAACTAGGACTGCACTTACCGCTTTACCTGAAACGGCTAAGTATAAAGATAAGGGCTCTCCATTTTCTGGTTTCATTAAAGCCGGTGCTGAGGATAGGTAATCCTTAAGGGCTTGTAGAGCAGTTTCATGCTTTTCAGTCCATTCGGACTTCTTATTCTTCCTCAAAACATCATAGAAATCCTTGCATCTTTCTGAGGATTTTGAAATGAATCTATTCAAGGCGGCAATCCTTCCTGTCAATCTTTGCAATTGGCAGGAGACTTGATGTTCACTAAAACCTTGATTTGTTCTGGACTTGCTTCAATTCCTCTCTTGGTTACCATATATCCTAAAAAATTTCCAGCTTTGACCCCGAAATGACATTTAGAGGGGTTCAACTTCATGTTGTATTGGTCAAGGATGTTGAATGCTTGTTCAAGATCCTTCTAGTGATCCTTAGCTCTTTTAGACTTGGCCACCATATCATTTGTGTATACTTCCATTGTGTGTCCGAGTTGCTCCTTGAACATCATATTCACCAGCCTTTGGTATGTAGCACCTGCATTTCTTAAACCAAAGGGCATAGCAATATAACAATATATGCCAGTGGGTGTCATGAACGTTGTATCCTCTTGATCAGATGGTTCCATCTGAATTTGCTGAAATCCAGATGAAGCATCCATAAAAGTTATCAACTCATGACCCGCCGTAGCATCCACCATGGAGTCAATGTGGGGTAAAGGGAAAGGACCTTGGGACATGCCTTATTCAAATCAGTAATATCGACACATACCCTCCACTTTCCATTTTTCTTTTGAATATCAACCACATTGGCTAACCATCTTGGATACTTGACTTATCTTATCATACCTGCCTTAGTAACTTGTCTACCTCTTCTTGGATAATTGCATTTCTTTCAGGTGCAAACTTCCTCCTCTTTTGGTGAATTGGCCTGAAAGACCTGTCAATACCAAGTTTACGAGTAATGACATCCTTTGAAATACATGTCATATCTTCGTGCTTCCAGGCGAAGGTAGATTTTCTATGTTTCAGGAAGGATACAAGATCCTTCTCTATGCTCTCCTGGATCCCGGATCCTATATACACCTTGGATTCAGGATCCTCAGGATCTAAGAGTATATCCTTGAGATCTTGTTCTCTTGCCTCCATGACGTCTCTTGGAGGATACTTTAATTGCTATGCTTCCCTAGACTTGGAAGCCGGTTTCATCGAAGAAGTATAACAGTTCTTTGCCTCCTGTTGATCACTCTCTATCTTGACTATTCCCCATGGACTTGGAAGCTTGACACATTGGTGGTACGTTGAGGGGACTGCCTTCATGTCGTGTATCCATGGCCTGCCAAAGATAACATTACAACAAGATAAGCAATCTATTACACAAAATTTTTGGATAGAATTCACTCCCTCTATGTAAATTTAGATTTTGATGTCCCCCAATGTATTCTTGGTTTCTCCACTGAATCCCACAAGCACTGATGATCTTGGGATGATATCGGATTCAGGGATGTTCATCTTTTTGAGGACATCCAATTGAATTATGTTCACTGAACTTCCTCCGTCAATGAGGATCCTGCGAACAAAATGGTTAGAAATAAATAAAGTAATGACAAGACCATCATGATGAGGATCCTGTATATCTACACGATCATCCTCATCAAAGGATATAACTTTCTGCTGAGTTAGGGTAGATGTTCAGACTGGTCTCTCCCCATTCTCCATCTTTGTTTCCTTAGCATGCCTTATTGCCGCTGAGAATGAGGTTCCACATATCAGAACCACCAGAAATAAAGTTAATGATCTGAGCATCTGGATGTGGAGGAGGAGCTCTTTCGGGAACTTTCTCAGTATCATGGGTCCTTGAACGTTTCCTTCCCAGTAATTCCTTCAAATGTCCTTTGCTAAGAAGATAGCCAATCTCCGTCCTCAACGCTATACACTCATCAGTAAGGTGGCCAAAATCCTCATGATAAGCGCACCATTTGGACTTGTCTTTATTGGTTGTGGCCTTCTCATTTTTCCGAGGCCACCTAGCTTTGTCACCTAGACTCTGCATAGCGGATTAGTTCATGATTATCAACAGAAAAACAATACTAAGATATTGGAGGATAATCCTCTTCGTCTTCCTCTTGATCAACTGCCTGCACATTGTGGCTGTCATGTTTAGAGTATGACTTGGATCGATTATTCTTAAAGAATGATCCGTGCTTTTCCTGTTTCGAGGATCCTGAGAGCCTCTCCTGGATCCTTTTGTCATCCTCTAAACGAATAAACTTCAATGCCCTGTTCCTTACTTCATCTAAATTCCTGCAAGGTGTCATAACAAGGTCATCATAGAATGAGGAATCCTTTAGAAATCCCATTTCGAATGCCTCCATAACAGTGGCAATATCCAAATTAGGAATTTCTAAGGATTCTCGACTAAACTTAGTGATGTAGTCTCTTAATGATTCATCACGTCCCTAGGTTATTCTAAATAGATCACTAGTCAATCGTTCAAAGGTTCTACTACATGAGAATTGATTATTGAACAAATTAACTAGATGAGAAAATGAAGTAATTGAGTAAGGAGGAAGACTTAGCAGCCATTTGAGTGCTGATCCAGTGAGTGTGGATCCGAAGCCCTTGCAAAGGCAGGCTTCCTTTAATCTTTCTGGAATGGGATTGATCTCCATTCTCTCCCGGTATTGTGCTACATGCTCCTCTGGATCAGTTGTACTATCGTACAGCTTCATGTTGGGGGTTTGAAAGCGTTTTGGTATCTCAGTATTGCATATAGGAGGTGCAAAACGAGACACCCTGTGACTTCCATCTGGGATCTCGGGAATGGGTTTAACCACTCCTGGGACGCTGGATATCATATCCTTAAGCTTCTGGAGCTCCTGTGCCATAGCCTGATTGATACCTGTATCCTGCATGGAACCATAGTTAGTGCCAAAAGATGTATTGACATTGTTACCTCCTGATTGGTTTGGAAGTGGTATGCCAGGAGCATATCCATAGGTGGACACTTCAGGTGTAATAGTTGGACTAGATGAAGCAATAGTCTGCATAGGGATGAAGTCCCCTTTGTGAACTTCAGAATCCTTGAATATCTGATTCCCTGAAGATCCTTGATCCTGAAAGATATTAGGTCAATGATACATGGGTGCTGACGGCCTTGAAGGATACTGCATGGATACTTGAACCTGAGAGGAGGATCCTTGAACCTTATCCCCAAGCAGAGGATCCTTGATCCTTAGAAAAGGATCCTTGATGCTGGAAATAGGATTCCTTTGGTGCAACTGTCTCCAAATATCCTCCTGATCTAAGATAGCCTCCTTGATACTGATACGATGATCCTGGAGATTGGGATGAGGATCCATAAGCCTGGTCATGAGATGCTTGGGGTTGCATCATTGCCAACAATCCATGCTGCAATCCTAAGGATCCTTGAGCCTGTGTCATCGCCATTGATCCCTGCTGGTAATTGGAGGATCCTTGGATTTGAACACCGGATCCCCTGGAATGCTGGATTGTTGATGCTGGAGAAGTGAAATCCAATGATCTGGGCATCAGCGGAGAGCGATCCTCCACTGATCTCTTCTACTTCTTGATTTCATCAATCTCCCGAAGGATCCTCTGGTTAGTTTTGTCCTGCTGTTCCATGTATCCTTTCATCTGCAAAATCAAAGTAGACAGATCATTGTTAGTAGGTGTAGAGAATGGAACAGCGGAAGCCTTCAAGAAAACTGGTGTTGGCTTCTTCTTCTGAGCATTATTAACACTCCTCGTTGGTGCAGGGGGGAATGGGAGGCAATGATGCACAAGTCTGAGATGGGGTAACCGCCGGCATGACACATGAAGTAGATTTTCCATGAGAAGCCATGTAGGTGAAAAGAATGGATGAAAATGGATGAAATGAACAAAATTTTTAGAATTAAAGCACCGATTGCCCCATGGTGGGCTCCAAACTGTTTTGGTAAAAAATCACAACAAGGATAATGTAACCAAACTTTGACTGTGAGGTTGAGTGCTTGAGTGATGAACAATTGTATGAACAAATTGAAAATGTAAACAGTGGTAAACACCGAGATTTATACGAGGAAAAAGCCCTTGATCAATGAATGATCTCCGGCATAAAAAACCTCGGGTGATGGAAACTACCGATCACCAATTATATTAGAAACAAAGATTACAACTTTGGAAATATTGAGCTTGTTACAATGAGAGCTAGAGTATGGTGAGTGTGATATTCCAGAGAATGTATGCGAGTGTGTGTGTTCAACCAGAAATTCGTGTGTCTATCAAGCTCAATATCCCACTAAATATCTAGCTAATCTCAATGAACTAACTATCCGAAATTCATGCAAGCTCCCCAAGTTCACATGTAACGGTTATGGCTTCACTCGCACGTGCTATATTTGGCATATTCTTGCGATATTCTCGTGTTGACTCGTTCATATTACCTGCATACGTAAACTAACACAAAGGAACAATTGTTAGCTAACATAGATATAGGTAAGGATCCTTGATCCTTAGACTCCCTGCAATTTCCGTTAAGGATCCGTGATTCAGGTCCAGTCTCAGGATAGATGATCCTCACCATAAATTCCATGCCCCAACACATCTCATGAAGCATCCTACCCAGACTGAAAGAAACTGCATCCCTCTCAGCAAAAGCACCCTATCTATGCTGAAAGGTCGAATGAAACTCAACCACTAGCTCGTCATATTGCGGCCAATTACAATCAACCATCATCCGAAACCTTGGCCCTAACAACTGCTCGACTCTCTCCCTAGCACCCATGCTAGCTAACCAGTCCCAATCAATTGTCCAATGCTCCATCAATTTGGTGCGAATGATTTTCTGCAATTTCGTCCATTCTTTAGTTTTTACTTCAAATTGTAAGAGCGGATGGTTCCTTCTTTGCGGAATACAGGACCTGTTCACCTGCTCCGGACCCTCATATCGAATCCGTCTACGCCTAGGGTCTGACACAGGTTGCGGATTCTCGAGTGGCACCCCTCTCGGACGTTTGTGTGGCCCTCTTCTTCTCCCCGATGAACTACCCTCGCCTGACATATCTTCCAAAACAAACATATAGACAAAACAAAGCAAACGAAGGTATTAGTGCAGGGTTACTAATCACAACTACTATTTTTCTTGTATTTTTATTTTTTTAATTTTTAATTTTTGATTTTTTTTTTTAGAAAAGTGGAAACAACCGTATAACATTTCATTCGCGGTTGAAACCGAAAAATAGAGTGAAAGCAAAAACGGGTTACCATTTACAAAAGCATAAAAATCCGATCTGATCTTCCATAGATTTATTACAAGATATTCTAAGGCAAAACCTAAAAACTAAGCATCCAAATCTAATATCCTCAACCTGCCACATATGTTAAAATAAAACGTCAATACAATTAAGTAAAGGTGAGCATACGAGTTTTGCATACAATATAGATAAAAAAGCGTTTAGCATACACCGCATGACATACGTAATAGTTGTGAATGATGTAATTACTTAGATTCATGCAAACCAACAAACCGCGATTGATCGAGGCATGCGAACAAGCGTTCACATCCTAAAAGAGAAAATAAATGCGAAATAAAAATGTGAGCCTTAACAACCCCGGGCCTCCGGGTGGCGGGTCAACCTCTAGTATACTATCATGTTAAGCGTGGCGTACAATCAATCAAGCAATACATACAATTCAGCAGATTTCACGTATAATCATGTAACAACGGGTTGCGATTAAGCGTTTGAGAGTTGTGTGATGTGATTTTGATATACGAACATATGTGACACCCAAAAGTGCGTTTAAGTGTAAAAGGGTTCAAGTATACTCACAGTAAGTGCATTTTGAGAGGGATTCGGGATCTGCGAGGAGTTGCGGAGAGTGCTGGGTCAGCCTGTAAGCGAACAAAAGTGCATCAGTCTTCCGAAATGCTGAAATAGATAAGTTTGGATTGGGCAGAGGACAAGTTCGGGCGAACTCGTATGTTTCCATACAAGTTCAAGCAAACTTGTGAAAACCCGTTGAGTTATGAGGCACGGCGAACTTGTCTAATTTCCAAGGAAATTATACAAGTTCGGGTGAACTTGTAAGGTTTGCTAACTGAGGGAGACAAGTTCAGGCGAACTTGTCTAATTCTCTTGAGAATTGGACAGAGTTCAGGCGAACTTGTGCCATTTTTGCAGATTTGACGTGGGAGACCAAGTTCGGGCGAACTTAGTCACCATCCTGGTGACAAGTTCGAGCGAACTTGGTGTATTCCGAGCAAACTTGATGGTTTTGGCATCCAAATCATGCGTTTTTGCGTCGTTTGCCGAGGAAATCGAGTGTTCATCCCTCCAACCTTAAGCCACTGAGTAAAACTTAGGCCAGAGAGGTCTTTTGAAGCGAGTTTAGCCATTTTACAGAAACTCAGGCTAATCCGGGCGAACTTGATTGTTCGTACGGGTTAGTCCAGCTCGTGTAAAGTGACGATTTCGTCCTTTTGCTTCCAGATCTGAGATCTTGCTTGACAACGCCTCGTTCCATTCAAAAGTGAACGAAACATACGTCATTAGTCCGAATATTGTGTAGAAATCAATGTTTTTAAAGGTTTTACTCAGATCTAAACATAGATCTGAGTGAAAAACAGAAGTCTTGTAGAAAAAGATGAAGATTTTTGTAAACAAAAGAGATTTGATGAAAACGAAGGCAAACCCTTGTGCAAAATCGTTGTAAAACGTTGTTGACCATTGTTGTGGTTGAAAACGGGTTGAATCTTACTTAGAAAACAAAGGGTTTCGGTTTTGGAGAGCTCCGGGCGAACTTGCAGCAAGTTCAAATGAGAGAATGGAGCTGAGTATTTATAGGTGGAGTGAGAATAAGTGAACAGACATCAAGTTCGGGCGAACTTGTTACAAGTTTGAGCGAACTTGTTACAAGTTCGAGCGAACTTGTTACAAGTTCGAGCGAACTTGTTACAAGTTCGAGCGAACTTGTTACAAGTTCGAGCGAACTTGTTGATTTCTTTAGGTTTTTAATACAAGTCCGGGCGGACTTGTGTCTTGTGAATGATTTAAGTGGCTTAGGAAAGTTCGGGCGAACTTGTGATATACAAGTTCGGCCGAACTTGACCAGTGGGCCAAGTTTTGTTGGATTATTTCGCGTTAAGTGTTCGTTCGGCGATTCAGTTCGTATTATATAGATATATTAAGCGTTATATTCGATATAATAGTGCGATTTAGCGACTCGAGCGTGTGAGAGCGTTGAGATAGCGATTATAACCATAACATAAACAACATAACACATATAAAACATAATTCCACATAATTAACTGTGATTTGCGATGCAATGAGATAAGCGATGTGATGGCACAAGTGTTTATTAAACAATAACCCACTCGGCTCGTATAGTAGCATAACTACTTGTGATTGCGATTGAATTAGCGATGCGTTTAATAATCGATTAGGTGCGATATAACTGTACTGAGCATAATTAATTAACACAACTTTCTTATAAATCGAATCTCGGGATTACAAAAAGATAGATACAATGGAAAATAAAAGAAAAATATAACAACGAAAATCGGAGTTGTTACAGTCTCCCCTACTTTAGGAAATTTCATCCCGAAATTTAAGTAGTGGCCGTAACAAAGAGGTGCGGATACTTAGCTTTCATGTCACTTTCCAATTCCCAAGTGAACTCGGCACCTCGTTTGCGTTCCCATCGGACCTTCACGATAGGAAGGCGAGAGCGTCGTAGTTTCTTGGTTTCTCGGTCCATGATCTCGACAGGCTTTTCCACGAAATGGAGAGTCTCGTTGATTTGCAAATCTTTGAGAGGGACGTGGAGATTCTCTTCAGCTAGGCATTTCTTGAGGGTGGACACGTGGAAAGTCGGATGGACGTTATTAAGTTTCGCCGGTAGTTCGAGTCGATAGGCCACTTTGCTGATTCTTTCCAGAATCTTAAAGGGTCCAACGTATCGTGGCACTAGCTTTCCTTTCTTCCCGAAGCGGATCACTCCTTCCAAGGTGCAACCTTTAGGAGAACGTGATCTCCCACTTTGAACTGTAGAGGCTTGCGGCGTTTATCGGCATAACTCTTTTGACGACTCCGAGCTTTCAAGAGATCGTCTCTGATCTGGAGTATTTTGTCTGTCGTTTCTTGAATTAGCCCGGGACCGGTGATTTGTCATTCTCCGATCTCGTGCCATGCAATAGGTGATCGACATTTTCTTCCATACAGTGCCTCAAAAGGAGCCATTCGAATGCTGGCGTTATAACTATTAATGTACGAGAATCCAATTAAAGGTAAATGTGTATCCTAATTACCACTGAAATCTATGATGCACGCATGAAGCATGTCTTTGAGGGTGTGGATCGTGCGCTCAGTCTGACCATCGGTTTGAGGGTGGAAAGCGGTACTGAGATTGAGAGTAGTACCGAGGGCGGATTGAAAAGTCTCCCAGAGACGTGAGGTAAAGCGACCGTCGCGGTCAGAAATGATGTCACGATGCGTCCCATGTCGACAAATGACTTCGTCGGTATTGATTCGGGCTAATCGTTCGACCTAAATTCTTCTCGTATAGCAATAAAGTGTGCAGATTTAGTAAGACGATCAACGATAACCCAAATGCTATCGTGACCAGAGGAAATGCGGGGAAGTTTCGTAATGAAGTCCATAGCTATACTCTCCCACTTCCACATCGGGATTTCTGGTTGTTCGAGTAAGCTAGAGGGCCTTTGATGTTCGGCTTTAACCTTCGAGCAGGTTAAGCACTTTGAGACGTAAACGAGGATATCCTTTTTCATGCCCGGCCACCAGTACTTAGGACGAAGGTCCTCGTACATTTTGTCGGCACCGGGGTGAATGGAATATCGAGATTTATGAGCTTCGGTCATTAGAAATCACGAAGGTTATCACGGCTGGGAATCCAAATGCGATCGAGATAGTAATAATTACCATTAGGTTTGACAACGAGCTGGGTTTCGGCACCACATTTCATTTCATCTTGCAGGGTATTTTGTTAAAACAAGCAAACTGGGCGGAACGAATCATGATTTCGAGATCATTCAAGGCTTGAGAGTCACGAACACTATACACATAGCTTCGTCGACTTAGAGCATCGGCTACGACGTTTGCTTTGCCGGGATGGTAGCGTATTTCGCAATCATAATCGTTGAGAAGTTCAACCCATCTGCGTTGGCGCATATTCAGTTCCTTTTGGTTGAAGATATGTTGTAAGCTCTTATGGTCGGTGAAGACCGTACACTTACTACCGTAAAGGTAGTGCCGCCATATCTACAATGCAAAAACAACTGCAACGAGTTCGAGATCATGGGTTGTGTAGTTCTTCTCGTGGATTTTGAGTTATCGGGATGCAAACGCGATAACCTTGTCTCGTTGCATGAGAACATAACCAAGACCAAGGTTTGAGGCATCGCAGTAAACAACGAAATCGTCATTTTCGTCGGGTAAAGCGAGTACAGGAGCGTTGCATAGCATACGCTTGAGAGTTTAAAAAGCTTCCTCTTGTTTGGAATCCCAAACGAAAGATTTGTCTTTATGAGTTAGGGCGGTAAGCGGAACGGCGATTTTTCAGAAATCGGTGATGAATCGACGGTAGTAACCCACCAATCCAAGAAATGAACGAATTTCGGAAGCATTCTTTGGCGTAATCCAACTCTTGACGGCTTTGATCTTTGCGGGGTCGACGTGAATTCCTTGACTATTAACGATATGGCCGAGAATTGGACTTCTTCGAGCAAGAATTCACATTTTGAGAACTTAGCATAAAGGCGATTTCCCTGGAGAAGTTCGACGACTAAACAGAGATGGCGTGCGTGTTCGTCTCTTGACTTCGAATAGAAAAGGATAACATCGATGAAAACAATGACGAAACGATCTAGGAAAGCTTTACACACACGGTTCATCAAATCCATGAAGACCGCGGGTGCATTGGTAAGACCAAAAGGCATGACCACGAATTCGAAATGGCCATAACAAGTACGAAAGGCGGTTTTCGTAATATCTTCTTCCAATACGTGTAACTGATTAGCCAGCACGTAAATCGATCTTAGAAAAACAAGTAGCACCTTGAAGCTGATCGAATAAGTCGTCGATTCGGGGAAGAGGATAACGGTTCTTTATCGTGAGTTTGTTAAGTTCACGATAATCGATGCACATTCGGAACGTCCCATCTTTCTTTTTCACAAAAAGAACTGGTGCGCCCCATGGTGAAGTGCTCGGGCGTATGAAACCTTTATCAAGAAGCTCTTGAAGTTGGCTCGATAGCTCGCGCATTTCTGATGGTGCGAGACGATAAATAGCTTTGGCAACGGGAGTAGCACCGGGAACTAAATAGATACGGAATTCAACATCGCGAGTAGGGGGTAAACAAGCTAAATCATCGGGAAAGACTTTAGGAAATTCACGAACAACATGAACGTCTTTAAAAGTCTTCTTTTCTTTCTTCGGGTTCATAATATGGGCTAGAAAAGCAACACATTGCTTTCGCAAACATTTGTGTGCTCGAGTACACGACAAAAGCATCAACTTCTTTGAGGGAGTTTCACCTTAGACATGGAGTTGATCACCGTTCGAGAGAGGGAAGCGACTCATTTTATCAAAGTAAACAACTTCAGCATTGTTTTCACGAAGAAAGTCCATACCTACTATGATATCAAAGCTACCTAACTGCACATGTATGAGATTGATCGAGAAGATGCGGTTGTTGAGATCGAGAGAACAACCACGCAGGACGGAGTTGACGGTAACGTTTTTTTCCGGTGGCGACTTCCACATCGAAAGTCTTTGGGAGTTTAGTGCGTTTACACTTTAAAACCTTTTCGAATTCTAATGATACAAAACAATTATCGACACCAATATCAAATTTACATGAAGCATAAATACCATTAACGAGGAACGTACCATTGACAACATTGTTGTCGTTCTGAGCCTGGCGATGGTTGAGGTTAAAGGCTCGTCCACATGCAGCCTGTTGTTGTTGCTGCTGAGGCTGCGGTGGCTGTGGCTGTTGAGGCGGTGGTGGCTGTGGCTGCTGCTGCTGCTGTTGTTCCTGCTTCACATGTTTGTTTGGGCAGACATTACTGAAATGATTTGGGTCACCGCACGTGTAACAGGCACGTGCCCTTGGAGCTGGCTGCCGATTGGCCTGAGGAGGAACTGGTAAAGCTGGTGCTGCAGGGCTGAGGAGCTGGCTGGCGAGGGCCTGATCGGCAACTGACAGTAAAGTGGTCATAGATATTGCAGTTGGTGCATAAATGACAATTACCTCCAAATGCATGATGATAGGTGCATTTTGAGTACAAAGGATGTGGGCCAGTATATGCACGCTTTGCCGGCGGTGCGTTCGGTGCTGTAGATTGGAGTGGCTGAGGGTTTTGCGGAGCGAAAAAGGCAAAGTTCTTGCTCCGGTTTTCCCTTTTGCGACCACGGCGACTGTTCTTTGACTCTCGAGGTTGTTCGGTAGGAGCTGCTGGTTCGGTGACTGCCTGATTTAAGACCTTGTTGTTCTTAAAGTAACCAGACTGAACCCGTTTGTCATTGATCTCTGCGGCTAGCTAGTAAGTCTCCTCGATAGTAGCAGGGCGTGCTGCTTGAACAAAGTCAGCGACGCAGTCTGGCAGAGCGTTGAGGTACTTCTTGATTGCTTTCTCGGTCTTGTCCACTTGACCGGGACATATAATGCTGAACTGTTTGAATCGAGCCGTTAAACCAGCATTGTCGGGTCCGTCTTGCTTAATTCCCCAAAATTCGTTTTCCAACTTCTGGATCTCAAGAGGTGGGCAGAACTCTTTGACATGAGCTCCTTAAGTTCTTCCCATGTGAGTCCGTAGGCTTCATCGTTTCCCCTCCTGTTACGCTCCGCAGTCCACCAGTCAAGAGCCCTGGACTAGAAAACGTCGGTAGCGTTACTAGTGCGAAGGGGTTCCGGACACCCACTCTGACGAAATGTGACCTCAATAGCATCAAACCAGTGGAACATGGCACTTGGTCCATCAGTGCCTGAGAATGTAAGGGGTCCACAAGCTTTGAACTGCTTAAAACTTAAGGATGTCTTGGGCGGGTCGACTTTGGAGTCTACAGAAGTGTTGCTACTGGCAGCCTGGACCTCGCTGACTATTTGAGGGATCACTTTGGCCATTTCCTTGGCCACTAGTGATGCGATGCGCTTGTCAGCTTGGTTGCGCTGATGGTTCCTTCTGGTGTGCGATCCCATTGAAGACATCTACATTGAAGGATTCAATTGGATGAGATTCGATTATAATAGGTTTATGTTTAAAGTATTTATTATTATTATTCATTCAAGGCACGAAATCACATAAACACGTAGACAAATAAACACGTAGGCAGGCAAACACGTAGGCAGGTAAGCACATAGCACATAAACACGTAAGCACATAATTCACGTAAGCATATACTTTACACGTATTCACCTTCTTATGAGTAAAGCATAGCGCGTTCGAGATTCGAGATATAAGCGAGATAAGCGAGTTGAGCGATTAGTTTGGATGGTGTATTATTAGCATTTTAGATTACAAGAGTTGTGCGAGTTGTGCATACTTTATAAAGCGAAGAGCGACAAAGGGAGAAATCGATAATACGAGAAATCAATAAAGCGATAAATCGAATAAGCGAAAATTCTCAAAATTCAAACACATAATATTAATAAACTCGATGATGCGTGAATCGACGATTATAGGCTTAAATCAATTTGGAGCATCCTGGGTTTTGAGACGTTGACTACCCAAAGTGATTTGAAAATTCTTTGAGTTCGGACACACGATTTGGCCTAATAGACAAATGCTCTCATCGTACAACGGTTAACGACGTTTATCCTTCCAGTTACGTCGTGTTCCGAGTCATCGAAATAATCGAGACTTTGGTGAGATTGAAAATCGAGGAGCGGAATTAGTTATTAAGATGCGGGTTTCACCCCTAACTTAACAACCTCATTCCTAGTTCTGGTTATGCTCACCGATCAAATCGGGAGTTCCACTAGATGGAAATGGAGATTTTCGTCGAGGTTTGGATATCACTCCTAACTCAACGAAAATATCTCGTGCGAGAGGATGCGTGGAGTGAGTGATCTTATCGGGAGTTCTTGGTTTTCACACCTATTCCCGACACAATCACTCGTTTGTGTGATACGAGCGTTCTTCAGCGTGTGTTGTGGTTGCTTTAGGAAAAGCAATGTTTAAAAGTTCGTGCCGAAAGATTCTGGTCAAGTTCGGGCGAACTTGGCATCTGCCTAATGTCAAGTTCGGGTGAACATGATCATTATCAGGCGAACTTGTTTAGTGTTGAGGGGACAGGTAAGTTCGAGCGAACTTGGTAAAGTCCGGGCGAACTTTATCAATTTCGAGCGGACTTGTCCCCCAAGTTCGGGCGGACTTGTCTGTTAGTATGAGTTTTCGGCGTTAATCGATGCGTATCGGTCTGGTTTGGTATTCTAACTATAGTCTAAGGCACATGATGGCAATTCTACCTAATTTCCCTATAGTTATGGCTCTGATACCACTCTGTCACACCCCAACCGATGGCGGAAACATCGGGGCGCGGCACTAGGCGAATCAGATTGATCAAGAGATTCCATAACAATTATTCAAAGACAATAATCAACATTTAACATCCCATACTATCAAACTCATAAAATCTTCAAACAATCATTACATAATTTTGAATAATCTCTTAAACATAAAAAATCGATCCGATCTTCCCTAGATTTATTACAAGATATTCTAAGGCAAAACTTAAAAACTAAGCATCCAAAGCTAATGTCCCCAACCTGCCACATATGTTAAAATAAAACGTCAATACAATTAAGTAAAGGTGAGCATACGAGTTTTGAATACAATATTAATATAAAAGCGTATAGCATACACCGCATGACATACGTAATAGTTGTGAATGATGTAACTACTTAGATTTATGCAAACCAACAAACCGCGATTGATCGACATGCGAACAAGCGTTGACATCCTAAAAGAGAAAATAAATGCAAATTAAAATGTGAGCCTTAACAACCCCCGGCCTCCGGGTGGCGGGTCAACCTCTAGTATACTATCATGTTAAGGGTCGCGTACAAGCAATCAAGCAATACATACAATTCAGCAGATTTCACGTATAATCATGTAACAATGGGTTGCGATTAAGCGTTTGAGAGTTGTGTGATGTGATTTTGATATACGAACATATGTGCACCCAAAAGTGCGTTTAAGCATAAAAGGGTTCAAGTATACTCACAGTGGTGCGCTTTGAGAGGGATTCAGGATCTGCAAGGAGTTGCGGAGAGTGTCGGGTCAGCCTGTAAGCGAACAAAAGTGCATCAGTCTTCCGAAATGCTGAAATGGTTAAGTTTGGATTGGGCAGAGGACAAGTTCGGGCGAACTCGTATGTTTCCATACAAGTTCAGGCGAACTTGTTAAAACCTATTGAGTTATGAGGCAAGTTCGGGCGAACTTGTCTAAGTTCCAAGGAAATTATACGAGTTCGGGCGAACTTGTAAGGTTTGCTAACTGAGGGAGACAAGTTCAGGCGAACTTGTTTAATTCTCTTGAGAATTGGACAGAGTTCGGGCGAACTTGTGCCATTTTTGCAGATTTGACGTGGGAGACCAAGTTCGGGCGAACTTAGTCACCATCCTGGTGATAAGTTCGAGCGAACTTGGTGTATTTCGAGCGAACTTGATGGTTTTGGCATCCAAATCGTACGTTTTTGCGTCGTTTGTTGAGGAAATCGAGTGTTCATCCCTCCAACCTTAAGCCACTGAGTAAAACTTAGGCCGGAGAGGTCTTTTGAAGCGAGTTTAGCCATTTTACAGAAACTCAGGCTAATCCGGGCGAACTTGATTGTTCGTACGGGTTAGTCCAGCTTGTGTAAAGTGACGATTTCGTCCTTTTGCTTCCGGATCTGAGATCTTGCTTGACAACGCCTCGTTCCATTCAAAAGTGAACGAAACATACGTCATTAGTCCGAATATTGTGTAGAAATCAATGTTTTTAAAGGTTTTACTCAGATCTAAACATAGATCTGAGTGAAAAACAGAAGTCTTGTAGAAAAAGATGAATATTTTCATAAACAGAAGAGATTTGATGAAAACGAAGGCAAAGCCTTGTGCAAAATAGTTGTAAAACGTTGTTGAACATTGTTGTGGTTGAAAACGGTTGAATCTTACTTAGAAAACAAAGGGTTTCGGTTTTGGAGAGCTCCGGGCAAACTTGCAGCAAGTTCAAATGAGAGAATGGAGCTGAGTATTTATAGGTGGAGTGAGAATAAGTGAACAGACATTAAGTTCGGGCGAACTTGTTACAAGTTCAAGCGAACTTGTTGATTTCTTTAGGTTTTTAAAACAAGTCCGGGCGGACTTGTGTCTTGTGAATGATTTGAGTGGCTTAGGCAAGTTTGGGCGAACTTGTGATATACAAGTTCGGCCGAACTTGACCAATGGGCCAAGTTTTGTTAGATTATTTCGCGTTAAGTGTTCGTTCGGTGATCCGGTTCGTATTAGATAGATATATTAAGCGTTGTATTCGATATAATAGTGCGATTTAGTGATTCGAGCATGTGAGAGCGTTGCGATAGCGATTATAACCATAACATAAACAACATAATTCCCCATAATTAACTGCAATTTGCGATGCGATGAGATAAGCTATGTGATGGCACAAGTGTTTATTAAACAATAACCCACTCGGCTCGTATAGTAGCATAACTACTTGTGATTGCGATTGAATTAGCGATGCGTTTAATAATCGATTAGGTGCGATATAACTGTTCTGAGCATAATTAATTAACACAACTTTCTTATAAATCGAATCTCGGGATTACAAAAAGATCGATACAACGGAAAATAAAAGAAAAAGATAACAACGAAAATCGGAGTTGTTACACCAAAACCCAAAACCAAAAACCAAAAATTTTCTAACACTGGAACTTCGTTTTCTCGCCAAATCTCACACATCCCCGGCTATGAATTCCTGCAAATGACTCAAAAACACAAAACAAAGAACGAAAATCTACCAAAAACAACCGTTAGCTGCGAAAAATATTCGAAAATAAACGAAATTACAACCGGTACAAACTCTACACTTGAGCTTTCACTCAAGTCACTAAGTGGTGGTATTTGGCATGTCTTCGAGAGGAGTTTCCTCCTTCTTGGTTTTATCGATCGGGCCACCTAAATAATGCTTCAATTTATTTCCATTTACCTTCCATGACCCATTAGTAGCTTCGCCGTATAACTCAACCGCACCATGCGGAAACACCTCTTTCACAAAGTATGGTCCCGTACACTTCGACTTCAACTTTCCGGGAAACAACTTAAACCTTGAGTTATAGAGAAGTACCTTATCCCCATTCTTAAACTCCTTAAATTCCTTCAATTTCCGATCATGTAAAGCTTTCGACTTTTCCTTGATACTCCATGATCTCTCATATGCCGCATCTCTAAGCGCTTCTAACTCATGGATTTGGAAATACCTTTTCCTAGCCGCTTCGGTCATATCCAAATTAACGGTCTTAAGAGCCCAAAGCGCTCGGTGCTCTAACTCTACGGGAAGATGGCATGCTTTTCCATAGACAATCATAAACGGCGTGGTCCCTAAAGGTGTTTTGTAGGCGGTACGAAATGCCCACAATGCATCATCAAGCTTTTCCGACCAATCTTTCCTAGACTTTCCTATTGTTTTCTCCAAGATTCTTTTCACTCCCCTATTCACATTCTCAACTTGAACGTTTGTTTGTGGATGGTATGCGGTGGACAAACGGTGGGTAACTCCATAACGCTCTAATACCTTTTCCATTACGACATTGCAAAATGTGTTCCTCGATCACTAATAATAGCCTTGGGAGTACCAAAACGCATGAACAACTTCTTCAAAAAATCTCACCACCACTCGGGCATCGTTTGTAGGTAAAGCTTGAGCTTCTACCCATTTAGAAACGTAGTTGATCGCCACAATATGTACTTATTCCCGCTAGAGATGGGAAAAGGTCCCATGAAATCAAAGCCCCATATGTAAAAAATTTCGAGAACTTTAATAGGATTTTGGGGCATCTCGCTCTTGGATGAGATATTGCCGGTACGTTGGCAAGCATCGCACTTTCTAACGAATTCTACCGCATTCTCAACTATCGTAGGCCAATAGAAACCGCCATTGAACACTTTTTGCACATGATGACCACCCGTCAACCCCTCGTGAACGTGCCTAAGAATATCTATACCTTCTTCCCTCGCTACACATCTCCTAAGAATGCGATCTCCTCCTATCCTAAAAAGGGATGGATTATCCCAAATGTACTTTCTCGCATCCTTATACAACTTCCGCTTTTGTTGGGTATTCATATCCTTCATCACATACCCATTAGCAAGATAATTCGCTAAGTCGCTAAACCAAGGCAACCCCTCTTTCTCCGCCTCAACAAAATCTATAGACTCGTGTGGGAATCTATCTCCTATCGCCTCCTCACGAATCTCTTCCCTACTCGGATCCTCTAAACGTGAAAGATGATCGGCGGCTACATTTTCGGTTCCCTTCTTGTCCCTAATCTCAATGTCGAACTCGGAAAGCAAAAGAATCCACCGAATGAGTCGGGGTTTGGTGTCTTTCTTTTGAAAGAGAAAACGCAACGCGGAATGATCAATGAAAACGATGGTTTTGGAAAGCACGAGGTATGAGCGAAACTTATTGAATGTGAATACTATGGCTAAGAGTTCTTTCTCCGTGGTGGTGTAGTTCTCTTGAGCATCATTAAGAGGTTTGCTCGCGTAGTAAATCGGATGGAAGTGCTTGTCCTTTCTTTGTCCTAATACCGCTCCTACGGCATAGTCACTCGCATCATACATAAGCTCAAACAGCAAGCTCCAATCGGGCGAGATAAGAATAGGGGCACTAACAAGCTTCTCCTTCAAAAAGTTGACGATTAGTAGAACACTTGATTTTATGAGATTACCAATTATTACTTTTAAGGTCTATTGCAAACGGGTTTACTTCCTAAGGAAGCTCCTACCTTGCGGCTTAATGACTTAGACCTAGCAATAACCTCGTGCCTATCAGCTATTGACGATTAGTAGAACACTTGATTTTATGAGATTACCAATTATTACTTTTAAGGTCTATTGCACATTCAACCCTAAAGATGCTAGATTTATTACGTGATATAGAACCAAAACCTAGAACCTAACATAACTCTATTATGTGATAAAGACCGTCACCAAGATTCATGTAAAGCAATAAATAATAATCAAACACTATCAAGTACACAAACACATCCAACTAATAGAACAAGTCTTTTACAATTTATAAACAAATCCACATATATCAAATATCTATAATAAAAATCAAAACTTTAACAATCATTCATCTCGTCTAGGTAGTTTAAAGGATCTAGCCAATCAAACTCATGAAGTTAATCGAAAACAAAGTATAATAAAAAACAAGAAACATGCTAAAAGGACGAAAGACGAATGAGGAGACACCCGAATGACACGAATGTGAACCCGAATGCTTCCTCGACTTCAACTCTCTAACCAGCAACTCCGAGCACTTGAAAATCTCCGATCGTTGCTTCAAATTCGCCTAGAGTTCTCTCAATTCGTAACTTAGGGTTTTAGAATGATTAAGTTATGTTTATATATGACTCAGCTCAAAATCTGCAGCTAATAAAACCATGTCTGTGAAAACCTACCCTACGCGTAGCACGTAGGGACTTCACACAAGCCGTCGCGTAGCGCGGCGCTATAGAAACCAAAAAACCAATATTTAGTAGCTACGTGCAGCGCGTAGCTCAATTCCTCAGGCCTACACGTAGCGTCTAGGCCCTATTTTTCCAGATTTCATCGTTTGCATTCCCGATCCATTCCAACTCGTCCCGAACTCAACCATCAACTCTTTTCCATCTGATTTCATCCATTTAAGCTCTTTTCAGCAACCAGGACATGTACGAACAAAAATTATCAAAAGAAACTATTCTAACTATGAAACGAAACAAAACGATACGAAAACTAAACAAACTCTACATGATAAATAGATGGATTTTACAATACATCAGCCCCCGAGAGCCAACACATATATACCAACTAATATTATTGTAAGGTATACTTTATTATTTTGATCTAATATGATATAAATGATTATAATGGCCACTTGATTAAATACATTTAATCTAACATTCTCCCTCTTAGCTGAGTAATCATTTATTATAAGCATTAGATAAGCATGATCAGGAGTTAATATTCATCTTAATGACTTTTTGACTTCTTCTTTGGACAATAATCTGGTGTATGTTAATGACTTTAAGTAACCAATCTTTTACATTGAAAGTGAACCCTCTAAAATGCTTAAAATATTTCATTAACTTTGTGTTTGTTGATTTAAGCATTCATGTTAATAATTTCTATGTGGTATAAAACATGTTAACTACTTGGAAGAGAGTTAAAAGTTATGGTTTGGATGTTGGGTTTTAGAAGTTCTTGCCTCGCGTGAAGAGGTTGTATACTTGAAACACGAGGGCTTGGTTTTGTCCATTGCTACTACTCTTGAGAAGATAACACCAAATGAAGTGGTCCATAGTTGTAAGTGTGCTAAACCTCTTGTAAAAGAACTTTACTTAATATTTTAATGATTGTGACAACTTTCCAATATCGTTGAGGAGTGTGATGCCTGTAACTGGGGTCCTCTCACCGATTTGCTTATTTCATCATTACGACTTTAGATGATTGTCATATGACAAGTGATCGTGACAACTTTCTACAAATGCGTATAATTTGGTAATCTTAATCGGAGCCATTTTTACTTTTGGATAGTGATTGTTTGTAAGTCCATAATAAAAAAACTCAATTGTGTCGTTAAGGGGGAATCAAGCGCAACTTCTCGTGATTGTTATCAATCTTTTCACTTTTCTTATTTATGCTTTTAAAAATATTCAAAAACAACTTTCACCTATGGACCCTCACTTGTGGCCTAGTGGTAGGAGACTTGGGTTTTCTAATGCAGACTCAAGTTCAATTCCACCTTATGTCATATTGGGGTAGATATAACCTGAGCTTATAGCTCAGTGGTTGGGCAATGATGGTGACAAACCCACCAGAGGGGGGGGGGGTTCGATCCTGAGCCGCACCCCGGTTTTCATCCGGTTGTTACTTCAGCGAGGCAACTCGTGTGGAGGTAATACGGTTTCCGGGGAAACGCCGTAACCAAGTCTGACCAACCCAGCGCGGGCCCGGTTAAGACAACGTAGACAGAGCTTGGCTAGGGCCGCCGTTTAGGCAGCGTGACATTAGATTACTGAAAAAGAAAGTCAGCGTTCAGAAAAAAAAATTGTCTAGACATTGAATAGTTACTGGTACCAAAAGGTTTTGTATCTATAAACGATCTTAGTATCTTACCATCACTACACTAGATCGAGAAGACATTTGCCCTTTGTTTATTGTAGAGAGTGATTGTTTCCTACTATTAAAACTATGCAAAAACTAATTTTCATTTTCAATATCCACATTCTCAGATGCGGGAATAGTGCTTTACATGGCTTTGGGCGGCCAACCACTGTTTGTTTTTTTTTCTTCTTGATTTCAATATCTGTATTTGAGTTTAATATTACGATTTTAGCCTTAGTTCAAAATAAAATTATGTTTTTTCCCAATCAAAAATTACGATTTTACCCTTTTTCGAAACTATGATTTTTCTCTCGTTCAAAATAAAATTATAGTTTTGCCTCCCAGCTACCAATTTGCCACTAGTTTAAAATAATGAGTTTGCCCTCATTTAAAAAATTACAATTTTGCCCTAATTAAATATGTATTATTGCTATCGTTTTAGTTTTTTTCCTTCGCTCAAAATCACAATTTTGCCATGAGTTCAAAAATAATTAATGGTAAATTTAAATTTTCAAAGTTTACATCAATATGTAATATTTTTTAATAAAGAAAAGCGATATGCAAGATTCAATTTGAATGGGATAAGGGTTAAGTTATCCTACAAAGACTTCTAATTGTAAGAAGTGTAAGAAGCCACCAGAGAGTGACAAGTGTCCTATGAGAATTCAAGTTGGAAGGTAATTTTGTCTACAAGAGGAGAGAAAATATGCATATGCAAGTCATATGGTATTTCCCCCCGAATTTTAAACGTCTGTAACTTTCTTATACATCATTTGTTTAAAAAAAAATTATACCATAAAATAAAAGGTTTTTTATCTTTAATATGAGTACCATATTGTTATATTTTTCAAAAAAAAATTCAAAAACCCAGTTGTGTATGACACAATGGACATGACGTAAAACACAATGTAAAGTATAGTAAAAACACAATCAATGACAACTGATAAAGACACAATGGACAACAGATTAAAACACAATGACCATGACCTTGACGTATAACACAATGGCCATAATGTATAACACAATAAGTATCAAACTAAATAAAATCACAATTGATGACAACATATAAAAGACACAATTGACAACAGATAAAAGACACAATGAAGAGCATATGAAGACACAATGGAAAACAAACTAAAAACACAATACACAACAAACTTAAACACAATTAACAAGAAACTAAAACACAATTGATAACAAATTAAACACAATGGAAAACAAACTAAAAACACAATACACAACAAACTAAAACACAATTAACAAAAAACTAAAACACAATGGATAACAAATTAAAGACAATGACCTGAACAAATAACGCAATTTATTGAAAACCCAGATATAACATCATCTTCATTGTGTCATATATTGTGTTATAGGTTCTTATAAAACATACACATGCAAAAACCCGAAAACCTAAACCTCCCACCCCCCGCCCCAACTCAAAAACCTAACCCCCCCCCCCCCCCCAAAAAAAAAAAAAAAAAAAAAACTATACCTCACCAAAACCCCCCAAAAAACCTAAAAAAAATCTAACCCCCACCCAAAAAAAAAAAAAAAAAAAACCTAACACCCCACAACCCAAACTAAATGCTAAAAACTAAAAACTAAACCCCCCCCCCCAAAAACCTAACCCCCCCCCCCCCCCCCCCCCCCCACCACAAAACCTAACACCTCACCCCCCAAAAACCTAACACCCCTCAACCCACCCCCATCCCCCAAAAACCTAACACCCCACCCCACCCCCGAAAAACCTAACACCCCCAACCCACCCTAAGACCCAGTTAAAATACACAATGACGTGAATCTTTAACACAATGCAAAAAAAAAAAACCAGTAAAAATGAAAATTTTATTTTTATTTTTATATGACAATATGGTTCTCATATTAAAGATGAAAAAACTTAAAAAAACGTTCGTTATTATGGTGAAGTTTTTTCTTAAAAAATGTCGTATGAAAAAGTTATGGACGTTTTAAATCAATTGGGAATTGACATGTGCCTTACATGTGAAGAGAGAAAATCAATAAATATGAGATTTCTTTTATATCCTCTCATTCTTTTTTTCCTTGAGATTAATCTCAACCCTCCAAATCAATCCTTCTTGCCCTTTTTACGAGTTATTTGTATTTGATCATTTTTGAATGGGATAAATCACAAATATCTAATTAATAAAGTTTTAAGTGATATATGCAATTGCCGCTGTTAATAACCGAGCTTTACAAATCGTTTTAAATTGATGGATCAAGAACAACAACATTCGTGCGCGTAAACCCTGGTTTCAAAACCCTCGAAATTTGAAAGTGAAAGAAAGTAATGGAAACGGACGATTGGGGATTTAGTGCGGAGGAACTCGATTTTCTTGAAAAAGATGCAATCAATCGGGTCGCTCAACGAAATAGCAGTGCCGGTGCCGGTGCCGGCACCACTACTCATGGACCTTCAAACTTTTACAACGGCGCTCATTCACACTCCACACCAACCACGAAGCCAATCTACGAGTCTAGTTTTAATAACAAGGTCAGTATTCACTTAAATTGCTCTCGGTGTTTATTCAATTAATGTTGATTTTCATATTTATGTCATCTGTATGATATTACTGTTGATTGATTTATCTTCATGATGTGCATATCTGCTAGTGAGTGTTGCGATTTTCTATTATGATGTGCTTTTTTAATATTCAACGTTATGTGGATTATATATACCTAACTTGTTGCTAAATAATACAACAGTTATCAGTATAACCTAAACTTGTGCGAAAGCAGTGGTCAATCAGTTTGTTTGTTTGTTTAATCGACGCCCTAATTTGTCTATGAGAGTTGTGTTTATAGATAAAGTTGGCAGAGTAGGTCATAGGTGCATGTATATCAATATTTCTCTGGTATTAGTTGTATGATAAGAGAGGCAAAACTATGTCAACTGATGTCGTTTTGTTCGGTAATTGTGCTGGAATAAGATCTGATGCATCACAGCACGCCAACCATATATTACATTTTAACCATGTAATATGAGTACGTGGAGGATCTAAATAATATGCGAAAGTATTACTAAACAAAACTTGACTTGTAACTTCCCAAGACTGTTTTCAGAAAAAAAAGTGCTCTTACATCATTACACGATTCACTTGAATGTTGTAGTTCCATTCAATCGAGGATATCCGACCTCGAAAAAGCATGTTAATCAGTTAGTCGTCTTGCTGTTGAAGTATATGTATCCTGTAGGCATGACATGATTCTTTTTTGTAATCGAGCACATAGTCGTCGGAAGCGCAAAAGGGGAGCCTTGGGCCTTAGTGCAAGGCGCTTAAAAAGCGAGGGCTTTCTTAGGCTAGGCGTATAGCGTCAAATTTCAATTTTTTGGGATTTTAGACATGTTTTAGGCTTCTTTAGGGCTAGTTTAGGTTGATTCCAGGCTTGTTGAGGGTTGGTATAATTGGTTTAGATCTGTTCAGATGATTTTTGGCTGGAAAACTTGGCCTGAAAAATGCCCCTGAGGGCCTGAAAGTGGGGCTTTTGAAGCGTAGTGAGAAGGCTGCGGTGGGCTTGAAAAGTGGGCCTGGGTGAGCCTTGACAACAGAGATCGAGCATGAGGTTTACTAAGAGATTCTAGAAACTTGTGAATCAAACCAACTACATATGTATTGATAGCAGTAGCGACCCGGGAACAAAACTCAACAATTTATTTAAACTAGCCGTTGAAGCTCCGCTTCAAGAACCCGGGTCGGTAGCGGAATTTGGGTCGACAACAAATAATACGTCAACACCCACATGGGTCAAAGCTGGTCAATTGGATGTAGGTTGAATCCATGCAGAATGAAACAACCCACGTTCCCCACCACCAATAGTTATTTCCATTTTTATATTTCATGTTCTCTGCATTTTTAATGCAGTTTACTTTGCAATGCTTTTCCTACTTGTACTTTAAGCTTCTTAGGTAGTAATTTAATTCTAGCTTTCTAATGTTTAGGACGTGGGTAGTTTTGGAAACTCTTTTATGTAATTTGCTCCAGTTACGAATGGAGGTGGTGGTTTTTGTGTTTGAAAATTCTCTGTGTTTCTCTTCATCGAGCAACCAGTTTATTATCTTCCATTGCTAATCCAAGGTAGCATCTTGGGTGGTGTTCTTTGGAACCTATACTCGAGTTTTGGGTGGTGAATTCTGTATCCTTCTACTCAGTTTAGGAAGCTCATCGGTTTGAATCGGGTGGTGTTTTCTATATCCCATTCGACCGTTGCTTGTTCGTTTCGTTTGAATTCTACGATCACTAGTCGTTTGATACGTTGGCATACATCATCTGGTATCAGAGCCGAAATACGTTCCGTTTTGTCTCCAATCCATCTCGTAACAAACAATTTGTCACCATTTATAGCAGTATTCATTTTACAGCCATGGAATAACAGATAAAAGACCTACAAGATCAAGTGCGGGAGTTAACTTTAGCCGTACAGAGACGAAGACACCGACCGAACCCCTCCTCGAT
This sequence comes from Scalesia atractyloides, assembly GCA_947069175.1. Lineage (NCBI taxonomy): Eukaryota > Viridiplantae > Streptophyta > Magnoliopsida > Asterales > Asteraceae > Scalesia > Scalesia atractyloides. Next base: position 71,313,342 of record CAMTDV010000005.1, on the reverse strand, counting down.
ACAAATCTGATGATGAATATGAAACTGACGAGTTCTCCCAAACCGGCGACTATAACCCTTATGGCCGTCGATCTCCTAACAACCGAAACCACACCGACATCAAAGTTGACATTCCTGAGTACGATGGAAAGCTTGACCCGGACGAGTTTGTAGAATGACTTCGAACCGTGGAGAGGGTGTTTGATTACAAGCACACAGTGGAGGAAAAGAAGGTGAAACTTGTTGCTTTGAAGCTAAGGAAGTATGCATCAACTTGGTGGGCAAGTGTGTGTTTACAACGAGAAAAACTGGGTAAGGAAAAGGTCTGATCTTGGAGCAAGATGAAGAAACTTCTGAAGTCAAAATTTATGCCTCCGTACTATCTTCAAGAGAGCTTTTCTAAACTGCATTTTATCAAGCAAGGGACAAGAACCATTGAAGAATTTTCCCAGGAGTTTGAACTCCTTATGAAGTGTGGTTTGAACCCGGATGACCCGCAAACCCTTGTGAGATATTTAGGAGGGTTAGAACCAAGAATTGCAAATGTGGTCGAGTTGCATCCGTACTCGACATTGGCTGAACTCACCCTCATGTCACACAAAGTAGAAGCTCAACAAAGGACTCATGGTAAGTTGGAAGTGTCCAAGCCAGTGATCAAAACTATCGCACCTGCATCGACTCCATCTTCCCTTACACCTACTGTACCAACCCCTTCGAAGACGATAGACTTACCAGAGAGTTCCACTGCTACATCAAAGCACTCACGACGTTGTTTTCGCTGTCAAGGGTTGGGCCATATTGCATCTGAATGCCCTAATAAACGAGTCATCACTCTGATAGAATTTGAAGCCGTGACCGGACCTAAGTTTGATGAAGAACCAAACCAGCAGCATGATGCAAATGAGGTGGTATTAGGTCCAGATGAGGGAGATTGTTTGGTGATACATCGAGCTCTAAACGGGACAGCTGTTCACTCCGACAACCTGCAGCGTGAAGCTCTGTTTCGTACCCGTTGCACCATTCGGGACAAGGTTTGTTCCTTACTTATTGATGGTGGGAGCTGCACCAACGTCGCATCCCAAACGCTGCTCTCCAAACTGGGTTTGTCAACCGAACCACATCCTTCTCCTTATGACATCCACTGGCTAAATCAAGGAAGAGGTATCCGTGTTTCCACCTGTGTTTTAATCACATTCTCTATTGGACAGGAATACAAAGATGAAATCTGGTGCGACGTTATACCGATGGACGCGTGCCATGTGTTGTTAGGAAGACCTTGGTTATTTGATCGGAAGGTCGTTCATGATGGGTATAAAAATACTTACTCTTTTGTCAAGGATGGTAGAAAGATAACTTTACTTCCGTTGATGTCCACGAATAAGCTTGAACGTCGAACCCTAACTGCTAACATGTTTTTCAAGCCCTCATTACAAGATGTACAGGCAGATAACAAGCTTTTCCAGGTTGGATTCATAGAACAGAAAATACCAGGTCAGGGAACCAGCAGTGAGCTGTTTTGGAAAATTCATGGATCTGCTAAGACCATCCTAGGTGAGGCTGACGGTGGTATCTCCATTGCAACCCTACAGATAGACATAGCAAGTACCCGTAAACCTGCGTACGAGATTGGTTATTTAAGAGGGCAAACTTTCTTGAAGACGGAGAGGATGATAGCGGTAGCGACCCGGGAACAAAACTCAACAATTTATTTAAACTAGCCGTTGAAGCTCCGCTTCAAGAATCCGGGTCGGTAGCGGAATTTGGGTCGACAACAAATAATACGTCAACACCCACATGGGTCAAAGCTGGTCAATTGGATGGAGGTTGAATCCATGCAGAATGAAACAACCCACGTTCCCCACCACCAATAGTTATTTCCATTTTTATATTTCATGTTCTCTGCATTTTTAATGCAGTTTACTTTGCAATGCTTTTCCTACTTGTACTTTAAGCTTCTTAGGTAGTAATTTAATTCTAGCTTTCTAATGTTTAGGACGTGGGTAGTTTTGGAAACTCTTTTATGTAATTTGCTCCAGTTACGAATGGAGGTGGTGGTTTTTATGTTTGAAAATTCTCTGTGTTTCTCTTCATCGAGCAACCAGTTTATTATCTTCCATTGCTAATCCAAGGTAGCATCTTGGGTGGTGTTCTTTGGAACCTATACTCGAGTTTTGGGTGGTGAATTCTGTATCCTTCTACTCAGTTTAGGAAGCTCATCGGTTTGAATCAGGTGGTGTTTTCTGTATCCCATTCGGCCGAAGCTTGTTCGTTTCGTTTGAATTCTACGATCACTAGTCATTTGATACTTTGGTATACATCATGTATTGTCATGTCTTATGCTGTAGTGAGGCCCTCACTATGAGGCTATTTGAAGTCTCATGAGTCATGATTGCTTTTTCGTAAAATTGTAAGTGGAATTGACTTGGGTTTCATCACCTTAATGCATGCTAGTATAATTAAAAAGACTCACTCGTAAGTCCTAACTCTAGTTTGTGAGACTAAAAGCTAGTTTGACTTCTAAAAACATGAATGCCGAGTAATTATGTAACTGTTTTTGTCTCTACATGTCTTTTAAAACACTAATGTTTATCAAAAGGTTTCACTCCGTTGGTGTCATACTAGTATCCGAAGTATGTATTTTGTTGGAAGAACGAAATACAAGTCTAAAGCCTAGTAATCACTTTTGTAATCGGTGGCAACCAATATGAGCTTAAGAGGGACAACACATACCCTTTTGTTTGAACCTATTAATGCCGGTTCGGCTTGCAAAATGCTTAAAATGTGTTTAATTAAATGTTGAGTTCACAAAGTAGCTGGAGTTAAAAAAATAATTTAATAGTGAAGAAATACTGAACTACATTTCTGGTTAGATCACTTTCATGTCATTTTAATATGTTGTGATTACAATTACACAAGATCTCATAGAAAAAAGTTGCCTAACAGATTTGTCAGTTGGCTTGTTAGTACTTAGTAGTTGACAGGGATTGTTTTTAAACGAATATACTTATGTTGAACTAATGTTCCATTATTCATGTATTTTAACTGGACACATGCATATGAATCTGACTACTTTTATTTGGAAAATAGTTAAATTCTTTGCCAATTGCTTCAGGGAATCCAGCAGCGGTCACTACAAGAAATGTATCTGGTGAGTTATATCCCCAAGTAATTCTTATATGGCTGTTTTCATGTGTTATGTAACTTATGTTACAGATTTGTGGTTTTCCTTTTTCTAGGAGACGACCGTTCCAAGTCTCGGCCGAAAGTGTCTATTAAGTTTTTTCTACATGCTAGTGGAAACATTGCTGCAAAGTTTGTATATAACGAGGTGCCTCTTCAGCCTTACCTCTTAATAGATGTTCTAGTAGATTGTTAATATATATGTAATAGTTGTAGCAATATTCGATTATTCTTAGGTACTTATTGCAGCATTACGCAAGGTTACAAAAGCAGCTTGGAATAGCAATGAAAGGTTTCCTTTTCACTCTCAAGTGCCTGTATTTCATTTTATTTTGTAATTTTTTTCCTCTAAGTTGTGCCTGTTGCTTCTGTTCATGCAGATTGTGGCTGTTCCCGTTGTCATCTTTAGCAGAAGCGGAAAAAGTTATTGGAGAAATAACATGTTCTAACATTGAGGTGATAAAACTGACACTTTTTAGTTATGCTATATGTAAATGATGTTTCCTATTGATATCACATGACATTTTTAGTTATACCCGTGGTTAATCCTCCTATGGGCATTTGTATCCTATTGCATCTAATCGTGACACATGATTTTTTTTTTTGTAATTTTCAGTTGTTTGATTGTAATTTTGCAGGTAGAAACTCTAGATCCATTGTTGCACCGTGCTATTGCTTCTGCCTCCGCTGTTCCAGATCTTCGAGGTACATGTCGTCATCTTGTAAAGCTTGTATATTAAGATGATATGGTTTCTAAGCAAGTGTGGCTTGTTAAGAAGAAGTGAGGAAGTCATAATTGGCATGATTATTATCCTCATCTTTAATGCAATAGTGTGTGTTGTATATATATACTCACACACGTAGTGATGTTTTGTGGGGTGGCTAATTGGCTATAATATTGAATTATTTCTAAAAAAACTAAACTGGTTATTGTTTGCGGGCTTGTGTGGACATATCACACAAATATGCATGTTGTAAATAAATAATCAAGTGTACAAGTACTGGCTGGGGTGAGCATTGTTTAATCAGTTTTTCTATTCTATATTTCTATTAGTGATAGTTGGGCACAGTTATAATAGCATGTAATCATCATATGATTTTACAAAACATGTTCATGATGTTACACGTTAGTATTTATAAACTTTGATTAATTAATATCATATCTATTAAGGATTCAGATCATATTAAATGTGATAAAATCTCTATTACAGTATTACAACACTCTACAGAAACAAAAGGGTAAAGAGAGAACATTAGTGAATTTTAGATCGTTTAACGTGCTCAGTTTTATCTTTCTGTTATTGCTTCTCTTGTTAAACGCGTTCATCTTTTTTGTTCTGTTGTTGCTCAGACCGTTATGATAGGATGCCTGATAGCATTGAATCAAAGCTTTTACCATTTCAGCGAGATGGTGTTAGGTATGTGATAATATGTGCTTTCTCTTGTTCATTATCATCCCACATTGATTTCCTTATGGCTATTTTCAAATATATTGTGTTTTCTGTTATTGCAGGTTTGTATTGCAGCATGGTGGGCGTGTCCTCCTGGCTGATGAAATGGGTCTTGGAAAGACTCTTCAGGTAAACTATATAATGACAATTGTTATTATATAAATATACAGTGTGCAACACGGTAACATCATTCATCATTTATGCAGGCTATTGCTGTAGCGGCTTGTGTTCGTGACTCATGGCCCGTTCTTGTTCTTACTCCATCTTCGTTGCGACTTCAGTGGGCTTCTGTCAGTTTTCTCTTTTAATCCCTGTTTCCTGTTTGCTGTGAAGAGTTTAAACGTTATGCACTTACAAGTAATGGTTAACACTTTACACAGATGATTCAGCAATGGCTAGACATCCCTTCATCAGATATACTTGTATGATATAATCCTTTCATTCTACCTTGTGTATCATGTGAACATGATACCATTTTTTACCCAACTGTTAATGATATTACTTCGCATATGAAGAAGATTTCTCATATTGCAGGTGGTTTTGTCTAGTTATAGTGGGTCAAACAAGAGCGGCTTCACAATCGTTCGATCAAACACCAAGGGAAATGCACGTCTTGATGGATTATTCAACATTGTATCATATGATGCTGTTCCTAAACTTCAAGGCATTTTAATGAGCTCAGATTTTAAGGTACACACAACTTGATAAGGGTGTACATATATATCATTCACATTTATTTATGTTAATGACGAATTCTTTATTCAGGTTGTGATTGCCGACGAGTCACACTTTTTAAAGAATGCACAAGCGAAACGAACTAGTGCATCCCTTCCCGTATTACAGGCAACTCTCGCACATCTCTTTCTCTTCAGGAAATTTATAATTTATTTTGTATACTTCACAAGGGTAAAGATCCGGTACAAAATGTCCTTAACCTAAGTGTAAGAAACCGGGTCAAACAAACTCTGATTGAGCTCATTCCGGCGGCGTTGGAACCGGCTCGTCGAAACCTAACAAAAAAAACCCTAACCCCTTTACCCTAAAGCTAAAGCTAAAGCTAAACCATAAACCATAATTCAAAACCCTAAAGCTAAACCCTAAGGTTAAACCCTAAAATCTAAAGTATAAACCAAAAAAATTATACCCTAAAGGCTAAAAACTAAGCTAAACCCTAAGGCTAACCCCTGAATACTAATCCTAAACCCTAAAACTAAGTCAAGAGATACATCCTTATCAATAATATATCTACAGTCTTGACAAGTTGGTCTAGTGGTTAGTCACTTGGTTTCTCTCCTTGAGGTCCCAAGTTCAACTCCCACTAGCATCACTTTGAAGAACATTGGTGGTGGCAATGAAGTTTAGAACTAGGCCTCTCTGGAGGTCGTCAATTCGAAACCGAGCCGCACCGGGTTTTACTGCAGCGGGCCTTCGGGCGGGCGGGTTTTCCCCGGAACTGGTGGCTTGGTGGCTCGGGTATGCATCCAACTCTGACCGTTATGGAGGAGAGGATGCATTTGCTCGATTGAGGGCATCCCGGGATGCTTATCCGGTGATTTAGTTGGCTGTTAAAAAAAACATAATATATCTACACATCAACACTTGGTATCCAGTTATAATGTGAGTGAACTTTAGTGACAATGTTAACAAAGCTAAGCTGACATGTTTACTTTTTTCATGAAATATAGAAAGCTCAATATACAATGCTGCTTAGTGGAACTCCTGCTTTATCTCGGCCGATTGAGCTATTTAAACAGGTCATTAGTTCTTTTAGACTCCTATGTGTTGATTAAGTGTCATGGGATTAATATTTTTATCTATTTAAACCTTTGCATGTTTTTAACAGCTTGAAGCATTGTATCCTAAAGTATACAAGGACGTTCATGAATATGGAAAACGATACTGCCAGGGTGTAAGATGGACTCTTTGCTAGCAGTTTCTGTTTTCATTACGATTTTTTTTCCAGAAATTAGTTGAGGAAAGTTCACTCTGATACTTGTGACGTTTTACAGGGAATTTTTGGAATGTATCAAGGTGCAAGTAATCATGAAGAACTGCACAATTTAATAAAAGCAACTGTGATGATACGAAGACTCAAAAAAGACGTTCTCTCTGAGCTACCTGTGAAACGAAGGCAACAGGTAACTGTTTTATTCAATCAAAAATTTTATTCAACAGGTTTGATTTATGATACAAACGTCATTTTTTACATCATCATATTGCACTGCATAGAGTTATGAAACGAACGTTGTTTATTTTGTAACTATTATCATCTTTTTCTGTATATTCTCTTATTTCCAGGTTTTCTTGGACTTGGCTGACAAGGACATGAAGCAAATCAATGCTTTATTCTGCGAGGTAGTTTAAACTAATTAATCACACTGGAAAAAGTTTACTGTTTATATTGTTGACTAATAACACTTCATTTCAAAATCACCAAAATCCCTTCATTTCAAAATGGAAATCGTCATGTCTTCTTTGAGTTTTTATGATCACCATTATGCAATATTTTTTCCATTGTACAGTTGGAAGTGATTAAAAGCAAAATCAAGGCATGTAAGTCAAAAGAGGATGCCGAGTCTCTTAAGTTTACAGAGAAGAATCTCATAAACAAGGTACACATGCAACCCTTAAGCTACTTTATCATGTAAAGTTATATATTGTTCATTTTCTTGATGGTGCATTGGGCCAGATTTATACAGAATCCGCAGAAGCCAAAATTCCTGCTGTTCTGGATTACCTGGGAACTGTCATTGAGGTATACAATATCATTCAATTATTTTTTACTGTGTGTTTGCAAAATAATATAACCACTTAGGCACTTAATGGGTTAACTGGTCTCGATGATGTACTGTAACCCACTTGTGGTGCAGGCAGGGTGCAAGTTTATCGTGTTTGCTCATCATCAGCCAATGATAGATTCAATACATCAATTTCTTCTGGTAAGACGATTATTATATTTTATGTCAGTTTTTTTTAAATATTAGATATTTAATACCTTTGCCTAATTACAGAAAAAGAAGGTTGGTTGTATTCGTATAGATGGTGGCACTCCAGCAGGATCAAGGCAATCCTTGGTTAACGATTTCCAGGAAAAAGATACTATCAAAGCTGCAGTGGTATTGAATTGAATTTTGCTATAGCATTAACCAAATATATTTTAAAACTTATTTTCTGATTGTGATAAAATGTTTTTTTTTATTCATGTACTTGTCTAGCTTTCAATAAAAGCTGGTGGTGTTGGGTTAACACTAACTGCAGCAAGCACAGTTATATTTGCCGAGCTTTCTTGGACTCCGGGCGACATTATTCAAGCTGAAGACCGTGCTCACAGAATTGGCCAGGTAATTATAATTCTCTTTTATGAATATTTTAGTTGGAGCAATAAGCGACATTCTTGTGGATTTGCAGGTGTCATCGGTGAATGTATACTTTCTCCTAGCAAATGACACAGTTGATGACATCATATGGTATGTCCAGATCAATTACTATTTTTTTGAATATTATTAGTTCTTCATGCACTGAAATCAATTACTTTTATCGTTCAGGGACGTTGTACAAAGCAAGTTAGAAAATCTTGGACAGGTAGGTCCTTGCTCCTTTCAAATTGCGTTTGTCATCTTTATTCAATGAAAAATTGATTTATGGTGATGTATAGATGCTCGATGGCCACGAGAATTCCCTGGAAGTTTCCGGTAACCCGGCTACTATCTGTAGAAGCCCTGCAAAGCAGAAGACATTGGATTCCTTTGTGAAGCGTTGTAATTCACTCACCTCGGAACAACAGTCTAATCCAAAACATCCAAGGTTGTCTGGCACGGATGGAAAACAACCAATCTGATACGCAGTATTATGTTTTTTTAGCCAGAGCTTAACATATTTTTTGGTTTTTAGTATGTTTAGTCTCCTTTGTCTACTGTCTAGTGTTTGGTTGATCTTTGATCTCATATGGTAGTTTTATAGGTTAATTTTCTATAATTTGGCTCAATCGTGTCATGTATATGCATATAGAGATGCACTGAATGTTGGTGTCTTATCACTTATGTTTGGACTGGCCATAGGTTGTCTTAAGGCACCACGGTGCCTCGCTTTTGGCTAGAAACAAGGCGTAAAAATGCTTATGTTAATGAAAAACAGTTGCAGGAAAGATGAGAAAGATACAACACTAGCATAGAACATTTGAAAACTAAGGCCACATGCATATCTTTACAAATAAATAAATAAAAATAAAAACTTAAGTAACATAAAAAAGCATAATTTTGGTGTTGATATTGAGTGTTGCACAATGAGAAAATAGATTGAACATAAAAAATACAAAAACAGTGAAACTCGTTTAACAGGAAAATCACTACTGTTAAAAAGAAAATGATTCGGCTAATGTTGCCGAGCCACATAAATTAGCTGAATTACCTGCTGCTGTTGATCAATTCACTCAATCAAATCAGCCTGATAAGCGGAATTGGCAGGGTGACTTGGCCAGACTTGGTCTCTTCGATGAAAGGTATTCTCTTCGAGGTGTCTCATGTTGCTGCTGCTGACTTGGATTTTATTTTGCAATGGAATAAAAGAGTTCCCTAAAAGGTTAACATCTTTGCGTGGAAGGCAAGCCGTAACAGGATTCCTACTTTGACCGAGCTCGCAAAAGGAATGTTAACGTCGATTCTGTCTCCTGTAAGTTTTGCTTGGAGTCGGATGAAACGGGAACCCATCTTCTTGTTTCTTGCTTATGGGCTTCTCAGATCTGGCAGCACGTCTCCTCATGGTGTAAGAGTGCTCTGAGTGCTCCGATTTATGCATTCACCGTGTCAGATCTCGTCTATGCATGAAATTTATAGATTGGGTCGGTGAGAAAAGGAGATTTTATACGGAATTATTCTTACAATTTGTTGGTGCATTTGGAAGGTGAGGAATGATATGATGTTTTCGACAACCAAGAAGAATTTTTGAAGACATAAAAGCCTTGAGTTTCTTTTGGATTAATAATGGGTCCCATGTTAAAGACTTAGTTTGGAGAGATTTGGTTAAATTCCCTTTGTAATTGTTGTCTTCCTTTGTTTTCTATAGCTTCTTGCTAGTTTGGTTTAATGAAATTCGCTGCTCCAAGAAATAAGCTAGAACCAAAAATAGATAAATTTTTCTCCTATGTTTTCACTACGAATAATGGCGCATCTTTATGGCACTTTTATAAGCAAGGAACAAGTTGTCTTGCTTATGTATTAAGACGCCTAGGCATTAGTGGCTGAATTGGAACGAACAATCAAGAGGACTGGACTCTCAAAATCTAAATCAGAGGGGGCCGGACTCTTAAAAATCCAATATTTTACACTAAAAAACGGAAATTTTCGGTAAAATGACACTACAAAGCAAAAAAACAGGTGTGTCTTCATACGGTTATAACTAAAGGCGTGTCTTCATTGTGCTTTTAAAGCATGGAAAAAGTTGTACGACCTGTGTATGCGTGAGACGCGTTGACACGCGCCTTATTCAAATTAGATTGGCCTATGTTATGATAATCACTGTTTGGGACTTGTTATTAAGTGACCCCGTCTGCTTTCGTTAATTAACTAATCATAACATTTATTCAACGATTTGTTCAATTAACCCTTCATGATATATTTGATTCAGTTTGTTGGTATACCCTCTTGTTATGCCTTGTTCAACAGAATTATAATGGTTTCAGGTTGAATGTTTATTTGACATGACATAATTTGGAAAAAGAAAAGGTGCTCACATATCCAATTCAAATAAGAAGAATATTCCTTAGAACAATTCTTTGATGAAATGACATTAGGCATTATACTATTATCACATTCTAAAAGTTACTAACCATGAAACCATCATTCAAAGTTCTAAATACCGAAATTATCTATCAACAATTAATTTACAAATATTTCATATATATATATATAATCATAATCATTAGCTTATATCTACAGAATTAACTAAATTCATATCTCTCCCCTAATAATCTAAAACAAAAATCCAATCCAACCAACAAACATATACAATTGAATATGTTTCATAACTGGAATCAAACACTTAAGACAGTGCTGGCACCATATCAGAACCCCCACCAAAGAAATTGGTCACAATGGTCTCAACATCCTCGAGTCCAACTCCGATGCACAGCGAATTCATAACCGCAGGCGCCACATCTTCGCTGTGCACCTTCACATTCGGCCCGTCTCTGCAATTCCCCATACATTTGCAACCCACTACCTCCGCTTCTCCGCCCACTGCGGCCTGAAAGTTCTCCAGCAGCATTGCAGCTCCAGATTTCTTGCATTTGCCCCCCATACAAACCTCTATCTTCTTACTACAATCAGCCTCAACTACATTGCCACCAACATTGCAAATTGCAGTCGGTGCGACTCGGTTTTTGGCTTTTTCCAGAACTTGGACCGCGGATGTTGTTTCTTGATGGGTGTTGGTGGTTGATGTTGGGACGGTTTTCAGTTGGCGCATGTTCACGACGTTATCGCAATCAGACTCCGAAGAACTTTCGGATGAAGAGGAATCCTTGCAGTCCGTCTTCGTCTTGGTCATCATTTTCTTCTTGGCCTTCTCTTCTTTCTTCATCCTCTTGTATTCCATCTTGTCTTCTTTTAGTTTCTGCAATTGTCCAAGCAATACCTCTGTTGCTTCCTGCACATATATGTTCATCACAATTAACCAACTGAAGAACTTCAAATTAAAGGAGTGATTTCAACTTTCATGCACATTAATCTTAATCAAATTAATTTGTATAGTTTGTCCCTCTTCCTATGCGTGGGTGCTAGTTATTTCTAGTGATTCGTAATCAAATTAATTTGTATACTATACAAACACCATGTGACATAGGGCGATTATAGGAAGAATACCCATATTAGTTAAGAAAACTAAGAAACCCAAATGAATGTACTCATTCTGCCACGTTTACACCTTCTTGCAGATTGTGTTACGTGTCACAACCAGAGGCTACCACATGACGTAACAACTTTTACTTTTTTTAGAAAAAGCGGAAAGTCTGCAAAAAAAAAAACATAACACGTGGCAGCATAACACCGTCTGCAAAAAGATGTAACACGTGGCAATTTGAGGTCTATTCATTTGGGTTTCTTAGTTTTCTTTCTATCCCTCCTCGGCATTTGACATAATCATGCAAGCCATATGATAGGACACAAATGTTCATACCGGCAGTATGGGTATGTCCTTGGTCAAATCATTCATTTATGTGTCCGTCAAACACATCGCATGATATGACAAACGCCTCATATACAACCCATATGAGCATTCATACGACCCATATGAAATCATATACTAACCATCCTCACACACAAGTGAGATTTTACTAAATCTAGTTATGAAACTAATAAATCATATAAACACTACTATACAAAACATAAACCAAACAAATCATACCGAGATCATCTTGCCCTTGACTTGTTGACCCAACCCATCATCATCCTGATCCAAACAAAACCCCATCTCAGAAAAACTATTCAAGTTCTTCGACAACCCCTTCAACATCTTCAACTTCTTCTTCACATCCTTCTTCTTTAAAACCATCTCATCTTTCTCCTTCACCGCCATTCTGGGCCCCTCATAATACTTTAAATGACCCTCATCAGAAAACTCACCGGCAACCACGCACACACCCACCGACTTCCGATTAAACTGCTGCTTAACACCGACCGGATTAGCTTTTCTCACCGTTGTAAACAACCGCGAGTGGCGGGAGCTGGACACGTCAGCAGCGGCGGAAGAGAAACACGGCGACTGACGGAACACAACTCCGGCGACCTCCATTGATACTAAATTCGATTGATGTTAAACGGAATTGTAAATTTGAGTTTTGTTGGATTGGATTTGTGACGCAAAAACAATTTGATTGAATCGGTGGGTTTCGTTTTATATAAGGAAGGGATATCTTTTGTGAGACAGCAACTAGTGTTTTTTGAATGTGCCGGTGACTTTAATCTGGGCCGTTGGATGGTTTAACGCGGGCTTGTGTAAGACGTTAGATGTGACGTGGCAAGAAATGTTCGCCTAACACTCGCGCGCTCACGACGGCGATCTGTTAGACATGCTCTTTGGGTTTTGTGGCATGCGCGTTTGGGTAATCTGTGCCGTTGGTTTTAAGATGTTTTTTTGTTGGTCATGACGTGGAGTGCCACGTAGACCGCTTACGTGTCGGTTTTATTTGTTTTATTTTTTTGCGTTTTGCACATTAAATGCCGAAATTTGTTTTTTTCATTGATTTAAAATTTGAAAAAAATTATTGATGATAATTGCTAATATTACAAATTACATGTTTGTTGCTTTAATAATGTTACTTTAATAATATAATATTTATGAATGTATTTTTTAAAATCTTCCGTACATATATTTAAAAGAAACAATTTTAAAAAACGTAAGAAACGACGTCTGTCACACCCAAATTCATCCCCAGTCCAAACTTGTCCCTAAGCATAGACGCGCACCCAGAACACGTTGCAAACGAGCTCTAACAAGCATCTGCCCAAAACTTCAATTAAACTTTGCATTAGTTAAAGATGCTCTAAGGATTTGAATTATTTTTCAAAACTTTGCATTAGTTAAAGATGCTCTAAGAATTTGAATTATTTTTCAAAGAATTTTGTTTTGAATTATTTTTCGATGAATTTTGTTTTATGAATTTTGTTTATGTTAAGATGAAAGTGTGTTGGGTTATATCAATATGTAAATCACGTATTAGTATAAACACATCATTTAATCACTTAATACTTCGCACCTTGCGTCACAGTTTTTGTTAACTAGTAACGAGTCTCCCGCGTTACGATGAGGGGCGTAAAACTGTACCAAATAGTACCAATGTCACACCACCGTCAACGACCATCAACATTGAAGTTGTGGTGTGTTAGTGCGAATAAACTAGACCGAAACGTAAAACATAGGAAATAATAACTAAGTCGATTTAGGACCCGCGCATTGTGACAAACTTGTCAAACGGGAAAAAAATAAACGACATAAAACATTAAACCACACACGCAAGTTATGCCGTGTTAACTCGCAAAATTTATAACGAACATAAAAACGTTGAACCACACACGCACGTTGCATCGTGTTAACTCGTAAAATTTAGAACGAAGCGTAAAACCAAAAATTGCGAAACATGAAAAGTATTGGGAACCAAAGTTAAAAGTAAAAAAGTTATAATGTTAAATTGTAAAAGATGAAATTTTTTTAATTAAAAGTAAAAAAAAAAATATTTTTGGGCTAAAAGTGTAATATCATTTTTTTTTGTTTTTTTTTTTGAAAAAACCCTTAAACATTGGGTAGAACCCTTCTATATATACAAATTAAAATTATAGAGTATTAAAAGTTTGATTTGCTTTTTAATTTGTCATGTGACTAAGTATCATTCTTATTTTTTTTCCTATATCAATATTTTAATTTGTCATGTGACTAAGTATATTCTTATTTTTTTTCCTATATCAATATTTTAGATTAGATTGCACCACATTTATTTTTTATTCTTATTTCCTTTCTAATTTGTCACGTGACTAAACATCATGCTTATTCTGCATGCTTATTATGCGTCTATACGATAAAACCATTTCAACAACTCAAACTCATGACATTTTAAGTCAAATGACAACTAGCTTATTGTTAATTCATGGTTTGTTTATTTTATTTGATTGTCGTATTTTATATTTTTGAATGTTAATATAATTTGATGTAATGTCTTATGAGTGGATTTAAAAATTCATTTAAACATATTCGAAGAATATTCTATGTTTTATATCGAATATAATATTGACTTGAGATTGATTTCAAGGCTTGTAACACCTATTTTATAACCTGTTCCCTATAGAGAGGTCCACAAAGGAGACAGGGCGCACACGGCACACCTGATTTGATCTTGTTTCGGTCAAAGGTCTCATCTAAAATATAGTATAATATATATTAGAACAATATGTATTATACGAGCTAAATAAATATAACTATATTATATATAAGTAATAAAAAATATATTTTTAAAAACCCATGTATTACTGGATTGAATAAATGTAATTGATTAATACATAGTCATCAATATGTGTTTTTAAAAAAATAAACTTTGGTGTCCTATATACTTTTTATAACATTTTGCTTTGTCTTTTTATTTATTTATTATTAGGTTACAAACTTGTGTATTACATAAGTTATGACATTTTATTTAAATAATTTGAAGATAATTTTATGTGAAATTAACAGATTATTTTTATATGTCTTTGAATTCTAGTCTTATCAATAATGAATACCTTTAATTATTAAAAAAATAAGTATTTATAATTAAGTAGGAGATGATAGTGGAAGGAAGGGAGACGAGAAAACAACAAGATAGATCCAATGAATAACACATGTCCCTAATAGATTTATTTTATTATATAGTATACTAGGTTATAACCCGGGAACTTCTCGAGTTGAAAATTTTAATTTACATTAATTAATAAAGTGTTGATGTAAGTTGAAATACTTGTTGAAACTTTGATAAATACCCAAGCTATTCTTTGACTTCTTTGATACTTTCATGGATATGATAACTTATGTCCTTTATGATGTAATATGTTTGTATTAGCCCCTTATTCATGTTATATAGATCTCGCCAATTACACTTTTGTTCATACTCGTTTTAGTTACTTTTCACTAATATGTTTCTGTCACTTCCTCACTTGACTAATTATTATTAGTAAGTGATGCACCCCCAACCTCATAACGAATACGCACTCAACACACGAAGAAATTAACATGAATAAATGTATCATGCCACAACACATACTTGTATCATGACATCAGATTATATAGCTCATTTTTCAAATAAATTAACACATGCCAAAACACATACTTCCAACCTTTACAATTGTGTTCAAACAAAAGAACATACAAAAATATAAACCGTCTAACATATATAATCTAAAATAATATAATATATGAGTGACAATGTCAACCTTTAATTAAATGTAGATGGATCACTTTCAAAGAATGTAAACCTTTAAACAATCATTTTTTTCCATTAAACCTTCAAACATTTGTCGAATCTGGAAGTTACCTTCAAATCGATGTATTTTTGGGCCAATGTCAAAGTTACCAATCAGAAACTCCCAATTTCCACCGAAAACGGTCCAAATTAACAATGATTATACAAAATTTAAATATACATATATTGAACAAAATAAATACATTTTTTTCTCCAAATACAAACATAAAAGCAAACCTGTGGACATAAAAAGTAGTTAGGTTGCGAATGGTAAAAAAAAATTTTATCACGTGCATCTTTGTATCCTGTTTGGTGTAATTATTACCAACTTGTTGTTGATAAGTCTGATTGTGTTCAATACCGGAACAATGAAGTCGCCCCTCTAGGTGATTCGACATTGAAAGTTCTTATTGATAAACACCCAGTGGTGCCGCCCCCGTCCTTGCCTTCCAACCCTTTGGCCCAACCCACTCTTGTTGTTGATGGGGAGGTGTGTACTCAAATGTATTTGATCCTTTCCTAAAGGGACGTCATGTGGCAGAGACGGGATACGGGCCCAACACCTGCTAGATGCTATTGGTGGCGAGGGCTCGGTGACTTCCTTAGGTTTGCTTACGAGCATTACTGAAGTTGTTAACTTATGGCTTGGGGGATCCTGCCCTAAGGTGCTTGCTGAGTTTGTTGCCTCGGCCCCCCTCACCCCCTTATTGAAGCCCGATAAAGGAATTCGACCTATTGCTGTGGGGGGTATTTGGCGAAGGTTGGTTTCAAAGGTGGCGATGAAGAAGGTCGGGAAAGAAATGACCCAGTACTTGGGTGACTATCAACTTGGGGTGGGGGTGCCAAATGGGGCAGAGACGGTGCTTCACAGTGCAAATAGGTTTCTCAACTCATTTCATGCAGATGGTTCCTTAGCCTTGCTTACTGTGGATTTCTCCAATGCTTTCAACACGGTCGACCGCACAGCTTTTCTGCACGAGGTTCATCAGCGTTGCCCGTCAATCTATCGGTGGGTCCAATTTCTTTACACCCAGCCTGCTAGGTTGTATGTTGGTAACGAGTGTATTGGGGCTACTACCGGAGTTCAACAAGAAGATCCCTTGGGCCCCCTTCTCTTTGCCCTTACCTTACATCCTCTTATTCTCCAGGTTCAGGACCGCTGTAAACTCCCGCTTCATGCTTTGTACTTGGATGATGGGACGATTATTGGCAACGCCTCTGAGGTTGCTAAGGCCTTAGACATCATCAACGAGGAGGGCCATCTCTAGGGCTTTATCTCAACATTAAGAAAACAGAGGTTTTTTGGCCGACATGCGACGGGCGGAAAGTTCAAGATGGGCTTTTCCCGAGAGGGATCGGTAGACCAGAGAAGGGGATTAAGCTCCTTGGTGGAGCTGTTAGTCGGGATCCTAGCTTTATTGAGGAGTTGGCAGGGCAGCGAGCCTCGGAGGCGGTTGACCTCATGAAACTCTTACCCTGCCTGAGAGATCCCCAATGTGAACTCCTTCTGCTAAGGTCGTGCATGGGGGTCGCTAAGTTACTTTTTGGGTTGCGGACTTGTCAACCGCATTTTATGGAGGATGCGGTATCTCGGTTCGATGATGGCCTTAGAAAGGCTATAGAAGACATAGTAGTGGGTGGCGGCCCCTTCTTTGGTGACCTCCAGTGGCGTCTGGCATCTTTGCCAATGCGTCTAGGTGGTTTGGGCCTCTTCTCAGCTTGAGATGTTGGGGCTTATGCCTTTGTGGCGTCTAGAGCTCAGTCTTGGGAACTACAGGATAATATCCTTCGAAACTGTGAGGTCGTCGGGCTTGACCCGGACTATCAGCAGGCGCTTGAACGCTTAAATGTCTCTCTCCCAGACTTGGATATTGGCGGTTTCTCTAATAAGGACACCGCCCCCTCGAAGCCACAAAAAACTTTGGCGAATGCTCTGTTTAGCAAAATCGCTCAAAGCCTGGGAGAAGCTTTTGATTTGTCATCCCGCCAGAAGGCGGTGTTTGAGTGCCTGAAAGGTCCCATGCTCAGGAATTTTTGACCGTTATACTAATTGAGGGGTTGGGACAATGTATGTCTGCAGTAGAATATAGAGCCATTCTCAAATACCGGTTGATGATCCCTATGTACCCGGAAGATGAAACTTGCCCGATATGTCGTAAAGCTTGTATGGATAAATACGGGGAGCATGCAATTCACTGTAAAGAGCTCCCTGGGTTCAAATATCAGCACGTCTGGGTGCGTGATGCTTTGTGGGACATCTTAAGAAGAGCTGGGATTTCGGCTAAGAAAGAGGCCACTGTGAATTTCCTCACTGACCCTATGGAAGGGAGATCTACTCTGCGACCAGCGGATCTGCTCGTCTTTGGCTGGGCTGGGGGGAAACATGCTTGTGTAGACCTCACGGGGGTTTCCCCTTTGGTTGGTTTAAGGGAAAACGGGTTTGTAGCTGGACAAGCAGCAAGAAAGGCAGAATCAAAGAAAATGGATAAGCACGCTAAAGCTTGCGCAAAGAACCAGCATGTCTTTGTCCCTTTTGCCTTTGATACTTTTGGCTCCCTAGCGCCAGAAGCTATCCACTTCTTGACGAGGGTTCAACGGGTCGTCTACAACAATTGTTCAACCCCAAGGGGGCAAGGGTTTGTATTTGGAAGGTTAGGGTTTGCAATTCAGAAAGGATTGGCGGTGCATCTTGTTGCTCGGCTACCTTCTGTTTTGATGTAACTTGGCAAGTTTTCTGGCTTATATATGTAATTTAGATATTGATTTTAAAACATGTCTTAACAGTCCACCATATATAAAACAACATAACTTTAAAAGGAAATAAAAACCAAGTCAGTTGTCGCAACCCCCGACTCTACTCTGGACGGGAGCCGTGAGTATCACAAGTGATATGGTGTTTATTATAATTATCGCAGCGGAAATTTCATCAGAACCGAGAGTCAGGAAAAATATCAGAGTTTTCGAAGACCGTAGTTTTTATTTCATAAACTGTGGGATAAAACT
Organism: Scalesia atractyloides; assembly: GCA_947069175.1. Classification (NCBI taxonomy): domain Eukaryota; kingdom Viridiplantae; phylum Streptophyta; class Magnoliopsida; order Asterales; family Asteraceae; genus Scalesia; species Scalesia atractyloides. The sequence goes on along the minus strand of CAMTDV010000005.1, from coordinate 71,294,751 downwards.
CATATATACATAAAGGTTTTTCACGGGGATAAACCCTTAATTACAAAATACGTTTCATTTAAATGACATAGCCACTTATTTAAGCTTGAGTGCCTTGTAACACTTTTTCCCTTCACAGTAAATCACCTGAAATGTGTTTAAAAACATGTAATCAGCAGAAAATACTAGTGAGTTCATTCATTTGTATAAAAAGACACTTTCTTAAAATTATAGCATTATGGGTTTTTACATTTGTTTATATCTTACAACTACCCAAAGGTATTTGTCACTCGACAATTCCTATGACTGTAACATTCCACAATTATTGAAGTATTCGTTTCCGTGTTTTTCGTATTCAATCATTGTAATCTGAGACTTATGATCTTAATAAAATTTATTTTTTATTTTTTATCAATAATTGGTGTTATTCATATAATTATCAAGACACGTTTAAATCATTCAAAAACCAACTTATGTTGTGTAAATTCGATATTCGAGACCCAACGAATCAACTATTGTGTCATACTATGTTTATAAATTATGATGGAAACTCAAATTTATACAAATAACAAAAGAGAAATGTATAAAACAAATAAGCTCATGACATTAGGCCCAAATAAAACACAAAAATATATTAATGGACCAATTTTCAACTTTCCGTATTTTTTTCACCACTTTAAACCATAATCCATCACCTATAAATACCACATTCATTCCACCACTTTTCTTTGCCATTTCTCAAGGAATTCTTCTCCCCTCTTGAAAGTGAGTTCCTTCTCTTTTCACCTTCTTCTCTTCTTCTTGTTTTTTTTCTTTGTGTTTTCGTACTTCTCCATTTTGGAGAAATCCTTATGGAATGTCACCAATGTTTGTCATGTCAAATAAAGATGGCGCATCACCAAAATAAGGACCAATATTGGGTTTTCTTTTACATTTTACCTTTAATTATGTCGTTTTCATCTTATATTACTAACCATGATCAATTATTATAATGCCTAACTATTTATTATATGTCTAACATTACTAACCATTCTAACTTATTTAACCATGCTAACAATCACTAACATTTTAACTATGCTACTAACTATTAACTCTTTTACTTTTGCAATTTACTTATTTAGTCTTACAATTACATCATTATTACTGTAACAACTTGCAATTTCATTGTTAATTTGATTTCCGTGTATTTCGTTTGTATCTATCGTTGTACTCCGAGATTTGATTATGGAAAAGTTTATGTTAAAGTAATTATATTTTGTCACAACAATATCACATCTAAACGTTAATTCATCGCAATCACAAGTAACTGTGTTACTTTAATAGTCGAGTGTGTTGTTGTACAATAACCACTTGTGTCATCGCATCGCTTATCTCATCGCATCGCAACGCAGTTGATTATGTTACTTTATGTTATTTATATGTTACGTATGTTTTGTGAATTACAGTTATACTTGATATCGCAACGCTCTCACTCGCACGAATCGCTAAATCGCATTATTCTATCAATTATACCGCTTAACATAACTATCTAAGACGAACAGAATCGCCAAACGGACACCTAACCCGAAATAACGAACAAAAACTTCGCTATCAGGCCAAGTTCGGCCGAACTTGACCAGTGGTGCACAGAAAACAGATTTCCCCCAAACTTGACCAAACTAAATGAGACAGGCCAAGTTCAGTCGAACTTGTAACAAGTGCGCCCGAACTTGATGTCTCCCCACCTTATTTCTCCTCACCTATAAATACACAACACCTCCATTCGTGCACACCTTGCTGCAAGTTCGCCCGAAACCTCCCGAAACCGAAAACCTTTGATTTCCAACTAAGAATTAACCCGTTTTCATGCAACAACAACGTTTTACAACGATTTTGCACAAGGTTTTACCATCGATTTCATCAAAAATCTTCTGTTTACGAAAATCTTCATATTTTTCTACAAACTTCTCTTTTTCACTTAGATCTACACTTAGATCTAAGTAAAACCTTTTAAACATCGATTTTTACAAAAAAATACGGACTAATGACGTATGTTTCGTTCACTATGAAGTGGAACGAGGCGTTGTTAAGCAAAATCTCAGATCCGGAAGCACAAGGACGAAATCGTCACTTTGCACAAACTGGACTAACCCGTACGAACCATCAAGTTCGCCCGGATTAGTCCGAGTTTCTGTAAAATGGCTAAAACTCGCTTCAAAAGACCTCTCCAGCCTAGGTTTGCTCAGTAGCTTAAGGTTGGAGGGATGGACACTCGATTCCCTCAGCAAACGACGCGAAAACGCACGATTTGGATGCCAAAACAGTCAAATTCGCTCGGAAAACATCAAGTTCGCTCGAACTTGTCACCAGATTGGTGACCAAGTTCGCCCGAACTTGATCAATTTTTGACAGAAAACACACAAGTTCGCCCGAACTTGTACTCTTCCAAGGGATAATAGCACAAGTTCTCTCGAACTTGTCTACTGTTCCTTCAACCGTTAACCGTTCCAGCAATTCGGAAGACTGATGCACTTCTGTTCGCTTACAGGTTGAACCGGTGCTCTCTCAACCTACATCATATCCCGTCTCTCTCTCTAATCGCACCAACTGTAAGTATACTTGAACCCTTTTACGCTTAAACGCACTTTTGGGTGTCACATATGTTCCTATATCAACTCACATCACACAATTCAAAACGCTTACTCGCAACCCGCCTTTACATGACTATACGTGAAATCTACTGAATTATATGTGTTACTTGATTGCTAGTACGCCACCCTTAACATAATAGCTTGCTAGAGGTTGACCCACCACCCGGAGGCCCTGGGTTGTTAAGGCTCGCATTTTTATTTCTCATTTATTTTCTCTTTAGGACGTGGACACTTGTTCGCGTGCCTCGCACTCGCGGTTTGTTGGTTTACTTGAATGTAAGTAGATGCATAGTTCACATCCCTTACGTAATGTCATGCGGTGTTCTTATGAAACGAGACAAAGTTATCGCATATGCGTCTCGACAACTCAAGATCCACGAGAAAAACTACACAACCCACGATCTCGAACTCGGTGCAGTTGTTTTTGCATTAAAGATATGGCGACACTACCTTTACGGTACCAAGTGTACGGTCTTCACCGACCATAAGAGCTTACAACATATCTTTAATCAAAAGGAACTGAACATGCGCCAACGCAGATGGGTTGAACTTCTCAACAATTACGATTGTGAGATACGCTATCATCCTGCAAAGCAAACGTCGTAGTCGATGCTCTCAACCGACGAAGCTATGTGTATAGTGTTCGTGACTCTCAAGCTTTGAATAATCTTGAAATTCTTATTCGCTTCGCCCAATTTGCTTGTTTTAATGAGAATACCCTGGAAGAAGAAATGAAATGTGGTGCCGAAACCCAGCTCGTAGTTAAACCCAATGGCATTTATTATTATCTCGATCGTATTTGGATTCCTAACCGTGATAATCTTCGAGAATTGCTAATGACCGAAGCTCATAAATCTCGATACTCCATTCACCCCGGAGCCAACAAGATGTACTCGGACCTTCGTCCTAAGTATTGGTGGCCGGGCATGAAAAAGGATATCGCCTTGTACGTCTCAAAGTGCTTAACTTGCTCCAAAGTTAAAGCCGAGCATCAAAGGCCCTCTGGTTTGCTCGAACAACCCGAAATCCCGATGTGGAAGTAGGAGAGCATAGCCATGGACTTCGTTAAGAAACTCCCTCGCACCTTCTCTGGTCACGATAGCATTTGGGTTATCATTGATCGTCTTACTAAATCAGCTCACTTTATTGCCATACGAGAAGACTACAAGGTAGAACGATTAGCACGATCTATACCGACGAAGTTATTTGTCGACACGGGACGCCTCGTGACATCATCTCTGACTGCGATTGTCGCTTTACCTCACGTCTCTGGGAGACTTTCCAATCCGCTCTCGGTACTACGCTTAATCTCAGTAACGCTTTTCATCCTCAAACCAATGGTCAGACTGAGCGCACGATCCGCACCCTCGAAGACATGCTTCGTGCGTGCATTATAGATATTGGTGGTAATTGGGATACGCATTTACCTTTAATAGAATTCTCGTACAATAATAGTTATCATACTAGTATTCAAATGGCTCCTTTTGAGGCACTGTATAGAAGAAAATGTCGATCGCCTATTGCATGGCACGAGATCGGAGAAGCACAAATCACCGGTCCCGAGCTAATTCAAGAAACGACAGACAAGATCCTCCAAATCAGAGACAACCTCTTGAAAGCTTGGAGCCGTCAAAAGAGTTATGCCGATAAACGCCACAAGCCTCTACAATTCGAAGTTGGAGGTCACGTTCTCTTAAAGGTTGCACCTTGGAAATGAGTGATCCATTTCGAAAAGAAAGGGAAACTAGTGCCACGATACGTGGGTCCCTTTAAGATTCTGGAAAGAATTGGTAGAGTGGCCTATCGACTCGAACTACCGGCAGATCTTAACAACGTCCATCCGACTTTCCACGCCTCGAACCTCAAGAAATGCCTAGCTGAAGAGAATCTCCATGTACCGCTCGAGGATTTGCAAATAAATGAGACTCTTCACTTCGGAGAAAAGCCCGTCGAAATCATGGATCGAGAGACCAAGAAACTACGACGCTCTCGCATTCCTATTGTGAAGATCCGATGGAAGGCAAACGCGGTACCGAGTTCACTTGGGAATTGGAAAGTGATATGAAAGCTAAATATCCACATCTCTTTGTTACGGCCACTACATAAATTTCGGGACGAAATTTCCTAAAGTAGGGGAGACTGTAACAACTCGCAATTTCGTTGTTAATTTGATTTCCGTGTATTTCGTTTGTATCTCTCGTTGTACTCTGAGATTTGATTATGGAAAAGTTTATGTTAAAGTAATTATATTTTGTCACAACAATATCACATCTAAACGCTTATTAAATGCTAATTCATCGCAATCACAAGTAATTGTGTTACTTTAATAGTCGAGTGTGTTGTTGTACAATAACCACTAGTGCCATCGCATCGCTTATCTCTTCGCATCGCAACGTAGTTTATTATGTTACTTTATGATATTTATATGTTATGTGTGTTTTGTGAATTATGGTTATACTCGATATCGCAACGCTCTCACTCGCACGAATCGCTAAATCGCATTATTCTATCAATTATAACGCTTAACATAACTATCTAATACGAACCGAATCGCCAAACGAACACCTAACGCGAAATAATGAACAAAAACTTGCCATCAGGCCAAGTTCGGCCGAACTTGGTTACACCAAGTTCGCCCGAACTTGACTAGTGGTGCACAGAAAACAGATTTCCCCCAAACTTGACCAAACCAAGTGAGACAGGCCAAGTTCGGCCGAACTTGATGTCTGCCCACCTTATTTCTCCTCACCTATAAATACCCAACACCTCCATTCGTGCACACCTTGCTGCAAGTTCGCCTGAAACCTCCCGAAACCGAAAACCTTTGATTTCCAACTAAGAATCAACCCATTTTCATGCAACAACAACGTTTTACAACGATTTTGCACAAGGTTTTACCTTCGATTTCATCAAAAATCTTCTGTTTACGAAAATCTTCATCTTTTTCTACAAAACTTCTCTTTTTCACTTAGATCTACACTTAGATCTAAGTAAAACCTTTTAAACATCAATTTTTACACAAAAATACGGACTAATGACGTATGTTTCGTTCACTATGAAGTGGAACGGGGCGTTGTCAAGCAAAATCTCAGATCCGGAAGCACAAGGACAAAATCGTCACTTTGCACAAACTGGACTAACCCGTACGAACCATCAAGTTCGCCCGGATTAGTCCGAGTTTCTGTAAAATGGCTAAAACTCGCTCAAAAAGACCTCTCCAGCCTAGGTTTGCTCAGTAGCTTAAGGTTGGAGGGATGGACACTCGATTCCCTCAGCAAACGACGCAAAAACGCACGATTTGCGTGCCAAAACAGTCAAGTTCGCTCGAACTTGTCACCAGATTGGTGACCAAGTTCACCCGAACTTGATTAATTTTTGATAGAGAACACACAAGTTTGCCCGAACTTGTACTGATTCCAAGAATCAGGACAAGTTCGCCCGAACTTGTACTCTTCCAAGGGATAATAGCACAAGTTCGCCCAAACTTGTACCCCAAGGTACAAGTTCGCCCGAACTTGTCTACTGTTCCTTCAACCGTTTACCGTTTCAGCAATTCGGAAGACTGATGCACTTTTGTTCGCTTACAGGCTGAACCGGCGCTCTCCTTAACCTACATCAGATCATGTCTCTCTCTCTAATCGCACCAACTGTGAGTATACTTGAACCCTTTTACGCTTAAACACACTTTTGGGTGTCATATATGTTCCTATATCAGATCACATCAAACAATTCAAAACGCTTACTCGCAACCCGCTTTTACATGACTATACGTGAAATTTGCTGAATTGTATGTGTTATTTGATTGCTAGTATGCCACCCTTAACATGATAGCTTGCTAGAGGTTGACCCTCCACCTGGAGGCCCGGGGTTGTTAAGGCTCGCATTTTTATTTCTCACTTATTTTCTCTTTAGCACGTGGACACTTGTTCACGTGCCTCGCACTCGCGGTTTGTTGGTTTACTTGAATCTAAGTAGATACATAATTCACATCCCTTACGTAATGTCATGCGGTGTATGCTAAACGCTTTTATATCTATTATGTACGCAAACATGTATGCTCACCTTTACTTAATTGTATTGACGTTATCTTTTAACATATGTGGCAGGTTGATGACTTCTTGCTGAATTGGATTTAGGATCTGATCTTAGAAACTCATGTAATAAAATCTAGGGAAGATCGGACTTGATATGTTTTAAGAGATGTTATGTTTTGTAATAGTTGGACGAGAAATATTGGTTGATTGTATGGGAAGTTGACTGTTAAGGTATTGTCTTGTTAGTTGTTATGGAATTTCTCTTGAAACAATCGGGTTCGCCTTGTGCCACGCCCCAATGTTTACGCCATCAGTTGGAGTGTGACAATTACCAATTCATTAGTTACTATTACATACTAAAATGCATAAAACTAACTCTTTTAATTTTGTCATTTTTCTATTTAGTCTTCTAAATTAGATTATTATTACTAATTCATTAATTATTATTACATACTAAAAATATATAAAAGTACTAACTCCTTTAATTTTTGTTATTTACTTATTTAGACTTGCAAATTTAATTATCATTATCAATTCATTACTTATTATTATATAAATAATAATATTATTATTTTTATTATTATTATTATTATTACTATTTATCTCTTATTCAAATCCCATTTACATTCTAACTTCTAAATCTTTCTACTTACACACCTTGTTCATCCTTGTTAGGATAAATTGGTGTTTCAACCGCTCAAGACGATCATCTCACGTTTGTGGAAATCACTTGCAATCGGTGAGTATACTTGATCCCATTTTGTTTTAACACTTTTGGGTGCAACATGTATTCGTTATCAAACACACGCTTGAAACTTGTTACTCACAATCTACCCACTTTTAAACATGGAACGATGTGATGCTTGTTAATCTTTTATACTATGTAAACTTTTCGTGTCTATGTGCTCATTAACTTTGTTAGCCTACCTTATCAATTATAACGCTATAGAATTAACACACCACTCCTTGAGTCTTGGGGTATTGTCAAGTAAAACATGTTAACCTCCCGTTAGTCTTTGGGAAAGGCACTTTGCGTTGGAAACTTCGGTTTGAACACATAGCTTACATCGTTTCAGCACACTGGTTAACTTGCATATTGTTATTCATGTTGGGTATGATTATTTAAAAACATTTATTCATATTATGCTATGTATCAAAACCTGTATACTCGCCGACATTTTTGTTGATTATATTTTAATACATGTTGCAGGTTGATAGATGAAGTGACGAAGTAATCAAGCTAGGATGGACTAGAAATGCATTTAGAAATAAATTAAGTTTGAGAACTTATTTATGTTGAACATGTTTGAACAATGTATTTGAATTTTTAGTCATTTTATGAAATTGAATTTAATTTATATTGTCACATTTAGTGTTATGATGCTTTGAGCGATTTGTTCGTCTCATCCCGACGTTTCCGCCATCGGTTGGGGTGTGACAGTGACTGTGGTCATATAACTATTTGGCTATCCCGTTGTCCAAATAGCAAAGTATAGCAAGTAATGTATACAGAACCCCACACACTGACAGTAGTTTTCCAGTAAGAATACAAAAACTTAATCACTTTAATATAACTAATAATTGGAAAACACTTAGGGTTTTGAAAACATTCAATAAACGAGAATGACTCACAATGTTGTGAGAAAAAAAAAGAGAATGACTCACATGGTTATGCGAGAAGGCAAGCTAGGGCGTATGTGTCATGAGTTAGCCATGTGGCGACACATGGCCTCCGGTGAATCTCATTATGTCACGCCATGCGATGGATTTCTTTTTAACTCTTTTCGTTTTTTTTTCTTCAGCACGTGTTCGGGGTTTTGATTACGGATTGTTGTTAGATCTTTTTGAGGGTTGTTACATCAGTCACATACATGTTGGACCATCTAAAACAACAGGTGGATGGAAGTCATCGGTAGTACTCAAATGAAAAGATTGAACTTCAACATGAAGAACATGCAGTAATGACTAATGACAAATCGTATGGCACAATAAATAAGGGTAGGCAAAAAAACATAACATAAGCATGGTCCATGCACTAACCATCTAATGGAGAACATGAAAACATGGCTGGTTACTGGATTAATAGTTCACAAGGTGAAAACAGACTCATAATTTAACAAGAACTATACAGGAGAATACGTTAGAATTTTGTATATACCAAAGTGGGAAAACTTGATTTTGGCTAAGACCCGTTGTTCGGAAGATAATTAGAAACATCTCCAAAGGTTTGACCATTTTGTTAATCCAAGATATCCTCATCTTCATCATAACCAGTATCATCAACCCTGTGGAAAACAAATGAATATTAAGTTTCTTCGTCAAGATCAAATCATGAAAGTGGATGTCTCTTTCCTAATTACAAGATAGAAAAAGTAAAAGAGTTGTCATGAAAGTGTGCAGAGTTCTTTTGTTTCAGCCAAGAAGAAACTATGTTTGTGATATTCTAATTGCATGGTTGTGATTACATCTCTAACGCTTGCAAATCCAAATAATATTTTATGTGTACATTAAGGGAATTGGCAATCGCTTCACCAACTTCCATGTACCAGGGATTTGGTAGAAGAAAAGGAAATAACTTATTATTGAAAAATTATTCTCGGATCAACTGCAGATTACAAAACCAAAAGTTGAGACATATATTTGAAATTCAAAAATTATAAAACCATATCAAGTCATAAAGAATGGTTATAGTAGCCAATTCAAATAGTCATAAACAAGGTTTATGGAACCCAATTCAAATTGAGTTCTCTATTTTCAAGTCAAATTAAAAAAACAAGCTTATAATCTTAAAAGGAAGAAAAGTAGATATTGGAACTTGAATTTGAACAAGTGACTACATTGAGAATTTGACACCAAGTGTGGTGAAGCTAAGCAATGGTAAACATGCTTAGAATTTGAACAATTTTAACAACATTTCAAAATAAGCTTTTGATAAAAACTTTGTAGTTCATTTGCAGAAAAAGCAGAAACAAAGATTAAAAAGGGTGTAAACAAATGAAACACAAAAGTTTTTTCAAATAATCTTTGGGCTTGTATGCAAAACAACATAGTCAGGTTGGCCCATTCAACATTTGTATGATATTTTTTGGATTCTATAAGTACAAAAACCATACTAGTTAAATAACAATATAACCTTGTGGAACAAAATTATTTAGAGTTGGTGACATAATAATATAACTCGTTTACCTAACCGATGTAAATGGATCCATTTCTCCACCTCGAAGTTCACCATTTAAAACATAATAAAGATGAACAACGGCGTAAGGAACAAAATGAAAAAAAATGTATCACTCATGTCTTTCGCAATACCTCTGTTTCTAGTAGCTATATGAATAGCAATGCTATCCTTCTTGTCAGCGAGTTTAGAATAATCATCCACGACAGTAGTAGTCTTCCATTCTTAAGCAATATAAAGTGCAGTTTGGCATTTTTATCTTTAGTTGCCAAAATTTGCAAATTTGTGTCAATAACTTTGTTTACTATAGTTATTTAACCACATATAGTTGTTGTATGCAATGCGGTTTTACCATTTTTTTCTCAATACCCTTATGAAGTAACATTCGCATCTTAAAATCACTACATGTTTATAGTGCTTTATAGTGCCCATTGATGCTCTGATTCCGCAAGAATAAGAATTATAGATGGATAAAACATAATAGACATAATATAATTTTCTATGTTGAAAGATGCATTTAGAGGTAAATTCACAGTTTGCATCTGCATTTAGGGGTTTCACATTGTGTTACGAAAGTGGTTATCTCGTTATCGTGTTTTCAATTTGTAGATAATTTGTTTATAATATTTTGCTGTAGTGAAGTGATTCTATTTATGATTAGTTCTAACAAAATGGATTCAGATGATGTGTTTATATTGAGATCTACTGAGTCGCTAAAATACGAAATGGGAAATTTCATGTAGACCAAACTTATCAACAAAAGGCAATCTCAAAGCCATGGTTCTTAAAATCATAATGCAAAACCAAAAACAAACAATTCACACATCTCAGAGAAACAATTCATTGGCAACATATTTGAAAATCCCTATGACTTCCCAATTTTAGTTTTTTGGATAAAAGTCATGATTTGTTATAATTTAGAACTTCATTCAGGCATTTTATCAAGTAATTTTTGTGCAGCCTAATAACATCAGATTCAACATATAAAATGCATACCCGATGTGCCCAAATGCAATGAACCAACCACACATAACCGAATTCACACAATGAAAGATTACCTGAATAGATGTTGCAACCGCTTGGTGACGGATTAAAGGTCTAAATAATCAAAAACACTAATAGTTATCTCAGGCCGCCTTTTTCTACAAAATAAGTCATCATTGCATTTTAATCACTGTGCACACCAGTTCACATCATATATACATTTACAAACAATCAAAAAAAATTTGTTAAAATGATAAGTTGTTGAAAATACTTTGGTAACTGTAAGGAACATGGAAAACTATAAGCAGACATGTTTCTTGAACATAAACCTGTGTGCGTAATCTGTATCCAAAATCTTAGCTCAAAGATCTGTCACAATTCCAATTCATAGATTCGATTGAACAATATACCCATTTAGATTAGATTCAATAACATACCTATTTAGATTCGATTCAATATCACCAAGACAGTTAAGGTTGGTATGAGGCCTCCAACTATCATTCAAAAGGCCAAAACACTTCTAAAGCTTGAATCCAAGAAGAGACAACCTCCTCAAGCTCAACCAACAGTTTCGCATTGCCCAATGACAAACAACTGGAGTGAAAACTTAAACAATTGGTCAAGGTTAAACAACTAGAGTGAAAACTCAAACAGCTAGACCAAGCAAAACTATTGGTACTCCACCATCTCAACCTCCACAACAAGATCCTTAAAGGCACAATCTGGTAGTAAAACTGTTGGTAAACAACCTATTGTAAAACCACCAGTTATCACAAAACCAACAATTCAAGACAACCCAACTGTTTCTACAAAACTAGCACTTTGCTGAGAAGCTAACTTTGCAATTTTCAAGAAAAAGGAAGCTGGTTTTAAAGATGACCCTGAAGAAGAATGTACCCTACCCAATTAAGAATTTCTACATCTTCCAAAATTGGGATGCACAAAACCTTTTGGCAGAGGTTGCAATGGTGAAGAAAATGTTAGCAGATCCAAGCATTGATGTCACATCTCCAAATTGGAAGCTTGGAAGTAAAAGAAAGTCAACTCCCGAAGAGGCAGCAAAAACCTTCAAAATGAAACAGCAGCTGATGCATGTTAACTGGATTCCTAGGAGTTCAATTTCAAGGTGAAAGGCACAACAGTGTCAAAGGAATATATATATATATATATATATATATATATATATATATATATATATTATCTCAGTGCTAGAGAGAGAAATCCTGAAAAAAATATCACCACCATTATTTTGGGAGAACACAGAGATCTACCTTGCTCAAAAGAAGAAGGAGACAATTATTGTTACATTCAATCCCTAAGAGATTATCTCACACAATCCAAAAATCATGGTAAACTACAGAACAACCTTAAGAGAAACATGGTTATGCTAGATGGATTGTAGATTTAGATGAACAAGTGAAGAATCAGCTAGTAAGTTCCATGCCTCATGTTTTCATAAACCAAAATCAATCTACAGGCACTTACATAGTTGCGTTGGAGGATTCTCCCAAAGAAGATCCACAAGATCTACCCCATCAATCAGTGGCACATGCATGGGCAACAGTGTCTTCCAGGCCAGGTCTGCCTCCACCCACTGAGGTCTTAGACTTGCATCCAATCCTCCCTAACCCAAGGATTATGAGATGGAAAACAATTAAGGACTCTAATGATGTGGAGATCTTTAAAGAGTATGGCTCTAGAATCTAGGTGGACAGGTATGACGTCCAAAGTCTTAGCCTTGATGACATCACTAATCTGGGAATGGAAAAAGATAAAGAAGATGTTCAAGCTCTAAATCTGGAACTTGGCATCAAAGGCATGATCAAGGAAAGATTGTTGGGCATTAGCAAATAAGAGAATAAAAGACATGCAAAAATAAGTGTGATTTAGGCATCAACAAATCAAAGGGGAGATTGTTGGGTTATGTAAGTTCTGCTGATGATAAAAGCCAAAACCCATGGGAACAATTTTCCTTGCCTGATGGAATAAGTTGAAGTTCAATCATAAGGCCAAAAGTTTTCCCCTTGAAGGCTTCCCAACATCTGCCCAAACTGCTGGAACAGAATTGCTACATTAAACAATTGAGAAGACAAGTACAAAGTACTGGATTGTAAAAGTGTTGGGTCAACAAGTCAAAAGTCAAGTCAACAAAGTCAAGATTGAAGACCAAAAGACCAAGTCAACAAAAACCAGAAGTACTGATTTCCAAAAGTGCGGGAATCCTTCCAGCAGTTTTGCAAATCCATATGTTTTCTTTGTTTAGGCAATAGGTTCAAAGTAACGGTAGTAGTTTTACAAACTACTGGTAGTTACACTATTTAGTGAGTTGTTAGGGACGTCACCAACAGTTCTCTCCTCTATATATAGTTCAGTATGTATTTGTAATTTATAACTCGTAACTCTAAGAGCTGGAAAATAGAAGAACTTAAAGAGAGAGCACTTGGTGAGGGGGAGATTCTGTGCTTAACTGATTGTACTGAAACATTTGAATTAATTGAAATTATTCAACAATCATTCCCAAATCTAGTTGTGTATATTATGATGCGTTTATTATCACTGTTTGATTCAATTACTAATCCCTTTAAATTGTTTTTGTAAAAAAACACACACTATCACACATTCTCGGATCCAACAATGTTACGTGTTTCTTATTCTCGTAAATCCACTACCTCCTTTTCCGATGAGTCCTCTTCCTCCATTCTATCTCCTGATCTACCACCGTGTAAGACTTCGTTGAATTTCCCTAACGTTTAGATCGAACACATCTCCTGCAACTATGTCGTTCTCCTTTATGGTGTTTATCTCAACAATAGGTCTGATGTTACCAGTATTCAGAAGTCTCTCGAGGTCAAACAGGTCCTCTAAAGTTGACATGGATCGTTTCTTTGGTCGACTTTCTTCAACTAGGCTTGATTTGTTATTTTGGGCTTCATCTCTAACAAGGCTTAGGATAGTGGGCCTTTTTTTAGGTTTTGTGGATTTCTCTAACTGATTAAAAAAGTAAGTTCCATTTTCTCTTACTTCATGCATGTTAACCTTGAGATCTCCCCCATTAACTACTCCAACCATTCTGTTTTGAGAATCCCCATAAAGATTTACCCTTTCATCTCCCAATACAGCTTCCGATGACCCTCCATCTTCCCCCGCCCTCCGGGGTTTTCGCCAGACTTTCCTCCATCGTCGCCGTAAAGCCAAGAATCCCTAAACAGTTAGGTTCCCAGTCTCCGGTTTCTTCAGTAATCCAAGTATTGAATCTTTTATTCTTCCACTTCAATGTAACAATGTCATTGATTTTTTCTCCAAGCCATACTAAAAGACCAACACAAATCATTGATAGGTCGCCATCATCAATGGAGAGATGAGCCTGATGGACCAACACCCTGAATTAGCTAGCAATCATGTAAAAAACCCTATTAGCAGGGTGATTGTGAACCACTTCCTCCAAATATCATGGTTGAGAAGGAACCCCAAGACTTCATCAGCCTCTTTGAACTTGAGCATCAACGAGACTACCTCAACGTAATGTATTTCCATCCCCGTTAATCCTTCGTCACTCAACAGTCTATCCAGCCATGTAAGGGTGGGCAGGTCAATCGTTCTGCCGATCTAGCTCTTCCATGAAGAAAATGGAAAGCATTTACATCCTCTGAAATTTTTTATTACCTTCGTCGAATCCCCAGAACCCGTGACCGTGGAAACCCCTTTTGCATTGGTCTTCCCTTACACCAACTCGGCGTATGATGCGCTTCCCTTCTAAACATAGTTGTTGAAAATAACTTTATGTTGATGTACGATAGTTTGACTTCCGAGTATTTTTCTAGGTTGTTCCCCTTCCTCAATGAGACCGACATTTTCGGATGCATTGCTATATAAACTCTAAGCTTATTCTTTCCAATATTAATGCCATTCAGTCTTTGTTCCAAATCTTTGGCATTCTTCACATTCTTGAAGGAGACAAAAGACAACCTATTCTCTTATTTGTCCTTCTTCCTTGCTATGTAGGTTCCAACAACTTTGCCAAAACCCCCAGAAAGTATGAAATCTCCCAAGGACTACATCTAATGGGCAAATTCGTGACATAAAACTTAGTCGTATTCCTCTCAGCTTGCTTCTCTTCAAGTCTTTCTCCGTTGTTCCAGCAAGGTGGCACATCTTGTCCTTCATCTACTTTTCTCCCTCTTCTAGCCATGGTTTAACTTTTTTGTTTGTTGTGAATTTTACAACTTACGTTTAATAAATAATAGTAAAGTCTAATATTATGAAACCTCCCAAGGACTACATCTAATGGGCAAATTCGTGACATAAAACTTAGTCGTATTCCTCTCAGCTTGCTTCTCTTCAAGTCTTTCTCCGTTGTTCCAGCAAGGTGGCACATCTTATCCTTCATCTACTTTTCTCCCTCTTCTAGCCATGGTTTAACTTTTTTGTTTGTTGTGAATTTTACAACTTACGTTTAATAAATAATAGTAAAGTCTAATATTATGAAACCTCCCAAGGACTACATCTAATGGGCAAATTCGTTACATAAAACTTAGTCGTATTCCTCTCAGCTTGCTTCTCTTCAAGTCTTTCTCCGTTGTTCCAGCAAGGTGGCACATCTTGTCCTTCATCTACTTTTCTCCCTCTTCTAGCCATGGTTTAACTTTTTTGTTTGTTGTGAATTTTACAACTTACGTTTAATAAATAATAGTAAAGTCTAATATTATGAAACCTCCCAAGGACTACATCTAATGGGCAAATTCGTTACATAAAACTTAGTCGTATTCCTCTCAGCTTGCTTCTCTTCAAGTCTTTCTCCGTTGTTCCAGCAAGGTGGCACATCTTGTCCTTCATCTACTTTTCTCCCTCTTCCAGCCATGGTTTAACTTTTTTGTTTGTTGTGAATTTTACAACTTACGTTTAATAAATAATAGTTAAGTCTAATATTTGTATTTTAAAACAAAATAAAGGACTACTTATATGAAGTAGTCAAAAGAGATTAAATATATGAATGCATATTATCATGGAAAAATTTGTAGTAGAGATGTTCGTATGTTTAACTAGGACTATAAGAATATATGTATACATCTCATAAACTTCTCTTTTCATGTTGTTAACACAAACGTATTCTCATGGACCCCTCACGTTCACAGTAGAATCTTGCATCAAGTATGAACCATCTTCCAAATTATTGTAGTGAGGTGCCAAGAATTCACCACAAAATGGGTAAATCAGAGATCTGTGTTTACTCTTCTCCTTTTTTGAGCCTCATATCTTCCCTTAATTTGTGTTTACCTTCAAGGAAACCTTCTACTCCACTCAAATACCTAAGTATCATGGGAGATAAAGCATTTCCCTCACCAATTCTTCCCTTAGTATGTCTGTTTACCTTCAAGGAAACCTCATACTCCACTAAAATACCCAATTCTCATTAGAGATTTACCTCACCAACTTGACTGCGAATCAACTATTTGAGTCCCTAGCCAATTCCATGAGTGATGTGAAACTAGAATGCTAACATGATCCAACAAATAACAACAAGAATCAAATTCCTCTACCTCTTGATTTACCCATGAGTCTCTGTTCCAACACCAAGTCCATACTATATTTAAACCTTGTTCTTTTTTTTAAATCTCTCCATCACGGTATAACTTTTTTAATTTTCCAATTTGAACATACCTAGAGATATCTTCATTAACGGGACTACCCACCTAGTTATCAATCCAGAAACCTATACTCATACACTCATACCTAGGGGTGTAAATAAGCCCAGAGTCTCGAGAGCTATTCGGGATCGGTTCAGTTAAAAGCTCGAACGAGCCAAGCCTAAAATACAGCTCGTTTAGTTATCGAGCCTGAAATTTAAAGTTCGTTTATGCTCGTGAGCCTAAACGAGCCCAATCAAAATTTTACATTTATATATATATTATAATGATAATGATGATTATAGCCCGATCCTAAAAAACCCAAGTTGGTTTCTACTAAGGCTTATATTATTTCAACTAATAACATTGGTGAGACGAGCTCGAGCTGAGTTTTGGCTCTTTTAAACGATATCAAACGAGCCGAGATTTTAGTTCGTATGAGATTATTCTTAAAATAGTTCGAGCTGAGTTGAGCCGAGCTCGAGCTTTGGATTTTATCACGAGCTGAGCTCGAGCTCCAATAAGTAGACTCGAACCGAGCTGAGTTCGAGCTTCATAAAAATATGATGAGACGAGCTCGAGCCTAGTCGTGCTCGGGCTCGGCCCGACTCATTTACACCCGTACTCATACCATTTCCTATCACCAATAGTAATGTACTTATGGCCTTATGCTTATCATTTTTTGGTTAACAACAAAAATATTCTCTAAAGTTATAATTTTATTTCCAAACAGAAGCCCAAATGTGCATATGGGCCTGCCTAAACATGGGCCCAACTTCCATTCCATCCGGGATTCCGTACAGATCCAATCCATCTGATCAGCAAGTTGACTGGACCTGCTTATCCGATCCAAAAAATCCCACAATAAAAAAACCGTACCGTAAGCCATCGCTACCACCAACCGCCGGTGACGATGGTCGGAATCACATTCACCTACGCCGTCGTCAGAACTCCTCCTCTTCCGGTCACCGTTTCCGTCTCTTCCAACACCTTCACTCCTACCGTTACCTTCTCCAAAAGAAGACGTCAACAACAACATTTCTGTCAATGCACCGTTGACGCCAATTCCGTCGCTAACGCCGTCACCACCACCACCACCGGTGACGATATGTTCTCCATCAACACTAATTCTCACGACTGCGGCTTCGATTATCTCGGTCAGAGCACCAAAGGCGACCTGAACCTCAAATACGGTAGCTACATATTTTGTTATTCAATGTTTAATTAGGTTTAACATTGATGCAGTTTAAGAGATTTTATTATTGTTTCTAAACACTACTTGTGTTTGATTTGAGTATACTGTTTGGTTATAAGGTTGAATTATGGTTTGTTAATTGTTGAAGCAGAGATTAATGGTGAGGTAGATGTTGCGCGTAAAGGTCCGATTGAGGAGGTTGCTAAGCTTCAAGCATTAGAAGCTGAGGGATTGCTTAATGACCTAGGAATACAGGTTTCTCTTGCTGATTTTATTACCTGTTTGCATATGTGACTATGTGTAATTGAAGTATTGAATATGATTTTAACATTATCTTCCAAGTTTATCCTGCTATTTCTTTTTGTGCCGACTACCGAGTGACATTTATAAAGTTCAAATGTTTCTTATGCTAAAGTAAACTATTTAAGTGCTTAGTTATCCTCAGTGATCACAATCATGGATTTATGGACGATTTGAAGTAACAAGAAGTCTAGCACAAAGCTTTAACATGATGTTTGAATAAGGGTTTGTGGCATGCTACTTGTTGCTTGTTACAACATACTCGATGCTCTATTCTTTGACATGTTTTCCTTTGCACTTTGTTGTCATATGAACACTCTGGGATACTTTAGAAGGTTTTTACTGTTTCCTGACTAGTGTTATATTACAAATCTACTGTAGGATCCGTCTACTTCGAGGCATTCTCCACGTGGCATATTTTGTACCCGCACGTTTCCGGTCAATTAGTGCGATTGGATATGACATGGATTACACTTTAATGCATTATAATGTCATGGTAATTTATATCGAGACCATATTAACATAGCTTTAGTGTTTAGATGATTATCAAAGAAGTCAACTGCCTTATTACCAAGTAGTGCATTTTGTTCCGCATGTAACTTCATTTTATGTACTTGAAGGCTTGGGAAGGGCGAGCTTATGACTATTGTATGGAGAATCTAAAAAACATTGGCTTTCCTGTTGATGGACTTGCTTTTGACCCTGAATTGGTAGTTCCCAACAAAAAAAATTTGAACTAGTAATTATCTTATTATTTTTTTATGAATTTCTTGATCTGTTGTTCTAATAGGTTATTAGAGGACTTGTCATAGATAAAGAGAAAGGCAACTTGGTTAAGGCTGACCGATTTGGCTATGTGAAAAGGGCTATGCATGGCACAAAACTGCTATCTACCCGAGCTGTCAGGTGCAGCCTTTAACCTTATTATTATTATTATTATTATTATTATTATTATTATTATTATTATTATTATCTAGTTTATTATACAGCTGATAAGATTATTATGATCGTGTAGAATATATTTCATATGCAGTTGTCATAATTGTATTTTCTACGTATATGTTAGATGGATTAAGTTTATTTGTTATACTTGTTAATTTTGTGGCATGGAAAGTGAGATATATGGGAGAGAACTGGTTGACCTGAGAAAAGAAAGTAGATGGGAGTTTCTCAATACATTATTCTCTGTCTCAGAAGCAGTGGCGTATATGCAGGTAGCATGTCCCCTTTATCTTACTTTTTATACATGTATATGTGTGTGTGTGTGTGTATGTATGTATGTATGTATGTATGTATGTATGTATATAAATTTCAGTTATTTCTAAGTGGCGAAGACTAAAAAATGTAGTATTTTGGTAATCCATGGTTGTTGTATTTCAGATGGTTGACAGATTGGATGAAGGGATGATTTCACCAGATCTCGGCGCACTTGATTACAAAGGTCTTTACAAGGCAAGAAACGATATGTGTTTACATTTCAGCTTTATTTGTGTTACCTTTTACCAATCTATGAATTTTTCTTTTGTTTCAGGCTGTTGGTAAGGCCCTCTTTAGGGCTCATGTGGAAGGTCAACTAAAGGTAAATGTATAATTAGTTTATGTGTTGTCGTGTTGATATGGGACCCAAATCAACTTTTTATGGTTATGTGCAGAGTGAGATTATGTTGAAGCCAGAACTGTTTGTAGAGCCTGATCCAGAGTTGCCTTTAGCGCTTCTGGACCAAAAGGAGGTATTTTCTGTTGATCCCTATTTTCAAAGGTGGAATGCTTTTAACCAAATTACAATATATCTTCTACAATGGGTTATGTTTTCGTTTCATCAGGCTGGTAAAAAGTTATTGCTTATTACGAACTCGGATTACATCTATACAGACAAGATGATGCGGCATTCTTTTAATAGGTTTCTTCCAAATGATATGAACTGGAGAGATTTGTTTGAAATGGTTAGTCAAACCTCCCGCAATCCAGTTTTTGACTTTCTAAGTGTTTATTCGACATAAAATTGTACAACATGTTTGAGTTTGTGAGACGTGTTTGTTCAATGTAGGTTATTGTCTCAGCTAGGAAGCCTGAATTCTTTCAAATGTCACATCCTTTATATGAAGTTGTTACAAGTGAAGGCCTGATGCGACCATGTTTCAAAGCTCGTCCAGGTGAGTAAATTACGACATAGTACCTGGACTGTTACAAACCTATACCTGTGATTAAACTTATTATTAATCTTTCTCCTTGCCATTCCATCAATTTCTACTCCCATCACCGGTAGTTTGATTCATTTAAAGCAATCATGTTGAGTTATGTTCTGGAAGTTCTGTATTTCTGTATTTTCTACTTTAACTGGCAATGATTTTAATTCAAATCAGCATCAGTTTTTAGTTATAGAGAATATATATCACTTTATTCATTTCGTGTTTTTTAGGGGGCTTGTATTCTGGAGGAAGCGCTCAAATGGTTGAAAATTCTTTAGGCATTCATGGAGATGAGATATTGTATGTTGGCGATCATATCTATACAGATGTAAGTGTCTCTAAAGTGCATCTTCGTTGGCGGACAGCATTAATTTGTCGAGAGTTGGAAGAAGAGGTGAGCTATATGAATTAATAATCACTAAAAATATGTTTTATTGTTTGCTAATTTGTTTACGGTGGTGCAGTATAATGCTCTAATTCATAGTCGAGAGCACCGGGCTTTGCTTGTAGAACTGATAAAGCAGAAGGAGGTTGTTGGTGATCTCTTTAATCAACTTCGTCTGGCTCTGCAGAGGAGAAACATGGGTCGTCCTGCTCAAGTAATTATTTATTTCCAATTTTTTTATGGATACCATCATTAAATTACACGAGACAAGAAATATTCTACTATTTATGGGCTTATGTCATCCATGATTAAATTCTTTTTATCAGATTATTATGGTTCTATAGAATTTACCATTCATTTTCTAGACCATGGCTGCTACTCATATGGATGATAGAGAGCTCACCGAGAGTGTGCAAAAGCTACTTATTGTAATGCAACGGCTGGATGAAAAAATTGCACCAATGTTGGAACAGGACGGGGAACACTTCAGTAAAAGGTTAGCCATTGTCAAAACCGCCAACATATTGTATTTATTATTATATGAGCTTTAAACTTCACTGTTGGATCATCTGCTGTTAGGTGGGGATATCTGTCACGTGCAGGTTTGTGGGACAAGAGTCACCTGATGCGACAAATAGAGAAGTACTTATTTCAGTTTTTTCTCTCAACTTAAGAACTAAGTGAATGGTTTTTCATTTGTTGTGATAATATTCACTTGTTAATCCTCCAAATTGCAGGTATGCTGATATGTATACGTCACGAGTGTCAAATTTCCTTCAGTATTCACCGTTCATGTATTTCCGCTCACAGGAGCAGGTATTGATCATATGGCTTTCCACCAAGCCTTATTAAACTAAATGAATAAATTAGAGTTGTCAGTTTTGGATTTTACTCTTAACATAAAACATTCTCTTTGCGTTGCAGACTCTGGCTCACGACTCATATTCATTTTATGAATCTCAAATCGATCCATGAGTCAATAAACGTGGCAGTGTTGTTAAAACTACTTTTGTTCTCCCCTTTGCCATCAGGATGCTGTTAGTTCATGTTGAATCCCTATGTCGGTATGGTCAAACCATAAACCTTAGGTACATTTAAGTCATGTTCGCAAATGCTCGGCTCCCAGGACCCTAAGCGCTCACGCTTTTTATAATCGAGGTTGTACTATATTTTGGTAGCAATAGACAAATGCATGTGAGTAGCTTGAAATCAATAATTATTGCCAAAATTAGTAGTGGCTGTTGTAAGGTATTCTACTTTGTATGATAACTTTGCACTTGTAAATTTGGGCTGTACAAGTAAAAGTAGTCTTCATAGGAAAGAGACATTTATGAAGATGCTTGTGTTGTAAAAAGGCGCTTTAACGGATTCTGGTTTGTAAACTGTTAATGTGGTATGTTTACGTTTTGGAATGCGTCAGAACATACAGTTTGGCTGGTAACGTTGTAACTTGTTTGATCGTTAACAAGAATTGATGTTAGTAAATTGATAAGAAATGACCATTTTATATTTTTTATCAAGACCACACTCTTTTACTTCGAATATTAAGCAAACTTTCTCTCTACAATTGCAGTGTACGAACTTTATGCATTTGGCAAACATTGAAGCAGAAGAATCTCTTGCGTTTATTTTGAAACATAACTCCTTAGCTCTTAGGTTTGATCTATAAATGTCCATGGAAAGCGAGGAATGCGTTGATATTCAATAAGGTGAAGGTTCCGCAACCTATGTTGTCAGAGGAAAAAAAACCGCAACTCTTCATCTGAATTTTTTATTTTCTAGTATTTTGTTGTCTGTTTTGTATTATGTGTATCTAGCTCTCCACCGGGTTTGTTGTTTTAATTGTTGGTTGTTAAAAAAAAACAACTTTATAAGAAAGATCATAACAATTGCCTAGCTTTCTCTTCTTCCTAAACTCTTGACTATTTGAACTGATTTATCTTTTATCTTATGATTTTTATTTGAACTAATGATCATATCTTCAAGTCTTTGATATTGTCTTTCAATATCATCCGAGTCTTTAGTTCGAAGGTCTTCATTGTTGAGATGGTATACGAAACATTTGTCAACTTTCATAAGAGATATAAGAACACACCGGATGACTAGTAACTAACCAGTGAAGAATAAAATGGTTATTGTGTAAATCACTCAAGTATAATGTACAACTAGACTGTATTACACGGGTTTGAAGATAAAAATTATAAAACTTAATGATACACGACCGAGATAGGTGTCATTTATTTTTTTAATCAAATATATGATAATCATACCATATTTACTATGGTAACCATTTCATTTCATTTCCTTAATTATGATTTTATTGGCTTTTCTAAACTATTTTACACGTTTCTATTTTTTTTAGCTCATGAAACATTCTTATAAATATATCTAATCATTTTTAATAAACTTTTTATTTTGGCACATAAATATAATTCATATATAAGCCAGAAAACTTGCCAAGTTACATCAAAACAGAAGGTAGCCGGGCAACAAGTTGCGCCGCCAATCCTTTCTGAATTGCAAACCCTAACCTTCCAAATACAAATCCTTGCCCCTTGGGGTTGAACAATTGCTGTAGACAACCCGTTGAACCCTCGTCAAGAAGTGGATAGCTTCTGGCGCTAGGGAGCCAAAAGTATCAAAGGCAAAAGGGACAAAGACATGCTGGTTCTTTGCGCAAGCTTTAGCGTGCTTATCCACTTTCTTTGATTCTGCCTTTCTTGCCGCTTGTCCAACTACAAACCCGTTTTTCCTTAAACCAACCAAAGGGGAAACCCCGTGAGGTCTACACAAGCATGTTTCCCCCCAGCCCAGCCAAAGACGAGCAGATCCGCTGGTCGCAGAGTAGATCTCCCTTCCATAGGGTCAGTGAGGAAATTCACAGGGGCCTCTTTCTTAGCCGAAATCCCAGCTCTTCTTAAGATGTCCCACAAAGCATCACGCACCCAATCGTGCCGATATTTGAACCCATGGAGCTCTTTACAGTGAACTGCATGCTCCCCGTATTTATCCATACAAGCTTTACGACATATCGGGCAAGTTTCATCTTCCGGGTACATAGGGATCATCAACCGTTATTTGAGAATGACTCTATATTCTACTGCAGACATACATTGTCCCAACCCCTCAATTGGTATAACGGTCAAAAATTCCTGAGCATGGGGACCTTTCAGGCACTCAAACACCGCCTTCTGGCGGGATGACAAATCAAAAGCTTCTCCCAGGCTTTGAGCGATTTTGCTAAACAGAGCATTCACCAAAGTTTTTTGTGGCTTCGAGGGGGCGGTGTCCTTATTAGAGAAACCGCCAATATCCAAGTCTGGGAGAGAGACATTTAAGCATTCAAGCGCCTGCTGATAGTCCGGGTCAAGCCCGGCGAACTCACAGTTTTGAAGGATATGATCCTGTAGTTCCCAAGACTGAGCTCTAGACGCCACAAAGGCATAAGCCCCAACATCTCAAGCTGAGAAGAGGCCCAAACCACCTAGACGCATTGGCAAAGATGCCAGACGCCACTGGAGGTCACCAAAGAAGGGGCCGCCACCCACTACTATGTCTTCTATAGCCTCTCTAAGGCCATCATCGAACCGAGATACCGCATCCTCCATAAAATGCGGTTGACAAGTCCGCAACCCAAAAAGTAACTTAGCGACCCCCATGCACGACCTTAGCAGAAGGAGTTCACATTGGGGACCTCTCAGGCAGGGTAAGAGTTTCATGAGGTCAACCGCCCCCGAGGCTTGCCGCCCTGCCAACTCCTCAATAAAGCTAGGATCCCGACTAACAGCTCCACCAAGGAGCTTAATCCCCTTCTTTGGTCTACCGATCCCTCTCGGGAAAAGCCCATCTTGAACTTTCCGCCCGTCGCATGTCGGCCAAAAAACCTCTGTTTTCTTAATGTTGAGATAAAGCCCTAGAGATGGCCCCTCCTCGTTGATGATGTCTAAGGCCTTAGCAACCTCAGAGGCGTTGCCGATAATCGTCCCATCATCCAAGTACCAAGCATGAAACGGGAGTTTACAGCGGTCCTGAACCCGGAGAATAAGGGGATGTAAGGCAAGGGCAAAGAGAAGGGGCCCCAAGGGATCTCCTTGTTGAACTCCGGTAGTAGCCCTAATACACTCGTTACCAACATACAACCTAGCAGGCTGGGCGTAAAGAAATTGGACCCACCGATAGATTGACGGGCAACGCTGATGAACCTCGTGCAGAAAAGCTGTGCGGTCGACCGTGTTAAAAGCATTGGAGAAATCCACAGTAAGCAAGGCTAAGGAACCATCTGCATGAAATGAGTTGAGAAACCTGTTTGCACTGTGAAGCACCGCCTCTGCCCCATTTGGCACCCCCACCCCAAATTGATAGTCACCCAAGTACTGGGTCATTTCTTTCCCGGCCTTCTTCATCGCCACCTTTAAAACCAACCTTCGCCAAATACCCCCCACAGCAATAGGTCGAATTCCTTTATCGGGCTTCAATAAGGGGGTGAGAGGGGCCGAGGCAACAAACTCAGCAAGCACCTTAGGGCAGGATCCCCAAGCCATAAGTTAACAACTTCGGTAATGCTCGTAAGCAAACCTGAGGAAGTCAACGAGCCCTCGCCACCAATAGCATCTAGCAGGTGTTGGGCCCGTATCCCGTCTCTGGCACATGACGTCCCTTTAGGAAAGGATCGAATACATTTGAGTACACACTCCCCATCAACAACAAGAGTGGGTTGGGCCACAGGGTTGGAAGGCAAGGACGGGGGCGGCACCACTGGGTGTTTATCAATAAGAGCTTTCAATGTCGAATCACCTAGAGGGGCAACTCCACTAGAGCATAGGACCTTAACCGCAGCTGTGAAATGTCCATCCCTGACTTTCCGAAGACATTGCTTAATATTAGGGTTCCTTCCTTTGTCTTCCTCTCTCCTGCATTCTCCCCTTGAAGCCCCGTCACCCCCACGCTATCCAATAGGGAAGAGACCAAATCATCAAACCCAGACCCATCTTTCCAAATTGTAAGCGCGTGTAAGATGTTACTACACTGTAGAGATTTCCTGTTCCCTGACCTTTGCTCTTGTCTGGAGGATGGTCTAACCACCCGCAAGGTGCAACGCGATAGTAAAAACAATTGGACCCAATTAGTCAACCGATCCTGGCGACGCTACCACTTTGCGCAAAGCACCTGTTAGAACTTGAGCAAACAACAGCCGACAACTGGGGGAATGCTTTTAACAGTCTGAATAGGGAGGGAGAAAACACGCTCGAGTAGGTTAACATCACCCCCGAGCCCTGCTGGGTGACGTGGGTTTGTGTCAACCACCACTTGACATGGTTTCCGGATCCCAACAATGAAATCTTCAATATCCCCCGAGATCATGGCAAACGACACGACCTCATTATCATGTTTGCATCCCCTACTGAGTGCATGCATCACCATGCACTTTCCACATAACCATTTATCCCCTTCCCTAAGAACTTCCGCAACATCCAAAAAAAGGTCCAAGTCCTTGGAGATAGCCTCCTTCAAAGATAGCTTTTGGTTTTCTGTCTTGAGGTGTGTGCTTTGCATGTGTTCAAGTAGGCGAAAAAAACCCACAGACCTGGAAAAAATTGAAAGGGCAGGTCCTTAAACCACTAGCAGAGCCCTGCACAGGGCCCACTGACTTAACGTTCTGACCCCCTTTCATAGGAGCCATGCGCGTATGTTAATTGCCACCGAAGAAAAAACACACTAACGGTACACCAAACTCGAGATGAGTTGTTGGGGGGTAGAAAACCAGTAAAATTCTATACAAGACGAATGAGGGCAGCAACCGCGGGTTGCCCACCCTCTAAATGGTACCCCACATAACCCCTTACCCCATGGCGGATAGTTAAAGATTATCACAATCGAATCTGAATTACAAGATCAAATCGCCTTAACCAATTCCCACTTCACAAGAGTGCTAAAGAAACAAGTTTTTTAAAACCTTCACTTCATTGAGGCATTTGATCAAACACCGGTGGGTCGACTTTTCTTTCACAAAAGAACTCTCGTACTATTGAATCTGAAGAAGGAAATGATGATATGATTACTAGGATTTAATAACTTTCAATATCAATGCTGATTTGCAGAACGAACGCGAGTTCTTCGAGTAGTCAGAAAAGAAACAAGAACAATAATGTGTTTTCTGGGTTTATAAGTTCTACCCCAATCTTCATCTCCACACAAAAAATAAAAGATAACCAAATATGCAAAAGATTAAAAAGATGCTATTTTTAAGTGCAAAATGTTTGAATTTTGAAATAAAGATTTGCAGAAATAAATAAAAGGTTAAAAAGGAGAAAAGGGTCGTTGACCTTGGTCAGCTATCGCAGCTAGAGGTAGAAGATGGAAAAGTGACTGGATTTTTGGGTGGAAAATGTGTGTGTGTGAGTCTGTGATGGGATGAGATCGAGAGGTTTGGAGGTGATGGTACCATAGATGTAGAGGAATATAGGAGTGGAAGCCGGATCTGAGTGGTGTTTTTTTCTCAGAATAACTATTTAATAAACCGTCCATGATATAGAAATTATGCTATCATCTTACTCTCGAATCTATTATGGAGTTGCTAAGCCAATGTAGATACACGTTTGCTTTATGCTACTACTATTTTTTTCATAGCTTGGCTTTGATATGATTCAATTATGTTTATATTTTCGTTATATACAACTTTTACATGTTATTGTAACATTTTTTAAGTATATTTTATTTTTTCTCAGATATAGATAATAATAATAATTGGATGGATTTTTCACATATTCATATTATGGGTTTGGGCTTTTACCCCAACCCAAAACATACAAAACCCGGCCTTAACAAGGTAGAAAAAAACGAAAGATTCGTGGGTGATAGTTGAAAAACCCTAAAATTATATGATAAAAGAAACGAAAGATTTGTTGGTCATAATTGAAAAACACAAAAGTAGGTTGTCAAGATGCAAAATCCACAAAAGGGGGCAAGCAGCAGTAGCAGCAGGTTCTTCTAGTTGAACGACTGTAACGTAACCAATCTCTTCTTAACTAATATTAATATTAATCCACTGAAAAGACTTCCTTCCACTTTGAAGAATCCTTCAAGAACCCTAACAGGTAATCTCATTATCTTTTCTTCTTTTCCGTTAATTGATTGATTATATCTTTTTTATATGGTGTTCTGGTATAACCCTTCTCAAATCTTGGATTCTACATGGTCTTCTGAGTTGGGTTGAATTGAATTGAATAACTTTGGTCTGAAGTGTCAAACCCTTTTCAGAAATTTTAAAACTTTGAGATATGGGTTATTGATTTCCCCCCTTTTGGTTTGAAAGTTTCTGTTTTGGCCTCTGGAAGTTATAAAGTTTCAAACTTGGTGTTCTTTAAGCCCCTTTTTGGTGGGTTGTGCTCACTTTGATGTTTAGATTGCATCACTAATTTGAATAATCTGGATTGTATGAACTACATAGTTGTGTGCCCTGTGCAGAGATTGATTTTATGAAGGGGATTGAGTCATAACTCATAAGTCACTTTCCAAGTTCTCAAGTGTTAGGTGCCGTTTGACAACTTCTGAATGGTTAAGTGCTGAACCAGTAAGAGGTCTGAACCATTAAGTGCTGAATCAGCAAGAGGTCTTAACCATTAAGAGCCAGTATAATGCTTAACCATTCAGAGGCAAATGTTTGACCAATTCAGATTAGAGGTCTTAACCATTCAGACTCAGTATAATGCTTAACCATTCAGAGACAAATGTCTGAACCATTCAGACATCTGCTTACGAAACAAACAGTCTGAACCATTAAGTGTTGAACCAGTAAGAGGTCTGAACCATTAAGAGCCTCATTAAGATGTAAACAAACAACCCCTAAATTATTAGTGATTTGACAACTTGAACAGGGATAACCGATTAAAATGGAGGGGTGGGTACGTTTAGCACAGCGTTGATAAAATGATACTTCTGTAGAAAACCTGCATTCTCTCTGTAGTTGGAAATATTTGGGATAAGTAATATACTAATCATGTATTCTTGGTGGGTTCTTTTAAGAAACTTTGTTTATGCTTTAGAAGATAAGACGAATTGGCTTTGACCCAATTATGAATTGAATTCTTCTTGCAGTACAAGCTGAAGATTTGTAATTGGTTATATTTGTATATCTTAAGATGTCAAAAAAGAAAATTATAGCTATATGCCAGTCGGGTGGCGTGTTCCAGACCGAAAACGATGGTTCCATGACATATAGTGGTGGGAGGCTTATGCCGTTGATCTAGATACGGAGACAAAGGTGATTGATTTTAAACAAGATTTAGCCGAGACGTTTGGATATAATGTTGATAACATGTTGATCAAATACTTCCTCCCTGGAAACAAGAAAACTCTTATCACGATATCCAAAGACAAAGACCTTAAACGCATGATCAACTTCTTTTCTAATGCTGATCAAGTGGATGTCTTTGTCATGCCACTTGATGGTGGCACTGCGGCTCCAAATATCT
Source organism: Scalesia atractyloides (assembly GCA_947069175.1). NCBI lineage: Eukaryota > Viridiplantae > Streptophyta > Magnoliopsida > Asterales > Asteraceae > Scalesia > Scalesia atractyloides. The sequence goes on along the minus strand of CAMTDV010000005.1, from coordinate 71,265,785 downwards.
CCAACACGCCTGCTAGTAGGTATTTCAACCGTTCTTTCCTAATTTCTTTTCTTTTTTGGAAATCATAGCAGTTATTTAGATTCATGATCTCGTACATTGTGTTCATGTGGTGCCAGATAATGAGCATTTGGTAATCAGTTTTATACCAGAATTAACAAAATCGATTATTTAACAGAGGAGCAAAAGTATTTGTTTACCCCTCACTTTAAGATAGCTTAGATACTTCTTTTTTTATAGATTTTTCATTGTTAATATCATGAAAAATAATGTTTCTCAAATCTTGAGATAATGATTTATCATAAATTATTTATAAAAGAATGTTATAAACACCGAAAGGGCGTTTTTGCTCTTTTTCTCTTTAGTACTATTTTCCTTATATAGTTTCTTAAAATAGTGGGATTTCATAGTATGGTTTGATTTATGAGTTAGTTGTCATATTCTATCATTATGCTTTAGTAATCTAAAAAGATGTTTTTGATTATTTTATTTATTAATTAGTTAAATAATCTAATAGAACCCTAATTGCAGGTCGAGCAGGACAACGGTATCTGAAGCAGTTGTTCTTGTATCAAGCCCTGTTGGAACAAGCCAGGCGGATAACGACCCGAATACAAACGAAACTAATCCACTTGATATCGTTATACAAAATGAAGCCGCACCAGTATCGTTTGCATACGGTTCAAACTGGGAAAATGAAAAACAACACAATAAAGCTGCAATACAGTGGGAAAACACAATCACGGGCGTGGAACAAAGATTTTCTAGTTTTGCTGAGTTTCGTGAGGCTCTACATAAATTCTCTATTGCCCACGGTTTCCGATACAAATATAAAAAAAGCGATAGTCACCGTGTTAGTGTCAAATGCAAAGCAGAAGGTTGTCCGTGGAGAATATATGTGTCAAGATTACCGACTACCCATTTAATCCGCATTAAGAAAATGAACCCGGAACATACGTGTAATGGAGTTGCTGCAAAAGCGGGTTATCGGGCCACAAAGGGTTGGGTCGGGAACATTATAAAGGAGAAGTTAAAGGCTTCCCCGAATTACAAACCGAAAGATATCGTTGCCGACATTAAACGGGAATACGGCGTCCAGTTAAATTACTCACAAGCATGGCGTGCGAAAGGAATTGCGAAAGAACAACTTCAAGGTTCATACAAAGAAGCTTATTCTCAGTTACCGTTCTTTTGTCAGAAAATAATGGAAACGAATCCCGGGAGTTTAGCTACGTTTGATACAAAAGAGGATTCGAGTTTTCATCGGTTCTTTGTCTCGTTTCATGCTTCTATTTCCGGGTTTCAACACGGTTGTCGTCCGTTAATCTTTTTAGATGATATACCTTTAGACGCAAAGTACCAAGGGACTTTGTTAATAGCCACTGCTGCTGACGGTGATGACGGTGTTTTTCCATTGGCTTTTGCCGTAGTTGATGACGAAACAGATGATGACAACTGGTTTTGGTTCTTATCAAAACTGAAATCAGCCGCCCCGATATCTCAACCGATCACCTTAGTTGCGAATTTCACAAAAGGGTTAAAAGACTCGATTGCTAACGTTTTTGGTGGAGAGTGTTTTCACGCTTATTGTTTAAGATATATCGCTGAAAAACTTAACAATGATTTGAAAGGTCGGTTTTCACACGAAGCCAGACGTCTCATGGTTCAAGATCTTTACGCTGCGGCCTACGCACCAAAGCTTGAAGGTTTTGAACAATATGCTCAAGATATTAAAGCTATTTCACCCGAAGCGTATGATTGGGTAGTGAATAGCGAGCCACAACACTGGGCAAATGTGTTCTTTGATGGAACGCGATATAATCACATGACGTCTAATTTCGGGCAGTTGTTTTATGATTGGGTATCGGATGCAGTTGAATTACCAATAACTCACATGATTGATGTGTTACGAGGTAAATTAATGGAGTTAATTTATACAAGACGGGTTGATTCTAACAGATGGACTACAACATTGACACCATCAACGGAAGAAAAGCTTAAAAACGAAGCTTCAAAAGCCCAATCGTTCCAAGTGTTTCCATCGCAGAATAACATATTTGAGGTTCATGGTGATTCTGTCGAGATGGTTGACATTAGTCAATGGGATTGTAGCTGCAAAGGGTGGCAGTTGACTGGACTGCCATGCTGTCATGCCATTGCTGTTTTTGAGGGCATTGGTAGAAACGTGTACGATTATTGTTCTAGATATTTTATGGCGGAGAGTTATAGGAAAACTTATGCTGAGTCGATTTTTCCGATACCTGATGTGGAGGGTCCGTTAGACGGTGAGGACATTTCGGTAATTGTTACACCGCCTCCTGCTAAACGGGCCCCCGGGAAGCCTGGTAGGCGAGCTAAGTTGAAGCAGGCTGGGTCGCTGGAGTTCATTAGACGACAAATGCAGTGTAGCAAATGCAGGGGTTTAGGTCACAACAAAAAGACCTGCAAGTATGCCTTTTCTTTCTTTGAATATTATTATTATTGTTAACTTTTTTAAATTTGCCATTTATTTGAATGGGTTGAGTTTTGTTGTGTTGAACAGAGAGGGAGTAGAGACACATGAAGCATCGTCAAATCCGTTAGTGTTAAACCGAGAAGGGGTAGAGACGCTTGAAGCATCGTCAATGCCTGAAGTGTTGCCGATTCAGATGGACGAAGACACACATAGATGACTAATAAGCCTGAAGTGTTGCCACGATACACGAAGTGTGAGGGTTGTTGCATAGAAATAATCAGCAAGATATTATTGACATTGAGTTGATGCAATAGCCGAAATCTTAGTTTAGGTAGTGATAAGACGGATGAAACTTGTCTTGATGGTTCGATATATATAGTCTTGATCATAAGTTTGAGGGTAACCTTGATCAGCCAATCTAACTTTCTGTTTATAGTTCTTGGTTATTCATTGGTTGTTTTGTGGATATCATTTAATGGTGCTTTGTCTTTCTATTATTATTTTTAGGATTGATTTAGACTTTTGGATTGGTTTAGACCAATACCGATAGTTTTCAGGATTTTGAAGTAATTTCGACGGTTATTTTATAATGTTTAGGGACCGAATTCGAGTGTTCTACATGTAGCCATGAACAGAACAAACAAATCTATCGCAAGTCTGAGGAAAATCACATCTATAGTAATGCAATACATGAAACCTACGGTTTTGATTTTCCACATGTATAAACTATTTTCTCGACCGTTTTGGGACATGTTCATGGTCTAGAAATAGAATGTCGTGTTTTTCTTCTATTATAATTTTTTCTTCCAAAAATAGAAGAAAAAAAAATACGAAATTTAAAGCCATTATATATGGATTTTCACAAGACATGGGGACCAAGTATTGTCTTTCTATTATCACTTTCAAATGAGTTGTTTAAAACTCTAATGTCAATGTTCTTGAATCTTTGGTTTTGAAGATTAGATATTTAGACAACTTTTATCAGTCTAAGGGGAGGCGGGGCGCCTCCCGTGATGAAATGTTTAATCGGTTGAAGGCCGTTATCACCTACCGCCGGCAACCTTGAACACGTGTGAAGAGTAAAACTCGTTGTAGCCATGACGCGTTGTAACGATATCGTTGAGAGTGGAGCATGATGGGTGTTGTGAGTGATGGACATTTTCACTAAAATCCATCACTAGTGATGGAGTTTGGCTCGATGACGTGACGTATGGTGATTGGATGTTGTGAGTGATGAGTAGGTGGTGAGTGATGGACCGCCTACCCTCTAATGTAGTAGGTATTCTTAAATATTGTTCTTTGTTTAGACTTCTAGAAGTCTCCTAAATATTAACTATAAAACTAACTCCAAGGGGGTTACTATAAAATCTTCAACTTCTACACAATCTTAAGTGTAAAGTTGAATGACAATGTTTTTGTTGATTAACATATGATCCTCGTTCAAAAGAGTTAAAATTATTCTATATTTATTTATATAGCTCCAAGAAGAAGTTTGGAAGAACAGTTCATGCTTCTTTTTTTTCATTTTTTTTGTTTTTTAGTGTGTTCTTTTTCTGTTTTTACCTTTACACTTTAATGTTAGTATTAGCATTTATTTACAACCACTCAACTTTATAAAACTTTATAATCTATTTTTATGTGTTTACTAGTGATGAGCACGGTACCCGTTCAGTATCGAAAGTACCGGAACTAAAAGTACCGGTACCGAAATACGGGGAAAATTGGTACCGATATTAAATATATCGGTTCCGTACCGTTATTTACCGGTGTTTTACCCGTAAATACCGGTACCGAAAAACAAGGAAAATGGTACCGGTACCAAATATACACAATATGGTTCGGTATCTGTACTAAATGCTCACCCTACTTTTATGTATGTATCGATATAAATTCAGTTGATTTGCGTTTCAATTTAATGTTTTTTTTTTGGAAATACGCAGGCTCAATTATAATACGTTTTTGTGCTTTATTATGTAATTTTTTAGTTAGTTTACATTTTCAAATAAAATTTGTTTTAAAACAAGTTGGGTCAAGTGTAATACGTTTTTATTAGATGGTAAAAATTCGAGTTACTTTATGTTTCGATGCTGCCGAATGCGCCGATGTACCGTTCTTTAACTTAAAAATATTTAACTTTCTTACATACTTATTTTTATGTACGTGTCTGTATAAGTTCAAGTTGGTTAACGTTTCAACGTAAATTTCTTTTGCAAACAAGTCGGATCAAATATACTACGTTTTTCGTGCTTATATTTATGTACGTTTTAGCTTCTCTACGTTTTGATGCAACTTTTGTTCAAAAACGAGTTAGGTCAAATATAATACGTTTTCACTAGACGATACAAATTCGAGTTGCTTTACATTTACTAGTTCTTAAGAAAAAAAAGTTAACCCACCAAAAAAGATTCTACCTTCATTATAACATCTTTTTTTGAAAGTGTGAATTATTCACGAATGTCGGGAGATCTAGCATACGTTGTTTTAACCAGGGCAACGCTAGAGAACCCCTTGCACAATAGATCTTCAATTTAAACCTCTTATTGAAAAACCTCTATCACCCAGACTTGAACTTGAGACCTGGAAAGAAGAGTTTGTCTGAACCCACCATAGATGAAACTTAAATACTTGTAGCCACCACTGAAATGCTAGTGATGGTTTCATCATAACATCTTTAGTATGATTATAATTATAATTATAATATTTTTAAACGTTACCACTAGAATACTTTGGCCATCCGAAAATCAGTAAACTGGATTCAGACCAATCACTAGCGTCGTACGTTTCAAGTCACCACACCTCGTTGGATGGTCCAAGGTACAAGGAAGTAAGGATTAAGGAACACACGTAGCATTTCATCTGCTAAAACGTGTCGCCACCTTAAATCTTCTCTCTGTCACGTGTATCACCACCGCCACTCTTCACGTTCATCTTCTTCAATCCTTTTGCCGCCCCAATCCCTATATAAATCATCTTCTACACCCTACATTCCATAACTTACTTCCGATCTAATCACTCACATAATACGTACACATACACACTTGAACAACAATATTACTGGTGGTACTACTACACACGTAACCCATTCGTGTTATCATGTCTTCCAAGATTAAAACCGCTATCGTGACCGTGGTCGTTACGGTGTTGTTGCTGGCCGTTATCTGTAGCGGCAAGGCCACGACTGATGAAATTAAGTACGAGGATGCGAAAACGAAGGCGGCGCGTGCTGGAGACGATGCAGTTGAGGCGGGGAAAGAAGCAAAAGAGTCAACCGAAACTTGGGCCGGGTGGGCGAAAGATAAAATATCCGAAGGCCTTGGCTTTCGTACTGAAGAGGCCAAGGATGCGGGGCGTCGGGCGTCCGACGCCACCGTTGATTCCGCCAAGTCCGCCAAAGACAAGATCACCGGTCAGTTTTTCTTTTCGTATGGAAATTGTTTCACAAAAACATGACCAAAATTGTAATTTTATATAAAAAAATGAGGTTTAAAACTGGCATGTAGCAGCTAATAACGAAATGATGATGGTTAAATGGACAGAAACTGGAGAATACACTGCGGATAAAGCTGAAGAAATGAAGAACCATGCTGGTGAGAAAGCTGGAGAACTGAAGGACAAAGCTTCGCAGAAAGCGGAATCCGCAAAGGAGACAACGTACGAGAAGGCACAACGGGCACAAGAAGGTGCGGAATCGATAAAAGACGCAGCCTACGACAAGGCACAAATGGAGATAGACGCTGCGGGATCCGTTAAAGACGCTGCCTATGACAAGGCCCGTGACGCAAAGGATGCGGCAGGGTCTGTGAAAGACGCGGCCTACGAGAAGGCCCGAACCGCGAAGGATGCCGCAGGGTCCGCTGCGGGGTCTGTTAAGGACGCAACCTACGACAAAGCTCGTACCGCGAAGGATGCCGCAGGGTCCGCTGCGGAATACGTGAAGGACGCAACATATGACAAGGCTCGTACCGCGAAGGACGCCGCAGGGTCAGTGAAAGACACGACCTACGAGAAGACTAGAAGCGTGAAAGAAGGCGCGGAATCAATGGCGGGGCAGGCTAAGGATAAGGCGTGGCAGGCGGCCGAGAAGGCAAAGGACAAGGCGAAGGAGGTGGCTGCGGAAAGTGGTGAGGAAAGCATGGAGTGGGCGGAATGGGCGAAGGAGAAGGCGAAACGAGGGTATGAAGCGACAAAGCAGAAAGCGGGGAGGGTTTAGAATCGGCGAAAGAGGCGTTGGGGAAAAGTACGACGAAGCGGAGGAGGCGCAGAGGCAGAAAGCCAAGGACTTCAAGGAAAATGTGATCCTAGGTGGGCGTTCTCAGAACGAAGAGCTTTAAGGTAATACACAGAATGGAAGTTAGAGTGATGTTATGTTTGATGAATGTTAACAATGTGGATTGAATTTTGCGATGGATGTATACAACGATAGTTTTATGGTTTTATGTTTGTATCATGGGTGGATATCTTATGTAGTTTGTGGAACACTATATGTTGGTTGGTTTTTCTTGTACAACATCAAGTTTCTACTTGTCGTTTTTAGTAGTTATCAACTTGAAGGTTTGTTCTAAAACACTAGTGTATTTCTTAAGGTTTTTCTTTTTTTTTTCTTTTTCTTTTTACATTTGTGTGGTAAGCTCCTGATTTACTGGGTGTTCTCCTTTCCCAAAAAATTCAGAAGCGTTGTAAGAAAAACATATATGAGGTTATCTGTAACTAATGAGGTTATCTGTTTACATTTGTGGTAAGAAAAACATGTAATGAGGTTATCTGTAACTAATTCACCATCTAAAAGTGGACGATACCTATGGTCAATTAAATCTAGGGGTCTGGCACATTTTTATTTATTTTTTTATTTTTATTTTATTTATTAGGGATCAATTAAATTTAGGGGTCGACACATCTAAATCTTAACAAATGAACGCCCATATACATCTATAGATATTTTGTAATTTGACCAATACAGTAATATATTAACTAATGAACCATTAGGGTAGTAGTAACAATAGTTATCAGGATTAGAGATAAAAGAATTCGGTTTATTGATTAAGTGTGGGTGAGCCCTGAGCTCATTGAGTTTGAAACACTAATTTTCTGCGCGAGGTTATAGATTATCCAAAAGCTAAAATGCCTCTCCCACATTGGCCGAGTGAAGAATACAAATAAGAAGATACAGTCTATATAAACAGAGGCCCAAGAAGAGGTAAAGCATACCTTTCTAGGCCACCACCCACCCATCAACTCAACATCCGATAAGTTTCGGTCATCGAGATTTATTTCATCAGTGATGACTTTTAGTGGGGTACCCATCACTTACCCCACACACACATGTCCTACATCACTTATCACACACGCAGATTCATCACTCGTTTCACCACCACGTGTTTTAACCATCACGCGTTATGAATATCGGTGGCGGCGCACCATCACATTTCCATGTAGACGCGAGCTCTTAGCATCACATTTCCATGTAGACGCGAGCGTTAAGGTTTTGTGTTTTTAAGGTTTCGGAATTGGAGATGGAGTCATGAGTCATGTTTTATTGAACAACAACTATTTTTTTTGGTTGAACGGCTAACAAAAATCACCATTTTATTTCTGTATCTAGAGGTTAACATCAGTTAACCACACCAACATACAAGATACAGAAATTAAAAGAAAGGTAAAAAACACATACAGGACATCTCATCCACACCAATTCACTTACACACCTAAAGAGGCCGAATTAAACAATCTCCATAAATCCCACGTAAGGCCTACAGCTTTGGCTCTACTTCTGACCCATAAAAAACGTAGTTTTGACCTCTTAGAGCGCATTCCAGATCCGAGGCTGCTTGTTGAAAACTGCATCATTACGGCACCGCCATATACACCAAACAACCATTTGCATGACCACCGGGCAAATAGATGAAAGTTAATCATGTCCTTTATTTCTAGCCAAAAAAGACCCTGAATCCTCACCCTGACCTGTTTCAACCCATAACCTTTGTGCAAATGTACATTGTGCAAATGTACATGAGACGAATAGATGCTCAACCGTTTCATCCCCGTTTCAACCCATAACCTTTGCGCAAATATACATGAGATGAATAGATGCTCAACCGTTTCATCCTTAGCACCACATATAGGGCATCTTACACACGAAACTTGAATATTACGGTTTTGTAAAGCCACCCTTGTTGGTAAACGTCCCAGATATACCCTCAGTGGAGCCAAAGAGTTCCAAACAAAACCCTCACCCACCCCGGATGCCTCCTGCTCCGCATTAGTTCCCTTGGGCTCTTTGCAGTAAAATGCCAGGCGTATCCAAACTCCAATGCCACATGCCTGAGCCATTGCCTAATGTGTTGGAAATTTTAGTGAAAATGAGTTTTTCACTAAATATTTTGGATCCATAATTATATTATATATGTGTTGTATAAATATAATTTGTGGGTTTGTGTTCTACGTTGTGAAAGCTTCATAACGAACCAAACTATGTCCAAAATGGAGCTAAGATGAATGAGACATCGAAGCTTGAAGTTGTATGTTTGGAACAAACAAATGTGAGAAAAATGGATTAAGCTTGTCCCGCATAGGTGGGATGATAAAGCTTGAAGTGGTTTATAAGAAGGAACACTTTTTATATATTGCTACCTTATAGGCAAACACTAGTTGGGACCCTAAAGGGTGCAGAGCAACTCACATGCCTTGGTAATTTTTGTCCGTGTGCGGGTGGTGGGTCCGCCTATGTCGCACCTGTGGGTGGCGCGCGGATTCGAGTGTAAAGTGTGCAGGTCACTAACGGGCCACTATTCGTGGCGTGAGCATATGGCGCAAGGACGTTTGAACACGCCGAAGCTTAGCGTGTGTTCGAATAAGGCGGGCCTACGTGCGCACTCAACTAGTTAAACTAGTCTACCCACTAGTGAATTAATGTCTAACGGTTTCAACTCATGTCATGAATGAAAATGAGAGTTATGACCGACCACTTAAAGCCATTTATGAAGAGGTTAAACTCGGTTTAATATAAGATTAATTATCTTGTTTATGACCAACTTGAATAGGGTTGAATGAGTCATTAAAACCGATTTTAATCAAAAACTTTAATATGATTGAACAAGTCTTTCATTAGTGAGTATAAGAATGAGCATGATGGTTTATTCTTTAGTGAGAAGAAGAAATACTCACAAAGTTTCTTTGTTCCTTGAAAAATTTAGAGAGGAGCACTCTCTAAATTGACTTTTTGCACAACCTCATCTTTTTCCTAATTTATGAACATCAAATTATATCCGGTGGAATCTCGGGCGCGAGAGCCATCTCCGGCAGTACAACTACTGCTTCGGTTGTTGTATCCTGGAAACAGACCGTCTGAGAGGAGGCGCAGAATCTGTTTTAAGGGCCCCGTGTCTAACCTGATCCTCAACCAAAACTGTCAATGACTTTTGCTCGTCTTGCAGCGAAGGTTCGAACAAGAAGGTGTGGTCGAAGTTTTCCAAGGACGTCGACTTGAATAAAGATTGGTACAATTAAATTGTATTTTACACTAATTTATTTAGTTCATGTAACCGGTATTGTACTAGTAGAATTTCCCACGAATAACGAGAGTCTCGTTATTATTTATTATATATTTTTGTAATATATTTTATTAAAAAGTGAATCTAATTTCTACAATCTTAAAACAGAATTTCATGAAGATTGTTACCGCAATCTTAAATCCCTTCTCTACGAGGATTTAGGTTCACGAAATTTAAAATATTAATTGAGATTTTGCTAAAATCTTGTAAATATTTTTGGGAAATATTTATGTAGTACAACGAGTCGGATTACTTTTATGATTGGAACACAATCTTTAATCCGAATACCGTGTTGCAAAACGAACGCTTTGATTCAAGTTTTACTATTCATGGTTTTTGTTCGTGTTTAGATAAACCGAACCATATACAAAATAATATGTATTTCAATATGTTTTTGAAATACTAATATTTTCTAATGAGCGTATTAGAAAAATATATTTTGTAACCCCATTCTAAATGGTATATTAATGTTGGTTTCAAAGGTCTTGAAACATGTATATTTTCTAATGAGCGTATTAGAAAATAAAAATTTTATAAAACAACAAGTTTTAATATTTTCTAACGAGCGTGTTAGAAACGTTGTTGGGAAGAATAACAAGATTAAAACTTTTTATTTTCTAACGAGCGTGTTAGAAAAGATTATTATTCCAAATAATTACCGACGAGCATGTTGGAGACTTTTTATTGGATAATAATAAACCTTATGACAATTTCGTTTAAACCATTAAATTTCTAACAAGCAAGTTAGAAACGGTTTACTTACATAAATGTTAAATTGACTTCATTTCTAATGGGCGTATTAGAATTAGTTTATCTTATAACCAGCTATTTAACGATTTGCAATCGTTAATTTCTAACGAGCGGGTTAGAACAAGGTTAACTATGATAAACTATTTAAGATGATGTGTAATCGTCTTATATATATTTTCTAACGAGCGTGTTAGAAAAGGTTTATGTTTAACAAGCGTGTTTGAAAATGTTTGTTTAAATAAACCAAAACTGGCTTATGAGAATATGTGTATTCGTTTTATTTCTAACTAGCGCGTTAGAAGCAGTTTAATATATATGGAACCAAATATTTTGAATGTTTGTTAAACGTTCAAGTTCTAATGAGCGCATTAGAATCGGTTCTCTTAGAAACTATTCATTTTAACGATTTGTAATCGTTTACTTTCTAAGAGCGGGTTAGAAACGGTTTGAATATGATAAAACAATTATTAAAATTATGTGTATTCATTTTATTTTCAAACGAGCGAGTTTGAAACTGTTTTATTTAATAAACTATTATAAGGTTTATTGTCTTGATTTGTAATCAAAACATAAATTTATATAGTTTCATTTTAAAACACTTGCAAAAATGAGAAATGTTTTGAACGAATAAAACATTTCTTTGCGAAATTATAAGAGATTTGATGCTTCCACGGAAAGTATTTCGTCTTGAACCATATAATAGTCTTGGAAAGACTATTTAGTGAAAAACAACTCGAGGTTGCTATGGATATAATAAGTTGCTCAACTACTTGCGAGTAGTTAATTGTAACAACTTTATATTTTTGGATAACTTGTTGATTATTCAAGTTTAGAGTTTCAAGATGAAACAAGTTATATGTGTTCCATTGAGGCAGTACCTCAAAACATGACACGAAACGGTATAATTGTGTTTATCTCAGTTGAAAGTGTTGAAGTTAATAACACTCTTAGATTTGATATTTAGATATCATTGGTATATCCGTTTTATATATGTTCGCTTTTATTTTACTTAAAATGGTGGACTACCATTTGGGTTTATTTGACAGAAACAAATGTGTTAAAATATAATAAAAGATAATTTTTTTTTACTACTAATAATTTGTCAAAATGATACACATTTTGATACAAAGTGTAAAAAGTAATTTGAACGAACACAACGAGCGGGTTGTGATCATGACTTATGTAAACATCAAACTCATAACGACATCGTGAGAAACGTCGTGAATGGTTAGAGATGAAATACACGAAAACGAGATATGTCATCTAGTGTTGAGAGCATCAACATGGAAATGCACATGTAAGTTTTCAAAGAATATAACATATGAAAGAAATATATGTTATTATTGTAAATGATTTTAATAAATTTAGCAAATTTATTAAGGGAGATTTACAATAGTGATGGACTTGTATATGCTTCTACCACCATCAATGTTGTTTAAACTATGTGGAGGGTTGGTCCTCAATTTGGGAGAGTATCCTAATACATGGTATTAACGAAACAACAACGTAAATGTATAAATCACTATAGGCATACGTGAATGCTTTGTTTTTGAGAGTCAATCTAATTGACTATATCTCAAGACTCGAGTGATTTTATACAAAGATCGTTCATCAATGTGACTTGGATAAAAACTTATGTTTAAGTCCTTAGGAAGTCAATGGTGAGACTTGGAGATAAAAGGCAAACGATTTATGATCCTAATGGATGGAGTTAATTATGGTTTTGAGACCTTTCTAAAACCGGTAGTTTTGGAATGGTGAAATAAAATTTCATTATTGTGTCTAAACTAAGAAACGAATGTTGGAAGAGATAGTGCGTTATCTCTCAAGGCTGTGAAGAATCAGAATGATGCATTTTCTGTTCACATGCTAGAGTATTGTGGTCTAAAGCATGCTAGACTAATACTTGTTAATTTATATGCTCGATGGAGATTAAATCAACTTTAAACATTCAAAATATGTGATGACATAAGAACGAATTTGTGCTAAAACAAAACTATAAATATAACTTCATTTTAGTCCAAAGGGATAAGTTGGGAGGACCGGCTAAATAGATAATTTGTAATGATTCCATATGGTTTCATATGTGAAGAACTCGTATAGCTCAGAAGCTCTTTTGAGCAATATTAATCTGAGTAGAGTAATATAATTCGACGACTGCGTTGACAAAAAGATATGGATAATTTTATCCTATCACGCGGGTCTAAACGTCATCAAAAGTGATATTACTCAATCTTAATTAAAATGCAAGCAATGTGGGGGATGAGCCATTTAAGAAACAAACCCTTTGGGGTATGTAGAAATGGTAGTTGAAAAGTTTTCTCAAACTTGAAATGAAAGGGAGAACCTTTCATCATCCCATTTGGATGTTATCCAATTACACTTAAATGTGGGGGGTGACTTGCATTTGAATATGGAAGGTTTGGCAATAATGATCTTAGAAATCCTAATATATATTGCAAACACATGACCAAGTGGAGTACACAATGGTTATGTGGAGTCAATCGAGTAGATTGGACTCGAATGCCAATTGGTTAAATTCAAAATCTAGTAAGATGTCAATTGTGACATACCAAAGGCATGATGGAAACGTGTCTATCCATGAATTGAGTTTCACGTCATTCTAAAAGAAAAGATAAATAACTAGATCCAAGTTGAGATCACGAGTTATAAGTCTTATGAATCGACTAAAGGAAAAATTGACTAGCGAGTCAAGAACACGTTAGAACAACTGATCTCAATTATCATTGTTGATTTAGCGAAGTCAACAATTAATTTTGGATCCGACAACTAGTGGGTTGATAAGAGATTAAGTTGTGGAATGGGACTAAAGCCATGGAAAAAGGGACATGAGGGAAACCTAACCTAGTTGACTGGAGATCCCAAGATCTAGGTTCAATAGGCCAACTTAATCATGAACCAAAGGGTAGTCACTGTGGGGGCAAAGCTAATATATATGTTTATATATGTGCTAGTATATATATTTATATATTCCCCTAAACTATAAAAGGGTGTTTAAATACATCCTAGTCCATTCCTATAATATTCAGTGACATTGTTGTGAGGTTAAGCATAATATGTGGTTAAATGATTCGTGTAAATCATAATAAACCATAATGCTTTTAATGATTTAAAGGGAATCACCTATGTTAGAGAGAAGTGTGGTCGTTTCGAATGGAATTATGGCATAATTCCTAGAGCTCCCGCATAACCAGGAAAGCGCTCCATGACCATTGTTGGAGACAGATCATGAGGAGATGGCCCGGCTAGGGAAAGTATTGTGTGAATGTATATTGTCGTTTACACAAATGGGGGGTTGTTCAAGGACATCACGTCTACAAAACCCTAGTAGGCTAAGTATGCTTCACAAAGGAAGGTTCAAAGGCTAAATCTACCTATCCTGCAATACTCGACTGTCGAGTTTTCATCGGGGAATTTTGGGTGTTTTTAATCGATCTCCATTCATGTGGGGGATTGTTGAAAATTTTAGTGAAAATGAGTTTTTCACTAAATATTTTGGACATCCATAATTATATTTATATATGTGTTGTACAAATATAATTTGTGGGTTTGTGTTCTACGTTGTGAAAGCTTCATAACGAACCAAACTATGTCCAAAATGGAGCTAAGATGAATGAGACATCTAAGCTTGAAGTTGTATGTTTGGGACAAACAAATGTGAGAAAAATGGATTAAGCTTGTCCCACATAGTGTAACACTACGTGTTTTACGTCCTATAATTATCTTACACGTGTCCCGGTAATCCATGTGTGCCATGTGCCAAAATGGGAGGGACCAAAGTTTGTCGAATCGCTTATCCTATCCTCGTTATGTTTTAGAATGAAGTAGAGGGGCCAAAAGTGCAAGAAATAAGAGTTCTATGAGCTAAATAAGTGCGGGGACTGAAACTGCCAAGTTTAAAACTTGGATGGCTGACCAAAGACTCGGTCGCGGGCCGCGACCGGCCATGCCTAAACCCCTCGCGCCCCGCGAGGGGGTGCCAGCGACAGAATGTTTGCTGTTGTTGCCAGCTTGCACTTGGACACTACTCACTTGATTTTGTGCCACCTTGCTCGCATTTTTGCCACCATTGACACTTCTAGGACACTTGTAGACTCCTGGAGACCCTCCTCAACACCTGGCATCTCCTCTACACTCCATAATGACTCACATGTGAGTGCATTCTTGTGTTGCAACAAGATTTATCGCACTTGAAGTTTGTCACCACACCTTGGAGAAGTTCCTGACGAATTTGGAGCATTCTACTCTGTTCTTAGCATCATTTGGACCGTATGTAAGTGTTCAATCTTGTGCTAAGTCGATTCTTCATAGTTCTGAGCCTAGAACAAAGTCTCGTCGTAATTACGCCTTGACTTTGCTATAAATCTGTGTATACTCCAGCATTATGTGTAACGAAAGTTCCTACGTGCTCATAATGATGGAGGTAATAAACCCTCAAAAGGGCATCTTCAGATTTTCACGGATTCATGGCCAACTGACGAGTCAACCGAAAAGTCAATAAAAGTCAAACTGGGCAGTTTTTGTAGAATTCATAACTAATGATCCGGATGTTATAAAATATACTTTAAAGCATTAATAACCAGTATTTGAGCATATGTCAATAGGTTCGGTTCGTCAATTTTTGGTCTAGGTTCGGTTTGTAACCGAAAGTCTCAAACAGTTGACTTTCTGTTGACTTTTAGTTCTGACCCATTTCGAGCCATTCTTGCTGCTAAGTTTTGGTCATTTTATGATCATGTTTACGTTTAAAACATTTTCCTAAAGTTTCATGACTCGATTCCTAATAAATCCGAGTTCTTACATAAGTTCCGTAAAAATCCTTAAAATTTTGCAAATAGGTCCTTTTTGCGCAAAAATGATTTTCCTAGCGCATATAAGCATATGGATGGTATACTTACTGATATGTTATGATAAGTAGGACCATTTGGGATGCTTGTTCGGTTTATGACCTGAATGCATACTTAAGAATCGCTAATCGCCGCTAAACGACTAAACTACCCTTTTTACAGAAAAATAGCAAGAATCAAACTTTTTATAATCAAAACCTTGACTTACTGATGTTATAAGTTAAATGACATATTTTGGCCATTTAAAACAGGTTCTAACTTCAGTTTATATTAAATACCGATTTAACGGCATTTTAGCGACTTTTACGCTTTTCGGCGCATAAGTATGGTTTAAAACCATAACTATGAACCGAGACTTGTTACCTACTGATTTATAAACTTATTTTCATCATAAAAACAGTAAGCACAAGTCCCAAACTCAGAATATGAAATTTGGCTTCAAAGCTATGTGTGAAATGACTAAAATGCCCCTACGGGACATAGTATGTTTCAAAATCATCAAACACACATATACTTGATATCCTACTGTTATAACATGATAAAATATATGTTTTTACAGAATATTTAAGGTCATATCATCAGATTCACTTTAAACATCTTTTATAAGCCTAAAAATGACCAAAATGTCCTTGTAGGGCATAAATCGGTTTTAAATATAACTCGGGCCTATCCTTGCCAATGTTACTGATTTTATAACATATTTTAAAAAGTATCTCATTATGGAACTTATATACGACTCTTATGGTTACCCGGTTTCGCTTATACGCGTTCGGTTAAACATACGTAACTAGTTTACATATTTAAACCAAAACGGGTTAACTTTGTCCATTCCTTATCAAAATCCAGAATGCTATTGGTCTTCCCATATTATACAAGTCTATGTACTTGTCGGGTCTAATTAACATTCTATTTCGGTCCGTATCATAATTTAGCGTAAGACTAACCGGTCCAAGTTTAGGACTTAATTTAGGACCCGTTAGCATTCTAATATTGGTTATTAATTACCATCACTCCAGACTGAACGCCTCCCGGTAGATTGCTCCTGTACTTGCTTTGGAATACGGCTGAATTTGGATTACTTGCGAACTTCAATTCAGGTAAATACTGTTAACTTATTTTCCCTATACGGGCTTGGGATACGGTAGACTACTACGCTTGGTCGGGTATGGGATAATGTTTTATCCAGTTGTGATAATTAACTGAAATCTCACATAACCCGGTTTTGATCTGTTTTGACTGAAACTAAAACATTGACGGTGGGCTTGACCGTGTCTGGGATATCCTTGGCTCACTAAATTGGTAGTGACCACGACAATATAGCATGGCGTGTAGGCATACACTGGGTAATTGCTATACTGCTTTCTGTGTGAAATTTCAGAGTGGTGTGTCAGTCGATCATGTCTCGGTTTTTGTACCGGGCCTCATATGTAAAAGCCAGCATGTAAATCTGTATACAAGGTCTTTTGTACTATCCCAAGTTATTTAAGAAATGCACTACGTGCGCCAAAAACCATTTTCGAAAAAGTTTTCAAAATGAGTCGGTTGAGCGTATTTACCAGTGTAAACTGACGTATTTTCAAAAGCTTAAGTTACAGGTTGCAAGTACGGAATAGGCCGGGAGCTGCGGGGCGAATAACCAAGGAGTTGCGATCTTAGGAAATTGCCTGTTTATAGCCTGTTATCTTTTTGTATGTATTTCGATCCGCCTGTGGATCTAGTTACAACCATGTCTGTATATATTTATTTTGGACACTAGACGTTATAGATTGTAATAGTTTATTTACTCCAGACTTCCGCTGTGTTATGCTTATTTGGTTATGATGATATCAACTGTACGTCACGATACTCCCACCGGGCCCACCGGTAGACACGTGGATGTCGGGGTATGACAGGTTGGTATCAGAGCCAATGTTTGAGGGAATTCGACACTCGCTATTAGTGTTTGATCTCAAATGATATAAGAAAACACATTCCTTAGACTCTCGAGTCTAGGTTTTGACCTAGGATTATTCGTTTCCCTATTTTGCTATTTTGCTTGCTTTGGTTTTTAAATTTGCTTTGTGACAGGAATTGACGAAGATGCCTCCAAAATTTTCTAGAGGAGCGAAAGGAAAAGGCCTCATGAGAGGTGGAGCTGCGGGTCACGGACCTTCAAACCCTTATAACTACAACCCTTACGAGGATTTAGGAGACTCCTCATCACCATGGGAACCGTACCCTCATCGTCACTCTATATCCCATGAGTATTCTCCACCGCCAGATTCGTTGCCACCACAACCTACCCAATCTCACCACTCACGCTCCCATTCTTCCCATGGAAATTATAACCTCGATATTCAATTCCACTCACCTTCTGTAACCCCACCGGAAGATTCCCCGGAACCCATGGAAGAAGTCTCCGACCCAGAAATGCCGGCAACGGGATCAATAGGTCATCCCATTTAATTATCCAGCGGATCCAATTCATACGCTGGAACACCACAGCACTATCCTGATGAATTTCAGGAAAAATTTTCACAATACATATTCTATGAAACCCCATCTTACCATAGCACACCATCCCACCACACTCCATCCTACCATACACCTATACACCATACTCCTCCACCTGAAGAACAACAGATGGAACAGCCACAACTACCACCTCGTCCACCTAGGAAGAGGAACGCAAGTATGTCCGTGCGAATGGGGCCCAGAGTTGGGTCACTATCTCCCCAGCCTTCATCCTACCCCACTATCCCAGAAGATCCACAAATGGGTGGACCTTCTTATGCCTCGCCTTTCAACGAGCAACGCCTTCTACTGTTGAGCCTGAGCCTCAACCACCTCTACCATTTGGCGAACCTTTTCAACCACCTTCGCCACCGGGTTTTGATAACCCCATACCTACCTACCAACAATTTCCGGAATATAATCCATTAAATCCTTCTACCTGGCCAGAGCATAGCCACAGCCATCAGATATCTCTTCCTGACCCTTACCTAGAAATGGCCATGAATGCACATTACCCATATCCCTACCAACCAGGCGGATATCCCTACTATGAGTACCAACATCCGATTACGCCGCCTCAACCCCAAACTCAACCACAATGGAACCCTCCGCCGCCAATTATGAATGTTCTAAACGAAGCAATAGAACAAGTAAAAGAGCTACAATAGAAATCAGCCAAGGACGCTAAGAAGAACCAAAAACTATTAAAAAGGCTGATGAAAAAGCTAACGGGGAAAAATGACTGAGTTCCTTACTATCTTTATTTATTATGTCTAATTTAAATTAAGTCCTTGCATGGACAAGTATTTAATTTTAACACCCCTGTGAGGGTATGTTTCTTATTTTAGTCCCTGCGAGGACAATCTATCTTATTTCTTTGTAAAAGACCCGTTTAGGGCAGTTGTAATTTGAATTTTAATATTAATGAAATTCTTTTTGGATTAATGATTGTATATACTATTATTATATCCGTTGTTCAAGCCAACGTCTCGATATTAATTCGAAATTTGTGATCTGCGAAACATTTCCAAGAAATCTCCTTAATGGTTTACACCTTCCAAGTGACTAGGTCACATATATTGGCAAAATGGTAGTTAATATGGTGTTCTACCCTCATAGTTAAGGTTGAGAAATCCTATAAGGAGTCCCTTCTATCCAGAAGGGGTGAACTCCGTTCTAAACTTCACTAGTCCGCCTGATATGGACTAGCTACTTAAACCATTTCAAGGAATTGCTATTCTAAAAGGTTAATATATTCATGGTATTAATCTCCTGGCAGTGTGACCTGAGGAACCACACAAGCCGTCAAGGCAAAGGACTATGTCCAAGCCTATATAATCTATTTTGATCTTGATCAGAAATCATCAGTGCGATGATTACTTTAATTAAACACCCATTAGTGGTGTAGTGCCTACGACCATATTAATACATCCATTAGTGATGTAATGCACTCGGGCTATGTTATGTCCATTCGTAACAAGGACAGTTGCATTCTACTACTCTCTGTCTCGAGATAGTAAAACTATGTTCGAACCTCGAAGCTATTTGATCCATTGGTGATCTTGATTTTATAATTCAAGCCCTTAGTGCTACTCTAAAATTGTCCTTGTGACAGGCCTATTTGTGCCACCTTTTAACACCCCCCCCCCCTTATTAAGGCCGTTTGTGCCATTATCAATCAATTAAACAAGTGTAGCTAATTAAATTCTACGTGATTGCTTCAGCGTCAAAGTCAAGAATGGCTAATTCGGATGAAGCGGATAGCCACCGAGGGGATGGAGGTGCCAACGAAGAGATTGTAACTACTAGAGGTGAACTGCAGGCATTAATTACAACCGAATTGGAAAAAGCAATTAAAGATCGTGACGAGAAGAACAATGAATCCAGTGCTTCACATACCAAGCATACTTCTAAGCACACATCCCGGCATACATCTTCATACCATTCTAAGCACTCATCGCAAAATAAATCTGAACATCCCTCTCATAAGAAAGACGACTCTGAGCATTCGTCGAATATTGAAAGTAAAAGAAAGGAGTACCGCAGAAAGACCCAATTTGATAAGGAAGGTTGCTCCTATAAATACTTCATGTCTTGTAAACCGCGTGATTTCACTGGTGAAAAAGGAGCTGTGGAAACGCTCCGATGGTTAGATGAGATCGAAACCATTATGGAAATCAGTGGGTGCGCTGAAAAAGACGTAGTACAGTATGTAGCGCAATCGTTCAAGGGCGATACCCTCACATGGTGGAAGTCGATGATCCAGTCTTCTGGGAAGGTCCATCTTTATAATTTGAGCTGGGAAAAGTTTGTTGAGTTGGTAAAGGATGCCTATTGTCCACCTCACGAGATGGAAAGGATTGAAACAGAATTTATCGGGCTAACCATGAAGAACCTCGACTGTGGGGAGTATGTATCGGAGTTTAACTCTATGTCGAGATTGGTGCCATATTTGATCACTCCCGAATCCAAACGCATCTCACGTTTTATTGGCGGATTAGAGCCGGAGATTAAGGGTGATGTCAGGGCATCTAGGCCTGTGACATTTAGGTCTGTTGTAGACCTTTCCATGGTCTTAACGCAGGATTTGAAGAGACAGAGGTCTCTTAGGTCTGAAGGTGGCGAGAAAAGGAAGAGAGATGATGACAGGTTTCACCGCTTCAACCAAAACAGGAAGTTCGGGTCAAACAAGAACCACCAAGGGTCTGATAATAGGCCTAAATGCAGAAAGTGCAACAAGCGACACTTTGGTGCGTGTCGGGATGAGTTTCAGACAAAGCCTTGTGGGATCTATAAGAGGCATGGGCACAAGGCCCTGGAATGTAAGGATTTGAAGGAGGCCACCTGTTATAATTATGGCGAGAAAGGACATATCAAACCCAACTGTCCTAAGTACAAGAAGGATGACACTGCTAAGGACGATGGGGCGAAGAAAAGAAAGCTCGTGCTTTCCAGATGAAAGCCAAAGAGGTTGTGAACGATGACAATGTGATAACAGATACGTTCCTTAATAATGATGTCTATGTGAGAGTTCTCTTCGATTCAGGGGCTGATAAATAATTTGTAGATCATAAGTTTAGTGCCTTATTAAACTCGCCCATGAGAACTCTAGACATAACATACGATGTAGAACTTGCTGATGGAACTATAGAAACCACTTCCACGATTCTTGATGGATGTTTTATTTCCATTAAGGATCCCTCTATTCCTGTTTCGCTATTGCCAATGAAGTTGGCAGGTTTCGATGTAGTTCTTGGTATGGACTGGTTATCTAGTAACCATGCCCATATAGCCTGTAACAAGAAGCTCATCGAAATTAAAACTTCGACCGGTGAATTACTGCCTATCAAAGGTGATGTACGTTATGGTTTGTCCGAAAAGGATGTGTTACTTAAAACTTCGAAATGCCTGAAGAAGAATTGTGTCATTTACATGGAACAAGTAACCATTGATGAAGCTAAGCCAAAGATCGAAGACCTACCCGTTATCTCAGAATTTGCTTATGTGTTTCCTGAAGACTTGCCTGGTCTACCTCCACATAGGCAAGTAGAATTTAGAACTGATATCATACCTGGTGTAGCTCCAGTTGCTAGAGCCCCGTATAGACTTGCACCTACAGAAATGAAAGAGTTCGAGACACAACTTGAAGAATTAATGGAAAAAGGATTTATTTAGCCAAGCTCTTCACCTTGGGGAGCTCCAATACTGTTTGTGAAAAAGAAAGATGGTTCAATGCGAATGTGCATTGACTACCGCGAGCTGAATAACTTAACAATTAAGAATCGCTACCCATTGCCCAGGATCGATGATTTATTTGACCAACTTCAGGGAGCAAGCTACTACTCGAAGATTGATTTGAGGTCAGGTTATCATCAACTCAAAGTTCGCACTAAAGACGTTCCAAAGACGGCATTTAGAATAAGATACGGTCATTATGAGTTCTTAGTAATGCCTTTTGGACTCACTAATGCACCAGCAACATTTATGGATTTGATGAACAGAGTCTGCAAGCCGTATTTAGATAAGTTTGTCATTGTCTATATTGATGATATACTTATATACTCTCGTAATCAGGAGGATCACGAGAAACATTTGAGGTGTATTTTGGAGTTGTTGAGACACGAGAAACTTTATGCAAAGTTTTCTAAGTGTAAATTTTGGTTGCGTGAAGTACAATTCCTAGGCCACGTGGTTAGTGAACGTGGGATACAAGTTGACCCTACCAAGGTCGAGGCAGTAATGAACTGGCAAGCCCCCAAGACACCATCCGAAATCCGAAGTTTTCTGGGTTTGGCCGGTTATTATAGAAGATTTACAGAAAACTTTTCAAGGATAGCTACTCCATTGACGACCCTGACCCGTAAAGATGTTAAATTTGTTTGGGGTCCGAAAGAGCAGGAATCCTTTGACGTATTGAAGCAGAAATTGAGTAACGCTCCTGTGTTGACTCTACCAGAAGGAATTGAAGATTTTGTAGTATATTGTGATGCTTCACACACCGGCATGAGGTGTGTACTCATGCAAAGAGGAAAGGTAATTGCCTACGCTTCAAGGCAATTGAAGATACACGAAAGAAACTACACCACGCATGATTTGGAACTAGGTGCCGTGGTGTTTGCGCTCAAACTGTGGAGACATTATTTATATGGAATAAAGTGTGTTATCTACACCGACCACAAAAGTCTCCAACATTTATTCAATCAAAAGGATTTAAATATGCGACAGCGTCGCTGGATGGAGACGCTGAACGACTATGATTGCGAGATCCGTTATCATCCAGGCAAGGCAAATGTGGTTGCCGATGCCTTGAGCCGCAAGGAAAGGGTTAAGCCCACAAGGATCAATGCCAAGAGCATTCAGGTTAAGAATGATCTGAAAGATAAGATTTTGGAAGCTCAGAAGCAAGCTTTGTTAGAAGCGAATCTACCTAAGGAAGAACTGGGAAAGTTGGTAGAACAACTTACCCCGGGAAATGATGGAATCCTAAGGTTTTGTGAACGAATTTGGATCCCAGATTTCAGAGGATTTAGAGATTTGATTCTCCAAGAAGCACACAATTCCAGGTATTCGATTCACCGGGTGGTGACAAAATGTATAAAGATTTGAGACCCGATTATTGGTGGTCCGGATTAAAGAAATCTATAGCTGCATATGTATCTAAATGTTTGACGTGCTCACAAGTTAAGGCCGAACATCAAAAGCCGTCAGGCCTACTGCAGCGATTGGAAATTCCCATGTGGAAATGGGAATGCGTAACTATGGATTTCATTACTAAGTTACCAAAAAACAAAGCGAGGGAATGACGCAATATGGGTAATCGTAGACAGACTGACTAAGTCAGCTCATTTTTTGCCCATTAGTGAAACTTACAGTTCAGACAAGCTAGCAAGCTGTACGTGGATGAGATTGTATCTTTGCATTGTGTGCCAGTATCCATAGTGTCAGAAAGGGACACAAGATATACTTCGCATTTCTAGAAAAGTTTCCAGCAAGCTTTGGGCACTCGATTAAATTTTAGCACAGGTTATCATCCTCAAACGGATGGGCAAAGCGAGCGCACTATACAGACCTTGGAAGATATGCTTCACGCTTGTGTGATTGATCTAGGTTGAAGCTGGGATAGCCACTTACCACTTGTTGAGCTCTCCTACAACAACAACTATCATGCAAGTATTCAAGCTGCCCCGTTTGAAGCACTCTACAGGAGAGAAAATGTAGGACGCCCGTTTGTTGGGCAGAAGTTGGGAAAGCTCAACTGACAGGACCGGAGATAGTCCTAGAAACGACGGATAAAATTTTGCAGATTCATGACCGTCTTAAGGCTGCCAAGGATAGGCAGAAAAATTATGCAGATCGAAGGCGTAAACCTCTTGAGTTCCAGGTAGGGGATAAGTTTTAATTAAAAGTATCGCCATGGAAGGGCGTTATGCACTTCGGAAAGAAAGGCAAGCTAAGTCCAAGGTACGTTGGACCATTCGAGATTATCGAACGAATTGGGGCTGTTGCGTACAAGCTTAAATTGCCCGAGAAGTTTAGTGGAATCCATGATGTATTCCACATTTCCAACTTGAAAAGGTGTTTAACAGATGAGTCATTGGCTATGCCAGACGACGAGGTTCAGATCGATAAGAACCTACGTTTTATTGAGCAACCAGTGGCGATCGAGCATCGTCAGGTCAAGAAGCTTCGTAGGAAGCATGTGCCTATTGTAAGGTTAAATGGGACGCTCGTCGAGGTCCCGAATACACTTGGGAAGTAGAGTCTGTCATGCGACAGAAGTATCCACAATTGTTTGATTGAAATCTCGGGTCAAGAATTATTTTAAGGGGGTGAGGATGTAACACTACGTGTTTTACGACCTATAATTATCTTACACGTGTCCCGGTAATCCGTGTGTGCCATGTGCCAAAATGGGAGGGACCAAAGTTTGTCGAATCGCTTATCCTATCCTCGTTATGTTTTAGAATGAAGTAGAGGGGCCAAAAGTGCAAGAAATAAGAGTTCTATGAGCTAAATAAGTGCGGGGATTGAAATTGCCAAGTTTAAAACTTGGATGGCTGACCCAAGACTCGGTCGCGGGCCGCGACCGGCCAGGCCTAAACTCCTCGCGCCCCGAGAGGGGGTGCCAGCGACAGAATGTTTGCTGCTATTGCCAGCTTGCACTTGGACACTACTCACTTGATTTTGTGCCACCTTGCTCGCATTCTTGCCACCATTTGACACTTCTAGGACACTTGTAGACTCCTGGAGACCCTCCTCAATGTGACATCCCGGTTTTTCAGGTATCTTAAACGCACTACTTCACGGTTATTCATTCCTACGCTAATTTGATTCGGAGAATAAATTACACGCTCGAAATAACTACGCTAACTTTGTGAACTTATCGAGTGAATTACGTGCTATGTGTTATTAGACGTTTATAAGTTTTGTGAGTTATTATATCATGTTTTGATTTCGTGATTATTAGTTTATAAAAAAAAATATATATTAAATAAATAGCCGAACCGAACCGAGCCGCGAAACGTGTCGACCTCACTTCCTTGTGGCCCAAGTAACTAGCCTAAACTTGAGGCCCAAGTTACCCACCCAAATCCCCTTGTGCGGCCGCAAGCCCACCTCACCCTTTCTCCTTTTCTTTCTTTCTTTGCACTATATATATACAAGCATGCATGTGTTATGTTTCAAAAAATAAAAACACACAAACCCTAGTTCCCCAAGGTGGTTCGACGGCAGCCCTCCCCACCCTTTCTCTCGATCGCGACTTTCTCCAAGAACCAAAGTGATTCCAATCTCGTTCCCGGATCGTTAATTCTTCATCGTTGCAAGGTTAGGGTTTCTATGGTTTCGCAAATCACATTAGGGTTTATAAACTCTTGATCATGCTTGTATGTAATGGTAGAATCATTGTTATGAAAGTGTTATGATGTTTAGTTCGATTAATTGTGCGAGTTTTGCGATTATGATGTTTAGTTGGATACAAGAATCATAGGCTGCGTTTTGTGATAAAAATCATTTTATATGATTAGGGTTTGCATGAGTATAATGTACATAATGATATGTGACTAATAAATCTGTTCTTGATCATTTATATTTAACGTCTCGATCGTTTAAGCGTGTTCTATTGCGATAAAAGTCGAAAACAGGTTGCTGAATTGTATTTACAGCCAACTTCAATTGGCTGTAACTTGGTCATTATTTATTGAAAAGTGGATTTTCTGAAGCCTAAAACGTATAATTTTGAAAAAATCTTCTAATGGCACTGGATTCATATTTTTCTGAGGTCGTTTGCTATTTTTAAGTGATCATTTAAGTGCAGCAACTGAAGCTGTGAAAATTCTGAAAATTTGCTTGTTGTTTATCGAGTCGGATCTCATAATCTGTAGAGGGTTGAATCACGAAATTTGTACAGCAACTGGAGATGGAAATTTCCGGGAAACTCCCACTGGAATTTTGTTAATTGGATGAACGATGATTTTTAAATAAATTCTCCCGTGGACTGCAGTAAAAAAAGCGACGAATCTGACTGCAGCCTAGTATATAAATATTTATGAATAATTAGTAAAGTGTTAGGACTTGAAAAATTTACATAAAATTCTAAAGTTTAGTTGACACCTTCTGTAAAAAAAATTGGAATTTTTGGAACGTTGGAACTATTTTATAAAAATCCTCGAAAACAGCCTAGTTATGAGCATACAAGCTGAAACTTGATAACTTGCGAATGTGTGAACCAAAGTGTTGTATGAGTTGATTTGTGTTCATGATAAGTTGGTTTGATCACTAATTTGGTATGATAATACTTTGCATGCATAATTGTATTTTCGAATTTGTTATTGTGTGTGCCGCATTGTGTGTTAGTTATGTGTAGGGTTTGTATCAGTGTGTTCACACACTAACTTTAAATCGATTGACTTGTTAGGACGCGATTAGCGGTCCCATCATTTGCTACTTCTGTGTTACACTAACCGAGCAATTAAAGGTGAGTTCACGGCCCCTATTTTATCCGGTTTTAAACAACAGGGGGAGAAACATGTATACACTCTACAACTCTATCTCTTTACGTTATACGAAATTAACGTCATTAAACTATTCGGTAACTAAGTTAATATTAATGTACGTTATGGTCACTAAGCAGCTATATCACACAAGTCCTCGACAAACTCTCGGATCGTTAGTATTGGGTTAGATAGCGGGGAAATTATAAGTAGTACTACTGGGCCCGACAAGCCCCACCCGAGCTAGTCGCGCTAGCCGACCGGGTATGGTCAACGGGTGAATAATTTAGCCTAACTTTCGCCATGGTCAGTGATAGGCCTGGCAACACGGAGGCACAACAGTCAGCTTCGATCGCGAACACTTACGTGACATAACTTTAGGCTCGCTACCTACATGTTAACATCGAACTTAATTACGAACCAACAATATTATTCCGGGTTAGGATAATGGAACCAACAACATTATTATTCCGGGTTATGAATAATGGAACATCATTATTATTCCGGGTTAGGAATAATGGAACCATCAGTATTATTCCGGGTTGGGAATAATGGAACTAAATCGTTATCCCGGGTTAGGGATAACGAGGGAAACAAACTTTTAACCGAACTAATGAACTTATAAAAACCTGTGAACTCACTCTTCTTTAATGTTGACACTTGTTCTTTACATGTTTCTCAGGACGCTAGGAGAGCTAGGTGCACTCACTTGCATTGACCAAGACATATTTTATCGAGTCTCATTTGCGAACATTGTTTGGGATTGTTGGTTTTTGGCGTTTATGTTGGCGCCCGTTACTTTACTTTACTTTACTTTAACGCTTCCGCACAACTTAGAAACTAACGCTTTCGCTAAACTTTGAAACTAAACTAAGACAAATTGAAAATAATTATGAATGGGTAAACAAATGTTTTTGGAAAACGTTTTAAATAAATCATATAGAGTCGTTCGATATTACTAGTGTCTCGGATTCTGGTTTGTTCACACGCCTCGCGGTAAAACCCCGCAAGTGGAATTTGAGGGTGTGACAGATTGGTATCAGAGCCTCTAGCTATAGAGAACCAGGTTTGCATTAAAAGTAGACCTAAACTATAGCTGTTACACGACACTAGACTTAGTTGGCACCGAACTGTGATATCTTTTTATGTGTTATACTACAACTGTTTTATGTAAGATATATATATGTATATTGTGATGCACGCAACTCGTAACTAACTACACCAACCCATCAGGCAATGTCATTATCATCATCCGACAAATCTCGACAACCAAGGGCGCTGGGGAAGGCACCCATGGTCGAACCCTCACCACCTCATGGCGTGGAGACACGCTCAGCTGCTAGGAAAAGACTCGCTCTAGGAGAGGAGTCGTCCTCACGCCCGACCACCGCTATGCCGGTCGAACCGGTTAACTCGTTAGAAGTAGGGGACGACCTACTTAGAGATATGATAAGAAAACAACAGGAACAACTAGAGAGAATGCAGGAAACTAACCTAGCACAGGGATGGATGATACGACAATTAACGGGTAAGACTGGAGAGCTCGAGGAAGAGCAATATGAGAATAAGATAGCTCGTAACACTTTAGCTAAAGATCTTCATGCTGAGCAGCTGAGGGCTGACTGGCTCGAAGACAGAGTTCTTGAGTCCAGCTGGAGAATTCAAGAACTAGAACAGAATCAGGCACCTGTACCTGTACCCGCACCAGCACCGGCCCCTCCAGTGCCGGTAGAGGAAGAAGAGGAGGATCCAGAGGAGGATCCGGAGGAAGTCCCGGCTGTAGAAGCTGGAAACGCCGCGGAGGATGACGGCAACGATAGCAATTTGGGAGATGGAGACGTAGAAGACTGACTCGTCTCGCTTATCCCATTTGCTTCCTTCAGTCTATTTATTTTTCTACTTATGTTTGAACTTGAAATTTTATAGTAAACTGATATGTTTGGTTGGCATTTTGTGAGACGTTGAAATTTTATTTAATCGAATATTCCTTTAATTGTTTAATTTATTTGGGTTGACATAATTTGAGGGATTATTTAAGTATGGAGTAGGATAACTATATTGGATATATATACTTATCGGTGTGTGTTTATGTTGTCTTGCGAAGATCTAAAATGGCAACTGGACGTCGCGGAAACCTCAACATGACACCCGAAGAATTGGCCGCAATGATCCAAGAACACATGAATGCTGCTCTGGCAGGTGTTCAAAACCAACCAGCAGGTAACCATTATTAAATTTTCATGGGAAAATCTAATAGTTGGGCTAGTAGACTTTCTCGCTGACTACCTATCCTCTGTCAGCAGGAGGGGGTCTTAACCCAACAAGATGTTCCTCGATGCAAAACCGAGCAAATTCACGGGTGCAGAAGGACCTATAGGACTGGTCCGTTGGATTGAAAAATCTGAATCGGTGTTCGAGATGTGCAATTGCCTTGAGGCCAACAAGGTCAAGTATGCTACCTCAACATTGGAGGATGGGGCACTAACTTGGTGGAATGCACAAGTCCAAACGCGTGGACCTATTGCTGCAAACGCAATGGCCTGGGCCGAGTTTAAGGCCCTAATCAAGGAAGAGTACTGTCCGCGGGACAGGGTTCAGCAGTTGGAGCAAGCATTATGGAACCACAAGATGGTGGGATCTGAAATTGAAGCATACACAGCGAAACATCATGACCTGGTATTTCTATGTCCCGAACTGGCCAACACCGTTGAAAAACGACTCGAGTTTTATCTTGGGGGTCTGGTCCCCGAGATCCAGGGCATGGTAATGGCTAGCAACCCTGCGACTGAGCATCAAGCGATCAGGCTAGCGCACAAACTCACCGATAAGGCGGTGGAAGAAAAGAAGTTGCCATCTCGGGGTGCAACTGAAGTTGTCCCTGATAATAAAAGAAAATTTGAAGACTCGTCTGCTCGACAGTCTTCGTCAGCCCAGCCACAACAAGGGAACCAGAGGTTCAATAATTTCAACAGCAATCGAGGTCACAATAATCAGGCCGCCAACAACACCCAGAACACAAGCGGCTATGTGGGTCGAAAGCCGCAATGTAATCGTTGTAACCTTCATCATCACGGCCCTTGTGCCGGAAATCGCTGCCAATGATGTGGCAAAACGGGACATGCGGCAAAGGATTGTCGCGGAGAAATCATGTCTCGACAAAACCAAAATGAACACCAGGGTATTAACCGGGGGTGCTATCAGTGTGGTAGCACTGCCCACTTCAAACGAGACTGCCCGCAACTTCGCAACAACAACAACAATGGTGGGAACAACAACAACAACAACAACCACAACCACAACAACAACAATAACAACAACAACAATGGAAATGGTGGCACAGGAGGTGCCAAAGGTCGTGCATTTACGCTAGGCCGCGGAGAGGCTAGAAACGACTCGAACGTGGTCACCGGTAAGTTTCCCCTTAACGAACATTTTGCTACTGTACTTTTTGATACGGGTGCGGATAGGAGTTTTATATCTGAGTCTTTTAGGAAGAACCTAAATCTCACGCCTAAACCCCTAGAGACCCCTTACGTCATAGAACTAGCCGATGGTAAATATGTAGATGTGACCCATTTAGTATCCGGATGTCAACTCAAACTCGCGGGTCACACCTTTACCATTGATCTGATGACAACTACCCTGGGTAGTTTTGACGTGGTAGCCGGAATGGGCTGGCTATCCGACGTCCGAGCTGAAGTTCTCTGTTTCGAGAAAGCTATCCGTATTCCGCTCTCTAGCGACGAAATCTTGACGGTGCAAGGCGAGAAGGCAGGCGCCGTCACCAACATCATCTTTTACATGCAAGCACAGAAGTATCTTCGGAGGAAGAACTCCTTCGCTTTGCTCGCACTGGTCACCGAACAGCCTAAGGACGAGAAGCGTATAGAAGATATCCCCGTCGTCCGTGATTTTTCCGATGTATTTCCAGAGGAGTTACCTGGTCTTCCACCACATCGACAAGTGGAGTTTGAAATTGAATTGGCGAACCATGCAACTCCTATCGCTAAGGCCCCGTACCGCCTGGCTCCAGCCGAGCTGCAAGAGCTGTCTACCCAACTTCAGGAATTGTTAGAAAAAGGATTTATCCGACCCAGTACTTCGCCATGGGGAGCTCCGGTCCTTTTTGTCAAGAAGAAGGACGGAACCTTCCGCATGTGCATCGACTACAGGGAACTCAATAAGGTTACTGTCAACAACCGATACCCATTACCTCGCATCGACGATCTCTTCGACCAACTTCAAGGGTCAAGCTACTACTCCAAGATTGATCTACGGTCCGGTTATCACCAGTTACGCGTCAGGGAGGAGGATATTGCTTAGACGGCATTTCGTACTCGGTATGGCCATTATGAGTTTTTGGTCATGCCCTTCGGTCTCACCAACGCACCCGCGGTGTTCATGGACCTCATGAACCGCGTGTGTAAACCGTATCTCGACAAGTTTGTCATTGTGTTCATCGATGACATACTCATCTACTCTAAAGGAGAAGAAGAACATGCTGAACATCTACGATTACTGCTGGAATTACTTCAGCAGGAGAAACTATATGCCAACCTTTCAAAGTGTGATTTCTGGATTCGGGAAGTTCAGTTCCTCGGGCATATTGTGAATGAAAAGGGTATCCACGTCGATCCCGCCAAGATCGATGCTATCAAGAACTGGGAAGCACCCAGGACACCGACAGAGATCTGCCAATTTTTGGGTTTGGCTGGTTACTACAGACGTTTCATCGAGGGATTTTCAAAGATCACGCAACCGCTTACCACTCTCACCCAGAAAGGCACTAAGTATGCTTGGGGTGACAAACAGGAAGCGGCATTTCAATTGCTGAAGCAGAAACTTTGCAGTGCACCCATTCTGTCCTTGCCGGAAGGGACTGATGATTTTGTGGTATATTGTGATGCTTCCATTCAGGGATTGGGATGCGTACTCATGCAACGTGATAAGGTTATCGCGTATGCGTCCCGACAATTGAAGGTTCACGAGAAAAACTACACAACACATGACCTGGAATTGGGAGCAGTGGTGTTTGCGCTTAAGATTTGGAGACACTATCTATATGGAACAAAGTGCACAATCTATACAGATCACAAGAGCCTCCAACACATCTTTGACCAGAAGGAGTTGAACATGCGACAGCGTCGCTGGGTCGAACTCCTGAATGATTATGAATGTGCCATTCGGTATCACCCGGGTAAAACTAACGTGGTAGCTAATGCCCTCAGTAGGAAGGAACACTTGAAACCTCCTCGGGTACGAGCACTACAGTTCACCATTCATTCGGGGTTACCCGAACAGATACGCGACGCGCAGTTAGAAGCAGTTAAGGAAGAAAACATCAAGGCCGAATCGGTAGGAAAAATGGAACGCGATTGGGAAGTAAAACCCAATGGAGCCCGGTATTTCATGAATCGTATATGGGTACCTCTCTACGGAGACCTCAGAAAGCTAGTCATGGACGAAACTCACAAATCCCGATACTCTGTCCATCCTGGTTCGGATAAGATGTATCAAGACCTTAAAGCCGCGTACTGGTGGCCCAACATGAAAGCGGATATAGCCACCTACGTGAGCAAGTGTTTGACTTGTGCGAAAGTCAAGGTGGAGTATCAGAAGCCATCGGGGCTACTTCAACAACCAGAGATCCCGGTGTGGAAATGGGATCAGATCTCGATGGACTTCATCACTAAACTCCCGCGAACTTTGGGTGGTTGCGATACCATCTGGGTGATCGTGGATCGTTTAACTAAGTCCGCACACTTCCTAGCGATCAAAGAAACAGATAAGATGGATAAGTTGACTCGCATCTACATTAAGGAAATAGTTTCTCGGCACGGAGTGCCAATGTCCATCATCTCAGACAGAGATGCTCGTTTCATGTCCAACTTTTGGCAGTCACTTCAGAAAGCGTTTGGTACACGCTTAGATATGAGCACAGCTTATCACCCTCAGACGGATGGTCAAAGCGAAAGGACCATTCAG
Organism: Scalesia atractyloides; assembly: GCA_947069175.1. Classification (NCBI taxonomy): domain Eukaryota; kingdom Viridiplantae; phylum Streptophyta; class Magnoliopsida; order Asterales; family Asteraceae; genus Scalesia; species Scalesia atractyloides. Next base: position 71,233,198 of record CAMTDV010000005.1, on the reverse strand, counting down.
ACCTTGGAAGACATGCTTAGGGCATGCGTGGTAGACTTCGGGAATAGTTGGGAAATCCATCTGCCTTTAGTGGAATTCTCGTATAACAACAGTTACCATACGAGTATATCGGCAGCACCGTTTGAAGCATTATACGGTCATAAATGTAGATCACCGGTCTGTTGGGCAGAAGTCGGTGACAGTCAACTCATAGGCCCTGAGTTGATACTTGAGGCTACTGAAAAGATTGTACAAATCAGAAACCGCATGGCAGCGGCACGAGATCGACAGAAAAGCTACGCTGATCAACGACGCAAACCGCTCGAATTTCAAGTAGGCGAACGCGTCCTACTGAAGGTGTCACCCTGGAAGGGTGTAATCCGCTTTGGGAAACGAGGCAAACTAAACCCACGGTACGTAGGCCCGTTTGTGATCTTGAAACGTATCGGACCCGTAGCTTATCAATTAGACCTTCCTACCGAACTCAGTGGAGTTCACAACGTTTTTCACATGTCAAATCTGAAGAAGTGTCTATCAGATGAAACCCTAGTCATTCCATTGGATGAGATTCAAGTGGATGAACAACTGCATTTTGTGGAACAACCTATCGAGATCATGGATCGTGAGATAAAGACTCAAAGGCATAGCAAGATACCGATCGTCAAGGTTCATTGGGATTCTAAGCGTGGACCGGAGTTCACGTGGGAAAGAGAGGACCAATTGAAAAGCAAATACCCACACCTCTTTGCAGTTGAGCAGCAAGCTAACGTTACCACCAACTAAATTTTCGGGACGACAATTCTTTCAACATGGGGATGATGTGACAACCTGGGAATTTCTTGTAATTCTTGTACCATTGTTAACGAACTAATCTTTGTGCGTTGCATTCTAAACCTGTGCGTTGCATTCTAAACCACGTTTACTCAATTTTCGGGAAGAAAATTCTTTCAACATGGGGATAATGTGACATCCCGGTTTTTCAGGTATCTTAAACGCACTACTTCACGGTTATTCATTCCTACGCTTTTGATTCGGAGAATATATTACACGCTCGAAATAACTACGCTAACTTTGTGAACTTATCGAGTGAATTACGTGCTATGTGTTATTAGACGTTTATAAGTTTTGTGAGTTATTATATCATGTTTTGATTTCGTGATTATTAGTTTATAAAAAAATATATGTTAAATAAATAGCCGAACCGAACTGAGCCGCGAAACGTGTCGACCTCACTTCCTTGTGGCCTAAGTAACTAGCCTAAACTTGAGGCCCAAGTTACCCACCCAAATCCCCTTGTGCGGCCGCAAGCCCACCTCACCCTTTCTCTTTTTCTTTCTTTCCTTGCACTATATATATACAAGCATGCATGTGTTATGTTTCAAAAAAAAAAAAAAAAACACAAAACCTAGTTCCCCAAGGTGGTTCGACGGCAGCCCTCCCCACCCTTTCTCTCGATCGCGACTTTCTCCAAGAACCAAAGTGATTCCAATCTCGTTCCCGGATCGTTAATTCTTCATCGTTGCAAGGTTAGGGTTTCTATGGTTTCGCAAATCACATTAGGGTTTATAAACTCTTGATCATGCTTGTATGTAATGGTAGAATCATTGTTATGAAAGTGTTATGATGTTTAGTTCGATTAATTGTGCGAGTTTTGCGATTATGATGTTTAGTTGGATACAAGAATCATAGGCTGCGTTTTGTGATAAAAATCATATTATATGATTAGGGTTTGCATGAGTATGATGTACATAATGATATGTGACTAATAAATCTATTCTTGATCGTTTATATTTAACGTCTCGATCGTTTAAGCGTGTTCTATTGTGATAAAAGTCGAAAACAGGTTGCTGAATTGTATTTACAGCCAACTTCAATTGGCTGTAACTTGGTCATTATTTATTGAAAAGTAGATTTTCTGAATCCTAAAACGTATAATTTTGAAAAACGCTTCTAATGGCACTGATTCATATTTTTCTGAGGTCGTTTGCTATTTTTAAGTGATCATTTAAGTGCAGCAACTGAAGCTGTGAAAATTCTGAAAATTTGCTTGTTGTTTATCGAGTCGGATCTCATAATCTGTAGTGGGTTGAATCACGAAATTTGTACAGCAACTGGAGATGGAAATTTCCGGGAAACTCCCACTGGAATTTTGTCAATTGGATGAACGATGATTTTTAATAAATTCTCCCGTGGACTGCAGTCAGAAAGCGACGAATCTGACTGCAGCCTAGTATATAAATATTTATTAATAATTAATAAAGTGTTAGGACTTGAAAAATTTACATAAAATTCTAAAGTTTAGTTGACACCTTCTGTAAAAAAAAATTGGAATTTTTGGAACGTTGGAACTATTTTATAAAAATCCTCGAAAAGAGCCTAGTTATGAGCATACAAGCTGAAACTTGATAACTTGCGAATGTGTGAACCAAATTGTTGTATGAGTTGATTTGTGTTCATGATAAGTTGGTTTGATCACTAATTTGGTATGATAATACTTTGCATGCATGATTGTATTTTCGAATTTGTTATTGTGTGTGCCGCATTGTGTGTTAGTTATGTGTAGGGTTTGTATCAGTGTGTTCACACACTAACTTTAAATCGATTGACTTGTTAGGACGCGATTAGCGGTCCCATCATTTGCTACTTCTGTGTTACACTAACCGAGCAATTAAAGGTGAGTTCACGGCCCCTATTTTATCCGGTTTTAAACAACAGGGGGAGAAACATGTATACATTCTACAACTCTATCTCTTTACATTATACGAAATTAACGTCATTAAACTATTCGGTAACTAAGTTAATATTTATGTACGTTATGGTCACTAAGCAGCTATATCACACAAGTCCTCGACAAACTCTCGGATCGTTAGTATTGGGTTAGATAGCGGGGAAATTATAAGTAGTACTACTGGGCCCGACAAGCCCCACCCGAGCTAGTCGCGCTAGCCAACCGGGTATGGTCAACGGGTGAATAATTTAGCCTAACTTTCGCCATGGTCAGTGATAGGCCTGGCAGCACGGAGGCACAACAGTCAGCTTCGATCGCGAACACTTACGTGACATAACTTTAGGCTCGCTACCTACATGTTAACATCGAACTTAATCACGAACCAACAATATTATTCCGGGTTAGGGATAATGGAACCAACAACATTATTATTCCGGGTTAGGAATAATGGAACATCATTATTATTCCGGGTTAGGAATAATGGAACCATCAGTATTATTCCGGGTTGGGAATAATGGAACTAAATCGTTATCCCGGGTTAGGGATAACGGGGGAAACAAACTTTTAACCGAACTAATGAACTTATAAAAACCTGTAAACTCACTCTTCTTTAATGTTGACACTTGTTCTTTACATGTTTCTCAGGACGCTAGGAGAGCTAGGTGCACTCACTTGCATTGACCAAGACATATTTTATCGAGTCTCATTTACGAACATTGTTTGTGATTGTTGGTTTTTGGCGTTTATGTTGGCGCCCGTTACTTTACTTTACTTTACTTTAACGCTTCCGCACAACTTAGAAACTAACGCTTCCGCTAAACTTTGAAACTAAACAAAGACAAATTGAAAATAATTATGAATGGGTAAACAAATGTTTTTGGAAAACGTTCTAAATAAATCATATAGAGTCGTTCGATATTACTAGTGTCTCGGATTCTGGTTTGTTCACACGCCTCGCGGTAAAACCCCGCAAGTGGAATTTGAGGGTGTGACACTCAACACCTGGCATCTCCTCTACACTCCATAAATGACTCACATGTGAGTGCATTCTTGTGTTGCAACAAGATTTATCACACTTGAAGTTTGTCACCACACCTTGGAGAAGTTCCTGATGAATTTGGAGCATTCTACTCTGTTCTTAGCATCATTTGGACCATATGTAAGTGTTCAATCTCGTGCTAAGTCGATTCTTCATAGTTCTTAGCCTAGAACAAAGTCTCGTCGTAATTACGCCTTGACTTTGCTATAAATCTGTGTATACTCCACCATTATGTGTAACGAAAGTTCCTACGTGCTCATAATGATGGAGGTAATAAACCCTCAAAAGGGCATCTTCAGATTTTCACGGATTCATGGCCAATTGACGAGTCAACCGAAAAGTCAATAAAAGTCAAACTGGGCAGTTTTTGTAGAATTCATAACTAATGATCCGGATGTTATAAAATATGATTTAAAGCATTAGTAACCTTAAAATAAGTATTTGAACATATGTCAATAGGTTCGGTTCGTCAATTTTTGGTCTAGGTTCGGTTTGTAACCGAAAGTCTCAAACAGTTGACTTTCTATTGACTTTCAGTTCTGACCCATTTGGAGCCATTCTTGCTGCTAAGTTTTGGTCATTTTATGATCATGTTTATGTTTAAAACATTTTCCTAAAGTTTCGTGACTCGATTCCTAATAAATCCGAGTTCTTACATAAGTTCCGTAAAAATCCTTAAAATTTTGCAAATAGGTCCTTTTGCGCAAAAATGATTTTCCTAGCGCATATAAGCATATGGATGGTATACTTACTGATATGTTATGATAAGTAGGACCATTTGGGATGCTTGTTCGGTTTATGACCTGAATGCATACTTAAGAATCGCTAATCGCCGCTAAACGACTAAACTACCCTTTTTACGGAAAAATAGCAAGAATCAAACTTTTTATAATCAAAACCTTGACTTACTGATGTTATAAGTTAAATGACATATTTTGGCCATTTAAAATAGGTTCTAACTTCAGTTTATATTAAATACCGATTTAACGGCATTTTAGCGACTTTTACGCTTTTCGGCGCATAAGTATGGTTTAAAACCATAACTATGAACCGAGACTTATTACCTACTGATTTATAAACTTATTTTCATCATAAAAACAGTAAGCACAAGTCCCAAACTCAGAATCCGAAATTTGGCTTCAAAGCTATGTGTGAAATGACTAAAATGCCCCTACGGGACATAGTATGTTTCAAAATCATCAAACACACATATATTTGATATCCTACTATTATAACATGATAAAATATATGTTTTTACAGAATATTTAAGGTCATATCATCATATTCACTTTAAACATCTTTTATAAGCCTAAAACTGACCAAAATGTCCTTGTAGGGCATAAATCGGTTTTAAATATAACTCGGGCCTATCCTTGCCAATGTTACTGATTTTATAACATATTTTAAAAAGTATCTCATTATGGAACTTATATACGACTCTTACGGTTACCCGGTTTCGCTTATACGCGTTCGGTTAAACATACATAACTAGTTTACGTATTTAAACCAAAACGGGTTAACTTTGTCCATTCCTTATCAAAATCCAGAATGCTATTGGTCTTCCCATATTATACAAGTCTATGTACTTGTCGGGTCTAATTAACATTGTCACACCCTGACCCGCAGCGGAAATGGTAGTCGGGGCATGATTGGGTTTTCGTCAAAGCTCATGACATTTACTATAAAGTTTCATATTTATTATTTCTTTTTAAAGAAGAAGTTACAATAAACATACAAGCACAACATGTTCAAATACATTTTTCATGACTTCTTTATTTTTCTTCTAAGGAAATTTCCTATGTGTTCCTTGCTTCAACCTGTCCACCTGTATCATGTGTTAAAATAGGGTTTTGGGTCAACAAAAGTTGACGAGTGAATCTTATGAAAAACAATTGAACGAATTTGTTATATCGGTTATAAAAAGGTGCATAACCACATATGAGTAAACGTAAATGTAAATTTAACCACAATACACATAATATCAATTAATGCACACGCACACACCAAATGATGAACAATGAGATCAAGGCTCAATCAAACGGAGCCGATCTAATGAGGCACGCGATGTTCAACTCGTCTCCAACGAGGAACTGATGGGCCTAATGAATGATTTGCACGCAACTTGACAAAATGTAAACACACATCACAACAATCCACATTTACATCCTAAGTTTATATTATATAATGGAAATAGCACAAGTTTGAATAAACGAAGTAATTAAAGCGACACATGATACACCCCAAAACATGAAAAAAAGGGGAATTTGTAAGAATTCACTCACAGTGGGTGCGTTCCTTGATAATGATGAATGCCCACGAATTTATGATTCAACCGACGAGGGAAAACTAACCTAAATAATAACGTAATAATTTGATAAATAAATAAATTTCATTTGAAATTAATATTTTTAATTAGTGCTCTTAATGAGATTTTTAGATTTATTTTTGTGAATTTAATGCACATTTTTAGGCTTTAAAACCTTATTTTGAGGTATTTTTAACTAATTTTTAAAGAAAATAAAAAGGATTTTTAATTAAAAAAAATTACCCTTTTTCCTAGAGTTGACTGGTCAACGGCCGGTTCAACCGGTTTAATTATTGGTAGCGTGCGAGGTTCGAACTCGTGACCTCCCGTATACGTGCACGCAGCTCTACCAACTGAGCTACGTGTCTAACCCGAAATAAACCCAATTTTAATTACTCTTATATACTTATTGGAATATATCAGAATTTATTTAATTTAAAAAGGTTTAAAATCCTTTGAACCGGCGACTATTCCACACCTCGAACCCGCGACCTATACGTTGCTTTGCACCCAGCCCAACCAACTGGGCTGGGTGTCTAACCCGTTAGGATCTTGTTTTCAGTTATTCTTAAATTCTTGCTAGCTTTAATCAGAAATTAGTAAATTCTAAAAAGATTTTTAACAGTCGAACCGGTGTGAAGAGTTGGACTCGAACCTGCGGCCCTGACTTGGTTTGCACCCAGCCCAACTAGTTGGGCTGGGTGTTTAACCCGTTATATTTAGAATTATTATTAAGTTTAACAACTTATTGAAAACCAACATGGTTTGGTTTAAAAAAAAAGTTTTTACTTCAGGGAGAACGGTATTGCAGGGTTCGAACTCGGGACGCGTATTTTTAATGTGCACACAGTCCACCACTGGACTATGTGTCTAACCCGTTTAGAATACTGATTTTAATTATATATATAAACAACTCGATATTCATCTTCTTCATCAACTCAGAACTGAAAACTCAACTATTATCGATTTTAACTGTTTGGGTTAACTTAATGCAATCTGAATGAATTAAACAAGAATTATGGAAAAGTTTAGAGATTTTATACCAGTTGGAAACAGAACCCGATTTTCCGGTGACCAAACTCCGGCGGGTTGCAGACAAAACTTCCGACGAACAGAGAGATTTCTTAACAGAGTAAAAGATGTATTTTAGTGAGTGAGTTGAGCGAGTGGTGAAGTGAAAACGAGGGGTATTTATAGAGCGGCCAAACACTCACGGATTTCGGTTTCAAGATGTGAGATTTAAGGATCAATGATTAAGCTTCGGTTATGAATCATTGGTTCAACGTTTTTATTCCGGTATACACGTTTTAAAGAGGGAAACAGTTACGAGATTTTTGGGTGTGATGATTTGAACATCATCTGGCAGTTACAGATCTGCCAGATTTGCAGGTCTTGCAGAATTTCAATATAAGGCTTAAATATTTTCAGCTATAGCACATATGTGCGTGTAGCGTAGTGGTGAAGTCCGTGTGTGTATTAGGTAGGGACCCGGGTTCGACTCCCGCCCCCCCCCCCCCTTTTTGTTTGTTTAACATTTTAAAATCTTAAATATTGTTAATTTATATATTTTTTTATTCTTTTATTTAATCAATATATCAATTATCTAATTTATTTATTAGTTATGAAAATTACATTTTATAAAATGACAAAAAAAATGCGTAACGAAACTTTTAGTAAATTCTAAAATTTTTTGGAACCCGTTTTACGACGACTGTTACAAACATTCTATTTCGGTCACCGCTTAATCTAGCGTATCGTACCGTATCATAATTTAGCGTAAGACTAACCGGTCCAAGTTTAGGACTTAATTTAGGACCCGTTAGCATTCTAATATTGGTTATTAATTACCATCACTCCAGACTGAACGCCTCCCGGTAGATTGCTCCTGTACTTGCTTTGGAATACGGCTGAATTTGGATTACTTGCGAACTTCAATTCAGGTAAATACTGTTAACTTATTTTCCCTATACGGGCTTGGGATACGGTAGACTACTACCGCTTGGTCGGGTATGGGATAATGTTTTATCCAGTTGTGATAATTAACTGAAATCTTACATAACCCGGGTTTGATCTGTTTTGACTGAAACTAAAACATTGAGGGGGGGCTTGACCGTGTCTGAGATATCCTTGGCTCACTAAATTGGTAGTGAGCACGACAATATAGCATGGCGTGTAGGCATACACTGGGTAATTGCTATCCTACTTTCTGTGTGAAAGTTCAGAGTGGTGTGTCAGTCGATCATGTCTTGGTTTTTGTACCGGGCCTCATATGTAAAAGCCAACATGTAAATCTGTACACAAGGTCTTTTGTACTATCCCAAGTTATTTAAGAAATGCACTACGTGCGCCAAAAACCATTTTCGAAAAGGCTTCAAAATGAGTCGGTTGAGCGTATTTACCAATGTAAACTGACGTATTTTCAAAAGCTTAAGTTACAGGTTGCAAGTACGGAATAGGCCGGGAGCTGCGGGGCGAATAACCAAGGAGTTGCGATCTTAGGAAATTGCCTGTTTATTGTCTGTTATCTTTTTGTATGTATTTCGATCCGCCTGTGGATCTAGTTACAACCATGTCTGTATATATTTATTTTGGACACTAGACATTATCGGTTGTAATAGTTTATTTACTCCAGACTTCCGGTGTGTTATGCTTATTTGGTTATGATGATATCAACTGTACGTCATGATACTCCCCACCGGGCCCACCGGTAGACACGTGGATGTCAGAGTGTGACAGGTTGGTATCAGAGCCAACGTTTGAGGGAATTCGACACTTGCTATTAGTGTTTGATCTCAAACGATATAAGAAAACACATTCCTTAGACTCTCGAGTCTAGGTTTTGACCTAGGATTATTCGTTTCCCTATTTTGCTATTTTGCTTGCTTTGGTTTTTAAATTTGCTTTGTGACAGGAATTGACGAAGATGCCTCCAAAATTTTCTAGAGGAGCGCTAGGAAAATGCCTCATGAGAGGTGGAGCTGCGGGTCAAGGACCTTCGAACCCTTATAACTACAACCCTTACGAGGATTTAGGAGACTCCTCATCACCATGGGAACCGTACCCTCATCGTCACTCTATATCCTATGAGTATTCTCCACCGCCAGATTTGTTGCCACCACAACCTACCCAATCTCACCACTCACGCTCCCATTCTTCCCATGGAAATCATAACCTCGATATTCAATTCCACTCACCTTCTGTAACCCCACCGGAAGATTCCCCGGAACCCATGGAAGAAGTCTCCGACCCAGAAATGCCGGCAACGGGATCAATAGGTCATCCCATTTACTTATCCAGCGGATCCAATTCATACGCTGGAACGCAAACAGCACTATCCTGATGAATTTTAGGAAAAATTTTCACAATACATATTCTATGAAACCCCATCTTACCATAGCACACCATCCCACCACACTCCATCCTACCATATACCTATACACTATACTGCCCACCGGGCCCACCGGTAGACACTTGGATGTCGGGGTGTGACACATAGGTGGGATGATAAAGCTTGAAGTGGTTTATAAGGAGCATCACTCTTTGTATATTGTTACCTTATAGGCAAACACTAGTGGGGACCCTAAAGGGTGCGGAGCAACTCACACGCCTTTGTATTTTTTGTCCATGTGCGCGTGGTCAAGTAAATGGCGGGTGGCGGGTCCGCCTATGGCGCACCTGTGGGTGGCGCGCGGATTCGAGTGTAAAGTGTGCAGGTCACTAACGGGCCACTATTCGTGGCGTGAGCATATGGCGCAAGGACGTTTGAACACGCCGAAGCTTAGCGTGTGTTCAAATAAGGCGCGCCTACGTGCGCACTCAACTAGTTAAACTAGTCTACCCACTAGTGAATTAATGTCTAACGGTTTCAACTCATGTCATGAATGAAAATGAGAGTTATGACCGACCACTTAAATCCATTTATGAAAAGGTTAAACTCGGTTTAATATAAGATTAATTATCTTGTTTATGACCAACTTGAATAGGGTTGAATGAGTCATTAAAACCGATTTTAATCACAAACTTTAATATGATTGAACAAGTCTTTCATTAGTGAGTATAAGAATGAGCATGATGGTTTATTCTTTTGTGAGAAGAAGAAATACTCACAAAGTTTCTTTGTTCCTTGAAAAATTTAGAGAGGAGCACTCTCTAAATTGACTTTTTGCACAACCTCATCTTTTTCCTAATTTATGAACATCAAATTATATCCGGTGGAATCTCGGGCGCGAGAGCCATCTCCGGCAGTACAACTACTGCTTTGGTTGTTGTATTCTGGAAACAGACCGTCTGAGAGGAGGCGAGGAATCTGTTTTAAGGGCCCCGTGTCTAACCTGATCCTCAACCAAAATTGTCAATGACTTTTGCTCGTCTTGCAGCGAAGGTTCGAACAAGAAGGTGTGGTCGAAGTTTTCCAAGGACGTCGACTTGAATCAAGATTGGTACAATTAAATTGTATTTTACACTAATTTATTTAGTTCATGTAACCGGTATTGTACTAGTAGAATTTCCCACAAATAACGAGAGTCTCTTTATTATTTATTATATATTTTTGTAATATATTATATTAAAAAGTGAACCTAATTTCTACAATCTTAAAACAGAATTTCGTGAAGATTGTTACCGCAATCTTAAATCCCTTCTCTACGAGGATTTAGGTTCACGAAATTTAAAATATTAATTGAGATTTTGCTAAAATCTTGTAAATATTTTTGGGAAATATTTATGTAGTACAACGAGTCGGATTACTTTTATGATTGGAACACAATCTTTAATCCGAATACCGTGTTGCAAAACGAACGCTTTGATTCAAGTTTTACTATTCATGGTTTTTGTTCGTGTTTAGATAAACCGAACCATATACAAAATAATATGTATTTCAATATACTAATATTTTCTAATGAGCGTATTAGAAAAATATATTTTGTAACCCCATACTAAATGGTATATTAATGTTGGTTTCAAAGGTCTTGAAACATATATATTTTCTAATGAGCGTATTAGAAAATAAATATTTTATAAAATAAAGTTCCACGACCTACACTATTATGAAAGCCCCAAATAACCTTTCTCCATAGCCATTGCGATCCTCCTTGAACCACGACCATCATTTAGCGAGCATGGCACTGTTGGTTTCACGAAGAGAATTAATACCTAAACCGCCCATTCTTTTATAACCATTGCTTCGTCCACACGCTACCCAACACATCTTATTCCCCTCCGCTCCCTCAGCCCATAAGAAATCCTGCCTCAGCCTTTCTAGCTCCCTAATCACTTGAATGGGAGCTTTGAAAATGGAAAAATAATATGTTGGAAGCGAGTTGAGTACCGACTTGATCAAAGTAATTCGCCCACCAAACGAGAGCGTATTTACGTTTTCTTTTAAACGTATCCACCACGGGCTTCCAATGCTTGACTAGGTTCATGTTGGCTCCAACTTGTAGCCCTAAATATTTAAAAGGGAAAACGCCAACCCGACATCTCAAAATAGACGCCAAGCCTTGAACTTGTGCGGGACCTACCCCCACCCCAAACAAACTACTTTTTGCAAGGTTAACGCGTAACCCAGTTGCGACGTAGAAACACTCATAATTCTTTTTGAGTTACGTGCATTTTTCTCCGACCATTCCCCATGAAAACAACATCATCCGCATAAAGAAAATGTGACAAAACCAGCCCTTGAGAACCACACACTATACCCTTATATATACAAAGTGAACACTCCTTCTTGGTTACTCTAGAAAGTGCCTCCATGGCAATAAGGAAGAGAAATGGGGATATCGGGTCCCCTTTTTGAGCCCCCTCCCGCTTCGGAACTCTTGGGTTGGAACCCATTCACTGAAACCGAAGCCTTAGCCGAGGAGACCATCGCCATGATCCAAGCCCTCCACCTAACCGGAAAGTGCATATGCTCCATGATTGAATAGAGAAAGCCCAAATTCAAAGTATCATATGCCTTTTCAAGGTCCACTTAAAATATCATTCCTACTTTTTATATACGCTTCATCCAAGCGACAATTTCATTCAACATCAAGGAAGAGAGATCTTTATAGGTTTTTTTGCCCTTTTTAGATGGCCATATGAATAGATCAGCTGAAAATGAACCAGATTTTTAAAAAACCCCAACTAATAAAATGTAAACTTGGCCAGAAAATAACAAACCAAATTCCACTTAAAATATTTTACGTAATAAAATCAATTGTTGATTCAAGTTATTCCAGCCATTTGGACACCTTTAATTAGTTTCTGATGTAACATGCCAGAACCCAACTATTCTTTTTTGAAAGTTATACCTTTTAATTTTCTTCATTTCGTGCATATATATGATAGATATACTACATCAACCCTGAAAAAGTCTTATGAAGACGGATTGAACCTTTCTCTTAAGTTAAATCCATCTCTATCTGAAGGGGTATGGTCCCAGAAACCGCGCCAACTGAATGGATATCTCCGAGGTCGCGCATGAGACCATACCCTAGACAAGCCTAAGTAATAACTTCACAGACCTTGCGCTGACTGAATGGATGTCTCCAAGGTCGCGCGCAAGGTCAGAAAGTAAATTTAATCATCTTTAAACACTTGTTCCTTGGGGACAAAAGACCAAGCTTCATCACCTTGCGCCGACTACAGAGAATATACCTACGTCGCGTAAAGGTATGAAGCGTAAGACAACGTCAAGAAAGTACGAAAGGTACATGTGGCAGGACAATGAGCCAATAGGCGCTCAACAGGATGTATTATATCATGCTGCACGATGAACAATCGTGCGGGAGACAAAAAGTACACAAGGACACATACGTGGCACCAATCAGCTTGCGCCGACCACTGTCCCAAGATCTCCACTACACTGCTGATAACAAACCAAATATCCACTAACGGTCATGGCAAAGGGAGCAATATCCACTAACGGTCATGGTGCGCTAGCGATCCTCTAGCCAATATCCACTAACGGTCATGGTGCGCTAGCGATCCAAGTTAGGACACGTGGATCTATTCATGGTGCGCTAGCAATCCAAGTTAGGACACGTGGATCGATTCATGGTGCGCTAGCGATCCTCTAGCCAATATCCACTAACGGTCATGGCAAAGGGAGCAAAACGGATATCCTTGTTGTCGGCTCCAGGCCCAAACCCATCTGCCCATTTCCTTCACGAATCACTCCGGCTATAAATAGAGGACTTCAACTCCAGGTTTAAGGATCGCTCTCTTGCTCTCTCACTTAATACACACACAATTATCCTCACAAACCTATACTTATTCTCACGTCGGATGGTGGTTACAAGGAGAACCCCCTATTCTCCTCTTTGTAACGAGTTTACAGTGTGTTATTGGTTTTTCAGGATCTTGATTAGCTATTAGGCGAGACAGAAGAAGATTAACCTTATTTGCCGAGGCACATATCACAAACAAATCACTAGATTAGTTCAGTGTTTCTTTATAGGCGCCCACCATTTTTTTACAATTGCTTTTCATCTTCTTCTTGAGCTGTTTATACTGACTAAATGGCTGGTCAGGATAACATTTTCCCAACTCTTGGTGAAGTCTCTCGAATAGGAACACTGGCGGAAAATGCGCACGTCCAAAACCAACCCATCGACAAGTACGCCGAAGGAGAGTAGACAGATGTTGGTGGCATCCATGTAAGGGGTACCAGTACCACCTAAACGGTGACTCCAACTAATCATGGCGCTGGTCCTTCGGCACCAGCAATGTCAGGATTACCAGAAGGGGGAGACTCCCGCCTCCTGGTTTGCAAAGAGCCAAGCTACTTTGAATCTCATTTACGCACAACTGTGTGCGCAACAAGGACCAGAACCAGCTCAAACTCAGCAAACTCCGATGATGGCACCGATTCCCAGACAGCTGAACTATGAGACGTTGCATCAAGAGCGCACACAGAGATAACATGTCGACCGACCGTTGTCACCAAGGAAGCAGAGAGCTCACACGACGCGTGAGATACACAATGATTCGGAGAGTTACTTTTACACACATACTGAATCCAGGCAGCGTTCCCCAATTAGTAGCTGGCTCGGGCCGCATAACATTTTGAACGTTGAGTGGAATATAAACACTGACGAGTATGATCCGACTTACCAACAAGAGGCTACGTCAGTCTTTAGCCGTCGTCCAAACATAATGAAGCCTACAAGCCTAAGATCCGACGTACAACGAGTTGGCAGGGCAAGATTTCAGTCTTATTTACAGGCCTGCAGCAACAGGACACTCAAAGTTCATTCGAGCTATCACTCTAGCTCCTCTAGAGAAAGCAAAACTCCCACAAGCTGTGGGTAAGTTCAATGGTTTAACTGACCCTGATGACCACTTACAACTGTTCACAAGCGTCAGCATGATGGGAGGATGGACCATCCCTATGTGGTGCCATCTGTTTGTCCAAACCTTAACGGGAGCTGCTCGCGCATGGTTCGACAGCCTCCCCGGGGGAAAGATCAAGTCATGGCCAGACTTCCAAGAAAAATTTCTTGCTTATTTCAGCCAACAGAGGTGATACAAGCATGACACCTCAGAGGTGATGAACATATGGAGACGTGACAACGAGGGTCTGGAAGATTTCATCACCCGTTTCAACAAAGAGTGCCTGGAGATAAGGAATGTGAGCGATGACCTCATGCGCGCTCATTTCAAGAAGAAAATCCATTGTGATAGAATGACAACGAGGGTCTGGAAGATTTCATCACCCGTTTCAACAAAGAGTGCCTGGAGATAAGGAATGTGAGCGATGACCTCATGCGCGCTCATTTCAAGAAGAAAATCCATTGTGATAGTTTGATCCGGACTATCACATGCAAAAACTGTATGCCAAAAGAATGGGACAAGTTAATGGTCGCGGCAAAGATTGTCGCGCAAACTGAAGAATCACTTACAGGTGGCAGATCTAGCCATTATTCAGATGATCAGTATTCAAGAATCAAAGCGCATGAGTCCAGCAGGCGCAACCGAAAGAATAAAGGCTCCGGCTGGAAATCGAACCACTCCGACAGTAACGGTGAAAGACCTCGTTATGATGACAGGCCCCGATACTGCGAAGACGCTCGCTCAAAAATCGATAAGATCGGGCACGAGAAAGTAATCAAGAATGATAACAGGGAGAAACATTGGACCCCACTATCCAAAACACCCAAAGAGGTTCTGATGACGGAGAAACTGTGACAACCCGTAATTTCATGTTAATACTTTAACCTAAACACAATTAATTTGATATGAAATTATGCTTTATTTGTAAATTATGTGAGTTATGTGTTTTAATTGTAATTACTTGATATTATGTGCTTTATGTAAAAAGTTACATAACTAGGTGTGCATTGTGAATAAATTAGAAACTTTAATAAAACTCCTACAACCCTAATTCCCTCACAAAGCAACCTACGGCAGTTTCTAATCATCCTCTAACCTTCTCCAATCATTCTTGGTTGTACAAGTTCACACATCAATTCAGATCTTTCAGTCTATCTAGAATCAACCTAAGGTAATTGCTTTATGATTGTTCATTGTCAATTCTTGTTCATTTGATTCATGCAAACCCTAGTTCCCCAAACAATGGTCCAGTATTTATTTGATCATTATGATTTATGATGCAATAGTTTGTGAATAAAGGTGTAACCAGTGTCTGATATTAAGATGCCTATGATATGCTAGCATTGTTAAAGTGTTGATTGATTCATAGAATTTTCTGTGGTTGAGGTTCGGGTTTTGATCATAAACTGTAACTGTTTTATTGAAAACTATGAATTGGTTTTGTAATCATGTACGTTTGTTAGTCCAGAGATAAAGGCTTTGTGAAGTCACAAAGTCCGACTTTATCACAATCCGAGTTTTATACATTAAAACATGAGTTCCGGGTTTGTTAGATGAGCACGTCCGAGTTTTTAACACAAAAGGGAGTCCGGAAATGTTAAGATAATAATGTCCGGACTTTTACATTTTCTAAGGAGTCAGAGTTTATAACTTCTCCGGATTACCATATAGAATTGATTCCCGAGTATAGAAGGTCTCACAAGTTCCGAATTTAACACATGAGGTGTCCGACCTTCTTTAGAGAGTCCGGGGTTTCCATAGAGGTTATAAGGGTCCGGGTTTAACTAGTTGTGTGTAACTGGGTTTCGTTCTTGGGCCTTGTCCGAGTTTAGTATAGGCATTAGGTGCCTCCGGGTTTTTGTAAATTAAAAGGGAGTCCGAGTTTAGTAAATGAATTAGATGTGTCCGAGTTTAAATGTTGAATTAGGGCTGGCAAATCGTGTCTTAACATGTTTAACAGGTTTCTGACTACGCGCACAACATAAGTTTCAAACATGATTACGACTCGTTTAACTATTTTATACCTCATGTTTATAAAACAGTTTTATGTTTTATGTACAAAGATGAATAAATGATGGATCCTAACACTGTAATTTTAATTATTTTAAAAAATAAAAAAGTCAAAGGGTGTATTTTTTAGTCAAAAAGGTCTAATCGTGTCTTAACAGGTACCCAATTGCCAGCCCTATGTTGAATAGATCTCAGGGTTTAGCCCTTAGGGTTTAGCTCTCAGGGTTTAGCTCTCAGGGTTTAGTTGTCAGGGTTTAGCTCTCAGGGTTTAACTCTCAGGGTTTAGCTCTCAGGGTTTAGCTCTCAGGGTTTAGTTGTCAGGGTTTAGCTCTCAGGGTTTACCTCTCGGGGTTTAGCTTTAGCTTTCAGAGTTTAATGTGTTACATATGCTATGTACGAATTTAAACACATGACTATGTTGGTTCCGAGTTTAACAAACCGAGCTAGAATATATACGTGTTTAATTGTTTCGAATTATGTACATGCGTATGTGACGTCCATGTTTCCTAAAATCACATTAAATTTCACCAACTAGCGAATCTTCTGTGTGTTACTATATGATAAACATGTTAACCTGATCACGTGAACCCTGGGGTTGTTTGGACACTTAGGGTATTGCAAACCCTACTTGAATATATATACTTACATGTAACATAAATTAGGTCGCGTGTAACAGACCTAACACTGCATAAAGATACGATATCATTTACGGAGCAAACTGAGGTGAGTTCACTACTCTTTAACAAGCATGCGTCCCGGTGGGGGACAAACTACAATTCCTTGGAGGAATACTTTTTACAACTGTCATAGTTTAATTTCGATGTTAGTTAATAAACTCAACTCTATCATGGAAAGTCCCTACTTACATACCGAACTAGATTCCTGAAGGGCAACGTGGTATTAGTTGATAGCGCTATTAGGTTTGACAACCCTCACACCGTACCTGGGAAGACGGGTGTGAACTAATGACCTTAAACATCTTGATTAATGGTGATAGACATTGATGAGGGAAGCAAAACCAGAACAGTTAATCGGTACCGAGTTTATTATTCGTAACATGTCCTTAAACTAAACACCTACTTGTTCTATGTTGAACAAAACTGTGAACTCGCCGGCTTTATCGCTGATACACTTGTTTTCTGCATGTTTGCAGGTCGTTAGATATTTGGAATGGGAACTTGCAGTCTAAGGAGCTGGAGTGTCATGGGTCGAGATGTTGGATTGCGAACATTAAATAATTTATTTTTTTAAAACGTTTTGATTTTAAATTGTTGAACAGTTACATTGCTTCCGCTAAACATATTTTTTGGGAATCGTTTAATTTAAATTTCACTTTTTCATGATGTGTTATGATGAGTTGTTTATAATATCTACAATTAGTTTAACGTGATTAGTGGCTAGATCCTGGTACGTCACACGCCTCGCGGTAAAACTCTGTAAGTGGTAATTTGGGAGTGTGACAGTTTGGTATCAGAGCCACTGGTTATAGTGAACTAGGTTTCAAAAAGTTTTTGTAAAACCAGAATAACCGAATTAGTTCCAAAAGCGACCATGACACTACGCTCTAGATTGCAACGTTTGTCTTTTATTATCACATACATTATACATTTAGCATGTACATATGCGTTTCACTGCATATAGACACACACAACACTATAGGACGAAATCATGTGTTATTTACCTATGCTATGACGGATCATTATCATGGCATTACTTCTAGATCTTTTGTGATACCTATCAGTTTGGCAACACCCACTGAACACTCAAATCTGAGGATCTTTTGACACAAGTTAGGAGTAATTGGAGTAAGCATGCAAATCGAATTATTATTACGGGTGCACACGTAATAATAATTGGGTGTGCATGTGAGTCCCAGTGAGACCAAGCATGTGTAAAGAGATTCTAACCCATTATTCGATATAATTTGGGATTCAGATATCCATAGGAGCCATAGCGATGGTGGACTCCAACCTAAACTTGAACAATACTCTATCTTTTCTTATCTACTTGTGCTGAATATGGAAACAATATGCTATTTTTCTCATGTTGGTACCTTGTGGATGCAGAATCATGAGTGGACGTGGTGGTGACATGACTCGGGCCCAGATTCAGGCTCTAATCAATGCACGGATTGCCGAAGCTCTGGCAGCACAACAACCTCCTCAACCTCGTGCTAGTACCTTTAAGGCTTTCATGGATTGCAAGCCTCAATCCTTTAAAGGGACGGAAGGAGCAATGGGTCTTCTCCACTGGATTGAGAAGATCGAATCTGTTTTCAAGATGTGTGGGTGTCCCGCCAAAAATCGTGTCAAGTACGCGACCGGGACGCTGGAAGGCAACGCGCCCTCGTGGTTGAATGCGCAGGTCCAGATGCTCGGGTTAGCAGCTCCTAATGCTACCCCGTGGAATGATTTCAAGAATCTGATAAGGGAAGAGTACTGTCCAGGGATGACATTCAGAAATTGGAAGTGGAGTACTACAACCTGAAGATGACAGGGTCAGAGATCGAAGCTTACACGAAGAGGTCCAATGACTTAGCAGGTCTTTGCCCTAACATGTCTGAGCCTGCTCACAAACGTATTGAGCTCTACCTTAAGGGTCTAGTTCCTGAGATCCAGAGCTTGGTCACTTCAGCTAACCTTCCCACGATTCAACAAGTCATCCGATTGGCGCACTGTCTCACAGATCAAGCGGTCGAGCAGAACAAGTTGCCTAAGCGAAATGCTACTGTTGCTGACACCTCAAAAGACAAAAAACGTAAATGGAATGATTCAGATAGGGCCTCCAACACTAGCCAGCAACATAAGAAGACCGACAACAACAATAATCGCAACTACAACCAGTCTTCTGCTACTAACCAGAACCAGGGTTCATACGCGGGGAAACAGCCAAAGTGCAACAAGTGTAACTACCATCATCGTGGACAGTGCACTCGAACATGTCACAGATGCGACAAGGTGGGTCACATGGCTAAGGATTGTAGGGCCCCATTTCCGAAGCAACAACAACAACAACAACAATAACCACAACAACAACAGAGGCAACAACCACAACAACAGCAAGGTAATCGAAAGAGCTGCTTTCAGTGTGGAAGTGAGGATCACTTCAAGAAGGATTGCCCGCAATTGAGCCAGAATGCCAACAACGCAGGGAACAACAACAACAACAACACTGGGAACAATATCAACAATAACAACGGGGGAAATGGTGCTCGCGGGAGAGCATTTACGATTGGTGCGGGTGATGCAAGGAATGATAACAACGTGGTGACCGATACGTTTTCTATAAACAATCTCTTCGCTTCTGTCTTGTTCGATTCCGGTGCCGATTGGAGTTACGTGTCTTTAAAAGTTAGTAGATTGTTAGGATCGACCCCAACCCTGCTTGAAACTAGACACATTGTGGAATTGGCTAACGCGCAGCCAATTGAAGCATCTCATGTTCGTGTTGGGTGCAAACACGACCTTCTAGGTCAAGTGTTTGACATTGACCTCCTCCCTATTCTACTCGGCAGTTTTGATGTAGTTATTGGTATGGATTGGTTGACCAAACATCGAGCTGAAAATAATTTGTGAGGAGAAGATCGTTCGTATTCCTCTCCCTAATGGGGATTTTCTGTTTGTTGGAGGCCATTTGTGTGGTGCCATGGTTGGCATCATTTCACCTATGAAAGCCTAGAAGTGCATACAGAAGGGCCATTCGGCTATTCTAGCCCTTGTTACTGATAACCAACTCGTGGAAAAGAAGATCGAAGACATTCCAGTCGTTCGCGACTATACTGATGTTTTTCCCGAGGAGCTTCCTGGACTACCTCCACATCGACAGGTGAAATTCCAAATCGAACTTGCTCCCGGAGCAGCTCCAATTGCTCGTGCTCCTTATCGTCTTGCACCTGGGGAGTTGCAAGAACTGTCCAATCAACTCCAGGAACTATTAGATAGAGGTTTTATCTGGCCGAGTTCTTTGCCGTGGGGAGCTCCTGTCCTATTTGTAAAGAAGAAAGACGGGTCTTTTCGCATGTGCATTGCTACCGTGAACTCAACAAGGTGACAGTCAAGAATCGTTATCCGCTTCCCCGTATTGATGATCTGTTTGACCAGTTGCAAGGGTCAAGCTTCTACTCGAAAATCGATCTCAGGTCGGGCTATCACCAGATGAGAGTCCGAGAGGGAGATGTCCCCAAAACAGCTTTCTGAACGCGGTACAGCCACTACGAGTTCTTGGTCATGCCATTCGGGTTAACCAACCCACCATCGGTTTTCATGGACCTCATGAACCGTGTGTGCAAACCGTATCTCGACGATTTCGTCATTATGTTTATCGATGACATCCTGATCTACTCTAAGAGCAAGGAGGACCACAAGCGGAATTTACGCCTTATCTTGGAACTTCTGAGGAAGGAGCAACTTTACGCGAAATTCTCTAAGTGTGATTTCTGGATTAGGGAAGTACACTTTCTTGGTCACGTAGTCAATGAGTTGGGAATACACGTAGATCCAGCAAAAATCGATTCCATCAAGAATTGGGCGGCACCGAAGACTCCTTCGGAGGTGCGAAAATTTCTTGGTCTCGCAGGTACTATCGCAGATTCATCGAGGGATTTTCGAAGATCGCTCAGCCTCTTACCGCTTTAACCCAGAAAGGTATTGTGTATTCATGGGGAGCAAAGCAGGAAAGTGCTTTTCAGCTTCTGAAACAAAAACTCTGCAGTGCTCCGATAGTATCCTTACCTGATGGTACAGATATTTTATGGTGTACTGTGATGCTTTTATTCAAGGTCTTGGCTACGTGTTGATGCAGCGCGAGAAGGTGATAGCCTATGCTTCAGACCAGTTGAAGGTTCATGAGAAGAATTACACGACTCAGGACTTAGAGTTGGGAGCCTTCATCTTTGTACTAAAAATCTGGAGGCATTACTTGTACGGTACTGAATGCACTATTTATACCGACCACAAGAGCTTTGAGCACATCTTTGACCAAAAAGAGTTGAACATGCGACAGCGTCGCTGGGTGGAACTCTTAAACGATTATGACTATGCAATCAAGTATCATCCAGACAAAGCTAACCTTGTAGCCGATGCCCTCAGTCGGAAGGAAAGCAAACCTAAACACGTACGAGCTTTATAGCTTACCATTCACTCTAATCTTCCTGACCAGATCCGCTCTGCTCAAACCGAAGCTTTGAAGGACGAGAGCCTTAAAGCTGAATCCATGCGGGGCATGGAGAAGTAACTCGTAACCAAGTCTGATGGTATTCGCTATTTTATAGAGTGAATATGGGTCCCATCCCACGAAAACCTACGAGAACTTGTGTTGGACGAAGCGCACAAGTCTCGATACTCCGTTCATCTGGGTTCTGATAAGATGTATCAGGATCCAAAACTCTTGTACTGGTGGCCTAGCATGAAAGCTAACATAGAGCCGTATGTGACCAAATGCTTGACTTGTGCGAAAGTCAAGATGGAATACCAAAAATCGTCTGGTTTGCTCCAGCAACCAGAAGTGCCTATGTGGAAATGGGAACAGATTTCCATGGATTTCGTCACCAGTCTCCCAAGAACTCAAAACGGAAAGGATACTATTTGGGTGATTGTCGACCGGTTAACCAAGTCTGCTCATTTCCTCGCGATCAAAGAAACCGACAAGTTTTCTACGCCTGCCAACATATACTTGAAAGAGGTAGTTTCTAGGCACGTGGTGCCGACTTCTATCATCTCCGATCGCGATCCGTGTTTCATGTCTGATCTGTGGCAAGCTATGCATAAGGCATTCGGCTCACGTTTAGATATGAGCACAGCCTATCATCCTCAAACGGATGGTCAAAGAGAACGAACCATCTAGACACTTGAAGACATGCTGCGAGCATGTGTGATCGATTTTGGTAAGGGTTGGGAAAGACACTTTCGTTTGGTAGAGTTTTCCTACAATAATAGTTACCACTCTAGCATTCGGGCAGCTCCGTTCGAAGAATTGTACGGGCGGAAGTGCCGATCTCCCCTTTGCTGGGCTGAGGTTGGTGACAGCCAAATCACAGGTCCAGAACTTGTGCTCGAAACTTCAGAGAAGATTGTTCAAATTAGAAATCGTATGGCAGCAACTCGTGATCGTCAGAAAAGCTACGTCGACAAGCATAGGAAACCCTTAGCATTCGCCATGGGCGACCGTGTATTACTGAAAGTCTCACCCTAGAAGGGTGTGGTCCGTTTTGGGAAACGAGGCAAGCTTAATCCACGTTATGTTTGGCCGCTCAACATTTTGGAAAGAATTGGTAAGGTGGCTTACAAACTCAATCTACCTGAAGAACTTGGTAACGTGCACAACGTCTTTCATGTATCTAATCTGAAAAAGTGTTTGTCAGATGAAACACTCGTGGTTCCTCTCAAGGAACTAAAGATTGATGACAACTGCAATTCATCGAGGAACCTGTCGAAATCATGGATCGGGAAGTCAAGGTCCATAAACACAGTCGAATACCTATCGTAAGAGTTCGTTGGAACTCAAAACGTGAACTGGAGTTCACGTGGGAACGCGAGGATCAGATGATGCTCAAGTATCCTCGCTTATTCAAAACCGCTGATCTTAACACTGATGCGACTAGCGAATTTCGGGATGAAATTCCCTTTCAAGTTGGGGATGACGTGGTACCCGAGGAAAACCCACGGTCATCTTAACTTACCTTCACGTTTCTCCGTGACTGCTTCTTAAATTTCGGGACGAAATTTCTTTCAAGTTGGGGATGATGTGACAACTCGTAATTTCATTTTAATACTTTAACCTAAACACAATTAATTTAGATATGAAATTATGATTTATTTGTAAATTATGTGAGTTATGTTTTTTAATTGTAATTACTTGATATTATGTGCTTTATGTAGAAACCTACATAACTAGGGGTGCATTGTGAATAAATTAGAAACTTTAATAAAACTCCTACAACCCTAATTCCCTCACAAAGCAACCTACGACAGTTTCTAATCACCCTCTAACCTTCTCCAATGATTCTTGGTTGTACAAGTTCACACATGAATTCTGATCTTTCAATCTATCTAGAATCAACCTAAGGTAATTGCTTTATGATTGTTCGTTGTCAATTCTTGTTCATATGATTCATGCAAACCCCAGTTCTCCAAACAATGGTCCAGTATTTAATTGATCATTCTGATTTACGATGCAATAGTTTATGAATAAAGGTGTAACCAGTGTCTGATATTTAGATGCCTATGATATGATAGAATTGTTAAACTGTTGAGTCATAGCATTTTCTGTGGTTGAGGTTAGGGTTTTGATCGTAAACTGTAACTGTTTTATTGAAAACTACTAATTGGTTTTGTAATCATGTACGTTTGTTAGTCCGGAGATAAGTGTCAGGCTTTGTGAAGTCACAAAGTCCGACTTTATCACATTCCAAGTTTTATACATTAAAACATGAGTTCCGGGTTTGTTAGATGAGCACGTCCGAGTTTTTAACATAAAAGGGAGTCCGGAAATGTTAAGATAATAATGTCCGGACTTATATATTTTCTAAGGAGTCCGAGTTTGTGACTTCTCCGGATTACCATATAGTCTTGATGCCCGAGTATAGGAGGTCTCACAAGTTCCGAGTTTAACACATGAGGTATCCGACCTTCTTTAGAGAGTCCGGGGTTTCCATAGAGGTTATAAGGGTCCGGGTTTAACTAGTTGTGTGTAACTCAGTTTCGTTCTTGGGCCTTGTCCAAGTTTAGTAGAGGCATTAGGTGCCTCCGGTTTTTTTTCTAAAATGAAAAGGGAGTCCGAGTTTAGTAAAAGAATTAGATGTGTGATGTGTCCGATTTTAAATGTTCAATGGATCTCAGGGTTTAGCCCTCAGGGTTTAGCTCTCAGGGTTTAGCTCTCAGGGTTTAGCTCTCAGGGTCTAGTTGTCAGGGTTTAGCTCTCAGGGTTTAGCTCTCAGGTTTTACCTCTCAGCGTTTAGCTTTCAGGGTTTAGCTTTAGCTTTCAGAGTTTAATGTGTTACAAATGCTAGGTCCGAATTTAAACACATGACTATGTTGGTTCCGAGTTTAATAAACCCTGCTAGAATATATATGTGTTTAATTGTTTCGAATTATGTACATGCGTATGTGACGTCCATGTTTCCTAAAATCACATTAAATTTAACCAACTAGCTAATCCACTATGTGTTACTATAGAACACTGGGGTTGTTTGGACACTTAGGGTATTACAAACCCTACTTGAATATATATACTTACATGTAACGTAAACTAGGTCGCTTGTAACGGCCCTAACACTGATTTAATGCATAAAGATACGATATCATTTAACCGAGCAAACTGAGGTGAGTTCACTACTCTTTCACAAGCATGCATCCCGGTGAGGGACAAACTACAATTCCTTGGAGTAATACTTTTACAACTGTCATAGTTTAATTTTGATGTTAGTTAATAAACTCAACTCTATCATGGAAAGTCCCTACTTACATACCGAACTAGTTGCCTGGAGGGCAACGGGGTATTAGTTGATAGCGCTATTAGGTTTGACAACCCTCACACCGTACCTGGGAGGACGGGCGTGAACTAATGACCTTAAACATGTTGATCAATGGTGATAGACATTGATGAGGGCACCAAAAACAGAACAGTCAATCAGTACCGAGTTTATTATTCGTAACATATCCTTAAACTAAACACCTACTTGTTTTATGTTGAACAAAACTGTGAACTCGTCAGCTTTATCGCTGATACACTTGTTTTCTACATGCTTGCAGGTCGTTAGATATCTGGCATGGGAGCTTGCAGTCTGAGGAGCTGGAGTGTCATGGGTCGAGATGTTGGATTGCGAACATTAAATAATTAATGTTTTTAAAACGTTTTGATTTCACATTGTTGAACCAGTTACATTGCTTCCGCTAAACATATGTTTTGGGAATCGTTTAATTTAAATTTTACTTTTTCATATGTGTTATGATGAGTTGTTTATAATATCTACTGTTAATTCAACGTGATTAGTGGCTACATCCTGGTACGCCACATGTCTCGCGGTAAAACTCCGTAAGTGGTAATGTGGGGGTGTGACAGAAACATGATTTTTCAAACCCCCGCCTCAGATGAAAAACAAGAAGGGTCAAGACCCTAACCTGTACTGCGACTTCCATAAAGACACCGGTCACTTGACCGACGATTGCACTAGATTGTGTGTAGAGATTAAGAGGGCCCTTAAAAGCGGGAAGCTCAGTCATCTGCTCAAAAATGTGCATAAGGAAACACAACAGATACAAAGAACTGATGGAGGACAGAAGAAAGAAAGTCTGTCATTTGGAAACTCATATGGTCAACCGGGGACCCTGGCGAAACGTGAAGAGCAGAGATAAACACCCTATCGACGAGTCTTGGCGCGAACAATAGGTAATCTATTCTAGTGGTCCGCGGGGGACCACGCGACACAGGTTCGGTTGCTATCACTGGCATCTTAGGCCATTATGAGATGGAGTACATGTTCGTTGATCCAGGAGGCATAGCCGACATCATTTTCGAACACTGTTTCAACCAGTTCGATCCGGAGGATATTACCCTTTGTCAGGGTTTTGTAATGAAACAATGTTCCCGCTTGGTCAGATTTCCTTCCTGATCACACATACTGACGGGAAGCATTCAAGAAAGATAGAAGTGAATTTCATGGTTATGTCGGCCAACTCAAGACATGATGTCCTGATTGGTAGAGAAACTCAAGGTCAATTGAGCATGGTAACGTCCACATTGGGGAAACCGGGGTGGCGATCATTTACTCAAAGAAGGAAGTAATGGCAGCGGAGGAAGCGGTCCAGCAAAAGTACCAAGAGCTAATCCATGCACAGAGCCGGAGAAATGGGTTCTGAACCGAAAGTATCCAAAACAAACCATAACCCCCAGACCTTCAATGTCCGAGAATATTCAAACATACTTGAAGCAATTGCTCTTTAAAAACATGCACATTTTTGCTTAGTCACCGGCCGATATGACCAGTGTCCCGTGTAACGTTGCCGAGCATTGCTTGAACACTCTTCCGTCTGTGGAACCAATAGTGCAAAGAAAACGTAGCCTAGGGTCAACAAAGACCAAGCGATGAACGAACAAGTAGCTGAACTATTGGAAACCGGTATTCTCAGCGAAGTACGGTATCAAACATGGGTAGCGAACCTAGTAATGGTCGAGAAATCTAATGGAGGGTGGCACATGTGCGTCGACTATAAGGACCTTAACAAGGCCTGCCCTAAGTACTTCTATTCTCTTCCAGAGATAGACAAAAATTAGATTCTCTCACACCTTTCCAATGGAAGAGTTTTCATGATTTCTACAAAGGTTACCATCAAGTGCATATGGCACTACAAGATGAAGATAAAACGGCCTTCCGCACAGAAATGGGTATTTTCTTCTACACAAAGATGCCTTTCGGTTTGCGAAATGCGGGGGCCACGTACCAACGCTTGATGGATCAAATATTCGGAGATGATATAGGGAAGCACGTGGAAGTATGCATTGATGATTTGGTGGTTATGAGTCCAGAAGAAGACCAAATGCTGAAAGACATTGAGAAAACCTTCAAATCATTGCGAAGCGTCAACATGAAGCTCAATCCAAGTAAATGTTTGTTCAGAATGGAGGAGGTAAGTTTCTGGGGTTTATGGTGACAAAAGGAGGATTCAAAGTGAATCCCGAGAAAGTTCAATCCATTGAGCAAATGCCATCCCCTAAGACGATCAAGAAATGCAACGGCTGGCCGGCAGACTGGCCGCGCTAATCGATTCTTGTCCAATCACGCCACAAAGTCCTTTCGTTTCCTAAGTAATTTGCGCAATTGCGTAAAAAAGGGCGAGTTCCAATGGACGAGTGAAGCGGAAACTGCCTTCAAAGAAATGAAGGAGTGCTTGATCTAACTTCCGACCTTCACTGCCCCGCGCGAGAAACAACTACTCATACTGTATTTGTTGGCTTCTGACAAAGCAATCGGTGCGGTGTTACAGGTGGAAAGGGAAGGGATTCAAACTCCAATTTATTATGTCAGCAGGATGCTCACCGATCCGGAAACTCGATACTCTATTATGGAGAAGCTTGTGCTCGCGCTAGTACACACATCCAGAAGACTGTGCAGGTACTTTACTGGCCATGTTATACACATGTTAACCAATTATCACATTGGCACGATATTAAAGAAATTAGAAATCTCGGGGAGGTTGGCTAAGCAGGCTATCGAGCTGGGTGGTCACAACATCGTGTACCGCCCACGCCCAGCAATTAAGGGACAAATCCTGGTAGACTTTGTCACAAAAGTTTTCAAAGGCAAGATTCCCGAATATGAGGCAGTCGAAACCCCTGCGCAAAAAGCGTCTGAAGAACATTGTTGTTATTTACCAATGGAGCGTCGAACGAAGACGGCGCCGGGGCGGGGTTAAGACTAGTCAGCCCGGAGAAGCATGAGTTAACCTATGCTATCCGGCTAGATTTCAAGAATACGAATAATGAAGCTGAATACGGAGCATTGCTGGCCGGATTCTGCCTGGCAATCAAGATGGGGGCCAAGAATCTGCAAGCGCACGTCGATTCATCGCTCGTCGCTGGGAAAATTAAGGATTGTACAATTCAAAATGCGAAATCATGGCGCTTTACCTCGACCAGGCCAAAGAGTTGATACAAAAGTTTCAGTCATTCAAGGTAGTTCACATCTATCGAAGCGAGAACAAGCCAGCTGATTCATAGAGCAAACTGGCTTCAATAGCTTTCCAACACCTGGCCAAGGATGTTCGAATTGAGGTTCTCAAGAATCCCTCAGTACCACTGCTCCAGGTAAACGTCATCAAACTTGGTTCGCCATCATGGATAACACCCATCATTCAATACCTACAAGTGGGGATTCTCCCAAAGAACAGAGTAGAAGCAAGGAAGATCCGAGACAAGGCCTTGTTTTACCAGATGGATGATGGAATTTTGTACCGAAGGTCGTACCTAGGTCCACTATTGCGCTGCGTAATTACTTGATACGTGAGATACACGAAGGCATCTATGGAATCCACGCAGGGCCATGCATGGTGGTCACTAAAATTATGAAAGCTGGATACTATTGGCCAGGCATGCATCTCGATGCCGTAAATGAGTTGCGAAAATGCGACTTTTACTAGCGTCATGCGCCAAAGACAATGTGCCCCAAGAATGATTTGATTCCTGTCTCTACAGCACGGCCGTTTCAACAATGGGGAATCGATATGGTAGGCCCCTTCCCAGAGGCTCCAGGTGTAGTAAAGTTCATAATCGTTGCAGTCGATTACTTTACAAAATGGGTAGAAGCGAAGGCATTGGCATCAACCTCAGCAATGATCATGCGCAAGTTCATTTGGGTGCACATCATTTTGCCGTTTTGGTCTCCCATTGCGAATTATAACCGACAATGGAAAAAACTTCGTCTCAGAAGACCTACACAACTGGATGTAAGAGCTACACATCGAGCACACTTTCTCCTTGGTCGCGCACCCACAAGGGAACGGTCAGGTAGAAAGTGTAAACAAAGGCATCATGGAAGGAATCAAGGCCCGGGTGGGCACGAAGCGAAGAGGATGGGTCGATGAGCTCCCGAGCATACTCTGGGCTCATCGCACCATGCCCAAAACTAGTAACGGCAAGACTCCCTTTAGCCTGGTCTAATGCTCAGAGGTGGTTATCCCGGCTGAAGCCGGCCTTCCCTCACCGCGCTTGACGGAAGTCAACGCAATTAATAAAAAGAGCTGGAGCGTCGACGAGATTTGGACTTACTTGAAGAACGACGCGAGAGCGTAGCCATCAAAGAAGCTAAGTATAAGTCCAAGCTGGAGAAGTACTACAATGCGAAGGTGTATATCTGTACGTTCAATCCAGGGGACTATGTTTTCCATGACAACGAGGCCACTAACGCTGAACGCCCATTTGGGAGCAAGTTTCCCTGGGCAAGGGCATGGAACAACATGACCGTCCAACGTGCGTAGTTTGTACAACCGATTGAGTATTTAAACACTATGTCTAAATCTACTAAGGCTTGATAGCCTGTTACAAAAGTCTCAAAACCTAACAATCTCCATTATCAACCATCGTCATTGGCATCCTCCTCAGACTCAGAGAGTTCCACAGTTTCTGGAATCTTGAATAACGATTTCAAGCACGAGACATATTCGTCATGTCGGAGGGCATCAGAGACCAAGTCCATGATGGGAAGGGTAAGCATGTTGTAGGTCTCTTGCCTAGCAGCGTACACAGTCTCAGCCTCGGAAGTAACCAAGCAGTGACTGTTGTCCCATTTTGTTTGCATCGCTTCCCTAACATGCTCGGCACATTCTTCGTAACCCTCACGATGGCCAACCTGGTGCGTTGTGACGGTGAGCGCTGCACGCCCTGGTCCAACTCTACATAATTTAAAACCGCGTTCGCCACCTATTAAAAACAGGCAAAGATTAGAAATACTTAGAAAAAAATAGAGAAGAGTAAAGGGTAACTCACATAAGGGATACCATACTATTGCAACCATGCAGAGTTATTAACCGAAGGCTCAACAACTGCCTGAGTTTCGGCGTAGTTATCTTGCGCCACATTCAAGGCCGCTTGCGAGACCTTACGCGCCTCCTCAGCAGCTTCCGCCTTAAATCTCCCCGCTTCTAAATCCACTTCAAGAGATTCACTTTTCTCTTGCGACTCGCGCAAGCGATGCTTAAGCTCTGCAATCTCAGCGTCCTTGCCAGCCATGTCTCTTTCCTTAGAGACCAGTTGCCTTTTCATTTCTTCCTGCGCAAGTAACAAGGAGTTTAGCCTTTCTATTTCATTTTGTTGTTGATGACAGGTTAAATGAGTACGAACCTGGTCGCTTTCAGCACGTGCACGATGCATCTCCGCATCCTCATACTTCTGCTCAACATCAAATTTAGCTTGAACCAGTTCTTCATTCTGAGTTGTAAGGTCAGCTATCGTCTTTGAAGAAGCTTTTTCCCGCGCCTTTAAATTGTTTATCTCGGTACATGCGGCAAACATCTTCTTGTTGTCCTTCTCATAAGCCTCGAGCCATTTCTTGCGCTCCTCGACAATTGTATCCTCACTTGCCTGAAGTTTCCTCTCCAAGCCTAACAGGCCAGACTCTTCACTCTTTTTCTCAGCTTCAAACTGAGCCTCTTTAGCAACCAACTCCTCCTTTGCCTTCTCAAACTTCTTAGCATCGGCAGCCAACCGACTTCTACACGCTTCCACCTCAGCACGTTCTTTGTACATGGTGCGCCACTCACGCATTATTGGGTTGCTGGTGGATAGCTGGTTAGCCTGCGCAACAACATGAGATTGATATGTCTGGTCATGCTTACGTTGCTTCTGGAAGTTGACTTCGGCAGGAGGAAGACTCCCATAAACCATTCCCGACATGCGCGGAACTTGGAAAGTGTATCACCCTGTGTTAACTTCCATTAAGAGGTATGGATTTGAGCTGTGCGACTATCATCGTAAGAACGGTAGTAATGGTCGCCCAACGTATCTTCCGGCCAGACGGCAAGGGCTCTTTGTGTCTTGCTTTGAAGGAGCTAACACCCTCACCCCCGCGCCAGAAACCGCAACGGTATGCACCCACGCACCTTTATCTTCACCAGACTTTGCCGAACTGGCAACTGTCTTTTCAGGGGATTTACCAGATCCCCAGGCACCTCCCCAACATTTTTCTCAACAGTCTTCACAACCTGCACAACCTCCCTCTTGGCCTCTTTCGCAGGCTCTTCAAGGGGTTTCTCAGCCCTAGAGATGTCAATTTTCTCTAACCCCTTAACAGCAGGCTTCTCAACAACTTTCTCAACCTGAACAACCTTCTTCGCAGGTTTCATTGGCCCGCTGCTCGAAATAACACCCTCAGTGAGAGGGATAGCAGTAGAAGCATGAGCATCCGTGCGCGGCTTGATAAACGTTACAGAAGTACCCTCCACCTGTTTTGGTGTGTCAGCAGAAAGAGGTGGAGGTACTTGCAACCCTAACTTCGAATGAATAATTCTAAACTTGGGCATCACCTTCTTTTTTTCTACATAAAGCGCATAAAAGTCAGAAACTTGCGACAGGTCGCGCCCCTTCCACAACGGTTACCTTCTTCCTCTTGGATGGCCTTTTAGCCTTCTTCTCATCGGGATCAAAACCGAGATTGCGCAAGCTACCTGAAAACGCACATGTTGGGATATTTAATCCATGATCTGACGAGGCAATAGACTCCCCGCTGGAATGCAAAACAACAACTTCTCCAGCAGGAGTTATAGCCCGACAAGGCCTAGGATTGAGTATATGCGCACCTTCGGTTGCAGTAGGTGGTGCCGTGAAAGCTCCAGCGGGGGGTGCATGAAATTACCCTGAATCTGCTCATACCCCATGGCTCCTCGTCTTCATGTAAGGGCCTCACACCTATAACCCCAGCATGCGCAGGGAAGGCACGGTGATAAAGCGCAACTTCTTTGAAAACACATTCATTAAAGAAGACTCATCAGTGATAACCTAACACCAGTACAACTGACAAAGGGGTGACAGGTAAGAAGATATACCTTGACCATCCAGAAGAATCACAGGCACACTCGTGCTAGGAACTGGCCATTTATCACTCATGCCTGCCGCAACCAAGACATGTTCCCCATATGCCTGATTAGGCAAGGGCTGCAGATTGTCATACCACGCCACACCCCTGGGGATTTTCAAATCCTCTTTGGAGATCGGCGTTAGATCGCGAAACTCCATGGCGATGGGAATAACATCCTCATGGATGTAAAAACAATTCCCCTTCCAGTCATGGAAACTCTTTGGTGGGTTGATAAGCAACTTCTTCCAGCAACGCGTGGCAAAGGAAAAAACCCCAGATTCGATTGTAGTTGATAGAAAGCGCGAAACTTATCAACTGTAGGTTCCTCCCCCTGCACGCGCAGGCAAAACTCAAAATGTCGAACCCTAACCATTCCCAGAGGGCTCAGCTGCGAGACATGAATATGATAATATGAGAGGAGAGACCCAAAGAACTAGGTAGCGGGTAACCGGAAGTTACCCTTACCAAAGAAATCGGCTAACAGACTCATGTATCCCGGCGGTGCATTGGCGGCAGTTTGGCACTTAGCCGGGTACCGAGCATCCCACCCGGCGGTGAACTGGTGGCCGCATACCACCTGTTCGAAAGAAGCTTCTTCCTACTTCAATGGCTGCAAAGATTTTTGACGATTTCGTGAAGAATAAGAAGAACACCTTGAAGGTTTGAAGATAACAAGGATAGATGGAGAGAATTTGAAGAGAAAGTGATTTTCTGCTTAATCCTCCCCATCTATTTATTCTCATCGCATTTAATGTGATGGGTAAACGTGCCAAAAAGAGGGGCGCGTCTCCAATGAGAGCACGACACGTCGGGCGCCAAACCAGAGCGACAGTTACCACGCGCGCATGGTCCTTAGTCGCCTGACACGAGACGAAACTGCGTGGCTGACACAGTGACCAGTGGCGGACCTAGAAAAAAATTATGGGATATCCTAAATTTTCTTTTACCTAGGCCCATCCATAAAAATTCGAGGGCCCCTAAGGGGCCACGTTCGGCTTAAAATTGGGCGCTTATTTTTTTTCTTTTACCTAAGATCATCCATGAAAATTCTAGAGCCCTTAGGGGCGCTAGTGCAACTAGTGTGTGTGTATAATTACTATGTTATAGACTCGCGTATTACACGTATTGAATAAAAAATAGTAAACAAATAGTAATAAGTTTAGAAATTATAATATGATATTTTGAGATAAGATATAATTGAAATTACGTATTAATTAAGTATAGATACGTGTGTGATGAAACTATTTCTAAAAAGCAAAATTGTTAATCAACCTTTTCTTAATCCATACTTTATAATACCGTATCAGTTTCTAATAAAGTGAGAGAAACTCTATCCAAGAACCGAAAACCCATTGTAAGATCTTTATCTAAGGCTTTAGAATAAATCATATCTAGGATCTTTATCTTTAATTACTAGAGTTTGAGAAACTTTCTTATTCACATATCCATAGAATCGTATAGATAAAACATTCATATTTTTTTCATTTTTATATAATATTTCTTTACTATTAAAAAAACAATTTATTTCTTTCCGGTGCAACAGTTTGTGAAAACTGTAGGAGCATATAATTTTCAAACAACATTTTGGTGCAAGTAAAATAATAAATAGACGAAGTAAAAAAGAAAAATAAAACAATGGTTAGAATAAATTAGAATAATTGTTTAATATTAAGACTTCCAACTTTGCAGTGTACGTTTTTTCATTCCCAATGCTTCTATTAATAATATTCATAATACTTTATTCTTTAACAACGATCTTCTTCATTTTTAACGATGTGGTGCTGCAAGTTTCCGTCACCGGTAATTTTCATTTCCGTCAACCATAAAATTTCATTTCATCTTCTATTATCTTCATCTACACTCAAGGGTATCCTAACATTTGCTTAGCGGTATCACCGATAAATAATACAGAGATTTAAAAACAATTATCCACTTCGCCAAGAAAGTTGAGAGTATCCCGGGCTACCTTTGACAACCACCTAGATCCGCCCCTGAAAGTAACAACATGCCGACTACTATGTCCGCAGTCACATCAAACGTCGCTGTCCTCACCAACCTGTCAGCAGTTCTTTTCAAATTTCGAATAACTTTCCTGCGTAAAAAACAAGGGATAACTTCAAAGAGAATCTACATAGTTGCGCCGCTTACGTCTTACACTGATACATGCGCACCAACTATTTTAGCACATTTGATATTTTCTGAAAAGCACATGATCCAAGCGCATACACCTAACTTTTATTTCTAGTCCAGAGCTCCAACCACTTGCTTTGCGCATGAAAGCAGCACTAGACTGGAGGGACTTGAAGGGGTATGGTCCCAAAAACCGCGCCGACTGAATGGATATCTCCAAGGTCGCGCGGGAGACCATACCCTAGACAAGCCTAAGTAATAACTTCACAGACCTTGCGCCGACTGAATGGATGTCTCCAAGGTCGCGCGTGAGGTCAAAGTAAATTTAATAATCTTTACACTTGTTCCTTGGGGACAAAAGACCAAGCTTCATCACCTTGCGCCGACTACAGAGAATATACCTACGTTGCGTAAAGGTATGAAGCTCAAGGCAACGCCAAGAAAGTACGAAAGGTACAGGTGGCAGGACAATGAGCCAATAGGTGCTCAACATGCTGTATTATATCATGTTGCACGATGAACAATCGTGCAGGAGACAAAAAGTACACAAGGACACATACGTGGCCCCAATCAGCTTGTGCTGACCACTGTCCCAAGATCTCCACTACACTGCTGATAACAGACTAGACAACAAGGACAACTGTCAGGATACGTGAATCCATTCATCGTGCACCAGCGATCCTCTAGCCAATATCCACTAACGGTTATGGCAGAGGGAGCAAAACGGATATTCCTTTTCGTCGGCTCCAGGCCCAAAGCCCATCAGCCCATCTCCTTCACGAATCACTCCGGCTATAAATAGAGGACTTCACCTCCAGGTTTAAGGACCCTCTCTTGCTCTCTCACTAAATACACACACTATTATCCTCACAAACCTATACTTATTGTCACGCCGGATGGTGGTTACAAGGAGAACCCCCTATTCTCCTCCTTATAACGAGCTTACGGTGTGTTATTGGTTTTGCAGGATCTTGATTAGCTATTAGCAAGACAAAAGAAGATTAACCGTATTTGTCGAGGCACATATCACAAACTAATCACTAGATTAGTTCGGTGTTTCTTCACTATCAAATTTATGGGTCTGGTTTCATTTCCATAAGTTTGACCAACGTACTTCATCAATCAATCCAATCATTTAGGTGTTGTTTGTTTTTTCAGAGGTAAAACGTCTACAGTCTGCGGACCACATCTGCAGACATCTATAGGAGAAAAGGTGAACCAAACCTCTGTCAATTGCAAAAAGAAGACTGTTTATTTTTTAACTTCTACAATATGCTATAATCAGAATTAACATATTATAGTCATAAGCAAAATCAGAATTAACATATTATATCAGAATTCTTTAATAATTAACATATTATAATCATAGGCAGAATTCTTTAACAATATGTATATTATAAGCACAATTCTTTAACAATGTGTATATTCTTTAACAATATGTATATTATAAGTAGAATTCTTTAACAATTCATAACATCAAAAAAAACAATTCTTGAAATAAACAATCCATAACCTTTTTTCAGTAGCAGGGAGGAAGGGCAGGACCTGTTTCGGCGGGCAGGGGAGGAAGGGCAGCAGCAACATGGAGAAGAGGAGGGGGACCTACGGCGGCTGGCTGAAGGAATGGTGGGATCGACGGTTGGCTGAAGGAATGATGGGATCGACAACGCAACGTGGAGGGAGGAGGGGGGCCTACGGCGGCGGCGGCGTGGAGAAGAGACGGAGGAGTTATGGCGGCAGCTGTGTAGAGGGGAGAAGGGAGGAGATAGAGAAGGAGCTAGGGTTTTTTTGGGGGGTGTTTTGTTTGTGGTATCTAGGCAAAATGAAAGATCGGAGAAGAGGTTAGATGAACATAGACCTACATCTGCACCAAGAAGAGGTCTCACATACCTTTTTTTAATGAAAGGTATTCGAGAAAACAAACACACTGCAGACTCAAAGGTCTGTACGTGATCTGCATGGGACAGACATTAGAGGTCCTGAAGAGCTTTTCACAAAAAACAAACACCCCCTTAAATTAATTCGTATAAAAATTTACATGATCAAACCATATATTTTACTATCATTTAGCAGACATGTGGCACAAATGGATTTGCTCCCCAGTTCCTTTTTAATTGCAATATATATACAAAAGTAAACTTTCGTTTTGCCCCCTTGTGGTTTGGTCGTTTTAATGGTTTTGCCCCAATCCTTTAAAAATAGCCATTTTACTCCCTGATCTTTCTAACTTATCACCATTTTGCTCACACCTCAAACGCCATCCATTTTCACTATTAATTCCTGGTCACGTGCCCCTCACATGAGGGGCATTTCAGTCTTTTCCCATCCCCTCTCATAAAAAAACTTGTCATCTTCTTCACTTTTAAAACCCTAACTTGTCATAACGTTATCTTGTTTTATATCTATTCAAGCTTAAAACCTGGCACTCATTCTCACCATTTATCTATCTCTGTACCACCACCCACCATATCCAGTCGCCACCGCCACCTACGGCTGCCACCACCACTGTCTCTCTAATTCAAAACCAGATGAAAAGGGGATTTCCCAAAATTGCCACCGACGAAGTCACATAGATCTAAAACCAGATTCGGTTGACACATACAGATCTCGACAAACCACCGAAAAAGACGCGAATGGGGGCCGGTTGTGCTTGAACAAAACTCTAAAACTCGCACACAAATCTGGTGATAGCTGTCGTCGTCATTGCAGCCGCTGGACAGATTTGGTGATATGGGTAAGATGCTCACATATAGATTTTGGATCTGGAAGTGGTGATCGAAACAGATTTGGTGGTCCGATGGTTGATGGTAGCGGCGGCACATGGTGGTGGTCAGTTTGTGTTGAGAAATCAATGAAGAACATGGTAGCTTTATTATACAAGGGGATAGAGGAGTGATAGTTGCAGGTGGTAAGTGTTGGTGCCAGGCGGTGGAAGATTGTTGGGGCGGTGGCACTCTACTTGTTTAGCACTGAGATTGGAGATATGTTTATGTTTGTTTTATAATATATAAAATAATATATGTATATAGATAAGAAAAAAATGGATTTAATGAATTATTAATAATATAATGAAAATGATAAAAAGTTTAAATTGGAAAAGACTTAAATGCCCCTCATGTGAGGGGCACGTGACCAGGAATTAACGGTGGAAATGGATGGTGTTTGAGGCGTAGAGCAAAATGGTGATAAGTTAGAAAGATCAGGTAAAATGACCAAACCATAGGGAGTAAAACGGAAGTTTACTCTATATACAATCACAACCACCCTTTTTGTAACTGTAATAGAAGTGAAAACTTACCTAATTTGTGACATGAACAAGCCCCTCTTGATCGTTTCAAGCCTTCTTTCAAATCACCATTTTAATACAACCCAAAATCATTTCATTAATCTGTTTTTCAGTCCCCAATTGCCAAAGCATGAAAAATCTTGATCACGTCGCTAATCACCAAAACGGTCCCGTTTCTTCTTCAGTGATTCACCTCCAAATGAAATATTTGATTCCGTCCTGAAAACGATATCGACAAAACCACACGGTGAATCAAATTACTTGAACTGAATTGAGAGTCATATCATTTGATCGGTATACTCAAAAGTTACAACGGATTAATCTCAATTCTTAAGATTATGATTTTTGAGATATATTGAAAAAAGCGTACGAATGATAATTGCGAATAAGCTTGTGTCTCCAAATTCAGCTTTTTGTTGCGGAACAGTTATCTTTTACCAAAATAACTGACCAAATATTTTATCCAAATATCCTACAAGATTTGCTAATTATTGGTTGATTAGAAAATGGAACCAACGAAAATTATATTATGTGATGATGTGTGTCAGCCTAATACTAAGGCCCATATCACATGGTCCACCAACCTTAAGCACATGCCAATATATCTTAGTTATATCCTAAATAGGCCAACCTAGTGTATTAACAATACCCACAAGATTATCAGCCCAACTAAACCAATATATTTGGCTCAAATCTGATTGCACACATGAACTCATTACAACAATCAAGTCCTGCATCACCTAAATTGATTAATTAATAAAAAGAGTATCTATTCGATAAATTAATCTAACATCACTATGAATATCGATAATCACTAAAATTACCAACATATAAGTTTTCATAATTATTGCCATTTGATAAAATATCGATTTTATTCACTA
Organism: Scalesia atractyloides; assembly: GCA_947069175.1. NCBI lineage: Eukaryota > Viridiplantae > Streptophyta > Magnoliopsida > Asterales > Asteraceae > Scalesia > Scalesia atractyloides. Next base: position 71,194,965 of record CAMTDV010000005.1, on the reverse strand, counting down.
AATGCAGATTTAACACTTTTTGTTTTACCTAAAAAATGAACTTGTTTAGTCATTTTAGTTACATAAAAAAATATGACTAGAAAAATAGTGTGACAGGTTCAGGGAAATCAAGGGGAGCTCTCTACATATATGTTCAATTTCACGAAGTAATGAGACTGAGCCATCTTGTTCTTTAACAAATACCAACTCAATTCAGCTTTATCGCAAATGATTAAACACACAAAATACTGATGCTATATCGGACTAGTGAGTTCATCTGTAGAAAAGACAACTATTGTGTTGATTGTTTTAACCTAGGAGGTATGCACATACAGATGTAAATATTGTTTCAAAAGAACTGTGTTTATCATTAGACCATGTGTAATCTGGCGTTTTAAAGGAAACATCCAACCATATTTTTGATTCAAGCATCTTCATCTTCATATATACTATAACAAAAACAAACATGTTTTACTACACACGTCTTGAAAGTTGAAACCCATGAAAGCCAACTAGGCTTTTGTTAAGTTATAGGCTTGAACTTAAGTTGTGCCCACATCTTCAGCCTCATCCCCATAAGCATTGGAGTATTGGACCATGTTTTGCAATGTTCTGTCCATTGGCTTAGTTTATATAACCGGGATAAGGTGAGTGGACCGAGTGGTCCAACTGATATTGAATGATGTTGCCGAAAGTTAGACACAAAAATGATAATATATATCTAGATAGTTTATATCAATATATGACAATGAAAGTAGGAGCCTTCACCCTTCCTTTCAAGCCATTGCAACATAAATGTGGTTCCATAAGTGTCTAAGGAGTTGGCACGGAAAAAGACCGATTGGTCATCAAAGTCTTCACTAACCTTCGGATTCAACTTCCTACTATTTCTAGTCAAATACTAATCCAGTGATATGTACCAATCGGTTGATAGATAAATAATCCGTTGAGTGGATCAAACTCAAAAGAAATTAGTAAGAAACTAGACTTAAGATAACTCTCTTTTAATATTTTTCATTCATAATTCAACTCAAAACAAACAAATAACACAACCCACTACTGCTAATATATCGGAAAGTAACAACTACATAACTACTACTAATATTATTATGCTAAATTAAAGTAACAACCCACATTGCATATGATATAGTTTTGCATGGGTATGGCCATGTGGGTGTGTGGACTCAAAGAGGTTGGCACACAACATCCGGGTTGGCTAAACATACCTCCCCCCCCCCCCCCCCCCCCCTTTCTAAATTTTCATCGTATCCCATCTTGAAAACATCAAATAAAGGTTTTTTAGTGTTAAAATAAGAGAATGTACTTAAGTGAACCCGTCAGCGTTTATATAAAATTTAAACCCATAAGTTTCTGAACACGTTTATATAAAATTCAAAACCTAATTGTTTAGCTAAACATGTTTGCGGATTCGACTTGAAAATAATCAGAACACGTTTATATAAAATTCAAACCCATAAGTTTCATGTTAGCTTCATGTCGTATCAGACATCTACACCTCTAGAATAATAATAATAATAACAACAACAACAACGCAGCATAGGCGACCCAGTGAAGGGTGGACCACTGCACAAGGCCCAAAACTTTGATAGGTTATATACTTGTTGTGGTGCAATTTATAAAGAAGTGCTTGTTGATGCATTGTTCCATTGCGATAATTTCACATGGTATACAGGGGTTTGAAATCCTTTGTCTTCCTTTTTAAATTCCAAGTTAGTTTTTATTTATTGTTTTTCTAATCCCTTTTCGCTTTCTTCTTATGTTCTTTTTTTTCCCTTTTTGTTTTCTCTTTAAGATTTTTAGTAATATAATTATAATATTTCAAATAATTTGTTGAACGATTTTTAAAGTTAAGGTCCAGTTTACAAAAAAAAAAACGTTATTTTTTTAGTTATCTACAAATCACCACGTGCTTTCTGATATGCGTTTGGTTTCTTTTTTACTAACTCTTTATGAAATAAGCGTATTATATACTATGGACTACAAAAAGTTGATCGAGAGTTTTGCTTCAAAAAACACTGGGAGGTCTACATTGTTCGCTTAGTAAGTAGATTCGAACATTTTTGCTACACTATTTTGTTAAATTGTTTTATCTATTTCATAACAATTATCATTGTATTATGGGTTTTTAGTTTCTATATATGTGATTGAATGATTGATGAGTTTATATTATACGGAGATTTCCGAATAGGGCCCAAATTTTTTATCACACAAGGCCAATTTTTTTTGTGTGTGTGATTTTCGAAGACAGCCCTGTGCATAGGTAATATACACCGTTAGCGGAAACTAAGCACATGTGAGGGTCTCATGGTGTTGAGTAGTGAGTGGCTTAAAAAATCAAAACACAGATACCGTGCTGGACTTTTCTGGGGTAGATGATGTCGAAAGGCTAATGAAAATGAAAACACGAAAGGTGTTGGTGGTTGTGGTTCACAAAAATAATGTGTTTTATAATCCCCCTAATAGCAACGTGGTTGGCTGGACATGGACCCAACCTCCAACCACACCGAGCCCACATATTAGGTGGATGTAGACATGTGCAAACTCAAACACAGACCACAATTCTCCGCGTCAATTTAGGCATCACAAATTGCATTGCATGGTCCCTGTGGGCTAGAATAACATAGCCGGGTCACGAGTCGAGTCGGGTCAGGTCATGTCAGGTGAGGCCGGGCCAGGCAAACATGTTAATATTTTTTTCATTTTTTTATATAAAAACTAAAAGGTGATTTATATAATACATACATGCGCATTAATAGGGGGTGAAGATTAGGTGAAAGTAACATGTGTGTTGTGTGGGTGATGGTGCATCCATTGGGCAGTCTCTCATCTCACAAGTCCCCATTGCTTTAATGCCGTAGATATAAACCTCTCCACACCACCTTTCCCATATGTCATGTCATGGTAAAATACATGTGAATTTGATAAATTGTATATGGCTTGTGATTATTGATTTAGGAGTGAACATAAAACATATATAATTGAACCTTGATTTAAATAATAAAAAATTGAATGAAATAAGGGCATAGACTTAGGGTGGTGGGAGTGGTTAGTCAAGTGAAAGTGACAAACTTTTAAACCAACCAATGAGAGAATGTCACGTCATTTGGTAAAGAAAAGTTTAAACTTTTGGTGAAAGTGGCAAACTTATTTTATTGTTTTTTTAATTATGTGTTAAATAAAACAATTAAAACATCAAATTAATTTAAAAAAAACAATTACATTGAAATGTAACTAAAAAGACATAAAATTCTTAGAAATAACTTAGACCGTGTGGATAGTAGTTTTGTGGCGGAAAATTTGGATGGGGTTGAGTGTTGAAACCAAAGGTCGGTTGCATGGTTTGGTTAAAAAACGAAGGTTCGCTTTGTGTGGCGAATCCTAGCTGCGGATGAAACGGTGTAGTTGAACCACTCGAACCATCCCGTTTATTAGACGCCCTCGCCTTCGAACCGGACCCTAAATATTTCTTCTTTCCTTCGCCTTTGATTGAGCCTTCCATTTTAAAAGATTGTATAAATTTGGAGAATGGTGTAGGTGAACGTTTAAAAAATGGGGTTAATTGGTTGGTTTTTATAAAAAGAAAAATTGTTTTTTTTAAATCCAATGGCATTATAGCCGTTACCCTCAACGGTCCAATTTTCAATCATCAAACACAGCGACAAACCTTTACCGAGATTGAAGTTTGCCGATCGGTGAAACAGGGGTGAGGGTGGTGTTACCGCGCGACAAAGGGAGTTTGCCGACCCTTTTGCCGCCCACTCCCACCACCCTTAGAATATGATGTTTTTCATAACCGATTTTTATGGTTCGGTTATAATTATGTATATCCATAAGCAAATTAACCAAACTTATCCGATATTATAATAAGATTGAAAACGTTAGTGACTCATCTTGATCTACGTATTCTTGTGTGCACATATATATAGTATTAGGTTTTTTGTAATGTTATACATGTGTAGTTTTTGGGGATGGGGGTGGAGGGTTGTCGGTTTTAGGTTTTTCGTAATGTTGTACATGTGTAATGCGAATTTATTTAGTTTTTCCAAAAAAAAATGTATCTTAAAAATGTTAGATTTACAGACAAAAAATGTTTAAAAAAAACTTTGTGTGTTTTTTAGATTTTTTTAAGAGTTTTCGAGTTCTCGTAATAAAAGGAGTTATCGTTTGAACCCTCCCTTATATATATATATATATATATATATATATATATATATATATATATATATATATATATATATATATAGCAGGGATCCTAAGAGAAGTACACTCTATTTGATAAACTTGAGAAGGATTCTGGACCACACATTTCCCTAAGCTTTTCGTAATATACACATATGTATAGTTTAAAATTGACTATATACATATGTGTATAATTCAAGATTTGACATTATACATATATGTATATAGTCAATCTTAATATACATATGTGTATATTAAGAAAAGCTTAGGGAAATTTGTGGTCCAGAATGCTTCTAAAATTCTCAAATAGGGTGGAATTGTCTTAGTATCTCTACCCTAATATACATATTGTAAAAAGGATGTTTTTTTTGTGAGAAGAGTAAGAAAGAATCTAAACCATTAGATTTTTAATCTAATGGTTGAGATCTTGATTGCAATCTTGTAAATAGTGTAGTAATTAAAATAATTAATTTTCTAGATTAAGGGTATAAATGTAAATTTAACATTTTTAAATTAAGAAACTAATATTAATGCACATGCAACTTCCCCCCGTCTTTTTTAAACGTCAATAACTTTTTATACGTAACTTTTTTTTTAAAAAATTACACCATAATAACGAGCGTTTTTTTAATCTTTAATATGAGTACCATATTTTTATACTTATAGAGAGAAAAAATATGTTTCAATTAGATGTTTAGTCCATGATGTTTTGTCTATGTTCATACAGTGGTGTTTTTATTGTTTTGTAATTCAAAACGTGGTGTTTTAAACACATACTGGAATGCAGGTGTAAAACACCATGCATGCAGGTTTAAAACACCATGTACAATAACCATACTATGAACATTATACTAAGAACACATTCTAGATATGGAGATCTAAAACACCATGTGAAAATGCAGGTTTAAAACACTATACTAAGAAAACATTCTGTATAACACTATGTAACACTATACATACATCATTGACCTGTTACAACTAATGCAGAAAACACCATTCAAAACTAACGATGTGCAAAAAAACACTGCAACATAATATCTACAACATAACACCATACGCAACTAATCAAACTGTAGAAAAGAAACATCTGGTATAAAAAGACACCCTTCAACTTCAATAGTATACATCAAAACACCATGTACATATAAAACACCATGGAAGGATTACACATGGTGTTATTAAAATCATATAAAATTCAAAATTCGAATTCCCTAAAATAACTACCTAAATTCGGTTCCATTAATTTTATCCCTAAAATAACTACCAAAATTCGGTTACATTAATTTTATCCTCAATTAGAATTATTTGTACAATTACCATTATATCCTTGATCTAATAAAATGGATAGAGAAAGATCAAATTGCTGAGATTCTTTCTTACCCTTCTCACACTTTTGGTCTTTTTTACAGGAACCTCAATCTATATATATATATATATATATATATATATATAATATATATATATATATATATATATATATATATATATATATATATATATAGTGGAGGTTTCAAATGAGAAGAAATTTTTTGTAAGAATAAAAAAGAAGAAATTTCAATCAATAAAAATCCTTCATTTTACTTTATTTAATTTTTGTATTTAATATTAGCGTAAGGGTATATTGGTAAACTTAGATAGATCATTAATTGGTAGTCTTCCTTTTTAATAGCTAACTACATTAAATTTGTAACTTATTTTCAACATATATATATTTTCAACATATATATATTTTCAAAAAAGAAAAAAAATTAATTTAAAGTGTAGGATAAATTACGAGGTGCGTAAGATAAATTACGAGTTGTGTTTGATAAATTTCAATATGTGTAGGATACATTTCAAAATGTATAGAATAAATTTTGATGTGTGTAGGCAAAATTTTTGTGTGAAGGATGATAGTTTTTATGACTAATTAATTAGTCAAGGATAATAACAAATGAGATGAGAGAAAAACTATTTAATATTTTATAATTCTACCCTTTTGTTCTTTTTCTTCTCAATATATATATATATATATATATAGAGGATCCTGTAAAAAGAGGCTTTTTGTGAGAAGGATAAGAAAGAATCTACACCATCAGATATTTGATCTGATGGTTGAGATTATAATGACAAAATTGTAAATAGTGATTATAATTAAAATAATCAATTTTCTAGATTAAGGGGTATAAAGGTAAATTTAACATTTTAAAATTTAGAAACTCACATTCAATGCACATGCAAATTTCCCCATTCTTTTTTAAACATCAATAACTTTTTATTCGTAACTTTTTAAAAAAAAATTACACCATAATAACGAGTGTTTTTTTATCTTTAATATAAGTACCATATTGTTATACTTATATAAAGAAAAAAATTACGTTTCGATTTAATGTTTTCGTACATGGTGTTTTTTCAATGTTCATACTATAGTGTTTTAATTGTACTGGGATTCAAGACGTTGTGTTTTACAGTAAAACACTATGAACGTAAATAAGACACCATAGCATTGCAAATAATGAATTATGATTCAAGTCATGGTGTTTTAACATCTAGAGTATGTAACGTTGTACTATGATTACAGTCATGGTGTTATATACTTATTGAATGGTGTTATATAATTATTGAATGGTGTTATATATGTGCTGAATGGTGGTTGCAGTGTTATTCGTAATGTTTTTATAGAGATCTTTAAAATGGTGTTATATATTTATTGAATGGTGTTATATATTGCTGAATGGTTGTTGCAGTGTTATTCATAGTGTTTTTATAGAGAACTTTAAAAAATCATGTTCCTATAATTAAGGGTGGTGGTTGTGAAAGGTTATCAATTAATTAAATCAATGATAAAATTACTTTTTTACCCTTTTGAATATTAGAATGAGGACACATGTAATCTCCACAATATTTCTCACACTTCTCACACTTTTAACCTTTTTTACAATAACCTTACCATATATATATATATATATATATATATATATATATATATATATATATATATATATATATATGGAGAGGATCATGAGAAAACTAGATATAAATGAGAAAACTATAAAACTAACTCAAAAAGCAAAAAAAAGCATAAAAAACATACAATTTTTTTTACAATTTTTTTATAAAAAATCGCAGGATTTTATGTATAAAAAAACTTTTTTTTTCAAAAAAAAACGTGTATTGCACATGTGCATTATATGTTTATGTTGCACATGTGCATTATATGTTTTTTTATTTTTTTAAAGTTTTTCTTATATAATATATATAGCGAATTTTAATAAAAAATAAAAAAAATAAAATTCGATATGTTTTTTTGGCTTTTTAATTAGTTTTTTGGTTTTCTCATTTAAACTAGTTTTCTCATTATCCATCCCCTATATATATATATATATATATATATATAGTGGATAGGTAAAATGAGAACCACCTAAGTTGTTAGAACTGTAGAAACCAATATAAGTCATTGATCAAAAGTGTTTTAATGGATGGGATTAAAAGACAATAAAGTAGTTGTAATTATTGTGTTTTAATTAATGAGTTTTTGTTTTTAGTGAGATAAGGGTAAATTGGTATTTTTTACAAAGATCTTTAATGATTGTTAATTAAAGTTGTAATTATTGTGGTTTAATAAATGTTTGTGATTTAATTAATGTTATTTTCGAATCATGCAGTAACAAAATTATTTTACGTAGGGTTCAAATTTTTTTTTCACGCCGGTTTTAAACATTTTTACGTGCGGGTTCAGATTTTTTTTATGCGCGGGTTCAAGCCTTTTTTACGCCCGGTTATAAACTTTTTTTACACGCCGGTTTTAAACTTTTTTTACGCGCCGATTTAGAACTTTTTTTATGCGCCGGTTTAAAACTTTTTTCACGCGCATTTTAAACTTTTTTAACGTGCCGGTTTAATTCTCTTTGCGCGCCGGTTTTAAATTTTTTTTACGCGCGGGTTCAAACTTTTTTACGCGCCGTTTTAGGAACTTTTTTACGCGCGGTTTTAAACTTTTTTACACATCGGTTTTAAACTTTTTTTACGCGCCGATTTTAAATTTTTTTAAGCGTCGGTTTTCAACTCTTTTTTACGTACGGTATTAAAATTTTTTACGCGATGATTTAAAACCTTTTTACGCGTCGGTTTTAAACTTTTTTTACACGTGGTTTTAAACTTATAAACAATTTTTTTACAATAAAACAATTTTTTACCGGGTTTAAACTTTTTTTTACGCACAAGTTTTTTTTACGAAAAACTTTTTTATATACTGAGTACAATGAATTAAATATATTTTTTTTAATCTCTGTTTCCTTTTGTAAATATAAAAATAAGAAAAAGAAAAATATAAGAAAAAAGAAGAATATTCTATTGTAAAAGAAAAGGGGAGAGAAAAAAAAGAAAATTGATGTGACTTTTAAAAAATGAGAGAGAGAAATGATATGACATCAAGAGTAAAAGACTATATTGCCCTTTTGATTTAATTTAAATATAGATAATGTGTTAAATTCTATTGGATGAGAGGAGTTCTCATGGTTCTTGCAACTGGGGGTGGTTTTCTCTTGAACCGAATCCTATATATATATATATATATATATATATATATATAAAGTTGAGAAAATCTTCTATAACATTGTTTTTCTAAAAAAAAAAAGAAAATGTAAGTTACATGTCATAGAAGGTTTTGTAAAAAAAAAAGGCGCCAAAGGAATTTATATATATATATATATATATATATATATATATATATTTAAATTCAGTGTTTATATTTTTATGCTAAAAACCGAATTTTAATTTTTTTTTATAAAAAAATCCTCTCGGCGCTTTTTGTTTTTTTTTTGTTACAAAACGTTCGATAACATATAACTTACATTCCCTATTTTTTTATAAAAAATGTATATAGGGGAGGGATAGAAAGAAAACTCACTTGAGTTAAGAAAACTCAAGAAAACATTATATAACAATTTTTTTGTAAAAAAAAATAGAGAATGTAAGTTACATGTTAATGAACGTTTTGTAACAAAAAATGTGCCGAGTGGATTTTTTTTATAAAAAATATTTAAAACTCAGTTTTTAGCATATATATATAAACACTGATTTTAAAAATATATATATATAAAAAGAAACCTTCGGCACTTTTTTTGTTACAAAACGTTTACTAACATGTAACTTACATTCCCTAATTAAAAAAATTGTTTCATAAGGTTTTCTTGAGTTTTTCTTAACTTAAGTGAGTTTTCTCTCTATAATTCCCTTATATATATATGATAGGGACATAAAGAAAACCCATTTGAGTTTAAGAAACTTAATCTCCACCATCCATTTAATAAATCTATGGTTGAGACTGAATGTTACAAAAGTTTACCTTTTCTGACATGTGTTGTAGACTGATAAAAGTATGCAACAATTTTTTATTTTCTTTTTCTTTCCTGTTTGACACAAAAGGTGTGTAGGTTTGTTTGTTAAATAAAAATATATCTATAAAATGTAACATTTTTTATATGCACGACTATTTGAAAACTCGTAATTTCTAATTTCGAAAATGTTCACTTCATAACATCTGTTACATATAATGTAAACAGGTGAAATGTGTAACATATACTCTTTCTCTCTTCTGACAAAAAAGTGTTACGTGTCAGATTCTAAAAAAAAAAGTGTAACACGTGACAAAATTAGGTTCATCCGTTGAGTTTCTTTCTCTCTTCTGACAAAAAAGTGTTGCGTGTCAGATTCTGAAAAAGGTATAACACGTGACAAGATTAGGTTTATCTATTGAGTTTCTTGGTTTTTTAAACTCATATGGGATTTTTGGTATAATTTTCCTATATATACATATATATATAGTGTGTGTGTGAGGATTAATGGGAATCTTAAAAATTGTGTACTGAGAAACCATGTAAAAACACTAAAAAAATTAATTTTTACATTTAAAATTTTAAATTTTTTCTAATTTTTTTCCACACTTTTGCGTATAAAAACATGTAGAAGCCATTTTAATAAAAAATAATTGAAAAATTAAAAAGTTTAAAAAGTAGTTCAAAAGGAGTTAAAAAATATATTTTTTACGAAGATTAGCTTTTTCATTTGAACGGTTTTCACATGTACTTATATGAAAAAGCTTCGAATAATTTTTGTAGATATGAATTTTTATATGTGCTTATATAAAAAAGGGTCGAAAAGTTCTTTTTTATAAATAAAGAAGTTTTTTTTTGTGTAACAGGTGTGTAACACTAAACACAACGTATGTTACATACGTTACAAAAACTAAGAAAAAAATTTAAAAAAAAAACTCTTGGCGCCTTTTTAATTTATGTTTTTTTTACAACGTGGGAACCCGCTTACACGGTAAACCCCCGTGTCCCCCCAATACCCGACTAACCGAGGGGAACAGGTAAAGCGCGGCGCAAGCGCCGAGTCAGTGGCCTTTAGAGAACCGAAGCAAGTATCGAACCCAAAACCTATAGAATATTTGAAACACTCTTTACCACTCCACCACATCTTTTTTTAATTTATGTTACATGCCCTAAAATTTCAAGAAAAGAAAAAAAGAAACAAATTGTTACGTGGGGCTTCTTAATGTTTTATCAATAAAAGGGGTTTCTCGTGGTATCTCAGCCCCCTATATGTATATATTTCTTTTTAAGCCGACAGTAATTTCTACAATTATTTGTTTCTTGTTTTTATTCATTTATTGGAGATGGCATGCCCCCTTCAATTGTTATGGATGACAAAATATCCATCTCTACTGGTGGATGAAGTATATGGTACATGCAAATGCGGGTGTCTCAATCTATTTGTTCTCAATCTATTTGTTTTCTTTCCAGATATTATAAGGTGTAATTACATATTACTAGAAAAATAAATAATTTACAAGTTTTGATCTCATTCCACATAGATATTTAAAGGTTGTTTTCTTGTAGACACATGATATCAGAGAACATACACAATATATATATTTGGGTTAATAACGTTTCCGCATACAGATGATATCAGAGAATCTATTCTATACATATAATAAAATAAACTAATTGATGGACATATGTCAATATGAGAGACATCTACTTTTTATTTTTCTTGCCATATATCTCTGTTTATTTTTATCTTAAAAATTACAAGTTTTAAAATAATTTATCAAGTTATCCAATATTTTAAGTTGACGTTTATCTATAACTATAACTATATCTATATATTTATATATAATCTTTATCTTTATTTTACTATTTTGCTTATCTCTTATTTATTTAATATTTCTTTTCTTAACTACTTTTTTTTATTTTTACACTTATTAATAGTAACTATTTAATATTTTATTGATCCAACCACGTGTAACCTGGGTTTAAAAAGGCGCGCCTCACTAAGGCGCAACTTCTGGGGCTTTTTCGCTCAGCGCCTTGTGTAATTACAAGAAATGCCCCAAAAGCGCAAATTTTAGGGTTTTTTGGGGGCTTTTCGGCCTAAGGCGTTCGCCTCATGTATCTGAGGCGTTTTATTGCAGAAAAATGTTTGTACCTTTGGTTTTTTAGTTGTACATGTAAGTAAAATGGTATAAAAGCCTTATTTATAGCTATATTTTGGTTAAAGGAAGCTAAAAACAATGGGATATGTGTGGGATATATAAAAATTTATATAAACGTCTTACGCCTCGGGTACTAAAAGCCCACCGCTTTTACGCTTTGCGCCTCAATTTTAGACCCAGTCGCTTTTGTGCGCCTCTCGCTTTTTAAAACCAAGCGTGTAACACATACGTTTTTAACCTATTAATAAATAAAAGAATTAAATGTTATAATTTTTGTAATACACAAGTTTATAACCTAATAATATATAAATAAAAACAAAGTAAAATGTTCTAAGACTAGTCACTATCATGACCAAAATCCACAAATGGTTGCTAGGTGGATAATGAGAAAAAAAGGCAAACAATTTTTTTAATAAAATAATTCATTATATCTCACGACCAGGTGTGTAAACAACCCAAGTTTGCAACCACTTGATATATAATATTTTTTTGCTCTTTTTTAATTATTCAATTTCTATTTATTTATAATTGTAAATCATATTTATATAATAAAATATTAGTTTAGGTTGGGTTGTGAATGTGGGTAAAAAATTGGATTGGGTTGGGTTGGGTTGGGTTGTGTGGGTGGATGAGAGAGAAAATAATATTTTAATAAAAGATTGGTTTGGGTTGGGTTATGATAATGAATAGTCTAATATGTGAATAGTACATCAAAGTTCTTTTTCCAAAAACATATCTTGACAATTGTGTGTGTTAACTGATTACATTATATTTATTCAAGCCGTGTAGTACACATGTTTATTCAACTCATGCTATATACGAGTTTTAAAGATGTAATCTTTTATTACTTAGTGTATTATATATATATATGTGTGTGTGTGTGTGTATAATCAACTCGTGTAATACATGGGGTTTAACCTAGTATAATATATATAGAGATCTGAGGGGGATCTAGCCAAATTACAAATTAGTGCATTATTGCTATATACATATATAACACAAAGACAAATTACTTTGACTATTGCTATATAAATACGATCAAAACTTACGCAATCAAATCTTCACATAATATATAGTGTTAATGACTGCCGCTTATATACATACATATGGAGATGATAATGAGAAAACTTACGCAAACTCTCACAAACTCTTATAATCCTTTAACAGTGTGTGCACATTCTAGAGAGGGAGACTATGTGTGAGAGAAAGCTAGGTTTAGATCTAAGTAATCTAAACTAGCTTGTAGAAGATGTTGTATACTCTTTCGGTTTATAAATTTGTGTTAATTGTAATCGACAGTGCTTGATGTTGGATTCTTCGGGTTTCTCAAAGCGGCCATTTAAGTAATCAAAAGCAAGTCTTTTATTAGAAAGGTTGAAGATCGCTATGCTCTGCCGGAAAGATCAAGTCTCAGCCAAAGTTGAAAGAAGGCATGATGTCATTAGTCAAGGGGGAGTCTGTAAGTACACTACCCCATGATTGAAGATATCAACGTCAGATAAAACTGATAGCAACAGTTAAGGAAGAGTCTGTAAGGTGCAGCTCCTGAGGGGTAACTGTGCTTTATCAGTTTCGTTAACCATAGCAAAGTCAAAGATCCAAGTCAAAGAAGTCAAAAGTCGAAGTGAGATGCCTGTCCGAATTTAGCAGTTAAAATCGGACTAGTGTTGTTTGAGTTTGTATGTATGGCATGTCCGAATTTACATGGTAAATCCGGAAGGTTAAGTTTAGTTGTTTTGTTGCCCGAGTTTGTTAATATTGATATGTATTGTCCGAATTTAGTTTAAATTCAGATAGAAGAGGTTTTCAGGACTTAGTGGTCCGAGTTTGTGGTATCCCGAACAATGTGTTTTGTCTGGGTTTAGTCCATACTCTCTATATATATTTGTTGATAGGTTAGATTAGGGCAACTCTCACAAACTCTTGTAATCCTTCAACAGTGTGTGCACATTCTAGAGAGGGAGACTATGTGTTAGTGAGAGAAAGCTAGGTTTAGATCTAAGTGATCTAAACCAGCTTGTAGAAGATGATGTATACTCTTCTGGTTTGTAAATCTTGCTTGTAATGAATGAATGAGTTTCTCCTACATCGTCTTCTTCATCCTCTGTGTTTATGATGTTTCACGTCTTGTTCAAGTGCAATGTTGATTTTCGACATCGATCCAGTGCTTTCATAGTGGTATCAAAGCATGGTTACCAATTTGGAATGGTCTAACCGCCTTCTGAATCATTATTACGCTTAATTTGATGCGTGTTTCCACCAAACACCATGAAGACGTGAATTTTCTGCGGAAAACTTGTAGATATTTGGGTGATTTTGGTTCAGATATGAAGAAATTTGAGCTGTTTTTGGAGAAGAAATGATAGGTTTTGTTCAATCTGGGTTTTTGATCCATTTAGGCTCTGTCCGAAATTCTGTAAGTGTTAGAGTTTACAGTTTTCCGAATTTGTATCTTCAGTGTTTGTTTATTGTGTGAAGTCACACATGATAAATTAATCCGGAAGAAGTGTTCCGAGTTTCCTTATCCGGGTTTGAGGAACTCCAGATTTGATTTCATATTTACGAAGTTGTCCAAGTTTGAGTTAGATATTCCGGGTTTGTCATTTGACATGATTCCGAGTTTGCATGTCCGAACTTAACAAGATGTTCCAAGTTTACAAGATTTGTTCCAAGTTTGTTGGTTAAGGAGTAAGGAGGTTCTGAGTATGTCTAAATCATAATTTATATGATTAAATTCGGACTTTTAGGTTAAATTCGGAGCATATATGGTTAAATTCGGAAAAGGTATGATTATATTCGGAATTTTTAAGGTAAATTCGGAATAATATTCAACAAATTCGAAATTTTTGTGCCAAATTCAGACTAATACATGCCAAATTCGGACTTTGAGAGTAAAAAAAATCCGAATTTATTTGTCCGAATTTGTTGGCTAAATACAAACTATATTTGGTTAAGTTCTGACTTGATAAAAATATGTCCGAATTTGATAGTTAAATTCTGAATTCATGGGTTATATTTGGAATATTTGAGTTAAATTCTGTTACTAGATTCTCGGTGTTCGGATTTGGTCCGTACTTGAGTTTTGGGACAATTTGGGAATTCTGTAGGGCATTCGAGGAGAAACGAAGTTGAAGTGACTTGGACTTTGAAAGTTTACAAAGAAAGAGGGGGAGTAAAAATTTAAAATATCATATTTTCTTTTTAAATTTCTAAAAGCTCGTGGTGCGACAATAAACCAAGTTCGTGTTTACAATCGTGAGATTAAATGAGGTTTAATCTCGCCGATGCAGAAAAGTTAAAAACATGATACGGTTTAGAGCTAATGTGTGGCTGAGTTTCGTCGAGTTTGTTCAAGGTTTGATCAAGTGTTGACGTGATGAAGCTGATTGTTCGATTGGCTATTAGTTGAAGGTCGAGCCTTATTATATGCCGGTTAGAGTAGAGAAGATTAGTTTTTTTGGTCCCTTCCAAGTTGGTGACTGGTCAGATTCTCGAAATAATTAGGAGGTTCTTACATTAAGGGGGAGATTGAAGACGAAAGTCATCGTGTAATTGGTGGATTCGTGAAGATACGAGATTACATCTTGAAGATTCAAGATGAAATGATTTCACACACTCAGCGAAAGATTTTGATCAAGATGGTGGAAGTACATTTTCGGAGTTTGGTTTGTTATTAACTTATCGAACCGAACTTGAGGTCTTTGCGGAATTTGAAGTGCTCAATGTTGGGCATTGAAATCTGACGTTTCGTTCTTTTGTCGGTTAAGTTTGAAGATCAAGGATCGAGCAATGTTCTTACACTTGGTTGAAGGCCGGTTCGCATTAACTTGATTCAGGAGTAGTTTAAGGGGAAAAATCGACAATGTTTGATGTTGGATTCTTCGGGTTTCTCAAAGCGGCAATTTAAGTGATCGACAGCAAGTCTTTTATTAGAAGGTTCGAAGATCGCTATGCTCTGCCAGAAAGATCAAGTCTCAGCCAAAGTTGAAAGTAGGTATGATATCATCAGTCAAGGGGGAGTCTGTAAGTGCAGTATCCGGTGACTGAAGATATCAATGTCAGATAGAACTGATAGCAACATTTAAGGGGTGGTTCTGTAAGTGCATCTCTTGCCGGGTAACTGTGCTTTATCAGTTCTGGTCAACCAAAGTCATAGGTCCAAGTCAAGTGAGATTCCTTGTCCGGATTTATCTGTTAAATTCGAAATAGGCATGCTGTCCGAGTTTAGATGTTGATAATGTAATGTCCGAATTTATGTGTTAAATTCAAACTTGGAATGTTGTCAGAGTTTGTAAGTTTAAATTCGGACATGTTAGTGTATATGTAGGTTTGTCCGAGTTTTTGTATCCCGGACAATGTGTTATGTCCGGGTTTAGTCCCTAGTCTATATATGTGTGTTGATAGGTTAGATTAGGCAAACTCTCATAAACTCTTATAATCCTTCAACAGTGTGTGCACATTCTAGAGATGGAGACTATGTTTTAGTGAGAGAAAGCTAGGTTTAGATCTTAGTGATCTAAACCAGCTTGTAGAAGAAGATGTATACTCTTTGGGTGTGTAAATATGTGATGATTGTTTCAATAATAAAGAGATTCATCTTCTACATCTTTCTATCTTTCTTGTTTTTGTTGATTTCACGTCTTGTTCGAGGGTAGTGGATGTTGTTTGTCATCGATCCAGGGGTCCCGGGGACTTTCAAATTGACACAAATTCAACATATCCACTTTCTTATTCAAACTTAATGCAATGTCTCGAGTTTTCCATTAGTACGCTCTTTAGACAAAGCAATAAGAATTTATATCAATGATCACAAGTCCAAAAGTCGATGTATCGTTTTAAGATGGAACCCTAAGTCCCTAATGATTGTTATCATCTCCAGCTAAACTCAATTATAAAATTTTGCCTTCTCTATACAATTTCACCCCTCTTTATATGTTTCACAAAATTGTCATATTGATTCCCTAATAGAATGTTCCATTTTTCCACGAAGCTCAGAGTTATACGCAATCATCGTAACATAGTAAAAAAAGTAACTCAACACTACAATGAATATAAAATGCATACTTGTTTTCAATTACAATTTTTATTTGAATCAAGTTTGCTCACTATGCATGTTGGAAGTTCCGTGGTAACCTTTACCTTTAAATTGTATTCAATGGCGGTTCTAAAGATTCAGGTGCCATGACCGAGCCAGAAAAATACGCCTCTTACCCTTAGGCCTTAAAAAAATTAAATAATGTAAATTATTATTTTTTTAAACAACTATTTAAGTTATAACAATAAACAATCATTCGTGTTTATATATAACCAAGAAACTAATTTCTGTGCCTCTGAAAAAAAGCGTGTTCCAACCCGACGCTCACATTGCCTCTTCTTAGGACCTCCCCTCGTTGTATTAGTCCATTTGTTGTTTGAATCCATTTAGTACAAGTGTTAAGAGATGCAGTACCACCAAGAAACCGTTCAATCACTTCACCACCATTATCCAGTTAAATATCTTTAAAATTGCTATCATTTGCTCTATTATATAATAATCACAAGACTTCTTAACCTTAGTAGCACAAGCGATAACAATATCCTTTTTGGATTCTAAGTGATGTCAATTGCTGATTTTCGAGACCTTTTAAATTAAATACCTTATTATAGTATTTTTGGCTCAAATCGGAAAGAACACAACAGATGTAACTACTTGATTTTTTTTCTTTTTTTATATTTTGCTCTTTGATGTATGTTTTGGCTTTTTATAAATTCGTTTATACCAATGCCTCAATAACTACATTGTATTTGATCAAACAAAGAAAGTGACAGCACACTTCTCCTCTAGTAAATGAAGATTTGATTCTTTAAATAGTTTAATATATCTAGTTTAATTCAACTTAAACAGTGGTATCTTGGGGGTGAGATAAGGCTTTAAGACCAACAGGTCTTGGGTTCGATTCTCACAAGGGGGTTTTCACATAGTTATTGGGTTTCCTCCTGAATTGGTGTGACATTATGCCTAGTGGAGATGGATATGATCTGGTGGTTTCGCTAGTGGCACGATGATACTCCAGTGGTCCGTCAGTGATCCAAATTTTCCGTCCAATAAAAAAAAATAGTTTAAGATATATATCTAGTTTAATTAAACTTTTGTATATGAATTTTGGTTTTTGGTGTTATTTGAAGATTTGATTCTTTAAATACTTTATTTGGTTTACAATTTATTACTTTATACAATTATTTCCCATCACTTTTGTATGAGTTTTTCTCTTTGGAAAAATACTTTGGTGAAGTACAAGTTGACCATTTATGTTGGTCAGAATATTGTGCATCGAAAGATCCTCTATTTTTATGGTGTTATTTTTCCCTACCAGTAATAAACACGGGACCATTTCTTTATCAACCATAGTTGTAAATAACATTTGGAGTGATCATGAAGTGGCCAAAATAGGATGCATAATAATGGTGGAGTTCAATCCAAGTCATTTAAAGATAAAATGCATAATGAACAACGTGTTGTGACTGTAATTTAAGCAAGATCAGATTAATTATTGTGTTTGGTTAATAGCATTTTAAACGTGGTTCAATTCATTTCAAAACAAGGGTTGGTGTTTTGAAGGTATGATGAGTCTATAAGTTCAAATAATTTAGATAATTATTTTGAACTTGTAATATGGTGGTATTGTGAGAATAATGATGAAATGAATTAATTAATGTATTTCAATTTTATCAAAAATAACCATACCACTGAATCTGTTATTTAACTCTTTAGAACATGGTCTCGTGCATTGTTGTCACAATGATGTGTTTAACCACAATACAACGGTGGGTCTAAAAAGACAGGGGTCAAGAGGATTGTGCCCCCCCTATATGGTCAAGGGGCAATGCCCTTGCGGGGTTCAAGACAGCTATGAAACGATCCGTCTAAACCTTTAAAAATGTGTCAAAGCTTATAATTGGTTTTGACACAAGTAATTAATGAACTGGTGTAACTTCTTTAAAAGCATAAAATTTACCATGATGTGTCTTAACACTTTATAACAAACTGAATAATATATTACAACAATAGATCCAACTTCTTGGGCCTAAGTCACTATTGTAATATATTTTGATATATGGGTGCATCCAATTTTACATGCCCGACCCATGCGATGCGACATTTTTAAAGACAAAAAAAACAAAAAAACAAACCTTTATATACAAATGTAATAATCATATTCATAAAATCTGGACAAAATAAGCCTAAATTATCATCATCGTTTAATGAAAAACAAATCACATATGTAAACCTGTTATAGTCGATTATGTGAATTGTGATGATGAAAATCGTTATCATCTTAAAAATATGTGATGTGAGAAAAAGGAAGAAGGTAAATAGAGAAGAAGAATTCGAATAAGTAGTGCTGCAAGGATAGAATACAAAAATTTGTGTTACATGGTTTAAATGATGTAAGTTAATAATTAATTAATTAATAAAAGAAATGAATCACCCTCAATTTTTTTGCATCTTATTTTTAAACATGATGAGATAAAAAAAATATTGTTTTATCACTTTGTATTTTAATACTAATATATTATCGATTATCTTTGTAAAATAAGATATGGTTGTAGATGAATGTGGAAAGGAAGATAGAAATCATCATTGAGTTGCATTATTGATCTGCAAGTGGATCTCTTGGCTATTGCTTTATGTATTCTTTTTAAACGCTTCTTTTTGCCTTTTCCTAAGTGAAAATACTACCCGTTTCATTAAGGTTCTTTTTTCTCTACTTTTTTGAATATTATAATACAATGTAACTCAAAAGCATTTCCATTTCAACGACTTAATGTGTTAGTCGGATAGTAGAGATGACTGTCACTTGTCAGTGGATAATTGGAATTGGTAGTGTCATAAAACCTTGAAAATGGAGTTTTTTTTAATATACATGGGTATTAATAAAGCTCATATTACTCGCACACCTTAACAAATTAAATCGACACCCTCAATATGGGTCGTATAGTTATTCACACACCTTAACAAATTAAACCGACATCCTCAATATAAGTCGTATAGGTCTATACGACCCGTATAGGACAAATAACAATTCCCAAGGTCAGTCAAATGCTGACATTGTCGTCACGTGCAAACCCTATACGGGTCTTTATATGACCCGTATTAACTACGAGGTAGTCCTTGTGTCACTCAAAAGTGACAGAAAGTGATGAATGTGATATTACGTCAGCCCTATACGGATCGTATAAGTCTATAGGACCTGTATTGGCATCTGAAAATGAAATCAAATTTCTGCCTTTGTAAACGATGAAGTGAGACGTAACATTCGTTGTTTCTTCTTCTCTTCTTTCTTTCTTTCGACAAACAATTCCACCATTTCTTTGTTCGACTTCAATTACGTTTTTGGCGAGTCGTCCGACAACAACACGAGCACGTTTATTCCGGAAAGCAGTGTGGTATAATATTTATTAACTTGTTTTGTTTATAGACTACTTACCACGCAGTTGTTTTAGAAGAGGGTCTACTGTTCTTAATTCTTACGATGGGAGAGTAAAAGATGATCACGCGGAGGAGGTCGTGTTCGGCTTTCATTTTTATCACAAGGAATCGTTGTTGCCAGACCTAAACGAGGTAAACATTTATATACTTATTTTGTATTTGGTGTTAAATTTACCATTATCTTTTACCCGTTGGTTTTTTAGTTTACTGTGCTTAGCAGATCGTTATGGCAAACCTGAACACGACAAGTATTTATTTAGTTATTTAAATTAGGCGTTAGACTAATCGTCATCTTCTAACCGTTGGTTTTTTTCCAGGTAGTTGTGCCTAGCGGTGATTACAGTTACGGGTGTCCGAGTTATGCCTCATACGGACAAGAAAACTATGGCAACAACTTTTTCGTTAGTGATGGTTACCCTGTTGGTGCATGTCAAGCGTGATATAATTTTATTAATATTTTAAGTCCGTTTTACGCATTAGTCAAGTTTTAAATTTATAAAACACGATATTATACTAACACTAAACACACACTAGGGCAAGTGCACCCATCGTGAGCATAGTATAGTGTTGGTAAGATGCCGAGGTCGTCCAAGGACACAAGAGCTTTTAATACCGGTTTGGCGTCAACGTCTAATCGATACAAATTTTTTATTAAGGTTTTGAAAGATAAAAATAAAAAAGTAAATAAAAATAAAATACAAATAGACAATATAGAATCACTTGGATCCAACTCCTCTTTTATGTACCTTTTGATGATTTTCGCACTTTCGGACTTTTTAAGAGATTATCTTAGTTATAGTAGTAGGCCCCTCTTTTGAAGGTGACGTTACCCTCGGCCAAGTGGTTTGAGTCAGCCGGGATACAATCCCAAGAGATTGGAATATTGAAAGACAATTAAGTAAGTTATTAATGCAAAAAGTAGTAGGCCCCTCTTTTGAAGGTGACATTACCCTCGACCAAGTGGTTTGAGTCAGCAGGGATACAATCCCAAGAGGCCAGATTTATGTTTTAATAGTAGTTTACATATAAGGGGTTCAAGCTATTCGCACCCCCGCCATCCAATACCATGGGGTTTTGAAGGAGGTCCTAGTAAGCTTGAACTAAGTCCTCGCAGGATCTATACACTGGACGAGACAAGAACTTTACCAAACCACCCTTCTAACCCCCTTCCAAGTAGTTAACGCGCTTTATATAGATCGTAAAGACATGAATGAGCAAATCAATGACATCATGAAGAAATGGTCAGGAAAATTCACTTTCAACATAAGAAACTAGTTATTAAATTCATTAATACATACCCAATTAAAAAGTAGCCGGAAGATAAAAATCAAAAGTAATACATAAAAGATTTGTCTTCACCAAGTGATGTAATAGATTAGCCAAGCATGACCATTGTTTGACAAGAACTCTTACGATCAATCTTGGATCCCAAGACTACTAACACTCTAAAGATGGAAAATGGATGATGATAGTTGGTGTTGGTAGTGTAGTGGTGGTGGAGTGGTGGCAAAGTGAGAGAAAAGTGGTTTGCCAAGGGATATGTCACACCCTGATTTCCACGTGTAACCCGGTGGCCCGATGGGGAATATCATGATGCAAGTTGATATCATCATTACCAAACAATACAAAGTAACACAGCGGAAGTCTGGATAATTACTATTACAAACGTTTGAATGTTCAAGTTCAAAATAAATACAACGCTTGTAAATAGATCCACAGGCGGATCGAAAAAGTGAATACAATAGATGTTTAACAGACTAAGGCCTTCTAAGCAAAGGAGTTGCAAATTCCCCTTAAGCTTGCCGAGCACTTCCAGCCTATTTACGAACATTCGTCACCTGCGCTTAGTCTTTTGAAAATACGTTAGATAAATATGGTAAATAAACTGATTCATTTGAAAACATGTTGAAAACATTTAGTGTACACAATGGTACTTTTGTTTAATAAATGACTTGGGATAAATTATATTCATGTTATCAGTTTTACATGCCAATAATACATTTAGAGCCCGAAAACTATGTCGGGAACGTGATTAATCGACACACCACTTTAATACCTTTAATAGGTACACCCCTAATGGGTTGTAGTTTATTTTAGCATATGTCGGGTGTATGCCTACACCCCGTGCTTAGGTCGTGGCCATTTGCAATTAAATGAGCCGTGGATATCCAAGACATGGTCGTTTTAACCCCCAAATGTTTAATATTAAGCAATACGAATTAAAATGGTTTATTTGAATTCCCGACTCATTGGTCTTTGATCCCATATCCAACCATGCGGTATTATTATATCGTATCCCAAGCCTGTATAAGGGAAAATAAGTTAAAAGTATTTACCTGGCTAGCAAAATCTTTTAAAATAAGAAAATAAGCTAAGCACAATCATAATCAATTAACTAGCTTGGTGATAATCTACCGGAAGCCTCTAGTCTGGAATGGATGGTATTATTAACCGATTAGATAGTTAGCGGGTCTTTATTTAGTCATTGACTTAGACCAGCTAACTTAAAATAAAGATAATGGTACGATAAGCGATGACCGGAAAAGAACGCATTTTGGACCCGACAAGTACTAGGACTTGCATAATATGGGTTACCATTTTACATTCTGGAATTGAGGATAATTTGATATGATTAAACCCGTTTCGGTTAATTTACGTAAAATGGTCACATAGGCTTAACCATACGCATATAAGCGAAATCGGGTAACCGGATGAGTTATATACAAGTTCCATATGCCATTATGTTTAAAATATGTTAAGATATCAGTGAGATATCGATAATCAGCCCGTTATATTTTTAAACGTGACTTATGCCTTAAAAGGGCAATTTCGACATTTTACAATGTAATAAATGAGCTTATATGTAAACTGATGTTATAGTCATAAATATTCGGTAAAAACACTTATTTTGTGATGTTATATCAGTAGGATATCAATTATATGTGTGGTTTATAGTTTAAGACCAAACTATGTCCCGAAAGGGCATTTTGGTCTTTCACATATAATTTGATAACTTATTTGGGAATCCGAGTTTGGGGACATACCTACTGTTAGTAATTTGAAAATATATTTTGAAATCAGTAGGTATCATGCTCTAATATGGTTTTAAACAATATCATGCGCCGAAACGGCGATTAAGTCGCTAAACGACGATTTAAATGGTATTTAAGTGAAACTGTTGTTAAAATCTGTTTTGGTATGTTAAACATAATTATTTAACATAATATATCAGTGTATAAAATATTTGGTTGCTTAAATGCATTAAATCCCATGTTAAGTGCCGAAAGGGTAATTTCATCATTTAGAAGCTTAATACGCGAACTTATAAATAAACTCAGTTTATAATCTGAATTAATATCCCAAATAATCCTAATAATGATATTACATCAGTAGGTATAAGGTTTTGAGGCCAAAGTTATGTTTAAACCAATTTACGTGTTAAAGGGTAGTTTAGTCGCAAAATGTGTAAATTATGCGAAATAACCATTTCTTGGATTTTAAATCAGAAAGTTGGCCTCAACACAAGTTCAATAACTTAGTATATCAGTTTATAACCCATATTCATGCTCATGTATGATTAAACTTTGTTTTTAAACTCTTAGGGATCTTTTAGCAAAATTCAGCATATTATATGGAAACTTGCATAAACACTCGGATTTCTAAGTAACCATGTCATATAACTCTAGAGGGTTATATTAAAATATATCATGGTCACAATGCAATCCTAATTTCAGTTTCAAAGGTTGCTAATTCGGGTCAGAATTGAGAGTCAAAGCGGAGGTCAAATACCGCGACTTCCGGTTACGAATCGACTCAAGACTTGGATTTGTTGAGCCAAACATGTTTAGACATGTTCTATTAACATTTACCAAGTTGTTAGAGTGTTAAACACACATTTTATAACCTTCACATTATTAATTATGAACTTATTTAGGATCTGCCCCGTTGACTTTCTGTTGACTTTCCTTTGACCCGCAGTTGACCAAGTGAACGTGGTAATCAGGAGGCACCCTTTTGAGGGATTAATACCTACATAATTGCAGTCACGTAACCACATTCGTTGTGTATAATGACTGATCCGTTGTGGTTTTATCCTAGAGTCAAAGCGTTTTTACGTCAACGCTTTCACTTAGGCTTTAATCATAATGAAACTGAATAAAGGTGGATAGGAACACTTACTAGAGGTCCTAGCATGAAATGTTACTGACGTGAGAGCTCTATGAGGTCCAGAGATCACCAGAGGAGTAAGTTGTGAAGAAATGAACAAGTGAGCAAGTTCAAGGAATGGAATGTGGTCTTATTTATACTTGAAGATCATAAGCTAAGTCCCTCCAGGTGTTAGCAGGAGTCACAAGGTGCCAACAAGTGTCTACAAACGTGTCTTAAGTAGCTTGAGGGGTGGCATTCGCGTTTAAGGTGGCAGGAGCATAAGTTGCCATGTTTCTGCTCGCTGGCACCAACTTACGGACCGTATGGCTAAGGCCTTGCGGTCCGTAAGGCCTATAGGCGCGTGATACTTTCAAATGGTTACAGACCGTAACCATAATGGCTCACGGTCCGTAACCGCCTCCCAGAATTTGAAATTTTGCATTCTTTCATGTTTGGCCCCTTGACTTTAAGTTTGCCACTCTGAGGTTATAACTTAACATGTTGGCGAGTTTAGTCCCTCTTTAGCACACGACATTCGAGGATCAAACGGGACACGTGTCGGAATTTTATAGGACGGGTTTTTACGAGGTGTTACAGGATGCCTTTAAAGGGAACCAAGCACCTTTATTTATAGTCAGAACAGAGCCCCGGCCATGGCCCCGTGCCCGCTGGGCACAGCCCGCTGGCCACCTTCTTCCCTTCCTTCATTTAATGCAGCTGTCAGCAGAGGGTCCCGCACGCCCCCGTGTCTTCTGGGCACGGCCCGTGGTCAACTCTTTACTGTAGGATAAAGATTCTGCAAATCTTAGCGTTGGCCACACCCGTGCTTGGATGGACACGGCCCCGTGGTGGCCTGAAATCTGCATTTTGTCTTTTCTGCAGGTCTTGTAGACTGACCATGGCCCGTTTCTGGTGGACACGGCCCCGTGGTGATCTTGTTTCTCTTGTTTTTGTTATTTGGATGCTACTGAGGGGCCGGGCGTGTCACGTTATCCCTCCCTCTTGTACTTTGTGTTGGTTTTAGCCGCTAATTTGCTTCTTTTGATCTTTTTAAGCTCATTTGGTCCTGTAAATTAAAAAGGAACAAAGAAACGTGCTTTTTCCAACATTAGTACTGAAAAAGGGTTGTTTTTATGCCTCGTTTGATGTAATTTATATATTGCATTTTGTACGCATCAGTTGTACAACAAGACATTGGTGAGCCTTCTTACACCCCAAAGTTATTGGTTGACAAGCAACACACACAACAAGACGTTGGTGAGCCTTCTTACGCCCAAGAGTCATTAGGTGATGAGCAACGCGCTTACCCGGAAGTTTCGTACAAAACTGATCAGATATGAATGATATATATTTTGTTATAAATATTACCATAAATGTTATATGTTTTTAAAAATGTATTATAAATGTTATATTTATTTTCAATTTATGTTGTTCAGGATCTTATGTCCCGCGATGAGTTGGAAGTTTGGGTAAACAAAGGGTTTTAGATAACGGATACGTTACTGTTACTAATTGGCCAAAGAAACATTGGATATGGCTCCAATGTTGCCGTGGCAGCGAGCATGAGTAAGGCCACGGTTAGGAAAACCAGAAACAAAAAATGTGGACGCTCTTTTATGGTTATAGGGCGTCTCGACCAAAGTCGTCGAGCTTGGCGGATAGATTATTTGCACAAGAATTATACCATGAAACATAACCATGACCCTGATGAACATCTGGAGGGTCATGCGTATACCAGGAATCTCACTCGTAATGAGTTTAGATCGGTGCAAGAGCTGACAGATCAAGACATAGAGCCCCGTAAAATATGGAAAGTCATAACCGAACAGAACCTTGAAAACAAGTCTGTTCCAAATGACATACACAACGCTCGTCAAAAGATTATGGCCCTAAAGTTTGATAAAAAAAAACGTCTCCCATGCAGAGACTGGAACAAATCCTCCAAGAGAAAAGATGACCTATTATATACAAGAGGATTCCTTAACCAACGCCGTTGAGAATATATTTTTTTATTGTCATGAAAAGCCCTTTGAAATATGGCATGCATTCCTACATGTTCATAT
Source organism: Scalesia atractyloides (assembly GCA_947069175.1). Taxonomy (NCBI): domain Eukaryota; kingdom Viridiplantae; phylum Streptophyta; class Magnoliopsida; order Asterales; family Asteraceae; genus Scalesia; species Scalesia atractyloides. The sequence continues at coordinate 71,168,627 of CAMTDV010000005.1, read as the reverse complement.
GATCGACGCGACTTACAAAACTAACATGTACAATCATCCATTTTTGCAAGTTGTGGGTATGACATCGACAAACCAGAACTTTTGTGTTGCGCATGCATTTATTTCAAACGAGTAGGAAGTAACGTACGTCGGCTCCTGGAGAGGATCAGGTCTATGTTGCGTAAGTGTATGGAGCCACGTGTAATTCTTACTGACGGAGACCAAGCACTGCTAAACGCGTGTCAAAAAATATTCCCGAACGTACACATATATCTTTGCAAGTTTTACAGAATATCGTAAAGTACTACCAGAGTTCTTTTACTCAAACAGAATGGGAGGTCTTTACTCGTTCATGTAAACAATGTGTGATTCTCCGAATGAGGAATTATACGACTATAATGTCATCAACCTTCATGGAAACCTTGTCAACGACCAAAGCGGATGTAAGTTTTTTCTAACTCATACATTCATTTAAATAAATGCATAAGTTGAATATATTTTATAATTCTAAATGTTTTTGTTTACCTGTGGGGGAACTGGTTAAAGACATCCCGACAGAAATTTGCATGTGCATGGACCAATTGTATGGTCAACTTTTACCAAACTACGACAAATAGAGCCGAAGGAGCACATGTTGATTTAAAAAGACTGCTTACTTCGCCGAAATTCGGTCTGGATACCCTCATGAAAAAGGTCAACACTTTGGTATTAAAACAATATTCACTAATAAAGAAAAGTTTGGGAGAAAGTAACACCAAGCGAAGGAACGAACACCTTGAGATTCCTTTGTTACGCAACCTACTTCGTAAATTTTCCATCCATGCTCTTAACCTACTAGAAAACGAGCTTAAACGAATACTATCTAGCTTGCGGTTATTTGGATCAACATGTGGTTGCCACTTGTACATGGGTTGCGGGTTGGTGTGTGCCTATCGTTTAGAGAAATCGCAAAATACATGTACTTATAAGGTTATTAGAAGATTTTGTTATATTAATTTAACATGTATGTCTAATCGTTTTTTTTGTTTGCAATATGTATTATCCGGCTCGATGATATACACATCTTCCGGGGAAAAATTGACTTGAAACCATCAAATATTGATAATGAAGACGGCGTTGAGAATAAAGAAATGTCGGAGTGCATTTTTAACCAAGATGCACATGGAGACTATGACGCACAGCTAAAAAGGATAAATTTTACCGGAGTTGAGAGAGCACTAATGAAATGTAAATTACATATGTTTCCGTGTATAGTTTGTATAATAATTTGAGTTGTTTTGTGTCGTTTTACCATTGGTTTAATATATTATTATGTCTTGTATGTTTTGCAGGGTTCCGGAAGTGAAAACGGGCTGAAACGTTAACGAAACGAGCACACAGAAGAAGGTTTAGGCTTAGTGAAGGATTCTCATAGAATGGAAATGGATATTTAAGAATATGAGATGATAGAGAGTTCAATTATGAATCCGTAGGCGAAAACAGTGAAGAAACGGAGTTGAAACGAGAAAGTTATGACGAAAACGGTTTTGTCAGTTTGCAAGCGGGTCGCGTCACGCGACCAGAGGTCTGGTCAGCGCGTAAAACCCCAATTTTGACCCTACTTAAGCCCATAATTAACCCTAATCAATCCCTAGACAACCCTAGATGATTTGAGAGCTTTTTGGATGAAAATTAGAAATATTTTTGGAGCATAATCGAGCAAGACAAAGCATCGATTGAAGTTGTGAAGACTAGGGATCGTGTTGGCTCGCGTGTTAAGCATCCAGGTTTACTTCTCTTGTTTATTGCTTTGATTATGTTTTGCTACTTTGTGATGAATCTTGTTCTTGATTTCTTAAAAATGTTAGGCTAAAACTTTGAACTACCTAGGTTAATAATGAACATGTGTTAAAGTTGCGATTTTTATCCGGATTATGAACTTTTTTATGAATTTTCTATTAGAGTAAAGACTTTTTTGTTATGATTCGATGTGTATGCATGTCTAAACTTGTTTGATTCAAGTTCATTACTTCACATGTTCCTTGTAGAATGTCGTTCATATAATAGGTTCATGTTAGATCCTTAACTGTGTGTTCTTGATTATTTTGTGGTTAATTGGCCAATATACTATAGAAGTGATATCCATGAAACGAGTAGGTCTAGGTGTTCTACTACTCTTAATAACCATGAGGTGCGAGATTGTCGGTATGTTTAGGTTGGTAAATTGCTAGGTTTAGGTGCCTTGTGAGGAGTCCGACTTAGTTGCCTTTCCAATTTTTGCTTATCGAGTTGAATCGTATTTCCATGTTACCCTTGATTTTCACGCCATAAGGTAGATTGTCGAATAAGGGTACTTTATTAGAACAATTTGATAACAGTGAGGGAGTCTAAACAAACCGGTAATTTAACAGCCTATTAGAGTTCCATAAGTGTCTCCTCGAGAAGGGTTGAGGGACCTGTTCGGTTTCTCGATAGGTTTAGTTCTTTACGATCCGGTTCCATAACAATTCGTGTCCGGTAGAAAGATAACTGGCAACACATGGGATTCCAACCTAGGTAGTCCTTTTATCATCATCTGATTTAAATCCATGTTCCAAGTTGCGTTTTAGTTTGGTTAGGAACTGGAGACTTGGAAAACATCTGTTATTGAAGTTTTAGCTTGTTCTTGTAACTTGAGACTTAGATAATTTCTGTTGTTTAAAGAGTATTGGAGTTACTGGATGACTAGGTTGATTATTTATTTGAATGACGGGTGGGAGTATTCGCAAGGCCTTAAAGTGGGAGATTGTTAGGTTGGTGAAGTCTTTAGTTTATTGGGCTTTTTTTGGGTTGATATCCGAAGACATGGGCCAGACTCGGTTTAGTTTTCTTGGTCCCTAAGTTGTTTAACCTAATTAGATATATATATATATATATACACATATATCCAGTCAGGTAATTGTAATCTTTGTGCCTTGAGCTTAACGAAATAACCTAATTGCACGCCCGTGGACGTAGGTCCCCCACTGGAACTGAACCATGTAAAATTCCCATGTCATGTTTATTTTCTGTTTGTGTGCTTATATCATTTGTGCATGCGTGATGGTTCGCTGGGGTCACTCGATACCTAACAAGCAAAACTGCATTTGATCAGTAACAACTTCATAGGACCACTAGATTGTAAGTGGTTAGCAGGACTGTTTGCGATCAACACCACATTGTTGCTTTTATGAGGCCATAAAAAGTTGTAATATGTCAGCAACATACTATTGAGCCACTAGAATTAGAATGAGTCACTGAGATTGTTTGCAGCCAATAGAATGTAACAACTCGAAAATTCGATTGTTATCTTTTCATTTTGTTTTCCTGTTTACCTCTCTTTTGTAATTCCGAGATTTGACTTATAATAAAGTTTATGTTAATTAATTATGGTGTTGTACGTTATTATCGCATCTAATCGCTTAATAAATCGCATCACTAATCTCATCGCATCGCAAATAGTAGTTATTTATGTGGTTTTATGTTATTTATGTGTGTTTGTGGTTATGATTACGCTCGCTATCGCATCGCTCCTGCACTCTCGAATCGCTAAATTGCACTATTATACCAATTATAACGCTTAATATAACTAACTAATACGAACCGAATAGCCAAACGAACACTTAACGCGAAACAAACGGAGAAAACCTAACAATTGGACAAGTTCGCTCGAACTTGGGTGACCCCAAGTTCGGCCGAACTTGGCTGGCCAAACAAGAATTTCCTCCCTTACTCTCAAGTTCGCTCTAACTTGCCTGATTCCTCACAGAATCAGCAAGTTCGGCCGAACTTGACTAGTTCCTCTTGAAAATCTAGCAAGTTCGCCCGAACTTGCATGAATCTCATGCAAGTTCGACCGAACTTGGTCTCCATCAGCTCTCATGTTGCCTTCTCCTATAAATACCAAGCTCTGTTCTCTCATTTGAACTTGCTGCAAGTTCGCCCAGAGCTCTCAAAACCCGAAACCTTCATGTTCTAAGTAAGAATCAACCCGATTTCAACTGCAATGATGTTCAACAAGTTTTACAAACATTTACAACGATTTTGGCACAAGGCGTAGCCTTCGTTTTCATCAAAGCTCATTCTTTTACGAAATCTTCATCTTTTTCTTCTAAAACTTCTGTTTTAAGCTTAGATCTACACAATACGAGTTCGTTTGGTGTTAGCAGAGGCTTCACAAACACGAGATCTGCAAGATCTCGGCTTGTAAGTTATAGATCTAAGAAAAACCTTTGAAAAACATCGATTTCTACACAAGATAGGACTTTTGATGGTGTTTTGTTCATTTTCTGATATGAAACGATCCCAGATCAAGATCCCAGATCTGGAAGCACAAGGACGTTTATGTTGGTTTACACAAGCCGGACTAACCCGAACGAACCCCGAGTTCGCCCGGATTAGCCCACGCTTTTGTAAAACGGCTAAAACCGCTCTAAAAGACCTCTCCGACCTAAGTTTGCTCAGTAGCATAGGGTTAGAGGGATGAACACTCGATTTTCCTCCGCAAACGACGCGAAAACGCAAGATTTTGGACACGAAAACATCAAGTTCGCTCGAGAATCACCAGCACAACAGGTCAAGTTCGACCGAACTTATACCCAAATGGGTCAAGTTCGACCAAACTTGAGCCAATTTCATCAAACTTCTCACAAGTTCGCTCGAACTTGGCTAATTTCCCAAGAAATCAAGCAAGTTCGCCCGAACTTGTCTTTCCAGTAAGAGTTTTCTTACAAGTTCGCCCGAACTTGACAAGTTTCCTAAGGAAACTCATCAAGTTCGACCGAACTTGACTCACAACTCACCCAAACCATACAAGCTCGCCCGAACTTGGCTACTGCCCAACCAAGACTTAACCGCTTTAGCTTTTCGGAGACTAATGTACTTCCGTTCGCGTATGCAGGCTGATCCGACGCTCTTCTCGACTCTCCTCAAATCCTGAACTCTTACCTAAACGCACACACAGTGAGTATAGTTGACCCATTTCGCTTTAACGCACTTTTGGGTTTTACATACGTTCCTATATTAAAATCACATCACAAATCAAACTGTTTATCACATGCGAATAATCTGATTGTGTATGCTCAATACGTGATACTAGAAACATGTAACTAGGACTTACTTTCGTTAACTTGCTTCCTTAGCTAGTATGGTACTATAGTGTGGCTTACACCCGACAGGGTCTAGTTAGGATGGACGCGCAAGCCTTCTCACGGTAGTTAGCATGAGAAATGAGCCTATGTTATGTTAAGTGTTTTGGTGTATCATGATATGTAATTAGATTATCTCGCGAACGGTTTCTCTATTATGCTAGTATTATAAAAACTCGTATGCTCACCTTTACTTAATTGTATTGACTTGTATTTTAACGTATGTAACAGGTTGAGGATTTAGCGTGGATGCTTGGATGTTGCTAGTTTAGTTTTTTTGTTTAGTTAGTTTGTTGATGTATTTCAGATTTTGAACTTATGTATGAAATCTAGGGGAAATCGAACCCGGTTGAATTTTATGAGAAATCTCCATTTTGTAATAATCGTTTAAATGTTACGTTTAATAGTATGGGATATTAAGCAGGTTGTGATATGTTAAATGATTGTTATGGAACATCTCGTGAAATCAATCTGGTCGCCTAGTGCCACCAACCCTGATGTTTCCGCCATCGGTTTGAGAATTTTCGCTTTGCTCGATTTCTCGTTTGATGATTTATCATATCATCGATTTCTCGATTTATCGCATTTACGCTCCATCGAATGTATGCACAACTCGCACAGCTCTCGAAATCTGAAACGCTAATTAATACACCAACCAAACTAATTGCTTAACTCGCTTATGCCTATGAGGACGTGTGCCTCATACGCGGTATTACCTTGCTTATCTCGCTATTATATCTCGCATCTCATATCGCGCTACGCATGATGGTTAATTAGAAGGGAATATGTGCAAAATATGTGCTTACGTGGATTATGTGCTTACGTGCTTACGTGCTTATGTGCTTACGTCCTTATATGCTTACGTGTTTACATGCCTATGTGTTTATGTGATTTTATGCCTTATATGAATAATTATAATAAATATTTTAAACATAACTCTATTATAATCGAATCTCGTCTAATCCAAATCTTTGTGTAGATGTCGTCACTCGGATCTCATACTCGCCGTACTGCTCAGCGCCACAGCGACAACAAGCACATCGCTTCACTAGTCGCCAAGGAGGTGGCTAAGGTCATCCTGCAAATCGTCTCAGAAATCCATGCTGTGAGCAGTAACTCGTCAGTTGACTCGAAAGCTGAGAACCTCAAGTCACGATTCAGCTTCAAAAAATTCAAAGCTTGTGCACCTCTCGCCTTCACGGGCAACGATGGATCGACAGCTATGTTCCATTGGTTTGACGCCATCGAGGTCACCTTTAGGCAAAGTGGATGCCCCGATGACCTCCGCACAGTGAACGCTAACGGAGTCTTCCAGTCCCGTGCTCTTGACTGGTGGACCGCCGAAAGGAATAGGCGCGGTAATGATGAAGCCTACAGTCTATCTTGGGAGGAACTCAAGGAAGTGATGTTGAAGGAGGCTTTTTCCTCCGCATGAAATGCAAAAGCTCGAGAATGATTTTTGAAGAATCAAACAGGATGGTCTCCACAATGCTGGATTCACTGCTCGGTTTAAGATTTTGAGCATCATCTGTCCCAGCCAGGTTGATACGACTGAGAAAGCTATCAACAAGTACATCCGTGGTTTATCCGAGTGTGTCGCAAATTTTGTGAAAGTTGCTCGTACTACAACCATCGAGGAAACCTTCGTGCTCGCCGCTGAGATCAATGATCAGCGAGTCCAAGATGGGTATTTCAAGAATCATGCGAAAGTTGCCAATTAAGCTATCGTCGAACCAACTGCTGTTACCGAACCACCAAGTGACCCGAAGGGAAAGCGTCAGGGACGCAAAAGAGGAAACCCGAGTAAGAACTATGCTCTCGCCGCTCCAGCAAACCCGCAACCGCTTCAGTCAGCCGCTCCGAACGCACCCCCAGCTAAGCGTGCGTATACCGGACCTCACCCTCTGTGCCCTAAGTGCATATATCATCATGCCGTTGGTGGCAACTTCCGCTTTTGCACAAACTGCAACATCTACGGCCACTTTACAGTCAGCTGCCGTAGTGGTACTCATCAATCAGCTCCTTAGGCTCCAGCAGCTCCAGCTCTACCGCGCCTCCTCAAGCCAACCAGCAGCAAGCTCCAAAAGCACGTGTGTGCTATGTTTGTGGTGATTCGAATCATTTCGCCAATGTCTGCCCGAATCGTCCTGTCAAGCAAGAGCAGCCAGCACCGCAGCCTCAGCAGCAGCCTCAGCCACCGCAGCAGCAGCAGCAACCACAAGCTGCGCGTGGCAGCGCCTTCAATCTCAACCACCGCCAGGCTCAGAATGACAACAGTGTTGTCAATGGTACGTTTCTCGTTAATGATATTTATGCTTCATGTTTATTTGATATTGTGCCGATAATTGTTTTGTACCGTTAGAATTCGAAAAGGTTTTAAAATGTAAGCGCGCTAAACTCCCAAAGACTTTCGATGTGGATGTCGCCACCGGAAGAACCGTTACCGTTAACTCCGTTTTGCGTGGTTGTAATCTCGATCTCAACAACCATGTCTTCTGGGTCAATCTCATACCTATGCAGTTAGGTAGATTCGATATCATAGTAGGCATGGATTTTCTTCGTGAAAACCATGCTGAAGTTATATGCTTCGATAAAATGATTCGTTTTCCTCTCTCAAATGGTGATCAACTTCATGTATACGGTGAAACTCCCTCAAAGAAGTAGATGCTTTTGTCATGTACTCGAGCACACAAATGCTTGCAAAAGCGATGTGTTGCCTTCCTCGCCCTTATCGTGAACCCAGAGAAAGAAAAGAAGACTTATAAAAATGTTCCCGTTGTTTGTGATTTCCTAAAGTCTTTCCCGACGATTTACCTGGTTTACCCCCTACTCCAGATGTTGAATTCCGTATCGATTTAGTTCCCGGAGCTACTCCCGTTGCTAAAGCTCCTTATCGTCTCGCACCATCCGAAATGCGCGAGCTATCAAGCCAACTTAAAGAGCTTCTTAATAAAGGCTTCATACGCCCGAGCACTTCGCCATGGGGCGCTCTTGTCCTTTTCGTGAAAAAGAAGGACGGATCGTTCCGTATGTGCATCGATTATCGTGAACTTAACAAACTCACGATAAAGAACCGATATCCTCATCCTCGTATCGACGACTTATTTGATCAGCTTCAAGGTGCTATTTGTTTTTCTAAGATCGATTTACGTTCCGGTTATCATCAGTTACACGTGTTGGAAGAAGACATTCCTAAAACCGCCTTTCGTACTCGCTATGGCCATTTCGAATTCATGGTCATGCCTTTTGGTCTTACGAATGCACCCGCGGTCTTCATGGATTTGATGAACCGTGTGTGTAAAGCTTTCTTAGATCGTTTCGCAATTGTGTTCATCGATGATATCCTTATCTACTCGAAGTCGAGAGACGAACACGCGCATCATCTCCGTTTAGTCCTCGAACTTCTTCAAGGAAATCGCCTTTATGCTAAGTTCTCTAAGTGTGAATTCTGGCTCGAAGAAGTCCAATTTCTCGGCCACATCGTTAATAGTCAAGGAATTCACGTCGACCCTGCAAAGATCGAAGCCGTCAAGAGTTGGATTACACCGAAGAATGCTTCCGAAATCCGTTCATTTCTTGGATTGGCGGGTTATTACCATCAATTCATCGCCGACTTCTCGAAAATCGCCGTACTGCTTACCGCTTTAACTCATAAAGACAAACCTTTTGTTTGGGATTCTAAGCAAGAGGAAGTTTTTCAAACGCTCAAGCGTATGCTATGCAACGCTCCCGTACTCGCTTTACCCGACGGAAACGACGATTTCGTTGTTTATTGTGATGCCTCTAACCTTGGTCTTGGTTGTGTGCTTATGCAACGAGACAAGGTTATCGCGTATGCATCTCGACAACTCAAGATCCACGAGAAGAACTACACAACCCACGATCTCGAACTCGGTGCAGTTGTTTTTGGATTAAAGATATGGCGATACTACCTTTGCGGTACTAAGTGTACGGTCTTCACCGACCATAAGAGCTTACAACATATCTTTAATCAAAAAGAACTAAACATGCGACAACGACGATGGGTTGAACTTCTCAACGACTATGATTGCGAAATACGCTACCATCCCGGCAAAGCAAACGTCGTCGCTGATGCTCTCAGTCGACGAAGCTATGTATATAGTATTCGTGACTCTCAAGCTTGTGCTAGACTTGAAACCCTCATCCGTGCCGCTCAACACGTATGAGAATACCCTGCAAGAGGAAATGAATTGTGGAGCCGAAACTCAGCTTGTATCTAAATATGATGGTATTTATTACTATCTCAATCGCGTTTGGATTCCCAGTCGTGATAACCTTCGTAACTTGCTAATGACCAAAGCTCATAAATCTCGATATTCCATTCATCTCGGTGCCGACAAGATGTACCAGGACCTTCGTCCTAAGTATTGGTGGTCGGGCATGAAGAAGGATATCGCCTTGCACGTCTCAAAATGCTTAACTTGTTCGAAAGTTAAAGCCAAACACCAAAGGCCCTCTGGTTTACTCGAACAACCCGAAATCCCGATGTGTAAGTGGGAGAGTATAGCTATGAACTTCGTTACTAAACTCCCGTGCACTTCATCTGGTCACGATAGCAATTGGGATATCGTTGATCGTCTTACTAAATTAGCGTACTTTATTGCTATACGAGAAGACTTTAAGGTCGAACGGTTAGCCCGAATCTATACCGACGAAGTTATATGTCGACACGGGACGCTCGTGACATCATTTCTGACTGCGACGGTCGCTTTACTTCACGTCTCTGGGAGACTTTTCAAGCCGCTCTCGGTACTACTCTCAATCTAAGCACCGCTTTTCATCCTCAAACCGACGGTCGGACATATCGCACGATCCGCACCCTCGAAGACATGCTTCGTGCGTGCATCATAGATTTCGGTGGTAACTGGGATACACACTTACCTTTAATCGAATTCTCGTACAATAATAGTTATCATACCAGCATTCAAATGGCTCCTTTTGAGGCACTGTATGGAAGAAAATGTCGATCGCCTATTGCATGGCACGAGATCGGGGAAGCACAAATCACCGGTCCCAAGCTAATTCAAGAAATGACGGACAAGATCCTCCAGATCAGAGACAATCTCTTGAAAGCTCGGAGTCGTCAAAAGAGTTATGCCGACAAACGACGCAACCCCTACAGTTCGAAGTGGGAGATCACGTTCTCCTAAAGGTTGCACCTTGGAAGGGAGTGGTCCGCTTCGGCAAGAAAAGAAAGCTAGCGCCACGATACGTAGGACCCTTTAAGATGCTGGAAAGGATCGGCAAAATGGCTTACCGACTCGAACTGCCGGAGGAACTCAATAACATACATCCGACTTTCCACGTGTCTAATCTCAAAAAGTGCTTAGCCGAAGAAAATCTGCATGTTCCTCTCGAAGATCTGCAAATCAACGAGACTCTCCATTTCGTGGAAAAGCCTGTGGAAATCGTGGACCGAGAGACTAAGAAACTACAACGCTCTCGCATCCCTATCGTGAAGGTTCGATGGGAGGGCAAACGCGGCGCCGAGTTTTCTTGGGAATTGGAAAGTGATATGAAGGCCAAGTACCCGCATCTATTTGTTACAGCTACTACTTGAATTTCGGGACGAAATTCTCTAAAGTAGGGGAGACTGTAACAACTCGAAAATTCGATTGTTATCTTTTCATTTTGTTTTCCTGTTTACCTATCTTTTGTAATTCCGAGATTCGACTTATAATAAAGTTTATGTTAATTAATTATGGTGTTGTACGTTATTATCGCATCTAATCGCTTAATAAATCGCATCACTAATAGTGACAGCCTAACAATAAATATATGGTTAAATATATTAAAAGAAGCTGTAAAATAATATTCCGGACCTGAACTTTATGTACAGTATGACTTGATTGTAAATAAAAATAACAAGACGAAGCTTAGGGCACCCAATATCTTGGATTTTACTTTATTTAACTTTAAGATTTGACAAGTATAAAAAAAAATCAGTATATTTTGAAGAGGTTTCTTTTTTCTATAACTCGGTCCAACTTTAATACGTGTGATTATATGTCTTTTAGAAATTGTATACATGGACACGAACGACTTGATTGTAAAAAAAATAAGATGAAGCTTCCGGCACCCAATATTTCTAGTTTTACTTCATTTAATTTTCAGATTTTGACAAGTATATAAAAATAGTATATTTGGAAGGATTTTCTTTTTACTAAAATTCAACCCAACTCTAGTATGTATGATTGTGTCTTATATATGGACCGGGATGACTCAAATGTAAAAGAAGTAATAAGATGAGGCTAAGGGCACCCAATATTCCGTGTTTTACTTCGTTTCATTTTTAGGTTTTGACAAGTATAGAAAAAAAAAAAAAAACAATATACATGGAAGGGTTTTCTTTTTATTGAAACTCCGTATAACTTTAATACATATGCTTGTGTGTCTCTTAAAATTGTATACGATAAATTTGTGCGTTCTTGTGTCTTTAAAATTGTATACAATAAATGTGTGCCTTCTTATATCATATGTTAGCTTCCTTAAAAAATATGATAATATGTTGCAATCAAATTAAACTATGAATAAAATATACACGAAATAAGTTGAACCAACTCTGGTTACGGATAAATTTTATCTATGGATCGAAATTTTATATTAATTATAGCAACAAGGGCTTAACACCTTTCATGGTTTGGATCATAGGGTGGGGTCCTAAAGTGAACTCTAGTGTATTTGTGAACTGGGTGAACAAATCCTGGCCATCGATTACGTCATCAAATCGTAAAATACACTAGTGTATTTTCATCATCAAATCCTAGCCATTAATTTACCTTTGTGTATTGATAATCAAGGGCTAGAATTAATTCACTAGTGTTCATAATCAAGAATTTATTTATAAATGAACCTAACCCTTAGATCATAATTTAATATATAGGTTACAAACTTAAATCAAACTAAGAGGACTGAAAGTGAAATAAGAAAAATTATAGTGTTATAAAAAAACACTTAAAAGTGGGTTAGCACAACCTCACCCACGTGAACGTGGAGATTGATCGGTGGTTAGGCCGTTGGGGAACTGGGAAGTATGGGCTACCGTTTTCTCATTGTATAATGTAATGACTTGTAACCACGGTATTTTATTATCAATAAAGATATTGGTGGATACTGAACGAAAAATTAGAAACTATTGGAATTTCAAAATCCAATATTTTACATTAAAATAAGCATTCAATTTCTTTTACAAAGCTAACACTATGAAACAAAAAGACATGAAAGCCTTGCTAGTGAATCAAGAGCATTGTGCAATTTTTTTTAACGTCAAATTTCTTTAATCATGTCGTCTGTCAGATTTGAACTCAAGACCCCCCCTTCTGAGGTGTTTAAAGCTTTTGTCTTTGCCAATGGACCACCACCTCATTGGTTTACCTAAAAATATATGCTTGAATGTTCTGGGTGAGGTTCGGCTACAATGTCCATTTTTCCTACAAAGTGTTCAAAGTCATAAAACACCACAATTTCAGCCATAAAACACACTCAAAACCCACAAATAACAGAGTGAAGATTACTAAAACACAATATCTACATCCCAATAGTCCGTAAAACTTCAAACACACCATCTTAGAACTATGAATATAAAACAGAACATGATAATTAACATAAAACACATTAATGTTAGTTATTCGATAAACAAAGCTTTATCATCCAAAACACAACACAAAACCCACAAATATGACATTTTAGTAATCTTAACTTTATTATTTGTGGGTTTGGAGTGTGTTTTATGGTTGACATTATGGTGTTTTATAACTTTTTACACTTTGTAGGAAAAATTGACTTTGTAACCAACTCTCACCCGGTTCTTATAATATCTGAATATGCCATGGTTTATACGTGACGTTTTAAGCATTGTGCAATACTTAAAATGCAACGTATAAACCATGGCATATTTAGATATTATAAGAACAGATTTGAGATCCTGTACAAACAGTACTAACTGTAAGAACCGTAAAAACATATCTGAGTCATTGATAATTTAATTGAAGGGTTGGTATTAATTACTAATAAAACCCTTATAATTAATAATTAATACTATCAAGTTAGGATATTTTAGTCATTTAGCTATTTCTCATTAAATACTAATTCAGTCACGTTTATTAAACTAAAATAATTTTTATATCCTTCATTATTTTTGAAAAAAAAATTATACCATAAATCAAGTATTTTTTATATTAGTGAGTACCACATTGCTATACTTTTTTTATTTATAAAATAGACTTTTAAAAAAGTTAAAACAAGTGTTTTATAATTATGCTAGTTATGTAGTTAGAATGTGTTAGTATGAAAAATGTATTGTGTTGATTTTAAATCTATACGTAAGTTCTTATTTTGTTGTGTAATTCTTATATGTTGCTATTTTTTTTTCTTTTGTAATGTTATTGAGAGTCTATTTGGAAATAAACTTGTTTTCTACTAGTTATGTAATAGTATGAGCATTACAAAATTAAAAAAAACATGAAATTGTGCTAGTATGTAACAGTATGTGTTATTTATAAAATAAAAAAATAAAATTGTGCTAGTTATGTAATAGTATCTATTGTTTGCAAAATTAAAAAAACATGAAATTATGCTGATGTCGGTGTTGATTAATGTGTTGATTACAGTGTTATGCTGATTACGGGACGTGCTGACGGTGGTGGTGTGGGATGTTACCGTCGGATGTGCTGACAGTGGTGTTACCGTGCTGATTAAGGTGCTGATGTTGACGATGTGCTGATGTACTGATTACGGTGTTGACGATAATGTTGATTACGGTGCTGATGATGATGCTGATTACGGTGTTGATTCGATGATGAAGAATAAATTAGGGATTAGTATTTGAATTAATATTGCATGAATTTAGGGATAATTAGATATAAAAAAGGGTATAAAAAGTCCAAAATACCCTTAAATCAAATTTTTAGTTGAAGACACATGTCATTATGCTGTTTGGTTTTTACGGTTTGTACAAAAATTTCTGTTTGTAGACGATGCTATACCTATAAGAACATGCATATATATATATTTTTTTCTTTTATAACTTTTAAAGTACAATATTTTATAAAGTTCCAAATATACAGTTACGACATATTTATTTTTATCAACGTCTCGTTACAAGTGATTAAAACACAAATGTACATAAATACATGTCCTCAAAGCTTGGCTAACGGTTTAGTTTTTTGTTTTTTATAAAGTGACGTCATTTACCTTTTTCATCATTCTAATAATATAGCATAATGTGTTATAAAATTCTAAAAAATACCATTGCTACTTGTTTAGTTTTATTCACGTTTCGATATAGGTTTTGACAAAATCTAGTGGATTAAATAAAATTTATAATCTCTAGCGTTATGAACTGATATCGCCTATATAACATCGGTACCGGTATTTGTTATAGTTTTCTAAACGTTCCACCATAAATTTCTTTGAAAAAATAGTTATGCATGCAATAGAGAATTGTGGTATCTTAAGCTATGTCGAATGTCGGTACCGTACCGGTATCATGACGAACTGAGCCGATATCGTCTGAACAACATTAGTGGATATTGAACATACCTGCGAGCATCGAGTACATCCATTAGTTTCTTAAATAATACACGTTGAGATTTCGAAATCTATCTTTCCTTGTTTATATTTATATAATTTTTATACGAAACTACTTAAAAAGCCTTTACATTTACATGAACATGCAAGTTTCATCATTTATCTTCCATGTACTAATTGTTTTCATCCTTTTACCTAAAGTTTGTTTGTTTTGGAGTTAAGTCTGTTCATCTGAAGGGAAAAGGCCATTTTTGTCCTTTAACCCTTTTACTTAAAAGAATAAAAAAAGAAAGAAATGGTGATGAGAACAAGCTTGAGGTCATGCTCACCCTTGCTTGGGTCAGATTTGTTGGCCATTTGTTCAGGTGGTTATTTTCTTATTTTCTTGAACACCACTCATTTTCTAATGGTTCTGAACGACAGTTTGATAATGCTCACAGATTTCAATCCGGTCTCCAAACGATTTTGGTGTGCAACGATTTTGATGTGCGATGGTTTTGTAGAGTAAGATTAATAGTCATATC
This sequence comes from Scalesia atractyloides, assembly GCA_947069175.1. Classification (NCBI taxonomy): domain Eukaryota; kingdom Viridiplantae; phylum Streptophyta; class Magnoliopsida; order Asterales; family Asteraceae; genus Scalesia; species Scalesia atractyloides. The sequence continues at coordinate 71,153,431 of CAMTDV010000005.1, read as the reverse complement.
TCAATAATTTAGTAATTAAGTAAAATAATTGAACAATAACTTTAACAAATCAAGGTGTGGCTCAATGTTCCGCATTGTGGCATATAACTGAAGATGGATGGTTCGAACCCAACCTCCTATTTTTCCCATGTTAATTTTAGTTCATCAAACCTTCCATAAAGGCGACCTTATAGGGATGTGGGGTGACATATGCATATCCTGGTCATTTTATTCAAACACTATTTTCCCGTTAACAAATATATCTAAAATCAAATGAACGAATCTAGTCTTAGGACGTTTGGAGGTTTATGGAGATGATAGTACTTAGATAGATCAAATGCAAGTTAGGGTTTTAACTTTATGTCTTTTTGCAAAAAACCTGTAAGACCCCAAACTCAGGTGACTCTTAAACTGATAATAGTAATCAAACAGAATCGGAAAACATCAAATGTCAAGTAAATCAAGTCATCAAGTTTTAACAAACATTCAAATAACCTAATAGGTCGTCTATGGTTGATAGGAAGCTAGTCTGAAGAGCATGGTAGCCTTCAATCCATGTCGTAGACCTCCTATCAAACATCAAACATGCACATCAACTTCAATCATAAATAAACATCAATTTGTGAAGTGAAGTTCACCATCAACTACTTAACACTAAGTCAAATACGCTTATACTACTATAAGACTCCATGACTACTATGTAATCACGCTCACAGGACCCCATCAATAATGCTAGCAACAACTTCTAATCATCAATCGTTTAAACTTACAAACTTAATCAATCTATGTTAAACATATAACATAAATCAATTCGTAATCACATTAACGTAAGCAAATACTTTAGGGAGTAAGACAAAGTAAAATAGCATGCATATCAACCCAAAAGAGTAAAAAGAGGGCATCTAGAACATATCTGAGAGTTAAGTTCATACTATCAACAACGTACAACTATGGCCCTTAAATGCTATTCAATTGGTCAAAGATTCATATAAGTCACATTAACCTTCATTCCTAGAATCCAAAGAAATGTAAGACTCTCATATGCCAACGAAATGTAATCTTCCCATGTGGGCAACAATTCGTCACAAACAATATTTTTTACTAGTCAACATTTCTTTAACCATAACGATTCGCCTATCACCACATTTCACTAAACATGACATACTTTTCGTTGAACCCTACATTTCACTAGGAACAACCATTTCGCTGGAATGAGGACTTCGCTGGTAATTACATTTTGCCAAGAACACTATTTGTTGGGAATCAATCATTTCGCTGATACATAGGTCTCTCTAGGGGTTAGCGAAATCTATTTGAAGAACCCTAGCTCGATTAACATTGGCGATTGTGTCAGATCTGACCTGGTTTGACGTCAAGATTCTAACTTTATCATTAGAAATGAATCAACACCTTCATATAACTTTGTTATATGTTTCAAACATCAAAAGCTTGCAACTTTTTACGTATTTTCGTACCTTTTTGCAAGAAAAATCCTAAACCAAGCTTAAAACCTTCCTCAAGCCGATAGAAAGAGCCCTCACGCCCACAAAAATTGCTAGAAGACGATGCGAGAGTGATCCAACGTTGATTTCCTTCCAACTCACCAGACAATATGATGCTAATTGGCTGATTTCCTGTAACGCCTCGCTTTTTCCAAACTTTCTATTTATAGCAAGCTAGTGTTGAAATTCTATTTTTGGAAACTTTTGTATTCGTACTCCTTTTCATTGTAATCGTTGTAATCGAGACTTGAATCGTAATGGAATTAGCATGTTTATCCTCATACTTGTTATACACAAATCATACTTGTTCATACAATACTCACACATGATACACATACTCAAATACGTGATGTATTTGATAATATGCGGCATTTATACATGATACAAACTTTATACACAATGTGAATACTCGATCTCGATCATCCGATACATACACATACTTGGTGACATAATACTTATACATACAACTAGGTTATCACCCGGGAATGCTTCCCGGGTAAAAAAAATTTAAATTACATTAATCATAAGTGTATCGATATCTTTGAAGTCACTTCGTAACCAACACAATTTGTCGCTAAACCTAAAATGATATCAGGTTTCTGTTCTAACATGAATTCAATCAAGCACACATAACCAATAATCTACAAATTCAACCTAAGAGATAGTAAAATTAAAAAAAAAGGTAGTTGTGAATAGAACTAACGTCAACGTCCAAGATCAAAGAAAACACAATTTTACAAATTGTAATCCTAATTATATAATAAAAGAAAACCTGGACAAAAAAAACTAATTACACTTTACAGTGAAGAAATATGCGAGCCTCAAGAAGTAGACCAACAAAGAATAAGAGGAAGCGCCGTCGATTTGCCCATTTTAACCTTTCTCAATCTTAAGTGTCGCCCATCCTGGTCTATCCTCAATTTTTGAAACCCAACTGCATAAAACATAATAATTAATTAAAACTATGTAGCATCATAACTCAAATGCGCAAAAAGATTGCCTTTGAATAACACAAGCTAAAGATTAGAGCATAAAGATCACCACATACTATGCAAATGTTTGGTAATTTCAAAACCAATACCAAATTAAAATGCATAAAATATTAAACCCATTAAAAACTTAAAACATGTAGTAACCTTTTGACATCGTTATGTTCTTTTGCGAATAAAGAACTTGCACCAAAGAACAAATTTGTATGAATGATCTACACAACTGAGTCAAAGAAAGCACCTACAACTGCAGTTAAATTAATGCTCAACCAATCTATGAATTCTTTTTAAGAAGCAAGAAAGGCAAGATTGGTCCCGAGGCATGGGACCAGATCCAATATAAATAACAGGTATTGTGACAGAGAATTTGAAAAGAAAACATAGTATACCAACAGATAAATGATGCGAAGAACACCAAACCCTATCATCGGGTGCCCCTTTTTTTTTCTTTTGGTAGCTTCCTTTTATTGTCCATAAACAATAAAAGAATGTGACTAAGCAATATATAGAAGCATGTGAGTTGTATATTATTATTTATGATTATCATATACATAAAATGATCAAAATGTATGATACATTCATATCTTGGCTATAAGAAGAGTTACAAACCTTTCGTGAACTTAATACGGGATCATACATAAATCTTTATAATGCCTTCGTAACAAATATGAATTTTGAGATAAAAAGAAAAAAAAACCAATTAGTTATGTTTTAATGGTACCAACCGTTAAAACTTAAAACCAATTAGTGGCATTCGTACTCTATGGTCTAAGACGTGCCACATGTAAGATTAAGGTGTTGTTTAAAGTTATCATCTTCAAAGCATTTATAGTAAAATACAAAGTCAATAAAAGATTATGTTATGAGAGTTATGTCATCAAGGCACTTCTCTTTTTAAAGGCAAATTTTACACATATAAAAGGGATCTAGCAAGTAGCTGTATGTCCCATACAACAAAATACAACTTCACCTATTGTTCTAAAACAGTAAGACCCGCTCAAAGCAATTACAACTTATATGTGTATATATATATATATATTATTTTTTTTCAGATGTCCCATTCCATATTCTGTAGTTTGGGCCTACACTTCACCTACAAAAAGGACGTTGCTTGGACTTCACAAAATATGCTTTCAGCCGCTACTCTCTTACCAGATAAGATCAAGTCATTTTGACTTTTCCAAATCATCCAACACGTCACCAAAATAATCCATTGCACCAATACTTTCTTAAAAGGTTCAGCACCTATGTTTTTATGAATTCACATTAAGTCGATTACTGAATGTGCATAAATAAGGGCTATATGACACCAATTACTCACCTTGTTCGACACGACCACTGCAACGAAACATGATGTAAAAGGTGATCTGTTGTTTCTTCATACTCTCCAAAGGTCGACACGTTGTTTCCCCACCGTGGATGTTACGTTTTTTTAAACCCACAAAAGTCGCCAACCGATCTTGCTCCGCACGCCACCCAAAGAGATTTACTTTCTCTGGAATCTATTTGACCCACTCATAAGGGTAATATGGAACTGCATTGGAGGACATCTTCTACACACACTCACCGAGAAACTGTTGCTCATGTCCAGCCCCTAAACCCAACTATTACCAACATCCCCTTTTATTAGTTCACTGACCCATATATGTCATGAATACACTTCTTTTTGTGTTCTTACTTAATGATGTTGAAATGAACTCTCAACTTTGAGGTATGCGTAGACTAATTAAAGCCGTAGCGGAAAAGTGAAAATGTTTTGACGGGTGAAGTTGGAAAGTATTCGTTTGACTCATAGAAGTCAAATTAAAGATGATTCAACTTTTTTTTTGCATCAGTTCACAGTTGACTATATTGCTATGGTGACTGAGTTGATTAAAAACAATTTTCTTCGAACGTTGAAGGTGAAATAACATTATCTTATGAAAGTTATTACACATTCACAAATAGTATAGCTGGCATTATCTAGTTAACTTTGGTTTTAGTTACCTTTAGTGATGTGATGCTTGCCCAATTTGCATCGCAATACCCAACGCTGTATGTTGTAGTGTCGAGTGAACAAATTCAACTGAAAGGTTATCACAACAGTTCATATTAGTTAATTTAGGCACAAGTTATCAAAAGTTTAAAATATAAACACAAATCACAATTGGTTCACATAATAAAACTTGAATAAAAATCACAGTCCGTTCAATTAGTTAGTCGATTATTAGGAACAAATTATCACAACTTCAAATCATATACATAAATCACAATAGGTTTAACAATTGTGAATACAATAAATACTTTAATTTTTTTTACTAAAGCGGGCTATTATCTACTTGTATGCGTCAAAAATATAATTTGCTCGAAAACATTACACCAGTTAAGGCTTTTTTATTTAGCTCATATTTAAAAAAGACTAATTAGGACACAATCCAATCCACTTGAATATAAAGACTAATTCGTATATTGCAAAATTTATCTTTCTAACCTGCATAAGGATAGTATTTGCACTTTTTTCTCTGAGAATCTTTGCATTGGAGTATGTCAAACATGGTACAGGGTTGAGTTGTGTACTGCTTTGGAAATAAAACTTAAGCACAAAGTATGATGGATGTTGTATGCTGCTTATAATAGGAGTGATAATCCAACACCTAGTCCAATATGAACAAAGGAGACCTGCATAAAAGATGTAATAAAATACAATTTAGAAATTTAGGTTAAAATGATTTGACATTAATCCACACTACAAACCTAAATTCTAATCTATTAGTTATTACTCAATCCCTACCAAAAGCATGATGCAATGAGGACGATTATAAAAAAATAAATCAAATCAACTTGATGCATAAATAACATCCTTTTCACTCTAAAAACAAATATGTAACTGTTACCTTTGCGAGCGAATACTTCGTCTTCAACAGTCGGTTTGCCACAGGTAAAGGCAGCAGGAACCAACCAATGCCTAAGAAGAATAATCTGCTCTAGGGATAACAAACTTAATCTTAAGGTTACTTTCAGGTCTTTCGAGAAACTGATCTTGAATAGTGAGGTATCTGGAGCTCCGACAGAGATTCAACGATAAATGGTAATAATCACCTAAAATCATCAGGGAGTTATATAGTAAATTACTAATCAAACATAAAACCATGGCTTTGATAAGTAACGAAGGTTAAAACAACAATTGCTGGAGTATTGATTTAACACATAAGTTACACTTTACTAATCACTAAACATAATAATAAGGTTAAATAGCATATTCTATGAACAGACTATACATAAATCAAATTCTTATTAGAAAGTGAAACCTTCTAAGACTAAGTCCAACGGTATTGCCTTTAACACCGGCAGACTCTGTGATTTCTTTTGGGGGTGAGCCACCCATGAGTGTGTAATATAAAGATCAATGTAACAAAATGTACAAATTCCAATCGTTATCAGATGTAAAAACAATCATGTTCCCTAATGAAATTTGGTACTGTATAACGAATATTAGCTATCAAAGCACCTTTTTCAGATGTAAAAACCATCATGTTCAATGGTAAAATAAAAATTCTAAAGTTAACAGGTATTGTCAAGCCAGAAATATCAAAACTGACAGCTTAAAAAAATAAATAAAAGTGTAAATTTATGCACTTAAAAATTTATTTGTTTCTACGACTAAAACAAAATAATTAAAAGTTGCTAAATGTAGTAAAAAAAGTCAACGCAAAAATCAAGACTCCAGATCATAGAATGACATTCTATCACATGATCTGGTCCATTAAGACATTATGCTTATTACACATGAGCCCGTAACTCCAAACAAAGCAAAAGTTATGCCGTTTTATGTGTATATGCTCTAACTATGAACCTGGACCAAGCATAGTTAGTTGCTTAGGTTAACTCAACTAATGAGATTAGTTCTCCCAACTTTGTTTTGCAAAAGCATCATTAAAATTTGCAGAATAGAGTGGTTGCAGGAAACGTAATCACTCTGATTCAACATTAACACGGGGCAAGTTTACAATAAAACTAAGAAGTAAACGTTTGACAACTGAAAAAAAAAGTGAAACTGAAACTCTAAATTTCCAGTTTTGCTCTGCAATCTTCATTAGTTCCTTCACTAAACATATTAAAAAAATTTCACACTAAAGTCACATATGAAATTAATTAAGAAAATACTCAATTACCTCTGTGGTCGGATGCAGCAACAAAAACACACACTAATAAAAGAAAGTCCCGTTACCCACTTTCTCCATAGTGGCATTATAAGCTTTCAAACCCTCACAAGCCTTCTTTAACTTGTGACATGCGTCATCCTCCGTGATGGTTCCGACGACAGTCAGGTTCGGCTCAAGTTCAGTCCCACCGAACTACGATCAGATACCAGATCAGTTTTTTGACCCTCTCCAACACATGTTCTGGCGGAAGGGCCCACACCATATACACGTCTTCCTTTGGCTGCACATCCATGGAGATCGAAAAACCTAGAAATTCCTGATTTTAGTAGATGAAGAAAAACTAAAATAAAGAAATAAATGAAAATGAAAGTAAAAACTCACTGGAGTATGAAACTGATACAGATTCGATCAAATAGCAATAGAATCAGCAAAAAGGAGAGCATAGCCCACATGCCACACTAAGTTAAATCCACATGTACATAAAATGATCTTGAATTGAGGTTCTGCTTGAGAGGCCCACCACTCCTGAACTCATTGTTGAGTGTAATTTGCCAAAGGCTAACTGGAGGCTCATGTGATATCCACCCGTGTGCCATGAGATCTTTGTTCTCACAAGTATACCGATACTTATCATCAACCTACACAAGAACAAACCCCAGTAATCAAAACCACTGAAAATTTTATAGAATAAATTTGCTGAAATGGCTTTGAAACTCAAAAATAATAAACAATCTCTTGCTTTCGAATAGCAATCTATACTCTCTTCATTGTATGACAACCATTTTACATTAAAATTAAGAATTAGTCTGATACAAAGTACAATCATCCAGCAATTTTACTGTTTGATAGCCATAACCTAATTTCTGTCAATTAAATCAAATAACCAAACAGTTCATAATTCTATTCTTCAAATCAATTCTTACCAGAGTAAATTAAATTCTATTATTCCAACACTATCTATTATTCCAACACTAAGTCCATAACCCTTACTTTACAAATAACACATTTTCTGACATCGAATCCAAAATTTTGATAGTCTGAAACCTAAACTAACATTAAACAACATATCCACCCATTAATACAAACAAATCAAAAGTCTTAAAAAAAACCCTATACATACAAAACACAAATCATGGCTATAACCAAACAAAAAAAAATTATATAGTGAAAACACAAAGAAATATGGTGTGCGTCAATAAATCGATTGATCACTGTCAAATCAATTCCATTGTATTGTAATCGAATATCAACTATCTTACCTAGTTTTCTCTCAGTGGAATCGAAATACCCAAACTTTAACAGGTCTTGCCCTGAATCTGCCGATGCGAGTGTTTCATGACGGAACCCTAGCCGACGGAAGACGGCTACGACCCTTTGATGACTAATATAATCAAAGACGATTCCACAAAATAGAAATCAAGAATACAAATTTCAGAAATGATTCCATATTTCAAGCATCAAACACAATAACTATATAAAAAATATCAAAGACGATTCAAGATTTTAGATTTCGGATGAACATTAAAAAGTGATTCCGTGAATGTTAGATTGTTTAGAAACCCTAAATACGGACGATAAACAGATTAAACATACATTAAAACAGAATCACTAAAAGGATTTCGGGTTACAGCAATAAAAGTCGAGAAGAAACAAACCTTTTGCTCAGTTTCTTTAGATGGAGATTAGGGTTTTGAGAGTGAATAAGGAAATAAGGAGTGAAATGGCTTTACGGAGAATTCTGTGCTTTTATATGATCCATATTCGTGGGTCGGGTTATCTATTTGGGGCTTCAAGAAACAACGCAGAAAGAGCAGGATGATTTTGGAGTCAAAAACCAATTCTAGATAGCCTTATCAATTTCATAAAATACCTTGGAAAATCATAAAAACCCGTAACCTAGCACCAAAATAATAAAAATCAAATTTGTAACCCGGCCAAGGTCCTTACGGTCCGCAAGTGAACCTGGGCGGGACAGCAGGTTTGAAAGCTCGCGGTTTGCACGAATCTCACACTTAAAACCTCACCCAATCACCTCTCATGCACCATTTAATCACCTCCAAGCTAACCCTAATCATCCCTCTATAAAACCCAAGTGTTCTCCACACATTTTTCACTTTCACAACTCCATCATCTCTCTCAAATCACCTCAAGAACTCTTGCAAATTAGAATCCCGAGCAGATTGTACCACCTTCACAAAAGTGAACATAACTTGCTCAAAACTTAATCTTTTCACTTGATTCTTTCTTCTACTTACTTGGGCAATCTTTGGGTTTGAATCCTAGGATTCACCATGGAGAATCCAGACCTGGAAGTGCAACCAAAGTGTCCTAAACTTTCTGTTATGATTTCAACTCTTTCAAATCTTCTTTAAACTTATCAAACTTGAGTCTAACTCATCTCAAACCTATGTCCGAATGCTTACAACACTTCTTGTGGTTGGTTAGGCTTAAAAACAAGATTGAGACATTCAAAATAGAGGATTTATCCTTACAAACTTTCTATTTTCATAGAGCTTCAAGCTCACAAGTGGTGCAAGTTCATAACTTGTTCATGTGTGTCTACCTTGGTTAGCCTTGGCTATCCTAAACTTTGAAACCACACATCACTTGATGTTATATTAGATTAGTTGTGTATTAGTTCATTTATCGTTGTACGTTCATGACCCTCCTTGTTGTCTATGACAACTTGTGTAGTGGTGAATCATATAAAGAGGTTAAATGGATGTTCATCATCCTACCTCCATGCTTGACTTACTTGAATACTTAGAGGTACCAAAGTGGATGGTTCATCCTCCCACCTCCTACATGACTATATAACTACGTATATATTATGGACTATAATATAATCCCAAAAAACCAAACCCTTGATAATGACTAAAAATAATCATTTATTGAGTTATTAAGTTTGTCACTAAAGTACGTAGTTCCTTGTCACGATTCTAATAGGCCTCGAACCTATGAAACCATATCAAACCCATTTCGGGTTATCATAGTGTCAAGAACAAGTGCTATGTCTTAGTGACTACTTTCATACATAATACTTTATTCTTATTTTCGTAATCTCGCTCGAATAATCCAAATCTTCCGTTACTCTCATGACTAATACCTAAGTTCTTCTTGTAGAAGGACAAGGTGTTAAACTCTAATAATCCCAACAAAGCTTCCGGGATTATTTAAGTGGAACACTTAGCAAAACCGTGAGTACACTCGACCCATTTACTTTTTATCGCTTTTGGGTTGTAACATGTTTCCGTATCAAAATACACTATGACGAACATATGCTTTTACATACTCAATCCTTATACATGAATACTTTTTATGCTTAGATACATGCTAGATTATACATGCTTGATCATTAACTTAGCTAGCCAAACTTATCATATATAGCGCTATAGGAGTAGCACGCCTCCCGTCAGGGTTATGTTAAGATTATCATACTCATTTTAGTCTTATCGCTTTTGTGGCAAGGGAAGCTCGATCTCGTTAAAACTTTTGTGGAAACTCAGGGTTTGATCTAGTATTGCATGATTAGTATAGTCTTTGCTTACAATTACCATTTGGATTCGAGTTATACATTTTATACTTATGCTATGTGTTCACCAAACTTGTGTATTCGCCTTTGCTTTTGCATTGAACTCGTATTTTAAACATGTTACAGGTTGAAGAGGATACGCATGATGAAAGCTAGTAGGAAATGCTTTAGATACACATTTTAATCATACTAGACTAGTTTTGTTATAATCATGTTGTACTTGTTATTTCGAATTATTGTATTTGACTTCAAATGTTGTACTTGACAATGTTGTTATGAATGAAATATGGGTTTTATTTAAATATTGTCTCCAATTAGTATTTATGAGCAATGAGCAATCTATTTCATCCCGCCTCGATGTTTTCGCCATCAGTTGGGGTGTGACAGATTAGTATCAGAGCCATAACTATAAGGAATTAGGTAGAATTGCCATGTTCAACCTAGTCTATAGTTTAAGTGTCCATTTTGACCATTCGTATCTTATGCTTAAAACTTTATTCTTCCTCATTGCTTCTTCCTTATCTTTTAGTCTTAGAATTTACATAATGTCTTTCCTAAGACATTTTACATAATACACTTGAAGACTTGAAGACACTCATGATGCAAACGAGGCGATTTGCACCAAGATGGGTCCAATGACTTACAATTTTTGGTGAAATCCCTCATTCCGCGTATTCGATTTTTCACGAAGTTATTCCATCAAGCTAGGAGTGATATCCACATCTTGATGGAAACTTCCATTTCAAACTCTAGTGGATCTTACAAACGAGTCGGAATATGCTCCTCGTTTAGTAAGAAACAACCACACTTAGGGTACGAAATCGTCAAGTTAGGGGTGAAACCGCACCTTGTCGATTAAGTCCCATTCCTTGATTTTCATTCTCGCCAACGTTTCGATTTTCTAATCGATTAGAGACGTGTAGTAACTGGAAGGGTAAAATACCGTTAGTCGTTTCTCGATGAGAGTATTTTACCTATAGGCCAAAGCACGTTTCTCTAATTAGAAAGGATCTTCGATTCACTTTGGAATTGTCGACGTTTCTCTACCCGAAACAATCCCATGTTTTATTGAGCCAATCTTTGATGTTAACTCAATTATTGTGTGATTTTATACTTGTTACCTTATTCGTTTTAAACCGTTACACACTTCGCACGTTTATCGCAATAAAAAACAATGCTAATTCTCGTGAACAAACTAAATTTATACTCCTTGTTCACATTCATACGTGATGTACATGCTATACCTAATGAATTCATGCAAACTTTGTGAACTATACTTGATGAACCCACGCAATCTTATGTGAACCATATTTGAACCTTATACATGCTTATACATGCAAACTTGTTTTTCCCATGTTATGATCAAGTCTCATTCCCTTTTTCTTCTATGTTGAACCTCTAGATGAATTCTCCAAACTCATCCAAGAAATCCAAGAGGTCCAACAAGGGGTCCAACAACAACAACAACAATGAAGACTCCATCTCCAAGCAAGAACTCGTCGGTCTTGTCGCCGAGCAAACGGCCGATCAAATGGCCCGTGTCATCCTTGATATTGTTAGCCAGCTTCAAACTATCAACACCGAAACCCCCAAATCCTCCGCCGATTCGAAAACCGGCAACCCCAAAACGTCCTACCAATTCAAGCATTTCATGGCGTGTAAACCAGTAGAATTCACCGGCATGGACGGTGTCACCGCCATGATCAATTGGTTTGATGCAATGGAGCTTACCTTTCTTCAGGGCGGGTGCCCTAATGAACTTCGAACCCTCAACGCTACCGGGGTCTTTCGCCAGAGGGCCCTCGAGTGGTGGACTACCGAACGCAATAAGCGTGGCAACGAAGCAGCTCACGCTTTAACTTGGGGTGAGCTTAAGCAGCTCATGAGAGACCAGTTCTGTCCTCCCCACGAGACCCAAAAGCTCGAGAACGAATTCTAGAATCTCACACAGCAAGGGAGCGACGCCGAGGGGCTGATCGCTCGCTTCAAACAGTTAAGTATCGTCTTTCCTGGACAGGTGGATACGGTTCCCAAGGCGATAGCCAAGCTCATTCGTTTGTTTTCGCCTGTGATCATGAATCACATAGCCGCCGCACGCCCCAAAACCATCAAAGAAGCCTATAGCACCATCATAGAGCTTAACCACAACTGCATCCTTCAGGGAGCCTACGACAAGGTTCCTACGAAGCATGAGCACCAAGCCACCGCCACTACCGAATCGCCTCCCCTTCAAACAAAAAGAACAACATCAAGAACAAGAAGCGGAAGGCTCCTGTTCAAAACAACGCGTCCGTCACTCCGCCTACCCCTACACCTCTAAATGTCATCTCCACCACCCAAAACAACGAGCCATCCAAACAAAACTAAACCGGCACTTGGCCTAGGTGTATCGTTGCACCTACCACTATCTCCCTTCCACCCGTGTCGAAAGTGTGCCAACAGTAACAGGATGGAGCATGTTACAAATGTGCCAATGTTTGTCCTCTCCTCAACCAACAACATCAGCAGCAGCAGCAGCAACAGCAGCCTGAGCCTGCTAAAGGATGAGCTTTCATGCTTACCTCCGCTCAAGCCCAAAGCTCTAATGACGTCATCACTGGTACGTTCCTTGTGAACCATATTTATGCTACCTGCCTATTTGATACTGGTGCCGATAGAAGCTTTGTATCTCTAAAATTTGAACCCTTGCTTAAGTGCGAACGATCTAAAATGCCTAATCCTTTCGCTGTCGAAGTCGCTAATGGTAAAACCATCTCCGTTGATTCCATTCTTTCCGGTTGCTCCCTGATTCTTAACGATCATTCGTTCTCCATTGATCTCATTCCCATGCAAATGGGTAGTTTTGACATTATAGTAGGCATGGATTGGCTTATGCGAGTTCGTGCCGAAGTTGTTTGTTCTGAGAATTTTATTCGCCTCCCTCTTCCTCAAGGTGATTCTCTACACGTCTATGGCGAGAAACCTTCTAAAGGTCTCAAGCTTATGTCGTGCATCAAAGCGAACAAGTACTTGCGTAAGGAGTACTTTGCCTTTCCCGCCCACGTTGTGGAAAAGAAAGACAAAGGTCCAAGCATAAGTGATGTTCCTGTCGTTTGTGAGTTTCCTTCTGTTTTCCCTGAGGATATTCCTGGTCCTCTGCCTCCTCGAGCTGTCGATTTTCGTATTGATCTTATCCCTGGCGCAACTCCTGTTGCGAAATCTCCCTATCGATTAGCACCCTCGGAAATGCAAGAGCTATCGAGCCAGCTTCAAGAACTTCTTGATAAAGGCTTTATACGCCCTAGTACTTCTCCTTGGGGCGCTCCCGTTCTTTTCGTTAAGAAGAAAGATGGATCATTCCGCATGTGTATTGACTATCTGAGCTCAACAAGCTTACAGTTAAAAACCGTTATCCACTTCCTCGTATTGACGACTTCGATCAATTGCAAGGCGCGAAGTGCTTTTCAAAAATTGATCTCCGTTCTGGCTATCATCAACTTCGGGTCTCTGAGAAAGATGTACCCAAAACTGCTTTTCGCACACGTTATGGACACTACGAGTTCGTAGTCATGCCTTTTGGTTTGACCAACGCACCCGCAGTGTTCATGGATCTCATGAACCGCGTGTGTAAGCCTTTTCTCGATCATTTCGTCATTGTATTCATCGACGATATCCTAATCTACTCCAAGACGAAAGAAGAGCATGGACGACATTTACGTCTCATTCTTCAGCTATTGCAAACCAAACGTCTTAATGCCAAATTCTCTAAGTGTGAATTTTGGCTAACGGAGGTTCAATTCTTAGATCACACCATCAATGAACTCGGTATTCATGTTGACACTGCAAAGATAGAAGTTGTGAAGAATTGGATTGCACCTAAGTCGCCCTCTGAAATTCGTTCGTCTCTTGGCCTAGCTGGGTACTATCGTCGTTTATCTGGAACTTCTCAAAAATTGATGTTCCTTTGACTTCGTTGACTCAAAAATATAAACCTTTTGTTTGGGGTCCCGAACAAGAGGAATCTTTCCAAACGCTCAAGGACATGCTTTGTAATGCTTCTATCCTCACTCTCCCCGATGGGAACGACGATTTCGTCATGTATTGCGATGCCTCTAACCAGGGTCTTGGTTGCGTTCTCATGCAACGAGACAAAGTAATCGCTACGCGTCGAGACAACTCAAAATTCATGAGAAAAACTATACTACTCACGACCTTGAACTTGGTGCAGTTGCTTTTGTATTAAAATGTTGGGATCGAAACCTAACAAAGGAAGAGATGATAACAAAGCCAAATACACTATCCGAGATTTGGTTCAACCATTAGAGGTTACATCCTCTGACCTACCTTTACATGCTTTCCCTAAACATCTGTTCCTATCATCTGATAGTTCAAGAAGCAAAGGTCTGACAAAGAATCAAAATCAGAGGATAGAGATCAGAGCTTAGCATAGTTTTTCTTTATTCAATGTAACAATGCTATGCACTGATAGTAGTATTAGAGCAGTGTTTTAGTTAGTTACAATTTGTTAGCAGTCACTATCAACCATGACGTCACTAAAGATGCTCAGTGGTTAGATAGGTAGTATAAATAGGTAATCGTTGTAACTGTTAACTTTGTCTTCCTGTAAAAGATCATTTCGCACTTTATCTTCTTCATTTCTTACTATCAAACGATTGTAATTGGCTAAGGGGGAGTTTGTGAATCACATGCAAAGTTTACCAACTTGAAAGCATGATGGTGATGAAAACAAAAGACCAATTGCTTGAAGTAGAAGTTTTCCATTAATTCCGCTGCATATCTTTCTAATTCAATCCATTTTCCATTCTTTGAAACAAAAACTACAAGTATTAAACTTAGATCCTGATATAAAGATTTGGCGACACTACCTTTATGGTACGAAGTGTACGGTCTTCACCGACCATAAGAGTCTCCAACATATCTTTGATCAAAAGGAACTCAACATGCGTCAACGCTGTTGGGTAGAATTGTTAAACGACTACGACTGTGATATTAGCTACCACCCTGGCAAAGCGAATGTCGTGGCCGATGCACTTAGTCGTAAGACTCATGTTAAGAGAGTTCGTTGCTACCAAATCGTGGGAAGACTCAACGAGTTGATTCGACAAGCACAATTTACCGTCATTAACGAGGGTAACCTCGATAGCGAATTGAATTGTGGAGTTGAAAACCCGCTCGAAGCTAAGCCTGATGGTATTCTTTATTACCATAGTCGTATTTGGATTCCTGATCGTCTCAATCTTCGGTCTACCTTGATGGATGAAGCCCAAAAATCCCGATACTCCATTCATCCTGGCGCTGATAAGATGTACCATGATTTATGTGCATCCTATTGGTGCCCTGGAATGAAATGTGATATCGCTCTTTACATGTCCAAATGCCTTACATGTTCCAAAGTTAAGGCAGAACATCAACGTCCCTCTGGTTTACTCGAACAACCAGAAATCCCTGTTTGGAAATGGGAGAGCATAGCCATGGATTTTATCACGAAATTGCCTCGTACTTCGTCTGGTCATGACAACATTTGGGTCATCATTGACCGATTGACCAAATCCGCGCATTTTCTCGCTATTCGTGAAGATTACAAAGTCGAGAAATTGGCTCGTATCTACACGGATGAAATCATTAGTCGTCATGGTACTCCTCTGGATATTATTTCTGATCGCGACGCTCGTTTCGCCTCTCGCATTTGGCAAACTTTTCAATCCGCCCTTGGCACACAGCTTAATCTTAGCACCGCTTTTCATCCTCAGTCTGATGGTCAAACCGAGCGTACTATCCAAACCTTAGAGGATATGCTTCGGTCATGCGTAATCGATTTTGGCGGAAACTGGGATTCGCACTTACCCTTGGTTGAATTCTCGTACAACAATAGTTATCACGCTAGTATTCAAATGGCTCCATTTGAAGCATTGTATAGTCGCAAGTGCCGTTTGCCTATTTGTTGGCACGAGATTGGAGACGTACAAATAACCGGTCCCGAGCTGATACAAGAGACAACAGACAAGATCTTACAAATACGTGATAATCTCCTCACAACACGAAGCCGACAAAAGAGCTACGCCGACAAAAGATGCAAGCCCTTGGAATTTAATGCAGGTGATCATGTACTTCTCAAGGTATCCCATTGGAAAGGCGTTGTCCGTTTTGGTAAGAAGGGCAAACTCGCTCCTCGCTACGTAGGTCCTTTCAAGGTTCTCGAGAGGATTGGCAAGGTAGCATATCGACTAGACCTACCTCGAACGCTTAACAATGTTCATCCTGTGTTTCACGTTTCAAATCTCAAGAAGTGTCTAGCCGAAGAAGGACTTCAAGTTCCGCTCAAAGATCTTCAAATCAATGACACTTTGCACTTTGTGGAAAACCGGTCGAAATCATGGACCGAGGAGTCAAGCAGCTATGGCGCAGTCGGATCCCTACCGTCAAGGTTTGATGGGAGGGGAAACGTGGCGCCGAGTTTACTTGGGAACTCGAGAATGATATTAAGACTAAGTATCCGCAACTCTTCGTTGCATCTTTCTAAATTTTGGGACGAAATTTCCTAAATGAGGGGAGACTATAGCGCCTCGCTTTTTCCAAACTTTCTGTTTATAGCAAGCTAGTGTTGAAATTCTATTTTTGGAAACTATTGTATTCGTATTCTCCTTTTCATTGTAATCGTTGTAATCGAGACTTGAATCATAATGGAATAAGCATGTTTATCCTCATACTTGTTATACACAAATCATACTTGTTCATACAATACTCACACATGATACACATACTCAAATACGTGATGTATTTGATAATACACGAAATTTATACATGATACAAACTTTATACACAATGTGAATACTCGATCTCGATCATCTGATACATACACATACTTGGTGACATAATACTTATACATACAATGCCTTATTATTTCATAAAATACCTTGGAATATCATAAAAACCCGTAACCTAGCACCAAAATAACAAAAATCAAATTTGTAACCCGGCAAGGTCCTTACGGACCGCAAGGGGAAACCCTTACGGTCCGCAAGGGAATCTGGACGGGACAGCAGGTTTGAAAGCTCACGGTTTGCACGAATCCCACACTTAATACCTCACCCAATCATCTTTAATGCACCATTTAATCACCTCTAAGCTAACCCTAATCATTCCTCTATAAAACCCAAGTGTTCTCCACACATTTTTCACTTTCACAACTCCATCATCTCTCTCAAATCACCTCAAGAACTCTTGCAAATAAAATCCCGAGCAGATTGTACCACATTCACAAAAGTGAGCATAACTTGCTCAAAATTAATCTTTTCACTTGATTCTTTCTTCTACTTACTTGGGCAATCTTTGGGTTTGAATCCTAGGATTCTCCATGGAGAATCCAGACCTGGAAGTGCACCCAAAGCGTCCTAAACTTTCTGTTATGATTTCAACTCTTTCAAATCTTCTTTAAACTTATCAAACTTGAGTCTAACTCATCTCAAACCTATGTCCGAATGCTTGCAACACTTCTTGTGGTTGGTTAGGCTTAAAAACAAGGTTGAGACATTCAAAGTAGAGGATTTATCCTTACAAACTTTCTGTTTTCATAGAGCTTCAAGCTCACAAGTGGTGCAAGTTCATAACTTGTTCATGTGTGTCCATGTTGGTTAGCCTTGGCTATCCTAAACTTTGAAACCACACATCACTTGATGTTATCTTAGATTAGTTGTGTATTAGTTCATTTCTTGTTGTACATTCATGACCCTCCTTGTTGTCTATGACAACTTGTGTAGTGGTGAATCATATAAAGAGGTTAAATGGATGTTCATCATCCTACCTCCATCCTTGACTTACTTGAATACTTAGAGGTACTAAAGTGGATGGTTCATCCTCCCACCTCCTACATGATTATATAACTATGTATATATTATGGACTATAATATAATCCCAAAAAAACCGAACCCTTGATAATGACTAAATAATCATCTATCAAGTTATTAAGTTTGTCACTAAAGTACGTAGTTCCTTGTCACGATTCTAATAGGCCTCGAACCTATGAAACCATATCAAACCCATTTCGGGTTATCTTAGTGTCAAGAACAAGTGCTATGTCTTAGTGACTACTTTCATACATAATACCTATTTTCGTAAACTCGCTCAAATAATCCAAATCTTCCGTTACTCTCATGACTAATACCTAAGTTCTTCTTGTAGAAGGACAAGGTGCCAAACTCTAATCATCCCAACAAAGCTTCCAAGATTATTTAAGTGGAACACTTAGCAAAACCGTGAGTACACTCGACCCATTTACCTTTTATCACTTTTGGGTTGTAACATGTTTCCGTATCAAAATACACTATGATGAACTTATGCTTTTACATACTCAATCCTTATACATGAATACTTGTTATGCTTAGATACATGCTAGATTATACATGCTTGATCATTAACTTAGCTAGCCCTACTTATCATATATAGCGCTATAGGAGTAGCACGTCGCCCGTCAGGGTTTTGTTAAGATTATCATACTCATTTTAGTCTTGTCGCTTTTGTGGCAAGGGAAGCTCGATCTCGTTAAAACTTTTGTGGAAACTCAGGGTTTGATCTAGTATTGCATGATTAGTATAGTCTTTGCTTACAATTACCATGTGGATTCGAGTTATACATTTTATACTTATGCTATGTATTCACCAAACTTGTGTACTAGACTTTGCTTTTGCATTGAAATCGTATTTTAAACATGTTACAGGTTGAAGTGGATACGCATGATGAAAGCTAGTAGGAAATGCTTTATATATACATTTTAATTTTACTAGACTAGTTTTGTTGTAATCATGTTGTTATTTCAAATTATTGTATTTGACTTCAAATGTTGTATTTGACTTCCAAGTGTCCAGATAGTAGCTTGGATGAACCCAATCCTCAGGTGGCCCCACCTGTTGTTTATGTGCAGCCATATCCTAGTTAACAGCTACGGCATGCTTACATGGGATTCCTGAAATTTCCCACCTCCTACAAGTACAAACCCTTTGTTCAACATTTACAACATATTGCCCAAGAGTCCCTTGTACCTGCCACCTACTATCACCACACCATTTCACACTGCATTGGGCTGCAGCCTTCTTGATCTCATCAAAGATCTCTGTTATCTTTGGTGTGAGGGGGCCCTTACACTGCTGTTGCACCTTCATCACATTGACTATTCTCTTTATCAAATACTTTCTAAGATATTCCAAACATGAAATGATTGGCTTTTCCCTCCCTTCAACAGTCTTGGCATTCAAAACTTCGCACATGTTGTTTAGTAGAACATCGGATTGTGCCCAACCTACACATTGATAACCAAAAAAGAAGTGTATAAAGTGATAAATTCCTTTGGTGCTTAAATTAGCAACTAGTCTAATCTTTAAAGTGAATATTACTTGTGAAGTGAGATCTCGACCAATGCTTTGGTGGAATTTGTGCCAACCATTTGTATGCTTCCTCATTGAACTTCTTCAACTCTTCCATTTTATCCCTAAACTCAGGTACTATTACACAAGAACAATCATGAATAACAAGTTAGTAAATTGTTGACCCAACACTTGAATGAATAAATGCTTAAAAGTAAGTACCGTTCTGGCAGTTGCACATGCCCATAAGCAATCTTTAAAGCCTTTGCCCCTCCATTTTAACTTCATATTCTGGTGAATATGCCTAAGGCAGAACCTGTGTTCTGCAGCTGGGAATACCTTTTCAAGTGCAGGAATAAGGCCCTAAATTTAACATCCAAAACAACAAACATGTTAAAATCAAAACAATCAAAGCAATAAAAAACATATTTATAAACAGTTCAACTCTAAAAAGTAAGGCTAACCTTTTGTCTATCAGATATGAAGGTAAAATGTGAGTTGCTTTGTAGTGCTAGGTCATCTCTGAGACATTCTAAAAACCATGTCCAAGAATCCTTGTTTTCTGCTTCTGCAATTGCATAGGCCAGTGGATAGAGCCCGTTGTTGGAATCCAAGCCTACTTCAACCAATACCTGACCCTGTTGAGAACCCTTCAAAAAAGCCCCATCTAAGCCTAGCATGTCCCTCCCACATTCCTTGAAGCCTAGCTTCAGTGGACCCAAGCAGATGTAAATCCTCTTGAACACCCTTGTTGGAGAAGATGGGTTGGGTTCAGACTCAACTTCAATGTGCACTGTTGTGTTTGGATTTGCACTTTGAAGCTCCATTATGTAATCCCTTAGCCTTGCATATTGTTCCTTGTTGTCCCCTTGAACTTCCTTCGAAGCAAGTATCTTTGCCCCAAAGGCTTGCATCCTTGAAACCCTTAGTTCATACTTCCTTGACAGCTCTTCTTGGATGGTCCTCACTGAGATGTCTTTGTTACATTCAACCAATCTCTTCACAGAAGGCTCCTTAGCATGAACTTTGCTGTAAGGTGTAGACTTTCTCTAGCTTGGAGACAGGTGTGCTCTGCCTTGTGAGTTTTCACTGTCCAAGTTTCAACGTCATCTTTCTCTTTAGCCACATACAACATAAATGTACAAGCTGCCTTGTCTAATCTTTCTTTTCTTTTTCTACAGGATATGGCATTGGCACTTAGTGCCTTTTTTGACTTTTGAGACTCCCTAAGAGATTCCCTGGAACTGGGCCTAACAGTAGATTCACTGGGCTTGGGCCCAACAGTAGATTTTCCCTTATTGCCTTTCTTAGATACTTGTTTTACAAACCCATCACCTTTCTTATAAACTGGTACATTACCTTCACAAATGACTCTTATCCTAGCCTTGTCATTTCTCAAAAATGACAACTCCCTTCTGGTAAGAACGACATGCTGCCTAACATGTTCTTTAACCTCCTTTGCAGATCCAAATTGTTGACCCAAGTAAAACCTCGCCATCTTAGTCTTTCCCTGTTCAATGTCAACAATTATTAGATAATTTAACAAATGCTTACGTAAATATTAAACAGTTAAGTAAACAAATGCTAACCTTTTGTTTATGCCTGATTTCCCTTAGCTTCTTGCTCCTTCTTGTTTCAAAATCTTCAATTGATTCATCAGTTAAGCTATCAAATGATTCATAGCTAAGGTTATCATCAATTTTCTTTTCATAATCCACTTTATTTCTAACACTATTAGTGCCAGAATTAAGGTTGCCTACATATTCTTCATCCTCATCTACAAAAGTATTAAAGTCCCTCATATCAACTTCTGTTTCTTCCACCTCATAATCATTGTCAACAATGTAGTCACTGTCTTCTGAGTCATCACCTTCAGCCTCACTTTGATGAGAACAGTCAGCCTCACTACCCCCCTCATCCTCTTTGTCACCCTCATCCTCCCTATAACTATCAGACTCCATGTCATCCTCAGCCTCCCTATAACTATCAAACTCCATGTCACCCTCATCCTCCCTATTACCCTCATTCTCATTCCTACAAGTAACCTCTACCTCACCCTCAGCATCCTTAAGACCCTCGTTGTTTGGGAATACTCCAGAAAAGTCAATGTCATCAAAGTTAAAACCATCTACACATGTACCCTGGTTTACATTATAAGTCCCAGTCTCTATATTATCATTGTTACCTACTGGATTATCAACAAACATGTTACTTGTATTCTTATTTGCACTAGATGACCCTTCAACATACTCAAGCATCAGTCTCCTCCTAGGTACTAACTTTTCTTTGTTTTGTTAACACCAACATTCTCCTGGACATTTTGGCTTTCCTCTACTAATTCCTCAATAACAACCCTAGATGATCCCTCTGGTGATTTTAAATAAGTATCAACCACATATTTTACATGTTCAATGTAAAAGTTGATTAACTTATCTTCACCCACATATTGTGCCAAGTTACGAACATCAGCATCACACTCTAAAGCTACCAAACCAATATCTAAATCTCTACCAGGTATTTGAAAATGATAATAAATTGGCACCTTCTCTTTGAACAAGTTAAGGTCTCGCATCATCCAATCAACTTCATGGACAAAAAACTCATCAATGTCGATGTAATCAACATACGCTGACCTTCCTTGAACATAGCTTCTTCCTGGAAACCTCCGAAAAGTTCCACCATAGAAGATTTTTGCAGAAAACAAACTAGGGTTTCCATCTCCTCAAAAAACATAACAGAAAACGCCCAAAGCAGTGTGTGTCATTAATTTTGTAAAACAAACACTACAAAATCGCTAAATGTTTGAACTTTAGCACTATCAGCATAAAAAAACTTACTATAATCACGATCTGGATTAAAATCATCAAACTCAGCCCTAATGTACCAACCCATTCCCTTCGATCAGCCCTAAACGCATCGATTATCTGTTAAATCGTCGGGATGTTGCAGAGAAAACGAAGAGAAGGTGTTACTGTGGGAGAGATGAACAGAAATGAGAGGGAAACCAATAAATATCAACTGACATCTAGGACTAAGTGTGCAATTGCAAAAAGTGAACATTAAATCAAACTGAATGGACGAAATTGCCCTCACGTGCCAAGCACGTGGGGTGTTTTAACAGAGTTATTTAACTGAAGTTAGGGCAGGGGACCAAGCGAGTTCATTTTTTACAAGTTTTGGTACCACGAGTGTAAATAGTAAACCACTGGGACCAACGCTGAAATTTTTGCAAACCACAGGGACCAACCAAGCATTTAACTCTAGTATTTATGAGCAATGAGTAATCTATTTGGTCTCGTTTTGATGTTTCCGCCATCGATTGGGGTGTGACATTTCCAGACCTTTATCTCACTAATTTCTCTCTCTAGCATTTGTGTGTGTTGGCAAGAATAATGTTTTCCTCATACATTTACCATTTTGCTCTCATGGGCCCTGCAATTGTTATTTACCTTTACTTGGCTTTCATTCCATACCTATTTGTTAAGTCAATAACACCTTCACTTTGTTTTAAATTTGGGTTATTACAACATCCATTTGGTTCTTGAGGGCATTTTTGTGATTAGTACCATATACAACTTCAAATTTAGATAATGGAATCATTTTCGCTAACATGTGGGTTGCGGATGTGGAGGTGAGAGGCGGATATTTGTCCACCATAGTTTCTCCACAGAGGAATTTGATTCGAAGAAGCGATCGTAAGAGTAAGTGTTGTTGCTATGGCAAGGCAAAGCCTTCGGATTGTTGTAAGGATTGGTCGGAAATGGGGGAATAATGTTTAAGAGTGGTTGGTTTATTTCAAGAAGGCGACTCATAAAGTTTGTATTCAAGCTGCCTCTGCATTGCGCTTCACATCATTACAGTACGTTATTTAAGTAATTTTACATTATATAATTTGAATTTCTTAATATTATGCCCATGTAATTGTTGTTTGATGATGTCGGTTTTTCAAAAATTGATGAAAAAATAACATTTAAATAGCCAAATCTTTGCTTTTGTAAATAAAACAGAAGTTTTTCAGCTTATTGCATTCTTGTGTGCCTCATTGTTGAGTATTTTTTTCATGTTCCATTTTGCCAAGTAATTCTCATTTGCTGATGTAACATTGATTTGGCTTAATGTTGTTTAATATAGCTTAACTAGATGATGCTACGTACCAATGGTATCATTCTAACATGTTGAATCATCAATCAAATGACAAAGTTATATTAAATTAGACTGGAGTTTGCAATTGAAGTTATTAAATTGAGCCAAGAGGGTTTATAAAAATGAATTTTAAGAAAGACCTCAAATTTTCATTTTCTTATAGGACTCCAAAATGAAACTGCTAATGCTAAAGTTGAACTGGTAGTAGCAGCGCATCAACAAGTGCCTTAGAGTCACAAAGCCGATCTTGCACCATAAACAACTATCTAGTAGTCAAAAACGTAAAAAGAGAAAAAACAGATGAAGAGTTTAAAAAGTCTAAAGCTAGTGCCCATTTTACCAGTCGCACATAGGGCTGTAAACGAGCCGAGTCGAGCCGAGCTCATCCCAGTTCAAGCTCGGCTCGAGTTCGAATTTCAAATCAAGCTGAGATTTGAGGATCGAGCTCAACTCGATTAAAATTCGAGCTAGCTCGGCACGGCTCAATCTAGCTCGAACTAACAAAGAACCGCAAAATTTACTACTTAAGAAACCCTAAAAAATGAATCTCTTCATAGACTAAGGACCATTATTGCAATTTAATTTAACCAAATGACTAAATATTCAAGTATAAATAGTTAACTCACTTTGTACATTGTCTTTACCTTTTTTATAAGGGACATACTCCTTTAGTTTTTGTCTTCTGAAGGATGTGGGACAAAAAAATATGAAAGATGTAAACCTTATCGAGCCGGCTCACGAGACGAGCCAGGCCAAGCTCGAGCTCGGCTCGTTTACAAACCGAGCTGGCTTGTTTACAACCAAACCAATTTTGAGCCAAGCCTTTTTCGAACTTTTTTCGAGGGAATTTCAAGCGAGTTACCAGCCGCGAGTTTTTTGAACACCCCTAGTCGCACAATATATTTGAAATCTCATAAACGACCCTGTAAGCCCACATCACTTTTGCAGGGATGATGTATTGATGTGGCATACACTAGACCACTCGTTATAGGTATAATATCATCTTAATATAAATTTGTGGATTCTGAAATATTGGAATTGTAAATAAATGATAATTAATGAATTCTATTTTTATAATTGATACTTTTATAGTTTTTTAATTAATTAATAGGTTAATAAACAAGGAGAAAGTTAACATATAAAAACAATCGTAGAATCAAGTCAAGCAACACTACATGATGATCATCAAATAAACAAAAATCATAGCAAAATCAATAATACCAAACAATTTTCTAAATATTTAACTGACATGTTTAAATTTCGTATTACTTATTAGTCATTTGTTGCGTGCGGCTCACTACTCACGACTCACAAGTCACCAAAAAAAAAGGGTTATTTTATAAAAAAAATTAAAAATATTAGTGGACCGACTAATATAATTAATTATTTCTTGACACACCGTCCAAAATACCATTTCCAAATTTTAGCAAATACATATTAACTATTATGCTAAAACTTTATAATATTTTTATTCAAGACGTGATCTGAATTTCTTATTAATAAAGTACACCAACCAATGTGTGACATGTGCTATTCATTAGAGTTATCTATTTTTTGTTTTTAGTCTCTCTTTCATACGTAAACTAGTTTATAACCCCATGTTTCACACGGGTTCATAAATTAAATATTATTATACAATAAGTAATATGGTTATATATTTAAAATACTTAGTATATTCCACGAATTAAATAAATATAATTTAATCGATTGACAATACAGACATCATGATATGTATTTAAGTGATGAATTTGATGTACTATTTACTTATTAAAAGTTAATTTGTTTTTTTATCTATTATTAGGTTAGAAACATGTATATTACACATGGTAGAACCAATGAAATATTATATATTTATTAATAAGCGGAAAAAAATAAATGTAATAATAAATAAGTAAGAGAGATCCGTGATGTGATTTAATATTATTTTCTTATTTTTGTATCATATTAAATATTAAATAATAATAATGTTAAAAGAATAATTTAACAAAATTTAATTTAAAATAAATTAAAAATTTATATATTTGCATGATTCTACACAGAAAAAATAACTTCTTATCTCTTACGAAGATAGAGAAAATACAAATTATATATTATTATTAATTCAAAGTTTGATAAAAAATCATTATCCTTATCTAGTTAAACTATTTTTAATAGAAACTTAATCTATCTCCTACTGAGAAGGAGAAATACAAAAAATATATATTATTATTAATTCAAAGTTTGATAAAAAATATTATTCTTATCTAATTAAACAATTTTTTATAGGAACTTAATCTATCTCCTATGGAGAAGGAGAAATACTATATATATATATATATATATATATATATATATATATATATATTCTTAATTGAAAGTTTAATAAAAAATATTATCTTTATCTAAATTATATCTTATTATTATTTAATTAAAAAATGAAAATTAAGATAAGGAGACACCAGAGATTGAAACGCGTCAAAAAAGGATTTTCATTTATTATTATTTTTATTCTTATCTAATTAAACTATTTTTTAATAGGAACTTAATATATCTCCTACGGAGAAGGAGAAATACAAAATATATATATTATTATTAATTGAAAGTTTAATAAAAATATTATCCTTATCTAAATTATATATTATTATTATTTAATTAGAAAAAAATGAAAATTAAGATAAGAAGACACCAGAGATTGACACGTGTCAAAAAAAGAGATATAAATAATTATCTTTTTAACTAAAGATAATTATTATATATAAATTTATAGACTATAAATACTTATCTTTTTATGACACCTCTCTTCCACACTTATCTTATATTAAATAAATAAATTAATTAATGTTAAATCTTTCTCTCTCTAATACTTAACTATAAATATTTATCTTTTTAACTAAAGATAATTATTATACATAAATTTATAGATTATAGATTGTATATATCTATTTTTTTTACTAAAGACGCCTCTCTTTATACTTCTCTTATATTAAATAAAATAATTAATTAATATTAAATATTTTATTCGATTTTACTCATTCTCTATTGGGACATTACAATTACGACATTATAATACCTAATTATTTTGATTTGTTTAACGAGTAAAATGGAAAATGTTCCCTAAGTTAGCTCAAATTTTTTTTATTTCAGTTCAAAATTGAAACTTTTGTATTTGGTTCTTAAGGTTTTATTTTGTTGTCATTTTCATCCAATTGACAAACTGGCTTAGAATCTTATGTTAACTTATCCCCTTTTTGTCATTTTTCTCATTTAATTAAAATATATTATGTCATAAAATGATGATTATAACCTTCATTTAAATGAGGAAACCGTTAAAAAGAGAAGAAGTTAACATAAAATGTAACCCAATTTGCCAGTTGGATGAAATGACAAAAAAAATGAAATCTTAAGGACTCGGATACAAAAGGTTTAATTTTTAGACTAAAATGACAAAAATGATCTAAACTCAAGAACCATTTTAGGATTTTTACTATTTTTTAATTAAAAACTTCTTTCCTAGGATAAGATTATGTCTTGAGTTTTTAACCAAACTGTGTGTTACTTAAAATTATTTATTAAATGAATGTTTCTTAAAAGATTTAAATAACTACATTTATTCAACCCACACAATACACAGAGTTTTTTTATAGATATAATTTTTTTATTATTTAGTATACAAATTACATTTATTTAACTTGTGTAATACTGATAGTTTTTAAAGAATAATTTTTTAATATTTGATATATAAAATTTATTCTATTCAACTCGAACATTACACACTGTTTTAAAGATATAAATTTTTGTTATTTAATATATAACTGTTCTTAGAGATATAACTTTTTGATATTTAATATATAAAATTACATATATTCAACATGCGTAATAACGATGTTTTTAAAGATACATTATTTTTTTATTTAATATTAAATTACAATTATTCACTCCGTATAATATACGAGATTCTAACATAGTTATCTTATAAACAAAATAAATTTTAGTGGACCGACTCATATCATTAATTATTTCTTGACACACCGTCCAAAATACCATTTCCAAATTTTAGCAAATACATATTAACTTTTATGCTAAAACTTTATAATATTTTTATTCGTGATTTGAGTTTCTTAACTATTTATTTAAAAATGCGTTTATCAATATTTTATTAGATGTTATTAGACTAAAAGTCTCCTTATATTTTCATATAATATGTTTATCAACACACCAACTTTTACTTAATTAATAATATCTTTATTACTTTTCTTTTAATATGCAGTCACCATCGACATTATCTTTTTTGTTATTTATTTTTTAGACTCATCTTACTTTCACACCCTTTATTTTTTTATTTTCGCATCTTAGGTGTATACAGGTCGTATAACTTTATACGGCCCGTTAAAATGTTATTTCATAGAGATGTATGCAGTGGAATGTTTTTTTGTTTTACATGTATACGGGCCGTGTAATGTTATACGACCCGTATACAATTGTATATGAGCAATATAATATTATACGACTAAATGGGTTTATTTTGTGAGGTTTTATCCGGAGTTTGTAGGATTGTTTGCAGCTAAGGTTCAGAATGCTTGAAGTTTTATTTATAAACTTTTTGGTGAAATTTATTATCTTGTTATACGACCAAATGGGTTTATTTTGTGAGGTTTTATTCGGAGTTTGTTGGGTTGTTTGCAGCTAGGGTTCAGAATGTTTGAAGTTTTATTATAAACTTTTTGGTGAAATTTATTATCTTGTTATACGACCAAATGGGCTTATTTTGTGAGGTTTTATTCGGGTCAAGTGAAGCAATGAATAGAGGGATATATTTTACTTATTTTATGTTTAATATATGAAGAATATTATATAAGTTTTAGATAGTGTTTGTAAGGTTTAATTGCCTTGTGTAACTTTGATTGACATCTATAATTACATTTACACCCAGGCGGCACACCACCAGTAGTCTACTAGTCACCTTAACTCAAACTTTTCACCATCCCTTCCTCACCATTATCTTACTAAAAAAACACTAATAGGGGATCTTCGTCGTTATTATTCACTTACACTGGTACCTATTGGTCCGGGTAACATGTTATGTGGGTTCACTCGCCGGGGAGGATTACCGCCGGTGGTATGTGTTCAGAGTGAAAGTTCCCATACCTCCCTACATAAGTATATACCAAGAACAATTTCCTGAATTCGATTTCATTAAGAAGTAATGACTGCTGACTAATTGCAAAACTGTTTGTTGGGCTTCCAATGCTCACACAGGGTGATAAACAACGCTGATCTGGAATTGGAGAACCGTTGTGGACTTGTGGGTGGTAGTTGTTACCATATCCATTATCCCCTTGGTGGTTTCTATACCTATCTCCGCGTTGATAGCTTCCGTAACCGCCGTTTTACCTTTTTCTTCTATAAATATATTACTTAATTTAAAAAGAAAGAATTTTCTGGAAACCTTCATTACTACTCAAACCATGGCGTCTAAACCCTTGAATCCCAACGCTTCTCCTTACATTCCTTCGTCATCGGTCATTTCTTTATGTTTATTAACTGGTCGTTTGTTTGAGTCCTAACGAACTACTTTATCTTGAGTCCATACATGCATTCAATTCCCTCACATCATTACAAATTGTCAAAACATGAAACAACGGACAGTTAATGAACATAAAGCAAAAGCAAAGTAAACATGAGCTTATTTCATGTTTTGACAATTTGTAATGATGTGAGTGAATTAAATGCATGTATGGACTCAAGATAAAGTAGTTCATTATTAATTTAACGTGACAATGGATGTGATTTGTAATCGTAAGCGTCATAATGGTCGTTTGTTTGATTCCTAACACAGTTGGTATGTGTTAAGAGAGAATACGTCCATACATGCATTAATTCCCTCACATCAATACGGATTATCAGAACATGAAATAAGATCAAGCTTATTTTGCTTTTGCTTAATGTTTATTAACTGGTCGTTTGTTTGAGTCCTAATGAAATAACATTTCAAATTCATACACAACCTAAATCCATGAATTCCCTCGTCTTGTATTCATCAACGATCTTCTGATATTGAATTATACGTTCCTTGTAAAGGTTTTCCCAACTCACTGCTGGTGTATACCTTGTCGGTTGTCGCCAGTATCCTGACGGGGTAGGCATTGGATATTTCCCCATGTAACTTGACGTGAATAAACCGAAACCTTGATGTGTGAATATTAACTCCAGAAAAAAGGGAAATACGATGTATACAGGCCGTATAACTCTACCGTATACATTGTATACGACCAAGTAAAAGCTTATTTTCACATTGTATATACGGGCCGTATAATGTTATACGACCCGTATACGAAAATAAGTTTTTACCATGTATGATTATTAGGATAATTTTTTATTGTTATTTTGTAAAAGTAGATTGGTCAATATGCAATTTTGTCTTAAAAAGTTAAGCCTAAAAAGGGGATTTTTTTGTTTTTGTTTTTTGAACGGCTAAAAAGTGATTAGTTATTTAAGCCTCGCAGGTTGCGATGGACACGCATGTGGTTAATAAATATATGGCCACCAGTGATTGATGAGGTCAACGTAGAATTATGGACGGTCTCGATTTCCAATTTTTTAAGGAGAAAATTCACTCAAAATAACTTAAATGCAGTTGACTAAATGTTTCGTAAGGTTTCAAAATAGTAACCGGGATCGTGGAGGAGATCAAGACGAGCATCTTTTCATTCTTTTGTTGAATCTATGTAATCCAAATCTAAATTTAAACTATATAATAAAAAGAAACAATGAAAATATATAATAAAAAAAACAATGAAAAGACACTTGTCATTATTGTAAACCATCTTTAATTGGTTTCTTTTATTATATAGTTTAGATTAGATTATTATTTAATCAACGATGAATACGTATGTTCTTTTACAATCTAGTCATAGTAAATATATAGATTTTGTTTTAAACTTAAACTTCATTCAAACACAGCCACTACGCAGAAGGCAGGGAAACACTGCACAACCCAACAGAGACCAAATTACAAAATCGACATATACAAGGGATATTTACACCACTCGATCCGAGAAAGATCTTTGTGTTTAGACCTATGTTTTAACCAAATAAAGCCAAAAGATTTGATGTCGCCAAAGATACGGTCCGCAGAATACTCTCTCTCCGAAAAAACTTTTTCATTCCTCGCTCTCCACATACACCAACACGCCGTTATCATAATCCTGTGCAAAATCTCCGCTTTCCTTTTATCCATATTAGCATTCTCAAACATGTTCAGAATGTCCCTGATAGAAAAAAAGGATGAACGGCGGTAACTTGAACCAATTGCTAATGTTCATCCAGACCCTGTACGACACCTCGCACGATGTAAAAAAAATGAACCGTAGTTTCCGTCCCATCATCACACATCGGGCAAGCATCAGACTCCAGCGCCACATTTCTCTTTATTAGCGTCGCTTTAGTCGGAATACGATCAAATTCCGCTCTCCACATCAGGATGTTGCATTTGGAAGGAACCCACTTACAACATCTCATACAGAAGTTCCCACTGTTATCGTACTCCTTATTCATCAAAGCTTTGATCGATCCAACCGAGAAGGAACCCGAGGCGTTCCTCATCCATTTCCATCTATCCTTCACATCTGATAAAGAAACCGAAGCCACCCTGGTTTGACAGTCGACCCATTCAGCAATCTCCTCTGCCGATGAAGGTTGTCTGACCCATCTCCACCCACCGACTAGAGTTACACCGGTCAGCCACCGTACATTTTTTATCACTTTCCAACCTAAACAACCGCGGCCATTGATCTTTCAACGGAACATCCAGCAACCACGGATCCAACCAAAAACGAATTTTCGTCCCGTTTCCAACCATGCCCTTATTAAAATCACTGGTAGTCTTACATCCAATTTTTCTGTTTTTTTCGGTTCTAACAATGGCACTCCAACATCCCGACAAATTCTTCTTCGAAGGCAGGAACGACCACCCCCCTGTTACCATTATGACACGAATCTATAACCCTTTTCCACAAGTTGTTTTCTTCCACTCTGTACCTCCAAATCCATTTTGCCAACAGCACATCGTTCACATCTTTCAGTTTGCTAATTCCCAATCCACCTTCGGCTTTAGGAGTAGACACCCTATCCCAAGCAACCCACGGGATCTTCTTAGAGTTACTCGCTCCAGCCCATAAGAATCTCCTCATAATCGCCCCTAACCCGTTGATAACGCCGCAAGGAGCTTTGAAGAGCGACATGAAATACACCGGGAGACTCTCTCAAACCGATTTTAAGAGAACCAATCTGCCTCCAATAGAGAGATTTCGAGCCTTCCATGAAGCTAAGCTAGATTCCAATGTATCATAAATCGGCCTCCAGTTACATAGCCTATTCATGTTGGCTCCAACAGTTATACCAAGGTAGGAAAACAGATATTCCCCAACTTAGCATCCCAAAACAGAAGCCATGTCTTCCACCTCCTCTTGGTTTACCCCTACTCTAATTAGACTCGATTTGTTTATATTGATTTTTAGGCCCGAACACAAGTGAAAGACTCTAACGATTCTAGCGACATTTTTAATATTCCTTTCCGACCATTCGCCCATAACTAGGGCATCATCAGCATAGAAAATGTGAGATATGCTTAGATCGCTACCGAGTCTCACACCTTTGAACTCCCCCACCGACGATGCTTCGGAAATGATGCATGAAAGAGCTTCCATAATGATGAGGAACAGGAAAGGAGAAAGAGGATCTCCTTGCCTAATTCCTTTTCGCATTGGAATTCGTACGTAGGGCTCCCATTTACCAATATCGAAGACCTTGCCGGTTTAATAATCCCGCTCACCCACTTACACCACACCGGGGGAAATCCCATCTGGTCCAACATATCTATAAGAAAAGCCCAATTAACGTTGTCATAAGCATTTTCGAAGTCTATTTTTAACAGGAACGGTTTTTTTCTTTCCTTTCTTCAGCCAAGTCAACACCTCATTAAGAATCAGAGGGTTGTCCAAGATAAATCTATTTTTGATAAAAGCTGTCTGAGTATCCACAATAACCTTTCCAATCACCTTTTTTATTCTGTTAGCCAAGCACTTCGAGATTACCTTGCTGATGGTGCCAATCAAGTTTATAGGCCGGTAGTCCTTGAATCCAATAGGATCCTTTTTCGGTATGAGCGATAAAAGACGAACTGCATCCTTCACTGATCGATCCCGTAATATGAAAATGGTTCATGATGTTGATAAAATCATCCCTTAAGTGCTCCCAAATTTTTTTCTGAACCCGAAATTAACCCCATCTGGCCCCGGGGCCCGGTCCGAACCGCAACCAAAACCAACATCTTTAACTTCATCACATGAGAACTGAAGCACAGTGGATTCAACTTCTAACCTTGTCAGTCTTCTAACGTTAGGACTCACCAGCCTTGGCCTCACCTTCCGAAATTCCTTGAAGTGGTTCCCGAAGAAACATTGGGTTTCTCTCTTGACAATGGCCGGTTTAGTCACCCATTCGTCCCCTACCATGACCCTCGGAATACCATTTTGGCCTTTCGATTATTTATGAAGTTGTGGAAGAAAGCGCTATTTTCATATCCATTCAAAGCCCAGTTAATTATAGAATGTTGTTTCAAGTCCTGGTTTTCCATCAATCCGATTTCCTCTAACTCTTTTTTGCATTCCGTGTATACCCATAACTCCTCCTCAGCGAGATCTCTATCCTCCGCAATCTTGTCCAAGGTTTCCATTTCACTTTTAATCATCTCTGATCGGAGTGTCGCGCCCCGGTCAAAGATAATACTTAATGCCCGAATTACCTTTAACAAATGCGTTAGTGGTAGTAAGGGGTCGATCCATGAAGAGTATGTGGTTTACATATGGATTAATCTAATTATGAAGTTGTCACGTTTTATGAAGCTTGCTATTTTGATTAACTTAACTTGTTGGTTGGAAAAGGTGTCGGAGTTCACCGACAATGTTTATGAATGTGATTAATTACTACGATTATTCAAACATAAGTAAACGCAATTGCAAATGATGATTTAACAGTAATGAGAAAAAGGGTTCACACCCGGTTTCAGTAATTGCAATCCTAGGGTTTCTACAAGTTTTAGAATTGACCTAATCGGATAAATGATTAACGGATTTAGTGTACCGTGACTTAGGTGTCAATAATTATCAACATTCATGAGAATGGATAAGAATACACTTTATAATCAACACAAGTAAATCCTAACCAAGATAACGCATAAGTGCAAAAATTCATTTCACAAAGTCATAACTTTATCATCGTTCGACGATTTGCAAATCCAATTCAATTGCACGACAATTATCAAAGATGTTCTAATCAAAACACAATTTGTCACACAAGCCAAAACTAGCACAAATCAAAACCCTAGAATTAACAACTACCTACACCGGGGTGAAACCGAGGTGATTAGCCGCTCATGGTCGAAGGAACTTGATCACCGGATAATGAAAGCTCGAGTCTTGACATCTTGGAACTTGGTAATGGAGATGGATGGTGATTAGGGTTTATGTGGGATGGTGATGATGAATGGATGAAAGGTTTGATGATGAAGGTGATGGTGGTGGTGTTAGGGTTACGATTGAAAGATGAATTCAGATGAGTTGGACGGATTCGATTGATGGAATATGATGATGGTAGGTGATTGTGGCTCCAAGAACTTGTTCAAACTCCAAAAACCATAACTCCTTGGAAATGGTCAAAAAGTCTCTTTTAATTCGTCCCCAACTCAACAAACCAAAAAATTCGCGAAGTAGATTTAAAAGGCCCGTCGCCCACGGCTTGATGTCCCGTCAGCGATGAATCATGCATTTGTTGATTTCATCCTATGCGCTAATCTGCTATCTACGAACAAGTTTGAGCGACGGTTGAGGAAGCACGATGCGTCGCCGACGGGCCTCTTGGGCGTCGGCGACGGTGCCTACAAAGCTAACTATCTGATTTCTTCATTTCGAGGTTCCAATAGATTCAGTTCGCACCCCGGTGCTCCGTTTGGCTCCCGATTAGCTCCTTAAACTTCATAAGACCTGTAAATCACAAACCTCATTAAAAGTAGGCTATCCAAAATTAAAAGTTACGTAAAAACATGAATTTAAACCTAAACAAACACCGGTTTTCGACCACGTATCAATCTCCTTCTTTTCTTTTTCTTTAAAAATAGACTTATCTCTCCATTCTTTAATGCACCCCCTAATGTGTTTAAGTTTCAAACTCAAACTCACATCCGGAAGCCCTTCACCTTTAAACGACTCAAATGCTTTATTCACTTCTCTCTGAATCCCTCTCTATCAAACCAGGAATCAAACACTCTGAACGGTTTAGGACCAAAACGATTGTTAACCACCAATAAAAGTAACGGGGAATGATCAGAGTGAATTCTCGGTAAAGTCCGTAAACAAGCATCCGTCCATTTGGAGAAAAATTCATTGCACACCATTATTCGGTCAATCTTACTATGTTTGTTCCCCTTCTTTGTGTAGCATGTGAAACGTTTATCTCTCATATAATACTCCCTTAAATCAGCTGAGAAGATGAAGTTATTCAAATCGTTAGCACTTGTGGGGTTAAAAATGGAGTTCTTTCTCTCGCTCCTGAACCTGACCGAGTTAAAGTCACCCAAAATAACCCACCATCCCGTGGTGCTGTTTTTCACATTAACAATCGAGTCCCACAAGTTCCTCTTCATCACCACACTCTGGGGAGCATAAACATTCAAAACGTTTACGACCTGATCACTTCCTTTTAAAACCCCTCTAACCAGCAGAAAATGACGATTTTTAATCGTACTCGACATTCAAACACACTTTCATCCCACATACACAACATGCCCCCTGACCTGCCATCAGCTTCAATATAATCGGACCCAAACTTAGAGTTCCCCCAGTACATACTAATATTAAAATCCGATAGGTCCTTAAACTGCGTTTCTTGGATAGCCAAAAATGAGACCCCCTGAGATTCTTTAATTTCCCTAATCCAATCCGCCTTATCTTTCCTTCCCATACCCCTGATATTAACTGAGAGAAAATTCATTGCAAACCTGATTGGATCCCTTCTTCCCTGATCGAGTCAGCCACCAGGTCCCTAAAATTCCTCAGATTTGCACCAATGACTGCTCCTATTCGAATTGTATCGTTCACCTCCTGATCTGTTTGATTCTCCATACGTGTGGCCCTCTCAACCTTCTCGTTATCCTCTTCTACTTCGCCCTCTTCCGCCGATCCTGACTTATCTTTCTCCGACCTTGAAGACCCGGTACAGTTGACATTTAGATCCCACCCCAACTCCTTATCCTTATTCATGTTGCTACTAATCCCATCTATATTCTGAGTGTTGTTGGCATGGTCCAATATTTCATATAAGTTAAATGGATCGTATGAGTTATCAGTTCTGGGCCTCGTCTTAGCAATGGCCTGGTCCGAGTCATCCATGTTAGCACCTTGGGCTTGGGAAATGGGCTTACTTCTCCTTCTGAATCCCCTGTTTCTTTTTAAAAATATAGTATTATTAACATTAATTATGTCGCCAACACCAATCTCTTCATGTGACCCCTTCTCTTGGGAATAAAAAAGTTGATCCTCCGAGGAATTAAATGTCTTGTCTTTTGGCGCCCTTTGGGATTCTAACGGTCTCTCTCCCCAGAGAAATTGGATGGTCCTGACTTTCGATATCCTCCGCTTGAACACCATTTTCCGGTTGACCTTTCCGGGATTCAGAAAATAACTCGTCGTCCTATTCCGAAGATCGTTTGGTATCCATCATGCTACAATCATCCCCTTCCTTAGAGATACAATCCGAAATCCAGTCTCTTGTTTCCTCCACGATCCAAACCTTAAATCTCTTCTTATCCCAAACAAGGGTCAATTCTTCGTTAATCAACTTACCATCTCCCACAATAATCCCTACACAGTCATAAGATAAGTTTCTGTCATCTTGATGAAGCTGTGACGCGTGAATTACCTTACCAAACCTTCTTTCAATCGAGTCGTAAACTTCATTGTCACTTAAGTGGAGTGGGACACCATGAATATTCAACCAAGCAATTATCTCATACGGCAGGGATTGCCCTTCCCACACATCTAGGGACGAAAACCACGGGTGGTTCGCCCTCGCTCCGTAGAGAATGTAAGGAGCACATAAAATCTGCCAATATATTGAATCTCCATCCCCGCTACTCCTGCTTTGGAAGCCAAGCAGTCGAGAGTTCTCAACGTTACGAGATCTATCACCCTACCGACCAAAGCTCTCCTATATCGGTCTTTGAATGCCTGAACAAACTCTGACACTTCAATAATCTCCTCTTGATTGTTTTGTCTCTGGCCCTTCATTAACACATCCTTCCAAGACATACCCCTCTGCTGGTTAGCCAATAAAGGATTCCTTTCCGGTTTTCTGCCTCTCCGGGAACTGCTGAGTGTTCCGGTATTCCATCGGGGGACATGGTTGCTCCCCTCCGGTACTAGTGAATTTGGCGACATTCACCTTTAACTGTTGTCTCCCATCTTCGTATTGTGCATATTCTTCTCCAGCTCCCTAGTGTCTTTCATGTTGTTGAAACTAATAAACCCGAACCTGCTCCCTTTTGAGTCTCTCCTTCTAGCTATGTAAATCCACACAATCTCCCCCATATCCTTGAAGAGCTCCTCTAAATCCCTTGAGCTGCATCGTTCCGGCAGGTTTCCGACGAGAAACTTGGTCACATTCTCTCCTCCTCTCCCGCTGACTCCTCCTCTCCCTCTGCTCCCCATTTTTTCTTTGCTTGCGACTAATTAGTAAATAAATAGATAATCTACTATTGATATATTTAGATTATTATAACAAAAATATTAAAAATTTCTATAAGATGATATAATAATAATAATAATAATAATAATAATAATAATAATAATAATAATAATAATAATAATAATAATAATAATAATAATAATAATAATAAAATCCCTTTTAACCCGTACAAAAATGAAGTTTTTTTAAATATAACTTTTTTTTATTATTTAGCATATAAAGTTACATTCCTTCCACCCGTGAATACATAGGGTTTTTTAAAATATAACTTTTTTATTGTTTGGTATATTAAATTACATTTATTCAACCCGCACAAAAACGAGGTTTTTAAAGATATAACTTTTTTATTATTTAATATATAAAGTTATATTTACTCAACACATGTAACACATGAGGTTTTTAAAAATATATTGTTTTTTATTTAGTATATAAAATTACATTTATTCAACCCGTGTAATACACAGGGTTCTAACCTAGTAAGAAGATAAAGGAAACATGTATAGGAGCTGGATTCATGGAGTTCTTATAATTAATGTCTGATTGTATTTTCTTTTTATGTATTACATGAATGTTCTCATAATAAATTATATTATTTAATAATGTTAAAAGAAATGTTTACGTAAAGTTTCAAATGAAAAAGTGTTATATTAAGAATTTTGATTTTAATGTTAATGAGATGACTATGCTTATTAAATCAAAATTGGTTTAAACTTATTTAGTTAAATCAAATTTGGTTTAAACTTATTATTTGTTACTGAATTCAAATTTAAATTATATTCGAATATGATTTCCTACTATATAAAATTTGATAAAAAAATTATAATTATTTGATAAGTTAGGAAATATATAAATATTATATTTGTTTTTAACCTTAGTTAGAAAAGATATGAATAGTATATTTGTTTTCAATATTAATGACACACTTACGTATTTTAAATCAGATTTTCTAATAAGGAAATGATTAATTACGAAATTTGAATTAGAATCGAAACCATTTATTACTTCAAAAATTTTAATTCAATCCAATTAATAATTGAGGAAAAAATTAGTTATTATATTTGATTTTAATGTTAATGAGACTATTATGTTTTTAACATCAAATTTTAGTTCATAATTAAGGAAAGATTTAAATATATATATATAGGGGAAGGATAAAACGAAAACCCACTTGAGTTGAGAAAATTCAAAAAACCTTTGTAAAAACCCCATATAACATTTTTATTTATTTTTTAAATAGGAAATGTAGCATACATATATTTGAACATTTTTATAAAAGAAACACAAAAAAACGCCGAGTAGTTTAATTTTTTTTAAAATGTTAAAAAAATCATGTTACATAAAATATAGGTAAAAAAATGTAACATACAAATTTGAAGATTTAAAAAAAACCAAGTAGGCGCTTTTTATATTTTTTATAAAATTGTTTAAGTACATTAATGTTACATTCTCCTATTTTTTAGGAAAAAATAAAAATGCTACATAGGGTTTTCTTGAGTTTTCTCAACTTAAGTGGGTTTTCGTTTTATCTTCACCTATATATATATATATGTATATATATATATATATGTATATATATATATATGTATATATATAAAATTCAATGAGAAAACTTTAAACCATATGTTTTGATCAAACCCTTGTGTTTTCCCTCCTAAATACAATAACAATGGATTAAGAGGTTGTCGCATGACACTTAATATTCTAAATGAACGCCAAGTGGCCAACCTTTGTTTTTATTTATTATAATGTATAGATTTACCTAGCATCTTAGTAGATTTAGTGTTTCAATAAAATCTATTTAAAAAGAAAGAAAAACCATTCCGACAGGATTTCTCTTTTTTTTTGTGCACAAGTTATTCAATGCATATAAAAAAAGAACTAAAGAAAACTCCTCGACAAAAATGATATTTTCAACACTTTCCGTCAAGATTTATGAAACCAAGAATGAAACCAAACAAATGACGCAATTGTTAGGTTACAGTGGTATTTTCAGATTTAATTTTAAACCAAACAAGTTGATTGTGTGTGTGTATATAGGTGTGTGATATATGTTTAAAATTAAACACAAAATATACAAATCAATGAATACATGTTAGCCCGATTTCCTTTATGGTATCTGAGCATCTCCCATTTTGGTCTGTCTATTCAGATTCTTGATGGCAGTTCCTCTACCACATACGTGGTAGTTCGCATCAACTATACTCACTTGCTGCTTTTATGTTTGTTTCTCGTGAGATTGGCATTCTCGGTTGGGTCATCCGCCGCGTGATGATGTTTTGTCTAGATGTTCATTTTTACATCTGACAAACAAAACCCAACACACACATTGTACTACTTGTAGTGTTTTGATATTGACTATAGTGCCTTTTACATCAGTTGTATCTCATTCTACTTTATAAATTTCATTACTTTCATTGATGATTTTAGTCGATTTACATGGATGTATCCTTTGACTTGTCGTGCTCCTGGCCTCATTTGTGGTTCGATGGCTCGTTTTCTTTCAGATTATGGCATTGCTTATCACATTTCATGTCCCTACACTCCCCAACAGAATGGGGTTGCTGAGTAAAAACCGCCAACTTTCTGAGGTAGCTCGACCTATTGTTTCATGCTCGGTTACCAAATAATTTATGGTATGATGCATGTGCCATTATTGCCTTCCTTATTAACTAGGTACCATCACCGGTTCTTCATCACTCATCTCCTTACGAGATTCTGTTTGGATCTCGTCCTGATTACTCTCTTCTTCGTACCTTTGGGTATTTGTGTTATATGTTTCTAGGTGATAAGCGGATAAACTTTCACCCAAGTCTATTCCTTGTATCTTTGTTAGTTATGCTCCATCAAATCTCGGTTATATCTATTATGATCCTTATATGCCTCGTACGTAAACTTCTCGACATGTTCGATTTGATGAGTCAAATTTTGACATTCCAGGGAGTTCTAATACTCCCATAACTTCTTCAGATTCTATTAGTTTCTTAATTTTCCT
This sequence comes from Scalesia atractyloides, assembly GCA_947069175.1. Classification (NCBI taxonomy): domain Eukaryota; kingdom Viridiplantae; phylum Streptophyta; class Magnoliopsida; order Asterales; family Asteraceae; genus Scalesia; species Scalesia atractyloides. Next base: position 71,113,020 of record CAMTDV010000005.1, on the reverse strand, counting down.
CCTTCGCTTTCTACTTCCATTTCTTCTCCTTCCTCTTTATCTTATCCTATTATTTATCCTCATCTTCTCCCTTTATTTCCACTCCTAATATTACTTCACCTCCTTTTCTTCCTCCTCCTTCTCCTCTGACTCACCTCATGGAACTGATGTAATGCAAATTACATCTGTTTCCATGTATAGTTTGTATACTATTTTGAGTTTTTTTTGCGTCATTTTATCATTGGTTTTGTATATTATGGTGTCTTGTTGCTTTGCAGGGTCCTGAGAGTGAAAACGAGCTGAAACATGGAAGAAACGAGCACCCAGGAGGAGGTTTGGCTTAGTGAAGGATTCTCATGAAATTAAAATGGATATTTGAGATGATGAGAATATATAGAATTGCATTACGAACCCGTAGGCGAAAACGGTGAAGAAAACGGAGTTGAAACGAAGAAGTTATGGCCGAAACAGTTTTCTCAGTTCGTAGGACATTGGCGCTACGCGACGGAGAACCCAATAACTAGTCGCGGGACGCGGCGCCTATCCTGATCAACGCATAAAACTTCGTATTTAAGCCCTATTTAAGCTCATACTTAACCCTAATCAATCCTAGACAACCCTAGACGAATTGGGATACGTTTGGGCGAATTTAGCAGCTGTTTTAACACGGAATTGAAGACAAGGTAACTCAGGAATCATTTGGTAGGAGCTAGAAGTCAAGAGATCGAATATTAATGGGTTTTGTCTTCCCGGTTTACCTTGTTTCTTAGTTTTCTCTCTTATATTTATGAATTCCTTTTTTGAAACTTCTGGTTTGATACTTGCAATCATGTTTCTTGGCTAAACCTTTTAAACTACTTGGTTGTGATGAACAAATAGTTAAAGTTTGGATTTTATTGGATGTTAATGATGTTTATAGATTTATCTTGAAAAGTAAACAACCGTGGTTCTTTGATTAGGTGTGTATGCATATCTTTACATGTTAATTGATTGATTATTTGTTTCACATAGATTCTTCTGATGAATGTCTTTCATATAATGAGTTTATGTTGGTTCTCAGGTCATTTAGGGTTTTGGGTAATGTTATGGTGAATTGGCCAATAAACCATAGAAACAATTTTCATGATTTATTTCGGTTTGATATTCTGCTAACTCTAGACATCGTGAGGTGCTAAGTTATTAATAGGTATGGGTTGGTAAATTGCTCGGATTAGGTCTTTGTGAGAAGTCCAACTTAGTTGCCTTGCCAATATCTTATCTATTAAACCAAATTGAGTTCCATAGTTGCTTTAGACTTCTCATTGTGAGGTAGTTAGTCACTGTAGGGCACTTTTCTACATATTTATATAATCGTGAGGGAGTCTAGTTAACTGGTAGTCATAAAAATCCTGTAGAGTTCCGTAGGTGTATTCCCGAGAAGGGTAGGGAGTCCTGTTCGGTTTCTCTCAGGGTTTAGCATTTTAAAGATCCCGGTTACATATCACATTAGCATCTGATAGAAAGGCATACGATAACATTTGGGAGTCCAACCTAGGTAGTTATTTGTCATCATCTGAATTCGTTCTCAGTCCTAGTTCATGTCTCCGTTAGTTTTAGTTAATTTAGTTAATATTTAATTTAATTGCATCATATGATATTTAGAAAACCTCGCTCAAACAACAAAACAAATTAAGTCGTGTCAGTCTTTGATTAGTGAGTCGAGTCTAGTTAACATAGTTAGAGAGTCTCATCGGTTCGCGATGTGTGGTCGAAAACCGGTGTTCTTATATGTTTAAGCTTATGTTTTTATGTAACTTTTAGTTTTGAATAGCCTACTTTCGATTGGAGTTGTGTTTTGCAGGTCTAACAAAGTTTAAGGAACTATTCAGGAGCTATACGGAGCATCAGGGAGTGAACGGGATCAACCGGGAAAGAGAAATGAAGAAAACGGAAACCAAGAGTTGGACATAGCGTCAACGACGCCCATATGGGTTGTCGGCGACGCCCCTTGGTTGCTTGTGTCGGCCAGAAACTCGCGTAGACAGATAAATAAGGCGTCAGCAAAAAAATAGGTTTTCCAAGGGCTGTCGGCGACGCCTTCCAGAAAGTGCATTTCTAATTTTCCTTGTTTTGCGTTTTTGGACGAATTAAAGCCCATTTTTTTGGTCTTTTGAGGGGAGTTACGGATATTTTGAGTTTTGAACACCACTTTGGAGCCAAGAACACCCCAACCTTCAATCTAAATCCATCCAATTCACCTATCATCATCCGAATTCATCCTCCATCATTCGATCCTAACCCTAATCACCATCAATTCCATCATCCCACCAATCCATTCATCATCACCACTCATCCTAAACCCTAACCTTCATCAACATCACATTCAAGGCTTCAAGATGTTCAAGTTCAAGAATTGCTCATCCGGTGATCAAGTTTCGTTCGTCATGAGCGGCTAATTCTCGAGGGTTTCACCCCAGTGTAGACATTTGTAAGGATTTCTAGGGTTTTCTATTTGTTTATTATTTGGTTTGTGCCAATTTGAATTGCATTTAATCATTGGATAATTGTCTTACGTTTGTATTGAATTTACAAACTGTCGAGTGAGATGTCACTTCCCAACCGATGGCGGAATCATCGGGGTGCGACACTAAGCGAAGCAGATTTTTCAAGAGAATCCATAACGACTATTTAAGCGATAATATTTAAAAGGTTCGATTTCCCATACAATCAAACATAAAATCCTCAATCAAGTGTCCATCCCTCCCACCTTATGCTACTGAGCAAAACATAGGCTCGAGAGGTCTTTTTGGAGCGAGTTTTAGCCACTTTACAGGAACTCGGGCTAATCCGGGCGAACTTGTCGGTTCCTATGGCTCAGTCCAGTTCGTGCAAAGTGACGATATCGTCCTTGTGCTTCCGGATCTGAGATCTTGCATGACAACGCCTCGTTCCACTTCATAGTGAACGAAACATACGTCACTTAGTCCGTATTTTGTGTAAAAATCAATGTTTAAATAGGTTTTGCTCAGATCTAACACTTGGTGAGTCGAAATCATTAAGATTTCTAACTTGGGAAGCCAAAGCTAAGCCCAAATACACTCGTTTAGTGTAGATCTAAGTGAAAAGAAGAATTTTTGTAGAAAAAGATGAAGATTTTCATAAACAGAAGAGTTTTGATGAAAACGAAGGTAATCCTTGTGTAAAATCGTAGTGAAAACGTTGTAGTTTGCATAAAACGAGTTGATTCTTACTTGGAAAACAAGGGTTTTCGGTTTTGGGAGCTCTGGAGTGAAGTTAGCAGCAAGGGTTGAATGAATGAGGAGTTGGATAGGTGAGGAGAAAACAAGTGGGCAGACATCAAGTTCGGCCGAACTTGACACCATTCCAAGCGAACTTGGCCAATTCTGCTTGAATGGTACAAGTTCGAGCGAACTTGTTGTTTATTTAGTTGTTTTGGTGGCCTGACCAACTTCGGGCGAAGTTGGGGTGCCAACTTCGACCGAACTTGGCCTGGTGGCTACGTTTTATTCGTTAGGTGCTCGTTCGGTGATTCGGTTCATATTAGATAGTTGTGTTAAGTGTTTTAGCGAAGCATTAAGTGTTGGGATAATAAAATGATGCGATTTAGCGATTTATGCGAGTGAGAGCGTTGCGATAGCGAGTACAACCATAAAACATAAAGCACACATAACACATAAATAACATAATGTAACATAATTATCCGCGATTTGAGTTTGCGTTGAGAGTTGCGAGTATTAAGCGATTTAAATGCGATAAATAAGCGATGTAATATGTGTTTTAACCATTATAATTAATCCCAGATTACAAAACGATACAGAAAACAGAAATGATGGTAATAATAAGGACTCGGATAACAATCCGAAAGATCGGGTTGTTACAGTCTCCCCTACTTTAGGGAATTTCGTCCCGAAATTCAGGTAGCGGCCATAACAAAGAGATGAGGATATTTAGCTTTCATATCACTTTCGAGTTCCCAAGTGAACTCGGCGCCGAGTTTGCCTACCCATCGGACTTTCACAATAGGAATGCGAGAGCGTCGAAGTTTTTTGATCTCTCGATCCATGATTTCTACTGGCTTTTCCATGAAGTGCAGCGTGTCGTTTATTGCAAATCTTCTAGTGGCATATGAAGATTTCCTTCAGGTAAACACTTTTTAAGGTTTGAGACGTGAAAAGTTGGGTGTATGTTGCTGAGTTCTTTCGGTAATTCGAGTCGGTAGGCCACTTTGCCAATTCTTTCCAGAATCTTAAAGGGACCCACATATCGTGGCGCTAGTTTCCCTTTCTTTCCGAAACGGATCACTCCTTTCCAAGGTGAAACCATTAAGAGAACGTGATCTCCCACTTCGAATTGTAAGGGCTTACGACGTTTATCGGCATAACTCTTTTGAAGACTTCGAGCTTTCAGGAGATTGTCTCTGATTTGGAGGATCTTGTCTGTCGTTTCTTGTATTAACGTTGGACAAGTGATCTGAGCGTCTCCGATCTCGTGCCATACAATAGGCGATCGACATTTTCTACCGTATAATGCCTCAAAAGGTGCCATTTGAATACTAGTATGATAACTGTTATTGTACGAAAATTCTATTAAAGGTAAGTGCGTATCCCAATTACCACCAAAATCTATAACGCACGAACGAAGCATGTCTTCAAGGGTGCGAATCGTGCGCTCAGTCTGACCGTCGGTTTGAGATGGAACGCAATAATAAGGCTAAGCTTAGTACCGAGTGCGGATTGGAAAGTCTCCCAGAGACGTGACATAAAGCGATCGTCGCGATCAGAGATATATCACGAGGCGTCCCGTATTGACAAATGACTTCGTCGGTATAGATTTGTGCTAATCGTTCTACCTTATAGTCTTCTCGTATGACAATAAAATGAGCAGATTTCGTAAGTCCATCGACGATAACCCAAATGTTATCGTGAGCAGAAGAGGTGCGAGGGAGTTTCGTAATAAAATCCATAGCTATACTCTCCCATTTCCATACCAGGATGTCGGGCTGTTCGAGTAAGCCAGAGGGTCGTTGGTGTTCGGCTTTAACTTTCGCACAAGTTAAGCACTTTGAAACATACAAAGCAATATCCTTTTTCATTCCCGACCACCAATACCTAGAACGGAGGTCCTGGTACATCTTGTCGACGCCGGGGTGAATGGAATATCGAGACTTATGGGCTTCGGTCATTAGTACCTCTCGTAGGTTGTTGCGGCTAGGGATCCAAATGCGATTCAGAAAGTAATAGATCCCGTTAGACTTATTCTTCAGCTGAGTTTTGGCACCACATTTCATCTCCTCGAACAAAGTGTTCTCAATGAAACATGCATGTTGAGTTTAACGAATCAGGGTTTCGAGTCTATTATGGGTTTGGGCATCATGAATGCTATACACATAGCTTCGTCGACCAAGAGCATCGGCTACGACGTTTGCTTTGCCAGGATGGTAGCGCATCTCACAATCATAGTCGTTGAGAAGTTTAACCCATCTGCGTTGGCGCATGTTTAGTTCTTTCTATATGTTGTAAGCTCTTGTGGTAGGTGAATACCGTACACTTTGTGCCATAAAGGTAGTGTCGCCATATCTTTAACGCAACAATGACTGCACCGAGTTCGAGATCGTGGGTAGTATAGTTCTTCTCGTGGATTTTGAGTTGTCGAGACGCATACGCGATAACTTTGTCTCGTTGCATGAGAACACAACCGAGACCTAGGTTAGAGGCATCGCAATAGACGACAAAATCGTCGTCTCCGTCGGGAAGACGGGAGCATCGCAAAGCATACGCTTGAGAGTCTGAAAGGCTTCCTCTTTTTTGGAACCCAAACAAAAGGTTTATCCTTATGAGTCAAAGAGGTAAGAGGTACGACGATTTTTGAAAAATCGGCGATGAATTGGCGGTAGTAACCCGCCAATCCGAGGAAAGAACGGATTTCGGACGGATTCTTCGGAGTATTCCAACTCTTTACAGCTTCGATTTTGGCAGGGTCGACGTGGATTCCTTGGTCATTGACGACGTGACCGAGAAATTGAACTTCACTAAGCCAAAATTCACATTTGGAGAATTTGGCGTAGAGACGGTTTCCTTGGAGAAGTTTGAGAACCAAACTAAGATGTCGCGCGTGTTCGGCTCTCGACTTCGAGTAAATAAGAATTTCATCGATGAAAACAATGATGAAATGATCCAAAAAGGCTTTGCACACACGGTTCATCAAATCCATGAAAACCGCAGGCGCGTTTGTAAGTCCAAATGGCATGACCACGAATTCAAAATGGCCATAGCAAGTACGAAAGGCAGTTTTTGGAATGTCTTGCTCGTATACACGTAGCTGGTGATATCCGGAACGTAAATCAATCTTGAAAATTAGCACCTTGGAATTGGTAAAATAAATCATCGATTCGAGGAAGAGGGTAGCAGTTCTTTATCGTGAGTTTGTTAAGTTCACGATAATCGATGCACATTCGAAACGTCCCATATTTCTTTTTCACAAAAAGAACGGGTGCGCCCCAAGGTGAAGTGCTCGGGTGTATGAAGCCTTTATCAAGAAGCTCTTGAAGTTGACTAGATAGCTCGCCCATTTCGGATGGTGCAAGGCGATAGGGAGCTTTAGTGTGCAAGTGTAGCACCGGGGATTAGATCGATACAGAATTCGACATCAGGAGTAGGGGTAAACCAGGTAAATGGTCAGGAAAAACTTTAGGAAAATCACAAACAACAGGTACGTCTTTCAAGGTTTTCTTTTCCTTCTCTGGGTTCATGATGTGGGCTAGAAAAGCAATGCATTGCTTACGCAAATGCTTGTTCGCTTGAGTACATGACAAAAGCATCAACTTCTTTGAAGGAGTTTCACCATAAACATGTAGTTGATCACCGTTAGAAAGGGGAAAACGAATCATTTTATCGAAACAAACGACTTCAGCACGATTCTTGCGAAGAAAATCCATGCCTACTATGACATCAAAACTACCTAATTGCATAGGTATGAGACTGATCGAGAAGCTGTGATTGTTAAGCTCGAGAATACAATCACGTAGAACGGAGTTAATGGTAACGCTTCTTCTGGTGGTGATTTCGACGTCGACGGTACTTGGGAGATTAGTGCGTTTACATTTTAAAAGCTTTTCAAATTCTAATGATACAAAACAGTTATCGGCTCCAAGATTAAATAAGCAAGAAGCATAAATACCATTTTTGAGGAACGTACCATTGACAACATTGTTGTCATTCTGAGCCTGGCGGTGATTGATGTTGAAAGCCCTTCCATGCACAGCCTGTGGTTGTTGCTGCTGCGGCGGCTGTGGTGGCCGTTGCTGAAGCTGCTGCTGGTGCGGTTCTTGTTTCACGGTACGGTTTGGGCAAACATTGTTGAAATGATTCGGGTCACCACATGTGTAGCAAGCACATGCCTGAACTGCTGGTGCTTGCGGTGCCTGGTTGAGAGGAGCAATGTTGAGAGGAGCTGGCGGAGCTGCGAGAGCGGGAGGAGCTTACTGACGTGGACCAATACGGCAGTGCGCCGTGAAGTGCTCGTAGATGTTGCAGTTGGCACAAAAGCGGCAGTTTCCTCCAACCGCATGATGGTATGTACACTTAGAGCACAGAGGGTGAGGTCCAGTGTATGCACGCTTAGCAGCGGGTGCGTTGGGAGTAGTAGCTTAGCGAGACTGGGAGTTCGGAGCTGGAACCATTGCGCAGTTCTTGTTGTTACCCTTTCGCTTGCGGTTCTGTTGACTTGAATTGGAGGCTTGAGATGGAGCAGTATCGGCGCTTGGCTTGGTAGTATCTTGGCTGAGGTTCTTGGTTGAGACATTGAAAGCTCCAGCCAAGACTCGCTTATTGTTGATCTCGGCTGCAAGTTGGTAAGTATCTTCGATCTTAGTCGGCCTAGCTGCTTGAACAAAGTAGGCATCACAGTCGGGGAGAGCGCGAAGATACTTCTTGATAGCTTTCTCAGTAGTATCCACCTGACCTGGGCAGATAAGGCTGAGCTGCTTGAAGCGGGCGGTGAGACCTGCATTGTCACAACCGTTTTGTTTGATACCCCAAAATTCATTTTCCAACTTTTGAATTTCGTGAGGTGGGCAGAACTCTTTGATCATGAGCTCCTTAAGTTCTTCCCACGCGAGAGAGTAAGCTCCGTCGTTACCACGCCTGTTGCGCTCGGCGGTCCACCAGTCAAGTGCCCTTGACTGAAAGACTTCTGTGGCATTAACAGTGCGGATATTTTCAGGGCATCCACTTTGTCTGAAGGTGATTTCAATCGAGTCGAACCAATGAAACAACTTGGTTGGTCCGTCTTCGCCTGTGAATGTTGCAGGGCCGCAAGCTTTAAACTACTTGAAGCTGAAGAGAGATTTCGGAGCATCGTTCTTGGAGTCAACCGATGAGTTGCTGCTGACCGATTATATTTCGCTGACAATTTGCGGGATCACCTTAGCCATTTCCTTGGCTATGAGAGAGGCGATGCGTTTGTCGGTGTTGTTGCGTTGAGCGGTACGACGAGTGTGAGATCCCATTTATGCCATTGTGAAAGAGAGATTCGGTAAAAATACCACATAGGGAGGTTTTAGATGAGATTTGATTATAATGGATTTTTGTTCATATACTCATTATTATTATTAATCACATAAGGCACAAAATACGTAAACAAGTATCCACGTAAGCACATAAGCACGTAAGCACATAATCACATAGGCACATAAGCATGTAAGCACATATTTTTCACGTATTCATCTTCACTATATCTTGCGTAGCGCGATAGGAGATGCGAGTAGTATAAGCGTAATAAGCGAGTAATACCGCGTACGAGGACATCCGCGTAAGAGGGTTGAGCGTTTTAGTTTGGTGTGTGATTATTTAGCGTTTTAGATTACGAGAGCTGTGCGAGTTGTGCGTATTTTCGTAAACCGAAAAGTGATAAAGCGAGAAATCAATAAAACGAGAAATTGATAAAGCGTAAAATTCACAAAATGTAATACATAAATAATAAAACTCAATGATGCGTAAAATCGGGGATTGTGGATTAAATCAATTTTGGAGCGTTCTGGGTTTTGAGACAGCGAATACCCAAAGTGATTTGAAAATTCTCTGAGTTCGGGCACACGATTTGGCCTAATAGACAAATGCTCTTGTCGTACAACGGTAAACAGCATTTATCCTTCCAGTTACGTCGTGTCCCAAGTCATCGAAATAATCGAGACTTTCGTGAAATTGAAAATCGAGGAGTGGTATTAGTTATTTAGATGCGGGTTTTACCCCTAACTTAACAACTTCATTCCGTGTTTGTGGTTTTCACTGAACGCGTCAGGAGTTCCACTGGAATAGAAGTGGAGATTTTCGTCAAGATGTGGATATCACTCCTAGCTTAACGAAATATCTCGTGCAGTAAATAGTACGCGGAGCGAGTGATCTTATCGAGAGTTATTGGTTTTCACACCTAGTCCCGACACAATCACTCGTTTGTGGTATACGAGCATTTTCAAGCGTGTACTTTGTGTTAGCCTTAGGAAGGCATGTAAGCATTTATGGCAAGTAGTTTAAGCATTTAAGTCAAAGATCGGTCAAATTGGGTACTTAAACTATAGACTAGGTCGAACATGGCAATTCTACTTAATTCCTTATAGTTATGGCTCTGATACCAATCTGTCAAACCCCAACCGATGGCGGAATCATCGGGGCGAGGCACTAGGGGAACCAGATTGCTCAAGAGAATCCATAACGACTAATTAAGTGACAATATTTAAAAGGTCCGATTTCCCATACAATCAAACATAAAATCCTCAATCAATCATTACAAATATCAAATCTCCTAAACAACATAGTTCGTTAACTAAATTTATTACAAGTTTCTAAAGCAACCCTAAGTCCGTTTTGCAGCGATAACATCCTAAACCTGTTACATACGTTAAAATACAAGTCAATACAATAAAGTAAAGGTGAGCATATAGGTTTAATAGCATAATAATAGCGATAATGCGTTTACGCATAACCAGCATGTACACGTAGAGAAAGTGAATATAAGCAACTAATAATAACGATACAAGTTAACCAACACGACTGCGATGTGAGTATGCGCGATACATGTTCACAACAGTGAACACGCGCGTAAAGTAAATTTGCGAGCCTTAACAACCCCCGAACCAATCGGGTGTTGAGTCCAAACAATAGTACTATCGTTTCTAAGGGTGGTCTACAAGTCCTTATTATTCACACATAGCAAACAAACATTCAGTGATTCACGTATAACATGCGAGAGCGGTTTTGATATAGAGACGTATGTAACACCCAAAAGTGCATTAAAGCGAAAAGGTTCAAGTATACTCACAATTAGTGTTTGATAAACAAACACGAAGCAGTTCTGGATTGAAGGGAGTGCCGGTTCAGCCTGTAAACGCGAACATAAGTGCATCAGTCTTCCGAAGTGCTGAAACGGTCAATGTGTGAAGGAGCAGTGGACAAGTTCGGGCGAAGTTGTACCAAATCCCTTGGATTGGTACAAGTTCGGGCGAACTTGCCTGAAATCTACTGGAATGTATAAGTTCGGGCGAACTTGACTGGAATCTTCTGGGATGTTCAAGTTCGGACGAACTTGGTACCCTTTCTTAGAAATGGGTACAAGTTCGGGCGAACTTGACAGTTTTCCTTGGAAATGGTACAAGTTCGGGCGAAGTTGGTCACCATCTGGTGACATCTTCGAGCGAACTTGACCTTTTTAGAGCGAGCTTGACTATTTTGGTCCAAAAATCTTGCGTTTTCACGCCGTTTGCTGAGGAAATCGAGTGTCCATCCCTCCAACCTTGTGCTACTGAGCAAAACATAGGCTAGAGAGGTCTTTTTGGAGCGAGTTTTAGCCACTTTACAGGAACTCGGGCTAATCTGGGTGAACTTGTCGGTTCGTACGGGTTAGTCCAGTTCGTGCAAGGTGACGATATCGTCCTTGTGCTTCCGGATCTAAGATCTTGTTTGAAAACGCCTCGTTCCACTTCATAGTGAACGAAACTGTCACACCCCAACCGATGGCGGAAACATCGGGGTAGTGGCACTAGGCGAATCAGATTGATCAAGAGATTCCATAACGATTAATTCAAAGACAGTAATAAACATTGAACATCCCATACTATTAAACTCATACAATCTTAAAATAATTATTACAATCCAAGATAATCTCTTAAACATATAAATCCGATCCGATCTTCCATAGATTTTATTACATGATTTCTAAAACAAAAACCTAACAACTAAGCATCCAAAGCATAATCCTCAACCTGCCACATATGTTAAAATAAGACGTCAATACAATTAAGTAAATGTGAGCATACGAGTTTTGCATACAATATAGATATAAAAGCGTTTAGCATACACCGCATGACATACGTAATAGTTGTGAATGATATAACTACTTAGATTCATGCAAACCAACAAACCGCGATTGATCGAGGCATGCGAACAAGCATTCACATCCTAAAAGGGAAAATAAATGAGAAAAGTAAAATGCGAGCCTTAACAACCCCGGGCCTCCGGGTGGCGGGTCAACCTCTAGTATACTATCATGTTAAGGGTGGCGTACAAGCAATCAAGCAATACATACAATTCAGCAGATTTCACGTAAAGTCATGTATAAGCGGGATGTCGAATAAATGTTTGATTTGTGTGTTGTGATTTGATATAGGAACATATGTGACACCCAAAAGTGCGTTTAAGCGAAAAAGGTTTCAAGTATACTCACAGTTGGTGCGTTTTGGGAGAGATGGGGGATCTGAGAGGAGTTGCGAAGAGTGCCGGATTAGCCTGTAAGAGAACAGGAGTGCATCAGACTTCCGATTTGCTGAAATGGTTAACGGTTGAAAGAACAGTAGACAAGTTCGGGCGAACTTGTACTGGAAATTACAAGTTCGGGTGAACTTGTATAACTGACTTACTGAGTGAACAAGCTCGCACCATCCTTCAGCAAACACCACAAGTTCGCCCGAACTTGTGGTGTTTGCTGAAGGATGGTGCAAGTTCGGGTGAACTTGTCTAATTCTCGAATTGGACAGAGTTAGGGCGAACTTGTGCCATTTTTGTAGTTTTGTCAAGTTCGGGCGAACTTGATCACCATTCTGGTGACAAGTTCGAGCGAACTTGACGTAATCCGAGCGAACTTGATCGTTTTGGCATCCAAATCGTGCGTTTTACGCCGTTTGCTGAGGAAATCGAGTGTTCATCCCTCCAACCTTAAGCCACTGAGTAAAACTTAGGCTGGAGAGGTCTTTTGGAGCGAGTTTAGCCATTTTACAGAAACTCGGGCTAATCCGGGCGAACTTGAAGGTTCGTACAGGTTAGTCCAGCTTGTGTAAAGTGACGATTTCATCCTTTTGCTTCCGGATCTGAGATCTAGCTCGACAACGCCTTGTTCCACTTCAAAGTGAACAAAACATACGTCGTTTAGTCCAAATATTGTGTAAAAATCAATGATTTAAAAGGTTTTACTCATATCTAGTATAGATCTGAGTGAAAAAACAGAAGTTTTATAGAAAAAGATGAAGATTTTCGTAAACAGAAGAGATTTGATGAAAATGAAGGCAGAGCCTTGTGCAAAATCGTTGTAAAATGTTGTTGAACATCCTAGTAGTTGAAATCGGGTTGGATCTTACTTAAAAAACAAAGGGTTTCGGGTTTTTAGAGCTTTGGGCGAACTTGCAGCAAGTTCAAATGAGAGAATGGAGCTGAGTATTTATAGGTGAGGTGGAAATGAGAGTTGTAGCAAGTTCGGGCGAACCTGTAGCAAGTTCGGGCGAACTTGTTACAAGTTCGGGCGAACTTGTTACAAGTTCGAGCGAACTTGTTGATTTTTGTGAGTTTTGGATACAAGTCCGTGCGGACTTGTAACTTATGAGGGTTTATGAGGCTTAGGCAAGTTCGGGCAAACTTGTGGTATACAAGTTCGACCGAACTTGACCTAATGGCCAAGTTTTGTTCGATTATTTCGCGTTACGAGTTCGTTCGGCGCTTCAGTTCGTATTAGATAGATATATTAAGCGTTGTAATTGGTATAATAGTGCGATTTAGCGATTCAAGCGTGTGAGAGCGTTGCGATAGCGTTTATAACTATAACATAAACATACATAACACACATAAATCATAATTCCACATAATTGACTGCGCTTTGCGATGCGAAGAGATAAGCGATGCGATGGCACAAGTGTTTATTAAACAATAACACACTCGGCTTGTATAATAGCATATTTAGTTGTGATTGCGATTAAATTAGCGATTAGATGCGATATAACTGTAAACAAAACATAATTAATTAACATAACTTTCTTATAATTTGAATCTCGGGATTACAAGAGATAGATACAATGAATATAAAAGAAAAAGATAACAACGAAAATCGGAGTTGTTAAAGAAACATACGTCACTTAGTACGTATTTTGTGTAAAAATCAACGTTTAAAAAGGTTTTGCTTAGATCTAACACTTGGTGAGTCGAAATCATTAAGATTTCTAGCTTGGGAAGCCAAAGCTAAGCCCAAATACACTCGTTTAGTGTAGATCTAAGTGAAAAGAAGAAGTTTTGTAGAAAAAGATGAAGATTTTCATAAACAGAAGAGTTTTGATGAAAACGAAGGTAATCCTTGTGTAAAATCGTAGTGAAAATGTTGTAGTTTGCATAAACGAGTTGATTCTTACTTGGAAAACAAGGTTTTTCGGTTTTGGGAGCTCTGGAGTGAAGTTAGCAGCAAGGGTTGAATAAATGAGAAGTTGGGTATTTATAGGTGAGGAGAAAACAAGTGGGCAGACATCAAGTTCGGCCGAACTTGACACCATTCCAAGCGAACTTGGCACAAGTCCGAGCGAACTTGGCCAGTTCTGTTTGAATGGTACAAGTTCGAGCGAACTTGTTGTATATTTAGTTGTTTTGGTGGCCTGACCAACTTCGGGCGAAGTTGGGGTGCCAACTTCGGCCGAACTTGGCCCGGTGGCTACGTTTTGTTCGTTATTTGTTCGTTAGGTGCTCGTTCGGTGATTCGGTTCGTATTAGATAGTTGTGTTAAGTGTTTTAGCGAAGCGTTAAGCGTTGGGATAATAAAATAATGCGACTTAGCGATTTATGCGAGTGAGAGCGTTGCGATAGCGAGTACAACCATAAAACATAAAGCACACATAACACATAAATAACATAATGTAACATAATTATCCGCGATTTGAGTTTGCGTTGAGAGTTGCGAGTATTAAGCAATTTAAATGCGATAAATAAGCGATGTAATATGCGTTTTAACCATTATAATTAATCCCAGATTACAAAACGATACAGAAAACAGAAATAACGGTAATAATAAGGATTCGGATAACAATACAAAAGATCGGGTTGTTACATGAGATATGAAATTTGACTTAGTGAAATGAATATGCGTATTTATGCCTTGTCTTTTGATAGAATTTACTTGTCCAAAGTAACGAAGTGCATTGCCGTCCGTTTCGAACGTCGATAGCAATTGGCACCTAAGCTTCGTGATTCTAAAACCGTTAATGAACTAATTCAATTAAACCAAGTAAAACGTGTAGTAACCCTAGGTCATTCAATTGTTGAACCGGGTGTGAACCTTGTTTCTCCATAATTGTTCTAATCAATTAATTATGTTTTCACACAATTCTTCGAGTTTAGTAGTAAAGTAATCAAACCAAACTTGTCGGTTCATTCCGACATCTTTCTCAAACAAGCAAATATTGAAAATATATCTTAGCAAGCTTCATAAGTGTGACATCCTTAAGAATCAATCATAATCGATCGCAAACCATAAACTCTTCGTGGTTCGACCCTTACTACTACTAACGCATTATTAAGGGTAATTAGGGCTTATAAATATTATCTTTGACCGGGGCGCGACACTCTGATCAAATTTTGGCGCCGTTGCCGGGGAGTTCGTGCGCTTTGCATTGGATTTTGTTTGATTTAGTGGTTAACTATTTAAGTGTAACATTCGTCGTAAAACGGGTTTCAAAACCCGCTCCGTTTAAAAACCCAAATATTTATTCGAAGTTCGTCGCATAATTAATTGTATTGTTTTAAGCGAAAATAATAATAATAATAATAACTATAATAATATAACAACAATAATAATTAATCAAGTAATTTAGATTTAAAAAAAAAGAATCAAAAACGGGCAGCGCCCGGACTCGAACCCGGGTCACCCCGCCTCCATCATACACACATAAACCAGTCGGCTGCCAAGTCTCATTCGGTTTATTTTAGAATTCATTAATATATGTATACAAGTTCAAATTGATGTTGATTTCAAAAAAATGCCGCTCAAAGGTTCAGTAGCTACAATTTCAAAAGAAAAAAAAACGCATTCATTATCAATTACCAAATCATGTTTTAACTCAAATTCAGTTATCAATCATGCTCTGATTCAAAGGAAATCGGATATTAATTATAGAGAGGAATCGAAACCGAAAACTTTAAACCTCAATTTTGAAATTGAAACCATCATCTGATCTGTAAATACTGAAAAATCCCGTTCACCAAACGATCACTCAAAAGCTTTCTGTTCAAACACTCTGCTGCCGGAATTGTCTGGTAGTCGCCAGAAAATATCACCAGAAAACCGATATCGTGGTGGATCACATCACCTATAAATACCTTGCTAACCTCGTTTCCAAACTCGGTCAAACCATTCTCGAAATCCTCTGCTTATTCTCCCCAGCACCGCTGACCTCAGAGCTTCATCTGCAAGTCGCCGGAATTCGGAACAGAAATCGGGATTGACTGGTTACTCCATAAATACCAATTGTTTCACCACAAACGAATTCGCTCATTCCCTCAAAACACTCTCTACATCAACACTTAAAAACTCTCTGTTTTCTTTTCTGCACTTCGCCGGAAAAATTGGAACTCGCCGGAGTTGGTCACCGGGATCATCAAAGTTCTATCTTCCAGTGGGTATGAATCTTTAAAACCTTTCTATGTTCATGTTTAATTCCGTTAGTTTGTAAACCAGTAACCAGAATTGATAAGATTTAGATAACAGTCGGATCTTGTTTCTGTGTTTTGATTCAAGGAAAAAGATGAAGTTACAAAAAGTTTATAAATATAATTAAAAATGGGATTTTAAGGGTTAGACACACAGTCCAGTGGTGGATTGTGTGCATTTGAAACGCGAAGATCCCGAGTTCGAATCCCATACATAATGCCGAATCCTTTATATAAACCGGGCATTTTTATAACGTTAATATAAAACAAAACATATAATATATAAATATAATTAAAATCCTTTATTTACCGGGTTAGTCACACAGCCTAGTTGGTTAGGCTGTGTGCATACGAAGCTCATGGTCTCCGGTTCGAGTTCTGTTTGTGTTCCGATCCACTGAAATAACATACCCTTTTTATAAAAGCCAAATCCTGAAGCATGTGATAAGTGTATAAATATAACAAAACCGGAATAATAACCAGGTTAGACACACAGTCCAGTGGTGGACTGTGTGCAAAAACAATATGCACGTCGCGGGTTCGAGGCGGGCTGTGTACACCGGCTCATCATATCTTAAAACCTTTTAAAAATAAATGATTTCTGAATAATCTAAATAGTATATAAATATAATTAAAATCAGAAATATTTCGTGTTAGACACGTAGCTCAGTTGGTAGAGCTGCGTGCACGTATACGAGAGGTCCGAGTTCGAACCTCACTCAGCGCATAGAAAACACGGTCTGACCGGTCAGACCAGGTCAACGGTCAGAAGTCAACTTTTTTTTTATTATTTCTTTTTATTTATTTATTTAAATTGAAAAATCAATTAAAAATACTTAAAATAGGATTTTTAAAGTTAGAAAATTTCCTTAAACTCACAAAAATAAATCTAACAATCCCATTAAGAGCACTAATTAAAAATATTAATCTCAAATAAAATTTGTTTATTTATCGAGTTATTATGTTATTATTTAGGTTAGTTTTCCCTCGTCGGTTGAATCATAATTTCGTGCGCATTCACAATTATCAAGGAACGCACCCACTGTGAGTGAATCCTTACAAATTCCCCTTTTTATTATTTTTTGGGTGTATCATGTGTCGCTTTAATTATTTCGTTTATTCAAACTTGTGCTATTACCATTATATGACCTAAACTTATGATGTAAATATTATTTGTTGTGATACGTGTTTACATTTTGTCAAGTTGCGTGCAAATCATGTCACACCCCGACCCGCAGCGGAAAAGGTGATCGGGGCATGATTGGGTTATCATCAAAACTCATGACATTTATTAAGCGTTTCATATTCATTAATACAAATTAAATGGAAATTTACAATAAATGTTACAACATGATCTAACTAACAATCTAAACTTCTTTGTTCTCTTCTAAGGCATATCCTATGTTTTCCTTGCTTCAACCTGTTCACCTGTATCATGTGTAAAAGGGTTTTTGGATCAACATAATGTTGGCGAGTGAATCATATGAAAAACATTTGAACAAATTTATTTAAGTTGATTATGAAATATGTGCACAACCAAACATGAGTAAAAATAGATGTAAACTTAATCAACAATAATAAGATATTAAGTGAAACACACATGAACAATAATGGAACATTTAGAGGCACGCGATGCTCAACTCGTCTCTCACGAGGAACTGAGGGGCCTAATGATTGAATTGCATAACCATGATAATATGAATGACACAACTACAAACAATACAAACTCAATGATATACACATAAACAATAATGAATTTGATTTGTGGCACGCGTTGTTCAACTCGTCTTCCACGAGGAACTGATGGGCTTAATGTATGAGTTTCATATAATATGACAAAAGAAAATAAGTAAATCACAACAATAAAAACAATCTAAGTTTAAGTCATGATGTGGTATGGCACAAGTTTAAATAAATAAATTAATTATTTTCATAACACATGACACACCCCAAAACGTGTAATTTAAAAGGGGGAGTTGTAAGATTCACTCACAGTGGGTGCGTTCGGTTGATGACGTTGAATGCACGCGATGTGGTTCTAACCACGAGTGAGATTAACCTAGATAAATCGCATTATGGTTTTGTGAGTAAACGGGTTTTATTAATCTATTTTAGTAGGATTGTTGGGTGTATTTTTGTGAGTTTGAGGCTATTTTCTAACCTTAAAAATGTTATTGTTAAGTATTTTTAATTGATTTTTAATTAAAATAATTAAATAAAAATAATAAAAAAATATTTGATTTTTGCTACAGTTGACTTTGACCGTTGACTTTGACTGACCGTTGACCGGTTCGAAGGCATATTGTTGTGCGCTGAGTGAGGCTCGAACCTGAGACCTCCCGTACGCGTGCACGCAGCTCTACCAACTGAGCTACGTGTCTAACCCGTTATATATCTGATTTTTATTATATATATATATTAATTAGTTTAAACCGAAATTCATTTTATTTTAAAAACAGTTTAAATCCCGAAAACCGGTGCGCTCCACAGGTCTCGAACCCGGGACTTGTGGCTTAAACTAACACACAGTCCACCGCTGGACTGTGTGTTTAACATGTTATATAGTTCGATTTTTATTATACTTAAATACAAATTAGTTATTTCCTTTTCTGCCTTATTAAAAAGAATAGTTAATTGTCCGAGTCGGTGCAGAAGACCGGACTCGAACTCGTGACCGGTGATATAAACAAACACACAGTCCACCGCTGGACTGTGTGTCTAACTTGGTTATTATTCCGGTTATTAATATACTTAACATATACCAGTGGCGACTCCGGTTCAGTTTAACAAAAAAATGATTTTTATTAAGGCAGCGTGTGTGAAACCGGATTCGAACTCGTGACCTTTGCGTTATATGCGCACACAGTCCACTGCTGGATTGTGTGTGTCTAACCCGATTAATAAGTTGATTTTAATTATACTTATAATATACCGAATACATCGTCTTCTTCATCAAGGTATAACCAGAGAAAGACGACTGACTGGTTCAAGGTTTTTATCGGTTTATTAGTGTTTTAGGTTAATTATAGATGAGATATAAGTGTAAAGAAAAGAAAATAAGCGTGAGGTATACCGACTAGCTTTCCTCTGTTTTCCGACAGAACTCCGGCGACAGCGACTCCTTCCGGCGACGAGTGTCTTGTAGCAGCGAGTCTCCAGGAAGCTTACAAAGGGTGTGGGTATCTCCGGTATAAGCTCAGGGGCTCAGTGGGGTTCAGAAATGAGGAAACCGGTTTTCCGGCGACAAACAGAAAAATTCCGGCGAGTGGAATTACGCCGAGAAAAGGTGTATTTTTGAGCGAAAAGGTTTGCAGTGGGTTGAGGGTGAATTTATAGGGGAAAATTGAGATGTATTTGGTCTGATTTCCGACTGGATTCGTCGGTTATAAAAACTCCGGCGGTTATGGTTTGGTCGCGGACTTCAAACATCGGTTATAACCGATGTCTTAATACTAGTTTACGTTATAACTGAAAGTGTTGTTAAAAGTTCGCGAGATTACCGGGATTCCGACGACTGAACTAATGGGCGCCGGTTTTGAATTTGTAACGTTACTTTATGATTTAAATGATTTCATTATTTAACAAACAAAGCAAGTGGGGCAGTGGTTTGTGTGTGTGTGTTAAGACATGTTTCCGGATCGGTACAGA
Source organism: Scalesia atractyloides (assembly GCA_947069175.1). Taxonomy (NCBI): domain Eukaryota; kingdom Viridiplantae; phylum Streptophyta; class Magnoliopsida; order Asterales; family Asteraceae; genus Scalesia; species Scalesia atractyloides. The sequence goes on along the minus strand of CAMTDV010000005.1, from coordinate 71,093,449 downwards.
CCCGGGTTCGAAACCCGGCTGAGGTATTATATTTTTATTTTGCGATTTTTGACAGTTTTTCAAAAACTAATTATATATTCTTGTATAATAATTGATTATGTATCTTTTAAAAATATTTTGGGCATTTAATTCGCAACGAAATTTTTGACTGACTGTTCGGTTGATAAACGGAGCGGGTTTGGTAAATCCGTTTTTGACGGATGTTACAGTATCCCCTGCTTTTTAGAAATTTCGTCCCGAAATTTAAATAATGATATATTTTGACTAAAAGGATGATGATGTTTTGTTCGACAGTTGTATGCTTAGAAAAATAAGGGTTTAAGTTTTTTTGTTCGAGGCGGTAACGTTCCTTGTAAGGGTTAAGTACCCTATTCAGGAATCACTTTTTGTTGCCTACTGTATAAGTATTGATAAGCAGAAATAATTTGCTAAAAATGATATCATGCATAAGAGTTTAGATACGTTTGGGAAAGTATGGTTATATCCTAAGGCAAAACTTCTAACACTACAACCTATATGGAACATAAATAAAAACACAACAGCTGATATTTGAACATGAGTAAACACAACAGCTAATATTCGAACATGAATAAACACATCAGCAAATATTTGAACATGAATAAACACAACAGCAAATATTTGAATCCACATTCTGATAGCATATATGTTTGAATGGTGGAAGTTCCTCTCTCGTTTGTTATGATGGAGAGGTTAGTTTATGTAGAAATGGAATACAATCCAATCTCTTTAAATAACATGATGATATAAATGTAACACAATTTCCAACCAAGGCAATACTAAATCCTACATGGAACTTCTCATAACCGCCTGATAATGCCTCTGATCCTTTGGCAAGAATACTTATATATAGGAAGTACCAGCGGCGTATCCACCATATTCTTGCCAAATTTTCATTAGTTTTATCCACAAGTTATGATTGGTTACCAAGAAACTAATAAATCCTACATAGAACTTCTCATAACCGTCCGATACTGCCTCTGATCCTTTGACAAGAATACTTATATAGGAAGTACCAGCGGCGTATCCACCATATTCTTGTCAAATTTTCATTGGTTTTATCAGTGAATTATGATTAGTCCTATAACTCTACAACCAATACAACAAACATAAAACACTGAAATGAAATATATCTGTGCGATCAAGGCTCAATCGAACGGAGCCAATCGTATTGCATGTACTGAAAATGAAATGGATGTGCGCTCAAGGCTCAATCAAACGGAGCCGAATGTATTGAATGTACTGAAATTGAAATTGTGTGCTCAAGGCTCAATCAAACGGAGCCGAGCGCATTGCATGTACTGAAAATGAATAACTTAACCACACAAACAGCCTATGCATGGAACCTCTCATAACCGCCTGATAATGCCTCCGATCATTTGACAAGAATACTTATATATAGGAAGTACCAGCGGCGTATCCACCATATCCTTGTCAAATTTTCATTGACTTTATCCGCAAGTTATGGTTAGTTCGATGCGACTCTACTACAAACACCACAACCACAAGATACTGATAATGAAATTGTCTGTGCGCTCAAGGCTCAATCAAACGGAGCCGAACGTATTGCATGTATTGAAATGTAAAATGAAATAACCGATCAAGGCTCAAACAAACGGAGCCGATCGTGCGGGCACGCCCTGATCAACCGCATAATAAAATGGGGATCAAACTCAACCTCGATGGATGGGGAGCTGCGGCCTCGGCAAAAGCATATACTGAAAACAATATATAATATATAATATACCATAATTACTCTAACAGTCTACACATGTGATAAAGAAAAACATAAAACTAAACAATAGGAGTTGAATCTGGATCTTCGGCGAAGAGGACTAGTTGAGTATCTTCGTTTGGGCCGTCATTATCTTCGACAGGATTGGCGTTGATATTGAAGACTCTTCCTCTTGCTGGTGGCATAGTGGTTGGGTTTTCTTGGTTTACTTGGTTAACTGGGTTTGATTGGGCTTGAGTGTTGATAACGTTAACCAATTGGGGGCATGTGTTTCTAAAGTGGGTAGGGTCGCCACAATTGAAACAAGCTCGAGCATATGGGAACATGGGTATTGGGGTTGTTGATAGGCTTGGGCCATGTTTTGAGTAGGGGAAAAGGTTTGGTCTTGAAAGGTGCGACAAACATTGCTCAAATGACCATAGCGTCCACAAGTTGTACATAGCCGGCAAGGTAAGGTAAGGGGATGGTGATAAAAACAGTTGTTGCATCGAGGGTGAGGTCCAAGATATGGTTTCTTATTTGGGTAAGCTGAGTTGGGTGCCACTTGGGTGATTGGGATAGCTCGGATGGGTATAGCGTGTAAAACTGGTTGATTTCGTTGGGTCGCAGCGAAAAGTCGCCCGACTCTTCTTCTCTTAGGATTGGATTGAGAAGGGGATTCAGTTTGAGTGGAGTCGGAAGTTTCAGTCGGTTCTTTATCCTTCTTCTTCTCCTCCTTGAAGTCTTCGGTTCGGATTCGGTTCTCGGTGAGCTCTGTTGCTAGCTCCATCGCTGCTTCCAAAGTTGCAGGCTTGGTACTTATTACAGGGTCTTGAATCTTTGACGGAAGACCACGAATGTAGTGCTCGATCAAACGGTAGAGGGGAGTGAACATGTTGGGAACCATTTGATGTAACTCGAGGAATCTTTTGTTGTAGGTGATGTGGTCTCCTTCCACTTGCTTCAATGAGTAAAATTCATCCTCTAACTTCTTGATTTCGCTCCTTGGGCAAAATCGTCTGGTCATGATTTCCTTCAATTCGTTCCAAGTTAAGGACATAGCATCTTCCACACCTCGTTTTGCCTTCTCTGTGTTCCACCAAGTAAGTGCTATCCCATATAGTCGACCGGTAGCATAACGCACTTTGCGATCATCAGGGCAATCGCAATTTAGAAAAGTGTTCTCCATTTCTTCAAACCAATGGTGAAGAGCAGTGACGCCTTCAGTCCCTTTGTATTTCGGAGGGTCGCATGATTTGAAGTGCTTGAAGGTGCATTTAGTGATATTTGGGGGAGAGTTGATAATGTTTTGGTTTGCTTGATGGACAGGATTTGCGGTGAGTGCTTGCTGAACTTGGATTACAATATTGGGTATTACGGCTGCCATTTGTTGAGCGATTAAGGCAGCCATGCGTTCGCGGGCTTTTCTTGCTCTCGTCTTCCTACGGGCGAGGTTAGAAGACATCTACAAGGAATACATGACAAGAGTATGAGTTGGATGCTTTTGAGATCATGGGTCGCATTCAAGAACGAACATTCATAAAATAATTTATAGATAAATAAATTACTACATCCATGGGATGTCTTGGGTTTTGCTCGCTGTTAGGCCCTACATGCCGCCATACTTTACCTGTGTAATCATGTGGGCCCCCATGAATACCGGTTTTTCATATGGTTCGCACGGGTTTGCCAGGTTGCGTACACAAAAACCCGGAGAAAATCGAGAAATATGTATACAACGTGTGATATTCGGAATGTGTCCAGGTGTAGACACGGTGACAACTCAAAGTAGGGTTAGTTCGAACGACGTTTGGTGTGGCATGCTTTGGCCTAATAGGTCCTTCGTACTCTCATCATTGGTCCCCAGGTAGGCAAACTGGTCCGTTATATTGGATTTATACGAATGCCAGCCTAGACAGGACGTTCCGACTACCGGTACTTGTACCCTTCCAGTTACTACATGCCCGTCGCAGAACTTACTTTGATGAGATTTGAAAATTGCACAAAATCTTTGGATAATGAGAGTATGAAAATAAATTGAATACATGAACATCGATATATGTATAATGGATATGTATATATGTATAATGAATATGTATATAAGCATGTATGTTTGACTGAAATGTAAACAAATATGAAACAAATAAATACCACAAGTTTGTATGTAACCACCTAATCAATTAAAATTTAGGCAGACTATAGTATAGGCTCTAAGGGTCTAATAACCTATCCTATATCCCTATAGTCATGGCTCTGATACCAATCTGTCACACCCCGACCCGCAGCGGAAAAGGTGATCGGGGGCATGATTGGGTTATCATCAAAGCTCATGACATTTATTAAGCGTTTCATATTCATTAATACAAATTAAATGGAAATTTACAATAAATGTTACAACATGATCTAACTAACAATCTAAACTTCTTTGTTCTCTTCTAAGGCATATCCTATGTTTTCCTTGCTTCAACCTGTTCACCTGTATCATGTGTAAAAGGGTTTTTGGATCAACATAATGTTGGCGAGTCAATCATATGGAAAACATTTGAACAAATTTATTTAAGTTGATTATGAAATATGTGCACAACCAAACATGAGTAAAAATAGATGTAAACTTAATCAACAATCATAAGATATTAAGTGAAACACACATGAACAATAATGGAACATTTAGAGGCACGCGATGCTCAACTCGTCTCTCACGAGGAACTGAGGGGCCTAATGATTAAATTGCATAACCATGATAATATGAATGACACAACTACAAACAATACAAACTCAATGATATACACATAAACAATAATGAATTTGATTTGTGGCACGCGTTGTTCAACTCGTCTTCCACGAGGAACTGATGGGCTTAATGTATGAGTTTCATATAATATGACAAAAGGAAATAAGTAAATCACAACAATAAAAACAATCTAAGTTTAAGTCATGATGTGGTATGGCACAAGTTTAAATAAATAAATTAATTATTTTCATAACACATGACACACCCCAAAACGTGTAATTTAAAAGGGGGAGTTGTAAGATTCACTCACAGTGGGTGCGTTCGGTTGATGACGTTGAATGCACGCGATGTGGTTCTAACCACGAGTGAGATTAACCTAGATAAATCGCATTATGGTTTTGTGAGTAAACGGGTTTTATTAATCTATTTTAGTAGGATTGTTGGGTGTATTTTTGTGAGTTTGAGGCTATTTTCTAACCTTAAAAATGTTATTTTTAAGTATTTTTAATTATTTTTAATTAAAATAATTAAATAAAAATAATAAAAAAATATTTGATTTTTGCTACAGTTGACTTTGACCGTTGACTTTGACTGACCGTTGACCGGTTCGAAGGCATATTGTTGTGCGCTGAGTGAGGCTCGAACCCGAGACCTCCCGTACGCGTGCACGCAGCTCTACCAACTGAGCTACGTGTCTAACCCGTTATATATCTGATTTTAATTATATATATATATTAATTAGTTTAAACCGAAATTCATTTTATTTTAAAAACAGTTTAAATCCCGAAAACCGGTGCGCTCCACAGGTCTCGAACCCGGGACTTGTGGCTTAAACTAACACACAGTCCACCGCTGGACTGTGTGTTTAACATGTTATATAGTTCGATTTTTATTATACTTAAATACAAATTAGTTATTTCCTTTTCTGCCTTATTAAAAAGAATAGTTAATTGTCCGAGTCGGTGCAGAAGACCGGACTCGAACTCGTGACCGGTGATATAAACAAACACACAGTCCACCGCTGGACTGTGTGTCTAACTTGGTTATTATTCCGGTTATTAATATACTTAACATATACCAGTGGCGACTCCGGTTCAGTTTAACAAAAAAATGATTTTTATTAAGGCAGCGTGTGTGAAACCGGATTCGAACTCGTGACCTTTGCGTTATATGCGCACACAGTCCACCGCTGGACTGTGTGTCTAACCCGATTAATAAGTTGATTTTAATTATACTTATAATATACCGAATACATCGTCTTCTTCATCAAGGTATAACCAGAGAAAGACGACTGACTGGTTCAAGGTTTTTATCGGTTTATTAGTGTTTTAGGTTAATTATAGATGAGATATAAGTGTAAAGAAAAGAAAATAAGCGTGAGGTATACCGACTAGCTTTCCTCTGTTTTCCGACAGAACTCCGGCGACAGCGACTCCTTCCGGCGACGAGTGTCTTGTAGCAGCGAGTCTCCAGGAAGCTTACAAAGGGTGTGGGTATCTCCGGTATAAGCTCAGGGGCTCAGTGGGGTTCAGAAATGAGGAAACCGGTTTTCCGGCGACAAACAGAAAAATTCCGGCGAGTGGAATTACGCCGAGAAAAGGTGTATTTTTGAGCGAAAAGGTTTGCAGTGGGTTGAGGGTGAATTTATAGGGGAAAATTGAGATGTATTTGGTCTGATTTCCGACTGGATTCGTCGGTTATAAAAACTCCGGCGGTTATGGTTTGGTCGCGGACTTCAAACATCGGTTATAACCGATGTCTTAATACTAGTTTACGTTATAACTGAAAGTGTTGTTAAAAGTTCGCGAGATTACCGGGATTCCGACGACTGAACTAATGGGCGCCGGTTTTGAATTTGTAACGTTACTTTATGATTTAAATGATTTCATTATTTAACAAACAAAGCAAGTGGGGCAGTGGTTTGTGTGTGTGTGTTTAAGACATGTTTCCGGATCGGTACAGACCCGGGTTCGAAACCCGGCTGAGGTATTATATTTTTATTTTGCGATTTTTTACAGTTTTTCAAAAACTAATTATATATTCTTGTATAATAATTGATTATGTATCTTTTAAAAATATTTTGGGCATTTAATTCGCAACGAAATTTTTGACTGACTGTTCGGTTGATAAACGGAGCGGGTTTGGTAAATCCGTTTTTGACGGATGTTACAAATCATTCATTAGGCCCATCAGTTCCTCGTGGGAGACGAGTTGAACATCGCGTGCCTCATTAGATCGGCTCCGTTTGATTGACCCTTGATCTCATTGTTCATCATTTGGTGTGTGTGCTTGTGCATTTATTGATATTATGTGTTTTGTGATTAAATTTACATTTACGTTTACTCATATGTGGTTATGCACCTTTTTATAACCAATATAATAAATTCGTTCAAATGTTTTCATAAGATTCACTCGCCAAATTTTGTTGACCCCAAAAACCCTATTTTTACACATGATACAGGTGATCCAGTTGAGTAAAGAAACACGTAGGATGGCCTAGAAGAATAAACAAGTTAATGTTTGGAATGGACATTTAGTTTTGTTTTCCCTTTGTAATTGTATGATTTTTATTTAATACTTTAGTTTGTAATGAAAATGTATTTGAACATGTTATGCTTGTATGTCGATTATAACTTCTTCTTTAAAGAGAAATAATAAATATGAAACTTTATAGTAAATGTCATGAGCTTTGATGAAAACCCAATCATGCCCCGACTACCATTTCCGCTGCGGGTCAGGGTGTGACAGATTGGTATCAGAGCTTTTGACTATAGGGATATAGGATAGGTTATTAGACCCTTAGAGCCTATACTATAGTTGATTAGATTTTAATTGTTTATGTGGTTACATGCAAACTCATGATGTTTATTTGTTTCGTATTTATTACACACACAAATGCATGCAAACACTTCCACAATCATTTTGTGTGATACTTAATGAGTTATACTTGTTGTCAAACATAACATGCTTACATATACATTCATCACGCATATTTCAATGTTCACATATTCAAATCATCCTCATATTTCCTTTATTCAAGATTTTGTCGCAATTTTCGTTTTTCAATCTCATCAAAGTGAGTTCTACGATGGGCATGTAGTAACTCTAAGGGTACAAGTACCGGTAGTCGAAACGTCCTGTCTAGGTTGGCACTCGTATAAATCCAATATAACGGACCAGTTTGCCTACCTGGGGACTAACGATGAGAGTACGAAGGACCTATTAGGCCAAAGCATGCCACCCCAAACGTCGTTCGAACTAAACCTACTTTGAGTTGTCATTGTGTCTATACCAGGACACCCTCCGACCTTATACTTTGCTGTCATGTATTACGATTTTCATTCGGGTGGCGCAAGTGTTAACAGGCCAACACCAATATGAACCCTACCAAAGCCCAGTAGTCATGGGGGCCCATATGACTACCAAGGCCAAGTAAGGGGACATATGGAAGCCCAAACATGAGCAAAGCCCAAGACATCCTATGGATGTAGTAAATTTATTTTATTCATTTGTTTTTGTGAATGTTCATTTCTAAGTACGACACATGACACCTAAAACGTCAAACTCATACTCTCGATACGTATTCCTTGTAGATGTCTTCTAGTCTCTCTCGTAGAAGTATGAGATCAGGAAAATCCCGCGAGCGCATGGCTGCCTAAATCGCTCAACAAATGGCTGCCGTAATACCCAACATCGTAGTTCAAGTACAACAGGCCCTTACCGCTAATCCCGTCAACCCAATCAACCAAGAAGATCAAAACATTGTCAATCCTCCCCCAAATGCCACTAAATGCACCTTCAAGCATTTCAAATCCTGCGATCCTCCAAAATACGAAGGGACTGAAGGTGTCACCGCTCTCCTCCATTGGTTTGAGGAAATGGAAAACACTTTTCTCAATTGCGACTGCCCCGATGATCGCAAGGTACGATATGCTACCGGTCGTTTGTTCGGAGTAACACTTACATGGTGGAATACAGAGAAAGCTAAGCGAGGTGCTGAGGATACTATAAACTTGACTTGGGAAGAGTTGAGGGAAATCATGACAAGACGTTTCTGTCCAAGAAGTGAAATCAAGAAACTAGAAGATGAGTTCTACTCTTTGAAACAAAAGGAGGGCGACCACACCACATACAACAAGAGATTCCTTGAGTTGAATCAGATGGTCCCCAACTTGTTCACTCCCCTCTACCGTTTGATCGAGCACTACATTCGAGGTCTTCCTTAAAAAATTCAAGACCCTGTAATAAGTACCACACCTGCAACTTTGGAGGCAGCAATGGAGTTAGCTACAGAGCTCACCGAAAACCGCATACGGAATAAAGACTTCAAGGAGGAGAAGAAGAAGGATAAAGCATCAACCGAAACCTCAAACTCCACTCACACCGAATCCTCTTCTCAACCCACTCCTAAGAGAAAACGAGATGGGCAAAATTTCGCTGTCACCCAAGGCAATCAACCAACTCCACAAGCCGTACCCCTTCAAGCTATCCCAATCACTCAAGTAGCACCCAACTCTACTTACCAAAATAAGAAACCTTACATTGGACTTCACCCTCAATGCAACACCTGTTTTTATCACCATCCATCTACCTTACCTTGTCGACTGTGTGCAAATTGTGGGCGTTATGGTCATTGGAGCAAAACTTGTCGTGCCCCTCAAAACCAAGCCTCACCCCCTACTCAAAACATGATCCAAACATATCAACAACCCCAATACCCCATGTTTCCATATGTTCGAGCTTGTTTTAATTGTGGCGACCCTACCCATTTTAGAAACACGTGCCCTCGATTGGTTAACATCATAAACGCCCAAGCTCAAGTAAACCCAGTTAACCAAGCAAATCAAGCAAACCCAGCTCCACCACCAGCAAGAGGAAGAGCTTACAACATCAACGCCAATCCTGTTGAAGATAATAACGGCCCAAACGAATCACCCAACTAGTTTTCCCTCACCAAGAATCAAGACTCAACTCCAACCGTCTAGTTTTAATGTTTTCCTTATGTTACCTCAATCTTTACGTATCCCAGTTATAAATTGGGAATTTATGTATCCAAGAATTTTAATGCGAATTGATATCACGGTTTTGTTTTATACCTTTACTCATTGATTTAACTCTCATATCATCATACATCTCGACGTACCTCGATCTTATCATTTAAAGAAGTTGGGTGGTGTCTCACTTTTACATAGACTAACCCCTTCATCATAACAAACGAGAGAAGGTACTGTCATCATTCAATCATGTATCATTTCAGATTTGAGACTCAAGCTTTGGCTGTTGTGTTTGTTTTGTAGATTTTAGAGTCACATAGAACTAATCATAACTTACTGACAAAGCCAATGAAAATTTGACAAGAATATGGTGGATACGCCGCTGGTACTTCCTATATATAAGTATTCTTGTCAAAGGATCAACAGCATTGTCAGGCGGTTATGAGAGGTTCCATGTAGGTTTTAATATTGTCATGGATGAAGTTTTGTTTTATGATATAACCTTATCTTTCCAAACGTATCAATTCTCTCAAAACTCTTATGCGTGAGATTCATACCTAGTCAATCAACTCTGTTTATCCATATTCCGCATTTTCATACTTTAGGCATCAAAAAACGATTCCTGTAGCAGGTTATTCAACCCTTACTAGGAACGTTACCGCCTCAAATGAAAATTTAAACTCTCATCCTCTTCTAATTATGTAATTGTCAAATTAAAACACCCTCCCTTCAAGCCAAATATACCACTACTACTTAAATTTCGGGACGAAAGTTCTAAAAGTAGGGGATACTGTAACATTCGTCGTAAAACGGGTTTCAAAACCCGCTCCGTTTAAAAACCCAAATATTTATTCGAAGTTCGTCGCATAATTAATTGTATTGTTTTAAGCGAAAATAATAATAATAATAATAACTATAATAATAATAACAACAATAATAATTAATCAAGTAATTTAGATTTTAAAAAAAAGAATCAAAAAAGGCAGTGCCCGGACTCGAACCCGGTCACCCCGCCTCCATCATACACACATAAACCAGTCGGCTGCCAAGACTCATTCGGTTTATTTTAGAATTCATTAATATATGTATACACGTTCAAATTGATGGAGATTTCAAAAAAATGCCGCTCAAAGGTTCAGTAGCTACAATTTCAAAAGGAAAAAAAACGCATTCATTATCAGTTACCAAATCATGTTTTAACTCAAATTCAGTTATCAATCATGCTCTGATTCAAAGGAAATCGGTTATTAATCATAGAGAGAAATCGAAACCGAAAACTTTAAACCTCAATTTTGAAATTGAAACCGTTTACGAATCATCTGACCTGTAAATACTGAAACATCTCGTTCACCAAACGATCACTCAAAAGCTTTCTGTTCAAACACTCTGCTGCCGGAATTGTCTGGTAGTCGCCAGAAAATATCACCGGAAAACCGAAATCGTGGTGGATCACATCACCTATAAATACCTTGCTAACCTCGTTTCCAAACTCGGTCAAACCATTCTCGAAATCCTCTGCTTATTCTCCCCAGCACCGCTTACCTCAGAGCTTCATCTGCAAGTCGCCGGAATTCGGAACAGAAATCGGGATTGACTGGTTACTACATAAATACCAATCGTTTCACCACAAACGAATTCGCTCATTCCCTCAAAACACTCTCTACATCAACACTTAAAAACTCTCTGTTTTCTTTTCTGCACTTCGCCAGAAAAATTGGAACTCGCCGGAGTTGGTCACCGGGATCATCAAAGTTCTATCTTCCAGTGGGTATGAATCTTTAAAACCTTTCTATGTTCATGTTTAATTCCGTTAGTTTGTAAACCAATAACCAGAATTGATAAAATTTAGATAACAGTCGGATCTTGTTTCTGTGTTTTGATTCAAGGAAAAAGATGAAGTTACAAAAAGTTTATAAATATAATTAAAAATGGGATTTTAAGGGTTAGACACACAGACCAGTGGTGGACTGTGTGCATTTGAAACGCGAAGATCCCGAGTTCGAGTCCCATACATAATGCCGAATCCTTTATATAAACCGGGCATTTTTATAACGTTAATATAAAACAAAACATATAATATATAAATATAATTAAAATCCTTTATTTACCGGGTTAGTCACACAGCCTAGTTGGTTAGGCTGTGTGCATACGAAGCTCATGGTCTCCGGTTCGAGTTCTGTTTGTGTTCCGATCCACTGAAATAACATACCCTTTTTATAAAAGCCAAATCCTGAAGCATGTGATAAGTGTATAAATATAATAAAAACCGGAATAATAACCAGGTTAGACACACAGTCCAGTGGTGGACTGTGTGCAAAAACAATATGCACGTCGCGGGTTCGAGGCGGGCTGTGTACACCGGCTCATCATATCTTAAAACCTTTTAAAAATAAATGATTTCTGAATAATCTAAATAGTATATAAATATAATTAAAATCAGAAATATTTCGGGTTAGACACGTAGCTCAGTTGGTAGAGCTGCGTGCACGTATACGAGAGGTCCCGAGTTCGAACCTCACTCAGCGCATAGAAAACACGGTCTGACCGGTCAGACCCGGTCAACGGTCAGAAGTCAACTTTTTTTATTATTTCTTTTTATTTATTTATTTAAATTGAAAAATCAATTAAAAATACTTAAAAATAGGATTTTTAAAGTTAGAAAATTTCCTTAAACTCACAAAAATAAATCTAACAATCCCATTAAGAGCACTAATTAAAAATATTAATCTCAAATAAAATTTATTTATTTATCGAGTTATTATGTTATTATTTAGGTTAGTTTTCCCTCGTCGGTTGAATCATAATTTCGTGCGCATTCATCATTATCAAGGAACGCACCCACTGTGGGTGAATCCTTACAAATTCCCCTTTTTATTCATGTTTTGGGGTGTATCATGTGTCGCTTTAATTATTTCGTTTATTCAAACTTGTGCTATTACCATTATATGACCTAAACTTATGATGTAAATATTATTTGTTGTGATGCGTGTTTACATTTTGTCAAGTTGCGTGCAAATCATTCATTAGGCCCATCAGTTCCTCGTGGGAGACGAGTTGAACATCGCGTGCCTCATTAGATCGGCTCCGTTTGATTGAGCCTTGATCTCATTGTTCATCATTTGGTGTGTGTGCTTGTGCATTTATTGATATTATGTGTTTTGTGATTAAATTTACATTTACGTTTACTCATATGTGGTTATGCACCTTTTTATAACCAATATAATAAATTCGTTCAAATGTTTTCATAAGATTCACTCGCCAAATTTTGTTGACCCTAAAAACCCTATTTTTACACATGATACAGGTGATCCAGTTGAGAAAACAAACACGTAGGATGGCCTAGAAAAATAAACAAGTTAATGCTTTGGAATGGACATTTAGTTTTGTTTTCCCTTTGTAATTGTATGATTTTTGTTTAAAACTTTAGTTTGTAATGAAAATGTATTTGAACATGTTATGCTTGTATGTCGATTGTAACTTCTTCTTTAAAGAGAAATAATAAATATGAAACTTTATAGTAATTGTCATGAGCTTTGATGAAAACCCAATCATGCCCCGACTACCATTTTCGCTGCGGGTCAGGGTGTGACATTAAGTGTCTGGTTTCTTTTATCTTCTCTGCTATTGTGTTACGCGGGTGTGTTAATTGTCCAGGTTATAGGTAGCGCATGCATACACGGAACTTCGGGCGGACTTCACCATTAGTGTTCGAGCCGGAAGTTGAGCGGTTAGTACGAAGAAACCTAGCCAGCCTATTAGAGGCAACCGTTGTCTCTAATCTACCCAAACCCAATTCACCACTTACCTCAACTGTTGGGCGCCCTCCAATGGACAACCAAAACTCCAACCAACCTCAACACCAATATCCAAATTACCCACCTCAAAACCCAAACAACCAAATAACCAACCCGGGGGTGGTAACAATTCAAGACCACCTACACCACTGTTCCAAAACCGCGGCCATAACCAAAACAACAACCAACGTACACCCACATCTCCACCTCAAAAGCAACACCGACAAAACCCATTACCACCCAACCTCAACAACCGAAATGTTAATGCCAACCGTGGAGTTAACCAACCTCGTGGCATTCCCACGAATGAGGCTGGTTTCTTAATTTCGACGAATTAAGAAACAACATTCCCGATGATGAGCCGTATAGTGTTCCCGGGTACCATCACCGGAACATATGAGTATTCACACGGAATACTCGGATGATGGCGGGAACTATAATGAGCAGTTGAAGATGATGTATGGGGGGAGGACAGTATGGGGAATTATCGTCATGCTCGGGGGTTTGAGGACGAAGACTTTGGCAACCAATATGCCAATTATGTGGGGAACAATGACGGTTATGGTTATGATTATGGTAGAGATGGCGGTTACGGGAACAACCGTCAACCACGTAACAATCAAAGGAATCGGGACGATGGCAATTACAATTACAACAATCAAAATGCCAATCGCAACCGGATTCCGTAATACGTGGGTGGCGGGAATCAAGGGGGTGACCGGGGTGGTGATAGAAGGGGTAATCAAAGGATGGTATAAGGAATACCATTAAGAGCTAAAAGTCTTAAAATTTTTGGTTGAAAAGCTAGATTGAATAAAGATGATGCCTATGTAATTTTTATGGGGGATGGTGACTCTGAATTAGATTGCCTCTTGGTTGAGTTAAAAGGAAAAATGCTAAAATGCCGAATCTCACGTTGTCGCTCTCGGTGATGGTGACTCTGGTTGAGACAGCCTCTGGGTTAGGTATGCAAAAGAAGTCTAATGCTCATAAAAAAAGTAAAGGAAAAAAGTTGACTTTAAATTCTTTGGGTTTTGAAATAAAACGGTTAGGAAATAGCCAATTGGTTGTTCCTTTTATTTTATAAGCTTGAGACGGGAATAGGTGGATTTGTGACTCTTTAGTGTGAGACCCTAGGTTGATTAACCGAACTTGAACATAATTAAACACGATAAGGGCCTAGGAACCGGTTTTGAGTTTAGGTGGATCTTATACCCGCAATCGTAACTTAACATGTGTTTGATTTTTAATTAAATAATCTGAATTTTGAGATCGATATTATCTTGACTTTAAATCCGTAGCATAAATCTTATTCAGGGACGAAAAAAAGAGTAAGTGTGGGGATATTTGATGTAATGCAAATTACATATGTTTCCATGTATAGTCTGTATACTAATTTGAGTTGATTTGTGTCATTTTATCATTGGTTTTGTATATTATGGTGTCTTATGTGCTTTGCAGGGTTCCGAGAGTGAAAACGAGCTGAAACGCGGAAGAAACGAGCACCCGGGAAGAGGTTTGGGCTTAGTGAAGAATTCTCATGCAATGAAAATGGGTATTTGAGATGATGAGAAGATAGAGAATTGAATTATGAACCCGTAGGCGAAAACGGTGAAGAAAACGGAGTTGAAACAAAGAAGTTATGGCCGAAACGGTTTTCTAAGTTCGTAGGACCTTGGTACTACGCGACGGAGGACTCAATAATTGGTCGGGGGAGGCGGCGGCTATCCTGATCAGCACATAAAACTTCATATTTAAGCCTTATTTAAGCCCATACTTAACCCTAATCAATCCTAGAGAACCCTAGACGAATTGAGATACTTTTGGACGAATATAGCAGCTGTTTTAGCACGAAATTGAAGGCAAGGAAGCTCAGGAATCATTTGGTAGGAGTTGGAAGTCAAGAGATTGAAGATTAACGAGTTTTATTTTCCTGGTTTATCTTGTTTCTAGTTTTCTCTCTTATATTGATGAATTCCTTGTTTGAAACTTCTGGTTTGATACTTGCAATCATGTTTCTTGGCTAAACCTTTTAAGCTACTTGGTTGTGATGAACAAATAGTTAAAGTTTGTATTTTTATTGGATGTTAATGATGTTTATAGTTTTATCTTGAAAAGTAAACAACCGTGGTTCTTTGATTAGGTGTGTATGCATATCTTTACATGTTTATTGATTAATTATTAATGTTATGGTGAATTGGCCAATAAACCATAGAAACAATTTTCATGATTTAATTCGGTTTTATGTTCTGCTAACTCTAGTCATCGTGAGGTACTAAGTTATTAATAGGTATGGGTTGGTAAATTGCTCGGATTAGGTCTTTCTGAGAAGTCTATCTTAGTTGCCTTGCCAATATCTTATCTGTTAAACCAAATCAAGTTCCATAGTTGCCTTAGACTTCTCACTGTGAGGAAGTTAGTCATTGTATGGCACTTTTCTAGACATTTAGATAACTGTGAGGGAGTCTAGTTAACCGGTAGTAATAACAATCCTGTAGAGTTCTGTAGGCGTCTTCCCGATAAGGGTCGGGGGTCCTGTTCGGTTTCTCTTAAGGTTTAGCATTTTAAATATCCCGGTTCCATATCACATTAGCATCCGATAGAAAGCCATACGATAACATTTGGGAGTCCAACCTAGGTAGTTATTTGTCATCATTTGAATTCGTTCTCATTCCTAGTTCATGTCTCCGTCAATTTTAGTTAATTTAGTTAATATTTAATTTAATTGCATCATAGGATATTTAAAAACCCCCCCTCAAACAACAAAACAAATTAAGTCATGTCAGTCTTAGATAAGTGAGTCGAGTCTAGCTAACGTAGTTAGAGAGTCTCGTGGGTTCGATACTCAGACTTACTTTAGCTGTAATGCATTGACCGGTACACTTATCGGTTGTGTGGTTTAGGTTTAGGTAGAGTCTAGGTTTATAAATTTCAAACTTAGTGTCTAGATTAGGGTAATTTAGTTAGATTTAACTAAATCACTTTTAGCACATACAGTTGTCGAGTTATGATGGATTACATCCATATAACATAAGTTAGATATTACGATGACTTGTCCACCAACTCTTTGGTGTGACAATATTGGAGCTACATATCTTGCAGTCAACCCGGTGTTTCATCAGCGCACCAAACACTTAGAGATTGACTTTCATTCTATTCGTGACGTGGTTTTAGCAGGTATTTTACATGTTCAGTATGCTTTCACTACTCTTCAGATAGCATATGGTGTTCGTTTTGACAGTCTGAGGTCCAAGCTTTATGTGTATGCTCCCCCTATAGCTTGAGGGGGCCTATTAGAGTGTGTATATGTATGCAACAGTTTAGTTAGTTATGACAGTTGTCATTTGTTTAGAATGGTGTATTCAATTTTATCGATAGATTCAGTGTATTGTATGTGTTTGATTGTAACATTTGATCCTGTCGGGTTCAATGCTGGTATTAATTAATTTTTATTCCGCTATGTTGTTTATTAATTATAGATCTAATATATATATACATATATGTATATATATATGTATATATATATATATATCAAACCTAAAGGAAACTAAGCTAACAGGCATTCATTGATTTATATATGTTTAATTTGAAACGTCCATCACACACACACATATACATATAACCAACTAAACTAACTGGTTAAGGATTGACCGTCTGAGACACCGAGGTACAACGAACGGTTGCTAAACACGAACACGAAACGAGTGGGATGGCGGTGGCCGTTTTCACCGATTCTCTGACGGAAGGGTTTTTGGAGTTAGGATTATTACGTAGGGAAGGGTTTTTGGAGTTAGGATTATTACGTAGGATATAACTAGGTTAGTTTTTATTTAGGTTAAATAATAACAAGCTAATCATCTCCCGGGAGTCAAGACACGAAAACCCATAAATTATTATTTAGTAAATAACCAAGCATTAAATTATGTTAGATATAGTTTGATAGTATAGGGGGTATTTTGTAATAATGCGATAGTTTGAGGATTAGATGGCTAATTGTAATAGATAGGTTGTTATTAGTTACTATAACTAACAGGTTGTTAATGGGAAGTGATTAGCTGTGGATTGACCTAACTTCTTCTCTTTCATTTCTAATCAATATGTAGCTAACAAATAGGTATCAGAGCTACGGATTCTCGGTAAATCTGTGTATCAATTCGAATCAATCAATTCAATCAACCATCTATTTTCGTTTGTTCTCGAAATTGATCTTTGTTCGGCCAATTTCCATCCAATTTCTCATTTCAAACCCTTGAAATTGATCGTTGTTCGATGAATTTCTTATTTAATTTCAATTTCGAATATCAGAAGTGCATAAACTCCGCTCAATTACAATGACGACTCGTAATCAAATAATAGAACAAAAGATGCAAGAACATGATGCAGCTTTGATTCGGTTGGAATCAGTAGCAACAAAGAATGAAGAGAACATTTCGCCCATGAGAAATCAAATGGAAACTCAAATGAAAGAGAGATTATTCAAAGTATTCAAGCCTTGGGTAGCAATCAAAGTCAGCATGTTGTTGGTTCAACTAGCAATTCACAAATTCCTTACCACAACAACAATAATTGTCAAACAATAATGGAATTCCTAAGTTCAATGGTGAAAATGTAGAAAGGTAGTGGAACATTTTTTTTTGAAATAGATGCTACTCCTGAAATTCTTAAGGTAAAATTTGTTATAGTGCATTTGGAAGATTTAGCTTTACTTTGGCATCAATCTTTTGTGAAATCAAGGGGGAGTATTGAAGGAATGTTATGGATGGATTACAAAGGATTCATTATTGTTAGGTTTGGGTTAGGCCTTGGTATGCTATGGGGGACTTTAGTAGACTTGAGACAAACTGGATCTTTGAGTGATTTTTGTAAGGAATTTGATCTAGCACTAACTAAAGTATGCAGAGAGTCTATTCTTAAGAGCTATTAAACCTGAAATTGGTAATCCTGTGAAATTGATTAGATCAAGAAATTTGCCAAAGGCCAACATGCTGGCTAGAATCCAAGATAATAATAACAATACCTTATTTACTCATCATATAAAAACATTTAAACCATCTTATTCATCAAATCCTAAACCTACTGAGTATAATATGTGATGAGTGAGTCTATTCTTGAGAGTTATTAAACATGATATTAGTAATCCTGTGAAGTTAATTAGACCAAGAAATTTTCCAAAGGCCTACATGTTGGCTAGAATCCAAGATGATAATAACAATACCTTATTTACTCATCATATAGAAACCTTTAAACCATCTTATTCATCAAATCCAAAACCTACTGAGCATAAGAACAGGAACATATGAGGGATCTAATATTCCACTGTTGCCTGCTCCACTTTTTAAGCACAAACCAATTAGTGCTAGAAGGTTGTCTCATAAAGAAATTGAAGAAAAAGGGCAAAAGGTGAATATTTTGGGTGCACTGAGAAGTATACACCAACTCATGTTTGTAAAAATAAGAAATTGTTTTCTATTGAGATAGTGGATGTGGATGAAGACAGTAATGACAATAATGCCCTTAGTGAGTTTATGATGTAATGTGTGCAGGATCCCTGCATTTCATTAAATGCAATAATGGGAGTTCTTTCTTACTCTACAATGAGAGTATTAGGAGCGATAGGAACTAAAGCTCTCCAAATTTTGATAGACTCGGGTTCTGCTCATAACTTCTTGAACCTGGAATCGGCTCTAAAAATGAAATGTCCTATTAAGGAGGTCCTTGAACTGAATATCACAGTGGCAGATGGAAATATAATGTCATGCACTCAACTATGTGAAAATTCTAAATGGATGATGCAGGGGAATTGGTTCAGTACTAATGTGATGCTTTTACCATTAAAAAGTTATGATACGGTACTAGGAGTTTAGTGGTTGCAGACTTTAAATGATATCAATTGGAATTTTAAGCAATTGCCAATGAAGTTTAAGGTGGGAGATCAGTTGTTTGAGTTAAAGGGAATTGGTTCAAATCTTATGTACTTTTGTTCTGCTGAGAATATGAGTTCCTCACTTCATACTCCTAAAGATATAGTCAATGCTCAATTATTCAGCCTACAAACTCTTAATACGGATTTATTTCAACATGAAACTATAGTTAACACAATTACTCAAAGTGAAACACTGAATGAGTTTTTATAACAAGTATGAAGATATTTTTGTTGTACCTACTTCTTTGCCTCCTAAAAAAGGTTGTGATCAGAAGATCATTTTAAAGGATGATAATATAACTATTAATCAAAGGGCTTATAGATACACTGCTCATCAGAAGGATGTTATAGAAAAACTGACATAGGAACACTTAGATGCTTGTACAATGAGGAACAATTAGAGTGCTTTTGCTTCACTTGTGGTATTGGTAAAAAAGGACGGAATTTGGAGATTTTGTGTTGACTATAGAGAACTTAATGAAGGTATTGTGAAAGATAGGTTCCCTGTTCCTTTGATTGAAGAGTTATTAGATGAATTGGGAAACGCAACTATGTTTTCTAAATTGGATCTTAGGGCTGGTTATCATCAAGTGAGAAACCAATGCTCCTGCAACTTTCCAGACAATGATGAATGCTACTTTTCAGTCATTAACGAGAAAAAAAATACTTTGGTATTCTTTGATGATATACTGGTGTATAGACCTACAGTGGAACAACATTTGGTTGATTTGGAACAAGTTTTAATACTTTTAAGGGGACAACCTTGTTTGCCAAAGATTCATTTGCAGGGGCAAATGTGGAATATTTGGATCATATTATTTATGGGAAAGGAGTGCAAACTGATCCTAAGAAGATTAGAGTCATTCAACAGTGCCCAGTTCCAGTTACTCTCAAGCACCTAAGAGGTTTTCTAGGATTGGCAGGCTATTATAGGAGGTTTATTAAGTCATTTGGTGTGATAACTAGACCTTTGAATGATCTTATGAAGATAGATGGGTTTGTTTGGTATGAAGATGCTAAACTAACCTTTGAACAACTTAAAGCTGCCTTAGTGTCTGCACCTGTGTTGGCTCTTCCTGATTTTCCTAAACCATTTATGGTGGAAACTAATGCTTCAGGTAGGGGATTAGGAGCAATTCTTGTGCAACAAGGTCATCCTATAGCCTTTATCAGCAGAGCACTATCAACTAAACAATAGTTCTTGCCAGTGGATGAGAAAGAATTATTGGCAATCATCATGGTAGTCAAGACTTGGCATCATTACTTGATTACTAATAAGTTCTTCATTAAGACTAATCAAAGAAGTCTGAAGTATTTATTAAGTCAAAAGATCACAACTCCTTTACAACAGACATGGTTGGCCAAGTTAATGGGTATGACCATGAAATATCTTATAAGAAAGGTTCTGAAAATGTAGTGACCAATGGTTTGTCAAGAGTTCAGGGTACGACATTGTTTGAAATGGGCATGAGTTCTATTAATCCCTTATTGTTGGATAGGATTAAAGGGTCTTGGTAGAATGAGACTTAGATGCATGCTATAATTCATCAGATACAACAAGGTCACTATGTTCCTCATGTTACTTGGGATGGGCATCTATTGAAGAGAGAGAACAAATTATGGGTAGGAATGATTCACAGTTGCAACAGGATATTTTACACTTGTTTTATGCTTCTCCTATGGGAGGTCATTCTGGGTATTATCCTACTCTACAAAAGATCAAGGCATTTTGTTATTGGAAGGGGCGTTATAAGCAAGTGTATGCATTTGTCAAAGAATGTTCTCAATGCCAACAAGCTAATATGAACCAGTTACCAACCCAGCGTTATTACAACCACTTCCAGTCCCTACTCATGTGTTTACAGATGTGTCTATGGATTTTATTTCAGGATTACCTAAAGTGCAAGGTAAAGATACTATTCTGGTGGTTATAGATCGCTTAACTAAATATGCACACACTTCATGCCTTTATCTCATCCTTACACTGCTTCTCAAGTAACTCGGGTTTTCATTGATAATATTTTGAAGTTACATGGCTGCCCTATGACAATAGTCTCTGACATAGATCTTGTTTTCCTAAGTACTTTTTTGAAGGAATTTATAAATTACAAGGGGTTCAATTAGCTTATACGACTGCTCACCATCCTAAAAGTGATGGACAGATCGAGGTTCTAAACAAGTGTTTGGAAAACTACTTAAGGTGTATGTGCATGCGCTTTACTAATCAATGGCTTAAGTGGTTAAGCTTAGCTGAATGGTGGTATAATATTACATACCAATCCTCATTAAATATGAGCCCATTTGAAGCTTTATATGGCTTCCCTCCTCTTATACACGTTCCTTACATACCCTATGGCACTTCTGTTGATGTAGTGGATATTATGGGCATAGATAGGGAAGCTATGGTCAATTTTTTAAAAGACACACTGACTAAAAAAAGGAATAGAATGATACAGTATGCTGACAATAAAAGAAGTGAAAGAGAGTTTCAGATTAGTTATTGGGGTATCTCAAATTGCACCCTTTTGTACAGAATTCCATACAAATACATAAACATTAAAGTTGGGACCTAAGTATTTCGGACCATTTTTTATTGTAGAAAAATTGGGCAAAGTAGCTTACAAATTGGACTTACCAAGTGATGCTCAGCTTCATCTAGTGTTTCATGTATCATTACTCAAGCGAGCTTTTGGTCAGCATACTTCCACTGTCCCATTACCCTCGAATCCTCGTTTTTCTTACAACCAAGGTCTATTGTGGATCGTCGTTTAGTTCGTAAAGGCAATCGTCCAACTATGCAGATTTTGGTTCATTGGCAAGGCCTTCCTTTAGAAGAAGTTTCATGCGAAGATTTAGCTGAATTTGAGTTGAGGTTTTCGGATTTTAATTCTTAAGGTCAAGAATTCAATTTAGGGGGTATTGTTAGATATAGTTTGATAGTATTTTGTAATAACGCGATAGTTTGAGGATTAGATGGTAAATTGTAACGGATATGTTGTTGTTAGTTACTATAACTAACAGGTTGTAAATGAGAAGTAATTAGCTTGGACCGACCTAACTTCTTCTCCTCCATTTTAATCAATTTGTAGCTATCAATCTATTTATAACCGGGATAAAAAAATTATATATATTTCGTTTCGTTATTTGTTCGTGATCACGAATTAATCGGGTCAACTGGATTTAATGTTCGTTAGCCAAGGTGTAACTCTTACGGGTCATAGCTCGGTCAACAACGTTGACTTTTCGAATCCGTTCAGATAATTCTGACTTGTATAAGAAATTCACATTTTTGGTACTTATCATGCGTAACGATTTTATGGCACTTCTCATTAAAAATTGTGTGTCAAGGATGAAATAGCAAATTTTGAGCTCAAACCATGAGATTTTTGTTTTGGATTGAAGTCTCGTATGATGAGTGATCTAAATGACACCACATGTCTATAAAATTCACATTTTATGGCACTTCTTAGCAAAAATTATGTGTCAAGGATGAATTCTCACACTTTTTGATGATATCAATCCTTAAGATTTTCGTTTTTGTGCTGAAGTCTAACAGGATGCATTTAATTATTTTTATAGAAAAATGTATAACTAATCCACACAGTTAAACTATTATGTTTTTTAAAAGAGTTAACACCGTTAGTCTTTATGGTTTTGTCAAAATAATAACATTAAGTACTAACGTTTTTTTGTTTCAACATTGAGTTATATGGTTTTATGTTTATAACAATGTTGGGTATTAAACCAAACTTAGTTAAAAACTAACGGAAAAGTAGGGGTAGTTTTTTAACTACACTAAACTATTAATATATATATTCCATTCTTTTTTCCCCTTCTTCTCTAAAAAAACCTAACCAACATTGCCAACTCCTAATGCTTTTCAAATCCTTTTATCTCTTTTTGAACAAAATCTCTGTTTGATTCTGCTCGAAGATTGGGAAACCAGAAAATAATTTCATTTATGAAACCAACAATGGTTTTACTATTGACAACAATGATTTTATTTATGAAATTATCCAATATACAATTACACTTTGTGTTTGTCCATGATATTAGTGACTTTTATTTCATTTTATAATTATAACTCTTTTATGCAACCAACTAACGTTGGAAATAAATAAATAAATATATATATATATATATATATATATATATAGGATTCGGTTCAGGAGAGAACCAATCCTAGTTGCGAGAACCATGAGAACCCCTATCATCCAATAGCATATTTACACATCACCCATAACCAAATTAATTCAAAAGGGTATTTTAGTCTTTTACTTCCAATGTCACATCTTTTCTCTCTCTTCTATTTAAAAGTCAACAAGTCACATCTTTTTTCTCTCCTCTATTTAAAACTAAACATGTCACATCTTTTCTCTCTCTTCTATTTAAAATTCAACATGAGACACTATTGAGTCGTGATTTTTGGGTGAGTTCGTTTGGTAAGATCCTCAAATTTCGTAAACCCGAAATCGTGGTGTCGAGGGGCGTAAAAAGATGTTTGGCGTAAAAACATTGTAAAAAAGTTTTTGTAAAAAAGTTTTTTGTAAAAACAAATAATATTTTTTTTGGCGTAAAATATTTTGTTTTTTGTAAAGTTTAAAACCACGCGTAAAAAAGTTTAAAACCGTGCGTAAAAAATCTTTTATACCGGCGCGTAAAAAAATTTAAAATCGCTCGTAAAAAAAGTTCTAAACCGGCGCGTAAAAAAAGTTTAAAACCATCGCGTAAAAAAAGTTTAAAACCGCGCGTAAAAAAAGTTTAAAACCACGCTTAAAAAAGTTGAAAACCGGCGCGTAAAAAAGTTTAAAACCGATGCGTAAAAAAAGTTTAAAACCGCGCGTAAAAAAAGTTTAAAACCACGCGTAAAAAAGTTGAAAACCGGCGCGTAAAAAAGTTTAAAACCGATGCGTAAAAAAAGTTTAAAACCGCGCGTAAAAAAGTTTCTAAAACGGCGCGTAAAAAAGTTTGAACCGCGCGTAAAAAAAAGTTTGAAACCGCGCGTAAAAAAGTTTGAAACCGGCGCGCAAAGAAAACTTTTAAACCGGCGCATAAAAAAGTTCTAAACCGGCGCGTAAAAAAGGTTTAAAACCGCGCGTAAAAATGTTTAAACCGGCGCGTAAAAAAAGTTTAAAACCGGCATGTAAAAAAAGTTTAAAATCGGGCGTAAAAAAAGTCTGAACCCGCGCGTAAAAATGTTTAAAACCGACACGCAAAAAAGTTTGAACCTCTATGTAAAATAATTTTTTCTTACTGCATGATTTAAAAATAACATTAATTAAATCACAAACATTAATTAAAGCACAATAGTTACAACTTTAATTACCAATCATTAAGAGCTTAGTAAAAATACCATTTTCACCTTTATTCCACTAAAAACAAAAACTCATTAATTAAAGCATAATTATTACAACTACTTTATTGTCTTTTAATCTCATCCATTAAAACACTTTTGATCAATGACTTATATTGGTTCCTACGGTTCTCACAACTCAAGGTGGTTCTCATTTTACCCATCCCCTATATATATATATATATATATATATATATATATATATTTTGATCTGTTGTAACCTATGCATGTTTTTCCAAATATGTATTTGATTGTGGGTCAATCTATCGTATATGCTTTTAAATAATTTTTGTGTCAAAACAATCAGAAGTATTGAAACTAGAGCATAATAGCAATCTCCCTTAGGGTGAAGGTGTGGTCGGTAAACTTGAGCGGCAAAGCGGTTTACCGATCGGTAACACCGCCGCCGTCTCAGTTTACCGATCGGTATCACAACACAAGCGGCAAAGGTTTACTGATGCGGGGAAGCATGCTTTGTTTTGACCGTTGTGTTTTATACACATATTTTTATTAAAAAATGAAAACAAAAAAAGGTTTACCAATTCAAGTGTTTAACCATTGCAACCACTTTCGGCATAGTTTAAATTTTTTAGCTGGAATGACTTGGCACCCTCTGACTGGTTGATTTTGAAGTTTGTCACTTTCATATTTAATTTCTGTTATATTTAAGAAAAACATTTTTTTTCCTTTGCTAAACTATTAACCAAAGTATTAATCATTTGTTCAATCATATCTGGTTAAATATATAACTTAAAAATAAACATAATATGCATATTAATTAGTTTAGGTGCAATGATTGTTAGTTTTTAATTAAGGTTTGTTTTAATACCCAATATTGTTACAAAAATAAAACCACAGAACTCAATGTTGTAACAAAAAAAAACATGGTATCCAATATTATTATTTTAACAAAACCATAAAGACTAACAGTGTAATTAACTCTTTTTAAAATACAGTCAAATATATCAAGTTTTCAGTGTAAACAAGCCATTTACTTGATTCAAATGGTAGGTCAGAATATGAAGATTATAAAAACAAAGTAGCAAATCCAAAGGTTTTACATAAGAAAATTGACAACCCAAATATATATTCATGTCCCTTTCATTCTTATTAGAAACGTTTTTGAGGAAAATTAGTTTTTTATTTTGAAAAAAAAATACATAGAAGCAACGCGTTAAAGTGAAACCTATCATGTAATAGTTGATCGTAAATTATAATTTAACTATGATATTTTGTTATTGTAGGCTGGTTTTATAATATAATCACATGTGTGTTTTATAATATAGTCAAGAAAATCAATCCAATAGATGGTACCATGACTAAGGGTATTTTTGGCAAAAGTAGCTGTTGTTGGTAGCTGGAAGCTGATGGCTGGAAGCTGGTGGCTGGAGGCTGGAAGCTGGTAGCTGTAGTTGTAGCTTTTTAGATATATTTAGGTGTTTGGCAGAGTGGCTGGAGCTTTTAATAAAATGTATAAAATGACCAAAATGGACATTAAAAAGTTGGTACATTAGAAAGTTCATTATTTTTAGAGGTTAAAATAGTCATTTTTTTCCTAAAAGCTTGTAGCTCCTTCTAAACGCTACTAGTAGGAGCGTTTAACCAAAAGCTTCAAGCTCCTAACCTAAAAGCTTCTAGCTCCTTCAACCAAACAAGGATTTTTATTAAGTTGGAGCTTTTTCTTAAAAGCTTAAAGTTTGAAGCTCCTAAAAGCTTCTAAAAGCTCCATGCCAAACATACCCTAATTCCAATCAAAGATACTATGACCATCATTAATGGTGATTTAGGTTTTAAGCGATTTTGCAAGTTTTAGTTGGACCAAACACTACCTATGTGAAGATTAGAAGACATTTCATGTAATGAAAATCTATGATACAAGATGATTGGATCATCATGTTTTTAAATTTCTAAAATTATAATTGTCAACATTAGACACTACTACATATGATTAAACATTTGAGCATATCATGTAATAATTAATAGGTTGTATATATACAGGATTATCAAACACGTGAAAATCACGATGAAAAATCTGATACAAGTTTTGGTTACCAATTAGTCTAGGATAGACGGTGATGATTTGATAAGACTAAAAGTAATTTAAACTAGGGGCGGATCTATGTGAAAGATAGGTGTTGCCCTGGATATCCCTCAACTTTCTTGGTGAAGTGTAACTTTTTTAAATATCCGTTCTATTTATTGAGGATGCCGCTAAGCAAATGCTAGGATACCCCTGAGTATAGATGAAGTTAAGGTAAAATGAAATTTTACAGATGACAGAAACGAAAATATCCAGTGAAACTTGCAGCGGCTCCCTAAACGGAGAAATGAAGTAAATTTTATTCAATCACCAAAATTACAATCACACACAACACATATCCACCAGACAAGGCTCTGTACCAAGCAGCCAAACTCCACAACATAAAAATAATAGAACACATCAAATTTCTTCAAGGTATTCTATGTGATGTTTAACTCCTTTGCTCGAATTCTGACCTAGAAAAAGCTCTAAAATTTTATCTCCTCTAGCACATTAGCTACGGACAATTAGAACTCGCCAAAAACTATCCCGTTCCTTTGTTTCCAAAACAGAGAAGATGAAGTACTTTCACAAAAAATTTGAAGAAAGATGAAGTTATAATAATATGAACTTTGGGAATGAAAAAGCAACACAAGGCTATATAAACTTCAATTTATATTAAACGATATACTTTAATTAATTTATTGTAAACATTAATTATTTATTTTACTTTTTGTTTCTACTTTGTTTATTTATAATTTTACTTGTAAAAATGTTTCTTTGAAAATGTCATACACCTACAATTTTCACAAGCTATACTTAATGGTTCTTTTTTAATCAACAGAAAGGTTAACAGTTAAAATAATACAAGGAAAAAAAACACTAGAATAGGTTTTTTAACATATATGATTTAGTAATTTTAATTTTTTGTTTAAATATAAAGAAATATTATTATATAACAATAAAGAAAATATGAACATTTTATCTATACGATTCTCTAGATATATGAATGAGAAAGTTTTTAAACTTTAGTTATATAAAACTAAAGATAAAGAACTTAGATAAGATTCATTTTAAAGCCTAGGATTTCTAATATTGAAAAGTCATATAAGACTACATGCTTTAACAAATATTGAAGGACAATAAGTTTTCGGTTCTTTTAGTTGTTGAAGATATTTTCATTACACAGTATTATTAATAAAAACTTCAAAATAACATTTAAAGTATCATATTATAATTTTTAAAACTTATTACTAATTGTATAATATTTTTTATGCAACCCATGTAATATACGAATCTATAATTATATGCACATACTAGCCGTATAGGGCCCCCTAGGGCTATGAAATTCTCATGGTTGACCTTGAGTAAAAGAAATTTTTTATGGCCCATTTTTAAGCTGAACGTTGCCTCTTAGGGGCCCTCGAATTCTCAAGGACGAGCTTAGGTAAAAAAAAAAAAACCCTAAATAGTTCTTCTATATCCGCACTGATTTAAACCAAAACAACAAACTAATAATCTAGATATATGATGAGCACATATCTAGATTTTTCGTCCCTAACTTTGGATAACCCTTGAGCACATACTACAAGTATCTTGACTAATAAAACAACCCATTTGTGGAGTTATTAAATCTTTGCATTTATCTTCAAAATACTCCCTATGATCATACCTTTGTTTTATAAATCATGTTTAACATATGAATCTAAGACTTTCAAAATATAACACCAAGCGGCAAGTTTGTATGATATCATGTAAACATGTACGTGTTGAACACATGGCCACAATCCCAACTATTAGACCCTTAACTATTAATTAACTCAAATCATCATAGAAATCAAACTTTCATTTGAAAAGCATAACACACGATATGTACACGAAATTATACATGTTTAAATTAAGATATACTTGTATTTATGACATATTTAATAATAAAAACATTAAGATCGATAGTTGAATAGATTATATTAGAATTGCAGGTTTCATCATTTTTAAGGATTTGTTTTTTTTTTATTTTTTATTAGTACTTATTTATCATTTTATTTGGTTTTTAATAATAAACTAGGATTAAGACCCGCCCGCGTTGCGGCGCGGGTACAACGTAAACATTGAATTGATTAGTCTAAACGTTATATGATGCATTAACTATATGAAAACACGCATTTCGACGTATCCAGTTAAACTTAATGTAACATGTATAAGCATTGTGATTGGATCAAACGTAAAGTAAATCAAATTCATATAGAACAATCATAACGTATTATATGTGACCCAACCCATACATTAAAAACGTAACATATATGAAGGAAAATCAGACACATGTAATCGAAAGGGATTAATTAAAGCTTTCGAAAAAAGGGAAAAAAGAAGCCATAATTTGACTCCGCTCGCTTCGAAACAAACTTTACGAAACATACATAAAATAAACACGAAAACATATTATATTTGACATGAATCATTTCCCAAAAAAGTTTACTTCAAAAAGTAGAACAACTTGAATTTATACCGAAAAGTACATAAAAATATGCACTTAAAAATGGTTTCTTTGAACGAAAACGTATTATATTTGACCTAAGTCGTTTACCAAAAAAGTTTGCGTCAAAATGTGGAACAAATCATATTTATGCATACCCGTACATAAAATATGCACGTAAAAAAGTAGTTTTTAAGTAAATGAAGTATAGGGGTAAACCGAAACAAAATATCAGTACAAATTTTAATATGTTAAAAACGTTCGTAAAACCGTGCCAAGTAGCACCAATGCCACACTGGCATCGACTCTCAACCTAAGTAGTTAATGCGGTAAAATATCGGATATCGGTCAAGGGCCGATATTTGAGATATCGGTTATCACGGTGGGATATCAGTAATTTTGATATCATGCTAAATTTATATACACAACAATTTAACACTAACAATGCATTATACTCTCCTACCATCAATAAATTAACCTTTTGCAACTTGAAAATACTAACAATTGTAGCAAGTAGGAACTGACTAAGACTTAAAACACTAACATTTAACAGTAACAACAACCAATTAAGACTTTAAAAACTAATCGCAGCAATAAGAAGAAAGACGAACAGTAGAACTAAGAAGAAAGGTATTGATATCGCGATAATCGGTGGTTATCGGTCAAGTATTGGTCCAATATCGGGCAATATCACTGATATTATCGGTACTGATATTCTGACCGATATTTTGTACCGCTATCTCGGCAGGGGACCGATAACCTATATATCACTGATATATCGGGATATTAACTACATAGCTCTCAACATCGGAAAAACTCAAAAAATAAAATAGATAAAATGTACAAAATATGAAAAAATATAAAAGGGGGGCCAAAATTGTAAATAATAAAGTGTTGGGTTAAATTATAAAAGATGAAAAACTTAGGGTTAAAAGTAAAAAAAATAAAAGGGGTTAAAATACAAAATATGAAAAAATTTGGGTTAAAATGAAAAATCAAATTTTTTTTTAAACACTCCCCAAGCTTGGGGTACAACACCACAATGCAACAAAAAGTTGCTAATTTATAATATGAAAATAATATAAATATCAATTTAAACACTTGATGAATACTATTCCGTCATTTTTAAGTATTTGTATTTTATTTTTTCTTAATACTTATTAATCATTTTATTTGATTTTTAACAATAAATAATAATTGATCATATTTAAGTATTTGTTTTTTTAACTTTTATTTTTTATTATTATATTATTTTTAGTAATAACTTATATTCGTGAATTTTTTTAAAAATCTAAATCCGTAACATTTATTTATTTTAACATTCTAAGTTATCAGGGTGCACTTGCGATGGGCATTAGATCGGTATCGCTTCGATTAGTTACAATACCGATACAATACATGCACTTGGTATAGAAATCAACACGCGATTTCTACTGACCAAAACGATAATATAGAACATTAGCACCACCACCGATGTTCGAACGCTTCAGATTGTCACGATATTCATTTATCGTTGTAAACAGAGTTGTATAAACAATTTTTACTTTTAATATGGTTACCATAAAAGTAAATACAAGTACCGCTTCCGATGTTGTTTCGTACGATACGTGTTTGTTTATCGAAAGAAAACAATAAAAAATAGTAAAACCGAAACTATGTTGTTCGTTCATTTCACTATGGACCTATGGTAGCGGCACTATATGTGTTATCAAATAAAAAACCATAAAAATGAATACATTCTGGTACTAATGTTGTCCGGTATGGTAATGTAGCGATACGATGTCTGTTTATCGATAGCAAAAACAATAACTTTAACTACACATACCGACACAGATGTTGTTCAGTCGGTTTCAGTTATTTTAGATACAACAGCATCACTCGGCGTGAAGCATGGGGAATCTCACTTATACGATGTAAGTTTATTGAAAGTATAAACAATAAAAACAAATACCGAAAACGATACAGATGTTGTTCAGTCGATTTTAGTTAGGTTTGGTACGATGGTGGCACAATATTCGTTTGCAATAAGATTCATATCCCAATAGTGTAAAAAATAAACATAGAACGCAAACAAAAAAATTAAATCAATATCAACTAAACAACATCATATTCGTTTTTGTTGCTTTTGATCGATGTAAGATTTTCTCTTTCTATTACTATAACGAATGCTGGCTGTGTAAAGTTTTCGTTGTACTTATATGTGTGAAATATGTTAGACTAAATATTTTCATTATCAACTAAAACTATACAATACTAGATCCTAGCATACAAAACTTTTAGGTATCTATGAATAGTGATGTGATTATATACCAAATCATCATAGACCTAGCTCCGTAGATCTCTCTTTTTGCCTAACCGTATAAAGTTTTTTTAAGAAAACTAAAACTCATACATTGTTTAAAGAGAAACCTAAAAAGTTCATTTTATGAGTGGACAGAAGAGATAGTTTGCACTCGGCTAAAAAGTGAAGACCCTAAAGAAACACCAAGTTAATCTGAGGGTTAACTTGAGGTTTGTGTCTTGTTCAAATAAGGTTAATATTATTTCTTCCTCGTTTGTTTAATGCGAAGGTCTTGCAAAACAACCACAACACCGTGAAGCTCGTTACAAGAAGGAGAATAGGGGTTCTTCTTGTAACCACCATCGGGCATGAGAATAAGAACTTGTTTCGAGGATAAAAATGTGTGTATTAAGTGAGAGAGCAAGAAAGCAATCCTAAAACCTGGAGATGAAGTTCTCTATTTATAGCAAATGTGTGTATTAAGTGAGAAAGCAAGAAAGCGATCCTAAAACCTGGAGATGAAGTTCTCTATTTATAGCCAAAAAGAGTTGTGAAGGAGATGAGCTGATGGGCATTAAAAAACAAACGTATTTGTAACAAACTTAGTTCAATCTGACTGTGTTACGCTCGTTTGAGAACCTTCAGTTACTAGATCACTCTATTTCAAGTTTATATGAAAGATAACATTCGTAAATCTTAAAAAGTTAGGATAAAACAATATAAAAGGTAAAATTCAATCCAACTAAACTTTCTTTCATACCTTATTTATATCTATTTTTATCCTCCAAAACAGTAAAAGAAAAAACATAATTAACATTTATTAATCGTTTGTGACCTCTCACTTACATTCTTGCCTCCTTCCTTACGCCAGTCAATTTCTGATCAATTTCTGAATGATGAAATAATGAAGGTCTCTTTGTTCCTTAATTTTTTTTTATTAATAATACTAACAAAAAATGGATTCAAATCATATCATAAATATATTATATAGTTGGTGGTCGGTGATATTAACTTTTTCTTTTTTCATTTTCGGGTTATACAATTCCGGATCTAAAAATCTTTATAGCGCAGCGTTTCATATAAAAAGGGTAACGAAATAAAAAACGTCAAATTTTTAAAAATTTACACTACTATCGGAACGTCAAGAAGTAGTGGCCTAGTGGGGGCTACCCTTAGTAACATGCTAGGTCCGCCCCTGGGGTTACACGAGTGTGTTTTTTTAACGGCAAATTTCGATCACTAACGGGCCATTGGAGTATCATCGTGCCACCAGCAGAACCATCCAATCATGTCCATCTCCACTAGACATGATGCCTATACATCAATTCAGAAGAAAACCCAATAAATATGAAAAAACTCCCTTGTGGGAATTGAACTTATGACCTATTGGTCTCAAAGTTTTATCTTACCCTCAAGATACTATTAGATTATAAAGTCATGGGCAAAGGGAAAAACCGTGTAGCCCGGGACTCGAACCCGAAACCACGCGCCTCACTAACAACTCACGAATGTGTATTGTATCTTCTCTGTAACACAAATAGGCGAATGGGATATGCATGACCGAACCGATGCAACACCCAACATCTTTACCGGTTATAATTACATGAAATTATCTATCATGACATCATTGACTTGATAATCAATCTAAACATGATAAGCACATTATTTAAAAGCCAAGTCTAGGAAGGAGATCACAGTTCCCATTGTTTATCCAATAAAAAAGCAAAAGAAAAGATTACACAACAAAATATTCCAAGTTTAACATTTCCATTAAAAAATACTTATTATTCCTAACTGAAAACAGAAACAAAAGTTGGCGTGTTACGCGTGTAGGCAATATTATCATATTATCTACGCCATAGGAAATGTACATACGTGACCATTCTTTCGTTGTCATTTTCTATTCTAATTTTTATATATTTTATATATTATATTATTTTATTTTATTAAAATATTTCAAGAAATCACATAATATCTGTCCATGTATTTATAAACTCACCAAGTACTCCTTTTCCAAAAACATTTCATTTTTTCTTTCTTTCTTTTGAGAGCACAAATACTTGGTCTCTCTGTTTTTATTATTTTTCATAATTAATAATCACAATAATAATAATAATAATAATAATATATAATAATAAAAAAAAAAGTGTCAGTTGCGATCTTGGAGTCTTGAATCAATCAAATCAAATGGTATTAGTCGCAAGAAGAAAGAGCACCGGAGACGACGGAATGCAACTGCAATTGGGTAAATACGAGATCGGAAGAACACTCGGTGAAGGCAATTTCGGCAAAGTTAAGTACGCTAAAGACATCCAAACCGGTCATCCTTTTGCCGTCAAGATCCTCGAAAAAACCCGGATCAAGAATCTTAATTTCTCAGATCAGGTTTTTTTTTTATAAAAATTTGATCTTTTTCATCTGGGTGTGTTCTAAAATTGCTCGATTGCATGTGGGTGTTGTTAAAATTGTAGTTTTAGGGGTTTTGGGAATTGGGTTTGTGATAAAGTTTTGATCTTTATATTCAATCAGTTACAATTTTTCATCTGGGTGCCAATGGTGTGGTGGTCCATTGGTAAAGTCAAAGCCTTTAAAAACACTTAGGTGGGAAGGGGAAGGTTTGGGTTCAAGTCCCACAGACTACACTACAGGGGATTAAAGAAATTAGCCGTTCAAAAAAAATAAAAAATTCATCTGGGTGTGTTGTAAAGTTGCTTGATTGCATGTGGGTGATGTTAATATTGTGATTTTAGGTGTTTTGGGAAATGGGTTTGTGATAAAGTTTGTGTCTTGATGCAGATAAAGAGGGAGATTGCTACATTAAAGATCTTGAAACACCCTAATGTTGTTAGATTACATGAGGTATTTTTGTAGAAATATGTTTGATAATATATTTTTTTAATTAAATTGTTTAGTTTGATTATATCTTTTTTTTTTAACATATGTTTGATTGTTTAATACTGAGTCAAAGAACATGGATGAAGATAGGAAGGAAACAAATTGGGGACGGTGGGTCAGGAACTCAAGAAAGTTATATTGGATGATATGTTTCGTGTAATGGATGATTGGAATAGAATAAAGTAAAATAAAATAATATAAAATAAACAAGAGGACACCCTTTTTTATTATATAATTAACTATTTATGCCAATAATTTAGGTCTTTAAGATGTATTGTAGAGGTTAACTAATGCTTATCTTGCTTTGACAAGTAAGATATAGCAAGTTGGATGTAACTTTGCCACGTCGTTTCATATTAACAAAAGGGCATATGATATGATTAACTTTTTAACTTTTGTTATTTTTTTTATTTTTAAGATAAGATGACTTTTATTCATGTTTGTAATTCATAAACATGAACTTGTGGTTCAGGTATTGGCAAGCAAAACCAAGATTTATATGATTCTTGAATATGTCAATGGAGGTGAATTATTCGAAACAATTGTAAGCAAGACGATACCTTTTTTTTTTATTATTGTTATTATATTAGCTTATTGTACAAATTTGAAGGGAAATTAAGTAAACAAATGTTGAATTTCTTTCTGATAGGCATCTAAAGGTAAGCTATCCGAATCGGATGGCAGAAAGTTGTTTCAACAACTAATTGATGGGGTCACTTATTGTCATGATAAAGGAGTCTATCATCGCGACCTTAAGGTCAATAATTTCTCCTATCCTTCCCTATCATAACATCAAGATCCTACAACAGTCATTAAATGTGGCATTTGTGACCAATTTGATAATGCATCGGTCGGTGTTTGATAAGTCATATTATTGACAGGCTAGCTTGGTAAAATAAAAAAAAAAGTTGGATTAATATTGTATAATCACATATTAACACGGTAATTTTTTCTGAGGTAAAATATTCATATTATTCACTTATCCGTTTTAACCCATCAAACATCCGGTTTGCCTGCCAATTTTGCCACCTGTCATGATCATGGTGTGTACATATATAGATAGGACTGACACAAAACTGGTTTCGGTAACTGCAGCTAGAAAATGTTCTTGTTGATGCTAAAGGAAGCATCAAGATATCAGATTTTGGCCTTAGTGCGCTACCTCAACATTTAAGGGTATGTTGAAAATATGGTGTGTGCATTTAAGGGCATTTATGTTTCTTATAAAGCAGATCATAATTATATATTTGTGATTTATTAGGATGACGGGCTACTGCATACAACGTGCGGGAGTCCTAACTATGTTGCTCCTGAGATTCTTTCGAACAGAGGGTACGACGGTGCAACATCTGATACTTGGTCATGTGGGGTCATCTTATACGTTATCCTTACAGGGTATCTACCATTTGATGACAGAAATCTTGCAGTTCTCTATCAAAAGGTGTGTTTGTGTGTGTGAATAGAAGTTGAAAGCTTTTCTCGAACTTTCGATATTGTGGAGTTTCTTTCTAACATGATTTCATTTCGTGTATTTGTAGATTTTTAAAGGGGATGTGCTGATGCCCAAATGGTTACCTTCAGGAGCAAAGAATTTGATAAAGAGAATTCTTGATCCTAACCCTAAAACAAGGATAACAATGGCAGATATCAAAGCAGACGAATGGTTCAAACAGGATTATGTTCCTGCAATTATTAACGATGAAGATGTACCTATTGATGATGAAGTTTTATCAATACACGAGGCGGTAAGAAATCAGACGTTACTTCATCTTTTATTCCCCCTTCTTGAAAATGTCGATTTCTGAGTCCTTGTTTCGGTTTTGGCCGTTGCAGCCAACGGATTCTGAAAAAGATCCAGAATCACCTATACATATTAATGCTTTTGAACTCATTGGGATGTCGTCAAGCTTGGATCTTTCTGGGTTCTTTGAGAAAGAGGTAAAGAAATTATTTTTAATTTTTTATGCACAATTTTAACTTGATATCGAACAAATCTCATTCTAGGCTTATTTCAGGATGTATCTGAGAGAAAGGTGAGATTTACATCCACATATTCTCCAAGAAAATTGCTCGAAAAGATTGAGGATACGGTATCACAGATGGGATTTGGAGTTCAAAAGAAAAACGGAAAGGTCAGTAATTATCCGTTGTTCTAGCTCTTGCCAAACAAAAACACCAGACTCGATTCAAGTGTTTTGAGTTTGTTGAAATGTTGTTTCTTGTGTTTAGTTGAAGGTGGTACAAGATCACAAAGCCCGGAGGAAGTCATGTAATTTATCCGTTACAGCAGAAGTAAACACTCAAAACTCAACACAATCCCTCACTGAAACTCAGCATAAATCCCTAATGCAAGTTTCTTGTATCTTGTTGCAGGTTTTTGAAATCAACCCGTCATTGTACGTAGTTGAATTAAGAAAAAACAACGGCGAATGTAGTGAATATAGACAGGTACTCTCTTGTTCCCTCGCAGATACACATAATAAAATTATCTTATTCGACCCATGATCCAATAATATGGATCATGACCCGGCCCATGGATCAACCCATCTAATTTTTTATCTCCACAGCTATGTGACAAGGTGTTGAAGGATTTCGGGGTGTCAAGAAGTCAAGAGCATTTGGCGGCAAAGTTGCTAGAAGCTTCATAGGGTTTTCAGATCCCGGTTTCATATGAATATATGTATATAGGAGATCAATCTTCAATCTATATTGAAGGGAGAAAAAAGATTAGTGTTTTATTTGTTTTTTTATATGAATATGATTATCGATTCGCTGCAAGTGTAAGTATAGAAAACCTGCCAAAAATCTGGAACTAGTTCATACATAGTGGTAGATTTGTGGGTTTATGGTATAGGGGTATTTAGATGGATAGAGTTTGTAATGTAAGAATTAAACATATGAAATTAGTTTGTGTATATTGATGCATATTGTTTTATTTGAAAATTTTGTCAATCTTATTAAGCATATGAAATTGAGCATAGAGTTTAGGAATTTTCTTACTATGATTAACACCTAAACCAAATATGAGTTTTGGGTTCTCTGTTAGAAAATACAAAAAGTGGTACTTAAGGATAAAGTGGTTGGGAGAGGGGTATACATACCCAAATTAACCTTTTTATAGTCCATAATTACCCTATCATATGAACACTACAATCTGAAAGGAGATCGGATGGTTGTTGTGCTGAGCGCGGTGGTTACCAATGATCGGAGATTACCAATGTTAAGGTAATGTAGGCGGTGAGATGAAAAGATTACCAATGTTAAGGTAATGTAGGTGGTGAGATGAAAAAAAGAAAGTAATGAAAAAAGTGGGGTTAAGAGTTTTAATTTTTTGTTTCTTGTTGTGCTGAGCGTGGTGGTTGCCAATGATCAGAGATTACCATTGATCAGGTAATGTAGGCAGTGAGGCGACGAAAAAGAAAGTGACGAAAAAAGAGGGGTTAGGGTTTTAAATTTTTGTTTCTTGTTGTGCTGAGCGCGGTGGTTGCCAATGATTGGAGATTACCAATGATCAGGTAATGTAGGCGGTGAGTCGACGAAAAAGAAAGTGACGAAAAAAGAGGGGTTAGGGTTTTAAATTTTTGTTTCTTTTAATATATGGGTAAAAGGGGCATTTCACTTAGAATTAAAGAGTTAACGTAACAACCTAGTTCCTGGCATACTCTATAGTCTACGATCATATGACATAAATAGAGCATCTAATCTAATTATGCATTCCACTAAAAGTTATGTGGCATTCTTCTAAAACATCAATTTCACCAAAATGCCATGTGTCAATTTCTCATGCTACCTTAACCATAATATATAATAAGTACCTGAACATATAATTCTGAATAAACCTCATATCCTTCAAAGGAAATTGATATACCATAATACTTGGGTTAATAAATTATACTATACGATATAGAGATAAAAATATAAGAATTATTTTATCTCTTGAATATACCCATTTTACATATTAGAGATCAGGATTATCTTCACCTTTATGACATACGCTAAAGGGTCATTATATATTTTTTACTATGTCCATATTTGATATGAATATCCTTTAAAAATCAAAAGCCAGCCTTTTAATCGTTAATTTATTATTATTTATAAAAAAAACTGTTATTGATATTATTATTGTTAATATCTCCAGTTTAATTATTTATGCATTATTATAATGACTTTATTTGTTAATATAACACCTTATTAAGATCAACCACATATATTTCTAAAATTAAATGATTTAAACTATTAATTATTGATAAAAATTGTAAAGTTACAAATAAAACATCAAATCTGATTTAAGTTTTAATATGGGATTACAATTATTGTCACGTGTCACTCTCCCCTTTAACCTTACAACTTAAATTTACATCTTATTTTAAAATATATATTTTTTATCCTTGTCCTTACTATTATAATAAATTTAATTTAATTATGTTAATAACTAGATTAGGATGCACTATCTATATATTTAATAAACGAAACCATTGGGGGACACATGTCACCCAATGGCTTCACACAAATGGAGAATCCCTTATTAATCACTACACAATAGCTTGACACGTGTACAAATGACCCAAGGTCCAGTTTATTGGATCCATGACCCGTTTTCTTTTCAACTTTCCTAAACAAAAGATTCTTCTCTCTCTCTTTACAAAACCCTAAAACAAAAATCCTATGCCTCCTAATCTCTGTGATTTCTTTGTGACAACTAACAATCCATCATCTAAATTATTACACATACCCTAATCTCTCTCTCATATCT
Organism: Scalesia atractyloides; assembly: GCA_947069175.1. NCBI lineage: Eukaryota > Viridiplantae > Streptophyta > Magnoliopsida > Asterales > Asteraceae > Scalesia > Scalesia atractyloides. Next base: position 71,054,500 of record CAMTDV010000005.1, on the reverse strand, counting down.
TCTAATCCAATCCACCAGACGACCACCTAACCCTACACTCTCTCTCAAATCGTCTTCTTCAACATGCTAGACGGCGAATCATTGTCGGTAATCTCTGTTCTATTATTGATTCATGTGGTGTTTCATCTATTAGGGTTTATGTTTGTACGTGTTGTGTTTCATCGATTGCGTGTTTGTGCCTCTTTTGTTGTTAATGGATTGAAGGATTTGATTGGGCTGTTTCAGTGATTCATGATTACATTGTTCTATATTATTGATTCATGTTCTATTTCATCTGTTAGGGTTTCTGTTTGTTGTATTTCTTTGATTAATGGATAAACTTTAACATCGATTCAAGTTTGGTATTTTATCGATTCAGTTGAACAGCGTCTTTTGTAGTTAATTGATTGAACGATTTGATTGGAGTGTTACAGTGATTCATGTGGTGTTTTTCGTTGTATTACATTGTTCTATATTATCGATTAGGTTCTGTTTCATAGATTAGAGTTTCTGTTTGTTGTATTTCTTCGATTAATGATTCAAACAGTATTATAATTTCTCTATTTAACAAGAGTTTCTAAATATTTTTTGACAACATCTCTCAATTTAAATTTGAATTTCAAATTCAAATTTGTGCGGTTTACATGATTAGTACTTAACTACAACAAAATTCTTGTCAAGATTAACTACAATGAAAAAGTTGCCTTAAATTACGTATATAAACCTTTATACAATTATACAATATACAATTATATAATATGTATTGAATTTGTAATATATTATTTTAATATTTGTTTCCAAATATCAATTTAAAATTCAAACTCAAACTTTGAATTGTGTTTTATATTTAATCCCAACATTTACCTATTGTTATTAATCAATTTACTACTTTCCAAAATTAACATACATATTATTTTATATTTACATAAATCTTGATATTTTGTAGTATTATAACAAATATAGTTATAATGTAAATAATTTTATTAAGTTTTAATTAATTGTTATGATTTTTATATTAGTTTCATATCGTATACTTTGGTAAATTTCGTCACATATTTTAAGTAATGTAAATCTCTTATTAGACTAATTTTGTTAAATAATTTAAAGTATATGTACAATTAATAATTAACAATTACTAAATATATAATCTTCATGCAAACACTATATAAACACCTATTATCCTCCTACGTTTTTTCCACATATCGCATTGCATCCTTTGTTTTATCTCCAGGTTTTCTTCTATCAAATTCTTTTATATGTTTTGTTTTCTTTGATGTCTATTTGCATATTACTGTTATCATTATTATATCTTATGACAACTACTAACTTTTTTTTGCAGGATGTGAAGAATGTTACCATGCTAAACGAGCTGAATAAGTTTTCAAACAACTATTCCGTTAAAATGAAGATTGTTAGTACGTCGAGGAAAATGATGAACGAAAACAAAAACGAAACGTATTGTCTCGATATGATCTAAATGGATGAGGAGTTTCTATACTTTTTCCATACTATTTTATTTTTATATCATGTAAAAATTCGTATAATTAAATTCGTCGTTTAATAATATGTTGCATGATAATAGGAAACTATGATACAAGCAACTTGCTTGCATAAATTGTTTGAGAAGTTCGAAGAGTACCTTTAAGATGATTGGTGTAGGTGAATGAGAATTGAAAATATCAATAGAAACAGGTCAATTTAATTATACTTTATGTCGTATATTTTACTTAATTGTCATATACACTTATCACCTACTGTTTGCCATAGCTATAATGTTGTCGATTGGTTTGATGTGATGAGAAATCAGGGAGTTCCATGGGGCAAGATGGCTGTTTTCAGATGGTCTACAAGCCTAAGGATATAAAAATGTTTTTAAGGTCATGGATTACTAATTATAGGATATACTTTTGTTGTCACCCATTTTGCTTTTGCTGAGAAAACTTATAGATGGAATTGTTTTTTTTTTTCAGTTATAAGAGGGGTGACCTAATTGAATTTGAGCTTGGCATTGGCCAGGTGATAAAGGGTATGAAACAAACTGCCTTTAATTTTCACTTTTTGTTATATAATTTATCTTTTAACTTGCGCAAAATTTTAGCATCACACAATTCATTTTTTAAGTCAGTAGTATTTAAAGGTCCTACTAAACCATTAAAGTTGATCACACTGCCTAACTAAAGCAAGTCGGCAGGTTCTGCCAGTTTTAAATATGTATGGTTTTGGTTCACGGTTTGGTTTTGGCAGTTTGACGGTTTAACGATTCGGAACTTTGAACTCACTTATATACGCCGAACCAATTACTTAACCATTGTTTAATTATTTTTTATTTTCATAGTATGTATTGATTTTCACCAATGTAAGAAGCCTGGTGGATTCAACACTTTGACACCTTCAAGAAGGGGCAAAGAAGGTCGCCAAGCAACAAAGAAGGGGCAAGATTATGCTGGAGATATGTGGCAACATTGTAAGTTTCTTTCGCATGGGATTATTTAAACTTTATTTTTTATATATCTATATTGGTAGCATTATCTTAATTGATAACGTGTATGTTAAATAAAATTCCATCTGATACATCTTCATAAAGTTTAACTCAGGCACAGATCTTGGATCTACAGAAGAAGCTATCATTGATGCAGTCCATTGAGCAACAGGTTCAAGCACTTCGTTCTCAAAATTCAGCAATCGAATAGGATATGGAGCTTGCTTTATGTTTGGGAGCTTCAAATGAAGGTAAAAAAGATAAAGGATGTACATAGTAATGGAATTGAATCTATATTTGATCTAGCTAAGGGTTTAGTGACCATTCAGAGAATACATTCTAAAGTTGTTGAGCACTCTTTTGCCTTTAAAAAGTGTGAGTAAGTTAAATCTAATTCAACGTTGCGAGAGATTAAATGTTTAATGGTTTATGTTTCTGAAAAGAATAAAGGATTTAATTTTTTTTATAATGTATTGATATTTATGCAGCTGATTAGAGGAGCTTCAGTCAAAGTTGGTGACATACTTGTGGATTCGCATTGTAACCTTAATGAACAAGAGAAACGTATCGCTTCCTTTTGGCAACAACAGCATGAGGTACATCAATTTTGGGTAAGCGACCATAGAAACATTTGAGAAATATATAAAATTTTTATATAAATACCTTGCGCCTCGTATACGTGATGCATGCACCTTTGCCTAGGCTTTGGGTACCCTATCGCCTCAATGCGCCTCACTTTTTTCTGAAAAACCAAGATTTTAATCATTATGTTTTATTAAATAAACCATAACATTTACCTCAGCTCATACACTCATACACAAGGTACTTTAAGCAGCATATAGTATAAAAATCAGTATAAAGACCAGATTAGGTAATCTTTTGTTATGGGTCAAAGAAGGTTGGGTTGGATTGTCCAGAAACACCTTTTCCAAATTAATTTATGTTCATTAAGTCTTATTCTTCTTTTAATCTTTTTTTATTATAGATCATTTTTAAGTCTTATTCTTCTTTTAATCATTTTTTATTATAGGTCATTTCCGAGTATCCTCAGGCAAAAATGACAACAGAGGAACAAAAGATATCACTAGGAGAGACATACGCTGAGTTGGCAAAAAGGTTGGATGATGGTACTTTCGCACTCACGCATCTTCATCTTTAATAGTTGTTTGTTGAAGAATTTATTTTTAAGCCAACCTTTCAACGATTTATATCTTTATATTCAGTTCTTTGTAAAATTCTATTTTGACTAATGAAGAACTTACATTCGTTTGATTATGTCGTGGAGTTCTTCGTAGTTTCATTGATGCCCTATCGTTTACCCTACAAAGGCTATGTGAGGTAATTGTGTTAATATTATTTGTCATGATTATTTGATCCCACTTGGTAAACTGCACGCTCGAATTTCTGATTAGCTTTTTTTTGATGAAAATATTATTTTGGACTCACGAATCTTGATTCTAAATCTTTTAAAGCTTGCCCTGGCCTTAGAAAAGGTAATTTAATCGACACATTGTGATTTGTGGCCTTTTACAGTATTGAATCAGCACCATTATACAATTAAACTTGCAGAGTAGCTAATTTTGCTAACAATGATGATTTATTGTAAACACTGTTTTGCAAAATTTGTTGGTGACATCAACCTTGACTATCTCTACTGACCCTTATCCATCATCACTGATGACAACGGGGTTAACAAAGTAACCAAGGCTTCAAACCAGAACCTGCAACAATCTGATACTGTCATGGAAAATGGAGTCCCACCTGTGGCAGCATATAGGGACGAAACTATGACATGTCACACCCCGACCCGCAGCGGAAAAGGTGATCGAGGCATGATTGGGTTATCATCAAAGCTCATGACATTTATTTTAACGTTTCATATTCATTAATACACTTTAATGGGAAATTACAATCAATATTACATCATGCCCTAAACATCAATCTAGGCTTCATTGATTTCTTCTAAGGCATTTCCTATGTTTTCCTTGCTTCATCCTGTTCACCTGTATCATGTGTAAAAATGGTTTTTGGATCAACAAAAAGTTGGCGAGTGAATCCTATGAAAAACATTTGAACAAGTTTATTTAATTGATTGTAAAATAAAGTGCACAACCACACATGAGTAAAAATAGATGTAAACTTATTCACCAATCAATTAATATTAAATAATACACACATGAACAATAATGGACCGTTTTGAGGCACGCGTTGCTCAACTCGTCTCTCACGAGGAACTGATGGGCCTAATGAATGATTTGCATAAACTTGACAATATAAAATATATAACTACAAACAATATAAACTAAATAATACACACACGAACAATAATAGATTTGTTTTGAGGCGCGCGTTGCTCAACTCGTCTCTCACGAGGAACTGATGGGCCTAATGAATGAATTGCATATAAATTGACAAAATGAAATACATGACTACAAGCAATATAATATACAATCTAAGTTTAGACCACAATATGGTATGGCACAAGTTTAAATAAACGAGTTAATTTTGTGACACATGACACACCCCAAAACGTGTAATTGAAAAGGGGAGTTGTAAGATTCACTCACATTGGGTGCGTTCGGTTGATAATGTTGAATGCACGCGAAGTTGGTTTTAACCACGAGTGAAATTAACCTAGATAATGGCATAGTGGTTCGGTAAGTAAACGGATTTTATTAATCCATTTTAGTAGGATTGTTGGGTGTATTTTTGTGAGTTTAAGGTTATTTTCTAACCTTAAAAATGTTATTTTTAAGTATTTTTAATTGATTTTTAATTAAAATAAATAAATAAAAATAATAAAAAATGTTGACTTTTTTGACCGTTGATCGCTGACCGTTGACCATTGACCATTGACTGTTGACCGGTTCGTATGTGTAATTGTGTGCGCTGGGTGAGGCTCGAACCCGAGACCTCCCGTACGCGTGCACGCAGCTCTACCAACTGAGCTACGTGTCTAACCCGAAATATTTCTGTTTTTAATTATATTTATATACTAATTAGATTAAACAGAAAATCATTTATTTTTTAAAAACGATTTTAATCTAACGAGTCGGTGCGCTCCACAAGTCTCGAACCCGGGACCTGTGGTTTAGGTTAACACACAGTCCACCGCTGGACTGTGTGTCTAACTAGTTAAATAAACTGATTTTTATTATACTTATATACAAACTAAATATTTTCATTTCTGTCTTAAAATAAAAAGTTTGATAATTGTCTGGACCGGTGCGGTAGTCCGGACTCGAACTCGTGACCTGTGTTTTAAACGTGCACACAGTCCACCACTGGACTGTGTGTCTATCTTGGTTATTATTCCGGTTTTTATTAAACTTAACATCTTACGCAGTGAATCCGGTTCGGTAAAAAAAAAAGAACATTTTTATTAAGGCGAGTGTGCGTGGGACATGTATCGAACTCGGGACGTGAGCGTGTTTTATGTGCACACAGTCCACCGCTGGACTGTGTGTCTAACCCGAGTTATATCGTGATTTAAATTAAACTTATAGACAACAGCAAACTTCGTCTTCTTCGTTGGATTTAACCAGAACTAACGTTCGACTGATTCATCGATTTTATCAAGTTTCTTTAGTGTTTTATGATTAATTATAGGTGAGATAAATGAAAAGAATGAAAGACTAAGCGTAAATTATACCGAACTGGACTCCTCTGTTTCTCCGGCGAAACTCCGGTGACAGCAGAAACTTCCGGCGACGTATGTCTTGCGGCAGAGAGTCTTCAACGAGCTTGAGATAAATGTGGGTGACTTCGGTATAAGCTCTGGGGGTTCAGTAAGGCTCAGAAGTGAAGGGCTCGGTTTTCCGGCGAGGTACAGAAATTTTCCGGCGAGTGGAATTTCGTCAGGCAAATGTGTGATTGTGGGCGAAAAAGCTAACAAAGTTTAGAGGGGGTATTTATAGGGCGGGACATCGACGTATTTGGCCCGTTTTCCGACTTGATTCGTCGGTTAGAAACTCTCCGGCGATTATAACTTGTGTCGCGGACTCAGGCGTCGGTTATAACCGATGTTGTGATTAAGGTTTACGTTATAAATGAAGAAACCGTCCAATCTCGCGAGATCGCCGGGATTTCCGACGACTGCATTTGGGCGCGTCGTTATTTGAATTCGATATTTATGATATGAATTAATTGTTTCCCTTAATTAGCAAGAAACACTAGTGGCGCAGTGGTTGGATGGTTAAGTGTTAAGTTATTGTTGACCCGGCTGACTGACCCGGGTTCGAAACCCGTCTACAACCTTTCATTTTTATTTCATTATTTTTAACAGTTTTTCAAAAAACAAATTATATATTCCAATATACTTATTAATTATGTATCGTTTAAAAATAATTTGGGCATTAAATACGCAACGAAATTTTTAACTGATTGTTCGGTTATTAAACGGAGCGGGTTTGATAAAATCCGTTTTTTGACGGATGTTACATGACAGATGTGGAGGCTGATGTAGGCGATGTTACGACAATGGATGTGGAACCAACTGAGAAACCATGAGAATCAAGTCCCATGACAGCAGGTGATTCTTGAATCTTTCTATTATTCTTTAAAACCTTCAAATGTCATGTTGTAAGAGGGTAAAAGTTTATTCGTGTATGTGGCATTTTAGATCATACATATTGAACGTTTGATGTGAAATCATTGTGTGATATAGTATGTGAGAAGTGTCACACCCCAACCCGCAGCGGAATAAGAGTCGGGGCATAATTGGGTTATCACCAAAGCTCATGATGTTTACTATAATGTTTCATATTTATTAAATTCAAATTATAACTTAAATATTCAAATCAAATCCGTACAATTACAAGGAAATGAAACTAAGTAAAACAATCCAAAGCTTAAACTGATTTATTCTTCTAGGCCTTCCTATGTGTTTCTTGTCTCAGCTGGATCACCTGTATCATGTGTAAAACGGGGGATATTTTGGGTCAACAAAAGTTGGCGAGTGAACCTTGATAAAACATTGTTATAAATTTCTTGTTGTATTTAATATTGAAAATTTGTGCAATAATCACATGTGAACAAACACATATATATATAACAAACACAAACCACTTTGAATGAGTATATGATATGAATGATGATGACTGTGAGATCAAGGCTCAACCAAACGGAGACGATCGTATGACGTGAATGATGATGTATGTGAGATCAAGGCTCAATCAAATGGAGCCGATCGAATGAGGCACCTGATACTCAACCCGTATCCCACCGGGAGCTGATGGGCCTAATGAAATGCGTGTACTGAAAATGATAACTTCAATCTAAACATAATTCACACAACAATTGATACATATTGGGTACACATTTGATCACGGATATGATGGATGCACAAGTGTTTAAATATAATAAGGAATTAAACGACACATGATACACCCCAAAATGTGATTAAAACGGGGAATTTGGTAGAGAGTCACTCACATTGGGTGCGTTCTTTTGATGACGTTGGATGCGCACGAGTTTTGGGATTTGATCGACGAGGAAACTAACCTAAAATAATAACGAAATAGTTCGGTAAATAAATGGATTTTATTTGAGACTAATACTTTTAATTCATAATCTTAATAGGATTTTTAGATTTATTTTTGTGAGTTTAAGGACATTTTTCTAACTTTAAAGATATTATTTTTAAGTATTTTTAAATAATTTTCTGACTAAATAAATATATAAAAAAAATATAAAAATGTTGACTTTTTGACTTTTGACCGTTGACTGTTGACCGGTCGGATTCAGTTTATTCATGCGCTGAGTGAGGTTCGAACCCGGGACGTCTCGTACGCGTGCACGCAGCTCTACCAACTGAGCTACGTGTCTAACCCGAAATATTCTATGTTTTAATTATATATATATACTAATTAATTGTTATTTTATTGGGTTTATACTAAACGATTTAAAATGGCCGAACCGGTTGCAGGGACCCGGAGTCGAACTCGGGTCCTTCAGTTCGTATGCGCACAGCCCAACCAGTTTGGCTGTGTATCTAATCTGTTTAACTCAAGGATTATATTATTCTTATAAACATACTGTGACTTGTTCTGATTCAGTTCTAAAAATATTGGTTTTATTTCTGAAAGTCGGTACGTGGTGTGATTCGAACTCGTGACGTGCGTTTTATGATTGCACACAGTCCACCGCTGGACTGTGTGTCTAACCCGGTTAAATATTCAGTTTTAATTAAACTTATACACATGTTCGACTTCGTCTTCTTCATTTATAACGACACAGAACAAAGATGTCCGACTGTTCTTGTTTAAATCGGTCATCGAACATATAATTGATTGGAATGAATAGGATAAAGAGGGTTACGGAGTTAAACGTACCGATCAGAATGTCTTTCTCAGATTTCCGGTAAGAGTCGTCGGCTCTGATTTGTGACTTCCGTCTGAGTGAATCAATTAACGGTTTTGATCAACGAGTTGTGAAATTAAGTTACTAAACAAGGGATATCAGGGGATTTAGATTATTGTATCGATTCACAGTGAGACTTCGGAATTTCCAGTGATTTTCCGGCGAGTGCGGAAATTCCCGGCAACGATGTCTGAGACGGATTCTGGTTGAACGATTTATGTTAATACTTGTCTAATAATGGATTGCAAACAAAAGAGTCGAGAAATTTACCGATTTGGTGTAAGTCTCGGTTTTCCGGTGAAAGTCCGGTGACTGTAAAATATCTCCGGCGAGTGCTAGAGCTTCGAGAAATTGTGCGATTTTGAGCGAAAAGGTTACCAGAGGTTTGGGTAGGTATTTATAAGGAAGAAACAGAATGTATTGAGTCCGAATTTGGTCTTGATTCGTGGTCAAAGTTTCTCCGGCGGTTACGACCGCAATTGACTGTTAGACGTCGGTTATAACCGATGTCGAAGTCGGTTATAACGGTATAGTCAAAAGGAAAATGGCTAAACTCGCGGATTGCCGGATTTTCCGGTGATTGCGAGTTCTGCCGTGCTGAAGTCCGGTTTTTGAATTCGAGTTTTAATTTAAGTATTATTTGTTTCAGTAATTTCACAAAGGAGTCATGTGGCGGAGTGGTGTAGTGTTTGTTTGTTGAAGCGGCTGACCCGGGTTTGAAACCCGGCAGCCCCCTTTTATTTTTTTCTTCACTTGTTTTTATTATTTATTAATTATAGTTTTTAAATTCTAAAATGTTTATTAATTATGTATTGTTTAAAATTAAAATGAACAATATATACGCAACGAAAATTATAACTGACTATTCGATTATTAAACGAAGCGGGTTTTGGAAACCCGTTTTTCGACGGATGTTACAGTATCCCCTACTTTTAGAAATTTCGTCCCGAAATTTAAGTAGTAGTGGTAACAGGAAAAAGATGCGGGTATTTCTCGCGCATTGAGTCTTCACGTTCCCAAATAAACTCAGGTCCTCGTTTCGACTCCCAACGTACCCTGACAATTGGAATACGATTTCGTCTTAAACGCTTCTCTCCGAAGTCCATAATTTCTACTGGTCTTTCAATGAAATGCATAGATTCATCGACTTGCATGTCTTCTAGAGGAATGTGGAGGTTTTTATCGGCGAGGCACTTTTTCAAGTTTGATACGTGGAATGTGGGATGAATTCTGTTGAGTTCTTCGGGTAAGTCAAGCTTGTATGCTACAGGACCTACTCTTTCGAGTATTTTGAAAGGTCCTACGTAGCGTGGTGCTAACTTGCCCTTCTGGCCAAAACGAACTACTCCCTTCCACGGTGATACTTTTTAAAGTACTTGATCACCAATGTTAAACTCCAAGGGCTTTCGTCGTTTGTCTGCATAACTCTTTTGACGACTTTGTGCCGCTAGAAGATTGTTTCGAATTTGATGGATCTTGTCTGTTGTTTCTTGAATTAATTCTGGACCGGTGATTTATGCTTCTCCAATTTCGTGCCAACATACTGGAGATCGGCACTTACGACCATATAAAGCTTCGAAAGGAGCCATGCCGATGCTTGAATGATAGCTATTGTTGTACGAAAATTCAACTAATGGTAGATGAGTGTCCCAATTCCTTTTGAAGTCTATGACACATGCTTGAAGTATGTCTTCAAGAGTTTGGATGGTGCGTTCAGATTGACCATCAGTTTGAGGATGAAAAGCGGTACTGAGGTCTAATCGTGTACCCAAGGCGGTTTGTACGACTCGCCATGTTCGTGAAGTGAAACGACCATCACGGTCTGAAATGATGCTTAAAGGTACACCATGACGGCTTACGATCTCGCTGATGTAGATACGAGCTAACTTCTCGTTTTTGAAGTCCTCGCGGATCGGAATGAAGTGAGCTGATTTTGTAAGACGATCAATGATTACCCATATAGTGTCATACCCACTGGAGGTGCGAGGTAACCCGGTGATGAAATCCATGGTTATGTTTTCCCACTTCCACACATTTGGGTTGGACTAGAAGTCCTGAGGGTCTTTGATGTTCAGCTTTTACTTTGGAACAGGTAAGGCACTTGGAAACAAAAACAGCGATGTCCCTTTTCATGCCAGGCCACCAGTAGGTGTATCGTAGGTCTTGATACATCTTGTCGGCTCCTGGGTGTACAGAGTACCGTGTTTTATGCGCCTCATTCATGAGGAAATCACGAAGGTTGTCGCGATCAGGAATCCATATGCGGTTTAAATAGTATAGGATGCCGTCAGATTTGGTTTCGATTTTGAGTTCAGCTCCGCATGACAGTTCATCGCGTACATCATTTTCTGTCACAGACACATGTTGGGCTTCTCGGATTCGATCTTTGATGTCGGTTATGATTTGCGAACATAGAAAATGAATGGAGTTCGCATAACCTTTTCGACTGAGTGCATCAGCCACCACATTTGCCTTGCCAGGATGATACCGAATTTCACAGTCGTAGTCGTTAAGAAGTTCGACCCATCTTCGTGCCTCATATTCAACTCCTTTTGATTGAAGATATGTTGGAGGCTCTTGTGGTCAGTGTATATTTCACACTTGGTACCGTAGAGGTAATGTCTCCATATCTTGAAAGCGAATACAACGGCTCCAAGTTCCAGGTCGTGGGTGGTGTAATTCTTTTCATGAACTTTGAGTTGCCTAGAAGCATAGGCTATCACTTTTCCTCTTTGCATCAGTACACAGCCTAGTCCTCGCCCTGACGCGTCGCAATAAACCACGAAGTCATCACAACCCTCAGGGAGTGTGAGGATAGGTGCGTCAAATAGTTTTTCTTTTAGAGTTTGGAAGGCCTCTTCCTGCTTAGGTCCCCATATGAAGGGTTTTCCTTTATGAGTTAAGGCCGTGAGTGGTATAGCAATACGGGAAAAATTGGCGATGAAGCGTCGGTAGTAGCCAGCCAAACCAAGAAATGACCTAACTTCGGTAGGGGTACGTGGTGCATGCCATTCCTGCACTACCTTGATTTTTGAAGGATCAACGTGAATTCCTTTGTCATTGACGACATGTCCGAGGAATTGTACTTCTCCTAACCAGAATTCACATTTTGAGAACTTTGCGTAGAGCTTTTCGTTCCTTAAGAGTGTAAGGATGAGTCGAAGGTGTCGCTCGTGATCGGATTTAGACTTGGAGTAGATAAGAATATCGTCGATGAAGACTATGACAAAACGGTCGAGGTAGGGTTTGCATACCCTATTCATTAGATCCATGAAGACAGCTGGGGCGTTGGTTAAACCAAATGGCATGACCATGAATTCGTAATGACCATAACGAGTTCGGAAGGCGGTTTTTGGGACGTCTTCTTCACGTACTCTGAGTTGATGATAACCAGAACGAAGGTCGAATTTTGAAAAACAGGTGGCGCCTTGAAGTTGGTCTAGGAGGTCATCGATGCGAGGTAGTGGGTAACGATTCTTAACCGTTTACTTGTTGAGTTCTCTGTAGTCGATACACATGCGAAACGTTCCATCTTTCTTCTTCACAAAAAGAACAGGTGCACCCCAAGGCGAGGAGCTAGGACGTATGAATCCTTTGTCAGTCAACTCTTGCAGTTGACTGGCCAGCTCTTGCCTTTCGGACGGGGCTAACCTATAAGGAGATTTTGCGACTGGTGTAGCGCCCGGTATAAGATCGATGCGGAATTCGACTTCTCTCACGGGAGGAAGTCCTGAAATGTCGTCAGGAAAAACTTGTGGGAATTCTTTCACTACTGGGATGTCTTCGAGTTTCCTCTCCTTGGTTCCCTTTTTGACGACATGAGTTAGGAATGCGACATAGTTCTTGCGGAGATATTTTCGGGCTTGAAGGCAGGACATTAATTTGAGTCCATTCGAAGGGGTTTCTCCAAAGATTCGTAGGGTCTGACCGTCTGCAAGAGGAATGCGAATGAACTTTTCGCGGCATACTACTTCAGCGTGATGTTGGCTGAGCCAGTCCATACCGATTATAATATCGAAACTTCCCAACTTCATAGGAATGAGGTCAACTGGAAAATCGTGATCGTTTAGAGTGAGGGTACAATTTCGTATAATAGAGTTTAATGAGACTGGTTTTCCATCAGCAACTTCCACCGTTAGAGATTCCATGAGATTATCACGAGTTTGGTTGAGGATAGGTTCAAATTCTAAGGACACAAAACTCTTATCCGCACCAGTATCGAATAACATGGATGCATAACTACCATTGATGAGAAACGTATCGTTAACCACGTTGTTGTCAGCCCTAGCTTGGTTGGCGTTGATGTTGAAAGCTCTTCCTCTAGCAGGTGGAGGAGCTTGGTTAGCTTGGTTTACCGGATTTGCTTGAGCTTGGGCATGGATGATTTTCACCAAGCGTGGACATGTGTTCCTGAAGTGGTTCGGGTCTCCACAGTTGTAACATGCTCGCATGGGTTGCATTATGGGGTAGTTGGGTTGGTAGTAGGATTGGGCTATATGTTGTGTAGATGGTAGAAGTAAGGGTTGTTGGGCTTGACCCACTATCTGATGGTGGGTTTGGGTTGAGGGTTGATTGCGGTTCATTCGCTGAAGTGTGCGACAGGTTTGGATGGTGTGACCCGCACGACCACAGCTGGTGCAATGTTGGCAGAGATGTTCGGGAAGGTGATGGTATTGACAACGGTTGCATTTTGGGTATGGGCCGGTGTATGGCTTTTTAAATGGTGCCGCTGTGGGAGCAATTTGGGTAATTGGTGCGGCTGTGATAGGAGGGTTTGTTGTGTGTGACAGCAAAATTTCTGTTGTTTCATTTCCTCTTACCAGCAAATTTCGAAGAGGAGACGGAATGGTTTGGGGTTTGGGCCTCAATGGGGGCTTTCTTTTTCTCATCCTTGAATTTGCCGTTTCGGATGCGATTCTCGGTAAGCTCGGTAGCTAGTTCCATAGCGGCTTCAAGTGTTGCAGGCGAAGTGCTTAGAACCGAGTCTTGAATTTTCGAGGGGAGGCCTCGAATATAGTGTTCAACCAAACGGTACACGGGGGTGAACAGATTTGGGATCATTTGGTTCAGTTCGAGAAATCGTTTGTTGTAGGAAGTATGATCTCCTTCCTTTTGTTTTAGCGAGTGGAATTCATCTTCCAACTTTTCGATTTCGCTTCTTGGACAGAAGCGTCTCGTCATGATTTCCCTTAACTCTTCCCATGTTAAGGCCATGGCATCTTCGACTCCTCTCTTACCCTTTTCTGTGTTCCACCAGGTAAGGGCTACCCCAAACAGTCTCCCAGTTGGGTAACGTACCTTGCGATCCTCGGGACAATCGCAATTGAGGAAGGTGTTCTCCATTTCTTCAAACCAATGGAGGAGAGCGGTGACACCTTTGGTCCCTTCATATTTTGGGGGATCGCAAGACTTGAAGTGTTTGTAGGAGCACTTTTTGGAGGGAGGGTTGTCGACGTTCTGGTCTTCTGGGTTGGGGGGGTTGATGGGATTCGCGGTGAGAGCTTGTTGGACTTGAATTACGATGTCAGGAAGCACTGCGGCCATTTGTTTTGCAATTTGGGTGGCCAAGCGTTCGTTTGATCTTCCTGACTTTCTACCTCCACGTAGCTGCCTAGCCGACATCTACAGGAACATACATAGGAAGATTGTGAGTTTAAAAAGTTTTTAGGTGTCATGTGTCATAAAAGAATAAAAATAACATAATCATCAATAATGCAACTACATCCATAGGATGTCTTGCGTTTGCTCATGTTTGGGCCTCCAATGTCCCCCATACCATCGCCTGTATAGTCATGTGGGCCCCCATGACTATTGGCTTAGTAGGATTCACATTGGTGTTGGCGGTTTAACACTCGCATCACCCGAATGAAAACCATGAAATATGATTGCGAGATGTATGGTAGGAGGGTGTCCAGGTATAGACACAATGACAACTCAAAGTGGGGTTAGCTCACACGACGTTTGGTATAGCATGCTTTGGCCTAATAGGTCCTTTGTACTCTCATCGTTAGTCCCCAGGTAGGCAAACTGGTCCTTTATTTTGGATTTATACGAATGCCAAGCCTAGACAGGACGTTCCGACTACCGGTACTCGTACCCTTCCAGTTACTACATACCCGTCATGGGAACTCACTTTGATGTGATTTGAAAAATACAAAAATCGTTGCAAAAATCATGGGAATTATGAGGTGTGTGCTCTCATGGATATGATATATTATGAGGATATGATTCATGATGAGCATTGTATAATAATATGTACTTATGAACATGCTTGCATAACATTGAATGTAACAATAAACATAAAGCATATAAACATCATGAATTTTGCATGTAACGCATAAACAATTTAAAAATTCTAATCAACTATAGTATAGGCTCTGAGGGTCTAATAACCTATCCTATATCCCTATAGTCATGGCTCTGATACCAATCTGTCACACCCCAACCCGCAGCGGAATAAGAGTCGGGGCATAATTGGGTTATCACCAAAGCTCATGATGTTTACTATAATGTTTCATATTTATTAAATTCAAATTACAACTTAAATATTCAAATCAAATCCGTACAATTACAAGGAAATGAAACTAAGTAAAACAATCCAAAGCTTAACATGATTTATTCTTCCAGGCCTTCCTATGTGTTTCTTGTCTCAACTGGATCACCTGTATCATGTGTAAAACGGGGGATATTTTGGGTCAACAAAAGTTGGCGAGTGAACCTTGATAAAACATTGTTATAAATTTCTTGTTGTATTTAATATTGAAAATTTGTGCAATAATCACATGTGAGCAAACACATATATATATAACAAACACAAACCACTTTGAATGAGTATATGATATGAATGATGATGACTATGAGATCAAGGCTCAACCAAACGGAGCCGATCGTATGACGTGAATGATGATGTATGTGAGATCAAGGCTCAAGCAAACAGAGCCGATCGAATGAGGCACCTGATACTCAACCCGTATCCCACGGGGAGCTGATGGGCCTAATGAAATGCATGTACTGAAAATGATAACTTCAATCTAAACATAATTCACACAATAATTGATACATATTGGGTACACATTTGATCACGGATATGATGGATGCACAAGTGTTTAAATGTAAAAAGGAATTAAACGACACATGATACACCCCAAAATGTGATTAAAACGGGGAATTTGGTAGAGATTCACTCACATTGGGTGCGTTCTTTTGATGACGTTGGATGCGCACGAGTTTTGGGATTTGATCGACGAGGAAACTAACCTAAAATAATAACGAAATGGTTCGGTAAATAAATGGATTTTATTTGAGACTAATACTTTTAATTCATAATCTTAATAGGATTTTTAGATTTATTTTTGTGAGTTTAAGGATATTTTTCTAACTTTAAAGATATTATTTTTACGTATTTTTAAATAATTTTCTGATTAAATAAATAAATAAAAAAATATAAAAATGTTGACTTTTGACTTTGACCGTTGACCGTTGACCGGTCGGATTCAGTTTATTCATGCGCTGAGTGAGGTTCGAACCCGGGACCTCTCGTACGCGTGCATGCAGCTCTACCAACTGAGCTACGTGTCTAACCCGAAATATTCTCTGTTTTAATTATATATATATACTAATTAATTGTTATTTTATTGGGTTTATATTAAAACGATTTAAAATGGCCGAACCGGTTGCAGGGACCCGGAGTCGAACTCGGGTCCTTCAGTTCGTATGCGCACAGCCCAACCAATTGGGCTGTGTGTCTAATCTGTTTAACTCAAGGATTATATTATTGTTATAAACATACTGTGACTTGTTCTGATTCAGTTCTAAAAATATTGGTTTTATTTCTGAAAGTCGGTACGTGGTGTGATTCGAACTCGTGACGTGCTTTTTATGATTGCACACAGTCCACCGCTGGACTGTGTGTCTAACCCGGTTAAATATTCAGTTTTTATTAAACTTATACACATGTTCGACTTCGTCTTCTTCATTTATAAAGACACAGAACAAAGATGTCCGACTGTTCTTGTTTAAATCGGTCTACGAACATATGATTGATTTGAATGAATAGGATAAAGAGGGTTACGGAGTTAAATGTACCGATCAGAATGTCTTTCTCAGATTTCCGGCAAGAGTCGTCGGCTCTGATTTGTGACTTCCGTCTGAGTGAATCAATTAACAGTTTTGATCAACGAGTTGTGAAATTAAGTTACTTAACAAGGGATATCAGGGGGTTTAGATGATTGTACCGATTCACAGCGTGACTTCGGAATTTCCAGTGATTTTCCGGCGAGTGCAGAAATTCCCGGCAACGTTGTCTGAGACGGATTCTGGTTGAACGATTTATGTTAATACTTGTCTAATAATGGATTGCAAACAAAAGAGTCAAGAAATTTACTGATTTGGTGTAAGTCTCGATTTTCCGGTGAAAGTCCGGCGACTGTAAAATATCTCCGGCGAGTGCTAGAGCTTCGAGAAATTGTGCGATTTTGAGCGAAAAGGTTACCAGAGGTTTGGGTGGGTATTTATAAGGAAGAAACAGAATGTATTGAGTCCGAATTTGGTCTTGATTCGTGGTCAAAGTTTCTCCGACGGTTACGACCGCAATTGACTGTTAGACGTCGGTTATAACCGATCTCGAAGTCGGTTATAACGTTATAGTCAAAAGGAAAATGGCTAAACTCGTGGATTGCCGGATTTTCTGGTGATTGGGAGTTCAGCCGCGCTGAAGTCCGGTTTTTGAATTCGAGTTTTAATTTAAGTATTATTTGTTTCAGTAATTTCACAAAGGAGTCATGTGGCGGAGTGGTGTAGTGTTTGTTTGTTGAAGCGGCTGACCGGGTTCGAAACCCGGCAGCCTCCTTTTATTTTTTTTCTTCACTTGTTTTTATTATTTATTAATTATAGTTTTTAAATTCTAAAATGTTTATTAATTATGGATTGTTTAAAATTAAAATGAAACAATATATACGCAACGAAAATTATAACTGACTATTCGATTAATAAACGAAGCGGGTTTTGGAAACCTCGTTTTTCGACGGATGTTACAAGAAGTGTCATTATTTACATTTTCTTAATGTTTACATATATAGTTGGTAGCAGCAGTGTGCCGGTCCAACGCACGAACGTAACGAAACTGGATTCAGAGAGAACACATGATTGTGAAAAAAGGCGACAAATGTTGTGATTGAGATTAGATAGATTGGGATACATGATTGTGCCGGTTTACAAGGAAGTTTTTTCCAGGATTTAAATAATTTTGTTCTCTTGTCTTCCAATATATGTGTTTTTACATAGTATTAATTTGAAAACAAATAATAGGTTTTTGGTTGAAGCCGCGTTTAACGCAGGCATTAGCCTAGTTTAATTAATATTATTAGATAAATACAATGTACTTTCTTAAATATTATCGTAAAATAAAAAATACAATAATTAGATCTTTTTTACTAAACCATCCTTGCATTAATACTATTCGGAAAAACGCACTAATTATTTTATACTGTTATTACACTTTTTTTTAACTATGTCATCATGATTATATAGAAGTATGATTTACATTTTTTATACTTTACGTGTGTAATAATACACGAGTTTGTAACACTTACAAATTAAAATAGTATTCAATCTAAGTTTTTTATATTTAATCCATGTACGACACGGGTTTATAAGCTAGTATACAATTATAAATGTATGCGACAATATACATGTACAACACACAATTCATTGTTTAACACGTATTCAACTATCTACATGTGGCATACGTTATAAAATATGTTGTATATGAATGTATACAAGGGTGGAGATCATCAGTTTTGACACGATTTAGGCAATCTAACACGAAAATCTGTATATGTACATCGAGTAAAATGCTCACAATGGAAGGATGGGATCCATAAGCAATTCACCACAAAGTAGTGTGTGAGTATTAATGTAGACGAGGAAGAGAAAGACAGAAAACTGAGCGGGTGGTGTAGATAGGCTGCCAAAGACAACATGTGGTGGTGATTGGTTGTCAACAATGAGAGCAAGTGGCGGTGATCGACGACACTCAATGGTGAAAAGTGGTGATCACGGGGATATGTTCATGACTTCATAACTATTATCCGGGTAGGAAAGTATACGTTTAAATATTGTGTGATGTGAATGAGTTGTTTTACTTGATAAAAGTCAAATTAAGGATTTCTTGTGGATATGTTCATGACTTCATAACTAGACAAGGTGTAAGGTCTCATTTGAGACTATGGATCACATGGGTTATGTCATCATTCGGGTTAAAAAGGATAACATGTGCGCAGTTATGTAATCATACGAGCTAAAGGATCACATAGGCAGTTTTGTGATCATACGGGTTAAAATGATCACATGGGTAGTTATGTGATCATACGGGTTAAAAGAATCACATGGACACTTATGTTATCATATGAACTCATAAGGATCACATGGGTGGTTATGTAGTCATACAAATTTAAAAGGATAACATGAGGAATTATGTGATCATAGAGGTTAAAAGAACATATGGATGATAATATGATCTGTGGAGTTATGGTGATATATTGGTGATATGAAATAGTACCTCATCCTCTAGCGGTCAAGGGTTTGAGTTTTGTTGTAGACATGAAGTATTATGTAATATTTAGTTGTTATATTTTAAAGTTATGTAGTTTTTAATTTTACATATATTCTATTATTTTAAAGAATAAGAATTTCAATAAGTTAGCTTATTACAAAAAAAAAACAATTTGGTAATAAAAATAAATGTAAAAAGAGGTGATGATTTGAAGATGAAACGATGTTTGAAAAAGAACGTAACATCTGAGAGAAGATAAAATATTTTAAAGGATGAGTGAAAAATAGATGTGTCAGCTGACGTGAAGCATTTGTTAGCGTCTGAAATCACTAGCAATGTAGATGGTCTAAGGACCACTTTTGATTATTATTGAAGGACTTGCGTGGTAGATCTTGAGTAATAAATATGACATGTTATAGATATCTATCTTCACGTTAACTTACAAACAAAATAATGGAATCATTTCTTTAATATGTGTTGTTATTTTTAAAATTTTATTTGAAATAACAATAACACTCATGCCTCAATAATTATAACACATAATGAAGTTTCGTGTTGTCGATTCTCTTACTATAGTTAACACCTAGATCCACAACTCATTTGTGGTTCTTTATTTGAAAATTTCATGTCAATTAAAGTTATGGATTAGTTGTAGAACAAAAAACACTATGTGTTCTTGAGTTTAGCAATGGAAAGAAAAGAAAAGAAGAGAAATAAAATTTAGGAGAGAAGAAAAAGAAGTGAAAGAGAAAGGTATAATTAAATTTATGTTTTTGAGTTCGAATAAAAGAAAAAGAATGTAAAGTTTTTATGTATTCTCGAGTTGATAGGAATGAGAACTAAGGGTATAATTTTATAACTATACCCTTATTGGGTTTTATAATAGGTTAAGTGGAAGGGTAAAATAGTAAATGGTAAAACATTATACGTCTCTTCATTTCACTTCCTTCCATATTTAAAGGAAAGTTACGAAGGAAGATCTTTTTTCCTGTTCTTTCCGTTAATAAAACTTTGGAACAATAAAAATAATATGGGTATTTCACATTAAAATAACTCACAAACGCGTTATGGTTTCACTTACAAACTAGTTAGGACCAAATCCTTACTTTCCATAGATAAAGAAGAAACCCCTTAAGACTATTCGTACAATTAACTCTTTGTTTATTTGTTTTAGTTAAAAATGATAAATAAGCATAAAAAAACTGAGACCACAATCATATAATATCTAGCAAGTAAATTGATTATTTTAAAAACTTATATACGTCTCTGAATTTTGAGGACCACTAGTCTTATAACTTATAACTATATGTATGATATTTTAGCTTCAAATAAAAAAATAAAATTAATCCATGACTTTCAATAGTTATTAAAGAACATTAAATGCAGAACTAACATTAATATATTCACGAGAGAACATTAAATTAAAATCACTGATAAGGTGTTTGGCTTATAACAATTAACACATAGACGTTAACGTTTATTTAGGAGTAAGTACTTGAGTTGAACACTCGAACAGGCTCGAATCACTGCTCTCCATTTTAGCCCAAACTGGGCCAATTCCAACAACAGGGTTGGGTATTTGTGTGCCCCCAAATAGAGATGGGCATAATAACCGGTTCCAAACCCGACCCGGTGGAACCTACCTGGGACCGGTTCCGGTTCCTACCCGACATATAGTAGAACCGGTTCCGGGTTCAAAATACCCGATAGTTCCTACCCGATTCCACATTTTTGGAAAAAAATAAGTTCCGGAACCGGTTTCAACCCGTAACCGGTTCTTATCATACCCGGTTCCTACGGTAACCTTCCAGACCCGGCGTCAATATATTTTTAATGTGAGTTTTTTTTATAAGTCTTTGCTAGAACAAGGTATAATACATAAACATAAAACTATTTATTACGAGAAACAAGTACCCGGTTACACAAACAACCTAAACAAGAAACGTTAAACAAAACACATAAAACACTAAACATATTAATCATAAAACACAAATGGGTTTACAATACATAAAAACAAACTAAACTTTCGATGAACCGGTCCCGGATGCTTCACCCTTTTCATTGTTTTTCGCCTTTGTCACCGGACAATGGCGGTCGGTGTGTTTCTTGAGCGTCGAGTTGGCCGACGCCTTCATGAACTTCCCACACCCCTTGCATCTAGCCATTTCATGGCTATCCGACATCAAGCACAAGTCAAAGTGCTTCCAAATAGCGGGGTTTCTTTTGGTTTCCAAAACATCCACGACCTCATCGTTGCAAGCCATCGTTATCTCTTTGATAGTATTAGATTTGAAGTGTAAAGTGTTAAGTTTAGAAATGGTAAGTAGGAAGGGGTTTATATACAAAAACCGATTTTTTAATCAGGAACCGGTTTCCAACGGTAACATTTATCAGGAACCGGTTCCAACGGTAACATTTTATCGGGAACCGGTTCTGAACAGTAAATGGCAGGTTTGACTGTTAGGAACCGGTTCCCAATAGTAAAATGACAGGTTTGACTGAACAGTAAATGGCTATCAGGAACCGGTTCTGAACAGTAAATGGCAGGTTTGACTGCCAGGAACCGGTTCCCACACTATCAGAAACCGGTTCCGCACCATACCCGGTTCCACACCATACCCGGTTCCATAATACTCGTACCCGGTTCTACACGGTTCCATATTCTTGGGTGTGAACCCGGGTAGGAACTGGACCCGGTTCCACACCATACCCGGTTCCAATGACATCCAAGCAGAACCTGGTCCGGGTTGGAACCGGTTCCGGGTAATAATAAAACCCGATTATGCCCATCTCTACCCCCAAACCACCCTTTTTAGGTTGTTTATATTATCTATATATTAATAAACCTGTGAATAGTTTTTTTTAATATTTAAATAATATATAGTTTTTTAATAGTTTATTATTTTATTTCAATACTATAATAATAGATATTTTCTTTATTTTTTACTTGGATAAGTTTGGTGTCAACCGGTATTGGTATCGAAAATACCGATGCGATCCAGTTCGTTATCGGTACATAAAGGAAAAAACAGGCACCAACCTGCTACAGAAAACGCCAAAATTTTTATAAAAACTACTTTTATATGAATAGGGACATATGTATTTTTTTCACGAAAAAATAATGTTATATATCTATGAGAAATAAAACTAATCCATCTATATGTTAATTTGTAAACAAGTGAGCAATAAATATATTAGTATGTTTTATTTAAATTACTACATAAGTAAAAGACAATAAACGTAATATTTTTTCTTCATATTTAATAATTTTGTGTGGTGACTATTATTATTTAACCAACCATCTAATTGGTATAATAAAAATAGGGGGTTGTTTTTAAAGTGTATACAAAGAGCATCTTACGGTCTTTAGCTCTATCGATATTGATGTGGCACATGAGGTAGAGAGGCTAATGACGTCGTTAATTTTCAAAGTAAAAGTCCTTGAATATGGACCGTATATGGAGAAGATAGAGCTTATATGAGGGAGAGATCCTCTCCCGGTTAAAAATTGTGATTTTGCCATCGTCTTACCTTTTTTTTTTTTTTTTTTTTTTGCAAAACTACAGTTGTCTTTTATTTTGCTTGGTTGACTTAATAAAGTTACCAATTTGCCCCTGATCAAAGGTACGATTTTCTCTCTGGTAAAATATTACTGTTTACCATCGTTTTAGCTTTTAGCAAATTACGATTTTAACTCAGCCCAAAATTACAATTTGTATTTTAACCAAAAAATTATGAGGTGGGGATTGTTGGTGTTGTATCTACAAAAGAATAGATAATATTCAAAAGCCAAAACATATCAAGTGAACAAGAATAAATAGAAGTTTGAACCAGATTCCTCCCAAAGATAGTGAACCTTGAACACCTAAATCAGAGCATCTGTTGAAACAAGCAAACATCTGTTCAAAGCCTTGGAACCGTTGTTCATGAAGAAACAAGGTACGTTCAAGTTCTAGAGTCTATTGAAGCAAAGGTTTGATGAAGAAGACCATACATCTGTCTGGCCAAACAGATGTTTGAAACAAAGCAACAAAGGACAACTTATCAGATGTTTCCAATGTAACATTGCTTTTTAACAGTGTTTTAGCTAGTTAGATAAGTTGTTTGATTTGCACAGATGTTTGCAACATCTGTGAAATCTTTTCTGTTAGGAATGTTAGATGTCACTATCTGGGTGATATCATCCAATCACAAACAGAGCTTTCGTACGTAGTATAAATAGATCTCACCTGTTAGAGATATATTTATCACTACACATCACCTTTTCTTTTGTACAAACAGAATTGTTTGGTGATCAGTTTGACGGTGAGAGCGTAGAGTCAATCTTCTGTAAAACATTTGGATCATTAGTGAAAACAGATGTTGATCATGATTTCTCGTTTATGAATGTTTATCTTTATTTACAATACAAAATTGTTTTGAGTTTAACTTTTGATTAATCACAAACCTTGTAAACTCAAATTTAACAATAGGTATCCGAACATGGTCACATTAAACTTGATTTCACAATCAGTTTAACATACAAAGATCAGCTCACAAAGATCCAATATTGTTCGTAGCCCTGAGTAGTAAAGTGTAG
This sequence comes from Scalesia atractyloides, assembly GCA_947069175.1. NCBI lineage: Eukaryota > Viridiplantae > Streptophyta > Magnoliopsida > Asterales > Asteraceae > Scalesia > Scalesia atractyloides. The sequence goes on along the minus strand of CAMTDV010000005.1, from coordinate 71,030,551 downwards.
AACTCAATGTCACACCCTGCAAAATCAGAGTTGGTGTGATCTGACTGGTATTTCATTGCACAACAGAAGTATAAAATGATAAGACTTCTATATAGTTGATATAACACCTCGTAAAATCGTGGCCAATAAAATGCCAACACGTGTCCCTATTCCTATTTAAGCCTATCATTGGCTGGGAGAGACTAAAGGTGTCAACATGCTGAACTAACCCTCTGAGTGACCCTTTAACGAACCGAGAGCTTGACGATGTATGATCATACTCTGGGTATGCCAAATATTGGCCTTGAGGGACTAATTATACTATTATGTTAAAATACGAGAGTTTACAAGTTCAGGGACTATTTTCGACAAACTATGAAAGTCTGCCGATTCTCGTATTTTTTAATACGAACCCCAAATATAAATCCAAACATTTTGTATTCAATAAAATCTTGTATTTTATTAACGAGAATGCAAAAATGTCGATCGTTGCGCAATTTCGATCATTTTCGTGTTCGCTAAAGCGTTTTACGCATTTTTGCGAAACGAGTAACCGTACAACCGAACGAACCGACCTCCATGATATTTCCGGGCAAAATCCAAGTAACATATGCCTTAATACCTTTATAGAACCTAAAAATTAGGTTAAAATGGGTTAAAAGTGACAAAACGCGACCAAACAAGTCTGGGGCACCCCATACGGTCCGTAAGGGGTCCCCGTAACAGAATTATGTTTGGCCTCCAAGGATAAGCACAAGGTAACACCTATTTCGAACTGCCACCAATTCACCTGGTTCTTGCACCTCATTAACACTTGTTAACATCCTACAAACCTCCTGGACATTTGTAATGATCTTGTGATCCATCGACAACTATAAATAGCAAGCTTGAATTCATTTCAACTTGCTCAGTTTCCTACTTTTTTCCTCTATCTTCTACTTGGAGGTTCCTGATCATTTTGGGAGCTTCCTTGAGTTCAAGACTTCTCCTTGGATCACTAGTAAGTGTTCCATCTTAGTCTTGTTCATTTGTAGGCTAATTATTAGTCGAAAGTCAAACAATTTGACTTTTTGTTTGACTTTCGGTTATAACCATTATGGTAAAGCCAATGCTCGACCCGAACATGGCTATGTGATCGTAATTATGAAGGTTATAATCCCCTGGGATCATACCTTCTAAAGATCACCATAAGTAGGTGAAATGGCGAGTCAAAGTTTTATTAAATAAAAAGGTCAAGAACGTAAACTTTGCAAATTGCGCTAATTAAGTTTTTAACTATCAAAACCTTAAGTCTTGTCATTTTATCAGTTTATAAAATATGTTAGGACATGTCTAAGCATGCCCAACTCGTCATTTCTTGTTTAGAGCTTAATTCTATGTCGAAAGTCAAGCAGTTTAACTTTTGCTTTGACTTTCAATTCTGACCCGTTTGGTCAACGTTTAGGTCTGATTTAAGGTTCTGTTATGATCCTAATATAATGTAGCATAACTCTCTAAGGGTATAATACATGATCATAATAGTAATATGAGTTTTATGCAAGTTTCCGTTATTATGTCATACTTTGACTATTTTGCCCTTTTTTATTAAAAATAAGGTTTTAAACACCAATGAACTTGCAAATGATTTAGGTACTGATATGTTAACATGTTTAACATATTTTGATGTTACAAATCTGATCATAAACCGAGTTTTCGTATAATATCGTAAATTATGCTTTAAAGTGACCGAAATGCCAATTCGGCGCATAGAACGGTTTTAAACATAATTTCTTATACCAAACTCATTACCTACTGATGTAATATCATAAATAGGATATTTTGGGATATCAAGTCAGATTAAAAGCTGAGTTCACGTACAAGTTCTTGTATTACGTTCTTAAATGACGATAACGCCCTTATGAGGCATAGTTTGATTTTAAAACCCTAACGAACATAGAAGTTGGTATCCTACTGATATTATAACTTGTTTAAAGTGTATTGGCATATAGGACTTGTTCATAACTCACCCGGCTACCCAATATCGCTTATATGCGTACGGTTAAGCTTACGTAAGTAGTTTACGTAAGTTTATTGAAACAGGTCAAAACTTTTCAAACCTTTCCAAATCAAAATGCTTGGTTAATTAACCTTTATCCAATGAGTCCTTGCACTCGGATAGGTATAAACCACATTCTATTCGATATACGTTAAATCTAGCGAATCTACTATTAAGTAACGGGCCATATCTAAAAGGACTAACCTTTGACCCGTATACATTCTAACAGATAATGAATTTGTTTATTCCAGTCTATAGTACCCCCCAGACGTCCCAATGGATTAAGCAAGTATGTAAATCTGGTAACAAGAATAAATCCCAAGAAATATTTAAAATATCACCTACGGGTTTTCTCTATGTATAAAACTCTTTTCGAAACTCTGTTTTCCAAAGAGTCAGTTAATTGTATTTACCAGCGAAAGCTGACGTATTTTCAAAAGATTGAACCGCAGGTACCGAACCTTATTATAGGCTGGGAATCCAGGTCGGCTAGAATGAAGGCTAAGGAATTTGCAACTCCTAATGCTTAAGGCCTATGATGTCTAAGCTTTGTTTATTAGATCCCACCTGTGGGCATGTACTGAACGCTTGTAATACTTTTATATATATTCAAGCTTTAATGAATTCAATATTTTTACTCCAATACTTTCGCTGCATATTATTATATTGTGATAACTGTTATCCAACCGTCACGATTATACCCATCCGGGCCCACCGGGAATCGGGGTGTGACAGGTTGGTATCAGAGCAACAGTTTGAGTGAATTAGACACTAGCCTTTTGTGTCTAATCTCAAATATCACAAATGCAGATTCCTTAAATTCTGAGTCTAGACCTGAACATAAGATTACTCCTATCGATATATATATATATATATATATATATATATATATATATATATATATATATATATATAGTCCTTGATTTTTATGAATATCCTGCAATGCCGCCAATCGCGGACAAGATAAGGAATTTATGATGGGCCGTGGACTTAATGATCTCTACCACTGAGTAGCTTGTAGTTCCATATGGTGAACTACATATATTTTGGAGACAATGACTCCGATATGAGGATGCTAAATGTGGCATTTGTGCCCTCTCAACCATTGTACAAACCCGAACAATCTTGAATCTAATGAAATCTTGTGTTTCATCTCTGGGATTTGTATAATTACATGTGACGCTTACACGTTTTAGTCCTTGTACATTCTCAAACTCTCACATTTTCTGGAAGTAAAATCATAAACTGTTATGCAAACGTAATCAGTTTAACATGACGTACACTCCAGAACAAGAACATAAGCTAAACATACCCTAAATACACTTTACATAACTTAGAAATAAGTTTTGAAGGGTTTGTATGGCAAAAACACGCTTATACAACTCCAGGGACTATTTGCGACAACTGCGAAAGTCTGCCGATACTCATATTTTTAAATACGAACTTTGTGTAGACATACAAAAAATTTATAATCGATAAAATCTTGTATTATATTGATGAGAATGCAAAAATATCAATTGTTGCGCAATTTCGGTCATTTTCGTGTTCGTTATAGCGTAAAATGCAACCGTACAACCGAACGAACTGACATCCATGACATTTTTGGGCATAATCCAAATTACATATGCCTTAACACCTTTATAGAGCCTAAAATTAGGTTAAAAATGACAAAATAAGTTCAGGGGCCAAATCTTCCATTTTTGGAAACTTCAGCCCATGCAGGGCTTACGGACCGTAAGACCTAAGTCCATATGGTTCGTATGGAGGTTCCAGATAGCAGAAAATGTGCAGCAACTTGGAAGCTTCTTGTGCAAAGCCTTGGAGCCCAAGAACTCGAAATTGCCAGCTTCTAACCTGCAAATGACAAGTGTTTAAGCCTCCATAAGATCATGCCAACACATGAAACACTTGTGATGATCTTATGGCATCCAAAACACTATAAATAGCCACCAATTTCATTCACTTCTCCTTGCTCATTTCTCATTTCTTTCTCCCACTCTCTTGGAGCTTGCTTCCAGCTTTTGGAGGCCTCCAACTATGAGTTCTGAAAGTGTTCTTCAACACAAGTAAGTGCTCTCCATAGTTCTTTCATTATTTTGGCATTTTGAGCCAAAAGTCAAACAATTTGACTTTCTGTTTGACTTTCAATTCTGAACCATATTTGGTCAAGTCAAAGTTCAATTGAACTTTGCAACATGATCGTAATCACGGAGGTTATAATCCCTAGCAGTTGCACCTTCTGATTACCACGTTTACTAGTCGAAGTGACGAGTCAAAGTTTCGGTCAAAGATGCGCATAATGTGCATTTTATGACGAAACTATTTTCGGGTATCAAAACACCAAGTTTTGATACCAAATTAGTTTTATAAACTTAGTTAGACATGTTTTGACATGTCTAACTCGTCACTTCTATTTTAGTGCTTATTTAGGGTCGTAAGTCAAACGGTCTTGACCAACGCTCTGATTTTCGAATCCGACCCGTTGGTCGATCTTAGGATCCGACCAAACACATATTTATGACCATAGTTGTATAGGGAATAACCTACTAAGGTTATACCTTATAGTCACGTCGTTTGGTTAGTGTTATGATAAGTCGCTCTTATGTTCTTTAAAAATGACCAAAATGCCCTTTTTGCGCATAAATCCATTTTAAACATATGTAACCAAAATTTTGACATGTAAACTGATTTTGTAACATTTTCAAACATGTTTGGGCATTTAATACTTATCATAGGACATGTTTAACCATCCGATCACGCATTTACGCAAATGACACGTTAAAGTAGCGTAAACTACCTTAACGAGTCATAACGGGTCAAAAGCACTTAGCATCACTTTCAAATCAGAATGTTAAGCTTATTAAACCATATCATACGAGTCCTAACACTCGTTTGGTTTATAAGACTTCAATCTATCCGACCTCCCATTTAATGTCCCGACAAACTAACATATTATCTGACACATTAGGACACGTTCGAACTTTGTTTATTCTGTTGATTCATGGACACCTATATGCAACCCCAAGTGAGTATATAGTTACCCTCTTTTACGTTTTGCAAATGTTTTGGGGTGATTCATATGTGCTAAATCATTTTCAAGTTTTCAAAAAAAAAAACAAAACAAAACAAAGTCGATGGTTATATAAACAATATGATTTCAATAATGTGAACTTGTTAGTGCGTTATCCACGATACGAATGACATTCATTAACATTGATCATGCCGACCGTAGTATGTTATGGTACCATAGGACTGACAATCCCGTTATCGAACTGTTCACTGGATTTGGTGGAAGTTTGGGTAACGACAAAAACTGTTTCTGATTAACAAATCATTTGTTGATTTGTTAGTTTAGTTAAAGAGACCTTTTGAGATCTATTAAAGATACCCCTTGGGTGGTATAGTCAACACAGGTTTGAATGTGTTCATTAAAGAACGACCAAAAGTTTTCACAATTAAAAGACGGGTGATTGATTGATGACACGAACACTTGGTTTATGACACGGAAAAATGGTTTATGACATGGATGATTAGTTTATAGCAAGGACAATTGGTTTATAACAATGGCACGTAATGATTTCACTTAAAGATATAAACCATATACTGTTTTCTTTCAAATCGATTTTTTACTCGGTTTTACAAAACAAATGTTTTTGGTCAAGATTCATGGCTACAAGGTTTTCTTTTACTTATATCAACTTGATAAGTTGGTTAAATATATTGCAATATCAAACACTTTTTGATTTCAAGGTTCATACTCGTCGAATCACGAAGTCGGACTAGGTTTTGCAATATGAATATAAAGCCATGAATTTAACACACAAAACCTATGTACCCGGCGGCATTTTTATGTTGATTGGCTTTTCACATATGTTTCAGGAACCATTGTTTGATGAATTGATTCATACTTCACATAGGATGGATGCGGGCCTTAGTAACTTTAAAACTCGAAAGAAGAATTTGACTGTATTTTATTTCCGTTATTCCAAGACAATGTAATACCATAATTCAATAAAAAAAATTTAAATACCATGTGTTGTGAAACAATTTCCTGTAACGTGACTCCCCGATGTTTCCACCGCAGTTGTTGTTTTACGCGATCGGGGTGTTACACTAAACCTCGTCACCTGATATCATATCTTCTGATATTCTTGTGATATCCTAATATCATTTATCCAAAGTCTATCATGTTTGATAGACATTCCAGTGATATCTCACCAGCTGAATAAAGTAGCAACAACTATGGATAACCGTATCATGGCAAGGATATCTGTGCAATTTTTGCACCAAATTCAATTCTTTGATTCAATAATATCTCATTCTAGAGAATAAATAGAAAAAGGAATCACTTTTTCTGATTCATGCTTAAAGCATATAATTTCGAGTGTTGGAACTCCATTGATTCAAACCCATCTGGGTATATTATATTATATAAGTTCGACAACTATCGCCAGCAAATTCTCCATCAGGAACCATTGTTTGATGAATTGATTGCATACTTCACATAAGATGGGCGCGGGCTTTAGTGACTTTTAAACTCAAAATACGAATTTGATTGTATTTTGTTTCCGTTAGTCCACGACAATGTAATACCATAATTCAATAAAACAAATTTTAAATACCATGTGTTGTGAAAAAATTTCCTGTAACGTGACTCCCCGATGTTTCCACCGCGTTTGTTTATTTACACGATCGGGGTGTTACAGAGATTGGTATCAGAGCACCAGTTATAGGGAATTAGGTTATTAGTAATGCTTTGACCTAGTCTATAACCTTCCTAGGACCCTAACGTGAGTTTTCTTGCGTTTAGATTCTTAATAAAATACCAACACCTATCCTTAGGTGATTACCAAAAACAAAACATAATACATCCTTGAACGTCAAAATTTTTCCAAAACTTCACAAGAAATCATCTATCCTTAGATGATTTATTTTTTGGGCTTTTGATAAGTGGTCGAAAAACGGTGTTTATTAATGTCTAAGTTTATGTTTTTACGTGACTTTTAATCTCGAATAGTATATTCTTAATGGGATTTGTGTTTTGCACGTCTTACGGAGTTTAAGGAGCTAATCGGGAGCTAAACGGAGCACTGGGACGCGAACTGGATCAACCGGGATCAAAATATGAAGAAAATAGAAAATTGGAGTTAGAGGCATTGTTGCCGACGCCCAAATGGGCCGTCGGCGACGCCCCGTGCATGTTTCCATCGCCAGGATTTCGTGTAGACAGCAAGTTTCGTCGGAAGGAATGCTAGAACATACATGATGTCGCCGACGCCATGTTTGGCATCGGCGACGGCCTCTCCTCTGCTGTGTCGCAAATTTTGAGGTTTGTTGAGTTTGGACGGATTATATGGGCGGGTTTTTGACCACTACAAGGGAGTTACAAAGTTCTTGAGTTTGAAACACCATTTTGGAGCCACAATCATCCACCAATCCATCTTCCATTCCAATCATTCACCACCAATCATCTGAATTCATCACCGATCATCCAAACCCTAATCCATCTCCACCAACATCATCATCCAACCTTCATTCCAGTCACCACCATCATTCACCACAAACCCTAATCATCATTCACCTTCACTTTCAAGCTTCAAGATGCTCAAGTTCAAGTCTTCATCATCCGATGATCGTGTTCCGTTCACCATGAGCGGCTAATCACCTTGGTTTCACCCCGGTGTAGGTAGTTGTTTAACCTAGGGTTTTGAATTGTTCTTTTATTCATCTTTGTGACAATTTGTATTGATTTTGGAAACCACCGACAATAGTTTACATTTGTTTCGTATTCGTAAATTGTCGAACGATTATAAAGTTATGACTTTACGAAATGGTTATGTGTATTTATGCGTTGTCTTGGTTAGGTTTTACTTGTTGTGATTATAAAGTGCATTCTTGTTTGTTCTTCGGAACGTTGATAGTTATTGGCACCTAAGTCACGATACACAAAATCCGTTAATCGCTATACAATTGAGTTGAATCTAAACTTATAGAAATCCTAGGTTGGAAATTACCGAAACCGGGTGTGAACCCTTTTTCTCAAACATTGTTAAGTCGTTAATTGAGTTTTCGTTAATCGTAATCAATTGAGTTTTAGTAGTTAATCAAGCTGTACCATCATTGTTGGTTATTTTCATCTTTCTTTCAAACAAACAAACAATTTAACATAGCAATCTTCATAAAACGTGACAAATTCATAATCAAGCTAGTCCATACTTAACTATAAACTCTTCACGATCGACCCTTACTACCACTAACGCATTTGTTAAGGGTAATTCGTGACTATAAATCTTAACTTTGACCGGAGCGCGACACTCTGATCAATATATATATATATTATATATATATATATATATATATATATAAACATAGGGCGGGAGTTGGCTACAAAGTCTATTTTTCCTACAAAGTGTAAAAAGTCATAAAACCCTAATTATCAACCATAAAACACACTCCAAAAACCTCACAAATAAAAAAGTGAAGATTACTAAAACACGATATTTGTGGGTTTTGTGTTGTGTTTTGGATGATAGGCTTTGATTATCGAATAACTAACATTATTGTGTTTTATGTTGATTAGCATATTGTGTTTTATATTCATAGTTCTATGATGGTGTGTTTGAAGTTTTAATGGAATGTTAGGGTTTGGATATAGTGTTTTAATGATCCCACTTTGTTATTTGTGGGTTTTAAGTGTGTTTTATGACTGAAATTGTGGTGTTTATAACTTTGTACACTTTGTAGGAAAAATGGACTTTGTAGCCGAACTTCACCCTATAAACATAAATATATTTATGAAATCGTGTTAGTCGTCTCGGATGGTAGTACGTGTACGTAAATAAGTGTTTGTATAAAAATAATACACCTTATAGACTCGTATAATGTATTCACGCGTTTTCCGGATAGTTTCCATACATATTGACGGATAGTAATACGACTCGTCGTAGTTTCTCGTAAGATGTGTACATATATATAAACGCGTGTAACCGAAATAATAATCCCGCGTCTCGTGGGTAATTATCCAAATAATTAATTAGTTGTACGCTTGTTATAATCGACTCTCCTTTGTTTGTTATCAAAATGACTTGGGTAATAATGTATAAGAAGGTCGTACGGTAACGTGTCATTTTCGGTTTAGACGTTTGAAATATATATAAATGATTATATTTATTTTATAAAGTTTTTGACTCGTAGACGTTGGAAATAAATATAACTAATTATATATATTTTACATAATCGTCGAATAATAGATGTTTGAATTAAATATAAGTAACTATAATACGATATAAGGTTTCGAGTTCCATTATCTTGTAAATCGCATTTGTTGAAACGATATCAACTTGATTGTGAGTTATAAGGAGTCATCAAAAATAAATATACACTTATATTTATTTTATAAAATACCTTGAATCCCGATAGGTTTCGTTTTTAAAATAAAACACGTTTCGTATTACCGATTTTTATGAAAAACAGGCGGAGTTTCCTCTGTTTTTAGAACGATCCGGACAATACAAGTTGTCTATAAATTTTCAAAACACAACAATCAATGTACAACGATATATATAATGTTTTCGTCATATGCTCAAAACGTAAACTTTTTTCGCGTATAAGTCTAGTATATATATATATATATATATATTTATACACACACATATATATTATGTAGCGATGTGTCGATCTGTAGGGGTGTGCACGGTTCGGTTTGGTTTTTAGGTAAAATCGAAACCATAACCGAAAGTTTGGTTTTTGGTTTTTGAAAACTGTTCGGTTTAGGTTATTTCGGTTTTAGTGGCGGTTCGGTTTGGTTTTCGGTTTTTTTTTCAGTTTTGAAACAAGTACCGTAAGATTCAAAAATAAAAAGTATAATTCAAAGTTTAAGCATCTTTTATTAATGTTTTACATTTAAGTTAATATATTTAGTATTTTTTAATTAATAATGTTTACATAAATCTAACCTTCTAATCTTTTTAAAGTTTCTTCAAACTTTTTATTAAGACATTTTCTTTTATAATACGTTGAAAATCATTTAATTATTATGTTAAAGTTTGTTATAGTAAACAATGGATAAATCATTTCAATAATAAATAAACATACATGTTAATGTTCTTATAATAAATATTTAACAAGAAAGAATAAAATTAATAATTCTTAGTAGCATGAGTTAAACACTTAAACTTAAAATAAAAATATATGAATTTGGCCTATATTATAACTTATCGGTTCAGTTAGGTTATTTTCGGTTATTGAAAATGGTTATCCGAAAACCAAACCGAAACTCTCGGTTATTAAAAATCCAAAAACCAAACCATCGGTTTTTGTTTCGGTTCTATTATTTCGGTTCATTTTTGTCGGTTATTTCGGTTACGGTTCGGTTATTTCGGTTTACTGCTCACCCCTATCGATCTGGTTTTTGTCAAATATATACACATGAAATGTATGCAAGTTATATCAACAGTACATGTATATGTTGGAAGTCCATTGTATTCGGACCTCATATTCAATGGTACCTAGTGCCGAAAACCCAAATGTGCAAGAGCCAAAGAAGCCGGAAAATTACTCAGAGCATGATTATCACAATTCGAGCTAGATGCAAAAGACTTCAGCATTATGGCTTTGGCTCTGCCGAACGAATCTATGCTGGGCTGTTACATTGTAGCAGTTCCAAAGAGTTATGGGATGCACTGAAAGAACAATTTGGTGAAACAGAGGACGTTATCGAGAACACTCGAGAAATCCTTAACCAACAATACGAAACTTTCACTTCTGTCAAGGGAGAATCAATGACACAATAGTTTGAACGTTTTTAATGTCTAATTAGTGAATTAAAGTTGGTTAACAAAGAAATTTCTATACCAAAATTGTTTATCTTTATTTACAATAGAAATTTTTTTTGAGCTTAACTATTGATTAGTCACAAACCGTGTACACTCAGACTTAACATTGGCCACTAATATCGTTACTTATACTTTAATAAATGTTTTTTTTCTTCCACCTCATATAGCAGGTCTAGCCAAAGGTGGATCCACTTCTTGAGAAATGAGGGGAAGATCATATGAACTTTAGCTAGATCTTACAATTAATTGTATAAATTCCCTTAAGGTTTGGCTCTAGTCACACATGTGTGGTTCAAGTTTAAAGTTCTTAAGGTTTGGCTCTAGTCACATATGTGTGGTTCAAGTTTAAAAGTTGCGTATTTGGGTAGGTTATGTGGTTTTCATTTGTAACAAGTTTTGGTTTTAACACTATTTCTATTAAATTTTATGGTTAGTTTGCATAAAATGATCAAATTGCCCTTTGATGAACCATTTTTGTAAATAACTCAAAGATATGAACTACATGGACTATTTATGTAACTTACTAAAAATAACAATATATATATATATATATATATATATAAACTAAAAATAATAACAAAATATATAAAACAAGAAATCCCCAAGAACCCCACACCTCCCCCTAGAACGTCGGTGACCCTGATTAAAATCAACTTGTTTTATGAGTGGAGTCTGATTGACTTTGGCAGCAGGGTTGTCTGTTTGTTCTTTTTAGCACCCATCGATTCTAACTATTTTAGGGTTGGATTTCACATGAGTTCAATTAAAATGTCTTAAAAGCACAATTTCTAAAATCTAAACCTTTAATTTTCAAGAACACTTTTGTGATATAACTTTTGGAGTACATTGCCCGGATGCTCCCAATGGTTGTCACAATTTTCATGTTTACCCCTCACTTTTCTAAAATTACATGTATTCTCCCCATGCTATGCTAGCTGGTAACACTAATGCTCCCAAGCATGGATGATCGTTTTCTTTTAGGTTAAGTTAGTGTGAAACGTCGTTTATGCCTTTAATGATTAAACGCCATAGATTTCTTGTCCCTTTTAAGTTATTTTGCTAAATAATTAATGTCAAAAAAGAAGCATGTAGGGCTCATTTTTTATCAACCCAATCTCTTCACCACCTTAAACTATATCTTCTCTACGGTTCTGTTTTTCGAACCGGCGACCTGCTGCTTCCGACAACGTACAAAAAATTAGAGAAATACGAACCGGGTGTAGATTGGTATAAATTTGCAAACAATCTCCCACTGCCCAACCTTCATCTACATTGACAACCTGCTATGTGACAACCTGCATTTTCAGGTTAACACTTTAACCTAACCACATTTAATTTATACATTTATTCACAGTATCTCATTTAACTAGGGTTAGTTAAGTGAGTCTACTTTGGTAATTCGGAGAATTACCGAAACACAAACGAGTAAATTCTCGAATGTTTGCGACTAAAACGAATAATAATTGTAAACGGATAATTTTGTATGTAACTTATAGGTACATGACGTATACGTGAATTACGTGCTTTAATTGTTGATTTCATGATAATACGTGGTTAATTGAAAGCCTTGTGTTTTAATAAGGGGTTTGTTGTAAAAGCCGAATAATTAGGGGAGTTTTGTAAGCATAAAGAAAACTTATTTAAACTAATATAACCCTAATTATCCCATAATCACAAACTACGGCTTTTCACTTTCTCTTATCTCTCTCTGGCGACACAAGCTTTCACCCACAATCATTAGGATTTTGATCTTCTAATCAATCAAGAAAAAACACTAGATTGAATCAAAGGTAATTGCTTTTGTTTATACATGTAGTGTTATACATGCAAACCCTAGTTTATCCATACAGCTAAACCAATGAATATGTGATTATGATCATATTGTATATGGTGCTTGATGCTAGATGTTATTTGATACAATTGATATGCCAATGCATTAATGATTCTACACGTACATATGCTTGTAATTGAATTAGGGTTTTGTTTTGATGCATGACCTTGATTTGAAACCTGTGTTAGGACTGTTTTTCATGAAGTCTTACACATAAAATAACTGAATTAGAATGATTAATGATCATGGAAACATTTTAAAGTCACTACAGCAAGTTAACAGTCTGCCTAGATTTTCCAGCCAACTTGTAACGGCTATAATGAAGTCATAACTTCATGAAAACATGTGGTTCTTGAGTCTAAAATGTATTGTTTTGAAATACGCTTCAAACCTCACCAGTTTCATAATTTTTCTACGAGTTAAGGTCAGTGAAATGGTTTTTATGGTATTAATGGTTCAGGCTGCGTTTTCCTGCAGAATTTGTAGCGTATTACAAGAGTCATAACTTGGTCTAGGATTGGAAATAATACTTGAAATTTTCACAGTAGATAGTCCTAGGATGTTAGAAAATTCTCCAACTAGAATTTCGTAAAAAAGGATTAACGAGCATTTTTAAATAAATTATACCGTAAACTGTCGACAGAATGTGATGAATCAGACCTACGTGTACTTTATGATTTTAGTGCTTTTTCTGTAAACTATTAAGCTTTGACAAAATTACACAAGGTATAGCCAACTTAATGACATGTCTTATAACTTATTTGGAATTTTATAGTAGGTTACTATTTTAAATAAATTCTGAAAAACAACTCTAAAACTGATATGAAACTACATAAGCTGAAACATGATGTTTCTATTTGTTATTGATTGTGTTAGTAGATATAAAGGGTCTATGCATGATTAAAACTCAAGTAAGCGCGATACATAATATGAGAGGTACACCTACTCATAATCACACGAACTATTGACTACGTGTCAACGTGTTGCATATTATGTGGTAGTTACGTGTAGAATTTTAGTGTGCATAATTTAACTAAAATGGTAACCATATCAGGATGTGCTTGACCATTACTATTACAAATCATTTAATATTCTAGCCAAGCAAAATTAAGGTAAGTTCACAACTCTTTACTAAAAGCATGCGTCCCTGGTTTGGAACAACACACTTACTTCCCTGGTTTGGGAAAGACATACGGTACCCCTGCTTTAGGGTTACACGCGCGTCCATGGATTGGGATCACACATACTCTACTATCCATGGATGTGGGAATAGTACACTTAACTAAACGCAAACTCTATATGGAAGTCCCTACACATTTTAGCGATTAGCATATCGGGTTGGCAGGCGGGGTATTAGTTGATAACGCTATTAGGTTTGACACACCTCACCCCGTGCTGGGAACCGAGCATGAAGTATCGACCTTTTCATTGCATCAATGTGGATAGACATTGATGAGGGCACAAAAACTATAACGTCAGCATTCGGTACATACAGTTTAGTTGTCTTAATGAGGGTTAGCTACCCGAGTCATGGTTTATAACGCTTTTGCATGTGAACTTACCTTACGCTTTACACTTAACTAAAATTGTGACTTCACCAACTTTATGTTGACATACTATTGCATGTTTTGCAGGTCGTTAGGTACAACTTCACGGGCTTGCAATTTGAGGAGTGTTATGGGTCATCAAACGTTACATTTTACTTATGCTATGAACTTGTGGTTTTTTATTTGTGTCTGAATTTTTAAACTTTGATTTCGTTGTTAACTTAAACTTTGTTTTGGACTTTTAAACTTTGATCAGTAATCGTGTTGATTGTGATGATTTTATAACTTTAATAATTGGTTCAACATGATTACTGGCTGGATATTGGCCAGTCGCACTCCTCGCGGTAAAACTCCGCATGTAGAATTTGAGGGTGTGACATGCTAAATTTAATGATTCCCGCCATCAGTTTTCCGCAATGATTTTACAAAAAGAAATGGTCACCACAAGTGAACATCACCATTGAAAGCAATTTAGTAACAGATCTCCCAAATCCCAATAGATAAATTCAAAACGACGAAGCGAAACTCTATGAACATCACGATTCCTTCACCGACAAAGACCAGCGACGCAAAATGAGTTCGCCGGCCACACCTTTTCAGATCTGCCCGCAGGAATATTTTTATTCGTGTCGCCTTCTTCAATTCTTGAACCAAACCAAAGCTTAACGAAGCGAAACTTTATGAAATCGGACCTCAGGATGGTGATTAATGTGAAATCGGAAGATGGTAATGGGTGATTTACGTAAAATCAAACTTCATTTTGGATTCTCTGATCTTGAAAGGGTCACATATTAGAACCCAAAGTAGGCAGTGGTGTTTTTTCCCAAATTAGTCGGCGACGATGGTGGTGTTTCTTCGTCGGAGTTGAAGAGACGAAGTGGGTGGGCTGAGATTTATTTTTAATGTTATTGTATAAAAGTAATAATTGTCGTTTAATATTTATTTCTTTTTAAGTGGTTCCCATCTATTTTAGCTTATTCAATTTATTTTTCGTTTATAATATAAAGGGGTATTTTAGTCATTTTACATAGATTTAACACCAAAAGTTAGCGACCATCAATGTTAGGGAGCACTAGTGTTACCCGCTTACAAACCATGAGGAGAATACATGTAACTTTAGAAAGGTGGAGACTAAACGTGAAATTTGAGATAACCACAGAAAGTATTCGAGCAATTTACTCTAACTTTTGATTATTGCAACTGCCTAGTGTTGTATCAAAGTAGTCAAGTAACATCTTAATGTTGTGAATGCGAAGAAAGCCTGGTGGGTAAGGAGTCTGATAACGATAAGGTGGTTGTGATGGTGGTGAACTAACTTGAGGTTCTTTATTTTAATTTTTATGTTTCGTGTAAAATCACCTAAACAATCCATGTAGTTTAGATTTTGAGTTAATTACACCGTTAGTCCGTGTGATTTTATCAAAATAACAACATTGGGTACTAATATTTTTTTGTTACAACATTGAGTCCTGTGGTTTTATTTTTGTAACAATGTTGGGTACTAAGCCAAACCTTAGTTAAAAACTAACTATAAACAGGGGTATTTTTATCATTAAACTAAACTATCAAATATATATAATCCTCCTCCTATTAAGATGATGGTTACTATTGATTGAATTTTTTTTACCACAATTCAAACATCAACTTAACTCGTTTCTAATTAAAAGTACCCGTGCTTTTCTAATTAAACGCCCTATTAAAAATTGTAGGTCCTGATCAGGCGGTTCTAGACGGAAGTTAGTGCATAGTATGATGGTTTCGGTAGAATGTTATTACAGAAAGGAGTAGAAGCAGAATGCAACGGAAATCATACGTTATTCATTCATACCGAAAGAGTATACATATTGTCAGGCTGCCGGAGTTCCTGGAGAGAATCCGGCAGCACCTCCCCGTAGGGATTGCAAAATCTTAAACAACAAATGAACACACACCATCTATATATAGGTATACAAGTTCGCACCAAAAAGGTGATGACCAAGTTCGTCCGAAGTTAACTTCGTGCGAACTTGTCCACCTTCATTCAAGTCCGTGCGAACTTGTCCACCTTCATACAAGTTCGTACTAACTTGGTCATGTGTTCAATTCTATCATATACAATATTCAACACACGCTCTATCTAGCCTATTCGACAAGTGACGAACACAAAGTCCATCAACAAAAATCTAGCGTCCAGTACTATCAATAGAGGTAGTCTATCACTTTTACTAATGAGTGAATGTTTATAAAAAGAAAAGCTATAGATGTTTTTTTGAACGAATTTCTTTTTGAGTGACCCAATGTCACACCGCCTAAACAGCGCCTTAGCCAAGACCTACCCAGATTACGTTGTCTTAACCGGGCGCGTGCTGGGTTGGTCAGACTTGGTTACGGCGTTCCCCCGGAAAACCGTACTGCCTTCACACAAGTTGCCTCGCTGAAGTAATAGCCAGATGAAAACCGGGGTGCGGCTCAGGATCGAACCCCCATCGGTGGGTTTGTCACCATCATTGGCCAACCACTGAGCTATAAGCCTATGTTATATCCACCCCAATATGACATAAGTGAGAATTGAACTTGAGTCTCCATTGGAAAACCCAAGTCTCCTACCACTAGGCCACAAGTGGTTAACCATTGGGTGTTAGCCCAGTGGCCAACGGCCCCCATTCTAAATCGGCCCGAGGACACTCGAGGTCACGGGTTCGAAACATGTTTCAGCCCCTCGGGTTGGCAGGAGTTTAACCGCCAGGCAGCGTTGTCGAGTCGCTAGCTTGGGAAGGGGGTAACGTGCATCTACCATTTTTTTAGGCCACACGTGGTTATTATGCCATTTACATTTAAAAAAAATTCTTTTTCTAATCAAACACCATACACCACACGTAATATTAAACCCACCCTAATCATCCCAGATAGTATATCACTTTTATAATCTTGTGAATGTTTATCAAAATATTTATTATTATAATATTAGTTATTATATCAGCGGCTTATTCCACAATCAAATATCAATGGGTAAATACATATTTTAAAAAAAGTTACAAAAACATAATAGTAATTAGGTTAGATATGTTATAACAAACCCATAAATCATGTCATTAGTAAACACAAAATCTTGGTTGATTTTATCACAGAAAAAAAGGGAAAAATGTTAAGGGGATTATATATGTTAAAAGCTTATTGTAATGACGAAGATACCCTTGTTTTAAAGTTAGATTTTAACTTAGGTTTCCCTTAATACCCAACATTGTTACAAAAAATAAAATCATAGAACTCAATGTTGCACTAAAAAAATGTTAGTACTCAATGTTGTTATTTTAACAAAATAACAAGGACTAAAGGTGTAGTTAACTCTTAGATTTTTTAGTTAATTACACAAATACCCTCTCAAGAATGTCTTCTGATACTTTACATGACAACTTTTTTCAAAAGAAATTATTGTTAAAATACAAATTTAGTAATTGTAGCCAAACGTAATATTCTTTATAATTAACTCTTGTTTTTTATTTAATTTTAGTTCACACTAATTGTATAAATCATATTATACAATACCTATGGCCTATTCGTATCTAGAAAAGCATTTTGAGAATCGGGCTTTCTATTTTAGTTAAAAGCAATAAAATAATTCAAAAAATCTAGAAACATTGGCCATAACATATTAAAAGGTAAATAAAATGCTTGACGTAAACTTATTTTTATATGCACCACTAGCATACCTTTCAAAATATATGTTTGATATTTCTAGTTTCAAATATCTATCTATAAATTAAATGTACAACTTTCAATCACTATTGAAGTACATTTAATGTAGGCCTAATCTAATTCCATATTAATTCATATATCACAAGATATATGAAAAAAAAAATGAATAATGATAAGGTGTTTGGCGTATATCATTTAGGTTGCCGTTGCCAGTTTACATCTCACTTACTAGACGTTACATTAAGAGCAAAAATGTAAGCCCAACGGGTTCGAATCAATACCTCTCCGTTCCAAGCCCAGATCCGGCCCATCCAGTAACAGGGTTGTGTACTTGTGTCTATAAATATGATTTTTTTCGTAAAAAAATGAAAAAAAATTAAAGTTTAATTATTTGTAGAGGAGAGATATGGTAATAAGGTTTCTTTTCCTTTCTTTTTGAAATGTAGACGTGTGTTTAAGGAGGGACTCGAAAACCCTGAAAATCAAAATCCAAACAACCTGACTAAATAATCGAAAGAAAAACTCAAAGAACACCCCTAACTATAAAGGTAGGATCAAATAAAAGTTGATTGTGTCTAAGTAGACAAAAAAAGACGTTTTGACCTTTCATTTTCTAAATAAATGACTAAGATAAAAATGTAGAAAAAAAAAGAGGTGTAAGGGTACTTTTGGTATAGCCATTTATGTTGATTTTTTTTTTCAAATTTCTCCAATTTTTTTAAATGTTCATAATCTTTTATATGACAATAAGTTTTTTTAATTTGCATTATACAATCGAGCATTTTTTATTTTTAATTTGAGTATTGTATTACTATATCAAAAGTGACAACCAAAAAATCCTAAAAATTGTGTTGTATTTTCTATGTTGTATAACATTTTTGTGTCGGAATTATGTACTAGGATTTTGTGCTACATTTTTATGCTAATTTTTTGCACAGGATCTTTTGTGCTAGATTTTTTTGCATTAGATTTTTTGTCTTGTATTTTGAGAAAACAAATGGTAAGATTTTATGTTTTAGAATAAAAATGTCTTATGGTCCTAATTATAAGGAGTGACATAGCATCTCAACAATCTTTCTTATACTAGTGGATAAAAATAACTTTTTAAGGGATCTACACCATGATACATATTTTATTTTTCCTCTAGTTAATTAAGTAAAAGACGTTAAACAATAATTAATCTTCTTCACATTTAATAATTTTGTATCATATCTCTATTATTATTTAATTAGCCATATAAATTGTTATAATAAAAAAACTAAAACCTTTAACAAAACTAATATACAATAATGTTTTAGGTGTTAATACGAATATAACGAATTTTGAAGAATTTGACGTTTAAAAATGTGGATAAATTGATAAAGATTTTAGATATAGAGAGGGTTCGTAAACTTTTACAAATAAGATTAACTAGTATTCATGCCCTGCGTCACATGGCGGGGACAAGACGTGGCGTTCGCGTGGCTGGATAATCTTTTTAAAAAGCTGTGCTATTACAGAAATAAGAGGTTAGCATCTGATTCACGTGGAAATGAGCCAGGTTATGACCACAACTGCTGCTGCTGAAAAACTAAACTTGGAACTCACTAAAGTCGCTGTAACGTTACAGTTACATTCTGTTTATTTGAATATTGGCTAGATGACACTACATTGTGTTGCCATTTACATCAAAAGATTACTTTTGACATCAAAAGATCTTATAATCATCCTTTAAGGATTCTTAACCAAAACCCAAAACATAAAGACTCGGTTTCAAATTACAATCATCACAAGCTAGCAGGAGATATAATCGTTTTAGATACCCAAATGTAGATACGTGATGAATTTTCTAAACGAGAAACTCACTTAGAAGACTGTTAGGAAACTGTATTTGTAAGTATTGAAGAAAAATATGATCAAACAGAAGGATAAATGTCATCAGGATCAGAAGACACTCAAGACAAGAAAAGACAAGGAATCCTTCATGAAGAAAGAATAATCAGCACAGACGACCACGATCAGAAAATCATCAGAAACAGCATTTCTGATGGAACTTATAACATTTCTGATAAAGATCAACGAAATCTGATAAGAATGCTAATCATCATAATTTCTGGTAAACTAACCATCATAAATTCCGATGAGTTGACATGATCAGATTTCTGATCCTATCAGCTTGCTTATCTACTTGCCTCTATCAGTTTTGAACGTACAAGTTGACCCATGCAAATTCATTGAACATACCACAAGGGCAATTTTTGATATGGATGCAAGTAGATGAATAAACTATTGTTTATTCATCCCTAGGTCTTCTATAAATAGAAGAACCAATCACAAGAGGAACAAGAGTGTGCATAGCATTTAATACATCTCACAACACTCTCTCACCTTTCATCATAGAATTCTCAAAGATTTGTTTTCCAATAGCCCATAATCACATTGTAAACTGATTCGTTTTTCAAAGTGATATAAACATGAAAATTTTGTATTTGGTGTCTTTTGTTTTTTGAAAGTTTGATCTCTAGTTCCGCACAATATTTTCACATCTGTTGAAATCACTTGCCATATCAAGTTATAGAAACCTTGTTATCTATAATCTGGGACCAACAATTGGTATCAGAGCATATTGAATAAACTATTTTCAAACGATCAACTGCTTACTTCTTGTTTCTATAACCAAATATGGCAAACTTTCAAACATGGAATAATGCTTTCAATATTGGGTCAATGTCAAAACCACCAACTCTGGTGAGGGAAGAGTACCCCCAATGGAAAATCAGGATGATCAATTTTCTAAATGGACATGATCGAGCTCTGTTTCAATCCATTGTGAGTGGTCCCCATGTACCCAAACTTGAAATAGCAGGTATTCCAATAACTGACGACACACCAGCAGTGCCTGCATCATTCGTGCCAAAACCTGAAAAAATTGGGATGGACAAGATAAGGCACTGGTGGAAGCTGATGAAAGGGCCAAATCACTCTTGATGATGGCACTTCCTACTGACAATTTTTCACAAGTAGATGTATGTGCTTCTGCTAAGGAAATATGGGATCAGTTGGAAAATTTATGTGAAGGAGGAGAAAGAATGAAGAGAAACAAAAGAACAAATTGTGTTTCATCATATGAACGTTTCAAAAGTCTGCCAAATGAAGCTTGTATGAAACATACAACCGTTTTGCAAAAATTTTAAATGAACTAAAAATATTTGGTATTGAAAAGTCAAATGATGAGAGAAATGTCAAATTCTTAGATTCCTTACCAAGGGAATGGAGGAGTCTAACAATGACTCTAGCCTCCACATTAGAATTAGAAACATGAATCTACATGATCTTTACAACATTCTAGTTTCCAGGGAAGAAGAAATCTATGAAGACACCAATCAAAGGGGAGGTCCCATTGCTCTCATCTCCAACTCACATAAAATGTCTAATCCTGATCCACAAACCTCTTACATCCAGAGTGCAGAAATTTCTGATACATCCTCTGAATTTTCAGCATTTGCTGAGGCAATAGCTTTGCTCACCAAAACCTTTGAGCAAAGAATAAGAGGAAGAAACCATAGGTACCAGAAGAGTGACAAAACCAAGATGGAGGGAAGATCAAAAGATGAAGGAAAAGCAGAAGTTGTTTGTTATAAATATAAACAAAAGAGTCATTTTGCTTCAGATGTAAAAACAAAAGGCTAAAGGATGTTGCCTACTATGAGAAAAGTTGAAAGAAGCAAAGAAGCAACAACAGTCAGTTGGTCTAATAGCTGGAACAGACTCCTGGTTAACAGATGACTCATCTGATGATGAAGAAGAAGAGATGGCCAACTTTTGCTTAATGGCTAAACTTTCAGATAAAGCTGAGATTGCTGAAAACTCTGTAACTAACATTAATTCAGATCTTGAACTGAAATTAGATAAACTGATACAAGACTTTGTTAATTTACAAGAAAAACAAAATTTGGAACATAGTAATTCTGAAAATTTGCAGCAAAAATTAAATAGTACAACTCTTGAAAATCAATTGCTAGTAAAAGAAAGCTTAAATAAACAAGCAAAAATAGAGTTTTATAAAAGTGAAAGAAAAGAGTTATACAAAAAGATTCATGAAAAGGAGATCAATGTAAAAGGTTTTCAACAAGCAAGAAACTTTATAAATTACATTGAATCCACAAAAAGAAACAGGGGAGAAGGACTGGGATATGTAAAAACACAATTTAAAAGTCCAACTGTTTTTGTGAAAGCTTCTGAAGAAAATCCCGAGAAACTAACTAATGAATCAGAGAGTGAATCTTGCAAATCAGAAACTTCAAGTAACTATCACTTCAGTTCAATAGAAAATGAAACAAAACAACCTTGTTTTTCTGAAAAAATATATCAAAATTCTGATAGCTCTCCATCAACATCCTTTGAGTCGAACAAAAACGGCATGTGTGCCGACATCCTTAAAGTAATCAAACAACATATGCAGTTAGAAGATAAAAGATTTGTTAAAAGCTCAAAAATTTAAAAAAAAAAATCTGATGAAGAAAACTCACCAGAAAAACAGAAATTGACTAAAATCTCATTAGAAAAAGTACCAAGCAAGTTTGGGTACCAAAAACCTTCTAACCTTACCATTTCAAGACCATCATGTGCAGCAGATCTGGTACTGCGATTCTGAAAGCTCCAAGCACATGACTGGGGACATGAGCTTGCTTAGCAATTTCGTTTCTAAGCCAGGAAAACTTTTAAATTTTGGTAATGGTGTGAAAGGAAAAACTTTGGGTTTTGGGTGCATAAAATATGGTTCTTTAACCATAGAAAATGTTGCATATGTGGAAGGACTGAAATACAACTTACTAAGTTGTGGTCAGTTCTGTGACAAAGGATTTCAGGTAACACTGTTACCAGAAAAATGTCTGTTAATTGGTTTGGATGACAACAAAATATATTTAAGAGGAAAAAGAATCAGAAAATCCATCTACTACTTTGATTTTAAAGAAGAAATTGAACAACCACAACTATGTTTATTTTCAAAAGAAACTAAGAGCAGTAGTTGGTTATGGCACAAAAGGTTGGCTCACTTAAATTTCAAAAATCCAAACCAATTAGCTAGCAAAAATCTGGTAAAAGGGTTACCCTACATATCATCTAAAAGGGATAAGCTATGTGATGCCTGTGAAATGGGAAAATCTAAAAGAAACTCACATAAAACTGTGTCAGAATCTTCAATAAAACAAAACTTAGAACTCATACATATGGATCTTTGTGGACCAATAAGCAAGGCAAGTTTTTCAGGTAAGAAGTACATTCTGGTCTTAGTAGATGACTACTCAAGATGCACCTGGGTAGAATTCTTAACAAAGAAGAGCGAAACACCATATTTGATCATAAACTTTATTAAAAGGATTGAAAACTTGTTAAACTTACCAGTTAGAAGAGTTAGAAGTGATAATGGGACAGAATTCAAAAACTCAAAACTTGAGACATTCCTAATCTCTAAAGTAATATCTCATGATTTTTCAGCTCCTAGATCACCTCAACAAAACGGGTTGTAGAAAGAAGGAATAGGACCTTAGTAGAAGCAGCAAGAACCATGCTAGCCTATGCTAAGTTGCCTATTTATTTTTGGGCAGAA
Organism: Scalesia atractyloides; assembly: GCA_947069175.1. Taxonomy (NCBI): domain Eukaryota; kingdom Viridiplantae; phylum Streptophyta; class Magnoliopsida; order Asterales; family Asteraceae; genus Scalesia; species Scalesia atractyloides. The sequence goes on along the minus strand of CAMTDV010000005.1, from coordinate 71,007,060 downwards.
GCAATTGCTAATGCATGCTTTACTCAAAACAGATCCATCATTAACAAAAGACATCAGAAAACACCCTACCAAATCATAAATGGTAGGATACCAAATGTCAAATTTTTACACACTTTTGGGTGTAGATGTTTTGTGTTTAATGATTTTAATAAACCTTGAAAAGTTTGATAGAAAAGCAGAAAAATGGATTTTCTTGGATATTTGTTGACATCTAAAGCTTACAGAGTCTTTGTGTTAAAATCAAGAACAATCAGAGAAAGCCTATATGTGTCATTAGATGATGCATCAGAAACTGAAATTTCTAATGAAATTCAAAAAGAAATTTATCACCATGAATTAACAGAAAAATTCACTCATCTTCTTAACACATTAACTGAAGAATTTTTGGAAAATCCTCAACGAAATGAAACAATTTTTCAAACAATAATTCCTGAAGGTCAAACGAATTTATCAGAAAATTAGCAAGAAAATCAGAATTCTGAACAACAGCAACACTCACATCAGATAACCAGAATTCTGATCCAGTGGACTCATCAGAAAATCTGGGGGAAATTTCAGAACCATCAGAAAACACAAATGATCATAACAATCAAAGATGGATCAGAGGTATCTCTCAATCAAATATAATTGGAAATCCAGAAGATGGAGTAAAAACAAAATCTGCAATTGCTCATGAGTGTCTATATGCTGGATTTCTAAGCATAATAGAACCCAAAACTGTCAAAGAAGCTCTGAATGATCCAGATTGGATAAAAGCAATGCAAGAAGAGTTGAACCAATTCGAGAAAAGTCAAGTATGGAATCTTGTACCAAGACCAAATGATAAACCTGTCATTGGCTCGAAATGGATGTTCAGAAACAAGTCAAATGAACAAGGAATCATAACAAGGAATAAAGCAAGACTGGTGGTAAAAGGATATTGTCAACAAGAAGGAATAGATTATAATGAAACCTTTGCACTAGTAGCAAGACTAGAAGCAGTTAGAATATTCCTTTCTTATGCAGCATCAAGAAATTTCAAAGCTTACCATATGGATGTAAAATCTGCATTCTTAAATGGTAAAATTGAAGAGTAGGTGTATGTTCATCAACCAGAAGGCTTTGTTGACCTAAAATTTCCAAAACATGTTTACAAACTAAACAAAGCACTATATGGTCTGAAACAAGCTCCAAGAGCATGGTATGAAACACTTTCTAAATTTCTGATCAATTCATGATTTAAAAAAGGTACAATTGACACAACCTTGTTATAAAAATACACAAAGGTCACACACTCTTGGTTCAAATATATGTAGATGACATTATATTTGGATCAACAGATGATAAGTTCTGTAAAAAAAAATTGAAAAACTTGACCAATCATTTTGAAATGAGTATGATGGGAGAATTAACCTTTTTCTTAGGTCTTCAGGTCAAACAAAGAACTGATGGTATATTTTTAAGTCAATCAAAGTATGTCAAAACAATTTTAAAGAAATATTCACTTGAAAATAGTTCAACATCTAAAACTGCAATGGCAACCAAAAATAAGCTAGATTCTGATCCAAATGGTAAATGTATAGATATTAAAACCTACAGAGGAATGATAGGATCACTGTTATATTTAACTGCAAGCAGGCAAGACATTATGTTTGCAACATGCTTTCTGGAAAGATATCAGTGCAATCATAAAGAGTCTCATCTAAAAGCTATAAAAAGGGTTTTTAAATATCTAAAAGGCACAGCTAATCTTGGTCTATTTTATCCTAAGGATACAAACTTGGATTTAATTGCATACACAGATGCAGATCATGCAGGTTGTAAGATAGATAGGAAAAGCACACAAGGTACCTGTCAATTGCTGGGAGATAAACTTGTTTACTGGGCAAGCAAGAAACAAAACTGTGTGTCAACTTCAACAGCTGAATCAGAATATGTAGCTGCTGCAAGGTGCTGCTCTCAAGTAATTTGGATGCAAACAACTCTGAAAGATTATGGAGTTCATCTGACCAAGACACCAATCCTGTGTGATTCAATGAGTGCCATTGCAATAACAGAAAATCCAGTGCATCATTCAAGAACCAAACACATTGATGTCAGGTATCATTTTATAAAAGATCATATGGAAAAAGGAAACATAGAAATGCATTATGTCCCAACAGAAAAACAAATTGCTGATATTTTCACAAAGCCTCTTGATGAAAGAAGGCACAAATTTCTGATCAGCAAATTGGGAATGGTCAATATAAGTAAAGAGTAAAACACACAACCAACTCTGTCACAAACTGAAAAAAATGAAACATCAGAAAATGATCAGATATGTATCAGAAAAGTCAAGATTTCACCAGAAAAATATATAGATTCATCCGAATTTCTGGTGATTTATCAGAAATTCTGATAAACTATCAGAAAATAAAAAACAAAAATTCTGACACTCATAAAAGGACTCATTCTTCATATGTATAAGTTGTGAAATTTTTTTGAAAAAAATGTAAAATAAAAAAAACTCTCGAAATCCAAAGAATGTATAGTTTTTCTCTTATTTTCTATATATATATATATGTGTGTGTGTGTGTGTAGGCTTATCATTTTAGAATAGGGTGATGCGTCACTTGGGCAAAAACCTGGGCAAAAATTAATGGCTAATGCTATATTTTTCAAAGTATCTATGCTTACTCAGCGTCACTAATAGAGAAAATTGAAGACACATGTCATTTAATGATGACAGTTTCAGAAAATAACTGCCTAAAAATTAAAGGAAAAGAAAAATGTATCTCACATTACCCTAAATTTGAACCTGACAAAATCTTAGATAATTAAATGATACAAAATAGAAGAATCTCCAAGTAGGTAAGGCCATTTATGGTAAAACTATAACTCCTCTATAAATAACTACCACTTGGACCACCGAACCATCACTCTCACATCCACTTTCTGCTCAGAAACCATAAAAACACCTAAACAACTTCCACCATGGCACAAATCAACCGTGACCACTTTCCCCTCAAGTACTTTCCCACTCACAACATGAGGCTGCGAGGCATGCTTCATGGTAATGCATGGGAGGACTGCTGACATATCCTAAACTCCTGGTGATGCACAGTCCATTGGAGTATGCTATTGTCACACCCCGACCCGCAGCGGAATAAAAGTCGGGGCATAATTGGGTTATCACCAAAGCTCATGATATTTACTAAGATGTTTCGTATTTATTAAACTCAAGTTACAACTTAAATATCCAAAACAAAATTCATACAATTACAAGAAAATGAAACTACATAATTATTCCAAAGCTTAAACTTGTTTATTCTTCTAGGCCTTCCTATGTGTTTCTTGTCTCAGCTGGATCACCTGTATCATGTGTAAAACGGGGAGATTTTTTTGGGTCAACAAAAGTTGGCGAGTGAACCTTGATAAAACATTGTTACTAATTTTTTGTTTTATTTAATAAGGAAAATTTGTGCAATAATCACATGTGAGCAAACATATATAGATAAACAATCACAAACCACTTTGGATGAGTATATGACATGAATGATGATGTATGTGAGATCAAGGCTCAATCAAACGGAGCCGATCTAATGAGGCACCTGATGCTCAACCCGTATCCCACGGGGAACTGATGGGCCTAATGAAATGCATGCACTGAAAATGATAAATCCAATCTACATATAATTCACACAACAATTGATACACATTTGATACACATTTGATCACGGATATGATGTATGCACAAGTGTTTAAGTAAAATAAAAGAATTATACGACACATGATACACCCCAAAACATGATTAAAACGGGGAATTGGTAGAGATTCACTCACATTGGGTGCGTTCTTTGATGACGTTGGATGCGCACGAATTTAGGATTCAATCGACGAGGGAAAAACTAGCCTAGATAATAACAAAATGATTCGATAAATAAATAAATTTTATTTGAGATTAATATTTTTAATTAGTGCTCTTAATGGGATTTTTAGATTTATTTTGTGAGTTTAAGGAAATTTTATAACTTTAAAAATCTTATTTTTAAATATTTTTAAATGATTTTTCAATTAAATAAATTAATAAAAGAAATACAAAAAAAGTTGACTTTTTGACCGTTGACCGGGTCTGACCGATCAGACTGTGTTTTCTATGCGCTGAGTGAGGTTCGAACTCGGGACCTCTCGTATACGTGCACGCAGCTCTACCAACTGAGCTACGTGTCTAACCCGAAATATTCTCTGTTTTAATTATATATATATACTAATTAACTTTAACCTTATTTAGTTTATATCAAAAATGATTTAATATGGCCGAACCGGCTTCAGAGACCCGGAGTCGAACTCGGGACGTTCGGTTCGAGTGCGCACAGCCCAACCAGTTGGGCTGTGTGTCTAATCTGCTTAACTACTGAATTATATTCCTCTTATAAACATTCTGTGACTTGGTCTGATTAGGTTCTAAAAATGTTGGTTTTATTTCTGAAAGTCGGTAACATGTGCGATTCGAACCCGGGACGTGCGTGTGATATTTGCACACAGTCCACCGCTGGACTGTGTGTCTAACCCGGTTAAATACATGATTTTTATTACATTAATATACAACTCAACTTCGTCTTCTTCATTAAGAAGAACTCAGAACAGTGAAGCCGACAGTTTTGCTTAATCGACCAACAATTTATACTTGATTGAAATGGAATAGAAAATATAAGGAATATGATATACCAAGACGGAGAGTTTTCTTCAGATTTCCGGCAAGTTCGTCGGTTCTGATTTTGCGATATCCGGCTGTATGAACTGTTTTAACAGTTTCGATTATTGGTTTGAACAATTAAAGTATAAATTAAGAGATAGCAGGGAGGTTTAGACAATTATACCGTCTGAAGACAACTGTGGTTTTATGTTCAGTGATTTCGGCGATATTCCGGCGACTGCAGAGGAACTCCGGCGACGTGCTCTGGAAAGATTAAAGCTTTGAAAGAGTGTGCGGTTCTGAGCGAAAGGGTTACCAGATGTTTGAGTGGGTATTTATAGGGAAGAACAGCTGGTTTGGGTTTGAATTGAGGTCAAAGTTCGCAATTAAAGATTTCCTTCGGTTTTTTACTGAAATTGATTGCCGGCAACGGTTATAACCGACGTCGAAATCAATTTGTGCGTTTCAGTCAAAAGAAATATAGCCAAAATCGCGGAGTGCCGGTTTTTCCGGTGATGGCGAGTTCTGGGCGCGCTGTACTGGTTTGACTTTCGGTTTTATTATAAATGTTATTTGTTTTAGTGTTTATCACAAAAGCATGTGTGTGGCGGAGCGGTGTGTTGTGTGTTTGTGCTTGCGGGTGACCCGGGTTCGAAACCCGGCGTCTCCATTTTATTTTTATTCATTATTTATTATTATTTATAAATTATGGTTTTAAATTTCTAAAGTATTTATTAATTATGTATTATTTAAAATTAATCTGAATAATAAATACGCAACGAAACTTATAACTGATTATTGATTAATAAACGAAGCGGGTTTTGAAACCCGTTTTTCGACGAATGTTACAGTGTCCCCTACTTTTAGAAATTTTGTCCCGAAATTTAAGTAGTAGTGGTAACTGGAAAAAGATGCGGGTATTTTTCGCGCATTGAGTCTTCACGTTCCCAAGTAAACTCGGGTCCTCGTTTTGACTCCCAACGTACCCTGACAATTGGAATACGACTTCGCCTTAAATGCTTCTCTCCGAAATCCATGATTTCTACTGGTCTTTCAATGAAGTGCATAGATTCATCGACTTGAATGTCTTCTAGAGGAATATGGAGGTTTTCATCGGCGAGGCACTTTTTCAAGTTTGATACGTGGAATGTAGGATGAATTCTGTTGAGCTCTTCTGGTAGGTCAAGCTTGTATGCTACAGGACCTACTCTTTCGAGTATCTTAAAAGGTCCTACGTAGCGTGGTGCTAGTTTTCCCTTCTGGCCAAAACGAATCACTCCTTTCCACGGTGATACTTTTAAAAGTACTTGATCACCAATGTCAAACTCCAAGGGCTTTCGTCGTTTGTCTGCATAACTCTTTTGACGACTTTGAGCCGCTAGAAGATTGTTTCGAATTTGAGTGATCTTGTCGGTTGTTTCTTGAATTAATTCTGGTCCGGTGATTTGCGCTTCCCCAATTTCGTGCCAACATACTGGAGATCGGCACTTACGTCCATATAAAGCTTCGAAAGGAGCCATGCCGATACTTGAATGATAGCTATTGTTGTACGAAAATTCCACTAATGGTAGGTGAGCGTCCCAGTTCCCTTTGAAGTCTATGACACATGCTCGCAGCATGTCTTCAAGGGTTTGGATGGTGCGTTCAGATTGGCCATCAGTTTGAGGATGAAAAGCGGTACTGAGGTCTAATCGTGTACCCAAGGCGGTTTGTACGGCTCGCCATGTTCGTGAAGTGAAACGACCATCACGGTCTGAAATGATGCTTAAAGGTACACCATGACGGCTTACGATCTCGCTGATGTAGATACGAGCTAACTTCTCGTTCTTGAAGTTCTCGCGAATCGGAATGAAGTGAGATGACTTTGTAAGACGATCGATTATTACCCATATGGTGTCATACCCACTGGAGGTGCGAGGTAACCCGGTAATGAAATCCATGGTTATATTTTCCCACTTCCATACGGGTATTTCGGGTTGGACTAAAAGTCCTGAAGGTCTTTGATGTTCAGCTTTTACTTTGGAATAGGTAAGGCACTTTGAAACAAAAACAGCGATATCCTTTTTCATGCCAGGCCACTGTAACATCCGTCAAAAACGGATTTACCAAACCCGCTCCGTTTATCAACCGAACAGTCAGTTAAAATTTTCGTTGCGAATTAAATGCTCAAAATAATTTTAAACGATACATAATCAATTATTATACGGGAATATATAATTAGTTTTTGAAAAACTGTCAAAAATCGCAAGATAAAAACAAAATGTCTCTGCTGGGTTTCGAACCCGGGTCAGTCACGGTTCACAAACGACTTAACACTCAACACACAAACCACTGCGCCACTTGTATTGTTTGTTAAATATTGGAATCATTTAATTCATAAAGTGACCTTCTGAATTCAAAACCGGCGCCCAAAAGTTCAGTCGTCGGAATCCCGGCAATCTCGCGAGTATTTAACGAATCCTTCCGTTATAACGTAAACTTTAAACATATATCGGTTATAACCGAGTTTGAGTCCGCGACACCTTCTATAACCGCCGGAGAAATTCAAACCAATGAATCCAGTTGGAAATCGGGCCAAATACATCTCGGTTTCTCCCTATAAAAACCACCTCGAACCTCTGCAAACACTTTCGCTCAAAACCACACCCTTTCTCGGCGAAAACTCTCTCGCCGGAATTTTTCTGTTTGTCGCCGGAAAACCGTTTTCCCCATTCCTGAGCCTTACTGAACCCCCTGAGCTTTTACCGAAGTCACCCACACCCTTTGTAAGCTTCCCGGAGACTCGCTGCTGCAAGACACCTGACGCCGGAGCCTATTGCTGTCGCCGGAGTTCTGCCGGAAAACAGAGGAAGATAGTCGGTATACCTCACGCCTATTTTTCCTTCTTTTTACTTATATCTCATCTATAATTAACCTAAAACGTTAAAGGAACCTGATTTAATCATTGAACCAGTCAGTCGTCTTTTCTGGTTATAACTTGATGAAGAAGACGATGTATCCGGAACGTATAAGTATAATTTAAATCAAAATATTACTCGGGTTAGACACACAGTCCAGCGGTGGACTGTGTGCACAATAAACACTAACGTCTCGAGTTCGAATCCTGTTCCACACACGCGGCCTTAATAAAAATGATTTTTTTTGATTAACCGAATCGGAGTCGCCACAGGTATATGTTAAGTATATTAATAATCGGAATAATAACCAAGTTAGACACACAGTCCAGCGGTGGACTGTGTGTATGTTTAAGTCGCACGTCACGAGTTCGAGTCCGGTCTTCTGCATCGACCCGGACAATTATTAACCTTTTTAAATAAAGTCAGAAATGAAAACAAATAGTTTGTATTTAAGTATAATAAAAATTGGATTATATAACATGTTAAACACACAGTCCAGCGGTGGACTGTGTGTTAGTTTAAGCCACAGGTCCCGGGTTCGAGACCTGTGGAGCGCACCGTTTCGTTGATTTAAATCGTTTTTAAAAATAAAGGATTTCTGTTTAAACTAATTAATATATATATATAATTAAAATCGGATACATGACGGGTTAGACACGTAGCTCAGTTGGTAGAGCTGCGTGCACGCGTACGGGAGGTCTCGGGTTCGAGCCTCACTCAGCGCACAACAATACGCACTCGAACCGGTCAACGGTCAGGTCAACGGTCAACGGTCAGAAAAAGTCAAATTTTTTTATTATTTTATTTAATTATTTTAATTAAAAATCAATTAAAAATACTTAAAAATAACATTTTTAAGGTTAGAAAATAGCCTCAAACTCACAAAAATACACCCAACAATCCTACTAAAATAGATTAATAAAATCCGTTTACTTACCAAACCATAATGCGATTTATCTAGGTTAATCTCACTCGTGGTTAAAACCACTTCGCGTGCATTCAACATCATCAACCGAACGCACCCACTGTGAGTGAATCTTACAACTCCCCCTTTTAAATTACACGTTTTGGGGTGTGTCATGTGTTATAAAAATAATTAACTTGTTTATTTAAACTTGTGCCATACCACATCATGATCTAAACTTAGATTGTTATATTGTTGTGATTACTTATTTCCTTTTGTCAAATTATATGAAACTCATTCATTAAGCCCATCAGTTCCTCGTGGGAGACGAGTTGAACAACGCGTGCCTCAAATCAAATTCATTATTGTTCATGTGTGTATCATTGAGTTTATATTGTTTGTGGTTGTGTCATTCATATTATCATGTTTATGCAATTCATTCATTAGGCCCCTCAGTTCCTTGTGAGAGACGAGTTGAGCATCGCGTGCCTCTAAATGTTCCATTATTGTTCATGTGTGTTTTATTTAATATCTTATGATTGTTGAATAAGTTTACATCTATTTTTACTCATGTTTGGTTGTGCACATATTTCATAATCAATTTAAATAAACTTGTTCAAATGTTTTCCATAGGATTCACTCGCCAACTTTATGTTGATCCAAAACCTTTTACACATGATACAGGTGAACATGTTGAAGCAAAGAAAACATAGGAAATGCCTTAGAAGAGAACAAAGATGCTTAGATTGATAGCTAGAACATATTGTAACATTTATTGTAAATTTCCATTAAATTGTATTTAATGAATATGAAACGCATAATAAATGTCATGAGCTTTGATGATAACCCAATCATGCCCCGATCACCTTTTCCGCTGCGGGTCGGGGTGTGACAGATTGGTATCAGAGCCATGACTATAGGGATATAGGATAGGTTATTAGACCCTTAGAACCTATACTATAGTCTGCCTAAATTTTAATTGATTAGGTGGTTACATACAAACTTGTGATATTTATTTGTTTCATATTTGTTTACATTTACAGTCAAACATACATGCTTATATACATATTCATTATACATATATCGATGTTCGTGTATTCAATTTATTTTCATACTCTCATTATCCAAAGATTTTGTGCAATTTTCAAATCTCATCAAAGTAAGTTCTGCGACGGGCATGTAGTAACTGGAAGGGTACAAGTACCGGTAGTCGGAACGTCCTGTCTAGGTTGGCATTCGTATAAATCCAATATAACGGACCAGTTTGCCTACCTGGGGACCAACGATGAGAGTACGAAGGACCTATTAGGCCAAAGCATGCCACACCAAACGTCGTTCGAACTAACCCTACTTTGAGGTGTCACCGTGTCTACACCTGGACACATTCCGAATATCACACGTTGTATACATATTTCTCGATTTTCTCCGGGTTTTTGTGTACGCAACCTGGCAAACCCGTGCGAACTATATGAAAAACCGGTATTCATGGGGGCCCACATGATTACACAGGTAAAGTATGGCGGCATGTAGGGCCTAACAGCGAGCAAAACCCAAGACATCCTATGGATGTAGTAGATTTATTTTTCTATAATTATTTTATGAATGTTCATTCCTGAATGCGACCCATGATCCCAAAAGCATCCAACTCATACTCTTGTCATGTATTCCTTGTAGATGTCTTCTAACCTCGCCCGTAGGAAGACGAGAGCAAGAAAAGCCCGCGAACGCATGGCTGCCTTAATCGCTCAACAAATGGCTGCCGTAATACCCAACATTGTAATCCAAGTTCAACAAGCACTTACCGCTAATCCTGTGAATCAAGCAAACCAAAACATTATCAACTCTCCCCCAAATACCACTAAATGCACCTACAAGCATTTCAAATCATGCGACCCTCCGAAATACAAAGGGACTGAAGGCGTCACCGCTCTCCTCCATTGGTTTGAAGAAATGGAGAACACCTTTCTAAATTGCGATTGCCCTGACGATCGCAAAGTACGTTATGCTACCGGTCGATTATATGGGATAGCACTTACTTGGTGGAATACAGAGAAGGCCAAACGAGGTGTTGAAGATGCTATGTCCTTAACTTGGAACGAATTGAAGGAAATCATGACCAGACGATTTTGCCCAAGGAGTGAAATCAAGAAATTAGAAGATGAATTTTATTCGTTGAAGCAAAAGGAAGGAGACCACACCACCTACAATAAAAGATTCCTCGAGTTACATCAAATGGTTCCCAACATGTTCACTCCCCTCTACCGTTTGATCGAGCACTACATTCGTGGCCTTCCATCAAAGATTCAAGACCCTGTAATAAGTGCCAAGCCTGCAACTTTAGAAGCAGCAATGGAGCTAGCAATAGAGCTTACCGAGAATCGAATCCGAAACAAAGACTTCAAGGAGGAGAAGAAGAAGGATAAAGAATCGACTGAAACCTCCGACTACACCCAAACCGAATCCCCTTCTCAACCCAATCCTAAGAGAAGAAGAGACGGGTAACTTTTCGCTGCTACCCAACAAAATCAACCAGTTTTACACGCCATACCCATCTAAGCTATCCCAATCACCCAAGTGGCACCCAACTCAACCTACCCAAATAAGAAACCATATCTTGGACCTCACCCTCAATGCAACAACTGTTTTTATCATCATCCCCTTACCTTACCTTGTCGGCTATGTACAACCTGTGGACGCTATGGTCATTTGAGCAAGGTTTGTCGCACCTTTCAAAACCAAACCTTTTCCCCTACTCAAACCATAAACCAAACTTATCATCAACCCCAATACCCCATGTTACCATATGCTCGAGCTTGTTTCAATTGTGGCGACCCTACCCACTTTAGAAACACATGCCCTCAAATGGTTAACGTCATCAACACTCAAGCCCAATCAAACCCAGTTAACCAAGTAAACCAAGAAAACCCAACCACTATGCCACCAACAAGAGGAAGAGTCTTCAATATCAACGCCAATCCTGTCGAAGATAATGACGGCCCAAACGAAGATACCCAACTAGTCCTCTTCGCCGAAGATCCAGATTCAACTCCTATCGTTTAGTTTTATGTTTTTCTTTATCACATAGAACCAAACATAACTTAAGGATAAAGCCAATGAAACTTTGACAAGGATATGGTGGATACGCCGCTGGTACTTCCTATATATAAGTATTCTTGTCAAAGGATCAGAAGCATTATCTGGCGGTTATGAGAGGTTCCATGTGTAGACTGTTAGAATAATTATTGTTTATTATTTTCAGTATATGCATTTGCCGAGGCCGCAGCCCCCCCATTTATGAGGTTGAGCTTGATCCCCATTTTATTATGCGGTTGATCAGTGGCGTGCCCGCACGATCGGCTCCGTTTGATTGAGCCTTGATCGGTCATTTCATTTTACATTTCAATACATGCAATACGATCGGTTCCGTTTGATTGAGCCTTGATCGCACAGTTCAATTTACATTTCCAGTTCATGCAATACGTTCGGCTCCGTTTGATTGAGCCTTGAGCGCACAGACAATTTCATTATCAGTATCTTATGGTTGTGGTGTTTGTAGTAGAGTCGTATAGAACTAATCATAACTTGCGGATAAAGTCAATGAGAATTTGACAAGAATATGGTGGATACGCCGCTGGTACTTCCTATATATAAGTATTCTTGTCAAATGATCGGAGGCATTATCAGGCGGTTATGAGAGGTTCCATGCATAGGTTGTTTGTGTGATTGGTGTTTAGATTAAGTTGTTCATTTTCAGTACATGCAATACGTTCGGCTCCGTTTGATTGAGCCTTGAGCGCACATACAATTTCATTTTCAGTACATGCAATACGTTCGGCTCCGTTTGATTGAGCCTTGAGCGCACATACAATTTCATTTTCAGTACATGCAATACGTTCGGCTCCGTTTGATTGAGCCTTGAGCGCACAGACAGTTTCATTATCAGTATCTTGTGGTTGTTGTGTTTATTGTAGAGTCGCATAGAACTAATCATAACTTGCGGATAAAGTCAATGTGAATTTGACAAGGATATGGTGGATACGCCGCTGGTACTTCCTATATATAAGTATTCTTGTCAAATGATCGGAGGCATTATCAGGCGGTATGAGAGGTTCCATGCATAGGCTGTTGGTGTGATTAAGTTATTCATTTTCAGTACATGCAATACGCTCGGCTCCGTTTGATTGAGCCTTGAGCACATAGACAATTTCATTTTCAGTACATACAATACGATCGGCTCCGTTTGATTGAGCCTTGATCGCACAGATATATTTCATTTCAGTATTTTATGTTTGTTGTATTGGTTGTAGAGTTATATAGGACTAATCATGATTCACTGATAAAACTAATGAAAATTTGACAAGAATATGGTGGATACGCCGCTGGTACTTCCTATATATAAGTATTCTTGTCAAAGGATCAGAGGCATTGTCGGACGGTTATGAGAAGTTCTATGTAGGATTTATTAGTTTCTTGGTAACTAATCATAACTTGTGGATAAAACTAATGAAAATTTGGCAAGAATATAGTGGATACGCCGCTGGTACTTCCTATATATAAGTATTCTTGCCAAAGGATCAGAGGCATTATCAAGCGGTTATGAGAAGTTCCATGTAGGATTTAGTATTGCCTTGGTTGGAAATTATGTTACATTTATATCATCTTACTATTTAGAGAAATTGGAATTGTGTTCCATTTCTACATAAACTAACCTCTCCATCATAACAAACTAGAGAGGAACTTCCACCATTCAAACATATACGCAATCAGAATGTGGATTCAAATATTAGCTGTTGTGCTTATTTATGTTCAAATATTAGCTGTTGTGCTTATTTATGTTCAAATATCAGCTGTTGTGTTTAATTATGTTCAAATATCAGCTGTTGTGTTTTATTTATGTTTCCATGTAGGTTGTAGTGTTAGAAGTTTTGCCTTAGGATATAACCATACTTTTTCAAACGTATCTAAACTCTTATGCATGATATCATTTTTAGCGAATCATTCCTGCTTATCAATACTTATACAGTAGGCAACAAAAAGCGATTCCTGTAATAGGGTACTTAACCCTTACAAGGAACGTTACCGCCTCGAACAAAAAAAAAAAAAAACTTAAACCTTTATTTTTTTTAAGCATATAACTGTCAAACTAAACACCATCATTCTTTTAGTCAAATATATCACAATTTAAAATTTCGGGACGAAATTTCTAAAAAGCAGGGGATACTGTAACATCCGTCAAAAACGGATTTACCAAACCCGCTCCGTTTATCAACCGAACAGTCAGTTAAAATTTTCGTTGCGAATTAAATGCTCAAAATAATTTTAAACGATACATAATCAATTATTATACGGGAATATATGATTAGTTTTTGAAAAACTGTCAAAAATCGCAAGATAAAAACAAAATGTCTCTGCCGGGTTTCGAACCCGGGTCAGTCACGGTTCACAAACGACTTAACACTCAACACACAAACCACTGCGCCACTTGTATTGTTTGTTAAATATTGGAATCATTTAATTCATAAAATGACCTTCTGAATTCAAAACCGGCGCCCAAAAGTTCGGTCGTCGGAATCCCGGCAATCTCGCGAGTATTTAACGAATCCTTCCGTTATAACGTAAACTTTAAACATATATCGGTTATAACCGACGTTTGAGTCCGCGACACCTTCTTTAACCGCCGGAGAAATTCAAACCAATGAATCCAGTTGGAAATCGGGCCAAATACATCTCGGTTTCTCCCTATAAAAACCACCTCGAACCTCTGCAAACACTTTCGTTCAAAACCACACCCTTTCTCGGCGAAAACTCTCTCGCCAGAATTTTTCTGTTCGTCGCCGGGAAACCGTTTTCCCCATTCCTGAGCCTTACTGAACCCCCTGAGCTTTTACCGAAGTCACCCACACCCTTTGTAAGCTTTCCGGAGACTCGCTGCTGCAAGACACCTGACGCCGGAGCCTATTGCTGTCGCCGGAGTCTGCCGGAAAACAGAGGAAGATAGTCGGTATACCTCACGCCTATTTTTCCTTCTTTTTACTTATATCTCATCTATAATTAACCTAAAACGTTAAAGGAACCTGATTTAATCATTGAACCAGTCAGTCGTCTTTTCTGGTTATAACTTGATGAAGAAGACGATGTATCCGGAACGTATAAGTATAATTTAAATCAAAATATTACTCGGGTTAGACACACAGTCCAGCGGTGGACTGTGTGCACAATAAACACTAACGTCTCGAGTTCGAATCCTGTTCCACACACGCGGCCTTAATAAAAATGATTTTTTTTAATTAACCGAATCGGAGTCGCCACAGGTATATGTTAAGTATATTAATAATCGGAATAATAACCAAGTTAGACACACAGTCCAACGGTGGACTGTGTGTATGTTTAAATCGCACGTCACGAGTTCGAGTCCGGTCTTCTGCATCGACCCGGACAATTATTAACCTTTTTAAATAAAGTCAGAAATGAAAACAAATAGTTTGTATTTAAGTATAATAAAAATTGGATTATATAACATGTTAAACACACAGTCCAGCGGTGGACTGTGTGTTAGTTTAAGCCACAGGTCCCGGGTTCGAGACCTGTGGAGCGCACCGTTTCGTTGATTTAAATCGTTTTTAAAAATAAAGGATTTCTGTTTAACATATTTAATATATATATATAACTAAAATCGGATATATGACGGGTTAGACACGTAGCTCAGTTGGTAGAGCTGCGTGCACGCGTACGGGAGGTCTCGGGTTCGAGCCTCACTCAGCGCACAACAATACGCACTCGAACCGGTCAACGGTCAGGTCAACGGTCAACGGTCAGAAAAAGTCAGATTTTTTTTTATTATTTTATTTAATTATTTTAATTAAAAATCAATTAAAAATACTTAAAAATAACATTTTTAAGGTTAGAAAATAGCCTCAAACTCATAAAAATACACCCAACAATCCTACTAAAATAGATTAATAAAATCCGTTTACTTACCAAACCATAATGCGATTTATCTAGGTTAATCTCACTCGTGGTTAAAACCACTTCGCGTGCATTCAACATCATCAACCGAACGCACCCACTGTGAGTGAATCTTACAACTCCCCCTTTTAAATTACACGTTTTGGGGTGTGTCATGTGTTATAAAAATAATTAACTTGTTTATTTAAACTTGTGCCATACCACATCATGATCTAAACTTAGATTGTTATATTGTTGTGATTACTTATTTCCTTTTGTCAAATTATATGAAACTCATTCATTAAGCCCCTCAGTTCCTCGTGGGAGACGAGTTGAACAACGCGTGCCTCAAATCAAATTCATTATTGTTCATGTGTGTATCATTGAGTTTATATTGTTTGTAGTTGTGTCATTCATATTATCATGTTTATGCAATTCATTCGTTAGGCCCCTCAGTTCCTCGTGAGAGACGAGTTGAGCATCGCGTGCCTCTAAATGTTCCATTATTGTTCATGTGTGTTTTATTTAATATCTTATGATTGTTGAATAAGTTTACATCTATTTTTACTCATGTTTAGTTGTGCACATATTTCATAATCAATTTAAATAAACTTGTTCAAATGTTTTCCATAGGATTCACTCGCCAACTTTATGTTGATCCAAAACCTTTTTACACATGATACAGGTGAACAGGTTGAAGCAAAGAAAACATAGGAAATGCCTTAGAAGAGAACAAAGATGCTTAGATTGATAGCTATAACATATTGTAACATTTATTGTAAATTTCCATTAAATTGTATTTAATGAATATGAAACGCATAATAAATGTCATGAGCTTTGATGATAACCCAATCATGCCCCGATCACCTTTTTCGCTGCGGGTCGGGGTGTGACAGCCACCAGTAGGTGTATCGTAGGTCTTGATACATCTTGTCGGCTCCTGGGTGTACAGAATATCGTGTTTTGTGCGCCTCATTCATGAGGAAATCACGAAGGTTATCGTGATCAGGAATCCATATGCGATTTAAATAGTATAGGATACCGTCGGATTTGGTTTCGATTTTGAGTTCAGCTCCACATGACAGCTCATCGCGTACATCATTTTCTGTTACAGAAACATGTTGAGCTGCCCGGATTCGATCTTTAATGTCGGTTATGATTTGCGAACATAGAAGGCGAATGGAGTTCGCATAACCTTTTCGACTGAGCGCATCAGCCACCACGTTTGCCTTGCCAGGATGATACCGAATTTCACAGTCGTAGTCATTGAGAAGTTCGACCCATCTTCGTTGCCTCATATTCAACTCCTTTGGTTGAAGATATGTTGGAGACTTTTGTGGTCAGTGTATATTTCACACTTGGTACCATAGAGGTAATGTCTCCATATCTTGAGAGCGAACACAACGGCTCCAAGTTCCAGGCCGTGGGTGGTGTAATTCTTCTCATGAACCTTGAGTTGCCTAGAAGCATAGGCTATCACTTTTCCTCTTTGCATCAATACACAGCCTAGTCCTTGACCTGACGCCTCGCAATAAACTACGAAGTCATCACAACCCTCAGGGAGTGTGAGGATAGGTGCGTCACAGAGTTTTTGCTTTAAAGTTTGGAAGGCCTCTTCTTGCTTAGGTCCCCATATGAAGGGTTTTCCTTTATGAGTCAAGGCCGTGAGTGGTACAGCAATACGGGAAAAATTGGCGATGAAGCGTCGATAGTAACCAGCCAAACCAAGAAATGACCTAACCTCGGTAGGAGTACGTGGCGCTTGCCATTCCTGCACTGCCTTGATTTTTGAAGGATCAACATGAATTCCCTTGTCGTTGACGACATGTCCAAGGAATTGTACTTCTCCTAACCAAAATTCGCATTTTGAGAACTTAGCGTAAAGCTTTTCAGTCTTTAAGAGTGTAAGGATGAGTCGAAGGTGTCGCTCATTATCGGATTTAGACTTGGAGTAGATAAGAATATCGTCGATGAAGACTATGACGAAACGGTCGAGGTAGGGTTTGCATACCCTATTCATTCGATCCATGAAGACAGCGGGGGCGTTGGTTAAACCGAAAGGCATGACCATGAACTCGTAATGACCATAACGAGTCCGGAAGGCGGTTTTTGGGATATCTTATTCGTGCACCCTGAGCTGATGATAACCAGAACGAATGTCGATTTTTGAAAAGCAGGTGGCGCCTTGAAGTTGGTCTAGGAGGTCATCAATGCGAGGTAGTGGATAACGATTTTTAATCGTTAACTTGTTGAGTTCTCTATAATCAATGCACATGCGAAACGTTCCATCTTTCTTCTTCACAAAAAGAACAGGTGCACCCCAAGGCGATGAGCTAGGACGTATGAGTCCTTTGTCAGTCAGCTCTTGCAGTTGACTGGCCAGCTCTTGCATTTCGGATGGGGCTAACCTATAAGGAGATTTTGCGACTGGTGTAGCGCCAGGTACAAGATCGATGCGAAATTCGACTTCTCTCACAGGAGGAAGTCCTGAAATGTCGTCGGGAAAGACTTGTGGGAATTCTTTCACAACTGGGATATCTTCGAGTTTCCTCTCCTTGTTTCCCTTTTTAACGACGTGAGTTAGGAATGCGACATAGTTCTTGCGGAGATATCTTCGGGCTTGGAAGCAGGACATTAATTTGAGTCCTTTTGAAGGGGTTTCCCCAAAAATACATAGGGTCTGACCGTCTGCAAGAGGAATGCGAATGAACTTTTTGCGGCACACTACTTCAGCGTGATGCTGGCTGAGCCAGTCCATACCGATGTAACATCGAAACTTCCCAACTTCATAGGAATGAGGTCAATTGGAAAATCGTGGTCGTTTAGAGTGAGGGTACAATTGCGTATAATAGAATTTAATGAAACGGGTTTTCCGTCAGCAACTTCCACCGTTAGAGATTCCATGAGATTAACACGAGTTTGGTTGAGGATAGGTTCGAATTCTAAGGACACAAAACTCTTATCGCGCCAGTATCGAATAACATGGATGCATAACTACCATTAATGAGAAACGTACCGTTGACCACGTTGTTGTCAGCCCTAGCTTGGTTGGCAATGATGTTGAAAGCTCTTCCTCTGGCAGGTGGAGGAGCTTGGTTAGCTTGGTTTACTGGGTTCGCTTGGGCTTGAGCATGGATGATGTTCACTAAGCGTGGACAAGTGTTTCTAAAGTGGTTTGGGTCCCCACAGTTGTAACAAGCTCGCATGGGTTGCATCAGGGGTAGTTGGGTTGGTAGTAAGGTTGAGCTATGTGTTGCGTGGGTGGTAGAAGTAAGGGTTGTTGGGCTTGACCCACTGTCTGATTTTGGGTTTGGGTTTGTGGTTGACTACGGTTCATTCGTTGAAGAATACGGCAGGTTTGGATGGTGTGACCTGCACGGCCACAGCTTGTGCAATGTTGGCAAAGAGTTTCGGGAGGGTGATGGTATTGACAACGGTTGCATTTTGGGTATGGGCCGGTGTATGGCTTTTTAAATGGTGCAGCTGAGGGAGCGATTTGGGTGATTGGTGCAGCAGTGATAGGAGGGAAGGTTTGGGTGACAGCAAAATTCTTGCTGTTTCGTTTCCTCTTACCAGCAAACTTTGAGGAGGAGACTGGGTGGTTTGGAGTTGGGGTCTCAATGGGTGTTTTCTTCTTCTCATCTTTGAATTTGCCATTTCGGATGCGATTCTCAGTGAGTTCTGTAGCTATTTCCATTGCGGCTTCAAGTGTTGCAGGCGAAGTGCTTAAATCAAATCTTGGATTTTCGAGGGGAGGCCTCGAATGTAGTGTTCGACTAAGCGGTAAAAGGGGGTGAACAAATTAGGGATCATTTGGTTCAGCTTGAGAAATCGCTTATTATAGGAGGTGTGATCTCCTTCCTTTTGTTTCAGCGCGTGGAATTCATCTTCCAACTTTTTGATTTCGCCTCTTGGACAGAAGCGTCTTGTCATGAGTTCCCTTAACTCTTCCCATGTTAAGGCCATGGCGTCTTCAACTCCTCGTTTACCCTTTTCCGTGTTCCACCAGGTAAGGGCTACCCCAAACAGTCTTCCAGTTGCATAACGTACCTTGCGATCCTTGGGACAATCGCAATTGAGGAAAGTGTTTTCCATTTTTCAAACCAGTGAAGGAGGGCGGTAACACCTTCGGTCCCTTCATATTTTGGGGGATCGCAAGATTTGAAGTGTTTGTGGGAGCACTTTTTGGAGGGAGGGTTGGCGACACTCTGGTCTTCTTGATTGGGAGGGTTGATGGGATTTGCGGTGAGAGCTTGTTGAACTTGAATCACGATGTCAGGAAGCACTGCGGCCATTTGTTTAGCAATTTGTGTGGCCAAGCGTTCATTTGATCTTCCTGACTTTCTACCTCCACGTAGTTGTCTAGCCGACATCTACAGGAACACATATAGGAAGATTGTGAGTTTAAGAATTTTCTAGGTGTCATGTGTCGTAAAAAGAATAAAAAATAACATAACTGACAATAATTCAACTACATCCATAGGATGTCTTGGGTTTGCTCATGTTTGGGCCTCCAATGTCCCCCATACCATCGCCTGTGTAGTCATGTGGGCCCCCATGACTATTGGGCTTGGTAGGATTCACATTGGTGTTGGCGGATTAACACTCGCACCACCCGAATGAAAATCGTAAAATATGATTGCGAGATGTATGGTAGGAGGGTGTCCAGGTGTAGACACAATGACAACTCAAAGTGGGGTTAGCTCACACGACGTTTGGTATAGCATGCTTTGGTCTAATAGGTCCTTCGTACTCTCATCGTTAGTCCCCAGGTAGGCGAACTGGTCCTTTATTTTGGATTTATACGAATGCCAAGCCTAGACAGGACGTTCCGACTACCGGTACTCGTACCCTTCCAGTTACTACATGCCCGTCATGAGAACTCACTTTGATGTGATTTGAAAAATACAAAAATCATTGCAAAAATCATGGTAAGCGTGAGGTGTGTGCTCTCATGGATATGATATGTTATGAGGATATGATTCCTGATGAGCATTGTATAATAACATGTATTTATGAGCGTGTTTGCATAACATTGAGTGTGAAAATAAACATGAAACATATAAACATCATGAATTTTGCATGTAACGCATAAACAATTAAAATTTAATCTGTAGGCTCTAAGGGTCTAATAACCTATCCTATATCCCTATAGTCACAAGCTCTGATACCAATGTATCACACCCCGACCCGCAGCGGAATAAAAGTCGGGGCATAATTGGGTTATCACCAAAGCTCATGATATTTACTAAGATGTTTCGTATTTATTAAACTCAAGTTACAACTTAAATATCCAAAACAAAATTCATACAATTACAAGAAAATGAAACTACATAATTATTCCAAAGCTTAAACTTGTTTATTCTTCTAGGCCTTCCTATGTGTTTCTTGTCTCAGCTGGATCACCTGTATCATGTGTAAAACGGGGGAGATTTTTTTGGGTCAACAAAAGTTGGCGAGTTAACCTTGATAAAACATTGTTACTAATTTTTTGTTTTATTTAATAAGGAAAATTTGTGCAATAATCACATGTGAGCAAACATATATAGATAAACAATCACAAACCACTTTGGATGAGTATATGACATGAATGATGATGTATGTGAGATCAAGGCTCAATCAAACGGAGCCGATCTAATGAGGCACCTGATGCTCAAACCCGTATCCCACGGGGAACTGATGGGCCTAATGAAATGCATGCACTGAAAATGATAAATCCAATCTACATATAATTCACACAACAATTGATACACATTTGATACACATTTGATCACGGATATGATGTATGCACAAGTGTTTAAGTAAAATAAAAGAATTATACGACACATGATACACCCCAAAACATGATTAAAACGGGGAATTGGTAGAGATTCACTCACATTGGGTGCGTTCTTTGATGACGTTGGATGCGCACGAATTTAGGATTCAATCGACGAGGGAAAAACTAGCCTAGATAATAACAAAATGATTCGATAAATAAATAAATTTTATTTGAGATTAATATTTTTAATTAGTGCTCTTAATGGGATTTTTAGATTTATTTTTGTGAGTTTAAGGAAATTTTATAACTTTAAAAATCTTATTTTTAAATATTTTTAAATGATTTTTCAATTAAATAAATTAATAAAAGAAATACAAAAAAAGTTGACTTTTTGACCGTTGACCGGGTCTGACCGATCAGACTGTGTTTTCTATGCGCTGAGTGAGGTTCGAACTCGGGACCTCTCGTATACGTGCACGCAGCTCTACCAACTGAGCTACGTGTCTAACCCGAAATATTCTCTGTTTTAATTATATATATATACTAATTAACTTTAACCTTATTTAGTTTATATCAAAAATGATTTAATATGGCCGAACCGGCTTCAGAGACCCGGAGTCGAACTCGGGACGTTCGGTTCGAGTGCGCACAGCCCAACCAGTTGGGCTGTGTGTCTAATCTGCTTAACTACTGAATTATATTCCTCTTATAAACATTCTGTGACTTGATCTGATTAGGTTCTAAAAATGTTGGTTTTATTTCTGAAAGTCGGTAACATGTGCGATTCGAACCCGGGACGTGCGTGTTATATCTGCACACAGTCCACTGCTGGACTGTGTGTCTAACCCGGTTAAATACATGATTTTTATTACATTAATATACAACTCAACTTCGTCTTCTTCATTAAGAAGAACTCAGAACAGTGAAGCCGACAGTTTTGCTTAATCGACCAACAATTTATACTTGATTGAAATGGAATAGGAAAAATAAGGAATATGATATACCAAGACGGAGAGTTTTCTTCAGATTTCCGGCAAGATCGTCGGTTCTGATTTTGCGATTTCCGGCTGTATGAACTGTTTTAACAGTTTCGATTATTGGTTTGAACAATTAAAGTATAAATTAAGAGATAGCAGGGACGTTTAGACAATTATACCGTCTGAAGACAACTGCGGTTTTATGTTCAGTGATTTCGGCGATATTCCGGCGACTGCAGAGGAACTCCGGCGACGTGCTCTGGAAAGATTAAAGCTTCGAAAGAGTGTGCGGTTCTGAGCGAAAGGGTTACCAGATGTTTGAGGGGTATTTATAGGGAAGAACAGCTGGTTTGGGTTTGAATTGAGGTCAAAGTTCGCGATTAAAGATTTCCATCGGTTTTTTACTGAAATTGATTGCCGGCAACGGTTATAACCGACGTCGAAATCAATTTGTGCGTTTCAGTCAAAAGAAATATAGCCAAAATCGCGGAGTGCCGGTTTTTCCGGTGATGGCGAGTTCTGGGCGCGCTGATTACTGGTTTGACTTTCGGTTTTATTATAAATGTTATTGGTTTTAGTGTTTATCACAAAAGCAGTGTGTGGCGGAGCGGTGTGTTGTGTGTTTGTGCTTGCGGGTGACCCGGGTTCGAAACCTGGCGTCTCCATTTTATTTTTTATTCATTATTTATTATTATTAATAAATTATGGTTTTAAATTTCTAAAGTATTTATTAATTATGTATTGTTTATAATTAATCTGAATAATAAATACGCAACGAAACTTATAACTGATTATTGATTAATAAACGAAGCGGGTTTTGAAACCCGTTTTTCGACGAATGTTACAGCTCTGACCACATATGTCATGATTTATCCAGACATACTACAGGAGTTCTGGACTCACGCTAAAACCACCACAACTGAAGTCGGTGTACCCATCATCCGCAACTTTGGCATGAATAGATACCCCATCATTTTGAGTGAATCCACGATCAGAGGAGCTTTGCAGATCAACGATGATCATGGAGACACGATCTACGATAGGGAAGTGCTGGACCAAACCTTGGAGAGAATGGGTTACTTCACAAGGAACAGATCAAGAGGGATCTGCAAATCGGGTTCATAAAACCCTGGCAGTTCTTGGTGAACCAGATTTGTGTATGCTTTTCACAGAAGCATGCAAACTTCCATGAATTTTCCTACAAAATAATGGAAGTGGTGCATGCTGTGGTGCATGAGATGCCATACAACTACTCTCGTTATCTAATGAGAGATTTTTTTAACAACATGCACACCAACAAACCCTTTCTTATATATCCAAGATTTTTGACGAAAGTCATAAATCAACAAATAGGGTTTGGTGGCATACCAAATCGGTACCCAAGACTCCAGGTCGTGCTTCAAGAACATATACACAACACGAGCCTGATACCCACCAACCACCACACCGGAACCATTACAGTCCTATGGGCATATGTTAAATGTGTTCTTTAACTTTCTTTGTCATTTTTTTTTTGTTTTTTTTTTGTAAATATTATATATATATATATACACACACGTAAGTTATATTTTTGTTGTGGTTTGTCAAAAAAAGGAAGTTTCACAAAGGAAAAATAAACTCACTCAACCTTTTTAATATTTTTTTTTCTCATGATGACAAGAACGAAATGAGAAATTAAATGAAAAAGTTTATTTTTTTGATATTTCTCAAAAAGGAATGCTTTCTCAAATTCCAACAATTTTTTTTGAGAAACATACAAAAGGAATTTTTTTGAGAAACAACACAAAAAAAGGGGAAGGAGATGAATTTCTGATAACTTTCTGATGAAACTCAAAAAGAAAAATAAAATTTCTGATGTTCACCAGTTTGTCGATAAAACAAGTGAATTATCATAAATTCTAATGACGTCATCTGAAAAATTGCAGATCATAAAAGGGGTTGAGAAGTGATAAAGAAACAAAAAGGATTATAAGTGGACCTTTTCAAAATTGGGGCCCACTTGAAGAAGAAAAAGGTACAACTTGACCGTTAGTGTAAGCCAATCAAAATTCTTCATACGTGATAAGGACTAACCAATGTTGAGAGACATCAAAACATATAAAGAAACGACTATCTGCATTAATTGGTCATTATCCAAAGAAACCACCCATGACATCCCACTATAATTAATCTCATTGATTAGTTATAATATATCATTAAAAACCGTCTTTCACAACTATGCCCACGTCCTCCATATATATATACTCAAAGTTGAAAGCCACAAAATCACTCAACCATCACAAGCCGACATGGCTGTTCAAAACGTAAACCTGAATATGCAACCAGTAGAACACTCTGTTCCATTCATTGATACTCTATACCACCTGCCAAACAAAGAAAACAACTTACAAATGAACTCAAACATCAAAGAGTATGATGAAAAGTGCCAAGTTCTGATAGAATTTCTGACCAGATGCCCAATTGCAAAAGCCTTAACCAAAACCAGAGAAGTACCGGAAGAAATTATTCAACAAGTGGTGAATACTTTGGAAGACTCTGGTGAAACAGAGATTTCATCACATGTTTGGGGGAACCTGACCATCAAGGTAAACCCAAGTAAAATCAGGGAATGTTTAGAATTACCTGTACACAGAGGATATATAGCAATTCCAGCAAAAGAACAACTGTTGGAATAACTAATTCATCTCCTGAATTACAAGAAAAAGATTTCTAAAATTGTTGATTTCAAAAGAAAGGAATTACCTGCCCTCTGGCAAGTAATGATGGAAGTATTAACCAAGTGTTTGACATCAAAGATTGGAGGAACAGATCAGATAAACCAAAGTGCTCTCACAATCATGTATGGACTTATCACTGGGTTCCAAATTGATTATGCTATAGAAATCTTCCACCCAATGAGAAGATCAGTGATAACACATAACAAAAGGATGCCAACCCATCTACCCTTTCCCAGATTCTGGTCAATTCTTATTGCTCAGAGATTTGAAGAAGCGAATATGGAACAACCAGCATCAGAAAACATATGAGAACATCTATCATGAAGCCTTGGAATGCCAAAGGAGCATGGATAGCTCTCAGAGATCATCCACAGTTATCAGAATCTCTCACAAGCTTGTTATCAGAAAACTCACCTTACAAAGAGAAGTATGAACTTATCGGACAACAAAGAATGAACCAACCAAAAGCTTATGATAGTAGCTCACCAGTTGATGAAGATGAAGAATCTACAGCCCAAGCAGATGAAGAAGCTGAAAATTCTGATGAACAATCCATCAGAATTTCATCAGATGACGTCCACCAGAAAGAACAATGTATTACTCCGAAAACAACAGGTGAACAAACTCATCATTCTGTATACACTGCTGAAAGTAAGGTTAAATCATATTCTGGTGATTCTGTGTGTGATAGTGATCAAGGAAACCTGGATAAGAGAGAGGTGCATTTCTCAACAACTCACCAAGAACCATTTACTGAAATGATTCGAGGAAGTGAGGAAAATCCAGACTTGAATATGTTTCAAAGGCATGGTAAAAGAATTCAAGTTGAACTAAGTGCTCAACTTGAACCTTTAACAACAGCAAAAGGTGTGTCCTTTGCTGGTCAGTTAGAAGGGACATCTGTTGTTCCGCCATCTTTGCCCATACAACAAAAACAAACCTCACAAGAAGATATGGATGCTCAAGTACTGGAGAACGTTATCAAAGCATGCACCAAGTCATCAATTGAAGAAAAACTGGATCAAATACTGAAAGAATTGTCAAAACAAAGACCTGATATCAAAACCTTATCAGAAAATGTGGAAATCATCAGAAGTCAATCATAAAACAACGCAAAAATTCTGGAGATGCTACAGAAGCAAGACAAAAGCAAGCTTGAAGCAGAGATCAACAAGTTAGTCAAAGAAATGAAAGAAATCAAGAAATCTGTTGAAAGCAGAGAATCATCATCATCTGGCACCATAAAAGAAGAGTTCGAATTCTTAAAGGCAACAAACAACAGCATGGTAGATGCACTGAACAAGCTGGAAAATGAATGGAAGTGTTTCAAAGAACAAGCTCAGAAAGAATTTTCTTTGGTGCATGAAGAAGAAAAGAAAAATATGAAAAGGATGGAAGATACTGTGAAGAAACTCCAGTAAGACATGGCCAAGATTGCCAACTTATGCAAAGAAAAGCTTTCAAGGAGATCTTCCATCAGAAGCAACACATGCACCTGACACTGCTCAAGAACCCCAATCAGAAGATGATGCAGTACAAGAAATTCAACCAGAAAACATCCCTGATCAAAGCCATGAAGTCAAACCACTTCTTGTCATAATGGGACCACCACCAGCAGTACCAAAAGAAGACATGATCAAAAGATTTGCAGCAATTCCACCTCAGATACAAAGATTAAGAGAATCATCAAGCATTCCACAAAAACCTGCTTCATCTGGAGAAACCATTTTCAGTCAACAACTGAATGAATCAACAAAAAGAAAATGGGAAAGCTCAGCCACATCATCTAAGAAACCAAAGCAAAGTGTAAGCAAAGGCCTAGATGGAGAAATGATTGAGTGTTTTATTCAAGAAATTGATCAAGACTCAATGATGTTCCCTGAATTCAACCTGCAACATTACTACTGGGATGATACAAAGGATAAGTTTGAAAGACCTCTTAGTCCAATCAGCAGAATAATCAAGGAATCAATAATAAAAGATGGGAAATGTCTTCACAAGCCACTGAGAAATCTAATCAAAAGGTTCATAAGTATCAAAACAAAGAGTGAAAGTGATCAAATATTGGGAGATTATAAACAGAACAAGTATCACCTGCAAAAGAGAAGACTTCAGTGAAGAAAAAGTGCTGGATAGTGAACTAGAAGAACTCCATCCTTTGGATGTTGCAAGGATCAAACAATTGCTGAATCAAGAGAAGGGAAAAACACAAGAGATCAGACGAGGGCTGGATAACATAGAAAAAGTGGCAAGAAAAATGTATGCCAGAGTTGCCCTTGCTGATTTTGATCTATGTATCATATTTGATCATCTTGCAAACAACAAGGTACATGTTTCACCACCCGACACCTCCATACCAGCACATCTTGAAAAAGAAACAAGAACAGGTATGATTCTTGAAAGACATACACTCTCAGTTGCATTCAGAGATGAATCAGAACAAAAAGCTCTGTTCAGAGTTCATGAAATTTACAAATACTCAAACCAAACTTTCAAGTACATTCAAGAATGCATGAACATCAAACAAGCTCAACTTGAAGCCAAAGGTTTGAATAAAGAAAAGCTAGGGAAAGAGATTGATGAACTCATAACAGATTGGATAACTACAAGAGGATGGTACAAGGAGATGATCAGAACCTGTAACAAGATGATAGATCACAAGAAGACACTGAAGAAAGGGGATCACTACAAGAGTGCATTGAAGATCACTAAGTTCTAACTTATTTAAATTCTGCTGAAAACACACTTTAATTTTCTGTTTCATTATCAGTACTTTGGATGTTTTAAGTATGTTTTCTTGTTGAGTTTAATATTTTTCTTACAATACTTAGGGAGAAATTGTTAGGAAACTATATTTGTAACTATTGAAGAAAAATATGATCAAACAGAAGGATAAATGTCATCAGATTCAGAAGACACTCAAGACAAGAAAAGACAAGGAATCCTTCATGGAGAAAGAATAATCAGCACAGAAGACCACGATCAGAAAATCATCAGAAACAACATTTCTGATGGAACTTATAACATTTCTGATAAAGATTAACGAAATCTGATAAGAATGTTGATTATCAGAATTTCTGGTAAACTAACCATCAGAAATTCTAATGAGTTGACATGATCAGATTTCTGATCCTATTAACTAGCTTATCTACTTGCGTCTGTCACTTTTGAACGTTACAAGTTGACCAATGCAAATTCATTGAACATACCACAAAGGCAATTTTTATACGGATGCAAGTAGATGAATTGTTTATTCATCCCTAGGTCTTCCATAAATAGAAGAACCAATCATAAGAGGAACAAGAGTGTGCATAGCATTTAATACATCTCACAACACTCTCTCACCTCACAGAATTCTCAAAGTATTTGTTTTCCAATAGCCAATAATCACATTGTAAACTGATTCGTTTTTCAAAGTGATATAAACATGAAAATTCTGTATTTGGTGTCTTTTGTTTTTTGAAAGTTTGATCTATAGTTCCGCACAATATTTTCACATCTGTTGAAATCACTTGCCATATCAAGTTATAGAAACCTTGTTATCTATAACCTGGGACCAACAAAGACAAATCTCTCATCCATCCCTTCAATAGATAAAAAAAGTTCCTTTATACGGTATATATCCTCACTTTTACCCATTATCAATGTTCCAAGCCAAAAGTTAGCCTGCATGAAGTAGCACTCAACTGTATACACCATGAACCAAACTATTATACATCACTTTTAAAAACGTTAACAAAAACAAATTATGATTTCCTTGAACTGACAAAAAACGAATACATACAGTTTTGGCACGGTGATTTTTTACTTTTCTCAATCAATGAACTAGACGAAAATGGGGTTTGAAGAAAAAAATATACAATAAATTTACCCATTAGCGAATTAACAAACAATGCCTTTAAATATCCTAAGTATCTGATCGGAGTGTCACGCCCCTGTCAAAGATAATATTTATAGTCCTAAATTACCCTTAACTATGTGTTAGTGGTAGTACGGGGTCAATCCACGAAGAGTTTGTGGTTTGCACGGAGACAATATTGATTTTAAAGAATGTCATTTTTATGAAGCCTGCTATGTTATTAGTTTGTTTGTTTGAAAGAGATGTCGGAATACCGATAATTTTTAATATTAAAATGATTCCTACTAAACTCGAATGTTTGTGATTACACGAAAACTTGCTTAAAAGGTTTTAAAAAACAGTGGAGAACAAGGTTCATACCCGGTTCAACAATTGTAGGACCCAGGGTTACTACACGTTTAAACTTGGTTTAATTGAATTAGTTCATTAACGGTTTTAGAATCACAAGGCTTAGGTGCCAATTGCTATCGACATTCAAGACGAACCGCAATGCACTTCGTTACCTTGGACAAGTAAATCCTATCAAAAGATAAGGCATAATTACGCATATTCATTTCACAAAGTCAAATTTCATAACTCACTCGATAATTCGTAAATTCAATACAAACATAAGACAATTATCTAATGATTCAAATGCAATTCAAATTGTCACAAACCAAATAATAAACAAGTAGCAAACCTTAGAAATCCTTACAATAGTCTACACCGGGGTGAAACCCGCGAAGATTAGCCGCTCATTCTGATCAGAACACGATTTCCGGATGATTGAGACTTGAGCACGAACATCTTGAAGCTTTGAAAGTGATGGAGATGATGGTTAGGGTTTGGGATGGATGGTGAATGAATGAATGATGGAGGAGATGATGGTAGGCTAGGGTTAGGATTGAAGTTTGTGATTCACATGATGATGGATGGATCAGAATTTAAGGTCGGGGTGTTCTTGGCTCCAAGATGGTGTTTCAAACTTCAAAAACTCGTAACCCCCCCTCAAAAGACCCAAAAATTGGGTTTTAATTCATCAAAAATGCAAAAACAAGGAAATTCATAAAAATGCACTTTCTGGAGGGAGTCGTCGACGCCCCCTAGAAATTGCATTTTTTTGTTGGCGTGTTAACGTGCTGCCTACGCGAATCTCATCGACACGGGTGCGTCTTTGATGCCCCCATGGTGTCGCCGACGCCCCCTGTAGGGTGTTGTTTTCCCGTTTTTCATTTCTTGGATCCCCGGTTGACCCCGTTCGCTCCATGTGCCCCGTATAGCTCCCAAATAGCTCCTTAAACTCTGTTAGACCTGCAAAACACAATTCCAATCAAAATTAGGCTATTTGAAACTAAAAATTATGTAAATAATTTAAACATACTAGAACATCGGCTTTCGACTACGCATCAGTATCTAATCACCATGCATTCAAACAAAACCAACCATTCATGCATGAAGTTCATTCAAAATCCAACAACTCAAAACACACATAACAATTTGCAAATAAGAAGCAACAAAAAAATCAAAGACAATATAAAAAAAAGAAACCCTAGGCTATGAATTAAAAGGATGCGCAAAACATAACTAACCTAAAAAAGAAATCAAAGGTCCTGGCAAGCTGCAACTTTAAAACCCTCTACACGAGTTTAAATTCTAGAAGTAAAATGGTCAAATTGGATGATTTCTAGATTTCTTTTACAGATTGATTTTGTGTCTTGAAATTCTGATTGTTGTAATTTGAGTATAAGGTGGAAGAAATCCCTTAAAGATCATAGAAAAAGAGCAAAACACGTTAGCAGGACATGTGGTAGCTGAGAGGGCAAAAGGCAGAGGGATTAAATGTGTAAAAACCACCAAGTTTGGCTTTAAGAAAGAAGATAATATGAGTTTAGATTAGGGCTACAAACGAACCAAACGTTCGGCGAATAGTTCGTGAATCATTTGACGAGAAGTTCGTTTATTAAACAAACGAACATGAATAAGAAATTATGTTCGTTTAGTTAAACGAACGAACATGAACAGTGGCCGTGTTCTTTTATTTATGTTCGTGAATGTTTGGTAACTTGTGAGATTGTGTTCGATAGTTCATTAGTGTTTTTAGTTTTTATATTTATTTAATTACTTCAAAATTCCGACAAATAAAATATTTAATAAGTGTCAGTGTATCAAATATTTTACTCATGCACATTTGTTTGTGTTCCTTTACTTATATTTGTGTTCATCAACATTCGTTTTCGTTCGTGGTCCAAAGTTAACAAACGAACACGAATAAATTTATTTCCTTAACAAACGAACACGAACATAAAATCTCGTTCGGTAAGTGTTTATAAACAATTCATCAACACAAATAAGATATTGTTCGTGTTCGTTCGGTTCGTTTGCAACCCTAGTTTAGGTATATCAAACACAATTGTAAAACTTTTAAAATAATTTTAACTGATGAAAGAAATACTTAGGAATTAAATGTAAATATAGAGGAATTCAAACAATAATATTTATATCTTATTACTTCTAATAAATGATTCTAATGAATATTACGGGTCAACACTATATCATCTCTAAAAGAAATTGAATCGAATTTTTTTTTATTTTCTTAAATCCGGTTATTATCATGGAATGGAAACAATACTTATTTTAAAAAATTTACTCTAATATCCACCCTCACTTCAAGAACGAACTGGACCTTTTAAGAGTCTTTGAAATGTTACATCCATTGAGTCTTTGAGTCATCTTCAGGAGGAACATAGCAAAGTGGTTAACCAAGACATACAACCTCATTTCTAATTCAAGAACCTTTCTCAAATTTCTAAACCATTCAGGGAACTTATTGTCATTGAATTTGTTTCAATACAATACATTATGGAAGGGTGGGAATATGTGGCGTAAAAGTTGTTTAACATCTACAAAATAAAGATAAAAATATTTAGTAATTTCATGTCTGATATCCTATTAATTTTATGACCCAATTAAAAAAAAATGTTATTAGGATATGAGATCTCATTTCATAAATACAAAACGAATGGCTGAGCTCTGTTCACTCGATATCTATTACGTGTGTGACAACCACAAAAGGTAATTTCGTACAACTTAATCATTGTTTACATATTTAATTATGTACATTAGGCTTAATTTTTGAATGATTGAGTCTTATAAAATCTAGCAATCTCAGGACATACAATTACATTACATATCATAGCATCATATTCGCCACGACGCGAAACGAAACAAACTATGTCAAAAAATGTTGGTAGACAATGCGAACACACTATTCATGCCAGGAGAGTTCTAGTACTCCCTGAAACGACTAAAACATGATATGAAAGCATATCCAATGGAACACATATACAAAACCCTAAATGGGAAACTACTTGTAATGTTATATACTTTCCGGAAAAATGCATAAACACTAAAATTGTCCGATCCGAAATATGAAACAACAAATTCAGCAAATACACAACAAATTCAGCATTCTATGGTATTAACGAGGTCCGTTAGTGTTGTTAATTATCATAAAAAACATCCAAGATATTGAAAATATCGTAAGGATACATAAATAAATATTTCCATACAAGTTACATAAATTATCCGATAACGAAGCTAGTGCTGATTTTGACATCTAAACATCATATTAACTAGTCTAGTGATCTAGTTAAACATGTTTAACACCCTAAACCACAATTAGCACCCTAATCATCTAAGATTTACATAATTACCTAAATAACTAAACTTGAGATTTCGTCACATGTTAGATTGAATCTTATATTACAACCACCATACTCTACCCCCCCCCCCCTTATGAAAATGATGACTGTCATAAGGGTCATGCAAAAAAACTAATTAAACTAAGTAGATACCGTAAGTAGGGTATCGTATCCACAAGGAATATGTGATTAGTGTTTAGCTAGATTATCTAATTAATTAACTAAGAAAGAGTTATTATATTGAGAAGAAGTAACCCCACCCAGAATCCCAATTGCTCGTTTTAACATAAAAACTCGTTTACAGATTCATAACACCACATAGGCATGGCCTTGGGATTAATGATTTTGATTAACTATTAGGGATAGTTTTTAAGATTCACCATACAATCTAATAACCCATTTATTTATATCAACTACCCACCAATTTACCAACCCACTAACGATGCAAGTTTATCACCAATATGCTTGATGAATGACAAACAATTCAAATATAAAAAACGTTTACCAAGAAATCAATACAAGTGGTCAAGATTTACCAGTTAAAAAGAATCCGTAAACAAAGTCTAGTTATAAAAAATAATCGTTCATCCGAGGGAAGTCACAAAAGATAACCTCCTCCAAGTTTCAGATTCTAGGTTTACACCAAACTCAGTTTACTCAGTTGATTGGCCACCACATAGACATGGTGCTGAAAAATAGGTTACTTTAAGTGGTAATAAAAAATAGGTCTTTGTCATCAGAACTTTTACAATTCAATTACCCTATTTACTAGTGTGAGTCAACCTACTATATGTCACCCAACGAGCTACAAGGTTTTGTCATCAACCGAGCAAGTTGTAAAGCAAGAACTCAAAACACATGAAAATATTTTAAAGAAACCAACACCTCAAATTGTTTATAAAACATTGTCAATATAAAAAACAAATCCAACCGTGAATAAAACTGAGAAAAGTATTCAACACTACGAACCGTTTACTTAGAGAAAGCCACCTAGTCGCTCATGCCTTCCGTGCGTCCCACCTCTTCATCCGTCTACCAATCTCCTTGCTGTATGCCAAAGATGCCTCTAAAATTAATTCCTCCAAAGTTTAAAACCTTCACCGACTTCCTTTTCCATTAAAATCGTTTTATAGGCCCAAAGCCCACAAAAACTGAATGCAACAAATTTATCAACTTCATGACCTGCTCTTCTTCCTTTGGTTCATCGCTAATGATCAAAGCCTAAAACATTTATTGATTTCTTTTCTTCTCGTGGATTTGAGTTCCAAATGGTAAGCTGTGAATTAAAGCATCATAATAAATTAGCTAATTTTAATTCAATTTATTTAAACCCGATTGATATTTGAATATGCATTAAAGCTCAACATAAGCTAGTCTCTTCCATTTTTCTTCGTATAATAAATTCATTCACAAACTGATAAATATATCACATTAGTATTATTTTGAGTGATGAATTATTAACAACCTTTCATCTCATAGCATTTATATAAATGCATCGTTTTAGCTCATTTTCATCTTAACCCGCAACATATAGAAACCAATCAAAGTAATGTCTTTTGTGATAATATCGGTGCATTTAGATTATAAATAATATCAATTAAAGTATGCCTAAAATGCATCGATCAGAAAATGACACCAAGGTGGGCCACCCCACCTTAGCTTATGTTGACGATGATGTGAGAAGTAAGGTCTTGCAAGATCATCTTTGACTAAAGAAGATAAGGGGAATTATAAGCACCCCACACAACACTACTTTACTTCCTCATTTAAAAAACTCACAACAAACACTCCTCTCCCACTCAAACCCACAGCCTCACCCTCTTTCTTTCATCTTGCAAACCACTAAATACAAGGATCCAAGATGCATTAGAAGATGATCTAAGGAGATCTCAAGTGCTAGAGCATTTCAAGAAGCTTTGTTCTCAAGTGTTGGAGCTTTCTCATCTTCTCATCATCTTCATCTTCATCATCTAGTTCATCCCTAGCCTAAGTGCTAATAGTAAGCACCATCTAATCTTGTTTAAGCTTCTTGATGTGTGTAGATTGTAAAAGTACAAGTTGATGATCTTGAAGCACACATATAAAATATATGAAACTGTAACGCCCCAAAATCTGTTGTGACTAATATATGTATGTATTTAAGTATCATATCATAAGATGAAATAAATGTATCTTATTAAGCAAGCTAAGTAGTTTAGTCCTTTAGTAGGAATGATGGAGTTTGTGACTAAACAAATCAACCAATAATATTGTAGGGACTAAAGGTGTGCATGTATGGAAGTTAATTATATAAAAGGATGAGAAAAAGAAAACAAAATGCAGAATTTTGTGTGTGTGGGTGTGTGGCGAGATATAGAGAAAAAGAGGGAAGAACATCCTCTAAAACCTAATCATAAATTCAAAAATTAATGGAGCAAATGATGGTTGATCTTGTGCATGTACATCAATTTTTGATCAACTCTACTTGCTAACCATAAGGTATGTTACAATTTGTCTTTTGGTGGAGTTCTAGCACGATGAAAAAGTTGAAAACACCAAATTGAAATGAGTTTTTGATAAGTATGATACAAATTAGGTAGAGATTTCGTTTAGAATCACTACATGGATGAATGTATGTATAGAAATTTTGTATGTGCATGATATATCTGAAAACCCTCATGAAGGTGAAGTGGGTTTTCAAAAGGAGGATAAAACCATGATTAATTCTAGTTAAATTGGGTGTAATATGTTGTATGTGATTGATTCTTATTGTTAGATTGAGTATGTATGGAAGTAATGTGAAATTGTAGTTGTTATTGATGAATGAAAACAAGAGGTAGTACACGAGCTTAAAATACTTGTACATTGTGCCTTAATCATGGTATGCACACCAAGTGTTTGATGAAATGCCTATGTTACAATTCTAGATGAAATTGTACCTTAAGTGATAGATGAACATGTGTAGAATGTAACAATTACATGATTGATGGTAACGAAACATGAGTGTTGTATTTTAAATGGAATACATGTAGGATTTTTGGTTGGTTACACGATTTGACCAAGAATATGCCTTAGGAGCTTGTACCATGTGCTTGAATGGTGTAATACTCACCATGTGTTTGATTGATTGTTGGTTGGGATCAAGAAGTGAATGTGTACCATGTCTATAACATATGGACTTACTAGTAATGAATGATGTTATGATTACGTTAAATTGACTAACTTTGTATGTGATTGTCAAATGTAGAATTATGGAAGCATTAGCATGTGTAAAAATTAATTATGAGTATATTGTATATATAACTAAGTGATCATGTAGTTATAGGGGCCATACAACATGAGTATGAAATGCATATGATGTTATTAGTACGGTCCGACATATCATTATGACTGGTGTTCATAAGTTGAAATTATATAAAAGTAGGATAATTAACTTTCATAAAGTCAACAATGCATGAGAAGCATGGTTAGGATTTCGGACACAATTAAGAGTAGAGAAGTAATATGTTATGCACTAGATGATCTATTGGATGTGTATGATGATAATTGAGTTATGTGAATGTGAAACAAGGAGACCATTAGTGTATGTTATATGTATGCGGTAGTTGACTAATGCAAAACAAATAATGTATGTATGGAAAGAAATGAATGTTTGTATGTATGATTATATGTGCTAACCATGATATGAATGTGGTGACATGAAAGGATAGGAACAATACTAGCACAGACTCAAGCATGGAGAGCTAATGGGTCGAGAGGAAGCAAGGAAGCAAACATGAACGCAGATGCTCAATGTAAGTGATTTCCGAACAAAAATACTACTATTACATAATAAGTTTTATTTGCGAGATGTACATGGGAATCACGTAAGGATGTGTAAGTCATGATAAAATGACCATAAGTAGGTTCGTATTGGGTGAATTCTAGATTGGTTATGGTTAAAAACATTGGGCACTATAAAATGGGTCAAACAAAGGAAATCAGCGCCAGCAACACAGGAGTCGCGTCATTTACGGGGCACTCCTGCGTCGCCGACGTGTTGCCCTGTCTCCGACGCCCTCAATCTCTGTCGACAGCCCTGATGCCCCGTAGTGAATATCCAGGATACGTCTCCGAAGCGGGTTTAGCCCGTCGGCAAAGCGATGTCCGACCTTGGTTTCCGTTTTCTTCGTTCCGCATGTCCGGTTGATCCTAGTTTAGTCCCGGTGGTTCGTAAGGTGCCCGCAATTCTCCTTAAATCCCGTTAGACCTGTAAAACTCAAATATAACAAAATGGGCTTTTCGAAACTCAAGTACATGTAAAGGTATGAATTTTAAATATGATTAAACATCGGATTTAGCTACGCATCAAGGTGCGGGTAAGGATGGAACTAGTATGTCAATGCGAATCAGAAACTAATAATGATTTAGGTCACACATGTGTGGGTCATAAGTATATATGTGATTAGAACTTGCGTGAAAAAAATGTACTAGAATGTATTATACACGTGAAAGGGCGGTAT
Source organism: Scalesia atractyloides (assembly GCA_947069175.1). Taxonomy (NCBI): domain Eukaryota; kingdom Viridiplantae; phylum Streptophyta; class Magnoliopsida; order Asterales; family Asteraceae; genus Scalesia; species Scalesia atractyloides. The sequence goes on along the minus strand of CAMTDV010000005.1, from coordinate 70,970,185 downwards.
TTGTTCAAAGCTAAGTCTATAGGTGGTTAGTTTTGTGCCAAAATAAGTATGGTAATTGAATGTGAATAAGTGAACGTGTCTTGTATGTAAGTATGTACATGTGGTAATATAGTGGGTGTAAGTAGTGTTAACTTGCATGCACAACGTATGAAGAGGACACATATATAAGTAAATGAATATATGGAAGTGTGTACACGTATTGTAATCAAACGAATGTAAACCAATGGTAAGTGTTTACGCGAAGAAAGTGGGTTTTCAATATGTCGAGATTATGTGTTGCTAATCGCGTTGCTTGGGTAAAAATGGAAGTGCAGGTATAGGAATGATGGCCTCTTGAAGAGTTGATGACGGATTCAAGTGAATGATGTTAGAAGAGTAATCGAATGAAATAGCTTACGTAGTTAGAATGTGTTATGGTCGTTTAATTATATGTATTAAAATATGTAAATGACGCTACTTACTAATGGGTTGGTTGTATATGGTGAGTGCAGGTTGCATAGAATCAAGAATCATCATCACGAGGTGTAAGCGGTTGAAGATCGAGTCGTCTCATAGATTGTACGGGAATGTGTGATTATGTAATTTAGTAAACATAAGTTATGATTTATTTCTTTAATGATAACGAAGACGTATTTATTGTAAAAGGGTTATTTTAAAATGGACCTTCAAGTGTGTCAAGACGTTTAATAAAGAAAAAAATTTAAGGCTCGTATTTCAGCTATGTCTTTATGGTTAAAACGTGTTAGGGTCTTACAAAAACCCTAACTAAAACAAGATAAACTAACATATTTATGTATTATTTTGGTGATTCTTGATGTTTACATAAGTTGTAGATTATGTTTCGACAAGAGATCTTGCAAGATTATGGTTAAAGTAGGATCTAAACATGTATATGTTTAGATCTAGCAAGACCTACAAACATAAGGTACCATGAACTTTAATGTGGTTCAAAAGGATTCTTACAAAGTATAAATACATGTTATGCTTTTGATCTTGGAAAACCCGAATTTAAATATCACAACATTTTAGTAAAATTTCACCGAGTCTTGTTTTTAAAACCTCTAAATTAACATAAAAGCCTTGATGATCATAACATGATCATCTCATCACAAATTACCATACTTGGTGATCCTTATGTTAATACTCCCCTTTTAACATACCAAGATTACCATTTATATATATTTAAGCCATATATCATCAAGATACACTTAGCATACGAAACCATGTATAAACACATACTTAACGACTTCAAGACATCAACATGTCAATTCCATCATAAAACATGTTTATCCTTATATTAAAGTATACACTTTAACATACCTAAAATTACCACTTTTCACATATTAAGCTATTTTTAACTTCAAAAATACTTAACATGTTAAATAATGCATAAACCCAAATTTATCATCTTCCAAACCATTTACTGTTAAACATACTAAACTTATGTATTGACATATTAATCTAGCACCAAATATCATCAACATCTCATCAACATTTTCCGACCAAAATCACCCGTTCACAACTTTCATTTTTAGTGAAATATAACCTTATGAACATAACCATCACCGTACAAGATTTATCATCCAAAAACCATCAACATACAAGTACTTAAAATACTCGAAATCAAACAACATCATATAAACACCCACACATACTCATGGCTCTATACACACACATATATACTTTCAAAATTCCATTTTTAACTGTGAGTTTTACTTGTTAAATCAAGACACTTGTTAACATCTCTTTGGTGTTCTTACTTGTACAAGTAAAAAAGTTAAACAAGATGTAAAATATAACAAGTTTAAGATACATACCATAAACTAAAACTCCTTAAAATGGATGGATTGAAGGCTAATGTATTGAGGTATATCTCCAAGTTAAGATCCTTACTTCTAATACCTCAATACTTCGTTAAACCTAAGAGATTTGTATTATGGTGAATGGAAACGAGGTTTTGGGTGGTTCTTCTTGGAGCCGAAAATAGAGAGGAAACGGAAGTGTTTTTGAAGTGTTAAAGTGTGCAAATGAATGTGTAGAAGATGTGTAAGAACTTTAGTTTGAAATGTCCAACAATACAATCATTTGTGCAACATAAATAAAACCATGAACCATGCTTTACTCCTGATCATTCATCACCATAAGTCAAGAAGGATATGGGCTACGACCGCAAGCATGGGGTTTTATGTTAATCACCCCTAATTCTAGCAATTTAGGGCCATTATATCACTAGATAATAATTAAACACATAACCACAAATAGTTTGGTGAAAAATTATTAGTATAGAGGATAAAATTTTGTTAAAATTAACATATACATGATAAGACCGGGAAATATGATACTTATCATGTTTTATCTATTTTCATGCCAAACAGAAAATAATGCCACCGATTTAATGTTCCAGACATATTGGAACAATTTCGATTTGTTAACGTTTATCAGATAATCACCAACGTTCGTTTTATAAACTTTTATCGTTATGTGATTAGACGATACCAACGATTACCAAATGCAATCCCATGCATTTACTCGAACATTGCTAGACTTTATAGACTCATTAACACATAATTAAGTCTAAATGCACATAATTAACAATTAAACAAGAGTTAATTGCCCGGATGGTCCATTTGGTTTGTCGTTTTTTCACCATTAGTCCCCACCTTTTTAAAATAACATGTTTGCTCCTTGTGGTTTACTCACTTGTTACTCGGGTAGTCCCCTAAGTGGATGTATGTTAGTTTACTCAGTTAAGTTTGTATGAAACTATTGAATTACCCTTATTTAATTTAGATTTTAAATTGGCCCCACCATTAAAAAAAATATAATTAAATTAAATCATTTAATTAATTGGGCCCCCCCCATCCCTACCCAACCTTCCTTCCACACAAACCCACACCTTTTCGATTCGATTGCAGGCTTAAAACCAGAACATTTTTGTTGTGCTCTGCTTTCTCACTTTCTTATATATTAGACTTTTTTGGGTCAAAATCATCAGCTGCTCTTGAATAGTGTTTGACGTTGATTATGTTTATTTAATACCATTTTGTGATAAAAGTTACAATTTTTGGTTCGATTGCAGGTGTTAAAACAAAATGGTATGTTTTTGTAATATCAATGAGTGAAAAAAGTTACAAATTTTGGTTCGTTCACAGGTGTTAAAACAAAACACCATTTTTATTGTCCTATGTTTTCTTATTTTCTTGAATTTCAAATTTTGGGCCTAAATAATAGTCTGATCTTGAACATTATTTATGATTCAATGTGGGTTTTGTTTATTTAATCCATTGAACATTGTTTATTTAACGTGGGTTTTGTTTATTGCTTTCATATCTGAAGTAGATGCTACCCCTGTATTGAAAAAAAAAAACCCACACCTGTTACACCATCGTCATCGTCGAACCACCATTACCAAGTCATCAAACCAGTGAACCACCACCCATTGCAACCCACACCACCACCGGAACAACCCACACCACCGCCGCACCCACTCTCCATCTGACCTTAAACCATTTCTTACCTCCAATCGCCGCAACCATCATCTCCACGACCATCATCTTCACCTCCCACAATCTTGCCACCACCCACCTGCAACCACCATCTCCGGTCCGATTTCGCCACTCAATTGACCGCTGGTGGCTCAATCTGCCGCCAAAGGAAGCTCCGGTGTAGGGTGGTGGTGGTGTAACAGTCTTCATGGGACGATGAGGCAGGGGATTGGTTTATTACAGAAGAAGATATATGTTTGGTGGGCCCATTTGAGTTTTAAAATTCAAATTTAATTTTTATTTTTAGTAGCAAGGGCATTTTAGTAATTATATACACACTTAACTGAATAACTTAACGCCAATTCAGTTCAGGGACTACTCGAGTAACAAGTGAGTAAACCGTAAGGAGCAAACATGTTATTTTAAAAAGGTGAGGACTAAAGGTGAAAAAATGGAAAACCACAGGGACTATACGGGCAATTAACTCATTAAACAATGTCTAGGTTGTACATATTAACCTGAACTTTTGCCAGATGTCACACTTCAGACACTTCATCACCGAATCGAGCTGACTCATTCTATTATCAGCTACACACAACCGCTAACGTTCTTCTTAGAGTTTCTTTTCAACATTTAACATTAAAACGAACTAAAAAGAATCCCTTCTATAAATTTCTCTCACATTTAATACTTGAGACATGTCTTATTAAGTGAGGAGCATGCTTATGTAGTTCTTTCATAACTTAGACAATCAAATGATAATATGACTTTTTTTTTTTATCTAGAGTTTCCCTTTGATGAGCTTTTAGGTTATTATGCGGGCTACGAGTTTTGGGCTTAGGACATGGGTTACATCTTTAGTAACCTTTAGAGAATATTTCATTTTGCATTAATAAGTCCATAATTGTTTAGATACTAAAACTAGCTTGTTGTAAATTATGAATTATTTATAAGAAAATGAGTTGATTTGGTTTAAAAAGTTTGATTACTGGTTAATTTTGACCGACTAAAATTATATGACAGGCCAATTTATCTATACTCAAATTATACAACGAATCAGTTTGAATCTATTAAAGTTAAACAAGTCAACTTAAGTCACAAGTATAAAATTATCCTAATCTGAGTCCAAATAGGTGACACCACCCAGAATTGTGGGCACCGCCACCGTCGTCGCTTCCCCCACCACACCTCACTTATGCCGCCACCTCCTCTATCATCCCTTGCCCACATTTGCCGCCAGCTCCACCTGCCATCTCAACCACCTTTAGCATACACACCATCGTTGCCGATTTCGTTTTCACCCTCCATAAAAATCAAACATACCCGATGAACCAATTTTGATACGTTTGGTGAGCCCATTACGGTTACAAACAAATTAATATTTTTTAATACGATATATTTTGACCTAGACCTAATTTAGTTAGAAATCATCTTGATCCAAACCCAATTTGATTAGAACCTGTCTTGACCCATACATAAAACAATATACACCATATAAAATCACCCCTTTTCAAAGGAAATTAAAAAAAAACATACAACCTTTACTTCTCATCGTCTTATACACATTTTTTTAAGATGAATACACCAACCTCCCTCTCTAAAATCTACTCTTAAAATCCACTCATTACCCCCTTTAAAACCGAACTCATACGATTTTAACAGAGATAAACACGTGACATCACTAAATGAAACAATCATCCGCACTAAACAATAGACACAAGGACTAAACATGTCCGAACTCACTTTCAAAGGGCTTGCTCACTTCCGCACTCCTTTTCAAAACCCTACCACCCTCAGCCGAAACCCCTCTTTCCATGGTGTCTCCATAACCGATCTCTGCAACTTCCATGACCATCTTTCCCGCTCTTCCAAACTAACTCAATCCAATCATACATCCAACAATGGCCGCCGTATCACGAGGTCTCATCTCCTACCTCCGTAACCTCTCAATAAACCCTAATCGCATCATTTCAGCATCCATATCCACTCAGTTTATGAGAAGCTTTAGTTCAGATGCATTGATCAATGAAGAAGAAAGTGGTCGAATCATTAAAGCTGAACGGAGAGTGATGACGCCTAATTCGAAACGAACCGGAGTTATTGCTGTAAAATGTGGAATGACGGCTCTTTGGGATAAATGGGGAGCTAGGGTTCCGATTACGGTGCTTTGGTGTGATGAGAATATTGTTTCGCAAGTTAAAACGCCTGAAAAAGAAGGGATTACTGCTTTACAGGTCTGCTTGGTTCTGGGTTATATAAAAGTTTGTATTTTTTTGTGCCCTAGAATTTAAGGACTTTAGTTTTGGATTAGAGAATTGATATGTGTTTAGGTATGAATTGAAGATCAATGTTGTTTTGATTACTTGCTTGTTTATAGGTTTACTATAGTTGTTGGATTGTTGATTGTATAGTTTCGGGGGAGAGGATCATGAGAAAACTCTTCCTTTGTGAGAAAATTAGAGAGAACTCTATTAAAGGATTGATACTTGTGTTGAATTTTATCTGGGGTAGGTTTTAGTTTTTAGGCCTTGGGGTTTACTTTTAAGAGGGTAAGGATTAGCTTTAGCATTTAGTTTTTGGTCGGTAGCTGTTAGGGTCTATGGCATAGCTTTTAGGGTTTAGTGTTTATTTCTTAGAGTTTAGGGTTTAGTAATGGTTAGATAAAGTTTTCTCGAGTTTTCTGACGAAGATGAGTTTTTTCATGATTCCTTCTCATAATTTTGGAATCGGAACTTAACGGCTGTATATCGTACTGGTATATGATTTAATGAGAGTTTTTTTTATTATATGATGTTCTTGTAAGGCCTACATAAATGTTATAGGATGGAAACTTGAAGAAAGCTTTATTATTTTACTGTTAAAAAATTAGAATAAAAAGGGTGTTGGGGCTCTAGGCGCTTAGGGGAAATGGAAAGACGCCTCACGACAACTGAATTGCAGCCATCGGAAGATGGCTTGAGGCTGCTTTAGGGAGCCTCTTTTATAAGGCTGAGGTGTATGCTTATTCTGGTGCTTGGAGCACATTGATTTTTGGTATGAGGCTAGGCAAGATTAATGGTTTTTTTTTGTATGAAATTAGTTGCCGACATCCCACCCTCCCCAGACCCTACCAAAGTTTTTGCTATTTGTGGGATTTTACTGGGTACGGTTGTTGTTGTTTTGTATGAAATTAGTTCCATTATGCACACGGGGTCATGCAAACGGAAAACTTGTGACCCTGCCATTTGTTGGGTCCGGGATTAGTCAGCTTGTACATGTGAGCACTTCGCAACTTGATAGACCTATAGCTCAAGATTCGAGTGTGCTAGCCGTTGGAAAAGATCCGGATCCAAATGGGTCATCAAATTGGGTAAACCTGGTCTACATGGAGCCCACTATCACTTAACAATGCATGCAAACATGCATGTCACCACACGTTGCCTGCTACCCCATGTTCTTTTACTTTCTTTTTTTTATTTTATTTATTTGGTTTTTCAAGTTGGTTATTTTCCCTAAGTTGTAGCAAGAGTGGTGGGCCATGTTCTTTTCTTTTCTCCTATGTTTCGTATTTTGGATTGAATGCAGGACAGTTTTCTTTTGGAGTTTTAATGAAATTAGTTTATCTCTTTGCATGAGATTTACGTTACCACTGCTATTCTAATTTTGGCCGATTAGAAGCTGTTCTGTGGGATTCCAATTGAACTGTGTGGTGTCTTCTGTATCATAGTTCTTTTGGAAGTGCCCAACGAGTAGATCGAGTGGTGATTGTTCTGTATCTCGATTCCGTTCGTTGTTTACCGTTACCGTTCATTTCTCGTTCAAATTTTGAAATACCAAGTATTTGCCTATCATTTGGTATCAGAGCTTTTGCTCGATTCTGAAATTTTTTTGGTTTATTTCTTTCCAAACCCAAATCTATACTTAAACCCCCTACCGTTTCATCAGTGACAATGGCTTATGAAGCTAGAACTGTGGAGCAACAACTAAGAGACCTGCAAGATCAGTTTCGTGAACTCTCTCTTGCTATGCAACAACGGCAAGATAGAGAACGAACCCCTCCTCGTGATCGACCGGAAGACGAAGATGAAGACGACTACAACCCCTATGGTCGTCGTAACCGAGACCGTAATCACAGCAGCGAAATCAAGGTTGACATACCCGAGTATGATGGACGGTTAGACCCAGATGAATTCGTGGAGTGGTTGCGAACTGTGGAACGGGTGTTCGACTACAAGATGACACCAGAAGAAAAAAAGGTAAAGATTGTGGCATTGAAGCTAAGGAAATATGCCTCAACTTGGTGGGCAAATGTTTGTTCAAATCGTGAGAAGAAAGGAAAAGACAAGGTGAGATCTTGGAGTAAAAATGTAAAATGAAGAAACTGTTAAAGTCAAAGTTCATGCCTGTCTATTACCTCCAAGAGATTTTTTCCAAACTGCATTTCATCAAGCAAGGATTGAGAACTGTCGAAGAGTATTCTCAAGAATTTGAACATCTTCTCATGAAGTGTGATCTTGGTGAAGACGACCCTCAAACATTGGTACGATATCTCGGTGGTTTGGAGTCAAGAGTTGCTAACATTGTGGAACTGCAACCGTACTCGACGTTGGCTGAACTCAGATTAATGGCATACAGGGTGGAGTCTCAACAAAAAACACGGGGCAAGGTGGAAGCGACCAAACAACTGAACAAACCAGGTCTTACACCTCATGTTTCATCACTGCCATCCTCTGATCCGTCACTTTTGAAGACTGTTGACGTACCTGATGCTTCTGGTACTACTTCAAAACATACAAGTCGTTGTTTTCGTTGTCATGGATTTGGCCATATCGCATCAGAATGCTCCAACAAAAGAGTTATTACATTGGCTGAGTTTGAAGCATTGACCGGACCCAAGTTTGACGAGGAGCTGAAACCACAAAACGTGGAAGAAGAAGTAGAGCTGGGTCCAGATGAAGGGGAATGTTTGGTGATACATCGAGCTCTAAACGGAACTGCCGTTCATTGCGACAACCTGCAACGTGAAGCCCTATTCCGTACCCGGTGCACCGTTCGAGACAAGGGATACAACGACGAGATCTGGTGCGATGTTATTCCAATGGATGCATGTCACGTGTTGTTAGGTCGTCCTTGGTTGTTCGATCGAAGGGTTGTTCATGATGGGTATAAGAATACATACTCATTCACCAAGGATGATAGGAAAATAACCTTGCTTCCTATATCAACCAGTAGTGCCAACCGTCACCAAGCTTTACCTGTTTTTACACTTCTCCGATCAGAATTAGACAGACCAAAGCTTCCCAAAGAACTTGGCCAAATTGAGCTCTCCGAAGATGAAGAACCTGTTCCCCCGGATCTACACTTGTTAGCTATGATTGCTAATAAAGATCAAATTTCAAGTTTGAGGACAAACTTTTTACAAGAAGGGGAGGATGATAGACCTATAGCTCAAGATTCGAGTGTGCTAGCCGTTGGAAAAGATCTGGATCCAAATGGGTCATCAAATTGGGTAAACCTGGTCTACATGGAGCCCACTATCACTTAACAATGCATGCAAACATGCATGTCACCACACGTTGCCTGCTACCCCATGTTCTTTTACTTTCTTTTTTTTATTTTTTTTATTTGGTTTTTCAAGTTGGTTATTTTCCCTAAGTTGTAGCAAGAGTGGTGGGCCATGTTCTTTTCTTTTCTCCTATGTAATCGTATTTTTGATTGAATGCAGGACAGTTTTCTTTTGGAGTTTTAATGAAATTAGTTTATCTCTTTGCATGAGATTTACGTTATCACTGCTATTCTAATTTTGGCCGATTAGAAGGTGTTCTGTGGGATTCCAATTGAACTGTGTGGTGTCTTCTGTATCATAGTTCTTTCGGAAGTGCCCAACGAGTAGATCGAGTGGTGATTGTTCTGTATCTCGATTCCGTTTGTTGTTTACCGTTACCGTTCATTTCTCGTTCAAATTTTGAAATACCAAGTATTTGCCTATCACATCTCCTAACTCTTATTAGAGCTTATGGCACTGGAGGAGAAGTTTAATTAAAGTGTAAATGTTAGGTCTGAATTAATTGCAGTTAACAGGCGTAGAGCCACTAAGATCATTTGCGTATTTAAGAAAAATACAATATCTCATTTTTCTATATGAGAAAATGAGAAATTGATACATTTGCAAAGTAATCTATTAAGTGTAATACTCGTGAATAAGAAAATGTGCCTGATGAACCTGTTATTAGGAATAAAAGTAGACTTTGACCATGTTAATTTTGTTTTTGGTAACTAGATTGGTTGTGGGCATAAAAAGGAGAAACACTTAACAAAACCAGAAGTGGGACACTTTAGGGCACAAGGTGTTCCTTTGAAGAGGAAGTTGAGAGAGTTTCCCGTGACCGAGGACGCGTTACTTCCACTCGGCACTCAGATTAGCGTTCGTCATTTTGTTCCTGGCCAGTACGTTGATGTTACTGGAATCACAAAAGGAAAAGGTTTTCAGGTGATAACTCATCTCACATGTGTTTATAATTCTAACATCTTCATTTGTGAACTCTTATACGATAATTATTCCAACCCAGGGTGTGATGAAAAGACATAGTTTTAAAGGAGGGCCCGCATCTCACGGAGCATCTTTGTCCCATCGAAGTCCTGGTTCTACAGGTCAGAGAGATGCTCCCGGTAAGGTACGTGCATTTTTCTTTTCATTAGTTCACTTTTCTTTTCATATAATCTAATGCATCTTTTGGTCGATGGGGCTGATTAGAATTGTTAATCGTCTCTGAATCAGGTATTCAAAGGTAAAAAGATGCCTGGTCGTATGGGTGGGAAGCAGAGAACGGTAAAAAACGTGTGGGTATACAAGATAGAACCTGCAAGGAACTTGTTGTGGGTCAGAGGCCAAGTATGATTCTGGATTTCCATCTATATTTTGTGTATATTTTTTTTGAAATTCTGTTCATATCCTACTAATAAAGGATTCCAATTAACGTCACGTGTCACTTTCCCCTTTAATTTATTAATATATATATTAGATTATATCTAACTAATATTATTGATATATAATCTGTCTTTATTTATTTTTCGCTTATCTTGTTTATTTAATTTTTCTTTTCTTAACTATTTCTTTAATTTTTCCGCTGATTAATAACTATTTAATATTGAGTAAAGTACACGCATAGTCCCTATGGTTTTACAAAATTTTGGATTTAGTTCCTTGCTTTCCAAAAGTACACGGTCACACGGATGGTTTCTGTGGTTTGCACTTTGTAATGTATTTAGTTCTCAACTTTTGTCAAAAGTAAATGTATGCTTCCTGTGGTTTGCACTTTGTAACGCATTTTGTTTCTAACTTGAACCTCAGATTTGTCGGCTAGGGACTTAATGTGTTACAAAGTGCAACCACAGGGACCATCTGTGTACATTTGAAACACTAGGGACCAAATCCAGAAAAATGAAAAACCACAGCGACTGACAGTGTACTCTTTAATATTTATTCAAAGATGTAACATTTTATTACTGAACGTATAAAATTATATTTATTCAACCCATGTAATACACAGGGTTCTAACCTAGTTTGGTTATATTTATATATAGGTACCGGGGAACGAGGGGGATTTTGTATTCATAAAAGATGCATGGTACAAGAAACCTGATATATCAACGCTTCCATTCCCGACTTACTTTTCAACAGAAGATGAGGATATGAGCAGTTTGGAACCGCTGGTTGCGGATCTTGGGGATACGGATCCATTCATGGCTGCAGATTAATCGATGCACTATTTTTATTTTCGTTTTTTCTTTGCTCAAGGCTTCATAGAGATAGGTCGGTTGATTCTTGAATGTTGATGAATGTAAAAGCTGGGAAGTAGCAGCTTGGATTTTCTTTTGATAATAGAAAAGAAATGTTGAGGTATTATGGCTGGTGAAAACTATAGAACCTATTTTTGAATAAAATTTTGAAGTTTTGCTACTGGTTGTAATTTCTGTGTTGCAGAAGTGAACATTTGTGTTTTATTTTAGAAGAAAGAAATCAAGAATAGATACAATATGATCACAATTTTAGATGTATGATTGTAATGCTCTTTTTTCATAGGTTTTATAGGTTTTTGTTGTGGTCTTGTTTTTATGTTTCATAAGTTGGTGTCAATTGTGTCGGGTTGCTTAAAAAACGCGTTATAAATGGATTGTAGTAAAGTTGTAAATGGGTGCACCCAACACGCGCCCTGTATGACAAACGAGTTATAGAGTAGCTGTATGATTCTCAACACCATGAACCCATGATGCATTTTTTAACTGACATGTTTTTCTTGCTCCTATTACATCCAAACCCTAAATATTTACATCGAAATATACACGACTACTATACGAACATGTTCTTGGATCAACACGAAAAACACTTTATCAAGGCAACGGCTCTTGTGAATCTCCCAAACGCGACAAATGAAGATATGCATCTGTTCCTGCAACACAACAGAAAACAAAACGCGCACATTATCTTCAAGTCCCAACAATCTAACAATTTTCAATGTCAAAATTGATTCGATTTATCAACATACCATAGCCTTCCATGGAGATGATTTGTAGATCCCCTCCAAAATACCTAGCATACAAGCGGCTGATGGGTAGCCCGTATCCATAACCCGCCATTGTTACCACATCTGCTGATCCAACGTCTAACTGCTCATAAACTCGATCATTAGCAGTACTGTAAAGATATGTGAAAATCCGAGGTAGACCACTTCTTGCTATTCCACCACCTTCATCTGAAACCTAGTCATCAAACATACATAAAATAATAACTATGAAAACATAAATTAAAAAAAAAATAGTAATCAATAATATACAAAACGAACATACCTTGATTGTAACATCTTCTTCCCCATCAGCCACCATTATGCATATAGGCGGTGCTGGTTTGTCTGACTCCATATACCGCTCTTGGACTGCACGCAACGAATTTTTAACCAACTCAAACACCATCATATGCAAGTGTGCTGGGACATACGGGAATGTGAAACTAGGATCACCATAGATATTAACGTTTGGTGCACTGCCATACTCTCGTAAACAAACTGAGCGCGCATCTTCACTCGCATCTTTAGCTACCTGAATTGGAGACATTTTTGCGTGTATGTAACCAATACAGTTCCGTGGCTGGTTGGGATCATGAACTGCCACGTGTTGACCTGAGTTTCACCAAGATTTGAGCCACAAAACCAAGTTTAACATCCATGTCTGTGTAGTTGATTACATAGATAGGGGTGGCAGTTTCCAACATGACATGAAAATTATCAAGTTTTGGGTTGGCATATATAATTTGTTTGAGTTGGCATAGAAAAGGGTTATGTTTGAGTTGACCTGTTTAATTAAACGAGTCGTGTTTGTTTAATCTATTTAACCCGTTTGGTCAGGTCGACCCGCTAAACCTTTTAATTAAACTAGTCAACCCAATAACCCGTTTATGATCCGTTAACCCATTATTCAACCTGATTAACTCGTTTGCAACTAATTTGCCAACCAACCCTCCTATCCGTTTGAAACGTTAAGCGGGTGGTGTTCAAGTTACATCATTTTAAGTGTATTTGGGTTGCACAATTCAACCCCCCAACCCACGGCCCATCAATTCAACATGATTAACCCCCCTAGATAGATAAACAATGTTTGACACTAACCGATTAGCATTCGTATTCCGATCCTCGACATATAAAACCGATCTAAAAATCGATGAATTTCATCAAGATCCTTGTAATCCACCTTCGGATCAAGACTTTTCTTCAACTGTTGAACTCCTAGAGCCATCATAGGGACAACATTGTTATGCCTCACCTTAATCATCTTAATCATCCGCGTAAACTCCCTCTCATCGTTTGCATTCTTGATCTCCGGAAACGATCTCAGATCACGAAATGAATCCATATACCAATCCCTCACCTTAAAACCAAAACCACACACAATTAAACACAATCAAAACCCATAAACAGAACCCTAAGAAACAAATACTTGTTCTTGAACCCTCAAATTCACTGTTCTATCAAAAAAAAAAAATTGCATGTGTTTCAAGAAATGATGTCATGATCATTCAACATACCCAAATCCCAATTCTACCACAAACCCATGATAAAGATAACAACTTTTACAAAACCCACAACAGAAAAATTCAAAAAAACCAAAATCAGCACGAAATTGAGGTCAATTATATCAAACAATCTCAATTTTACCACAAACCCATGATAAAAATAACAACTCTAACAAAACCCACAACATAAAAACCCAAAATCATAACCAAACTGATGAAAACCAAACATACTTTAAGAACAGCAGGCTTTTCAGACAAGCCATAAGGAAGCGATTCGAGTTCAATTGCACGTCTAGCGATCCGAACAGGGAGTTCTCTGTGAAGAAATTGAGCGGCTAAGATCATATTACGTTCCGATTGTACGGAGCCAAAATCCAACATGCAGCGTAAACTGACACCCATTTGTTTCATGGAGCCCCATTTGTGGACCTCATCGATTAGGGTCTTGGAGAAGCTGTCGCAGAGCTTCTTGGTGGCCATGATTGATTGTGGGTTGTGATTAATATTGTTGTTTGTGATGAATTCGGCGGAGAAATTGAGGAATTTGGATTAATATTGTTGATTGAGGAATTTGGATTGTGTAGGCATGAGGGGGATTAAAGAAAGGTTTCATTTTGTTGTGTGAATTTGTGGTGTTTCAGCCGTTAAAGTTATCAAACGTAAATTGATTGTCATGAAACCGAAATGAGAGAAAATGTTTTTTTTGTTGGAGCATACGTGGTTTAAAACGCTTTTTCATGTCATAGTCAGCCACATAATAGCTTTTAGCTTCTTTTTTTAAGTGACTTGTCACAGTTAAACGGCGGTCTTAGCTAATATCTGTTCAGACTATATTGTCTTAACTGGATCCGCTCTGAGTTGGTCAGACTTGGTTACGGCGTTCCTTCGAAAACCGTACTGTCTCCACACGAGTTATCTCGCTGAAGTAACAGCCGGATGAAAACCGGAGTGCAGCTCAGGATCGAACCCCCTCGGTGGGTTTGTCACCATCATTCTCTAATATCCACCCAATATGACACACATGAGATTTGAACTTGAGTCTCAATTGAAAAACCCGAATCTCCTACCACTAGGCCACAAATCACACTAATAATTCTTAAATACTTCCTATGGTCAGACCTCTCTTTTAAGAGACAAATGTCTCTATCAAATAGGCTACCACATAGTCCTTTTAACTTTATATTTCTCTCAAATAAGTGTTAAAAGGGGTAACGGCACCCACCATTAAGGGCCCCTTTGACTAGATCGATAAAGTGTTTTAAGACGTAAAAGGCTTATGTGAAGAAGGTGTTAGCCACAGCCTATGGTGTTATCGATGGATTAAAACTTTAATCTAACCTCCAAAGCTTTTAAAAAAATAATATTTTTATTTTATAGATATATGTAAAAATATTATCTTTTTATTGTAATCTGATTTGATATTTTTGTTTGTATATTATTTTACTACTTTGTTTTGGTTAATTGCGCTTTTATACTTATTTTAATAACTTTTTTGTTATATTCCTTGTATATGATAACCATTTTACTATTACTTATGACTTACGTGACAACACGATTGAGTATGTTATCGTTTACATTTGCTTGCAATGCATAAACACAAATTACATGGGTATCAATCACTTGTCAATAAATTTATATTCGTGTCTAATTAATGGTTGGTGGAGGGTCAAAACATATAGTACATAGTTGAGATTTCGGGTATACACCTCTTTTATTTTGTAGACGTTTTGTACTTTTGCCTTTAAAAATAGATTATTTATGCGTGTATACTTTTGCCGATAACCTAATTGTTGGTTTATGGTTAATAATGTTATATAGTGCTCAATCCACTATAAAGATTGAGGAAAAGGTCGGATAAATTGAGGTGGGTTTGGAAGGTTTTGATTGTGTAGGGATTTACCCATGTGGCATTTGTTGTTAATGTGATTGCGTGTGAAGAATGGGAATCGAACAGAAAGGATTGTCATGAAGAAAAAATGAGGAAAAGTGTGTTTCGTCATGGGTACAAATATCTAATTTGATTTTTTAAGTTGTGTTTTTATATTTGTTTTTGTACATTTAAAGTTTTGAAATAATGGTTGTTACAAAAAGGTGTTGTCTGTATCCACATTGGAGATTATGTAAAATTATAAAATTTCTTTTATGATTACTTGTTATATGTATTTTTTTTTGAACGGCTGATTTTATTAAAAACAAGAAAACTATAAAAAAACATACAAACTTATAGAAAGTCAAAGGCAAGCCAATTCACCCATTCTACCGAGAACAATTTAGCTCTATTTTTTACCCAAAGATAACTAGTCGCCTTAATGTCCGCCATAAGCCTTGCAATGTCGATTCTCTTGCTTGAGAACACGAACATTTCGAAGTTTCCAAATGCCCCAACATGCTATTACCATAATAGCGTGAATGAACTTCTTCTTTGCTTCCGACCCGGATATTCCTGTGTAAACCAAGTAGATCCGTGATTGTGTAAGCATAGATAGGTGGGATTGATAACCTTGATGATACCATATGCCAAACCATTGAGCACACATAACATGATGTAAACAAATGTTCCACAGTTTCATTACCTTCGTTGCAAAGAGGGCAAAGGGTAGAAGTTATAGGTATATGTCTTTTTTCCAAGGCGCTTCTCGTGGGTAAGCGATCCAAGTTCATTCTCCAACCAAAGATGTTTACTTTACGCGGTAGCCACCTATTCCAATCAAAGATAACATTGCAGGGTACCGCATTCATACTTGATACGATCTTTCTTACCGATTTAACCGTGAAAGTCCCCAATTCTTCGGCTTGCCAAACCATTTGTCTTCGTGATTCGTGATGGATATTTGTGCCAGGATAGCACCAATCCCATTCAGCTCTGTTACTTCTGAGTTTGTTGAGGGTACTCGATGCCAATGCCACTCAATGCTATCAACTGGACCCGGTGCCCTTAGTCTGTCCTTAACCATGCACCCCTTGTATTTTTCTAAGGAGTATAGAGCTGGGAAAAGGTATTGGAATGATATATTTGATGCCCAAGTGTCCGTCCAAAATTGCACATCATTCCCGTTGCCCACAGAACCTTTTATAAGTCGATTTAAGTGGATGTTGTCTTTCTTCAGTGCAGCCTCCTTCCTAATGACATTATTCCTAACACATGATAAACCTTTTTTCGAGGGTAAGAAGTTTCCATGCTTTGGATCGAAATGAATACTTGAGATAACCTTTCTCCATAATCTTCCAGCCTCTGTCTTGTACCTCCACGCCCATTTTGCCAATAGACCGCTATTCATATCTTTTAAAGAGCCTAAGCCCAAGCCCCCATTTGCAACTGGTTCAATAACCTTTTCCCACAGTACCCAATGCATTTTGTTTGTTATATCACCCACCCCATAAAAAATCCCTTCTTAGTTTCTCCAGTTTATTTAAAACCATATTTGGAGTTTGAAACAATAAGAAATAGTATAAAGGGAGAGAGTCCAAAACCGATTTAATAAGAGTTGTCCTCCCCCAATTGATAAAGTCAAAGCTTTCCAAAGAGATAGCCTTGACTTAAAGGTGTCAATTACCGGGGTCCAATTATTACCAAGTTCATGTTTGCACCTACTTTAAGGCCAAGATAAATAAAAGGAAGTGACCCGAGATTACAGTTTAGGAGATTAGCCAATTGGATATTTTCCTCCAAAGAGATCCCCACCCCAAAAAGAGATGATTTTTGTAGATTAATTTTCAAACCCGATACGAGGTAAAAGCATCTCATTAAACGCCTGATGTTAGATGTTTTGCCTCTAGCATTCCCCCAAAATCATAACATCGTCCGCAAAAATGAGGTGTGTTAAATTAGGACCCCCATTTGGAAGTTTAATGCCTTTTATTATCCCAGCAATAGAGGCACTAAACATAAAATTGGATAGTGCCTCCATTGCCAAGATAAAGATAAAGGGGGATCATGGATCACCCTGTCTGACTCTCCTATGGCATTGAAATTCACTAGTGGGAGACCCGTTTACCAAAACAGAAGATCGAGCTGAGGAGAATATACCTTTAATCCATAGCCGCCATTTATCAGGAAAGTTCATTTGGCTAAACACTCGATCCACAAAACCCCAGTTAATTGTATCAAAAGCCTTTTCGAAATCAACTTTAAAAATCATGGCTTTTGATTTTGATTTTTTAACCCAAGAAATTATCTCATTAGCAATAAGGGGCCCATCAAGAATATTTATATTGGAAAGATAAGCCGATTGCTCTTCCGAGATCACCGAGCCAATAACCCCTTTGAGTTTGTTAGCAAGGACCTTAAAAATAACCTTGCTAATACACCTAATAAGATTGATTGGCCGGAAATCATTAAGATCCGAGGGATCATTAACTTTTGGGATAAGAGTGATAAAAGAAGAACTACACCCTTTTGATATGACCCCAGACTCATGAAAGTAAGTCATGATGTTGAAAAAATCATCCCCCAAGATATTCCAAAAGTGTTTTATAAAGGTGAAGTTGAAACTGTCGGGCTCCGGTGCTTTATCCCCGCCACAATCCCATACCGCATTTTTAACTTCGTTAAAAGAGAATGGAGAAATTAATGACATACCTTGCGCATTCGAGAGCTTCTTTAAATGATGACATGTGAAAGCGGGTTTCACCTGCATTGGATCTTTGAATTTTTCTTCAAAAACTTGCTCACCTCTGTCTTTACGACCACGGGGTCAGTCACCCATTCTCCGTTTACCATTAGCCCGTTTAAGCGACTTTTTGATATTCTGCTATTGATACAAACATGGAAAAAGACAGAATTTTCGTCACCTTCAATTGCCCATTTAACCCTTGATTTTTGCTTGATTTCTTGCAATTTATTGTCGCTTATTTCTGAGACTTTGCTCTTGTGTTTTTGCTCTTGTTATATGTAGTTGGTGACAATGTTTTAAGAGGTTGTTTCTTATTACAATCATAAATTTGTTATTATCCACTATTTTAGTGTATATGAGTTTAATGTTGATTTAATGGTGTGGGAAGTAATCAATACCATCTAGTGTTGCTAATGAGACGTGAACAGTAGATATCGAAGAATCCAAATATGATTAGTTCAATGAGTTTTTTTTTTTTTTTAACTATTATCGGATGTGAACAATGATACACAGTTAGTGGTCATATAGGTTGCGACGGTATGGGTGAAGTAGTTCTTCCCTAAAACACATGTGTAAAACACCCAAAAAAAAGTACTTTTAAGATTTTCTTAATATTTTTGTTTAAAGTAAACCCAAACTATACGATACAATAATATTCGTAGTTTGGATTAAAATTATATTTAAATAATACTCGTTAAAATATATACTTAATTACTAGTATTTTGTTTTTGCTAGTTAACCAAACATGAAATGTGATAACATTTGAATTTTGATTACCTTTTCTAGGCATCATGTACAAGAGAAGAATTTTGTACGAAGTGTAGGAGACAATCATGACCATACATTTGTTTTTCTCAATTTAAGAAAGAGAAGGGTATGATGGTCTTTTCTCCATTTAACTAGTTTCCACCTTAATTTTCAAACGGCTATAACTTTTTCATACGTTAATATTTTTTTAAAAAAAATTACACCGTATTAACGAGCATTTCATTCTCTTTAATTCGAGCAGCCTATTGCTATAGTATTCTTAAAAATAATTTATAGGACTTTAAATACCCATTACGTGATTACGTGATTTTGAATACCCAGTACCATTACGTGATTTTTGAATACCCATTACGTGATTACACATTCAACATAAATCATTACACATTCATTGTAAATTCATTACATGATTATACATTTAATATGATTTGTTATAACTAATGTTAATACAATTATGCTTATTACGTGATTACACATTCATAATAAGAACTTGATTGTTTACGCTTTATTACGTGGTTAAATCTATAATATATGACATTATGTTGCTATTATAGGTTGGTTTGGCTAATGTTTTGTATATAATTTATCCTTAATACGTGATTATACCTTAAATATTAGGTATTTCATATGATATATTATGTGTTACGTTACGTAATCACCCAGTATAGTTTCACATAAATACTATAATGAAATCATGTAATCACGAAATGCGTATTTAAAATCACGTAGTCATGTAATTTACATAGTCAACTATTGTTACGTAATTACGTAATCACTTAGCGTGGTTTCACATAAAATACTACAATGAAATCAAGTAATCACGTAATGGGTATTCAAAATCACGTAGTCACTTACTGGGTATTCAGAATCACATAATCACGTAATATGGTTTCAAAATCCTTCAAAAAAATAATTTTAAAATATAGCAATAGGCTACTCGAATTAAAGAGAATGAAATGCTCGTTAATTTGGTGAAAATTTATAAAAAAATATTAACGTATGAAAAAGTTATAGTCATTTGAAAATCAAGAGGGAAGTGAGTTTATGAGTTAACAATATTGGATCTTCCTATTTTACTATTTTCCCCACTTGTTCCCTTGTTTTTTTTGTTATGTGAATTATATATTTGGAGATCACTTAATCTCAACCATTGATCTTGCAAATCAAGGGTCAAACTTGTCTCCTATACTTCGTAGAATTCTTTTCTCTTGTAGAATAACCTCTCTCTGTGTTTCATTACGTTTTCCGTTTAATTGAATCAGAATAAACCCTAGCACTGATGATGAGTTTCATAAAAGCAAAAATGTCACACTTTAAATATGTTCTTGTTAATCAATATGTGGTGTTGAAAAATGTTTTGTTTTAACCATAAGATAACGTTGAAAATTCTAAAGTTTTGTCCTTACTTTCAATCATTGTATGATAGAATTGTTGATACGTAAAAATAAAATAAAATAAAATAATGAATATGATATGACATGGATGGATTGTATTGCTATTTATTAAAATCATTAGATGCAATTTACAAACGATGATCATTTGTAAATTGGCCACATGTCGTTTGACTATCATCTGTTGCTTACTCTTCATTCATATCACAAATTACAAGCTGGAACCTCCGCCACATATGCAAAGATCAAAAGAAATTGACAAATTATATGACTTTATTACAAGTAAATGCGAGTTACTTGAGTTTGGTTTAAAAAAAACTTAACATTACTTAAGGTTAAATGAGTTCGAGCTTAAAAATAATCTTGTTTAGTAAACAAGCTCGATCCTAAGTTCGAGCTTCACTTATCAAGCTCTAGCCAGCTCGCAAGCTAATACGAGCTCATTATGTATACTAATTTTTAGTTAAAGTATTAAATATATATTTAAATAATAATAATAATTACTATTTATAAAATTACGAAAAATAACTAAATATGTAATTATAATTAATCAATATCAATTAATATATAATAAAAAGAGCCAAGCCCTTGTCGACCTCGAGTTTTAGAAACAAAGATTAAGCCAATCTCAAGCTTTGAGAAGTTAAACAAGCTCGAGCTCGGCTCGTTTGCACTTCTAATCACACGGTTTGAATAAATATGTGTTAGGTGTTATCAGAAAACTTACTTACCAAAATGAGTTGTATTTTTAAATTATTTACCAAAATGGATTTTTTTGGAAGAATATAAAAATCCACAACCATCCACCACGGTCTTCTTATTCTTTAAATAAGGCACCACTGTTATCGCCACCAGATCAATGACTTGCCGATGGCCCAATTAAAAGAGGTTGTGTTTGCCGGAGCTTCCATAACATAAACGAGCTCGAGCCGAGTCGAGTAGCTCTGGTCGTTCGCACCACCAGTAGTAATGTATAAGTAATTGAATAAAAAACGTACATGTTATCAAAACTACCTTATTTTTTAATTGATGTTTAACGTGTGTGAATAGTAACACAAAATTATGACGATGCACATACTAGTTTTAATAGAGGTAAAATATCCATAAAAGTAAACTACACACGTTAACATGCAACCACATCTATTGTATTATATTATAGCTAGGGCAAGATACTAAATATCAATATGTGGACATGACAAATCTTGATATTTATTAATATGCAATCTATGAAAGATGATGTCGAGGGTGAATATAAAGTTAAATAATATTAAAGATGGAATTACCAAAGAATAGAGGATAATCAGAATGGGAAAATGTAACCATTTAGAATAGAATCATCAAAGGAAATCGACTCTAAATGAACGATCATGTTTATGGAATTATATTGAGAACTAGCTCAAAAACATGTGAAGTGCTAAAATGGACTAGAGCCCGATAAGGTTATTCCTATTGAAAAGTGGGCGAGAAGCTATAAGCATGCCACAAAACCGATTTCAATAAAGCAAGTTAATGTGACAGATTCATATGATACATGGTTTCTAGGTTGAGTTCCAGATTGAACAACAAACATTACGGCTTATGTACTAACAAGATCAACCATTTATAAAACTCTAAGTAGTTTCCATAACCTTTTATTTAGATCCTTTCTGTAGGTAGCTCACACATTTTACCAATTATGTTACCAAGTTTTCTATTACTAGTTTTAAGCCCTAAATTAACGGACGTCAAGATAACCCAGCGATAGAATAAATTGAATCTAGCATTCCTCATTGAAAAGTTGATTCAACCACACAACTCAACATCATAATCAATATGTAACATGAAATCATACACATCATATGAACAGACATCACACACCATGACTAAAAACCCATTACATAAAAAAAATCAAACATTCAAATGTTAAATCATCCTAAGAAAAATCACATCTAGACAACTACTAACATTTTAGCCATAAATGATAGAGAAAAGAAACCAAACATAAACATAAACATAGTTTGATAACAAAGAAACTCTTAAGCTAATAAAGATAAAACCCGTGTGGATCAAATCTTCAATCTATGATGTTTCCTTGCATTTTGGCCCTTCGATTTGCCTTAGATAAGCCATCCCAATTGTCCACATCAACCTCTGGTTCGTCCTGGTCTATTTATATGCAATTTAGGGTTTTTGTAACTAAGATACGATTCGTACCCCTTTTGCGAGTACGGGTCATACCCATCAATAACGGGCTGCCATTAGAGTTTTGACCTTTTTCCTTGTCGGTTAATGGTATGATCCATACTAGTCCAGTCGTGCCTGTTTTGTTAAAAAAAATTACAAGGTAATTTAGTGATCAAACTTACGATGAAAGCCTTCAATCCCTAGAGATCTCCGACATAAAACCTTGGAAGGTGACAATTGTTGCTTGAACATCAGTCAAAATTGGGCCTCCGAAATCCAACCCGGATTGCAAAACCGGACCCTTTTCAACTTAATGAAAAACAAGAATTTTATTTAATTTTTATAAATTTTAGTATTCTATTAAATAATTATCGTCACATATCGTGTACGGTTAAAAAGGGACTTAAAACGTCGATGTTATCAAGCAACTCAGTTAGTTCGGTGTTTTATATTAGCCAAACAATAACAGAGTTAACAATGCTAGTTTTAAGTTAAGGGGGTTGATTTTGTAATTAACGGAAACTATAAATAAGCAAGTCAACTAACTCGGTTAGTTAACCCAGTTAACTCGGTAGTTATTTAAATAAGAAAGTTAATTAATTAGGTTAGCTGCTAGGTAAACTTTATAAAAGAAAATACACTAAGTTAGTGTAGTATAAGATTGGTACATGGAAATTTTGCGAATTTTCGGATGTGTTATGGATTTATTATGAATTTTAATATATTATTATATTAATTTATAAATTATGGGAGAAATACTAAATTATGATAATATTATATACCAAGTTATGTAATCTGAATATTTTCAGTAATTCATTAAATGTGGAATTTAAATAAATACATTTATATTTAATCATGTAATTGATCATAATATATAGTTTGTTTAAATTGAAAAAAAACCAGATATATTATTTTTGTAAAAAAGACTAGATTATTATTACACAAAAAATACCCTAGTGACCAAAATAATAATCACATTTATTTAGTAATAAATGCCTGGTGGATATAATTTATTTATTGGTCTACTTAAAATTTGTCAAAAAAATATAATAATATTTACTTATACAATATGGTATTAGGGTTAGGATCAAGAAAAAACCACCCCGAGTTGTGATAACTTAGAGAACTCGATCTTCCCGTGCGAGTTTCGACCCCATTTTTTCACACCCATAGATTAAAATGTTAGAAAACACTGCCGTAAAAAAAATCTAAGAATTTTTTTTTCCAAAGGGGTGTTTTCGGTCTCTTACAAGCGGTTGTAAAAAGTTATGACATAAGCATGACATCACATTTTACAGCATTTACGGTTGCCGTGTATATATATATATGTGTGTGTGTGTGTGTTGGAAAAGTTGATTTTTTAGATTTTTGGTAAAATTTTTATTTAAGGCCGAGTTCTCTAAGTTCTCACAACTTGTATGAGTTTTCATTTTACCCTAACCCTATGGTATTATTTAATTATAATGGGGTATTTAATGGTTTAGCAGATGGTTACGAAAATGTAATTGTTTGTTTTTGTTAGAAAAGTTTTATAAGAAAACCTAAGGCATTAAAATACATAATTAAACTTAGATTTAATTCCCATTAAAATAATAAATCCTAAACAAAGGTACATCACATATACATAATCATAAAATTTAACTTATGATGGTTAAGAATACTTTTATATTAAATTTTTAAAAATAACATTTTATACAAAAATCCTCAAATCAAGAACCCGAATCACTAGGCCCATTCTATCGTGATGTTTGTTTAAAATACTTGATATATTTATTTTAGGGTGATTTGGTCGTTTGCGTAATCTCGTGTACTCGTATAGTAATTCTCGTGGATTAACCCTTCACAACCAGTGAGTAATCTCTTCCATTTTTCCCTTTTTAATTTTACAAATTTTGGGGTGCATCATATTATACAAATTTCCAAATTATATTACCTTTAGCATGCTATTTTCAAAGTCTTAATATGTGGATGTCTCTATGTGTTTTCCTTTATTCTATATGCTATGTCTTGTTAGTCTATTGCTTGCTACCGTGTCATGTGGATCCACGGCTGACTAGGTTTTCCACGACTATGGGTTGTAGCCTAGTATCGACACCAGTATTAGACTCGCTCTTCAGGGCTTGAGACTAATGCACAATACAGTCTTGTGTCTTATATTTAGTTTGTTTAGTATAGTAGATTTGTTTTGTGCATTCTTGTTTGGTATATATGGATACGTTGGCTATGTTGTTGATATGAGATAATTTACATACAAACCTTGAGGTGCATGTTAAAGATATTTTTTTTAAATAAATATAAAATTGTTTTCTATAAAATGAGGAAATTGCTCACCAACATATTTGTTGACTCAAAAATATATTTTTTCTAACGTGGTGCAGGTAATCAAGGTTGATAAACAACTGATGGTGACACATAGCATAGGCCTTAGGAAAATAAATCGAAATCTTATGTTATGTTTTGTTTTAAAACAATGTATGAACAATTTTGATTATTATATGTTATGTGATAATTTAACTGGATGTGCATTCAATATTGTAACAACGATTAGTTGTCATGAGCTATGGGCAATAATCATGCCCTGTACCATTCTACTGCAGGTCGAGATGTGACAGATTGGTATCAGAGCAATGACTATAGGGAACTATGTTTAGGTTATTAGAGCCTTAGACTTAGACAATAGTTGATTAGGTACCTTATGTGCTTCCTTGTTAATGTCTTAGCTAAAAAAAATTAAAGTGCACATGATTTAAATTTTCTAATGTCATACACATATACATGTGAGCACATTTAATTGTTATATGCTAAGTATTATATGCCTTAAATGATAATATGTGCTTTATTATTAAACCATAGTTTATTATTTCTCTTTCCTTGTCACGACGCACACACCTTATACTATATACTAATATCCAATATTCTAACTCTTATTCCTATCTATCAAAGGTCTTAGATCAAGATATTTTCTCTTAATGCATTTCAAATATTCTTGGGTTTGAATTTATTTTTGAGTTTTGGATTTCAATTAATATTTATTTCTCGTCAAAGTGAGTTCTTATGACGGACACACAATAACTGGAAGGGTTACGTACCGGTAGTCGAGACATCTTGTCTAGGCTGGCATTCGTATAAATCCAATTAATGGACCAGTTTGCCTACCTGGGGACTAAGGATGAGAGTACCGATACCTATTAGGCCAAAGCATGTCACACCAAACGTCATGTGAACTAACAACACTTTGATACGTCAAAGGTGTCCGTGTTAATACATGGATACATCCCAAACATCGTTTTACAACACCCTAAAACTTGATTTATTTATTAATTCATGATTTTCTTCAGGTTAAGTTGTATGTCAACGGGAAAACATATGATGACCATGCGAAAGCTCGGTAATTGCGGGTGCACACGTAATTACGAAAGTGACGCACAAAAGTCATACTAAACCCTATCATGTGCCAAACCTATGGTTTTCAATATTTTATGATGAAGTACTATTTTATCATAAGTTTATTATTTTCTTATATTTCTTGTGGTTAGTATAACGTTCATCTACAAACCACCGGAATAAATCCTTAGTCATTCCACGAGATTCTAATGATTTTTCTTTAAACAAATCACCCCATCATGTTGTACTAATCAAAGGGTTAGACTTTTGCTACCCTTTGATACTCCATAATATTTTCATGTGATTTGTATTCTTGAATCATGAATTTTCCCTAAATTCCATGATTTCACACATCCATGAATCCCAACCATTTGTGTAACATTCGTCGAAAAACGGGTTTCAAAACCCGCTTCGTTTAATAACCAAGTATTCAGTTATAAATTTTCGTTGCATATTTATTGTTCAGATAATTTTAAATAATACATAATTAATAAACATTTTAAAATATAAAAACCAAAATTAATAAATAATAATAATAAGTGAATAAAAAATAAAATGGAGTCGCCGGGTCTCGAACCCGGGTCTCCCGCAAACACAAACACACAACACACCACTCCGCCACACACTTCACTTGTGTCAAATACAGAAACAAATAACATTTAAAGTAAAACCCGAAAGTCAAAACCGGTAATCAGCGCGCCCAGAACTCGCAGTCGCCGGAAAAACCGAGATTTCCGTAATTGTGACTGTTTTCCTTTGACTAAAACGCGTAAACTGATTCCGACATCAGTTATAACCGATGCCTAACAATCAATTTCAGTCATAACCGTCGGAAACCTTTGACCACAAATCATGACCCAAATTCGAACCCAATTCAGCCTGTTCTTCCTTATAAATACCCACTCAAACATCTTATAAACCTTTCGCTCAGAACCGCACTCTCTTTCAAAGCTTTATTCCTTCCAAAGATCGTCGCCGGAGATTTTCATTTTCGCCGGAATATCGCCGGAATCGCTGATCAGAAAACCGCATTCATTCTTCAGACGGTATAATTGTCTAAACCTTCTTGCTATCTCTTGATTAATAATCTAATTGCTCAACACAATAATCGAAACTGTTAAAACAGTCCATTCAGCCGGAAATCGCAAATCAGAGCCGACGAACTTGCCGGAAATCTGAAGAAAACTCTCCGTCTTGGTATATCATATTCCTTAATCTTTATTTTCCTATTCCATTTCAATTGATTATAAGGTTGTTGGTCGAATAAGCAAAGACAGTCGGGTTCACTGTTCTGCATTCTTCTTAATGAAGAAGACGAACTTTAAATTGTACATTAATGTAATTAAAATCGGGTATTTAACCGAGTTAGATACACAGTCAAGCGGTGGACTGTGTGCAAATACAAAACACACGTCCCGGGTTCGAATCGCACACGTTACCGACTTTCAGAAATAAAACCAACATTTTTAAAACCTAATCAGATCAAGTCACAGTATATACATAAGAGGAATATAATCCAGTAGTTAAACATATTAAACACACAGCCCAACTGGTTGGGCTGTGCGCACTCGAACCGAAGGTCCCGAGTTCGACTCCGGGTCTCTGCAACCGATTCGGCCATATTATAACATTTTTAATAAAGACTAAATATGGTTAGAGTCAGTTAGTATATAAATATAATTAAAACCAAGAATATTTCGGGTTAGACACGTAGCTCAGTTGGTAGAGCTGCGTGCACGTATACGAGAGGTCCCGAGTTCGAACCTCACTCACCGCATAGAATAAACATAGTCTGACCGGTCAGACCCGATCAACCCTGACAAGTCAACCCAAATTTTTATTTACTATTTTCTTTTTAGTTATTTATTTAATTGAAAAATTTATTTAAAATACTTAAAAATAGGGTTTTTAAAGTTAGAAAATTTCATTAAACTCACAAAAATAAATCTAAAAATCTCATAAAGAGCACTAATTAAAAACATTAATCTCAAATAAAATTTATTTATTTATCGAATCATTTCATTATTATTTAGGTTAGTTTTTCCCTCGTCGGTTGAATCGTAAACTCGTGCGCATTCATCATCATCAAAGAACGCTCCCACGGTGAGTGAATCTCTACCAATTCCCCGTTTTAATCATATTTTGGGGTGTATCATGTGTCGTACCATCCTTTTATTTTATTTAAACACTTGTGCATACATCATATCCGTGATCAAATGTGTATCAATTATTGTGTGAATTGTATGTAGATTGAATTTCATCATTTCAGTGCACGCATTTCATTAGGCCTATCAGTTCCCCGTGGGATACGGGTTGAGCATCAGGAGCCTCATTTGATCGTTTGATTGAGACTTGATCTCAAATAAATCATCATCTCATGTCTTATACTCATCCAAAGTGGTTTGTGTTTGTTTACATATATGTTTGTTCACATGTGATTAATGCACGAATTTTCCTTATTTAATAAAACAAGAAATCAGTTAAAATGTTTTATCAAGGTTCACTCGCCAACTTTTGTTGACCCAAAATCTCCCCCATTTTATACATGATACATGTGATCCAGCTGAGACAGGAAACACTTGGAAGGCCTAGAAGAATAAACAAGTTTGTGCTTGGGAATAATTATGTAATTTCATTTTTCTTTGTAATTATATGAATTTTGTTTTGGATATTTAAGTTGTAATATGAATTTAATAAATATGAAACATCTTATTAAATATCATGAGCTTTGGTGATAACCCAATTATGCCCCGACTTTTATTCCGTTGCGGGTCGGGGTGTGACAGATTGGTATCAGAGCTTGTGACTATAGGGATATAGGATAGGTTATTAGACCCTTAGAGCCTATACTATAGTTGATTAAATTTTAAATTGTTTATGCGTTACATGCAAAATTCATGATGTTTATAGGTTTCATGTTTATTTTCACACTCAATGTTATGCAAGCACGCTCACAATACATGTTATTATGCAATGCTCATCATAAATCATATCCTCATAACATATAATATCCATGAGAGCACACACCTCAGGATTCCCATGATTATTGCAATGATTTTTGTATTTTTCAAATCACATCAAAGTGAGTTCTCATGACGGGCATGTAGTAACTGGAAGGGTACGAGTACCGGTAGTCGAAACGTCCTGTCTAGGCTTGGCATTCGTATAAATCCAAAATAAAGGACCAGTTTGCCTACCTGGGGACTAACGATGAGAGTACGAAGGACCTATTAGGCCAAAGCATAACGTCGTGTGAGCTAACCCCACTTTGAGTTGTCATTGTGTCTACACCTGGACACCCTCCTACCATACATCTCGCAATCATATTTTACGATTTTCATTCGGGTGGTGCGAGTGTTAATCCGCCGACACCAATGTGAATCCTACCAAGCCCAATAGTCATGGGGGCCCACATGACTACACAGGCGATGGTATGGGGGACATTGGAGGCCCAAACATGAGCAAACCCAAGACATCCTATGGATGTAGTTAAATTATTGTCAGTTATGTTTTTTTTTTCATTCTTTTTACGACACATGACACCTAGAAAATTCTTAAACTCACAATCTTCCTATATATGTTCCTGTAGATGTCGGCTAGGCAACTACGTGGAGGAAAAAAGTCAGGAAAGTCAAGTGAACGCTTGGCCACACAAATTGCTAAACAAATGGCCGCAGTACTTCCTGACATCGTACTTCAAGTTCAACAAGCTCTCACCGCTAATCCCATCAACACTCCCAACCAAGAAGACCAGAGCATCGCCAACCCTCCTTCCAAAACCCCCAAGTGCACCTACAAACACTTCAAATCTTGCGATCCCCCAAGTATGAAGGGACCGAAGGTGTTACCGCCCTCCTTCACTGGTTTGAAGAAATGGAAAACACTTTCCTCAATTGCGATTGTCCCGAGGACCGTAAGGTACGTTATGCAACTGGAAGACTGTTTGGGGTAGCCCTTACCTGGTGGAACACGGAAAAGGGTAAGCGAGGGGTTGAAGATGCCATGGCCTTAACATGGGAAGAGTTAAGGGAACTCATGACAAGACGCTTCTGTCCAAGAAGCGAAATCAAAAAGCTGGAAGACGAATTCCACACACTGAAACAAAAGGAAGGAGATCACACTTCCTATAATAAGAGATTTCTCGAGCTGAACCAGATGATCCCAAATTTGTTCACCCCTTTGTACCGCTTAGTTGAACACTACATTCAAGGCCTCCCCTCGAAAATTCAAGATTCGGTTTTAAGCACATACCCTGCAACGCTTGAAGCCGCAATGGAGTTAGCTACAGAACTCACTGAAAATCGCATTCGAAACGGCAAGTTCAAGGATGAAAAGAAGAAAGCACCCATAGAGACCCCAACTACAAACCACCCAGTCTCATCCTCAAAGTTTGTTGGTAAGAGGAAGCGAAATGGCAAGAATTTTACTGTCACTCAAACCAACCCACCTATCACTATTGCACCAATCACCCAAATTGCTCCTCCAGCTGCACCATTCAAAAAGCCATATACTGGCCCACACCCAAAATGCAACCGATGTCAATACCATCACCCTCCCGAAAACCCCTGCCAACATTGCACAAGCTGTGGCCGTGCAGGTCACACCATGCAAACCTGCCGTACCCTTCAACGAATGAACCGCAATCAACCTCAAACCCAAACCCAAGATCAGATAGTGGGTCAAGCCCAACAACCCTTACTTCTACCACCTGCACCACACGCAGCCCAAACTTACTACCAACCCAACTACCCCATGATGCAACCCATGCGAGCTTGTTTCAACTGTGGGGACCCAAACCACTTCAGGAACACATATCCGCGCCTAGTGAACATTATCCATGCCCAAGCTCACGCAAACCCGGTAAACCAAGCTAACCAAGCTCCCCCACCTGCCAGAGGGAGAGCTTTCAATATCAATGCCAACCAAGCCAGGGCTGACAACAACGTGGTCAACGGTACGTTTCTCATCAATGGTAGTTATGCATCCATATTATTCGATACTGGTGCGGATAAGAGCTTTGTGTCCTTAGAGTTTGAACCTATCCTCGACCAACCTCGTGTTAATCTCATCGAATCTCTAACGGTGGAAGTTGCTGACGGGAAACCCGTTTCATTAAATTCTATTATACGCAATTGTACTCTCACCCTAAACGATCACGATTTTCCAATTGACCTTATTCCTATGAAGTTGGGAAGTTTCGATGTTATAATCGGTATGGACTGGCTCAGCCAGCATCACGCTGAAGTGGTTTGCCACGAAAAGTTTCTTCGCATTCCTCTCGCTGACGGCCAGGCACTGCGTAATTTTGGGGAAACCCCTTCAAAAGGACTCAAATTAATGTCCTGCCTCTAAGCCCGAAGATATCTCCGCAAGAACTATGTCGCATTCCTAACTCACGTCTCAAAAAGGGAAACAAGGAGAGAAAACTTGAAGATATCCCAGTTGTGAGAGAATTCCCACAAGTCTTTCCCGACGACATTTCAGGACTTCCTCCAGTGAGAGAAGTCGAATTTCGCATCGATCTTATGCCTGGCGCTACACCAGTCGCAAAATCTCCTTATAGGTTAGCCCCATCCGAAATGCAAGAGCTGGCCAGTCAACTGCAAGAGCTGACTGACAAAGGATTCATACGTCCTAGCTCATCGCCTTGGGGTGCACCTGTTCTCTTTGTGAAGAAGAAAGATGGAACGTTTCACATGTGCATTGATTATAGAGAACTCAACAAGTTAACGGTTAAAAATCGCTATCCACTACCTCGCATTGATGACCTCCTAGATCAACTTCAGGGCGCCACCTGCTTTTCAAAAATCAACCTTTGTTCTGGTTATCATAAGCTCAGAGTGCACGAAGAAGATATCCCAAAAACCGCTTTTCGGACTCGTTATGGTCATTACGAGTTCATGGTCATGCCTTTCGGTTTAACGAACACCCCCGCTGTCTTCATGGATTTAATGAATAGAGTATGCAAACCCTACCTCGACCGTTTCGTCATAGTCTTCATCAATGACATTCTTATCTACTCCAAATCTAAATCCGATCATGAGCGACACCTTCGACTCATCCTTACACTCTTAAGGACTGAAACGCTTTACGCTAAATTCTCAAAGTGCGAATTCTGGTTAGGAGAAGTACAATTCCTTGGACATGTCGTCAATGACAAGGGAATTCATGTCGATCCTTCAAAAATCAAGGCAGTGCAGGAATGGCAAGCGCCACGTACCCCTACCGAAGTAAGGTCATTTCTTGGTTTGGCTGGTTACTATCGACGCTTCATCGCCAATTTTTCCCGTATTGCTGGACCACTCACGGCCTTGACTCATAAAGGAAAACCCTTCATATGGGGACCTAAACAAGAGGAGGCCTTCCAAACTCTAAAGCAAAAACTTTGTGACACACCTATCCTCACACTCCCTGAGGGTTGCGATGACTTTGTGGTATATTGCGACGCATCAGGGCAAGGGCTAGGCTGTGTATTGATGCAAAGAGGAAAAGTGATAGCCTATGCCTCTAGGCAACTAAAGGTTCACGAGAAGAATTACACCACCCACGACCTGGAACTTGGAGCCGTTGTGTTCGCTCTCAAGATATGAAGACATTACCTCTACGGTACTAAGTGTGAAATATACACTGACCACAAGAGTCTCCAACATATCTTCAACCAAAAGGAGTTGAATATGAGGCAACGAAGATGGGTCGAACTTCTCAACGACTACGACTGTGAAATTAGGTATCATCCTGGCAAGGCAAACGTGGTGGCCGATGCGCTCAGTCGAAAAGGTTATGCGAACTCCATTCGCCTTCTATGTTCGCAAATCATAACCGACATCAAAGATCGAATCCGGGCAGCTCAACATGTTTCTGTAACAGAAAATGACGTACGGGATGAGCTGTCATGTGGAGCTGAACTAAAAATCGAAACCAAATCTGACAGTATTCTATACTATTTAAACCGCATATGGATTCCTGATCGCGATAACCTTCGTGATTTCCTCATGAATAAGGCGCACAAAACACGATACTCTATACACCCAGGAGCCGACAAGATGTATCAAGACTTACGATACACCTACTGGTGGCCTGGCATGAAAAAGGATATCGCCGTCTTTGTTTCCAAGTACCTTACCTGTTCCAAAGTAAAAGCTGAACATCAAAGACCTTCAGGACTTCTAGTACAACCCGAAATACCTGTATGGAAGTGGGAAAACATAACCATGGATTTCATTACTGGGTTACCTCGCACCTCCAGTGGGTATGACACCATATGGGTAATAATTGATCGTCTTACAAAGTCATCTCACTTCATCCCGATTCGCGAGGACTTCAAGAACGAGAAGTTAGCTCGTATCTACATCAGCGAGATCGTAAGCCGTCATGGTGTACCATTAAGCATCATTTCAGACCGTGATGGTCGTTTCACTTCACGAACATGGCGAGCCGTACAAACCGCCTTGGGTACACGATTAGACCTCAGTACCGCTTTTCATCCTCAAACTGATGCTCAATCTGAATGCACCATCCAAACCCTTGAAGACATGCTGCGAGCATGTGTCATAGACTTCAAAGGGAACTGGGACGCTCACCTACTATTAGTGGAATTTTCGTACAACAATAGCTATCATTCAAGTATCGGCATGGCTCCTTTCGAAGCTTTATATGGTCGTAAGTGCCGATCTCCAGTATGTTGGCATGAAATTGGGGAAGCGCAAATCACCGGCCCGGAATTAATTCAAGAAACAACCGACAAAATCCTCCAAATTCGAAACAATCTTCTAGCGGCTCAAAGTCGTCAAAAGAGTTATGCAGACAAACGACGAAAGCCCTTGGAGTTTGACATTGGTGATCAAGTACTTTTAAAAGTATCACCGTGGAAGGGAGTGGTTCGTTTTGGCCAGAAGGGCAAGCTAGCACCACGCTACGTAGGACCTTTCAAGATACTCGAAAGAGTAGGTCCTGTAGCATACAAGCTTGACCTACCAGAAGAGCTCAACATAATTCATCTAACATTCCACGTATCAAACTTGAAAAAGTGCCTTGCCGATGAAAACCTCCACATTCCTCTAGAAGACATTCAAGTCGATGAATTGATGCACTTCGTTGAAAGACCAGTAGAAATCATGGACTTCGGTGAGAAGCGTTTAAGGCGAAGTCGTATTCCAATTGTCAGGGTACGTTGGGAGTCGAAACGAGGACCCGAGTTTACTTGGGAACGTGAAGACTCAATGTGCGAAAAATACCCGCATCTCTTTCCAGTTACCACTACTACTTAAATTTCGGGACGAAATTCCTAAAAGTAGGGGATACTATAACATTCGTCGAAAAACAGGTTTCAAAACCCGCTTCGTTTAATAACCAAGTATTCAGTTATAAATTTTCGTTGCGTATTTATTGTTCAGATAATTTTAAATAATACATAATTAATAAACATTTTAAAATATAAAAACCAAAATTAATAAATAATAATAATAAGTGAATAAAAAATAAAATGGAGTCGCCGGGTCTCGAACCCGGGTCTCCCGCAAACACAAACACACAACACACCACTCCGCTACACACTTCACTTGTGTCAAATACAGAAACAAATAACATTTAAAGTAAAACCCGAAAGTCAAAACCGGTAATCAGCGCGCCCAGAACTCGCAGTCGCCGGAAAAACCGAGATTTCCGCAATTGTGACTGTTTTCCTTTGACTAAAACGCATAAACTGATTCCGACATCAGTTATAACCGATGCCTAACAATCAATTTCAGTCATAACCGTCGGAAACCTTTGACCGCGAATCATGACCCAAATTCGAACCCAATTCAGCCTGTTCTTCTTTATAAATACCCACTCAAACATCTTATAAACCTTTCGCTCAGAACCGCACTCTCTTTCAAAGCTTTATTCCTTCCAAAGCTCGTCGCCGGAGATTTTCATTTTCGCCGGAATATCGCCGGAATCGCTGATCAGAAAACCGCATTCATTCTTCAGACGGTATAATTGTTTAAAGCTTCTTGCTATCTCTTGATTAATAATCTAATTGCTCAACACAATAATCGAAACTGTTAAAACAGTTCATTCAGCCGGAAATCGCAAATCAGAGCCGACGAACTTGCCGGAAATCTGAAGAAAACTCTCCGTCTTGGTATATCATATTCCTTAATCTTTATTTCCTATTCCATTTCAATTGATTATAAGGTTGTTGGTCGAATAAGCAAAGACAGTCGGGTTCACTGTTCTGCATTCTTCTTAATGAAGAAGACGAACTTTAAATTGTATATTAATGTAACTAAAATCGGGTATTTAACCGGGTTAGATACACAGTCCAGTGGTGGACTGTGTGCAAATACAAAACACACGTCCCGGGTTCGAATCGCACACGTTACCGACTTTCAGAATTAAAACCAACATTTTTAAAACCTAATCAGATCAAGTCACAGTATATACATAAGAGGAATATAATCGAGTAGTTAAACAGATTAGACACACAGCCCAACTGGTTGGGCTGTGCGCACTCGAACCGAAGGTCCCAAGTTCGACTCCGGGTCTCTGCAACCGGTTCGGCCATATTATAACATTTTTAAAAAAGACTAAATATGGTTAGAGTCAGTTAGTATATAAATATAATTAAAACCAAGAATATTTCGTGTTAGACACGTAGCTCAGTTGGTAGAGCTGCGTGCACGTATACGAGAGGTCCCGAGTTCGAACCTCACTCATCGCATAGAATAAACATAGTCTGACCGGTCAGACCCGGTCAACCCTGACAAGTCAACCCAAATTTTTATTTACTATTTTCTTTTTATTTATTTATTTAATTGAAAATTTTATTTAAAATACTTAAAAATAGGGTTTTTAAAGTTAGAAAATTTCCTTAAACTCACAAAAATAAATCTAAAAATCTCATTAAGAGCACTAATTAAAAACATTAATCTCAAATAAAATTTATTTATTTATCGAATCATTTCGTTATTATTTAGGTTAGTTTTTCCCTCGTCGGTTGAATCGTAAACTCGTGCGCATTCATCATCATCAAAGAACGCTCCCACGGTGAGTGAATCTCTACCAATTCCCCATTTTAATCATATTTTGGGGTGTATCATGTGTCGTACTATCCTTTTATTTTATTTAAACACTTGTGCATACATCATATCCGTGATCAAATGTGTACAATTATTGTGTGAATTGTATGTAGATTGAATTTCATCATTTCAGTGCACGCATTTCATTAGGCCCATCAGTTCCCCGTGGGATACGGGTTGAGCATCAGGAGCCTCATTAGATCGGCTCCGTTTGATTGAGCCTTGATCTCAAATACATCATCATATCATGTCTTATACTCATCCAAAGTGGTTTGTGTTTGTTTACATATATGTTTGTTCACATGTGATTAATGCACGAATTTCCTTATTTAATAAAACAAGAAATCAGTTAAAATGTTTTATCAAGGTTCACTCGCCAACTTTTGTTGACCCAAAATCTCCCCCATTTTACACATGATACAGGTGATCCAGCTGAGACAGAAAACACTTAGGAAGGCCTAGAAGAATAAACAAGTTTGTGCTTGGGAATAATTATGTAGTTTCATTTTTCTTTGTAATTGTATGAATTTTGTTTTGGATATTTAAGTTGTAATATGAATTTAATAAATATGAAACATCTTAATAAATATCATGAGCTTTGGTAATAACCCAATTATGCCCCGACTTTTATTCCGCTGCGGGTCGGGGTGTGACAATTTGACCATCTACTCTCATTATGGGTTGTACATCTTACTTATGTTGTCTCTCGCAAATGCCGCCTTATCGTCGCCGTCATCGTCAACCAAGGATTTCTAACCGCCGAATGGCAGCTTTAATAACTGAACAAATGACCACAAGTATTCCTACTATAGTCGTTCAAGTTCAACAGGTACTCAATGCCCACGCCCCCATGAATCAAATTGAAGAGCTGAAGCTGGCCCGTCTTCACATGATGACAACCACCAGAGGAGTGAAACCAACCACGATTACGCGATACCAGTTGTTCTGCTAAACCAAGTTGCCCCTAACCCTCCACCAGACAGGATACCTTATCGGGGACATTTTACACAGTGCCCCACTTGTCGAAAACATCACCCAGTCAACTCTCTGTGTCGCCTTTGCACTTATTGTGGACTTTATGGTCACTTAACCAACGCTTGTCGGCGCTATAACCCTCAAACTGAACCACCAATGGCACCATTCAATGTACAACATGTGACACCCCCATTTGACCAAGCAAACACCCACCTTATGATCCAATCGTATGTCTAACCAGGTGCTCCACTCATGGATTAACCGACTGAACTTTATGACATCCAACTCATTCCTTATGATCAAGCTGGTCAAACCGATCCAGGGAACCATAATAACTAGAAGGCACGCGAACGAACACTCATCTAGATCCAAGACAACCATGACGCGGTCAAAAGCACGACAAATTTTTTGATGTGATGAGTCATTACAAATAAAACGTTTTGAGTTTAGTTTTGTATGAAGTAGTTTGATACTAATAAACATTGTTACGAATTTTTCGAACGCAAGTGTAATGGTGTGATCTTTGGTAATATGTTTTAAATTTTAATGAGTCGTCCATTACGACTTAATAGTCACAACCTTAATCACTTTCGTAACCGGTGCCTAGAGTTCGCCAAATTTGAGTTGAGGGGAGGGCACATGGTGACGATAAATTTTTTCTGACCTCAACAATTGGTTATATATATATATTGATTTTTTTTACTTCTGGTCAAAAGTATTTACCCTGAAGCTTAATGAAAAATATTTTAATAAATAAACCAAGTTGCTTTTGTACATAGGAAATTTAAAGTACTAATGTTTTACACTCGATTAAGTGTAAAAACAGTTAACAAAACGAAATAGACAGGTGCGAAAATCAATTCTAATCAATCATATGGCTTCAATTTGACTTTTGCTCCGTGAATTGACCATCAATTTTGATGAAAACGTGTTTGCACCTTCATTTTTACGTCTAAAACACAAAATCATGAGCTTAGGTGATTCAATCGACGGTTAGTTCGATTGAATCGGGACCATAGCTCTGATACCAATTGAAATTTCAGGATCCGGTGTGTTTAGACGGAAGTTTAGATAAGATAAGACTAATTCGGTAGAAGTATCGGGATAATAAGCATAAGTAGAAGCTTTCATTCCATACCGAAAGAGTATACATCATTTGGCAAGCCGGAGAGAGCATCAACACATCTTTCCAGCTTGAATCCCTTTCACATGGGATCTCTCAAACTTAACTAGTCCTATGCGCATGCGCTCCTTTATATACGAACATCCAAGAGCATGAGCTCATGCGCACGGTTGAGTTAAGGGCTCATATGCACGTATGAGTCAGCGTGCGTATGAGTCCTATCTTTACAATTTCACACATTCAATCCTACACTATTCAACACACGCTCTATCTAACCTATTCGCACAGTAGGAGACACACATAATATGCACCAACATGGATAAAATTGGCAAAAACAAATATAAATGAAAGTGTTGGGGTCTCATGGGAGAAAAAAATTATTTGGACTAAAGTGACATTTAGCCAAACCACAGGGACTAAAATGACAATTTACTCCTTTTAAAATATAGTGTTTTATAAAATTATGTATATACTATTAAGATGAGCTTATTTTTTTCTATGTTTTGACCTAAGTTTCACTAAAAACGATCAGGGTCAATTATATATATATATATATATATATATATTATATAATTATTATTAAACAATATCTTATAATACTAAATACTCGTCTAGATATATCATAGTTCAAATGACCATACTCGTGTAACAATATATGAAATATAAATTTTACATATTTTTGTTTTTGTCTACAAAACACGGTGTTACACTAAGCACCATGGCCACACCTACCACTGCCACAACACAACCACAACAACTGTCATTACCACAACCACCCACCACCACAACATTGTCTTCAACACCAAGGTTGCCACCAACACTGTCGCTGCCACCAACTACCATTGTTAGCACTAGTCCTATTGCCCTACCACATTCAACTTCTTTACCATTTATAATTATTAATTGTTTATATATGTTAAATGACAACATTTGGAGGAATAGTAACCTAGTTTAGGAATGGTAAACCATTTTTTTTTTTCTATTTTGTGTTTTAAAAAAACTTTAAGATAACTTTGATATTTTATAATTTTAGTTTAGTTTTTACACTTTTTCCTGGATTTTGTTGTCGTTCGGTTGCTAATTAGCATGATGTTTGGTAGTCATACTTGGTACCTCAGGTTTTTTAACATATCGACTTTCTAATACGTGTCGATATAAATTCAACTTCGTTTACATTTTACGTCACGTTAGTAACTTAGTGTTAAAAGTTCGTGTTTTTACTTTACGTTTTTCCTAATTTTGGTCGTCGTTTGTTTGTTACTTAGCTTGATTTTACGCCCCCTGTAACGCTGGTAGCATGGTTTTACGCCACCTCACTGTAACGCGGGGGCTTAAAACTAGTTTTAACAAATAGTTAGCACTAGCCCCATTGCCCCACCACATTCCAACTCCTTTACCAATTTCAACAAATCATGCATGAATAATTTTGATTTATTTGTTAAGAAAATGCATTACAAATTAAATCATGTTGAAAATATTCATTTCCTTCAAATACCAATCAAACAATTTGGAGTTTTATATATGATTCCTTCAAATTTAAATTACTTTTTAAGAAACTATGTAAACCAAATACCCGTAGATGTTAACCAGAATGTTCTAACCCCTCTTATGCTACACATTTACACATATAGCTAGCTTGTGCACTCATGTATGACAAAAATATATGCATCGACACTTAAATCCTTATAAAATGTCTTGTAACGTTTCACATTTCTGTACTTTCCTTATTTAACTCGTAATTCTATATTTAGAAACTTGTAATCACATCATATTTGTATTTCATTTCAAATCTTGTAATCCGGGGTTTTAATCATAATGGAAATTCATTTTATACATATACGTGACACATACTTATGTTATATATAATCAACGTTGAACAGATTATTATACGCAAAACCGAGCCTCGACATACGTTGAAATATTAATCATACATGCATGATACTCATACAATACCTTGATACACTTTAAATAACTAAAAATGGGCTAAAATACAAGAAAATGGCATGAAATGATAAACATATCAAAGTTGGCTAATTTGTAATAAAACAAACTTTCGGATGAAAAGGAGCTTCTCGCAGGGCAAGCCATTAGCCCTTTCACACCACGAGTGACGAGAAGCCTTGATCCGCAGAAAGTTGTTTCCACCTCTTGCATTGGCCAACTTTCCCACCTCCTTATTCACCCATCACTTCATAACTTCTTCACCCATCACTTCATAACTTCATTTAAACCCAAACCCTAATCCACCAGTATAAAACCGAACCTCCTACTCCTCCTTTTCACTTTTCCAACTCTCAAAACACTCTCAAAGTACTGAAAATATTAAGTTGAAGGCAAAATCTTCTAAATCCAAAAGTGAGCTGTCATCTCACTTTTCTTCAAGTTTATTCACTTCTTCTTCTTCTTGAAATCTTGGAACACCTCTAGG
The DNA here is from genome assembly GCA_947069175.1 of Scalesia atractyloides. Classification (NCBI taxonomy): domain Eukaryota; kingdom Viridiplantae; phylum Streptophyta; class Magnoliopsida; order Asterales; family Asteraceae; genus Scalesia; species Scalesia atractyloides. Next base: position 70,929,752 of record CAMTDV010000005.1, on the reverse strand, counting down.
AGTGACAAGTTTACCATGGTAAACTAAGGTGGAACTCACCATTTTGAGGTCCAACTTTCTGTTTGGAAGAAAACTTTACTTAAACTTTTATAAACATCTTCAAACTTGTGAAATCTTGTACCTACATTGATTCTAACCAAGTCTATGGTTGGGGAGCTTGAGTATGGTTGATTTCTATAAAGTTTAGAGGTACAAACACCCTTTAAACTTTCTGTTTTGATAAGATTTTAGACAACCTACAAGTGTTGGGACCATCCAAGCTCACCATCTTCAATATGGTGGGACTTGTGTTTTGGTGAAAGTGTGAACCATGGAAGCCTTGGCTTTCCAATCTTGTTTCACTACCTCACTTGTTAATTTGTTATCTTCATATACTAAATCACTAAAACAACTTCCTAGTCACAAAGTGAACAAGGCTACATCACGTCCCCAAACACTTTCCATGCTTGGGACGCACGCATCTAGCTAGCTCACTTGGTTATTTAAGTGATTTAGACAAAAACTAAGTAGCTTCCAAGAATCATAGTAAGATAACCCCGCCTCGCTTCCAACATTTCATGTTGGGTATGACACGCCCGGGTTGTTTTTACTTGGATACTTAGCAACTTAGTTAGTCATTTACATTTCTATACTTATTCATGACCAACCGAAATCATCAATTAAGTTGATGATTTTGTACTTTGGTGAATCATATAATGAGGTTAAATGGATGGAATTCATCCTACCTCCTTGCATGACCATTCTCACAGTACTTTACTTTTCAATAATTCATGTTATATGTTAACTTTAAATCCGAATCCAACCCGTTAAGCCAATCCGAAACTCACACACCTCCGTTTCCCTTTAGGGTAACTTCAGTGCTCCAAACTAAAGAACTCTTTCAACTCACTTCCATGGAAATCTCTACGTAAACCGTGAGTATACATGACCCTTTTTAATTTTAGACACTTTTGGGGTGCAATACATATGACTTATCAAATTCACACAAACAGATACAAACATGCTTGGCACAAACAAACAAACATTCAATTATACATGCTTAATACGTGATGCTTAGAAATTCACATGCTAGAAGCCTTACTTGAAATATTCTTGTCACTAACTACGTACGAGCATACCTTAACATTTATAGTGCTATAGGAGTAGCACACCGCCTGTATTCTTGTGGTCATGTTAAGTTATACAAAAACGGTCTTGTCGTTGTGACGACAAGATTACACAAGTGGAGTCTTTGGGTTGACATTTATGTGATGCATGCTAGTGTTGTAATGATATGACTTAGTATACGGTTATGCCATGTGGATATGTTTAAACTTTTTTTATACTTATGCTAGTAATTCAAACTTGTATGCTCGTCAATGCTCTTTTGTGTTGACATGTACTTTAATATGTATTGCAGGATCTTAATGACGTTACGTTGAAAGAAATCTAGTAGGACGGCTATAAACGTACCTTAAATTTTAGTTCATGTATTGTAATTAGATTTCTATGTTACAGGATGTGGTCTTTTGCTTCTAAACATTGTATCTTGCTTTAATAAAGAAATGAATTTTTCTTATTAAATACTTGTCACAAATAGTCGTTATGAAGTCTCTTACAATCTTGTTTTCGTCTCGCTCCGATGTTTCCGCCATCAGTTGTGGTGTGACAGATTGGTATCAGAGCCATAGCTATAGGGAATTAGGAAAATTGTCAGGATTTGACCTAGTCTGTAGTTTAAGAACCCATACTTGACCATTCTTGATTTTCATGCTTAAAATACTTGGATTTCCTCTACTTGGTTCTTATTTTATCTTTTTTCTTAAAGTATACAAGTCTTACCTAAGACTAAACACAATACAAATATGAAGACGTGAAGACACTTTTATTTCACAAACGAGATGATCTCACCAAAATAGGCGTGAAAACCCTCCCTTTTGGTGAAATCCCTTAATTCGTGTTTATCGATTTTTCACGAAATTGTACCATCAAGTTAGGAGTGATTTTCACACCTTGATGGAGAATTTCCCAATCTTATTCTAGTGGACCCTTACCAACGAGTCAGAATTAGTTCTTTATCTCGTTCGGTAAGTACTAACCACACTAGGGTACAATGTTGTCAAGTTAGGGGTGAAACCTGCATCTTGATAACTAGTCCCACTCCTCGATTTTCAATCTCGTCAAAGTCTCAAACTTTCGTTTGACTTGGGACATGTAGTAACCGGAAGGGTGAATATCGTTAACTGAAATTTCGACGTGAGTATTCTACCTATTAGGCCAAAGCATGTCTCCCTAACTCAAAAGGATTTTTAACCACTTTGGAATGGTCTTAGTTTCGTTCCGAGACACTCCATGATTTACATTGAATCTCATTTATGTCATTATCCATTTTAATGTGATTTATACTTGATATTTCGTTCATTTCAATGTCGAAGACCCGAATCGCACGTTACTCGCAATCTAAAACAATAATAATATTCGAGAACGAACTAAATTTAAACCTCTTTCTTTGTTATGTGATTATACCTGTGATGATACGTGATATACTTATGTGAACTACATGAAACTTACATGCTACGTGATATACTACCATGCTAATTCAAACAAAAGGAAACTTTATTTTTCGAAACACATTATGATCAAGTCTCATCCTTTATCATTACTCGATCTTGTAGATGTCTTCTAGCCGATCCTTCCACTCCAAGAAGAGTTCCAAGAGGTCCTCCAAGTCGAGCTCCGAGGTAAGCTCCAACAAGAAGATAATGGCGTTTATGGCCAAACAGATGGCCAAATAATACTCGACATCATTAGAAAAATCAACGCCACAAACTACCCTAATGCCTCGGTTGACTCCAAGGTCGACCCTCAAAAAATCAACCTTTACCTTCAAATAGTTTAATTCTTGTAGCCCGATGCCATTTACGGGCGAAGATGGGGCTACGAAGATGCTCCAATGTTTTGACTCCACTGAGGTCACCTTTCGTCAAATTGGGTGTCCCGAGCATCTTCGCACCACCAACACCACCGGTGTATTCAAATTGAGGGCACTCGATTGGTGGACCATCGTACGTAACTCTCGCGAAGATGATGCTACGTATGCATTGTCTTGGGCTGAACTTAAAAACTCATAACCGATAAGTTTTGCCCTCCTCATGAACTCCAAAAACTCGAGAACGAGGTTTGGAACATCCAACAAGTCGAGGGTGACAACATGGCCCTCACCACTAGGTTCAAACAACTTAGTGCCTTGTGCCCAGGCCAAGTTAATACCACCAACAAAGCCATAGCCGAGTACATCCGTGCCCTTCCACCATCATTTCCTACTTCGTGAATCCTCTCAACCGAAAACCCTTGAAGAAAATTATCGGGTTAGCTGCCAAATTCACCCACAACAAGGTCATGGATGGATCCCTACAACCCAAGGGTTCTACTAAAACCGTTCACCAAGCCACCACCGGACCAATTGAACCCACTCCATCCAAACCACCACCTAAAACCAAGTCAAACGGTAAGAAGCGAAGGCTTCAAACCGAAATTTTGCTATGGTTACTACACAAAGCCCACCTCCTTAACAACAACAACAACTCGCCCCCAAAACCCGAAACGGCCAAGCGGGCCTAAACCTGGACTTTTCTCAAGTGTAGTACTTGCACCTACCACCACCCAACCAACGTGCCATGACGCCTTTGCACTACGTGCAATCGGTTTGGACATGTAATACCCAAACAACGTGCCATGCTGCCTTTGCACTAAGTGGCCCAAATCCCAAGGCAACCAAGCCCAAAACCACAACCAAACGCCGGCAAACAACGGTCACACTTGTTACAAGTGTGGCGACCCAAACCACCTCAGCAATCGATGCCCGCAACGCAACAATCTGACGCAACCACAAGCTCCTCGTGGACGAGCTTTTGTCATCACTGCTGCCCAAGTGCAAAACAACAACGATGCTATCAATGGTACGCTCCTCGTAAACAATGTATATGTTGCTTTGTTATTTGATACTAGTGCGAATAAAAGTTTTGTATCTGTAGAATTCAAACAATTGATTAATTGTAGACTCTCTAATTTGCCAAAACCATTCACCGTTATAGTCACTAACGGAAAATCTATAACCGTCGATTCCATTCTTCATGATTGCATTCTTAATCTCAACAAGCATAAATTCCCGATCAATCTCATACTCATGCAATTGGGTAGTTTTGACATCATAGTAGGCATGGATTGGCTTCGAAAGTTCCATGCTGAAGTTATTTGCTCCCAAAAGTTCATTCTTCTTCTGCTACCGTCCGGTGACACCCTGCACGTCTACGGTGAGAAACCCTCAAAGGGTCTCAAACTTCTGTCGTGTACTCAAGCGAACAAATACTTGCGAAAGGAGTACTTTGCCTTTTTGGCCCACATTATGGAAAAGAAGGATAAAGGAAAAATCGTGAGTGACGTTGCAGTTGTTTATGATTTTCACGACGTTTCCCCCGAAGACTGACCTTGTCATCCTCCTCCTCGTTCCGTTGAATTTTGCATTGCGCTCATCCCGGTGCTATAACCCGTTGCTAAATATCCTTACCGTCTCGCGCATTCAGAGATCCAAGAGCTATCGAGCCAGCTTCAAGAATTACTTGATAAAGGCTTCATACGCCCTAGCACTTCTCCTTGGGGCGCTCTGCTCCTCTTTTTCTAAAAGAATGATGGATTTTTTCGTATGTGTATTGACTATCGTGAACTCAACAAACTCATCGTCAAAAACCATTTTCCTCTTCCTTGTATCGACGACCCCTTTGATCAACTCCAAGGTAACGTGCTTTTCCCTCAAGGAAGAACGTGCTTTTCCAAAATCGATATTTGTTCTGGTTATCATCAACTTCGAGTCCTTGAAGAGGATATTCCTAAAACCGCCTTTCGTAGTAGGTACGATCACTACGAGTTCGTGGTCATGCCTTCGGTTTGACCAATGCACCCGCAGTCTTCATGGATTTGATGAACCATGTGCGTAAGCTTTATTTGGACCGTTTCATGATCGTATTCATAGACAATATTCTCATCTATTCAAAACCTAAGCCGGACACGAATAACACTTGCGTATAATCTTAGAACTCTTTCACACCGAACAACTATATGCCAAATTCTCCAAGTGTGAATTTTGGCTAAAAGAAGTTCAATTTCTCGGTCACATCGTGAACGAGAAAGGTATTCATGTTACCTTCCGAGATTCGTTTCTTTCTTGAATTGGCGGGTTACTACCGTCGATTCATCTCCAATTTCTCCAAGATCGTTGTTTCGCTCATTTCGTTGACTCAAAAAGATAAACCTTTTGTTTGGTGGTTCCGAACAAAGAAGTCTTTTCGAACTCTCAAGGACTCGCTCTACAACGCTCTTATCCTCGCTCTTCTCGATGGTAACAACGATTCGTTGTGTATTGCGATGCGTCTAACCAAGGTCTCAGTTGTGTTCTTATGCAACAAGACAAGCTTATTGCCTACGCTTCGAGACAACTCAAAATACACGAGAAGAACTACACTACCCACGACCTTGAACTTGGTGCGGTTGTTTTTCCGTTAAAGATTTGGCGACACCACCTTTACGATACCAAGTTTGTGGTCTTCACCGACCATAAGAGCCTACAACATATCTTTAACCAAAAGGAACTCAACATGCGTCAAAGACGATGTGTAGAGTGGCTCAACGACTATGATTGCGAAATTCGCTACCATCCCGGTAAAGTGAATGTCGTGACCGATGCCCTTAGTTGAAAAACTCATGTGAAGGGTATTTGTTGTTTCCAAATCCAAAACGACATTCAAAACCGTATTCACGAGGCATGACGTGATGGAGTGTGGGTGTAATTTTTAATATATTTTTAGCATTTTTACTCGTTTATCAAGCTTTAAATTTATAAAACACGATATAACACAATTTCTATAACACGTTAGGGAAAAGTGCACCCATCGTTGGCGTAGTATAGTGATGGTAAGATACCGAGGTCGTCTAAGGACACAAGAGCTTTTAATACCAGAATATCTTAAATGTCTAATCTAACCATTTTTTTTTTTTTTTGAGAAAAGAAGATGATTTTTTAAATAAAACTAAAGAGAAACTAAAAATATTAAAAAGAAACAACAGTCAAGATAGACTCACTTAGTTCTGACTCCTCTTTTACATATCCTTTGATGATTTCCGTACTTTGAGTTCTTTAAGAGATTATCTTAGTTATAGTGGCATGTCCCTCTTTTGGAGGCAATGCTACCCTCAGCCATATTGGTCTGAGTCAGCAGGGATACAATCCCGCAAGGCTGGAATATTGAAAAATAATTAAGTAAGTTATTAATGCAAAATGTGGCATGTTCCTCTTTTGGAGGCAACACTACTCTCGACCATATTGGTCTGAGTCAGCAGAGATACTGTCCCGCAAGGCCAGTTTAAAGTTTTAATAGTAGTTTATTTATAAGGGATTCAAGTTGTTCTTACTTCCCCCGGTTTGATGCTATCTCCCTCAAGCTTGAATCAAGTCCTCGCAGGATCTATACACTACCCAAACCACCCTTCTAACCCCCTTCCAGACAGTTAACGTGCTTTATATAGACCGTAAAGACACAAATGAGTGAATCAACAAAACATGAAGAGATAATAGAATAAAGTTCACTTTCAATATAAAAAAACTAGTTGTTAAAATCATTAATACATACCTAAATAAAAAGTAACCAAAGCTTGGAAATCAAAAGTAATATATAAAAGATTTGTCCTCACCAAGTGATTTAAGATTTTAGCCAAGCATGGTCTTTGTTTCACAAAACTCTTACGATCAATCTTGGATCCTGAGACTACTACAGACTCTATAAATGGATGATGGAGGAATGCGGCGGATGATGGTGGTATAGTGGTGGTGGAATGGTGGCAGGTGTGAGAGAAGTGGTTTGCCAAGGGATGATTTGCAAATGAACCAAACACCTCTTTTTATAGCTGGAAACAGACCCTTCACACGACCCCATGCTCACGGGCACGACCCAGTGTCCTTTTCTTCTATGTCCTCATTTATTGAGTGGTGTCAGTCCGTATGTCCCGTGGTCTTGTACTTGTTGTACTTTGGAAGATTTTGCATATCAGGGAGTTGACCACGGACCGTGTCCATGGGACACGACCCTGTGTCTCTTGTCTACTTTATGTTTGTCTTGTTCTTCATGGAATCTGGAGTGGGGCACAGCCCCATGCCTTGGTGGCACGGCCTCGTGCTTGACTTCTAATTTGTTTTTTTGGTCTTGGGGTGAAGATTGGAGGGTAGGCATGGCATGTCAACTTCTTTTCTTTTGTATTTATGTTGGTTTTTGCCATTAATTTGTTCCTTTTGTACATTTAAGCTCTTTTAATCCTGAAAATCAAAAGTCTAAAAAGAAACGCCCCTTTTCCAACATTAGTACATAAAAGGGTTGATTTATACCTTATTTGATATAATTTATATGTAGCATTTTGCACATATTAGGCACAATACTCATCCGTCAATGAGGATGACTTATATGATGAGATTAAGTGTGGTGCCGAAAGCCAGCTTGTATCCAAACCCAATGGTATTCTTTACTACCTCGATCGCATTTGGATTCCGAACCGTGATAACCTTCATGACCTCCTGATAAAAGAAGCACACAAATCTCGATACTCTATTCACCCCGGTGATTACAAGATGTACCAAGACCTTCGCATATCTTATTGATGGCTCGGTATGAAGAAAGACATCACAACCTACGTGTCCAAATGTCTCTCGTGTTCCAAGGTAAAGGCCGAACATCAACGTCCCTCTGGTCTACTCGAACAACCGGAAATTCTCGTGTGGAATAGGAGAGTACAACCATAGATTTGATCACCAAACACCCTCAAACCTCATCCGCTCATGATAACATTTGGGTGATCATTGATCATCTAACTAAATCCGCTCATTTCCTCCCCATTCGTGAAGATTATCGGGCTCGTATCTACACCAATGGAATCATTTGCCACCATGGTATTCCCGTCGACATCATTTCGGACAGAGATGGTCGTTTCACCTCTCGCCTTTAGCAAACATTTCAAACCGCTCTTGGTACACAACTCAATCTTAGTACGTCTTTTCATCTACAATCAGATGGTCAAACCAAGTGTACTATCCAAACACTTGAAGATATGCTTCATCCGTGCGTAATCGATTTTGGTGGCAACTGGGATATACACTTACCTTTGGTAGAATTCTAGTTCAATAACAGTTATCAAGCTAGTATTCAAATGGCTCCATTCGAAGCCTTGTATGGTCGTAAGTGTCGTTCGCCTATTTGTTGGCACGAGATCGGAGACGCACCAATCATCGTTCCCGAGCTCATACAAAAGACAATGGACAATATTTTGCACATCCGCGACAACCTACTCAAGGCTAGAAGTCGACAAAAGAGTTACGCCGACAAAACATGCAAACACTTGGAATTCAACGTTGGTGATCACGTACTCCTCAAGGTATCCCCTTGAAGGGAGTAGTTCGTTTTGGTAAGAAAGGCAAACTCGCTCCTCGCTTCGTAGGTCCTTTCAAGATTCTCGAAAGGATTGGCAAGGTGGCGTACCGATTGGATTGATCTCAAGAGCTCAACAACGTCCGTCCGATGTTTCATGTGTCCAACCTCAAGAAGTGCTTAGCCGAAGAAGGACTTCAAGTTCCACTCGACGACTTACAAATCAATGAGTCCTTACACTTCGTCGAGAGGCAGGTCGATATCATGGACCGAGAAACCAAGCAACTTAGGCACAGTCGAATTCCCATAGTCAAGATTCGATGGGAAGGAAAACGTGGCGCTGAAACTCGAAGGTGATATGAAGACCAAGTATCCACATCTATTCGCCGAGTCTTCCTATTGAATAAATTTCGGGACTAAATTTCCTAAAGTAGGGGAGACTGTAACGCTTTGCATTTTTGTACTTTCCTTATTTAGAAAGTTGTACTTGTATTTCTATATTTAGAAACTTATAATCATATCGTATTGTATTTCATTTCATTTTAAATCTTGTAATTCGAGGCTTTGATCATAATGGAAACTCATTTTATATAAATACGTGATACATACTTATGTTATACATAATAAATCGTTTAATACATGCTTATATGCAAAACCGAGACTCGACATACGTAGAAATATTAATCATACACGCATCATACTCATATGATACCTTGATACACTTTAAATACGTAAAAATGGGCTAAAATACAAGGAAAGGCATGAAATGATAAACATATCAAAGTCAGCTAATTTGTAATAAAAAAACTTTCGCGTGGAAAGGAGTTTCTCGCGGGGTGCGAGTCATTATCCTTTTCATGCCGCGAGTGACGAGAAGCCTTGATCCGCAGAAAGTTATTTACACCACTTGCATTGGCCAACTTTCCCACCCCCTCTTCACCCTATCACTTCATTACTTCATTTAAACCCAAACCCTAATCCACTAGTATAAAACTAAGCCTCCTACACCTCCTTTTCACTTTCCCAACTCTCTAAACACTCTCCTACACTCTCAAATTACTGAAAATATTAAGTTGAAGGCAAAATCTTCTAAATCCCAAAGTGAACTCTCATCTCACTCTTCTTCAAGTTTCTTTACTTCTTCTTCTTCCTAAAAGCTTGGAACACCTCTAGGAGTGACAAGTTCACTATGGTATACTAAGGTGAAACATCACCATTTTGAGGTCCAACTTTCTGTTTTGAAGAAAACTTTACTTAAACTTTTATAAACATCTTCAAACTTGTGAAATCTTGTACCTACATTGATTCTAACCAAGTCTATGGTTCGGGAGCTTGAGTATGGTTGATTTCTATAAAGTTTATAAGTGAAAACACCCTTTAAACTTTCTGTTTTGACAAGGTTTTAGACAACCTACAAGTGTTGGGACCATCCAAGCTCACCATCTTCAATATGGTGAGACTTGTGTTTTGGTGAAAGTGTAAACCATGGAAGCATTGGCTTTCTAATCTTGTTCCACTACCTCACTTGTTAATTTGTTATCTTCATATACGAAATCACTAAAATAACTTCCTAGTCACAAAGTGAACAAGGCTACATCGCGTCCCCAAACACTTTCCATTCTTGGGACGCACACATCTAGCTAACTCACTTGGTTGTTTAAGTGATTTAGATGAAAACTAAGTAGCTTCCAAGAATCAAAGTAAGATAACCCCGCCTCACCTCCAACATTTGCCATGTTGCATATGACACGCCCGGGTTGTTCTTACTTGGCTACTTAGCAACTTAGTTAGTCATTTACATTTCTATACTTATTCATGACCAACCGAAATCATCAACTAAATTGGTGATTTGGTGCTTTGGTGAATCATATTATGAGGTTAAATGGATGGAATTCATCCTCCCTCCTTGTATGACCATTCTAATAGTACTCACTTTTCATTAATTCTTGTTATATGTTAACTTTAAATCCGAATCCAACCCGTTAAGCCAATCCGAAACTCACACACCTCTATTTCCCTTTAGGGTAACTTCGGTGCTCCAAACTCAAGAACTCTTTCGACTTACTTCCGTAACTGTGAGTATACATGACCCATTTTTAATTGTAGACACGTTATGGGTGCAATACATATAACTTATCAAATTCACACAAAAACATACAAACATGCTTGACAAAAGCAAACAATCCATTATACATGCTTAATACGTGATGCTTAGAAATTCATACATGCTAGAAGCCTTACTTGCATTATTCTTGTCATTTACTTCGTACGAGCCTACCTTAACATGTATAGCGCTATAGGAGTAGCACACCGCCGTATTCTTATGGTCATGTTAAGTTGTACAACAACAGTCTTGTCGTTGCAACGACAAGATTACGCTAGTGGAATCTTTGGGTTGACAATTATGTTATGCATGCTAGTGTTGTGATGATATGCCTTAGTATACAATTATGCCACGTGGATATGTTTAAACTTTTTTATACTTATGCTAGCAATTAAAACTTGTAAGCTCGCCAATGCTCTTTGTGTTGACATGTACTTTAATATGTATTGTAGGATCTTGATGATGTTACATTGAAAGAAATCTAGTAGGACGGCTATAAACGCACCTTAAATTTTAGTTCATGTATTGTACTTAGATTTCTATGTTACAAGATGTGGTATTTTGCTTATAAACATTGTATCTATGCTTTAGTAATGAAATGAATTTTGCTTATTAAATACTTGTCACAAATAGTCGTTATGAAGTCTCTTACAATCTCATTTTCGTCTCACTCTGATGTTTCCGCCATCGATTGGGGTGTGACATGTCCTATAACTGATCCATACCATGACTCCTAAATTAATAAAGGGGGACGGTGTGTGTGCAGTGACATGGTGCGAGGATGGAGTTCACCGCCTGCCCCCATCGGTGTGCGGTGAATGACATTTATTGGTGAGTAGTCACCGCATTGGGGAGAATGGGAGGGGTAATGGTGGGCCCCACTCTTCCAACCAATCACACATTTATTCCTTTTTTAAAGAATTTTTTTTTGGAGGGAGCACCTCTTGTGTTTGAGTGCAAAATGAGGAGTGACGAGAAGAGTTGACATTACATATGGTGATTGGTAAGGTGGAGAGTTTAACATCCATATGGGGAGCACCCCTTCTACCCTAAGGTTGAAGGGTGTGGGGGACATGGTCGGGACATGATTCATCACGTAGGAACATGAATGGAAGGCTACACCACACCTTGTCTGATCCACCATGGTGGTTTGGGTCATGACCACTGTAAAACCTCGAAAAATCATGTCCAGTAATGTGCCCACACGTGTCCCTATTCCTGTTTATGCCTATTGTTGGCTGGGAGGGACTAATTTTGACAATAATAGAAAATATGAATGTGGAGGGACTAAAGGTGTCACATGCTGAAACTATGGCTCTGAGTGACCCTTTAGGGTGCCCGTACTCTCAACTGAGCCACTTGTTGGACGAGAAGGAGCATTTGTGAATTTATGTGAAAGTTAGACATTGGAGGGATTAAAGGCGTCAATATGTCAGTTTACACCTCTGAGTGACCCTTTAACGAACCAGGAGCTTGAAAATGTTCAGTCATACTCTCGGGTGTACCAAATATTGGTCGTTAGGGGTTATTTATGCTATTTGGATGATACACGAGAGTTTATAAGTTAAGGGGGCTAAAGGTGACAAGTTTTCAAAGTTATTGGGTTTCTCGCGGGCCGCGAAAAAGCCGGGCTGGTCTCTTGCTGGCCGCAAGACCATGTCTGCAACATAAATTTTTGCTTGGAGTCCACTCCAAGCTACAATACACCTCAACACCTCCATTTCCACCTTTAATCTTGTAATGCCATGTGTTAGGACACTAATCCTCTTCTTAGAGCTCCTAAGCACACTTATCATGTTCTTAACAATCCAAGATTAGTATAAATAGCTCCATAGTTTCACTATATGTACTTGCACCATTCTTTTCTCATTTTCAATCTTCTTTGAGCTTGTTTCCATTATTTGGAAGCCTCTTTCTGAGTACATTAAGTGTTCTTCAACACTAGTCAGTTCTCTCTGTAGTCTATTTCATTTTATTAGGCTAGTTATTAGACGAAAGTCAAGCAAATTGACTTTTGCTTTGACTTTTGGTTATGACCATTATGATCAAGCAAATATTTGATTCGAGCATGCTACGTGATATTAATTAGGTAGGTGTTAATCCCTCAAAAGGGAACCTCCTAAAAATCACGTTTACTAGGTCAATTGACGGGTAAATGTTTATTGTTTTAAAAAGTCAAACGGGTCAGATTTTATAAATATTATAATCTGAGTTTATAGATGTTATAAAATATGTTTTGACACATAAAAAAGTTGGTAATAATTATTAGAGCATGTGTAAACATGTTCGGCTCGTCAATTCCAGTTTAGGGTCGGTTCGCAACCGAAAGTCGTGAAGTTTGACTTCTGCTTTGACTTTCGATTCTGACCCGATTTAGATTAGTTTTCTAGTTATTTAAGGTTGCATTATGATAGTAATTTAATGTAGCATAACCCTCTAAGGTTATAATACATGATCATAATCATATTCTGAGTTTTTTTACAAGTTTCGATATTATGCCATACTTTGACCGAAATGCCTTTTTTGCATAAAACAAGGTTTTAATCAACAACGAACTTTCAAATGATTTATCTACTTATATGTTAATGTAATTAACATATTTGATATTATGAAACTGATCATAACCTGAGTTTTGATTAAAGATCGTAAATTACGTCATATAATGTCTAAAACGCCCTTTTGGCGCATAGTATGGTTATGAACCATAACTATCAATCAAAACTTAATACCTAATGATTTTATAACATATTTTAAATGTTTTCACAGTAGGTACTTGATCATAACCCAGATTTTTAAATAAGTTCTCAAACTATGTATGTAATGACCAAAATGCCCCTACGGTGCATAGTTTGGTCTTAAATCATAAGACCCATACATGTTTGATTACATACTGATATTATATCGTAAATGAAGTATTTTTATAAAATAAACATGTTCATAATATCAGTTTATACGCAAGTTCTTATATTATGTCGCTTAATGACTAAAATGCCCTTATGATGCATATTTTGATTTGAAAACCTTAATGGTCATATAAGTTGATAACCTCCTGATGTTACAACTTATTTAAAGTATATTGGCATATTGAACTTGTTCATAACTCATCTGGTTACTCGATATCGCTTATACGCGCATAACTAGTTATACGAACCCAGTTCGCATAAACTAGACGTAATGGGTCTAGGTATTTCAAAACCTTTCCAAATTAGAATGCTTGGTTAAATAACCTTTATCCAATGAGTCATTGCACTCGGATAGGTATAAACCACATTCTATTAGATATACGCTTAATCTAGCGAATCTACTCTTAAGTAATGGGTCATATCTAAAAGGACTAACCTTTGACCCGTATACATTCTAACAGATAACAAATCTGTTCATTCCAGACTATAGTACCCCCTAGATAATTGGACTTGGGTCAATAATACTTAGACTTGCGGCTTCTTGCTAAATTAGAATCCTATTGATTGGAAGCTAGCAAATAGGTAAATACTCTTAACTTATTTTAGTTTTTAAACTTGGGATCGCTATTAAGCCACCTGGAGCGGGTATTACCTATACGTGCGCATAAATGTAAGAATCTGATTTATTCCGTTTTACTTGATAACTGAAATGATTGGGGGTTAATGGTATCGTGTCCGGACGTCCCGACTCATATAATGATATGTCCATACGGAATAACGTGCTGGGTAGGCATACCGACTGTAAGACGCGTTTTATTCAACTTTGGTGAGTGCCTTAATCATATTAAATGACTGGCTCTGATCTCTGGTTCCCGATTGTATGACAAGTATGTAAATCTGGTAACAAGAATAAATCCCAAGAAATATTTAAAAGATCACCTACGGGTTTTCTCTATGTATAAAACTTTTTCGAAACACTGTTTTCCAAAGAGTCAGATAATTGTATTTACCAGCGAAGCTGACGTATTTTCAAAAAGACCAAACCGCAGGTACCGAAACTTATTATAGGTTGGGAATCCGGGTCGGCTAGAATGAAGGTTAAGGAATTTGCAACTCCTCAAGCTTAAGGCCTATGATGTCTAAAGCTTTGTTTATTAGATCCCGTCTGTGGGCATGTACTGAATGCTTGTAACACTTTTATAAATATTCAAGCTTTAACGAATTTAATATTTTTACTCCAATACTTCCGCTGCATATTATTATATTGTGATAACTGTTATCCAACCGTCACGATTATACCATCCGGACCCACCAGGAATCGGGGTGTGACAGGTTGGTATCAGAGCTACAATTTGAGTGAATAAGACACTAGCCTTTTATGTCTGATCTCAAATATCACAAACACGGATTCCTTAAGAAATTCCGAGTCTAGACCCGAAGATAAGACTACCTTATCTCTATATATAGTAGTTATTGATTTTATGCCGTCAAGATGTCACGGACAAGATAAAGAATCTATGATGGGTCGTAGACTCGATGATCTCTACCACTGAGTAGCTTGAAGTTCCATATGGTGAACTACATATGTTTTGGAGATGATAACTCCGATACGAGGATGCTAAACCTCGTCACCTGATATCATATCTTTTGATATTCTTGTGATATCCTAATATCATTTATCCAAAGTCTATCATATTCGGTAGACGATCCGGTGATATCTCACCAGCTGATTAAAGCAGCAACAACTATGGAAAGTGCACATATATCCACTTTTGCACCAAATTCTATTCCTTGATTCAATAATTTCTCATTCTAGAGAATAAGCAGAAAAGGAATCACTTTTTCTGATTCATGCTTAAAGCATATAATCTCGAGTCTTGGAACCTTGTTGATTCAAACCCATCTGGGTATATCATATTATATAAGTTCGACAACTCTCGCCAGCAAATTCTCCATCTGGAGTACGACAATGATTTTTATTTCATTTGACTTTTAGCAACTTCGAATGCTAAACTTAGTATGATAGAAGCGCCATATGATGAGTGGCAGTATCTTAGTGTGTCCCATAGATTGCTTCCATGCCTGACCAGTATGAAGGTTTAATGTATGGAACCACTAAGTTCTCCCAACGGTCATATTGCACTGGTATCAGCTAATAGTAAGCCTCTAATATATTTTGGCGATATTACTGCCATAAGAAAAATCATTAATTTTATGGAGCCCAATTTATTATTTTCCTTCAAATAATATGAAGGTCACATTTATTGTTCCCACCTTATCAAACAAATCTCTTGATTGTGCAATAGACGAAGGCGAAAAGCATATGTTCCCACCAATGAGTGGTTGAGAAAGTGAAAATTTTCATCCAAATATGAGACGACATATCCCAAGTCTCCCACTGAGGAGAAGGGCTTATAGTTAAACATCAACTGAGACGTATCCCAAATCTCCCACTGAGGAGAAGAGCATGTATTAAACGTCGGCTGAGACGTATCCTAAAGCTCCCACTAGGAGAAGGGCATGTATTTAAACGACGACTGAGACGTATCCCAAATCTCCCACTAAGGAGAAGGCATGTATTTAAACGTCGATTGATACGTATCCCAAATATCCCACTGAGGAGAAGAGCATATATTTAAACGTCAACTGAGACGTGTCCTGGAATCTCCAACTAATCCCAACGAGGTGGAAGGAGAGGGACTACTCGTGCCAACTTTATTGGGTGAAGACAAGTTAGTCGAAGGGCCGCTTGCAAAGCAAATAAATTTCTTTTTAAAATTTATTCGGTCTACTAGATCTTATTTAATTAAGACTAGTAAAGAGACCATGATAAAAGACTGTCTTAAACGTATAGTCCCACTAATGGTAGTGGTTGAAAAGGGTGATAGTAGTGGAAAACTGACTTCCCTCACACCAATATAAATCTTAATAATCTATAAAATTCCTCGTCCAACTATGTGACAACATTTATCATAAATCTCCAACTAATTCTCGACTATAAGGAAAGGATAAAAATTTTCATTCAATTGTGTGATGTTAATTACTCCCAAATCTCCCACTCATGAGAGGGACTTAAATTTTAAACGTTAACTGCGACGTATCCCAAATCTCCCAATGAGGATAGGGACTTATAATTAAACGTCAACTGAGACGTATTCCGAAATCTCCCACTAAGGAGAGGGACTTATATTTAGAATGTCAACTGCGACGTATTCCCAAATCTCCCACTGAGGAGAGGGACTTATAATTAAACGTCAACTGAGACGTATTCTCAAATCTCCCCCTGAGGAGAGGGATCTATATTTTAAAACGTCAACTGCGACGTATACCCAAATCTCCCACTAAGGAGAGGGACTTATAATTAAACGTCAACTGAGACGTATTCCCAAATCTCCCACTGAGGAGAGGCATCTATATTTTAAAACGTCAATTGCGACGTATTCCCAAATCTCCCATTAAGGAGAGGGACTTATAATTAAACGTAAACTGAGACGTATTCCCAAATCTCCCACTGAGGAGAGGGATCTATATTTTAAACGTCAACTGCGACGTATTCCCAAATCTCCAACTGAGGAGAGGGACTTATATTTAAACGTCAACTAAGACGTATTCCCAAATCTCCAACTAAGGACAGGGACTTATATTTAACCGTCAACTAAGACGTATTCCTAAATCTCCAACTATGCGGAAGGAGAGGAACCTATATTAAATACGTTGACTGAAACGTATCTCCAACTAATTCCCGACTATGTGGAAAAGAGAAAATTTTTCGTCCAACTACGTGATATTTGTTCCAAATCTCCAAATAATCCCAACTATGTGGAAGGAGAGGAACCTATATTAAATACGTTGACTGAAACGTAGCATTTAAATCTCCAACTAATTCCCTACTGTGTGGAAAGGAGAAAACTCTCATCCAATTATGTGACGATATTCGTTTCAAATCTCCAACTAATCCTAACTATGTGGAAGGAGATGAACCTTGTTAACTACGTTGAATGAAACGTATCCCAAAATCTCCAAATATCCCAACTACGCGGAAGGAGAGGGACTATAAATCCTTTGAGCTATATAGCTAAATTTATATTAAGGCCCATTACCAACTGCGGTAAGTGAGGCTAGTGAATCTAACATGTATAGATCTGCAAGATCTGATGCAAATAAATTGATTTGCTACTAAGTTCTCAAAAATCTTACTGATGGCTATATAGTTTTCAGTTAAACTAATGGCAAGCCTAAATATTGGCGAAACAAGTAAGAAAAAAAACGGTGACGACTTAGAGAACCAAAACCGCAAGGACGTAGAGAATCATCTTCGATCCCTGATTGCCGATGAAGTCGATAAAGCCCTAGCTGGACTTATGGCCACGCTTAAAGGGCCAGAGCCATCAGTACAAAAAAAGAACTACGTTTCTAAACCCCGTTCTAATACTCATAAGACTGAAAAGACTCATTTCTCCTCAACTTAGAATGAGCAGAGTATTAAGAGTATCAAGAAAACTAAGTCGCATGACTCTAAGAAGGGGTGTACTTATAAGTCTTTGTTTCTTGTAAACCTCGTGACTTAACGGGTGATAATGGAGCCACTGATGCTCTAAAGTGGCTAGATGAAATGGAAATCGTTATTGATATAAGCGTTTGTGCCACCAAGGACACTGTTAAATATGTGTCCCAATCCTTCAAGAAGGATGCTCTAACTTGGTAGAAGGCACTAATCCAATCCACTGGCAAGGTTGCAATGTACAACCTGAGTTGGTCTAGGTTCGTGGAACTGATCCGCGAGACTTACTGCCCACCTCACGAGGTGGAGAAAGTCTAATCTGACTTTCTGAGGCTGACTATGAATAGTCTCGAGTGTCTAGCCTGTGTATCTGAATACAACTCCTTATCAAGACTCGTTCCTTATTTAATTACCCCCGAGTCTAAGCGCATTGCACGGTTTATTGGAGGACTCGCTCCAGAAATCAAGGGGATGGTTAAATCATCCAAACCTACTACTTTTAAATCCGATGTGGATCTGGCCTTATCCCTCACTGAAGATGAGGTAAGGGAGAAAGTGGCTAAGGTTGAGGAGGATCACAAGCGAAAGCGTGATGATACCCCAATAAAGGATTACAAAAAGGGTAAGACTAGCTTGAATTATCACCAGTCCAAGCCGAATGTGTAACAACCCGCATTTTCGCAGCTCGTTACTCTCGTTACGCCTAGCACCAGAGATTCGGATCATAATGTAAACTATATCGCTTGCTATGCTACATCGCATACTTTCACACTACATCGCACTTCACAACGTTTATTTTTACAACGCACTCGCTAATACTATGATAATTCCGTGATGTTTCCAAGACTACTCGCTCGCTTACACAACAACGCAACACTAAGAAGACTTGGAAACTGAGACGCATAATATTTCACTTATTTATTCCATTTAAACGCTTGTCACACCCCGACTTGCAGCGGAAGAAAAAAATACGGGATACAACAGACACCTCTGGTACAAGCACATTGTTTATAAAGACACTACATTTTATTACTTACAAAATGTTGATTACATAGTACATGTATGTTACAACTGCGTGTTCCCATGAACCACATAAGTCTTCTAAGCCACATGGGTCTATATCAGGGTTCGCCTATAAGCATGTCTTGAACAACATACACGGATCACACCAGTCTCAAGTTACCTAAAATGAATGTGGGTTTTAAAAAGGGTCACCTAAACACTGCTGGTTAGTTCCACCCATTTAGTTGCTGTGTAACAATATGTGTTAACAAGTTTAATTGCACTGGTCATCGTCACAGATGGAATTAAACACAAGTGAAACCTTGATCGTCATAACTGCTCCGTGTCACACAGACACATCATCGCACTAGGTCGTGTCACCACAGACACTTCCCACCAACTGCATCACATGCAGTTCAATGTTCCCCTACAGTTATGCCTAACCACATAACCAGGTTAGGACACGTGCAGTGCCTGGTTGCCTACACACAGTGTCACACCGACACAGCCTAGTGGCACTGGGCTTGTCAGACCAATAGTACTATCCACTGTCCACGGCTTTCGCTAATCACCTGTAGAAGGGATGGTGTTCGTGCATTAGATAATTCACATCATCACAAGTTGGTGCAATTAACACAGTTTGTAACATGCAAATCACCCCATAAAACAGGAAAACAATTTAAAATCGGGGAAGTGAAACTCACAGGATAGTAGCATCACAGGTAGCAATAGGAGTATATGTAAGTTGGTTCGGCTTTAAAAGCAATCATGCAAGTAATTACTAATATCAGTCGCTAGGTCGGTAATTCCTATAACTCGGGTCCAAGTGGGTATTTTCAGTCCATGTTGTACATATAGTATCCTGGTGTGGTGATGGATGCTAGAGTAGGATCAGTTTCACGTTTGGCTCCCGGGCACCGGTTCGCGTGACAGCCAAAGTTGGTTGTTTGACACGTTCGTATAATGGTACAGAAATACCAATAGTGCCAACGTGTTGTGATGTAAGAAAGATCAACTTTTCATTAATGGAGTTTGGGTGTTTGGGGAGTTTAAGTTGCCCAAATTTGAGTTTCCATTTTCGCTGTCGGGAATTCTCCCGAACGGTGGTGGAACACACCCAGAGTGTTCCGCTTACCCTGGAACCTCCCAGAATACTCCTGGTGTTCCAATTATAGTCAAATTAGGTTTTGTTCCGTTCCCAGTTTCGGCAGGTTCGTTGTCCGGTAATTGCCGAATTTAGTTAAAATAAGTGTTTTAAAAGCCGAAAAATCTCATTTAATCTACATAGTTCATAAAATTCTGATAATTTTTGTAGAACTCAGTAAAAATATATAGATTCAAGAAAAAATATTTTGAGAATTTATAAAGCTATTTTAACTTCTCAAATAATTCGTTTGTAAAATAGTATTTAACCGAATAATTCACTTTGTTTATCATCCGATGTCCAAAAATTCCCAAAATATTGTTAGAACTTCCTTATATGTCCAGAAACTCCCTGTAAAAATTTGGGATTTTTCCGATTTCATTTCAGGGCATTTCCGGCTACCGAAAAATCATAAAAACGCGGATTTTTAATCCGAATAAAAACCTAACCCGTAGACTCTCAAATTTCCCAGAACATTTTCCATATGTTCCTTAGAGTTCATATAAATTTGGTGATTTATTGACTTTGTTTGGTATTTTTTCTGAATTTTGTTTTGTAAAACAGTCAAAAAATCACCAAAAATCATAGAAATTACCAAAAATTCTAAAATATTACGTGGACCTTCATGTCAATACCCTACATCATCACACCAATTTTTAGCTCAATCCAATACCCACGAACCAAGTTATGGTCCAAACAATATTCTGCCTATACTAGTTTCGAGTTTCGGCTGATATACCTAGCGATTCCTTCGATTTCGAGTGTTTTTCTTGAGTCCATAAGTGGGTGTGAGCCATATTAAGTATCTATATACCAAGAATAATCCAACCATGCCATAACCCATGTCAATCAAGTATTGTTTCATAGTTTTTAGGTGAATAACTTTGTTAATCAATTTCGGTCGATTAGGGGTTGATTAGGATATCAAAACCCAAAGTTTTGTGGTCTTGGCTACCCTATAACACCCGTTAAATCACAAGGTGTTCTTATTCAGCCAAGAAACTTGTTTAAACCCTTCAAAATCATTGATTAAAAAGGGTTTTCGGTTATAAATTATGTTTAATCAAGAAATCGTAAGCAAAACCATATGAAACATGGATTATACCTCGGATTTAGGCATTTTATGAAGGTGATCAGCTGATCTTGAAGGTTGATGGCAGATTTCGTTGGAGAAGATGAAGAATTTTGAAGAAAAAAATGAATAATAAAAAAAGAAATTATATATATAGGGGGGGGGCATAAGTGTGGTACCCCTACCCCACCCGCGCTTTGTCGTGCTTCATCATTTCTTGTTAAAAGATGATGTTTATCTTCGGTGGCGCGTTTAGGTTCGTTTTCGGGTCTCAGACGCGTACCCGGTTCACCAAACGGGCTCCTTTTTTCGCGTTTTTAGTGGCAAAATTGTGCATAACCATCTCGAAATCCGAACACGGTTACATTTTAATCATAATAGCCTCGTATTAGGGTCGCTTAAATGTTTTTAGGCTTGATTGACTGTTCTTGCATGTTGGATTGTCTTTTATTGCTTTCAAAATAAAGGCGTTTCCCTTACCGGGAAATCCCCGTTTGTGTGCCCATTCTCCGAATGTCTACAGATCTTAGGTCGTAGTCTATGGATCGTAACTAAGATGTTTCGTGAACTCAGAATCTAAAATATCCCTATCGTTGGCCTAATAATCATCGTCATATGTTTAATGCGCTGTTAAACGTCAAGCTCTCGTTTAACATGTTGCTAGAGGCTAAGGACACCCACCTTGCATCGTTGGTCCTCAATAGTGTCATGTTAACCATGACGTGCTCTCGGATTCCTCCGAGACATAACAAATATCGTTTAGCATAGCACACAAGTCATGCGTGTTCACTAATACGTATTCCCAGAGTCGTCAATCCATTCACGACTTTGTCTTGCCATGTAAGTGATGCATAGCGTCTACGTAATGTTTTTGGTAATTACTGTGCATATACTCCCATTATAGTTGGTGTCACATGTTCCAGAATTCGTATCATTATTCATAATCACAACAAATATCATGATATACATGTCACGTCCATCATAATTGTCACAGTCTCCCCGGTTAAAAGAATTTCGTCCTCGAAATTTCGTTTAGTAATTTGTTGGAAAGCTCAGTCTTTACAGTTGAGCAGTCATTCGACAGACAAGTATGTTTTCGCTTTTCGATTAGTATCATCATCATACGGGATGATAATTGTGCTACATAGTAGCTGTGTAATTTGTCCATCCACAATTACTACGTATTGTTATAGTAACGTTTGTCATTACTTCCAATCTGATAGTGAGAGTGTTGTTGGACTCACAGTAGAATAGCAGTCTCGTATTCAGCTTATAGCTGACTGCAATTATTACGTTTTCTTCGCATTCATTATCTTCACCATTCATACACCATAAGTTTCGTTTTAGTTATTGAATACCCTCCCAGGGTTCGTTGCGAATGTCGCAATGGTGAGCATCATGCTCCGCATGTTTGTGTTAAGGGAATAAATTTGGTTTTACCGAGTTGTGCGCGACAGTCTTCCCTTGTTGTTGTGTGCGTGGTTATCTGTGGTTACTACAAAACCGACCACGAGAGTCCCTATTCTATGGTAGAGAATAAGGAAAAGACAGGCTTTTGAGAGCCCAAGGTTTCCATAAGGCGGGCATGTACACGAGTAACAACGAATCTGCCCACTTACATCCATGGTGTGCCAGAACTACTTACCATCAGTTGGGTTACATCGCAAGGACATGAAATTTTCACAATAATAATTCTAGTTTGAGTTAAGTTTCGGGAACTTGGCTTTAGCTGCTATACAACTGTTTATGTCTTTTCCAGAAGGAAACAACTTAGTAGCTTCGATAACATCGATGTGATTTTCCAGGAGATAATCGTATAAAAATCCCATATACCGGGAATGGTAGAGTGTGTACCCAATGCAGTTTTTAATTCAAGTAACACCACCTCTAGAACGCTACTATCACGTAGACATATTTGAGGTGTGACGAGTGTCTAGCGACCACAACTATCCCCATGATTCCCCTACACGTGGGACCAATCGTAGACGTACAGGTAATTTTGTAGAAGATGACTAAGTAACGAGTCACCGAGTCAAGATTCCCCATCAACAGAGTACCCTTCACAGGGTAGGGACATAGCCATGCTCGACTAACGTTTCACAAGGATATCGTTAATGGAAACAACGAGAAGTAATCGTTTCCCATCATGTTCTCGAAAGATTACCTAATGCATAGGCAAATATAGCCCATGCTAGTCACAAGGTGGTTAATCACCAATTGACCGTCTCGGTCTCGTGGTTTTTCGAGTCAAATTCGGACTTGGTATGATCTGAACTGTATATGAGTATAGAAAGATATAATGCTTTCCCATCTTGGCACCTCCTCCATTTGAATCACCGATTAAACGTAAGGGTTTCGTCGAGTTCGTTCATGCCAAACCATCTTGGTTTAGATTGGGAAATTCGTGTGGTTTTATGAAACCATGGGCTGAAGCTCGAATCCATAGTCACGCTAGTCCGATAGGGACAATTGACCACTGAATCTGATTTTTCCTGATAGTCTCATATTTTTAATAATGTAAACAAGAAATGAAGACCCGGCCCCTGAGTTGGTCGAGACTAGGGTCATTTAGTTTCTCGACCCTTTGTCATAGGATTAGTCAGTTCTGTTTCCCAATAGGGCACGGAAGGAATACGTGCTGCTGGGAAATGTAGTAACATAGATCCACAATCAATCGGCAACCTCTTGAAATAACAAAAGTAACTTTAAGAAAGGCTGAATGAAAGTCGTAATCAGTCGAGGTAAGTCTAGCACTCAGATGGCTAGGATACGAATAAAGGTTATGAATGCCATTTCACAGCCAGTCGTGCATCCAACCAAGCACCGATTTACACTTTGGTCATTTAGTTTGACTTGGTATCGCACATCGAGGTATCTACAATTCATAGCGTATGTAAGTAATTCTCCAAGTTGGAAGAGAATTAGTTTTAGCGTCGAAGTCTCATTCCTATTTTTGGTATATACGACGTGCTTACTAACAGAATTCCCCTCCGGAGGGACATGATATCCGAGGGACGTATTCGGAAGATTCACTAGTCCCTTCATCTAGAATGATCAGGACTACTAGATTTCTGGTTTAGCTTTCCCCCAGGTGGGTTCAGCGCACAAAAGACACCAATTACGATATTCGGACAACTCATGACTACTCCTATTTCAAAGAGAGTTTGGTTTTGACCGTGTTCCTTCATGTAGGGTAGTTCGTGCTTTTCATAGTATGGCGTATATACGTCACTCCGGTGACATGTTCAGACCGCACATTTAAGCACTGGCCCTTTTTGGGTTAAGTCTAAGTGCAATTTTAACAGTTGTATGATGACAACTATTATTATATACATGATAATGATGTTGGTTCTACAGGTTGTGGACTCATGCGTGCGATGAAATTGTGTGATATGGGATGATTGAATATGTGACATTGATACATGTATATATGTATTGTTTATAATAGAATGGCCCCGAAACGCTCACCACAAGTGACCGAGGCGGGAATCGTGTAAATGATAACGCACAGGTACCGACAATTATCCCCACGACCATGAATTTCACTCGTGGTACAAATACCCAGGTATATATGTATATATACATTATTATACTTAAGTTTTCTCCCGTTCTTATTTCTATAGGTAACACAAGAATTTTCGTCACTCGAAAATAACGAAGAATCGGGTTTCTTGGCATCATCGTATTTTATGAATACGTATTTAAATCGATCAAAATGAAAATCACTTGAAGATACCAATCAGTCGAAGGAAGATGAGGGATGTTTCAACAATATTCCTATGATCTAAAGAATGTACTCCTCGTATACTCACAAGCACAAGCAACACCGAATAACGCTCAATTCTTGGTTATTCACAAGCTGAGGGTATCATTCACTTTGTATCCAACTGATGGATGAAAATAAGTGCATCTCATGCATCATCTTCCTATACATGTATGAGACCGTTACCAAATAACACCTTTACCATGGCCCGAAGGTAATTTCGATCCTCCCCTATGAATCGTGAATAACACCGTGTATAAAAATTTATACTCCTCAGATGTTTCAAGGAAAATGAGGAGACATATGGTGTTCTCCGGGTACGGTCGTCATAGGCATCGTCGTTTTATAGACATATAAGTATCCGGGTTGGTCTCTACTCAGGACCATTCGCACGGTCGTCATAGGCATCGTGACGCGAAAAGCCTTAACCGAAAGGAATCAAAAAACCATGTATCCCCTTATGCGATTTCTAGAACGAATGCATCGCCCTCATACGGGTGATATTGATTCAGGACTTAGTATCTCAGGGGGACAGTAAGTGAAAGAATTCAGGTCAGGACCTCGTGTAAATAGGGCTTAGGCATCATTCCCTTTCGTCCGGGTTCCACGGTACCATTTCTTCTCATGGTTGTTTCGTCGCCCTGCTTAGGAATGGTAATACTCGGTCGACTACTCTTACGACCATTATTGAGATGAATAATTAGTACGGTCGTCACAAAATATTACCAAAAAAGAGACCGAAAGAACCGATGGTCTAGAGTCTGCAGGTTTAGATAAGAGTTATCACATAGGTTAGTCATCAGATTACTGTATTCAAATACTACTCGAAGGCGATCTCGTCTTTCAGTGGAACATATTTTCACTAAGTTATGTGAGGCTGAAAACAAGGGATCGTTTGATATATAAAAATTTTATACAATTATTTTAAATATCGTCCTTCAAACTAGCTATACATATATATATATATATATAAAATAATCGTTTGACGAAAAATTCGATTTGTGTCATTTGTTTATTAAATACACATTAAGAGGTAGCTTTGTAACGGTCCTTCGTACCGTTCATTCACTACTTCTTCAAGTTACTGGGGATTTATCTTGTATTAGTTTGAACTAAGTCGATAGGGCGTATCAAATTAGTAATTTATATGTACCGGACCTTAACACTTTCCAATAGTGTTAGTAAGGAGAATTGAATTGATTTGAAGCAGTGAGTCGGATTACTTCATGATTATAGTTTTCTTACTTCGCACCGGGGTTACGTCACCCTCAACCGAAATTTACCAAATTGACACTTGGATTGGACCGCGGTTAATGTTGTATATTTATAAATAAACGTATGCATATGAGTGTCCTGTTAATATGAAGTATTAACGGTTATGAGGAATATAGGCAAAATGGTTATCGCCTCCGCAAGTCTTATTACCATCAGATCCGCATCCACACAACTCCTTGCCGAACTTTGATTACATCAAATAAGTTTCTCCATTTATGTGTTACCCCTAAATCCCCTTGGGTTATCAACACCGATGCTAATTACGCGTCCTTACTAAGAATTAGAGATTGTATCACTAGCAAACAATAGCTAGTAAAGGAAATATACGCTTCAACCGAATAGCTTCCTAGACGACGGTCGGTGACCTAAGTATAATTGGTTTGTCGTCACGTAGTGATTTCGATATATGACTGTACGTTCTAGCAAATCCCGCCAAACGAAATAAATTACACTAAATTGTCTTACCAAAGGCAGAGGATTGATACCTATCATGAATCAATCATTGGGTAAATCGATGTGGGTAAGCTATTACCGGCTATACCCGCATAGTCAGTACAGAGTACTACCAGGGTGTAGTCCCCCTAGAAAGTCGTACTATAATTTCGAAAAAAGGACCTTTCCCGGATTAACCAAAGGTCGTTATATGTCAACCTCCAAACTATTTTTCATTTAAAATCACCACAAACGTATATGGATATCGTGGTTACGACAACTATGGCATTATCTAACGCATCAAACACGGTCGAAGTCTCAACACTGCGTTGCCCAAAACATAACCGAACGAATCGCAACATGAAGCCCGTCTGCCCTGAGTAATGGTACCTTGATCATGTAGCCGGGTGTTTATATATAGGAAGTACCGCAGCATATGCACCACACCCATATACCTGATAAATGTTTCGTTCACCATGATATTCGGCCTAATATTGCTTTTCGCGACTAGCCAACTGAAATCCGAAACAATCAATAATCGTAATAGAACACAATGTAACCGATGGTCACACGAAACGATGTTCCACAACACAACGCAAATCATTTCAAAGGAATCTGTACCATCACAAAATTTTATACCCAATAGAATCGAATGATAATGAGAATGGTAACCTATTCACGCACTCCATGCCATCTCCATGACCCAGAGATCGTCATATTCATGTATAACATATATCAAAACATGTGCTAAGGAATACCACTAAGTATCATAGTATCACATGACGTGAAAGCTAAAGCCAACATTGTAAGCAAAAGAGGAATCTAGCAAACAATCAAATGAATCGTGGATTCAAGGATGAAAAGTTTTGTAAAATGTTTGAACTCTGTGATTGTATAACAATCGAATGTGAAGCAACGAGAAGTGGAATAAGGATTCGTACACATCCTCATAGTCTATCATAATGACCTGCGTGTTCTTTGGGTATCTATGTTCTTAATGAAGTCTTAGTCTGGTACATAATCGTCATTATAGTAGCTATAAGAATAGAGTTGGTGAGATCGTATCGCACTAAAGGCTTGGGTTCTCACATCATAAAGTATAAGTAACAACTGTGGGAGTGATATGAATCCAACTCTAGTGTATACTAAACATGTGGTCAGTAGATGTGGAACGGACTGTAATGTCAGTTTTCTGCCTATCCCGAAGGCATATGTAGTAACGTATTATCCACCAATCCCAATTCATGTATCAATACACGCACAAACATTCACACACTATCACCTTGGTAGACATATGTATCATTCCACGTGTTTAAATGTGTTTATTACCACGACTTCCCAACACTGCCTCGTATGAGCAAGTCTGTTGAGGTTAATTTTTCTAATGATGTCCACTAAGGTCTGAGCCTGTAGTTATAGTCTATGTTTCCTTAAAGGCACCTAATTCTCTATAATCAATGGCTCTGATGCCATCTTTTGTCACACCCCGACTTGCAGCAGAAGAAAAAATACGGGATGCAACAAATCTCTGGTACAAGCACACTATTTATAAAGACACTACATTTTATTACTTACAAAATGTTGATTACATACTACATGTATGTTACAACTGCGTGTTCCCATGAACCACATAAGTCTTCTAAGCCACATGCGTCTATATCAGGGTTCGTGTATAAACATGTCTTGAACAACATATACGGATCACACCAGTCTCAAGTTACCTAAAATGCATGTTAGTTTTAAAAAGGGTCAGCTAAACGCTGCTGGTGAGTTCCACCGGTTTAGTTGTTGTGTAACAGTATGTGTTAACAAGTTTAATAGCACTGGTCATAGTCACAGATGGAATTACACGTGAACACAAGTGAAACCTTGACCGTCATAACTGATCCGTGTCACACAGACATATCATCGCACCGGGTCATGTCACCACAGACACTTCCACCAACTGCATCACATGCAGTTCAATGTTCCCCTACAGTTATGCCTAACCACATAACCAGGTTAGGACGCATGCAGTTCCTGGTTGCCTACACACTGTGTCACACCGACACAGCCTGGCGGCACTGGGATTGTCAGACCAATAGTACTATCCACTGTCCACGACTTACGCTAATCACTTGTAGAGGGGAGGGTGTTCGTATGTTAGATAATTCACATCATCACAAGTTGGTGCAATTAACACAGTTTGTAACATGCAAATCACCCCAGAAAACAGGAAAACAATTAAAAAGCGGGGAAGTGAAACTCACAGGATAGTAGCATCACAGGTAGCAATAGGAGTATATTTAAGTTGGTTCGGCTTTAACAGCAATCATGCAAGTAATTACTAATATCAGTCGCTAGGTCGGTAATGCCTATAACTCGGGTCCAAGTGGGTATTTTCAGTCCATGTTGTACATATAGTATCCTGGTGTGGTGATGGATGTTAGGGTAGGATCAGTTTCACGTTTGGCTCCCGGGCACTGGTTCGCGTGACAGCCAAAGTTGGTTGTTTGACACGTTCGTATAATGGTACGGAAATACCAATAGTGCCAACGTGTTGTGATGTAAGAAAGATCAACTTTTCATTAATGGAGTTTGGGTGTTTGGGGAGTTTAAGTTGCCCAAATTTGAGTTTCTATTTTCACTGTCGGGAATTCTCACGAACGGTGGTGGAACACACCCAGAGTGTTCCGCTTACCCTGGAACCTCCTAGAATACTCATGCTGTTCCAATTATAGTCAAATTAGGTTTTGGTCCGTTCCCAGTTTCTGCAGGTTCGTTGTCCGGAAACTGCCGAATTTAGTTAAAATAAGTGTTTTAAAAGGCCGAAAAATCCCATTTAATCTACATAGTTCATAAAATTCTGATAATTTTTGTAGAACTCAGTAAAATTATATAGATTCAAAGAAAATATTTTGGGAATTTATAAATCTATTTTAACTTCTCAAATAATTCGTTTGTAAAACAATATTTAACCGAATAATTCACTTTGTTTATCATCTGATGTCCAAAAATTCCCAAAATATTCCTGAAACTTACTTATATGTCCAGGAACTCCCTGTAAAAATTTGGGATTTTTCTGATTTCATTTCAGTGCGTTTCCGGCTACCGAAAACTCATAAAAACGCGAATTTTTAATCTGAAAAAAATCCCAACCCATAGACTCCAAAATTTCCCATAACATTTTCCATATGTTCCTTAGAGTTCATGTAAATTTTGGTGATTTATTGATTCTGTTTGGTATTTTTTCTGAATTTTGTTTTGTAAAACAGTCAACAATTCACCAAAAATTGTAGAAATTACCATAAATTCTAAAATAATAGGTGGACCTTCATATCAATACCCTACATCATCACACCAATTTTCAGCTCAATCCAATACCCACGGACCAAGTTATGGTCCAAACAATATTCTGCCTATACTAGTTTCGAGTTTCGGGTGATATACCTAGCGATTCCTTCGATTTCGAGTGTTTTTCTTGAGTCCAGAAGTGGGTGTGAGCCATATTAAGTACCTATATACCAAGAATAATCCAACCATGCCATAACCCATGTCAATCAAGCATTGTTTCATAGTTTTTAGGTGAATAACTTTGTTAATCAATTTCGGTCGATTAGGGGTTGATTAGGATATCAAAACCCGAAGTTTTGTGGTCTTGGCTACCCTATAACACCCGTTAAATCACAAGGTGTTCTTATTCAGCCAAGAAACTTGTTTAAACCCTTCAAAATCATGGATTAAAAAGGGTTTTCGGTTATAAATTATGTTTAATCAAGAAATCGTAAGTAAAACCATATGAAACATGGATTATACCTCGGATTTAGGCGTTTTATGAAGGTGATCAGCTGATCTTGAAGGTTGATGGCAGATTTCGTTGGAGAAGATGAAGAATTTTGAAGAAAAAAATGAATAATAAAAAAAGAAATTATGTATAGGGGGGGGCATAAGTGTGGTACCCCTACCCCACCCGCGCTTTGTCGTGCTTCATCATTTCTTGTTAAAAGATGATGTTTATCTTCGGTGGCACGTTTAGGTTCGTTTTTGGGTCTCAGACGCGTACCCGATTTGCCAAGCGGGCTCCTTTTTCCGCGTTTTTAGTGGCAAAAGACTCAGTTTTAAAGATCATGCATAAGCGTCTCGAAATCCGAACACGGTTACGTTTTAATCATAATAGCCATGTATTAGGGTCGTTTAAATGTTTTAGGCTTGATTGACTGTTCCTTGCATGTTGGATTGTCTTTTATTGCTTTCAAAACAAAGACGTTTCCCTTACCGGGAAATCCTCGTTTTGCGTGCCCATTCTCCAAATGTCTACAAATCTTAGGTTGTAGTCTATGGCTCGTAACTAAGATGTTTTGTGAAGTCAGAATCTTAAATATCCCTACCGTTTGCCTAATAATCATCGTCAAATGTTTAATGCGCTGTTAAACATCAAGCTCCCGTTTAACATGTTGCTTGAGGCTAAGGACACCCACCTTGCATCGTTGGTGCTTAATAGTATCATGTTAACCATGACGTGCTCTCGGATTCCTCCGAGACATAATAGATATCGTTTAGCATATCACACAAGTCATGCGTGTTCACTAATACGTATTCCCAGAGTCGTCAATCCATTCATGACTTTGTCTTGCCATGTAAGTGACGCATAGCGTCAACGTAATGTTTTTGGTAAATACTGTGCATATACTCCCATTATAGTCGGTGTCACATGTTCCAGAATTCGTATCATTACTCATAATCGCAACAAATATCATGATATACATGTCACGTCCGGTTACCACGGACTTGTACCAATCAAAGTTTACCGGGATTTTTCACAATTGTCACAACACTTAATATGCTTAACACCTTGCTCGTACATTTAACTCACTTAACCTAAAAAAATAAAAATAAAAAATAAAAATTCGTACGAAAATCACCAATTTCGTACGATAAATAACATTTTCGCATGAAAAATGGCATTTTCGCACGAAAAATGGAATTTTCGCAAGGAAAACATCACCAAACTACTCCCACCCTCTTCTCCTAAAATACAACACTTAGATATTCGTGTTCTGCTTGCTGACATCCGTACCAAAAAGCGCTCTAAGCTCGTTTTCTCTGATCCAAGTAAGAAGACTATGTTTTCCATGCGAATCACAACGATTCAACAATGATTTTACACGGGTTTATCTCCGGTTTCATCTAAACTTCTTCTGTTTATGAAAACCTTCATCCTTTTCATCAAACTTTGTGATTTTAACTTAGATCTACACTTAACCGAGAATGTTTGAGTTACGCTTCTTAGATCTGAAACCTTTTTGTTTCGAGCTCACAAAGTGTTTATCTTAACAAAACTGTTTTATAAAATTGATTTTCACACAAAAACGGATAGAACCAACGCATGTTTTGTTCACTAAGTAGTGGAACGAAGCAGTGTCAAAAACAACCTCAAATGGATTCGAAATCACGTCCTTTCCAAGCGAATATTCAGTTCCGGTTCCACAAAGACGCAAGAACAGTCACTTGTGCAAACTGGACTGGCTCGCACGAATCACTTTGGGTTCGTACGACCCAGTCCGAGTTTCCATAAACGACTCACTCGCTCTAAAGACCTCTCCGGCACAAGGTTCGATAAGTGGCCTAAGGCTGGAGGGATGAACACTCGATTTCCTGAAAAATGACGCAAAAACACTCGATTTTGGACGCAAAATGGTATTTTCGCACGAAAACTCATTTCGTGCGAATTTACATGTTTTCCTCGCACCGATCTCGGTCTCGATTGTTTCAACACTTTAGAAGACTGATGCATTTCTGTTTCTACGCGCAGGCTAAACCGACACCCTCCTCACCTCTCCTCAGCTCTCTCGGTGTTTACTGTTACACACCCACTGTGAGTATACTTGACCCCTTTTCGCTTTAAACGCACTTTTTGGGGGTAACATACGTTCATATCAAAACACACAACACGAACTAAACTGATTATCTTATGCGAAAATCCGTTATACATATTTACACATGATGCTTGATACATATATACTAGAACACTCTTTCGTTAACTCCCACCTTAGCTAGTATGGTACTATAGATTGGCTGACACCCGACGGGGTCTAGCTAGGAAGGACACATCGCGCTTACTAGCCTTCTCGGAACTTAGCATTTGAAATTTGTCTGGTTTAGTTTACATGTTATGTGAATCATGTTTATGTATATGGTATTTCGCGACGCTTTTCCCTCCTATGCTATTATATCAAAACCTGTATGGTCGCCAATACATTTTTGTATTGACATTATTATAACGTATGTTGCAGGTTAAATGCAGACTATCTCGAATCAAGATTAGGACTCTCTAGAAACCCACATAAATCTAGTTGTCGGACGTATTGTTCAAGAATTATGTAATCTGTTTGGATTATTGTATGAATTTTGTTTGATTTTATGGGAAATTGAACCTTGTTAAATATTGTCATTTTAATAGTCGTTATGGATTCTCTTGAGAAATCTGTTCGCTTAATGCCACATTCCGATGATTCCGCCGTCGGTTGGGGTGTGACAGATTGGTATCAGAGCCACAACTATAGGGAATTAGGTAATTTGCCAGTCTATAGTAGGAAACTATGTGCTCATTATTTGCTTATCTGATTAAAACATTATCTTTGGACTTAAAATACTATACGAAGTCTTTCCTAAGACTTGGACACAACACACGAAGCTGCAAAAATACTCGTACATAACAAACGAGTCGATTTGCCGAGATTAGGTGTGAAAACCGCGAACTCTCGACGAACCACTCACTCTGCGTATTCCGATTAGCACGAAATTCTCTGTTAAGTTAGGAGTGAAATCCACATCTTAACGGAAATTTCCCATTCTATCCGGTGGAAACCTCCTGATGGGTCCGGGAGGGATACCACGATCAGGGATTCGAAGTTATTAAGTTAGGGGTAAAACCCGAACCTTGAAAACTCATCCCACTCAACGATTTTCAATCTTACCAAAGTCTCGACTATTTCGCGGATTTGGGGCGCATAGTAACCGGAAGGGTAATGTCGTTAGCCACGAGACGGTGAGAGCATTTACCTATTAGGCCAAAGCATGTGCCCGAAATCAAGGGAATGATCGAATCACTTCGGGTAGTCGTTGTCTCAAAACCCAGGACGCACTATTAATTTTAAGCCTGCAGTCGTCAATTTTACGCATAATCGATTTTCATATGTTTCGCGCACATTTCAATGAATTTTAAATTTTTAACGTTTTTGATTGTCGCTTTCCGCTTTCGTCTTACTATGTTAATGCATGACTCGCACAGCCATCGCAATCCAAAACAAGAGCTAATACTCGCAACAAAACTAAATCGTAACAACTCTCTTAATCGCGTCCTTGCGCGCTCTCTCTCTCTCTCTCTCTCTCTATATATATATATATATATATATATATATATATATATATATATGTAGGGAGAGGATCATGAGAAAACTAGATATAAATAAGAAAACTAGAAAACTAACTAAAAAAGCATAAAAACATACAATTTTTTTTACAATTTTTTTATAAAAAATCGTTGCTTTTTATGTATAAAAGAAAACTTATACTACGCATGTGCACTATATGTGTACTACACATGTGCATTATATGTATATGTTTCACATGTACATTATATGCTTTTTTATTTTTATTTTTTAAAAAGTTTTTTTTATATAATATATATAGCGATTTTTTATAAATAAAAAAAAATTGATACGTTTTTTTGACTTTTTAGTTAGTTTTTTGGTTTTCTCATTTAAACTAGTTTTCTCATGATCCATCCCATATATATATATATATATATATATGCGTATAAATAGTATACGATTACATGTGCTTATGTGAACACGTGAAGATCTAGGAGATATGTGTTTCCTATGTGAATTCTAAGAATACGTGTTACAATATCAACTATAACAAGTTTTTAACGCGCTAATTCGCATCTCAATCTCAAAATCATTATGACCGAATCTCATTCCAAATCTCTTTGTCTAGATGTCTTCGAACGCTTCCAACTCGCGACGTCAAGCCAGAAGAAACGCCGATAAGAGGATCGCCTCACTCATGGTCAGGGAAATGGCCAAGGTTATTTCTCAAATCGTCACTCAAGTTCAAGCCCTCAACAATTCTCAGACATCGGAAGACTCTAAGACCGATGCACCAAAGTCTACTTTCTCCTACAAACAGTTCAAAGCTTGTGGACCGATGGTCTTCACAGGTGAAGAAGGTGTATCTCAAATGCTTCAGTGGTTCGATGCTATCGAGGTTGCCCTCCGTCAGAGTGGGTGCCCTAAGCATCTTCGCACCACGTGTGCTACAGGAGTATTTCAATCAAGAGCACTCGACTGGTGGACAACTGAGCGTAACAAACGCGGAAACGATGCAGCTTACGCATTAACTTGGGATGAGCTGAAGGAGCTCATGAAGGAAGAATATTGCCCTCCCCACGAAGTCCAGAAGCTAGAAAACGAATTTTGGGATATCAAGCAAGTTGAAGGTGACAATCGCCGGCCTCACAGCGAGGTTCAAACAGCTTATCATCATTTGCCCGAGCCAAGTCGACACTCCTGAAAAGGCCATCAAGAAGTACCAACATGCCTTACCTGAGTGTGTGGGCGATTTTGTCGAAACTGCAAGACCGGCTACCATAGAAGAAACCTATCAGTTGGCCGCAGAAATCAACGACAAGCGAATCTTGGTTGGATTCTTCTCCAAGAATTCCACCAAGAAGCTTAACCAAGTTACCATCAAATTATTCGACGACGACGCACCGCCGCAAGCCACCGTAGAGCCTAGCCGCAAGAGAAAGAGCTCGAGTCTCAATTACTCAGCAACTGCACCGCTTAACCCTAACCTCTCCGAACGGTTACACCTCCCCCAAGACGTGCTTACACCGAAACTCACCCTCAGTGTCAGAGATGTACTTATCACCACCAGGCTAGAACCAACTACCGTTATTGCTACAACTGCAATTTTTACGGTCACTTCACTAACCACTGCCGCACAGGGCCACGACAACATGGGCTGCTAGCACTTCCAGCACCGCTGACTCAACTCGCAACCCTAGCATCTGCCGCATCAGTAGCACCAGCAGCCGCAGCCCCAGTAGCAGAAGTCGTCAACATCAACACCGACCAGGCGCAGAACAACGTTGTTAATGGTACGATTTTTGACATTAGTACTTATGCATTCTAATTGTCCTATTGTTTAAATGTCGCCTCGACACACGATGACATCTCTATCTCTCTCTCTCCCGACTCATTGCACTTAGTCTAAACTCACACACTAAATCTTATTACTAACGCTATATAGTATATCATGATATAATATGTTTTTACCCTACTATGCGCCTTTAAAACAAGTTACGATAAACATGCAAACAGCAAACTAATCATGATTCACGGGTGCACACAGGATTATCTTGGTGTCTGCATGGGGATCGTAGTGAGTTCTAATGGTGCCCTAACGTTAAAGGCATGGTTAAAACATGGTGGATACGCCACTGGTCCTTCCTATATATAAGCGTCTTAACCATGTCGACAAAGTGTGACATCTATTCACGAGATGGAGACGGCGTGGTTGAAGCATGGTGGATACGCCGCTGGTACTTCCTATATATAAGTGCTTTTGCCATGCTAACAAACTCTCATGGAGAAATGCCATGTGTAGTTGAATGTTATTAGAACTTTAATATTATGGTGACTATTTTCGCACGCTAAACTCCTTTAGAAGGCGTAACATATCATCACTTCTCGGTCGCACAAACGCTAGATTTGTCAAAATCTACAGCAACACAATCATACATTCGCTGGAATCTACCTCACTTCCCTTATCGCTTTCCCCTCTCGACGCTTTAACACTATCGTTTCGCTTATCGCTTTCCCCTCTCGACGCTTACCGCTATCGCTTCGCTTATTGCTTTCCCCTCTCGACGCTTTAACGCTATTGTTTCGCTTATCTCTTTCCCCAAACGACGCTTTAACACTTATCGCATCTCCCGTTCTTACCGCTACGCTATTCCAATCACCGAACCATTCCCGCACACTCTTGTCTCTAACCAAGTTTGCAATCAGCTTCTCCGCTCAGTCTACTTGGTCTTCTTTTCAAACTTGGTCTGACCTTTTGCCGCTTGGACCAAGGTTATCGAAATATATCCTTAATATGTCGGCACACCTGATATCGCTCCACGAGACGGAACCGATATTGCTAAAACATGGTGGATACACCGCTGGTACTTCTTATATATAAGTGTTTTAGCCATACTAACAAACTTTCGTGGAAAGATGCCATGTGGGGTTCGACGCTAATTAAACTGTTTGATACCGTTAAAAATTGTTTTTACCATTATGTTTTCGAAATAAATGGAAAATTTTCTAAATATTTTGATTTTTATTAAAACCTTTGGGTAGGTAAAATCCTTCTTACAATGTGAAATCGACTCAGCCTAACGCCACGTTGTGAGAAAATTTTCATAAATCGCCTTTTCGTAATAGTTTAACAAAACTTTTCAAAAACTTAAAAAAATATTTGGATCGTCAACTCGTGAGTTATCAACCACGAGTCAATTAAGTCGCTTTTACTCATCGATTTCCTACACCACCGAGACGTTTTCACCCGTCAATCCTTGATCGATCGCTCATTCATCCTCAACTTACCCTAGCCCCTTATCGCTATCTATTCGTGTCAATTCTCAAGTCTTCCTCTCGAATAAATTTCAGGACGAAATTTACTAAAGTAGGGGAGACTGCAACAATCCTCATTTTCGCAGCTCGTTACTCTCGTTACGCTTAGCACCAGAGATTTGGATCATAATGTAAACTATATTGCTTACTACGCTGCATCGCATACTTTCGCACTACATCGCACTTCACAACGTTTACACTTACAACGCATTCGCTAATACTATGATAATTGTGTGATGTTTCCAAGACTACTCGCTCGCTTACACAACAACGCGACACTACAAGACTTGGGAACTGAGACGCATACTATTTCACTTATTTATTCCATTTAAACGCTTAACACCTCGCTTGGACACTTAACTCACTTAACCTAAAAAAATAAAAATAAATAAAAATTCATACGAAAATCACCATTTTCATACGAAAATGACCAATTTCGTACGAAAAATGGCATTCTGGCACGAAAAATGGCATTTTCGCACGAAAAACATCACCAAACTTCTCCCACCCTCTTCTCCTATAAATACAACACTTAGACATTCGTGTTCTAATTGCTGACATCCGCACCAAAAAGCGCTTTAAGCTCGTTTTCTCTGATCCAAGTAAGAACACTCCGTTTTCCATACGAATCACAACGATTTTACATGGGTTTATCTCAGATTTCATCTAAACTTCTTCTGTTTACGAAAACCTTCATCTTTTTCATCAAACTTTCTGATTTAACTTAGATCTACACTTAACAGAGCATGTTTGAGTTAGCCTTGGCTTCTCAGATCTGAAACCTTGTTGTTTCGAGCTCACAAAGTGTTTATCTTAACAAAAATGTATGTTTCGTTCACTAAGTAGTGGAACGAAGCAGTGTCAAAACAGCCTGAAATGTATTCGAAATCACGTCCGTTCCAATCGAAGATTCAGTTCCGATTCCACAAAGACGCAAGAACAGTCACTTGTGCAAACTGGACTGGCTCGCACGAATCACTTTGGGTTCGTATGACCCAGTCCGAGTTTCCACAAACGTCTCAATCGCTCTAAAGACCTCGCCGGCACAAGGTTCGATCAGTGGCCTAAGGCTGGAGGGATGAACACTCGATTTCCCGAAGAATGACGCAAAAACACTCGATTTTGGACACAAAAATGATATTTTCGCACGAAAAGTGGCATTTTCGCATGAAACTCCATTTTCTCGTGAAATTACCTGTTTTCCTCGCACCGATCTCTGTCTCGACTGTTTCAACACTCTGGAAGACTGATGCACTTCCGTTTCTACACGCAGGCTAAACCAACGCCCTCCTCACCTCTCCTCAGCTCTCTCGGTGTTTGCTGTTACGCACCCACTGTGAGTATACTTGACCCCTTTTCGCTTTAAATGCACTTTTTGGGTGTAACATATGTTCGTATCAAAACACACAATACGAAATAAACTGATTATCTCACGCGAAAATCCGTTATACATATTTACACATAATGCTTGATACATATATACTATGACACTTTTTCGTTAACTCCCACCTTAGCTAGTATGGTACTATAGATTGGCTGACACCCCGACGGGGTCTAGCTAGGAAAGACACATCACGCTTACCAGCCTTCTCGGAACTTAGCATGTGAAATTTATCTGGTTTAGTTTATATGTTATGTGAATCATGTTTATGTATATGGTATCGCGACGCTTTTCTCTACTATGCTATTATATCAAAACCTATATGCTCTCCAATACATTTTGTATTGACATTATTTTAACATATGTTGCAGGTTAAATGCAGACTATCTCGAATCAAGATTAGGACTCTTTAGAAACCCACATAAATCTAGTTGTCGGACTTATTGTTCAAGAATTATGTAATCTGTTTGGATTATTGTATGAATATTTGTTTGATTTTATGGGAAATTGAACCTTGTTAAATATTGTCATTTTAATAATCGTTATGGATTCTCTTGAGCAATCTATTCGCTTAGTGCCACTTCCCGATGATTTCGCCATCGGTTGGGGTGTGACAGAATGAGGCAAAACCCAAATGTAAGACCTGCGGAAAGCAACACTCTGGAAGATGTTTCCATGAGAAACCCAACGGTTGTGGCATCTGTAAGCAGATGGACCACAAGTCTCATGAATGCAAGAACTTGAAAGACGCCACCTGCTACGGATGTGCTGAGAAAGGGCATATAAAGACCCACTGCCCAAAGAGGGCAACTGACGGGAAGAATAAAGCTACTGATGGCTAGAAAGGCAATGCTTGAGCCTTTTAATTAGTTGCAGGAGAAACAGTTCAAGACATAAATATCATTACGCATCTGTTTCTCGTAAATGATTTAGTTGCTAGAACCTTGTTTTGAATTATGAAGCTTGTAAAAGCTTCGTCGACTCTAAATCTAATAAATTCTGAACTTGTCCTCTTGAGGCTTAAATATTAAATATTAAAACCTAGTGCCCAATATAGATGGTTTCACAACTCTTAATAGATACGACATATCCTTCTTGAATCAATATGTCTTTGATAATCTTTTATCTATAAATCTTGCGGGATTCGATATAGTTTTAGACATGAATTGGTTAGTTCAAAACCAAATCCACATTGTCTGCAGTAAGAAACTTATTGAAATTAAGATCCCCATCTGGTGATATATTCACCATTCATGGAAGATCAACACTATGGATTACCGGGGAAGCTTTTATCCTTAAGGCATCCAAATGATTGAATGGAGAATGTGTCATCCACATGACACAAGTAAATTGTCACACCCAAATTTCCACATAGATCCAGGGATAACCCGGTGGGGGTATCGTGATGTAAGATTGATATCATCATAGTCAATATACACAGAATAACACAACGAAAGTCTTGGAGTTAAATTACTATTACAAACCGATAATGTTCAAAGTTTAAAATAAATATACAGACGGTTCGTAATTAGATCCACATGCGGATCGTAAAAAAAATATACAAAGATGTTCAACAGACCACAACTAAGGACTTGCAAGATCCTCCTATGTCGATACCGAGAAGCTCCCAGCCTATTTACGTGTTGTACTTGTAGCTTAGTCTTTTGAAAATACACCAGTTTACACTGGTAAATACAAATAACTGATACATTTTGAAAATCTTTTCAAAATTTGATTTAGGTGCACAAGGCACATTTTATAAATAACTTGGGACAATTCAAAATGGTCTTTTATACAGTTTTATAGGTCTGTCAATACATATGGGGTCCGGTGTAAAAACCAAATAACATGATTAACCGACACGCCACTTAAAAACTCACAAGGAGTATATAAAATAATTTAGCATTAGCATCTGTCAGGTGTATGCCTACACCCCAAGCTTAGGTCGTGGGCATTAGCAACTTAAATGAGCCGAGGATATCCAGGACACGATCGAGTTAACCCCCAAGTTTAAGTTATCAGACAATAAAGATTAAAATGGGTTATGAAGATTTTATAACCACAATCCAGTTAAGTGATCCCATACCCCACCAAGCAGTAATAATATACTTAATCCCAAACCCGTATAAGGAAAATATGTTAAAAGTATTTACCTGAGCTAGCACTTCAGAGTTTTATTAACTCAGTCGTTTAATCAATAGATAAGTATAGGTAGCAATCTACTGGAAGGCTCTAGTCTGGAATGATGGTATTAATTACCAACTAGGATGCTACGGGTCCTATTTAAGTCATAGACTCGGACCGGCTAGCCTAAATTAATGAATACGGTACCATACGCTAGATTAAACGATGACCGGAATAGAAAGTAGTTTAAACCTGACAAGTACTAAGAATTGTGTAATATAGGTAAACTAATTACACTTTGGAATTTGAAATAAAATGATAAGGTTAAACCCGTTTTGGTTAAATTGCATAAACTAGTTATATAAGCTTAACCGTACGCATATAAGTGATACCGGGTAACCGGATGAGCCATGAACAAGTTCCATATGCCATTTTATTTTAATTAAGCTATGATATCAGTAGGATATCAATTTATATGCCCATTAAGGTTTTAAAATGAAATTATGCCTTATAAGGGCGTTTTGGTCATTTAATGGCGTATAAAAGGAACTTGCATATATTCTGATGTTATGATCAAAAACATTCTGGAAAAATACTTAATTTATGATATAATATCAGTAGGATATCAAATATATGTGTCGTTTATAGGTTAAGACCAAACTATGCACCGTAGGGGCATTTTGGTCATTTTTCACATAGTTTGAGGACTTATTTGGGACTCTAAGTTTATAACATATACCTACTGTAAAAAATGTAGGACCGATCCTCGATGCTAAGGAACCTAAATTTGATATCTAACGTCCATAATAGCGGAAATATTACGTCGTGTTTACCAATAGACAAGATTTAATCAGTTAATCATCAGTTTTATTGATCAAACGTCAAGAGTACAAACTGACAGAGCTTCGTCTCCAAAATGCCATAGTTACAAATGAGGAGCACTAGCTAGGTATTTATAGACTTGCAAGTTCGCTCATGGAGGATGTAAGTTCGCCCGAACTTGCCTTAGCAAGTTCGGCCGAACTTGTCTCATCATGACATTTCATGGGCGAACTTGTTACAACTTTACATAAATACTTCATACACCTAGCCTATTCAGCTCTATACTATACAGACTCGATATAAGACTAAGACATAGACATTATGCACCACTGTTCACATCAACATTAGGAGTACTTGTTAAAGCTTCGTTCTGATTTCTTGGACTAGCAGATGGGTTCAACATATTAGAAATCTGCTCACCTTCTTCATCCGATGAAGTTTCATCATCAGCATCAAATGTCGGTGCTTTATCTGAATCACAATTCTGATTCTAAGGCGTACTGGGCACTGTTATGTTTTCTCGTTCATTAGAAGCATTCACTGGAGGTGTAGCAGGTGTTACTTCTGTTTCAGAAGTATTTTCAACTTGAACACTACTGCTATTGCTTGGACCTGCTCCGGAAGATGAAGAATCCAACGTGGGTTGATTAACCACAATTGGTCTAATGATTTGATCTTGATTCGCTGACTGGTGAAGGTAATATAATGCAGCAACTTCTTTGTCAAACGGTTCTTCCGGCAAGTCGAATGACTTCCAAAGGTCTTGATAGTTAAACAGCCACGTGTCACCTCTCCTTTGAATAGGATCCGTATAGTTGAAACAATCCACGTGTTGTGCTTCAATAACCTTTCTCAACGAAGGAACATATACTCCTCTTAACGGACTCGCATATCCGACAAAGAAACCCTCAAGAGATTTAGCTCCGAATTTGCCATCTTGATCGATTACAGTGCATGGCGCACCAAATGGTTCTAAGAACTTCAAATTTGGCTTTTGTCGGTTTATCATCTCAAAACATGTTTTCTTTGTTGGTTTGACAGTGAGAACTCTGTTTAGCGTGTAGCAAACCGCAGCAACCGCTTCACTCCAGAAGCTGATTGGAAGTTTAGAATCTGCAAGCATGGTTCTCGCAGTTTCAATCAAAGTTCTGTTTTTCCGTTCAGCTACTCTGTTTTGCTGTGGAGTATAGGGAGCACTAAACTCGTACAGAATCCCTTTTGCGTTGCAGAATTCCTTCATTTTGTTATTCTTAAACTCTATGTCGTTGTCACTTCTAATGCGTCTGACCGGCAGATGATAAAGGTTCTCGAGTTTCTTGATAGAATAACCAAGTTCTCGAACGTTTCGCCTTTTGATTCCTGAAAGAATACCCACGAATATCTCGAATAATCATCTGTCACGACCAAGCAATATAAGTCTTCTGAGATGCTTCGAACATTTACAGGACCAAATAAATCCATGTGGAGACGTTCTAATGGCAACTTGATTGAGTTTTGAATTTTCTTCGGATGAGATTTCTTGATCTG
Source organism: Scalesia atractyloides (assembly GCA_947069175.1). NCBI lineage: Eukaryota > Viridiplantae > Streptophyta > Magnoliopsida > Asterales > Asteraceae > Scalesia > Scalesia atractyloides. The sequence continues at coordinate 70,886,591 of CAMTDV010000005.1, read as the reverse complement.
CTTTCCCTTTTTACAGTCTAAGCAGTGATCAGACATATGAAAGCTCCAAAGATTTACACCGTCTACAAGATCATTATGAACCAAGTAATTCATTTTTCTTAAATGAATATGCCCCATCTTGCGATGCCAAAGAATAGAATCCTTTTCAGTAGCCTTTGTCACAAAACATTGCGCTGACTTTGATCAAGTGGTAGCGACGCCCATATCAAGAACATATAAATCATTCTCACGTGGTGCTCGCATCAGAATCCACTCATCTGGTATTTTGAATCCCGGCTTAAAGATAAAACACTCTTTGTCATTGAAATGCACCGCGAACTTCTTGTCACAAATCTGCGATATGCTCAGAAGATTATTTTCCAACTCTGCAATATAATTCACGCGATTGAATGAAACGACGCCATTGGAGAGTTTTCCCTCGGCGACTATCCTTCCACCCTGGTTACCCGCAAATCCAACATATCCACCATTGATAGCTTTTATGTCGAATAGCAACGCTTTCATTCCCGTCATATGTCTCGACGCTCCACTATCCAAAATCCACTTAGAAGGTACGGATCTCTGGAGCCCCTGCACATTTCAACAATCTATTTAAAAAGCGAGACCCAAGCCTTTTTGGTCTTGGGTTGAATTGGATAACCATCATCAAAATCAAACTCACACTCATCTGCATATTCAAATTCATATTCATCATCTGGATTTTTTATGATGTTTATGTTTGAAAACTTTACTTTCTTTTTATCTTTTGAATTTTTACCTCTTGTAGTTTTGACATTTTCATATGTGGTTTCAATTATGATTTCAGATTTCGATTCTTTCATGCTATCACTAGTCTTAACAAGCTCAGACTTAGTGATCTCAGATGTTGTTGACCGTTTCTTTGCAATCCAGGCTTGAGATTTTATGTTAGCCTTCTTGATGTAAAAATTGTTTTCATTAGCTTTTGAAGTTTCACCTTTTTCAAAAATTGAATTTTCAAACTTAGGTTTGACTTCAGCTTTTGATTCATTTCTTTTCAAAATCTTTACAGGTTTTAAAAACACTGGTTGCTTCGGTTTCACAACATTTGAATTTTCTTTCCTTCGAAGATAAGCCGGATTTGATTTCGGACAGTAACGTGCAATATGACCAATTTCGTTGCACTTGAAACAAGTCTGAGAATCATGTGGATGTCCTTTTATGGGTTTTACACCACTTGTTTTGACACCACTTGCACTTTTGGCTTTATCACGAAGTTCTTTCTGTTTCTTGAACTCATCGTTTGATTGTATCCCGATCAAACTTTCCTCATGAACCGTGTTCGTCCCATATACAAAATTCATGTTTTTATTCTTGTATTCATGAAATGATGACACTTTCTTTTTAGGTTCATCTGATTCCTCTAATCCCAACCCAGCTCTCCGGTTTTCCGGATGATCACCACTATTCCTTCGGTAGTTATTTCTTTTAGGTTTGGAATAGAATTTCTTTTCATTGATCTCCAGATCATCTGATGTGACTTCCATGAGTTTAAAGAATTTATCTAACAATTCTTCCTTCACGTTCTGAATCGGAAAACTGTCATCAAAGTATAATCTATCAGATTCCTTAATCTTGTACATGACAATATTAGGATCATCACATAGATCATTCTCCGATGATGTATCGTCATCTTCGGACTGTGAATCAGAATTATTTGAGCTCGAGTCGATGCTTTTAAAGCTGCCTTCATCAGAATCGTTCAAAACATTTTCAACAACCTTTTTAACCACAACATTGTCATCATTTGTTTTAGTATAGATTACATCAATGTTCTCTGGCAACTCAGTTTTCTTTTCAGATAACAACTCAATATTGAGTGCCTTATCCATCCCATCAGCGGATTTGCGACAATACTTCTCGCATAGGGGTGGAGGAACATTACTGTATTCTTTACCAATTTTCTTTTTAGGTTTCTCTTCCGATGGAATTGTCGTAAGGATGTGATCAATGACATATGCGTTACAGGTGTAACTTCTCAAAAGCTGTTGAACACGCTCGGTTTCAATTGTCATGTCCTAGAGTTGTTGCTTAGTTTCAGCAATGGTGTTAATATAGATATTAATCGCTTTTTGCTTATCCATTATTGTTCTTTTAACATCCTTATTGTATCATGTTGTTCGATGTTATTTCTATCAAGCCTTCCATAATCATTTTTCATTTTATCATACGCTTCCTTCATTTTGCGATAATCGTATTTCAAAAGTTCATTATGCACATTGTTTTTAGCGATGATCTTTGATTTTTCGGCACACTCAGAACATGGTTCGGTACATTTTTACAAGGTTTCTCAACCTCTACAACTTGTACTTTGAAAAATTCATTTACCTCTGGACCTACCTTGGTTAGATTTGCCATTAATGCTTTGTCGGCAATGTCCTTGAGGTTTTCGGCATTCACTTCTTGAGTAACATCAATGACTACTTCATCAGTTGATTTCTTCTCGGGAACTTGTTCCTGAGAACTTCCATCAAAGTGACCTGCAAAATTTTCACAAGAATTAGGAGATAAAATTATTTGCTTCTGCATGTGGATATACTCCTCTTCTTCACGTTGTTGTTGCAGATATTGTTCCAGCAGAATATTCTCCAAAGCCGCTGCTTCTTCTGCAGAAGTGTCTTCAAAAATTTCAGCCATTAATGCAACTCCGGTCTTCTTACCGATGTAGGAATTCCAGTCGAAACCGTCATCTTCGTTTGATGCAACCATAGCCTTCTCAGTGTTGCTGCTATTTGGTTTCTCTTGAATTTCAACCTGAGTCTTCTTCGGGAAAGGCTTGTACTGAAGTGACTTCTTGTAATACTCGTTGCCTGCTCCGAATGGACTCTGATTTTTCGTTGCTTCAGGATTTTTACACTCTCTCTTAAAATGTCCCTTTTGGAGACATCTGAAGCACGTCACTTTCGTCTTGTCAAAACCTAGTTTGTTGCTTGAGTTTCCGATATCTCGGCCAGTGAGAGCAACGAACTTTGTGACTCTTCGAATGATAGATGCTAAACACCACTTTATATCCATGAGCTCGAGTTGTTCTTCATCCACTTGGTGATAATCTTTTGCCGTCATTTCGGGATTTCCAATTTTTCCGGCTACAAGACTTTTGTATGACTCCAGAACAGTGGCAAGAAGAGACATATGTTGTTTAGCGACTTGTTCCGAAACAACATTGTTCAAATTCACTGCGATGTTGCACTTGTATACATTCGAATCAGAATTTGTTTGTTGATTCTGATTTGCTTGACTTTGATAAGATGAATTTGAACCAGTACTTGAGAATGAAGACTGTGGACATTGATCATATTGAGAATATGACTGATTCTGATTCTGCTGCGAATTGTTTGAAGAATTTAAACTCGCATTGAATGTTGTCTGAATCTTTGGAGTTGAAATGTTATCTTGCATTCCACTCTTGTAGTACAATCCAACATCTTGAACAACATTAGCGTTCTTTAACTTTTCAATCTTCAAGAGTTCCATTTCATGGCCTTCGAGTTTATCGATAAATGTTGACAGCTTGAAGAATTCCCATTTACCGCTTTCCTTTAGAACAATTAGATAAGTAGTCCACTCTCCATCTGGTAGAGCATCTGCAAGCTTGTCGATGTACTCTGGTTCCGTCTTCTCGAGACCGTGTCTTCACATTTGAACTTTAAGATGACAGAATCGTTCAATCATCTGCTTCATGGTCTCACCCTTCAGCATGTTGAAGATATCAAACTCTTTCATAATGAGCGCCTTCTTGCTCTTGATCATCTCCGTGCTTCCTTGATACTTCTTTTGAAGTGAGAGCCAGAGATCTCTTGCTGTTGTGTATTCCGGTAGCAAGACTAGAATATCTTCTTTGACGGATTGTTGGATAAGACTGATCATCTTTTTCTCAGCAATGTATTCGTCTTTCTGTACAGTCGTGTAGTTGTACTTTTCCAGAACTTGCTGATGTTCATCTACCGGAATAGTGTAACCTCTTTCAATCGACACCCAGCCTGCAAAGTGCATGGCTTGAACCCAATATGTAAACTTCTCTTTCCATGCTTCATACTCGTCCATGCTCATTAGCTTGGGCGGTTTAACAGTCGTGCCCATTTCGTTATCAAGATTGACTTGATGGATCATGTTGGCATTTGACGAACTAGCTCCGGACATGAAAGCTCTTTGAATATCATCCATTGTGAATAACGAGACGTGTACGCTGAAAACAATCAAAAACTTTTGAAAATGTTAGATCTACTACAAGTTCGGTCGAACTTGTAGTTAGGATGAAGAATTCTTGAAATTTATCACAAGTTCGGTCGAAATTGTGATTTAAGATTTTGAAAAGATCCCTTGAACTTCGGTCGAACTTGTAAAATGAAGTTTGTTAACACTCTTTTTAAGTTCGAGCGAACTTATCTTTGAAACTCCTTGATATTACCCAAGTTCGGTCGAACTTGATATAAAATCAGGGAAAAACTAGTAACTTCGAGCGAACTTACAGAAAGAATTTTCTAAAAGTTAGCAAGTTCAGGCGAACTTAGCTAAATCTCTTGACTTTTTATCAAGTTCGGTCGAACTTGATAGAAAATCAAAGAAAATTTAATAACTTCGATCGAACTTTACTAAAATATCTTCACAAACCACTCAAGTTCGAGCGAACTTAGTAAAAAATCACTTGAAAAGTGACTTTCTAGCACAAGTTCGGCCGAACTTGGCTAACAAGTTCGAAATTGAGGGTTTTCCAAAACATGGTTTTTTCAAAATTTCGACATGAATTCGGTTGAATTTGGTCTCCAAACTTTCAAGGGTTTATCTATGTTGTGTTTAACATGATATATTCAAAATTGAAAAGTTTTTGACCGTGAATTCTTCTTTTTTGATGAAAAAGTTAAGAAAAATAGAAGAATGGAGATGAAATAGAAGTGTTCTTGTCTTGATACTATCAAATCAGGCTGTTCTAGCTCTTACCACTTGTAGGACCGATCCTCGATGCTAAGAAACCTAAATTTGATATCTAACGTCCATAATAGCAGAAATATTACGTCGTGTTTACCAATAGACAAGATTTAATCAGTTAATCATCAGTTTTATTGATCAAACGTAAAGAGTACAAACTGATAGAGCTTCGCCTCCAAAATGCCAAAGTTACAAATGAGGAGCACTAGCTAGGTATTTATAGACTTGCAAGTTCGCTCATGGAGGATGTAAGTTCGGCCGAACTTGTCTCAACATGACATTTCATGGGCGAACTTGTTACAACTTTACATAAATACTTCATACACCTAGCCTAATCAGCTCTATACTATACAGACTCGATATAAGACTAAGACATAGACATTATGCACCAACAAAAACAATTTAAATAAGTTATAAAATCAGTAAGTAACAAGTCTTGGTTGGTAAATATGGTTTAAAACCATACTATGTGCCGAAACGGCGTTTAAATCGCTAAAGGACGATTTGTGCGATGTCCAATGAAAACTGATGTTATGATCAGGTTTATATAACCAAAATATGTTATTGAATATAACATATCAGTAAGTAAAGAGGTTTTGTATAAAAAGCATGTTTAAAACCATTTTAGGTGCCATGAGGGCATTACCGTCATTTATCGACATAATACAAGACCCGTGCTTACGCTCAGAATATAATCTGCCATGATATCCAAAATAATCCTACTTATGATATTACATCAGTAGGTAATGAGTTTTTATAAAGAGATATGCTTAAAACCAATGAAAATTTCGAAAGGGCATTTTGATCCTTTAAAAGCATGATTTACGACATTCTATCAAAATTCAGTTTATGATCAGTTTAATAACATCATAATATGTTAATTATACTAACATATCAGTGCATATTTCATTTGCAACTTTGTTATTTATTAAAACCTCATTTCTTGTAAAATGGGCATTATAGTCAAAGTTAGGCATAATAACGGAACTTGCGCATAAACTCAGAATATGATTAGGATTGTGTAACATAACCTTAGAGAGTTATGCTACATTAAATTACGATCATAATGCAACCTTAGATCAGTAGCTAACAAATCTAAATCGGGTCATAATCGAAAGTCAAAGCAGAAGTGAAACTTCGCGACTTTCGGTTGCGAACCGACCCTAAAACTGGAATTGACGAGCCGAACATGTTTACACATGTTCTAATAATTATTACAAAGTTCTTAAAGTGTTAAAACATATTTTATAACACCTACATTATCAAATTATGATTATTTTCAAAACTGGCTCGTTTGACTTTTTAAATAATAATATGTTGACTCGTCAATTGACCAAGCAAACGTGATTCTTAGGAGGTGCCCTTTTGAGGGCACCTACCTAATTACGATCACGTAGCCATGTTCGTTACGAACAATGGATGGACCATAAAGGTCTTAACCGAAAGTCAAAGAGTTATTACGATAACGCTTGACTTTTGGCTTAAAAGCCTATAAAATGAAAAGAGGAGAGTTAGAACACTTACAAGTGGTCCAAAGAAAGTTTATAAACTCAGTGGGATTCTCCTAGATGTTCAGGAACTTCCAAGAGATTATAGAGCAGAAGATGAGTGAATTCAAGAATAGGTGCAAGGAAATCTGTTGCAACAACACCTCTATCTATACTTGAAGAGCATGAAAAAGATCAATCTAGGTGTTAGGATATGATCTAGGATCATTCCAAGTGGTTTTGAGGTGGCAAATTCTGAGCAATGGTGGCAGAAATGCGAGAGAGGTGGCAGGAGGGCAGACTGCCTTGTCCAGCAAGCATGTGCTGAAAACATGCTTCTGTCGCGCCACGCGCCAGGTGGAACTGGTTCTGGCGCGACATGCGAGTGTCACACCCTGATTTCCACGTGTAACCCGGTGGGGAATATTGTGACGTATGTTGCTATCATCATAACCAAACAACACAGGATAGCACAGCGGATGTCTTGGAATATAAAATATTATTACAACTCAATTGTCCGAAAATACCAAAGTAATAATTACAGACGAGCTTGTAATAATAATCCACAGGCGGATCAAAATATATAAAAAAGATGTTCAACAGACTTTGGGTACATCTAAGGACTTGCAAGATCCTCTATGTTGCTTCTGAGCAGCTTCCAGCCTATTTACGTATTTGTACTTGTAGTTTAGTCTTTTGAAAATACGCAGTTTACACTGGTAAATACAATCAACCGACACATTTTGAAAACCTTTACATAACTAGCCAATACATACAGGGCCCGGAAGCTATGCCGGTTCATGATTAACCGACACACCACTTATTCCTTTATTGGGAGAACCCATATTAGGCTATAAAATTTTAATAAACCGTTTCGCATCTGTCAAGTGTATGCCTACACCCCACGATTTGGTCATGGCCACTTACAATTAAATGAGTCAAGGATATCCAAGACACAGTTGCATTAACCCCCAATACTTAAGTCAAGCAATACGAATTAAAACAGGTTATTTGAATTTCCCAACACATAGGTCTTCGAATCCCATACCCGACCATGCAGTAATAATTTACCGTATCCCAAGCCCGTATAGGGAAAATAGGTTAAGAGTATTTACCTGAGCTAGCACTCGTCTTATAATGCAGATTTACAATAACTCGGCCGTATTCAATTAAGTAAACGTAGGTACAATTTACTGGAAGGCTCTAGTCTAGAATGATGGTATAAATTACCAATTAGCATGCTAACAGATCTTATTTAAGTCCTAAACTTAGATCGGCTAGCTTAAAGTATCGAAAACGGTACAATACACTTGATTAAGCGATGACCGGAATAGAATGTAGTTTAAACCCGACAAGTACAAAGACTTGTATAATATGGGTAAACATATAACATTCTAGGTTTGAAATTAAAATTAGGTTAAACCTGCTTTTGTTAAATTACGTAAACTAGTCACGTAGGCTTAACCGTACGCATATAAGCGATATCGGGTAACCGGATGAGTCATGAACAAGTTCCATATGCCAATATACTTTAAACAAGTTATAATATCAGTAGGATGTCAACTTCTATGCACGTTATGGTTTTTTAAAATTAAACTATGTCTCATAAAGGCGTTTTGGTCATTTAGCGACGTATAAAAGGAACTTGCATATAATCTGATATTATGATCATAAACATTTGTGAAAACACTTTATTTATGATATAATATCACTAGGATGTCAAACATATGTGCGTTTTATAGTTTAAGACCAAACTATGCTCCGTAGGGGCATTTTGGTCATTTCACACATAGTTTCGAAAGCTTATTTGGGATTCTGAGTTTATAACAAGTACCTACTGTAAAAACATTTTAAATGAGTTACAAAATCAGTAGGTACCAAATCTTGGTTGGTAAATATGGTTTAAAACCATACTACACGCCGAAAAGGAGTTAAAGTTGTTAAATGATGATATTTGCGATATTTTATGAAAAATGATGTTATGAACAGGTTTATATGATCAAGATATGTTATTTAGTATCACACATCAGTAAGTAAAAGGTTTTGTATGAAAATCATGCTTTAAATTCATTTTATGTGCCACAAGGGCATTATCGTCAATTAAGAGCGTAATACAAGAACTTGTGCATAAACTCAGTTTATAAACTGACTTGATATCCCAAAATACCCTATTTATGAAATTACCTCAGTAGGTAATGAGTTTATCATGATATTTTATGTTTAAAACCGTTCTATGCGCCGAAAAGGCTTTACGGTCACTTTAAAGCGTATTTTACGATATTATATGAAAACTCGGTTTATGATCAGATTTGTAACATCAAAATATGTTAAACATGTTATCATATCAGTATCTTAATCATTTGCAAGTTCACTAATGTTTAAAACCTTATTTTAAACAAAAGGGCAAATTAGTCAAAGTACGACATATTTACGGAAACTCGCATAAAACTCGGATTACTATTATGATCATGTAATATAACATCAAAGGGTTATGCTACATCATAATATCATCATAATGGAACCTTAAATCAGTAACATACTAGTCTAATTCGGTTCACAATCGAAAGTCAACGCAGAAGTCAAACTTCGTGACTTTCGGTTGCGAACCGACCCTAAGACTGGAAATGACGAGCCGAACATGTTTACACATGTTCTAATAATTATTACCAAGTTTTTTAAGTATTAAATCATATTTTAGAATATGTATAAAACTCAGATTATGAATATTTCAAAATCTGACCCGTTGACTTTTTAAACATTAATATGTTGACTCGTCAATTGACAAAGCAAACGTGGTAATTGGGAGGTGTCTTTTTAAGGGATTAACACCTACCTTATTACGATCACGTAGCCATGTTCGTTGCGAACAATGGCTGGACCATTAAGATCTAAACCGAAAGTCAAAGCGTTTATCAAAAACGCTTGACTTTTGGCTTTAAAAGCCTAAATAAAAGAACAAGCCATGATAGGAACACTTACTTGTGGTCCTAAGGGCTGAATATAACTCAGAGGGAAATTCCAAATGCTCAGGATCCTCCACAAGAGAGTTATAGAGAAGAAAGGAAGAATAGGTGCAAGTTCACAAATGAAATGCAACACCTATTTATAGTTGAAGAGGATCAAGGAGATCAATTCAGGTGTTTAGAGGCTTCTTAGGATGATTACAAGTGTTGTTGAAGTGTCAAGACCAGGTGAATTGGTGGCAAAACGAGATAGGTGTCGAGTTGTGAGGTTATGCTTGGAGAACAAGCATGATTTTGGTCTGCAGATAAGCTTACGGACCATAAGGGTCCACTCATACGTTCCGTAAGGACCCAGCTCAGCAAACCAAACTTTCAACTATTGACACTTTTGGCCCCTGGACTTGTTTCGTCGCGTTTTGTTACCCGTAACCCCTTTTAACCTAATTTCTAAACTTAATAAGGGTGTTAAGGTGTACGTGACTTAAATTATGTCCAGAAATATCACAGATGTCGGTTTGTTCGGTTGTACGGTTGCGCGTTTCGCAAAAATGCGTAAAACGCTTTACCGAACACAAAAAAGATCGAAATTTCGCAATGATGGACATCCTTGTATTCTTATCAATAAAACGCAATATTTTAGTGAATATACATATTTGGATTTGTATATTGGGTCTGTATTCAATTTACAAGAATCGGCAGACACAGTTTGTCGGGAGTAGTCCCAAAACTTCCAAACTTGCGTGAAACGTTACAATTAGTGCATAAAGCCTTCATTTGCCTATAATTGGTATACACAAGAGTATTACTAACATCATAAGACTCTCAGTTCGTTAAAAGGTCACTCAGAGGCTTAGTTTGAGCATGTTGACACTTTTAGTCCCTTAATTAACAAATTGCCGTTCATAGGTTATAAAATAACATAACGACGCTTTTGGTCCCTTTCGTCTAACACGTGGTATGCGAAGATTAGCGGGGCACGTGTCAGAATTTTATAGGACAGGTGTTTACGAGGTGTTACAGCGAGGGTGCCAGATTCTCAAAAGTTTCAATTTAGCCCCTGGACTTCCCAAACTTCCATATTTTGACGTAATTGCATGATTTATTCAATATGCTCAATGTTTGACACACTCAGGAATATAACTGTACATCATTAAGCTCCCGATTCGTTAAAAGGTCACTCAGAGGCATAGGTTAAGCATGTTGACACTTTTAGTCCCTTGACTTTATCATATGTCGTTCAGAGGTCATCAAAATGACATAACGACAAAATTAGTCCCTCTCATCCAACACGTGGCACTTTCGAGAGTATGGACACGTGTCTGCATATAATTGGACACAAAATTTACGAGGTGTTACATCCTCACCCCCTTAAAAGAAATCTCGACCTCGAGATTTAATCAACAAGATGGGGGTACTTTTGTCACATATTGGACTCGACTTCCCATGTATACTCGGGGCCTCTACGGGCATCCCATTTAACCTTTACAATAGGTATCTTTTTCCTTCGTAGCTTTTTAACTTGTTGATCCTCGATCGAAATCGGTTTCTCAATGAACCTCGGGTTTTCATCAATCTGCACGTCTTCATGAGACATTACTAGCGATTCATCGGCTAGACATTTCTTCAAATTAGAGATGTGGAACACATCGTGAATTCCACTAAGCTCCTCGGGTAGCTTAAGCTTATAAGCTACTGATCCGACACATTTGATTACCTCGAATGGTCCAATATATCTCGCGCTTAGCTTGCCCTTCTTTCTGAAGTGCATCACACCTTTCCAGGGTGATACCTTCAACAAAACTTTGTCCCTTACTTGGAACTTAAGAGGTTTACGCTTCTTATCAGCGTAGCTCTTTTGTCTATCATGGGTAGCTTTGAGACGATCACGGATTTGGATTATCTTATCCGTGGTCTCTAGGACAATCTCAGGTCCTGATAGTTGGGCCTCCCCAACTTCACCCCAACAAATGGGCGTTCTACATTTTCTCTCATATAAAGCTTCAGAAGGAGCTGCCTGAATGCTAGTATGATAGCTATTATTGTAGGAGAATTCTATTAGGGGTAAATAGTCATCCCAGCTACCACCTAAGTCAATCACACATGCACGAAGCATGTCTTCCAATGTTTGGATAGTACGCTCACTCTGTCCATCTGTCTGCGGATGGTAAGCCGTACTGAAGTTCAATCGAGTGCCTAACGGTTGCTGGAAACTTTTCCAAAAATGAGATTTGTATCTAGTATCTCTATCAGACACAATAGATACTGGCACACCGTGTAAGGACACAATCTTGTCCACATACGATTTTACCAACTTACCGAAGCTATGCGTCTCCTTTATGGGCAAGAAATGTGCTGACTTAGTCAGCCTATCAATAATAACCCATATTGTATCATTACCATGCTTGGTTTTAGGTAACTTGGTAATAAAATCCATAGTTACCATCTCCCACTTCCATGTGAGAATTTCCATTTGTTGTAGGAGTCCTGGCAGCTTTTGATGTTCAGCTTTAACTTGCGAACACGTCAGACATTTAGCTACATGGGTGGCTATGGATTTCTTCAAACCCATCCACCAATAATTTGTTTTCAGATCTTGACACATCTTGTCACCTCCGTGGTGAACAGTTTATTTAAAATTATGTGCTTCATAGAGGATTAGATCTCTTAGTCCTCCAAAGATCGGAACCCAGATCCTACCATTGAATCTAAGGATTCCATCTTTTCCAGGTGATAACTGATCAACAGTCCCACCTAATCCTTCATTTGAAAGATTTGTCTTTAACAAGGCTTGTTTCTGTGCATTTAACAGCTTTTCATTCAAGCTATTTCTGAGCTCAATACTCTTTGCGTTAATCCTTATAGGCTTAACCCTTTCCTTGCGACTTAAGGTGTCGGCAACGACATTAACCTTGCCGGGATGGTAGCGAATCTCGCAATCATAATCATTCAATGTTTCCATCCATCGGCGTTGTCTCGTGTTCAAGTCCTTCTGATTAGACAGATGTTGGAGACTTTTGTGAACAGTGTATACAATACATTTTGTTCCGTATAAGTAATGTATTTTAATGCAAATACAACGGCACCCAGCTCTAAATTATGGGTGGTGTAATTTCTTTCATGCACTTTAAGTTGTTGCGATGCGTGGGCAATTACTTTACCTCTTTGCATAAGCACACAGCCCATGCCAATGTGCAAAGCATTGCAATAGACAGCAAGTTCCTCAATGCCTTCATGTAGAGTTAGTACTAGAGCGTTGCTCAATTTTTGCTTTAGAATCTCGAAGGATCTTGTTGCTTTGGACCCCAGTCAAACTTGACAATCTTACGGGTCAAAGTAGTTAAAGGAGTGGCTATTCTTGAGAAGTTCTCAATGAACCTTCTATAATAACCAGCCAATCCTAAGAAGCTGCGAATCTTAGATGGAGTCTTGAGTGCTTCCCAGTTCATGATTGCTTCAATCTTGGCGGGATCCACTTGGATACCTCGTTCACTAACCACATGCCCAAGGAATTGGACTTCACGAAGCCAAAATTCGCATTTGGATTAGCAAACAATTTATCCTGCTGTAAAAGCTCTAGGATACTTCTAAGTTGTTTCTTGTGATTAGAATGATTGCGAGAATAGATAAGTATGTCGTTTATGAAGACAATGACAAACTTATCTAAGTATGGCTTGCAGACTCTATTCATGAGATCCATGAATGCTGCAGGTGCATTAGTGAGCCCGAAAGGCATCACCTAAGAACTTATAATGGTCGTATCTAGTTCTAAAAGCAGTCTTTGGAACATCTTCACTTCTGACCTTCAGTTGGTGATAACCTGACCTTAAGTCTATCTTTGAGAAGTAACTTACCCCTTGTAGCTGGTCGAACAAGTCGTTGATCCTTGGGAGAGGATAACTATTCTTGATCGTTATCTTATTTAGCTCGCAGTAGTCAATGCACATACGCATTGAACCGTCGTTCTTTTTAACAAATAGAATAGGAGCTCCTCAAGGTGATGAGCTAGGCTGTATAAAGCATTTCTCCAGAAGCTCATCAAGTTGGGTTCTTAATTCCTTCATCTCCGTAGGCGCTAAACGGTAAGGAGCTCTTGCAACTGGTGCAGCACCTGGTAGAATGTCAATCCTAAACTCCACTTACCTATCTGGGGGTAGACCGGGTAATTCCTCAGGGAATACATCAGGGTATTCGGAGATGACAGGAATATCTTCGATTTTCGGCTTTGGCACATCAACAGTCACTTGTGACATGTAGATGACACAACTTCTCTTCAAACATCTGGATGCCTTAAGCAAAGATGCTTTCTATGGAAAACCATAGTGTACGTCTCCGTGGATGGTGAGTATATCACCGGATGGGGATTTAATCTTGTAAGGCCATAAAATTGAGTAGGTTTACGCTTATCTTTATCAAACGTAGTTATAAGCTATTGGGCTTAGTTTCCTAGTGGGTTAGATAATATTGGGATAAGCCATGTGGGCTAATTAAATGTTTTGGGCCTGTTTGATTAGTAGTATGCATATGGGCCTGGCCTAGGTTCTATTAGGTCACCCTGTGTAACTATAAATAGGGTGAACCTAGGTCATTTAGCACTTGCTATTCATTATTGTTCTTCTTGACAATATTCGAATTCTGTGTTGGGTGTACCAGACGGTTCTATTGAAACCGTGTGCACTTTGATATTCAATCGACCAATTTCGTTCTTGTTCATCTCACTTTCATTAGTTTTCTGCACTTTTAATTGTGATTTTGATATCCGATTAATAGTTTTGGGACTTACTGTTGGTATCAGAGCCTAAGAAGTCTTTCGAAGGCTTGGTTTGTTGGATATTACATTCGAAAAAGAAGAAACCCGTTTGCTGATTCGAAGAACATGAAGAAATTGTTGAAGATCTTAAGAACAGATAAATATTTGTATTTTGATCTGTTTTGGAGGTTTTCAGATTCTGTTTACGCCTTTTTAGGAGTTATTGGTGGAAATAATCAACTGAAACTGATTTCGAAATCTTTCCTTTCTTATTGGGATTCGGTTGCCTTTTTATATCTTCAAAACATTAGTGTACGGTTTCAAATCAGTTGTGTACGGAATTAAAATTTAAGTGTGTGAGATTAGAAGTGTGCGACCCAGACCCTCAGTGTGCGACCCAGACCCTCAGTGTGCGACCCAGACTGTCAGTGTGCTACCTGGTAGTGTGCGACTTGACAGAGTGCGACCTGGGAGTGTGCGACCTGTTTACTAGTGTGCGACCAGGCCCAAGTACTTAGTGTGTTGTCCAAGTACTTACTGTGCGGCCCAAATACTTAGTGTACGACCCAAAAGGAAGTGTGCGGCCTGATATAGAAAAGGTGGAATTTTAACCAGCTGATGTGTACGGTTTTAAACGTAATTGAGTGCAGAAGTTGATACGCAAACAATCTTGGCAAACCGACTGCACGGTTAGACTCGTGGGATTTTTAGGGCAAAAAAAGGCACGAAAATCCCGAAAAAGTGTTTGGACATTATATATCATTGGATTCAAAATTTCACGACGAGTCTAATGGTACATTTGGTAAAAGCTACTTTCGGTCAGTTTTGTACGGTTTTTACGGTCCAGTACGGTAAAACAGTACATTTCCGGGGGATCAATAGCAACTTAGAAATGTCTTCTCAGAATGATGTGATTAAGCGACATCTTGAAGGTTTTCGCTACTTTCCTAGTGAATCTATAGAAGTATTGATTGACATATTTGTTGAACTGCTCATTGATATGAAGAAGGCTGAAATTATGGTGCCAAAACATACGAGCGGCAAGAAGCTTCTAGATGTTCTAAAAAGGATTCCAGATCAGCCAAATAGTAGCTGGTTTTGGAATGTGAATCAGATAATCTTGACAACCGAATGTTATAAAATGACGCCGAAAGAGCTGATCTCAATCATCAAATCATATGATACAGCTGACAAGCAGAAGACTCAAGGCAACATATCTGATGCAGTTTGCTCACCCACTTCTGTTGCTTCTGTTGTTCCATTGCCTCCTGTAGTTGGTTCAACCACTCCTGCTAATTCATCGCCGAATTCAGACTCAGGTTGCTGTACAGGTATTCAGATTGATGACTTCACTCCCACAGTCACAGAGGTATGTGTAGACAATATTTGTTGTACTGCTGCCTGTAGGGAAAAAGTAAGTGGTTATATAGAACAGGCCAACTCATTAATTATGCAACTGCAGTGGTCCAAATCTGATTTATATCAGATCAAAAAGAAATTCAATGGATACAAGGATATGTTGGAGGCACAAAAGTGTGATATCCATCAGTTGCATAATGACTTGAGTCAAGAAAGGTGTAAGCATCTCCATTTTAAAGAACTTTCTGAAAAACTAACTGCTGAACTTGATTCTCTAAAATCAACTTTTGAAAATATAAAATTTAATTTTAAGAAATTTGATGTTTCTAGTGAAAGAGTTGAGAAAATGATAAATCAACAGTTATAGTTTAGTAAGAAAGAAGTTTGGAATAAGGGTTTGGGATATGTGTCCATTCCTCCACCATACAATCACAATTATACCTTTATTCCTATGACTGAAGAGGAGATTGCAAACATGCCTGACATGGGCGGGTTAGTGATGTCGAGGTTGAGCCAGCAAAACCCTCAAAAGTCAAAATCTCAAAACCTAAAAGAATTGAAACAAAGACAACCGAACTAACATCTGCACCTGTCTTTGTTAAATCAGAGGATGCTGCTAAGCATACAGAGACCTTGAGTTTTGAGAGTTTTGCTGAATCGGTTAATGAACTGACTGAGTCAGCTGCAACATTTGACTCCAAATGTGAATCACCTGAAGCAACTGATTCTGGGAAATTGGAATCAGTTGAATCTCGTGAATCCAGTTGTGAGTCTTCTGGAGCAGCTAACTCAACAGCAGATGATTCATCAGAGCTGCTACAAAAGGAAAGTAACTCAAGCTCTGAGTTTAAGTGTGTGAACGATACTGATGCTTCTACTTCATGTGCAGATGAGGTAAAAGTAGAGGATTGGGTTGAGGGGGATGATATTGTTTGCCAAGAAGTTGCTGATGTTTGTCTGAAAACATCCAATTTGTCTGTTGATGCTCCTCCATATGTAAAAACGGTTGTTTTTGAGCTAGCTTTGAGAGGCCCTTCAAACAAATATGTGCCTCCAAAGCCAACAGTTAGAAATGAAAATGCTAAATCTAGTGAATGTACTCACTGTTGTAAACATAAACAGATGAAACAGGGCAGAAAGGTTGAGCAGGCTACAAACAAATCATCCAACACGTTTTATAACTCAAACTCATCATCAGTTGGATCAAATGGACCAGGATATGCTCCTTACGTAAAGAAGCAAACATGCTACAACTCGGAATACCCGGTCATATTGCAAGGAATTGCACACATCGTCCCTATGTGCCTTATTATACACAGCATCAGAGGGTTACATCAAGGGATAGATCTTATTCTAAGCCAATGAAGGTTGAAAAGCCTAAGGCAATGATGAATAAGCATCCCAAGCTTAAACCATCTGATGGGGATTGGAATGCTACCAAAGCTAAAAGAAAGCAAGCTTTGAAACCTAAACAAGTTTCGAAAATTAATAAGGTTGAAAAGCAAACTGTTTTGCCAAAGGCACCTAAGAAATTAGAAAAGCCTAAACAAATTTGGAATGCAAAACGTAATGCAGCAACATCACCAATCCTTGAAATAAAGGGGACATGTGCTTACGGGAAGTGTCTTATTTTGATGCTTCAGGAAATCGCAGGACCACGATGGCCTGGGTACCAATGTCTTATTAATCTCCTTATTTTTCAGGGACAACCAAGGAGGAGTTGTTGACAATCCTTGGAATGTTGATAGCGGTTGTTCCAGAGATATAATAGGTAACATCTCACTGTTGTTAAAAATTCTATTTCTTTACAGTTGATATGTTTTCTTTGGAGGAGATAAGGGAGGTAAGACAAGATCAGTGAAAAAGGTACAACTTTAAATTTCGTGTTCTAATCTTGATAATTGATTAGCATTAAATCTGATGATAGAACGGTTAACCAAAAACAACAAAAATATTTTCATTTTTCTCGTTTTTCTTTTGTACATATATTCTTTTTATAAGGTAAATTTGCGCATAAGATTTATGCACAAATTTAGGGGGATAGAGAGATATTTGTATATATCTATAGCTTTAGTAAGAGAAAAACTAGAAAAATCCAAAAAGAGTTTATTGCATATTAGGCATTGTTTTAGGGGGATCAATGAGAAAAGAAGAAAAACACTTGAAAAGAGAAAAATCCTAAAACATGCATAGATGGGAAATGAAATGAATGTTCGTGATAAAGGGTTTGACCAACACATGTAAGGTGCTATAGCTAAAAAGACTAGGATCTAATGTGATATGTCGATAGGCTTGACGCTCAATGTGATAAAAGACACTAAGTGATACAAACATAACAACTATGTATCATGTGGGTAACATATCATCGGCGTATGATTTTATGGTCTTAAATCTTGCGTTGATAGATAGCCAACGTCTGAAGTTTTGAGTCTTTATGATGTTCAGTCATCCGGGGATATCTTGGCTGTCCTTCTGTTGCATCCAGATTATATGCAGACCTAGGCATAGTCAGGATATCTTAAAAGAGCCAAAGAGGCCAAAAACCTTAAAGGAAGATAAACTCAAATTGAGGGAATTCCATTGAGCTAAAATAGCTATATTCGTACCGAAGAGGTATTTGCCTAACCCTCGTTGGACATTCTATTGGTTACTCTGATGTTTGAAAGTACTGACCTGTTCACCAATAGTCCGACGTTGTAAATCAAAAGGATGAACTCAGTATACTCACCTACTACGATGAATCGTTGTGTTTACCTTGATCACCTGGGTATGCAATGGTATGGGACACACGGGTATTATAGTATAATATTACCTTAAGTGTATCACGAAGTTAAAAAATCGAAAGTTGAGCATTAAAGTTTAAGTGGATAAATATATTGGCAATCACTTAGACCAGTCTGAATAAGTTCGTGCTGAAAAATATTCCTTGGTCAGCCTGAAAACGATTTTGATCCCATTGCATTTGTGATTGTATACTGTAGCTGTTTGAGTAAGTTTTTGCGTTTCAATTTATGTTCTCATATTAAAAAGAAAAAAATGGAAAATTCAAAAATATAAAAATAGTGTCTTGGTTATCTGTTTAATTAAAAATCATTAATCGTTCTTGAAGATTTGACTGATCATCGAAAGTTGAGAGAAATTTGAATTGTGAATTCCAAGTAAAAGTACTTGAATGTACCGAGTGTTCATGTGGTACTTCCCTCTGTTGCTTATAAATTTCTGAGCATGTGCAGAATTTGATTCAAATCAAGAAACAGGGGTTGTTGAAGATTGAGATGTTGTTGGCTACTGATAAAGCATGAAGCATCACAACAACAAGACGTGCATGAGTCAGAAGAACCAGATACGAGTCATCATCTGACAGTGATAGTACATTTAAAGAAGTACATGTGAACCTGCTGGAAAGAGAAGACATTAACAAAGAAAAGTGTTGCTGAGAATCCTCCTCTTGCATTCTTTTCAACAAGATTTTCAAGCAAAGCTGATCATGATTAAGAAGAACAAATAGCTCAAGTTTGAAGATAAAAGGATGAAATATCTTCCCACAGAGACATGAGATCGACAACAATTTGATAAAGACAACATAAACCTAGGGTAATATTATAAGGCCTTATAATTGAGTAGGTTTACGCTTATCTTTATCAAACGTAGTGATAAGCTATTGGGCTTAGTTTTCTAGTGGGTTAGATAATATTGGGATAAGCCATGTGGGCTAATTAAATGTTTTGGGCCTGTCTGATTAGTAGTATGCATATGGGCTTGGCCCAGGTTGTATTAGGTCACCTACGTAACTATAAATAGGGTGAACCTAGGTCATTTAGAGCTTGTAGTTCATTATTGTTCTTCTTGACAATTTTCGAATTCTGTGTTGGGTGTACCAGACAATTCTATTGAAACCGTGTGCACTTTGATATTCAATCGATCAATTCGTTCTTGTTCATCTCACTTTCATTAGTTTTCCGCACTTTTGATTGTGATTTTGATATCCGATTGATAGTTTTGGGTCTTACAAATCTCGATGAGTTTCTTATAACAGGAAATGCGAGCTTGATTATGGGATAACCAATCCATGCCTAAGACTACATCGAACCCCACCAATTTCATTGGCAGAAGAGAGATGGGGATTGAATGATTCTTAACAGATATAAAACATCCATCAAGAATGGAAGATGTGGTTTCTATGGTTCCGTTGACAAGTTCTACTTCATAAGTTATGTCTAGAGTTCTTATGGGCAAGTTTAATAGTTTACTAAACTTATGGTCTACTAACGACTTATCAGCACATGAAACAAAAAGAACTCTAGAAAAGATGTCATTAATTAGGAACATACCCGTTATGACATTGATTTCATTCACCACCTCCCTGGCATTCATTTGGAAGGCTCGGGCGTTTCCTTTCTTTGCCCATCCATTCTTAGCAGTACCTTCCTTGGTAGCCTTGGGGCAATTGGTCTTTATGTGGCCTTTCTCGCCACAACCATAGCAGGATGCATCTTTAAGATCCTTGCAGTCCAAGGTATTATGCCCTACTTTCTTGCAGATCCCGTAAGGTTTTGCCTGTTGGTTAAAGCGGCACTGACCCCTGTGCCTTTTGTTGTAGGTCTTACACAATGGTCTCTCATCATGCCTATTTTGGTTCTTATTGAACCTAAACTTTCCTTTCTTTTTGAACCTCTGGGAGTTATCATCCTCCCGCTTTCTCTTTCCGTCATTCTCAGTCCTGACTGACCTCTGCCTCACTAAGTCTTGAGTGAGAGACAGTGATAGGTCCACAGCAGACCTATATGTACTAGGCTTTGAAGCCCTTACCATGCCTTTAATCACTGGTGCTAGACCACCAATAAATCATACTATGCGTTTGCGTTCTGGTGTAATTAGGTAAGGTACTAACCTAGACAGAGAGTTGTAGTCGGTCACATACTTCCGACAGTCCAGGTTTCTCATTGTAAGAGTCAAGAAATCTGACTCAATCTTCTCCACCTCGTGAGGTGGGCAGTAAGTATCTTTAACAAGGTCCACAAACTTGGACCATCCTAGATTGTATAGGTGTACCTTACCAGCCGATTGTACCATCGTTTTCCACCAAATTAGGGCATCGCCCTTGAAAGATTGTGATACAAACTTCACTACATCTTTATCAGCACAGCCGCTGATGTCTACAATGGTTTCCATCTAATACAACCATCTTAGGGCTTCTACAACCCATTTCTCACCGTTAAAGTCTCGAGGCTTGCAAGAGACAAAATACTTGTAAGAACAACCATCCTTAGAAGAATGGGTCCTATCACGATGCTCCAGTTTCTTAACCTCACTCCTCAAATTTGAGGATTGTACAGAGCTCTCTTTCTAAGACGGATGATGTTTAGACACAGGTTTGGAGCGAGTAGCACTCGACTCCTTAAACTTTTCAAAGGCCTTTTCCATTGCCTTCCCAATGGCTGCATCTATGCGAGCTTGAAAGTCATCTTTATTGATGACTATATTTGTAGCGTCATCGTTGACATTATCACGGTGACTACTATGGGCTTCATTAGAGTTAGCCATCCTTGTCGCTTTGGTACTAAATACCAAAAATGAATATTTGTATTAGCTAGTCATCTCATTTGCTGACTTAACATGCTTATGCCATGGTATTATTAAACCATATGGGCTTGTAAAAATTTGGATATATAAATCCTTCGCCTTGTGGACTAGTGGGCACAATGCCACAATTGCCAGGCTTAAACATTTTAAATGAATGTTATATAGAATGTAATTGACCTAGGTCTCCAAATGACCATCATAGGCAACTGAATTTGGGCACAGTCCTTCAGTTATTTAGACAGTGATTCATAAAGTCACAATTGTCATTGTCATAAAGATAATATATATATATATATGAAGCCCAAGGGCTCATCACAAAGGACATTGAAAATATGGCACAAAGGCCTATCCCGAGGGATATCAAAATATGGCACAAAGGCCAGTCACTAAAGGACATTTTAATTATTATAAGCCGTGATCAATTGATCAAGAGGCTTTAAAGGCTCAAACATAGTTTGTTACTTTTGGACAGGGAGTCGTAGACCACAACTATCGTTGTCTCAAATGGACAATAATATTGCTCGTAGGCAAATCATCATTAATGGATGTTTTAATAATAATAGCCCGTAGGAAATACATCATTAATGGATGTTATGATCACCATATTGATGATACTAGTCATGATCTAACTTGATCATGTAGACTTATAAGGCTTGGACGTAGTCCAAATACCTTGACGGCTAGTGTGATTCCTCAAGTCGCACTGCCAGGAGTGTTACCATTACTTGAATGTTAACATAGAATAATTGTCTTATGGTTAAACGATATAGCCATGGTCTCATTGACCATAAAGGCTTGGAGGCTTGAACATAGTTCACCATCTCTGGATAGAAGGGATAATAGAAGGCTATTCATCCTTAACTATCATTTATGTTTACCAATTAATGTGAACTTGTCACTTGGCTGGTGTAAATATTAAGAAGATCTTTTGGAATTTTATAGCAGATCAATAAAGATCGAATTAAATCGAGACGATCGCTTTAAACAAAGGATGTACTGAATACATATATATTTTAATTCCAAAAGCTTTTCATTAAATCAATAAAATTACAAAATTGCCTTACGTAGGACTTTAGAATAATTAAACTAATTGTCCTCGCAGGGACTTAAAAGAAAACATGTCCATGCAGGGACTAAAAGAAATAATATGTCCACGCAGGGACTTTCGGAAATTAAATACATAATTTTAAAAGTACACTACTCGTCCTTCTTCCCTCTAACCATTTTGGAGAATTTCTTGGAGAACTTGCGTGCCTTTTTCTCTGATTTCTCAGCCTTCCGTTGCATTTGCTTCACTCATTCTAAGGCCTCATTAATGGCCTCAAGTTGTGGCGGTGGCTGAGGTTGAGGTGGAGGCATAACAAGATACTGGTACCCATAATTGGGATATCCAGTAGTTGAATAAGGAGGGAAGGGAGATGGATAAAGTGCATTATGTACGGCTGCTTGTACATAGGGGTCGCACGGTGGTGCCTGATAGTTTGCATCTGCAAAGCAGGGTTAAAAAGATTATATCCGGACGTATCTGGATAAGAAGGAATTGGGTTATCATAACCCGATGGTGGCGGTTGAACCACAGGTGGTGGTGTTGGATCAACCGTAGTTGCAGTGTTTCAAGGTCCACCCATTTGGGGATCCTCAGGAATGGTTGGGTATGTTGGAGGCAATGATGGTAGCGAGCCCGACCATTGTCCTACACGTACCGACATATGTGCGCCTCGTCTTCTTCTTGACGATTCTAGGGGTGGTGGTGGAGGTTGTTCCACCTGCTTCATTTGAGCATCTTGTTGCGGAGGCGGAGTTGGAGAATGATAAGGAGGTGTAAAATAAAAATCAAATTTATTCCAGTATTGGTCCCATTCGTTGGGACCCTAATACGGCGACCCTGCATAGGAGTTAGAGTCGCTTGAAATTTCGATGGGGTGCCCAAGTGACCCCGTTGGTGGCATCTCCGGATCGGAGTCCTCGTCCATAGGATCAGGTTGGACCACCTGATTTTGTTCAGCTGGGTTTGGGTTTAGATATTGGTTTGGGTCAAATTCAGCATGGTATGAGTGGGAATGGGAATGGTGTGAATGATGGGACTGGTGAGAATGGTAAGAATGGTGGGAATGAGAGTTTGGGGGAGAGTATTCATGCGAGATTGAATGCCTCGCAGGGTTAAAAGATGAAGAATCTCCCAAATCTTCATACGGGTTTAAGCCGTGTGGGGGTATCCGTCTGGATGGTCCTCCCCGCATAGGACCCTTGCCCTTACCGTTCTGTCCTCTTATTCTGGGCGGCATATTTCTTACTTCAGAAACAAGTTAATAAAACCATAATAATAACTTAATAAAGATGCGAGTAATCCTAGGTCAAGCCTAGACTCGGAAGCCTAAGGAATGTGTTACTATGTCGTTTGAGATCAAACACAAAAGACTAGTGTCGAATTCTCTCAAACGTTGGCTCTGATACCAACCTGTCACACCCCGATTTCCACATAGATCTCGGTGGGCCCGGTGGGGGTATCGTGACGTAAGATTGATATCATCATAGTCGATATACACAGAATAACACAACGGAAGTCTTGGAGTTAAATTACTATTACAAACTGATAATGTTCAAAGTTCAAAATAAATATACAGACGGTTCGTAATAAGATCCACAGGCGGATCGTAAAAAAATAAACAAAGATGTTCAACATACTTTAGGCACAACTAAGGACTTGCAAGATCCTCCTATGTTGATACCGAGCAGCTCCCAACCTATTTACGTGTTGTACCTGTAGCTTGGTCTTTTGAAAATACATCAGTTTATACTTGTAAATACAAATAACGAACACTTTCTAAAAATATTTTCAAAATTTGATTTAGGTGCACAAGGCACATTTTATAAATAACTTGGAACAATTCAAAATGATCTTGTATACAGTTTTACAGGTCTGTCAATACATATGGGGTCCGGTGTAAAAACCGAATAACGTGATTAACCGACACGCCACTTAAAAACTCACAAGGAGTATATAAAATAATTTAGCATTAGCATCTGTCAGGTGTACGCCTACACCCCGTGCTTAGGTCGTGGCCATTAGCAACTTAAATGAGCCGAGTATATCCAAGACACGGTCGAGTTAACCCCCAATGTATAAGTTATCACACAATACAGATTAAAACGGGTTATGAATATTTTATAACCACAATCCGGTCAAGTGATCCCATACCCGACCAAGCAGTAATAATATACTGTATCCCAAGCCCGTATAGGGAAAATAGGTTAAAAGTATTTACATGAGGTAGCACTTCAGAGTTTTATTAATTCAGTCATTTAATCAATAGATAAGTATAGGTAGAAATCTACTGGAAGGCTCTAGTCTAGAATGATGGTATTGATAACCAATTAGAATGCTAACGGTCCTATTTAAGTCATAGAATCGGACCGACTAGCTTAAATTAATGAATATGGTACGATACGCTAGATTAAGCGATAACCAGAATAGAATGTAGTTTAAACCTGACAAGTACTAAGAACTGTGTAATATAGGTAAACTAATTACATTATGGAATTTGAAATAAATGATAAGGTTAAAGTCGTTTGGGTTAAATTACGTAAACTAGTTACATAAGCTTAACTGTACGCATATAAGCGATACCGGGTAACCGGATGAGCCATGAACAAGTTCCATATGCCATTTTATTTTAATTAAGCTATGATATCAGTAGGATATCAATTTATATGCCCATTAAGGTTTTAAAATGAAATTATGCCTTATAAGGGCGTTTTGGTCATTTAATGATGTATAAAAGGAACTTTCGTATATTCTGATGTTATGATAATAAACATTCCAAAAAATACTTAATTTGTGATATAATATCAATAGGATATCAAATATATGTGTGGTTTATAGTTTAAGACCAAACTATGCACCGTAGGGGGCATTATGGTTATTTTCACATAGTTTGAGGACTTATTTGGGATTCTAAGTTTATAACATATACCTACTGTAAAAACATTTTAAATAAGTTATAAAATCAGTAAGTAACAAGTCTTGGTTGGTAAATATGGTTTAAAACCATACTATGTGCCGAAACGGCGTTTAAATCGCTAAAGGACGATTTGTGCGATGTTCAATGAAAACTGATGTTATGATCAGGTTTATATAACCAAAATATGTTATTGAATATAACATATCAGTAAGTAAAGAGGTTTTGTATAAAAAGCATGTTTAAAACCATTTTAGGTGCCATAAGGGCATTACCGTCATTTATCAACATAATACAAGACCCGTGCTTACGCTCAGAATATAATCTGCCATGATATCCAAAATAATCCTACTTATGATATTACATCAGTAGGTAATGAGTTTTTATAAAGAGATATGCTTAAAACCAATGAAAATTTCGAAAGGGCATTTTGATCCTTTAAAAGCATGATTTACGACATTCTATCAAAATTCAGTTTATGATCTGTTTAATAACATCATAATATGTTAATTATACTAACATATATGTCATTTGAAAGTTCGTTATTTATTAAAACCTCATTTCTTGTAAAAAGGGCATTATAGTCAAAGTTAGGCATAATAACGGAACTTGCGCATAAACTCATAATATGATTATGATTATGTAACATAACCTCATAGGGTTATGATACATTAAATTATAATCATAATGCAATCTTAGATCAGTAGCTAACTAATCCAAATCGGGTCAGAATCGAAAGTCAAAGCAGAAGTCAAACTTCGTGACTTACGGTTGCGAACCGACCCTAGAACTGGAATTGACGAGCCGAACATGTTTACACATGTTCTAATAATTATTACAAAGTTATTAAAGTGTTAAAACATATTTTATAACACCCACATTATCAAATTATGATTATTTTCAAAACTGACCCGTTTGACTTTTTAAATAATAATATGTTGACTCGTCAATTGACCAAGCAAACGTGATTCTTAGGAGGTGCCCTTTTGAGGGCACCTACCTAATTACGATCACGTAGCCATGTTCGTTACGAACAATGGCTGGACCATAAAGGTCTTAACCGAAAGTCAAAGCGTTATTACGATAACGCTTGACTTTTGGCTTAAAAGCCTATAAAATGAAAAGAGGAGAGTTGGAACACTTACAAGTGGTCCAAATTAAGTTTATAAACTCAGTGGGATGCTCCTAGATGTTCAGGAACTTCCAAGAGAGTATAGAGAAGAAGATGAGTGAATTCAAGAAGAGGTGCAAGGAAATGTGTTGCAACAACGCCTCTATTTATACTTGAAGAGCATGAACAAGATCAATCCAGGTGTTAGGATATGATCTAGGATCATTCCAAGTGGTTTTGAGGTGGCAAAGTCTGGGCAATGGTGACAGAAATGCGAGAGATGTGGCAGGAGGGCAGACTGCCTTGGCAAGCAAGCATGTGCTGAAAACATGCTTCTGTCGCGCCACGCACCAGGTGGAACTGGTCCTGGCGTGACAACGAGGGTGCCAGATTCTCAAAAGTTTCAATTTAGCCACTGGACTTCCCAAACTTCCATATTTTGATGTAAAATTGCATGATTTATTCAATATTGTCAATGTTTGACACACTCGGGAATATAACCGTACATCGTTAAGCTCCTGATTCGTTAAAGGGTCACTCAGAGGCATAGATTAAGTATGTTGACACTTTTAGTCCCTTGACTTTATCAAATATCGTTCAAAGGTCATCAAAATGACATAACGACAAAATGAAAACAAAAGGCCCCGTTCAGAGTATGGACACGTGTTTGCATATAACCAGACACAAAATTTACGAGGTGTTACATAAATTCTGACGAATTAGAGTCGAAAGCTGAAGACCTTTGTGTGGATGGACATGAGAAATCCATAGCTATCTATGAAGCAAAATGCTTAAAATATTCGCAAGTGAGTCGAACATCATAGACCATCTGGTCTGCATCAATGAACTGGAAAATCCCACATAGATTTGGGAAATGGAAACAATGGATCTAATTTCCAAGTTATCTAAGATCAATCGTGGCAATGACGCGATGTGAGTTATAGTCGACAGACTGACTAAGTCAATGTTTCTTGTTAATTAAGGAAAATTTATAATTCCGACAAGTTAAGCTATATAAAGCCAACATCGAGTCTCCTTATGGAGTACCGTTGTCTATAGTATTAGATTGAGATCCTAAATATCTTATTCCTGGAAAATTTCCAGTGGAGCGCTTAGTACGGTCTTAAATTTTAGTACAGGCATACTGCCCAGACTGATGGGTAGAGTGAGCGTATTCCCAAACTCTAGAGAACATGCTATGTGCATGCATGATACATAAGAAAATGTAGAACACCCGTCTGTCGGGCTAAAGTTGGTAGAAACCAACTCTGTGGACCGTAGATTGTCCTAACTACAAGAATCTTAATTTTAAAGATAGACTCAAGACTGTCTATGATAGGCAGAAGAGTTATAAAAAGCGAAAGCCTCGAATATAATATATCACTGAATAGGGTAATTGAGCCCTAGATATAAGTTGACCATTCAAGATAACAGAATGTGTCGGTTCTGTAGCTTTGAGCTACTAATAGAGCTGAGTGGAATCCATAGTGTATTCCATATCTCTAATCTGAGAAGTGCTTAGCTGATAAGCACTTGTCATGTTCACCATGACGTTTAAACATGAGCTTAAGGTTTATTTAAAAACCTTGTCCACTATGGACCATGAAATTTAAAAGCTCCGTGGAAAATAAGTTTTCCTCGTAAAAGTGAAATGGGATTCCCACTGTGGCCCAGGATACAATTAAGAGGTTGAAATCTAATACGGAACTGACCATATTACTCTAAACAAATCTCGAGGTCGAGATTTCCTTTAAGGTGGTGAGGATGTAACACCTCGTAAAAATCATGTCCAGTTATGTGCCCACACGTGTCCATGTTCCTGTTTATGCTTATTGTTGGCTGGGGGGACTAATTTGGCCAAATTATGGAAAATATGAACGTGGAGGGACTAAAGGTGTCAACATGCTGAAACTATGCCTCTGAGTGACCCTTTACGGTGTCCGTGCTCTCAACTGAGCCACTTGTTGGACGAGAAGGACCATTTGTGAATTTATATGAAAGTTAGACATTGGCGGGATTAAAGGTGTCAACATGTTAATTTATACCTCTAAGTTACCCTTTAACGAACTGGGAGCTTGATAATGTTCAGTCATACTCTCGGGTGTACCACATATTGGTCGTGAGGGGTTATTTATGCTATTTGGATAATACACGAGAGTTTATAAGTTAAGGGGGGCTAAAGGTGACAAGTTTTCAAAGTTATTGGGTTTCTCGCGGGCCGCAAGACCATGTCTGCAGTAGAAATTTTTGCTTGGAGTCCACTCCAAGCTGCAATACACCTCAACACCTCCATTGCCACCTTTAATCTTGTAATGCCATGTGTTAGGACACTAATCCTCTTCCTAGAGCTCCTATGGACACTTGTCATGTTCTTAACAATCCAAGATTAGTATAAATAGCTCCATAGTTTCACCATTTGAACTTGCACCATTCTTTTCTCATTCTCAATCTTCTTGGAGCTTGTTTCCATTATTTGGAAGCCTTCTTCTGAGTACCTTAAGTGTTCTTCAACACTAGTAAGCGCTCTCTATAGTCTATTTCATTTTATTAGGCTAGTTATTAGCCGAAAGTCAAGCAAATTGACTTTTGCTTTGACTTTTGGTTATGACCATTATGGTCAAGCCAATGTTCGATTCGAATATGGCTATGTGATAGTAATTCGGTAGGTGTTAATACCTCAAAAGGGCACCTCCTAAAAATCACGTTTACTAGGTCAATTGACGGGTCAATGTTTATTGTTTTAAAAAGTCAAACGGGTCAAATTTTATAAATATTATAATCTGAGTTTATAGATGTTATAAAATATGTTTTGACACATAAAAAGTTGGTAATAATTATTAGAGCATGTGTAAACATGTTCGGCTCGTCAATCCCAGTTTTAGGGTTGGTTCGCAACCGAAAGTCGCGAAGTTTGACTTCTGCTTTGACTTTCGATTCTGACCCGATTTAGATTAGTTTGCTACTGATTTAAGGTTGCATTATGATCGTAATTAATGTAGCATTACCCTTTGAGGTTATAATACATGATCATAATCATATTCTGAGATTTTGTACAAGTTTCGATATTATGCCATACTTTGACCAAAATGCCCTTTTTACATAAAACGAACTTTCAAATGATTTACCTACTTATATGTTAATGTAATTAACATATTTTGATATTATGAAACTGATCATAACCTGAGTTTTGATTAAAGATCGTAAATTACGTCATATACTGGCTAAAACGCCCTTTTGGCGCATAGTATGGTTTTAAACCATAACTATCAATCAAAACTTAATACCTAATGATTTTATAACATATTTAAAATGTTTTCACAGTAGGTACTTGATCATAACCCAGATTTTTAAATAAATTCTCAAACTATGTATGTAATGACCAAAATGCCCCTACCGTGCATAGTTTGGTCTTAAATCATAAGACCCATACATGTTAAATTACATACTGATACTATATCGTAAATGAAGTATTTTATAAAATAAACATGTTCATAATATCAGTTTATACGCAAGTTCTTATATTATGTCGCTTAATGACTAAAATGCCCTTATGAGGCGTATTTTGATTTTAAAACCTTAATGGTCATATAAGTTGATAACGTCCTGATGTTATAACTTATTTAAAGTATATTGGCATATTGAACTTGTTCATAACTCATCTGGTTACCCGATATCGCTTATACGCGCATAACTAGTTATACTAAACCAGTTCGCATAAACTAGACGTAATGGGTCTAGGTATTTCAAAACCTTTCCAAATCAGAATGCTTGGTTATAACCTTTATCCAATGAGTCATTGCATTCGGATAGGTAGAAACCACATTCTCATTCGATATACGCTTAATCTAGCGAATCTACTCTTAAGTAGCGGGTCATATCTAAAAGGACTAACCTTTGACCCGTATACATTCTAACAGATAATAAATCTGTTCATTCCAGACTATAGTACCCCCTAGATAATCGGAATTGGGTCAATAATACCTAGACTTGTGGCTTCTTGCTAAATTAAAATCTTATTGATTGGAAGCTAGCAAAAAGGTAAATACTCTTAACTTATTTTAGTGTTTAAACTTGGGATGGCTATTAAGCCACTTGGAGTGGCTATTACATAAATGGGCCGTCTATGCTGCGCATAAATGTAAGAATCCGGTTTATTCTGTTTTACTTGGTAACTGAAATGATTGGGGGTTAATGGCACCGTGTCCAGACGTAACTGAATAGCGTGCATGGATAGGCATACCGACTGTAAGATGTGTTTTATTCAACTTTGGTGAGTACCTTAATCATATTAAATGACTGGCTCTGATCTCTGGTTCCCGATTGTATGACAAGTATGTAAATCTGGTAACAAGAATAAATCCCAAGAAATATTTAAAAGATCACCTATGGGTTTTCTCTATGTTTAAAACTCTTTTCAAAACATTGTTTTCCAAAGAGTCAGTTAATTGTATTTACCAGCGAAAGCTGACGTATTTTCAAAAAGATTGAACCCAGCAGGTACCGAACCTTATTATAGGTTGGGAATCCGGGTCGGCTAGAATGAAGGCTAAGGAATTTGCAACTCCTCAAGCTTAAGGCCTATGATGTCTAAAGCTCTGTTTATTAGATCCCGCCTGTGGGCATGTGCTGAACGCTTGTAATACTTTTATATATTCAAGCTTTAATGAATTTAATATTTTTTACTCCAATACTTCCGTTGTGTATTTTTATATTGTGATAACTGTTATCCAACCGTCACCATTATACCCATCCGAGCCCACCGGGAATCGGGGTGTGACAACCACACCCTTAGGGTAGTGGTTTTGAATGGTGGATTAGAAGTGGGTGACATGACGCTGACATGGAGGGTCATGGTGGCCTAATACCCCCGAATATACTCCTTGAGTTCTTGTAACGCTCCGCGTTTTTGTACTTTCTGTATTTAGAAAGTGTAGTCGTATTTCTTTTTTTGGAAACTTGTAATCATATTGTATTCATATTTCTTTTCCAACCTTGTATTCCGAGACTTTGATCATAGTGAAATTCATACTTATTACATACATGTTATACATATTATCAAATCATTACATACGTGTTTACTTGCAAATCGATACTTGTTATACATGTAATTACTCGTACATACATTCACGATACGCGAATTATACTTACATACACGTTCCATACTCGAAAACATGTTAAAATATGAAGCATGGGCATAAAAAGATAAACAAATGAGAGTTTAGGGGTTAAAGTGTAACAAAAGCAAACTTGGATGGACCAGGAAGGCGTCGCATCACGCGATCCCCCTTGCCTTCGCTTGACGCTAAGGCTGGCGATCCGCAGTTGGTTGTTTCCCAGCCACGGGTTGGTCACCTTTTTTCCACTTATCACCTTTAAACCTCCATAAACACAAAACCCTACTCAACCATTATATATACAAGCCTCTTACACCTCATTTGTACTTTTCCAAACATTCAGACACTCTCACAACACACTATAATCAGCTGAAATCATAAGAAAAGGTAGAGTCATTCTAAGTTCAAAAGTGAGCATCTACCTCACTTATCTTCAACTTTCTTCATCTTGAAAGCTTGGAAAACCTCTAGGATTGTTTCCACAAGTTTACCATGGTAAACTAAGGTGGAACATCACCATTTTGAGGTCCAAACTTTCTGTTTTGAAGTTATATGTTGCAAACATTTTCATAACTTAACTTTCTTGTATGAATCTTGTGCCTGAACCCATCTATGGTTATGGGCCTTGATTAGAGATGATTCATATGAGTTTAGAGGTGGGAACACCCTCCAAACTTTCTATTTTGACAAGGTTTTAGACAACTTACAAGTGTTGAAACCATCCAAGCTCACCATCTTCAACAAGGTGAGACTTGTATTTTGGTAAAGGTGTGAACCATGGAAGCCTTGGCTTTCCAAACTTGTTCCACCACCCCACTTGATGATTTATTATGTCTTTCCAAGTAGCTTCCAAGACTCAAAGTAACACAACCCCGCTTCACCTCCAACATTTACCATGATGGGTATGGAACACCCGGGTTGATCTTACTTGGCTACTTGGTAAAACTAGTTAGCTTGTAATTCTTATTATTATTCATGACCAACTGGGTTATCAACTATGCTGATAACCTTGTACTTTGGTGAATTCATACAATGAGGTTTAATGGATGCTAATCATCCTACCCCAGTGCTTGACTTATATGACATTCATGATGGATTATACTACATAACTTATAATAGATAATACATATATGTATATATATATATATATATATATATATATATATATATATATATATTGGGAGGGTTATCTTGAGAACGCTAAATATTGCGAGAACCGTGAGAACAAGTGAAAAATCCAATCAAAATCAATTTTTTTAATATAAACCTCATTGTAATTAAAATACAACACTAAAATAAGAATTTACAACATCAAGTAATTCATTTCTCCCCTCAATATCACTCTTATTAGATTTTTTACACATGTGTAAATATAACAAATTTACACATGTGTAAATGACAAACTTACACATGTGTAAAAAAATTATTTACGAATTCACGTAAATTTAAATGTGTAAATTAAATTTCTAACATTGTATTCGAATGATAATGATAAGTGTAAAAAGAAATTTTGAATTTGAATTGTTTTTTACCAAGTTTTCGTGGTTTTTTCATTCGTTCTCACGGTTTCTCGCGATATTTAGCGTTCTCATTTAAACTCTCCCCTATATATATATATATATATATATAAACCGAATTCTTGATACTAACCGGATTATGGTTAGATGTCATGAACATAGGTTATATTATCTTAGTTCTTGATTTCTCGTTTGTGATTCTAATGGCACGTTAGGACCCATGAGAACACATGAAAACTTAGTGTCCCAACGAGTATTTAGGCAAAGATATATTTTCGTATACATATACTTTTATTACTTAATTCTGAATCCGAACTTCCCACAAACTCCGAATACTCATACACCTTCATTTCCCCATGTAAGGTAACTTCGGTGTCCAAATCTCAAGGCTCGTCAAACTCTCGGTTAATCGGAAAGCTTTGCAAAACCGTGACTGTACATGACCCCTTTTACTTTTCGTCACTTTGGGTGCAATACGTATACATTATCAAACTCATACAATCACATACTTTATGCTTAAAATACAAACAAACGTTCCAATATACATGCTTGATACGTGATACTAGAATTCCTGCATAATACTTATTTGCTTTATACTTGTCATTAACTTCGTACGAGCCTCCTTTAACATGTATAACGCTATAGGATTAACGCACCGCCCGTATTCTTGAGGTCATGTTAAGTTAAACAAAACGGTCTTATCGTTGCTACGATACTAGCGGGAATCTTTTGGTTGACAATTATAAGTTGCATGCTGGTATTGTATGTTAAGTCTTAGTTTACGATTACGTCATGTGGATTTGTTTAAACAAATATACTTATGCTAGTACTCAAACTTGTATGCTCGCCAATACTTTATGTGTTGACATGTACTAAATACGTATTGCAGGAAATTGATGATGATGATGAACGGAATCTAGTAGGATGACTAAAAACCCATTTAAATTTTAGTACTATTGTAATTTGCTTCTTGTTCAAACTTGTTGTATTTGTTTCGAACGCTGTACTTTGATCTTAGAAATGAAATGAAATCTCGTTTATTAAATATTGTCACAAGTAGTATTATGAAATCTCTTGCAATCTATTTCGTCTGGCCTGATATTTCTGTCATTGGTCAGGGTATGAAAGTTCTAACCGTATACAATATGATCTTAACTCACCGATACAGCTAGTGTCACGCCATCACAGGCATACTCGGGCAACATAATAAAAAACATAACTTCAAAATTGAGTAACACAAAGGACCATTGATGTAAAAAAACAAAGTGTCACATCATTAATCAAAAATACCAAAAATATGTCAATGTGTGACTTTACAGATGGTCACAGCGATTCCAGGCTAAAACACCCCTCTCCCTCTCTCTCTCTCTCCTCCCACCTTTCTTTCCCCCAATTTGTTTGTGAAACCCTAGAAAGAAAGACATACCTACATACCCCCTTGTATAATCTATCTCACTCTTGTTCATCAAACATCCCCCCTTTTTCTTCAATTTACTTCAGATTTCAGACAAACAAACAACAAAGCTTCTATCTTTATTCAATTTTGTTGGTGGGTTGAAGTGGGTTTGGTGTACAACTCACCAATGTTACGTTTTCAAGATTCTGAAAATTGAAGTTTACCCTTTGTTGTTAGCTTTCGAAGTTTTGTAATTCTTTTGAGCAACTGGACTAGGGTTTCAGAATGGCCAATCCGGATTTGCAAATGAACCCCCAGATGGAACAGATATATGGAGAAATTCGTGACAATTTTCGTGCCCTAGCGTATGTTCTTTATGTTTGTTATATTAAGTAGAATTTTTTTGTTTTTTGTGATATTTGATTAATTTGTTTGATGTTTGGGCTTTAATCTTGATCTTAGTTTTTATTTTAAATTGTGTAATTAGAGCTCTAAAGCACCCCTTTAAGTATTTTAATGGCTCATATGGTAGAAAATTAGCAGGGTGTAAGATGCTTTTAGTAAGTTTTTTTTTCTTGTTTATGAGAGGGCTGAAGTTTATTGCCATTTGTAATGAGTAGTGAACAAAGTTTAGAAACCGAAAGTTGGTGTTTTCGGCGTAAGTGCAAGTTTCAGCTGTTTGGGTGATTAATGATACCTTGTTTCACTTTTGGGCTTTATTTCTACTTGCTAATATCTTTAGCCATTATGATTGTTTATACTATACTGCGACAATAACGGCCTAAATTTTAGTTATAGAATCAGATATGTTCTAAAAGCTTGCTGAAGAAGGTATACTTGTAGAAGATGAGTGGAACACTTTGTTTTAAGTTGGATTTGAAACTTACAAGTTTCAAGGGGAGTTATGGGATTAGAGACAATAAAGAGAACCATAAGCAGTAAACTTGAGTATATAAAAAATAAAAGATAGTTAATTTTGAAGATTTATGATGTCATAATCTTTTTCTGCAATTAGTTTGTTAAATGAATTGAGACGAATGGACGATTGCGATTACGTTAAAGTTTAAAAAAAAGTTGGTGAATATTAGTTTAGAAAGATTAGTTGGTGATCAGAGTGGTGGTGGATGGTGATGCTAAACTTTTAAGAGGTAGTACGATTCTGTTGTGTTCTCAATTTTGGAAAGAAAGGAAAAAAAATGCAATATCTAATTTTTTTCCGTTCCCTTGGGGTTGAAAGAAAGGAATAGAAATGTACTAATTTTAAAATATATTTTTTTTTAAGTTAAGTTAGTTTAGCTCGGTAAGTTTGTTCATTATTAATTTTTTTTTTACTTTCCAAATATTTTCATATCTAGAAGGAAAATTTTGTTAAGAAAGTTACTAAAGGGGTACCCTTTGGTTCTTTTTTTCTATAAAAACTTCCGAGAACATCTTTAATACGTACTTGGTCGTTAGTGTGGTTTTATAGAAGATGGCTTTATTTTTGGTAAGTTCAGCTAATATATATAACTTTAAAAAATGATCTAAAATAACCAGTTTGCATTTCCCAGTACAAAGCGCGTTTGATCGACATTTTGGTTATATACAATACACATTAAAGCAAAATAAAGTAAGAACCGGATAAAATAGGCTCGGTACACGAGATTTAGAACTGACAATCGGGATGTCTGATGAAAGTGGTTTTCGACATTTAAGAATGTACAGCCCGCTGAGATCTTTTCATGGGTCGTTCATGGGCTCTATAGCCTCTTTTGGATAAAAAGTTACTTGTGTTAACAAATTTGGGTGTTTTCCCACACGTTACCATGATCCCCTCTTTTATGAATTAGTAACAGACTCATTCTATTCAACATTACAAGTGAGCTCTAGATAGTGTATTTGAGGTATACCTTAAATGCTTATTTTATGTCCACTTGCATGTTTGAATGTTTGATTACGTTAGTTGAATCATACGCGTCTTTACTTTAATATAATTTTAGAATAAAGGAAGGTCACCGTTCTAATGATAGTTATCTTTTTTTTTTGTGGTCTAGAAATGGGTTTCAGAAGCTGGACAAGATTAAAGACTCCACCCGACAAAGTAAACAGTTGGAGGATCTTACTGGAAGGATGAGAGAATGCAAAAGGTAATAAACGGATTCTGTTTCTTGTTTCTTTATCTATATGTAAAAAACTTACCTTTTTTTTCCATTTAGGCTGATTAAAGAGTTTGATCGTGAAATCAAAGAGGAGGAAAGCAAAAATCCTCCAGATGTCAGCAAGAAACTTAATGATGAGAAGCAATCAATGGTAAAATATATTAGAACGTTACATTTTTTTGTGGTTTTGCGTTTTGGCTACATATTTGGATTACAGACACGTGTTGACCCTCAGATTCACTTATTGTTGTTCACTGTTTTCAGATCAAAGAGCTGAATTCATATGTGGCATTGAGAAAGACGTAAGCCCGTTTACGACGGTTTGGATATTATTTAAATTTTATCACCCTATATGTTCCTTTTTGTATATTTACCATTTATATATTTATATATCTTTGTTTTTCTTTAAAATGCAGATATCAAAGCACTCTTGGAAACAAAAGGGTTGAACTTTTTGACATGGGGGCAGGTGCTAGCGAACCTATGGCCGATGACAATACTCGGGTTGCATCTGGTTAGATCAGACTTAATCTTGACTAATGTCATATTTTCTTAAGAACTCTTAACAAGATTTTCTTGTGATTACAAGCGTCACTTAACTTTATACGACTAGGGGTGTAAACGAGCTGGGCCAAGCCTGACTAGACTCGAGAATAAAACCTAAAGCTCGAGCTTCACTCGGCTCAAGCTGTTTTGAGAACAACCTCAAACGAGCTAAAAGATCAGCTCGAGCTCGCTTCAATATTGCTTAAATGAGCCAAAGCTCGACTCGCCAATGTTATCATCATTTTTAAAAAAACTAATTTTTTTTTGTTTGGGCTGGCTTGTTTATAGGCTCGAGCTCAATAAATAAACGAGCTCTATTTCAGGCTCGAGCTCCGAGCCGATCACGAATAGCTCTCGAGTCTCTGGGCATGTTTACCCCCTTAAATACGACCCATTATAAACGTGCACTAGTTAGACGTGCGCATGCTCAAATTTAAGCGTCTTTACTGATTCGGATGGATGTTTGTGTAGAAATGTCAAATCAAGAGCTTATTCAAGCTGGCAACAAGACAATGGACGAGACTGATCAGGCCATTGAACGGTCTAAACAGGTGATACATAACTATATCGGTTTGTAAATAGTCAGTTGATGTCGTCATTGCTTCCTACTTATATCATTATACGACATATATATGTACAGGTGGTTCATCAAACAGTTGAAGTGGGAACCCAGACTGCTGCTAAGTTGAAAGGCCAAGTAAGCAAATGCTCGATCAGTTGATCTCATCTCTTTTATAGTTATTTAAGCTAATTAAAATATTTATTTTGTATTTTTCTTTCTTCAGACCGATCAAATGGGTCGTATTGTCAACGAACTAGACACCATTCAGTTCTCTATCAAAAAAGCATCTCAGCTCGTGAAGGAAATAGGACGCCAGGTCTCGAGTCTTTACACCTAATTAATTATAGTTTTTTTATCTGCTGTGATTCTAAAACATGTTTTTTTACAGGTGGCGACAGATAAATGCATCATGGCTTTTCTTTTTCTTATCGTAGTTGGTGTTATTGCTATTATCGTTGTGAAGGTACATTACGCTCCATATAAAATCCGGACCGTTTATTTTGTCAACCAAGTTTCTAACATGTGTTGATGATAATCAGATTGTGAATCCCCACAACAAAGACATTAGAGACATACCAGGGTTGGCGCCTCCAGCTCCGGCTGCAAGGAGGCTGTTGTATGTTATGTCCGGAGAGCAATTTTGAAGACACATTGGGGAAGCTGACGAATTTGTTTCGAGTTATGATGAATCATGCTATGCTATGCTATCTAAATGTATTCTTTCTTTATCTGAGATGTGCATATCTTACCTTGAAAAGTTTTTTTCATGTAAATGGTTGGTTTGTTTGGCTATATTTCCATCATTGAACATTATATCGCTTGATTTGTGTCGAAATACTATTGAGTTATGTTGAATGCAATATGTTACTTTATATGTTATATCTAAAATGATGTTTGTAACATAATCTGCACAACAAAAAGTAAAATAAAATTAACTCAGCTTATAAATTACATGTGATTTAAGCAACTTCAGTTTGGTTTTTTTTTTTTTTTTGAACGGCAAATTTGGATCAATAACGGATCACTGGAGAATCATCGTGTCATCAGCGGAACCACCCGATCATGTCCATCTCCACTAGGCATAATGCCTTTACACCATTCAGAAGGAAACCCAATAAATATGGGAAAACTCCCTTTGTGATAATCGAACTCAGAACCTGTTTGTTAAACAGGTTGATTTAGATCAGTAAAATTATATAACGGGTCACAAGTTACCACTACAATCTCTACTGACAAGTAGAACGTAGTGGTAGCTTGTTTTTGACAACTTGTTTTAACCCGTGATTTGAGCAATTCATTTTAACAAGTAGGTAGCTTGTTTTGACAACTCGTTTTAACCCGTGATTTGAGCAATCAGTTTTAACAAGTAAAAATATATTGTGTGGATCATCAAAATCATTGTTATTATGATGTTTTTAGGGTAAACCGACGAACAAACAATACCATAAAGATAAAAACTAGTGGAATGAATAATTGTTCTCTTCCACAAAATTTTGAAGCTAAGGCACATGAACATCCCTACAAGTATGGAAAGTGATACTATAATGAACTATTTGGTATATGACGAATGATTATGCATCTCGGCTGCTAAGCTGTGATCGCCCAATATGAGAAAGCCTTGAAGACGCCATAAGAGGTACCTCTTCGTCTACTACATTCATATCCGACATTGAGCTTACCTTGCCGCTTGTATCAACATCTTCAGTGTTGTCGTCGGGTGAATACAAATTAGATGATTTCTTCTCAGTCCTCCAATCCTGATCGTTCATGTTTTAAAAAAAAAATTATTAGTCGATCAATAGAAGACGGGTTTAAAAACGAGCTCAAAGTTTCGGCGAACTAACCTTAGTCATTCGTTCAGGGAGGCTATCGGGAGGAAGTTGAGATGCTTTAACGTCTTTCACCTTTATGTAGTTGTACATTACTACACCGCATAGTGCTGCATACGAAAAACGAATATAGATCATTAACAATCATCTCAAAGTTTGGAACTTTTTTTTAATGAAATTAAAGTTAAAACAGACTCCATACCAATGGCATAGCCAATAATATTCAGCCCGGTAATGGCAGATTCAGGAAATATAACAGTTGAAAGAGCTATAAGTATCCAATCTTTCAGCACACCAGCAACCCGAATGGTAACCGCACCAGTTCTACCAATGACTAGAAAAATCGAAAAGTTCAATGCTAGCGCACATACGGCATTCGAGAAGAAAATCCAGAAATTGAACTGAATCTGTGAAACTTCCATTCTGGTCTGCTCCAAGAAATACCAAGGCACAAACAGAAATGCAAAACTGAAAAAAAAAAATAGCACACGCGTTATAACTTTATAAACCGGAAACGTTATAATGTTTATAAAATAGAAGAGTACCTGCATGGAGCTATGTAGTATAAGCTTGTAATTGGATTTAGGGTTAAGCCCTTCTTTTGCAGGAGGACTTGCGTTAATACAAGCCTTAAAGCTTCTGCAAAGATGCCGGTGCATTGATAAAGTGTGCCGACCACGTTAAAATGGATTTCACCATACGACGAGATCACGACCCCGATGCTGACTAGCAACATGTTCAAGAATACATCCCACCTAAGTTTGTCGGTGCCACATAGGACAGCCATGATAAGTGTTGCCACCGGCACTGTATCATAGTAATTTTCACTAGTTAGTTATTGTCTGATAATATCATACGTTGAAATAACCGAATAAGATCGGTTTTACGTACTTAGGGCTTTCAGCATCTGAATGAAGGCAACTGATATATGTAAGTAAGCAGTGTTGCCAAACCTTCGCGATAACATAAGAAAGTAAACATTAATTAACATCCCCGTGATTAAAAGATATGTTTTAAATGGATCAATGTAACGCAAATGGTTGATGATTCATACCACAGACTCGATGCGAAGAAGGCACTGATGGGAATTACACAAGTTGCATATCTAGAATGGCCATGAAGAAAGAAATTTAGTGGTGGGATAAGAAGAATATAAGTAGCATAATTGAATTTTTGAAGTTAGATGTCTTACATTTCAAATGTCATTTTAACAGGAGCGACAACCTGCAGCATGATAGGGAATGA
This sequence comes from Scalesia atractyloides, assembly GCA_947069175.1. NCBI lineage: Eukaryota > Viridiplantae > Streptophyta > Magnoliopsida > Asterales > Asteraceae > Scalesia > Scalesia atractyloides. The sequence continues at coordinate 70,846,091 of CAMTDV010000005.1, read as the reverse complement.
AGACAAGTCATAAACTTACATAACAATGATAGATTTGAAGTTTGAACCAGGTGAAACTAGTTAAAGTTCTTCTGTTCATATTTGCTCACAAAACAGGGAAAATAAACTTAAACTTCCAAGAATTTTAAAGATATATACCACAAGCAAAACATGCTTCTTATCACATATATGTAACAACATGAGAAGCATAATTGACTAATATATAGAGAGCGTTAAAAAGTTAATAAAGAACTAGACCTTGAAAACACGAACAAGAAGGAAGGCTACGGCTCCAGAAAAGCCCATGTGTATCATAGTAAGTGTGATAGGAAAGGGGAAATTGAAGTACTTTGGAGAGAGAACCCACTGCAAATAAACAAAAAGATTGTAGGCATGATGAAATTTCTTTGGAAAATATAATCAACACAAAATTCAAGCAATATGTAAGATATAGTAAAGCTACAAATAATGACTAGATACCTTATTGTACAGAATAACTCCAGATGACAGCAAAATGTAGATTAATAGGTACAGGTAAGTCAAGAAAAGTGACTTGTTAATCACTTTCATGGCGGCTATCAGTTCCCAGATCTCGAATATACAATGAGATTCTCTCCCCAAACTGATAAATATTTGGTTTCTCTGGAGCAGAAAGTTAATCCACTTATCTCAAGCAAGGAAGGAACTTCATCTTCTGAACCACAAATATAACCTCCTGCAAACAATACAGCAGAAGACACTTGAATTAAAAAAAAAAGTAAAAAGGCCTTGCATAGCTAGACTTATATTAGCACGGTATCACCCACTTCAATTTTAATGGTATAGTTGAATTGGTAATCTAAGCAGATGTTTAGTTTAATCAGAAGTGTTGAAACTAAAAGTGCTGGTATTGGCAAGCAGAAGTAACCACAAGATACAAAATTCTCTCAACAGACACCTTATGAAAGCATAATTTAGAATTGATTTCAATGCTTTATGCAGGGCAATATCTTAAGTAACTCAACAAATGAAACAAGGATATAATTATAGGCTGTTAGGGGTATCGAATCAGAGTAGGCTCGAGCGGAAGCGGAACAAACACACACACACACTTGCAAAAATAAAGAACACGAGAATTTACGTGGTTCGGTCAAGGTGACCTACGTCCACGGGTTGCAACTAGGGTTTCACTTTATTAGATGCTCACAACTGTTTACAGAATGACACAGACTACAATCACATGATAGGTATTTATAGAACAAGATTAGGGTTTACTACTTGGTCAACAAGTTAACTAAGTGGGCCTAATAACTAGGGCCGGCTAACCCTAATCAGGGCCGGCTACCCTAAAGCCTACGAACCCAAAAATCTCCCACTCGGAGGCTTTGCATAGTCCACAAAGAGCATCCAAGAAACCCATCACCAGTAACTTCAGTAATCTTTACGTTCAAGTCTTCCAAGCCTCCAGTTCCAAGAACAAGCTTAGACTCCAGTCCTCCAAGCCTCCGGTTCCGAAGAACAAGCTAAGACTCCAGTCACATCCAAGCCCCCTAGTTGCAACCACGCCTCTCATCAAGTACCTGAGAAACCAGTTGAAGCTCCCACAAGCTCCAACCCAGCCGTGACTGAAACTGTCACTGACTCATTCTCTGTCTCAACCGGTTTGCACGATCCACCGCTCCAGAGATACACCGAGAATTAATACCACTCTCCACATTTTGCAAACTATTTCCAGGAGAGCATTTTTCTTTAGTCTGAACCTTCGTCTTCAAAACCCAATGGTTCTTTGTGATTGTACCCGAAACACGACCCGTGCTCCCACTATCACCAAATCCCCTGACTGGCTTAAACTTAGAACCCCGACAACATTCAACTGACATCCCCAAAGCACCAGGATTCAGGTTTGCAAATTGAACCCTCTTCCGCTTACTAGATTCAGCGAACCAGACTTTATGCTTAACACTCCCTTAGCAGCTACCTCAACTAGATACAACGATCCCCGTCTCCTCCCACAGGCAACAACAAGATTCCCATCATTCACCTTCCACTTCCCACCACCAAACTTAACATCTAGTCCTTGTTTATCCAGTTGACTAACAGAAATAAGTTTCTTTGTTAAACCTGGAATTACCCTGACATTCTGCAAGTTCCATGTAGTGCCCAATGGAGTCTTCAGATTGACATCTTCCATAGCCGTATCATTAAGAACATGACCGTTAGCTAATCGTACCTTTCCAAAGTCTCCTTTTTTCAGATTCACCATCGTCTTCCCGCTGCGCATGGCGTGAAACGAAGAACCAGAATCCATAGCCCAAGAGTTTGTAGACTCTTCACAGCAAACCAGTACGTCACCGTCAGATTCATCTGACACAACGTTGTTTACATGTTGTTTATTATCCTCTTTCTTAGGATCAGGACACTCGTTTTTAACATGCCCCTTTTCACCACAGTTCCAGCACTGCACATTCTTCCCAGCTTTAGTCAAGCTTCTCCCACGACTCCCACTGCTTCTGTTATTACCTCTTCCCCTGCTAACACTGAACATACCAGAAGTAGATCCTCCACTAGAGTTCCTCCGGCGAACGTCTTCAGCCAAAACACTCCCGGACCCGATCAAACTTCAAATTTCCAGTTCCAGCAGTTTCGGTGACCGTTGTCACAAATCTTGACCAACTATCAGGTAAGGAAGATAACAAAACCACAGCCTAAGTGTCATCATCCAACTTCATGTCCACAGTTGCTAACTTGGACAAAATTAAATTGACTTCGTTAATGTGATCGGCAACTGAACTGCCCTCGTTTATTCTCATATTAAACAGTTCCCTCATCAAGAACACCCTATTACCGACAGACGGCTTCTCATACATATTTGACAGAGCTGTTAACATACCACGAGCAGTTGTTTCTTTCATGATATTAAATGCAACGCTCCTCGTCAAAGCCAATGTAATTTTACCTTTTGCCTTTTTGTTCTTTGAGTTCCAAATTGTTTCGGCAGCTTTATCCATTCCAGCAGGTTTTTCTTCCAGTACCACATCCAAATCGCATTCACCAAGCAACGCCTCTATTTGCATTTTCCACCATGCAAAATCAGTACCGTTAAACTTCTCGATTCGGAACTTCCCGTCTTCAGCCATAGCAAACGAAAAAACCTGAAAAAACCACAAGGAACCAAGCACCCGAAACCCGAGCAACCTTCAATAAACCAGAGACCCGAATCACACGAACCGGCGACTTCTCCTGCAAACCCGAGCGTAAACCAGCGAATAACCAGGGTTCAAGAAACGAAACCCTAATCGCCAAACACCCAAAACCACCAGATCTGCGACAAACAACCCGACGGCGCAAAACCCTAAACCTTACGAGCCGTAACCCAGAGAATAGGTACGAGCCGTAAACAGGTGGCGGCAGCAACAACAGATCTAGACCTCTCGTCCAGCTCTCTCCCTCTCCTGCGATAACCGTGTGAACCGTGTGTTTAACTGAACCTATGGCTCTGATACCACTTGTTAGGGGTATCGAATCAGAGTAGGCTCGAGCGGAAGCGGAACAAACCCACACACACACACTTGCAAAAATAAAGAACACGAGAATTTACGTGGTTCGGTCAAGGTGACCTACGTCCACGGGTTGCAACTAGGGTTTCACTTAGATGCTCACAACTGTTTACACAATGACACAGACTACAATCACATGATAGGTGTTTATAGAACAAGATTAGGGTTTACTACTTGGTCAACAAGTTAACTAAGTGGGCCTAATAACTAGGGCCGGCTACCCTAAAGCCTACGAACCCAAAAATAGGCAGCTCACTGTAGAGAAGTATTCCTGACTTTTAACTTCTCAGTCTGCCTATGGTGTCAGTTTAGCATATGCTCTTTATCATCCATTTCCTTAAATATGGCGACTCATGATCGTCCCCAATTTAACATCAGTGCAATCTACTTAAGATGTAAAATACCCAATTTGGATAATTAAACATGAGTATGCAACATAATCATTACTTGTGAAAGTGTATTGCCACATTGGTCTCTTTTCTTGATATATGTTCCCCCGTGGAAGTGATCCAGAGGTTCAGAAACTTTGTAACATAGGATAAATATGCATTAACATTCAACGACCAACAAGGTGATATTTGTTAATGTCTTGCTTTGATCTTTCACTTCAATTTATCGTTTTAGTTTCTGTCTTGATATCTACGGGTTCAGCAAAACTATACAACTTTAATTCGGCATACCAATGGTCCAACGCTTATATTATTGCAGACCATAGTACCAATGCACATGAATGCTACAGCCAGATTATCTGTGCCTTTACGTGTTTCCGATTAATGTGCAATAAGGCCATATCCAACAAAACACAAATTACTCCAATACTCCAATATAATGTCAACTTAAACGAATCTGAAATCTAACAAAATCACAGTAAACTAAACTCCTTATACAGTTCCCCTACTCTTTCTGTTTCAACCACTGCAGGTATACTTAGATCTACAATATAACCTACACTGGTGTAACAATGATTCAATTTACATAAACACTCTTCATCACTGCAATTAGAAACTAAATCCGAGTCCACACGGTATCCGATTGCAAAACCTAACTATAAAACCACAAATTGAACGTCTAGAAACCCTACATTAAGCTAAACAGCACAAACATTGTAGTAAAACGCTAACGAAAACCTAATCTATTGAATCGAATAGGATATACATACAGATCTGGTGATCTACATCTACAAATCAATGTAAAAACTATAAGAAACAGTAGAAAGTAAGTGCACCTGTGAAGATCGATTGTTCCGAAGCTCTGTGGCGAAGTGTTGGTAGCAGATCGCTACTGTGTTGCAGCAAGTGAATACAGAGTGATGAGAGATATAGAGAGAGAGATATAGGGAGAGAAAGAGATGTAGAGTGAGAAAGAGAGGGGGGGGGGGGGGGGGGGGGGTTAGTAAATGGTTGTAGGTATAGAAAGAAAGAAACACAAGACAAGTTTCTGAAATCTTTCTTTCCTCTAATGACCAAATATTCATGGTTTCCCCACCTATCCATTTCAACCCCTTACTATGTTATCTCTACTTGTTCGTTCTGCATCACTTGTTGTACTATTTATGTTTATCGAATTATCGCATACATTATGTCTCGAATGTTTGAGTGACATCGTATATTTTCGGATGAAGGCATTGTTTTTAGGTTTTTAATATGAGTAAATACAGGTCATTTACGTGAGTTTTGTAATTATATGTTTTCAGGGTGTTGCTAACCGTACATCCCTCTCTCACGAAACTTGGAGGAGGGTCCGCCATTAAAAAATAACTTTTCTCACACAAGGGGTGGTGTATGTTTAGTAGAGAGTCGGTACGTTTAGTCGTACTCATACCTTTATCTTAAAATGTAATTATTATTAGAGGATGTGTCAAGTTTGATGATTTGATCCATCATTAAGCATGTCAAGACCAACATGGTGACACGCTAACAAATTTTTAGTCGTGACCGCGCACAACTATGACAATAGCTCTAATTAATATTTGGAGAAATTTATCATCCAACTTGAATATAATTTGCATATATAGTCCTTATGGCATGCTTGTATTACATAATAAGCAGTGGCGGACCTAAGAATTATTTTCATGGGGTGCGAACGAGGGATTCAACCAAATTTTAAAGGAGTGCGGTCGGAATTTTTGCCTATAAAGCACACTAAAATTTTCTTTTTAAGGGAGGCGTCCGCCCTTCCACCCATACACCTAGGTCCGCCTTTGATAATAAGTATGAGAAATTACAAAGCTCTCACTCTCCACTTGAATGTGACATGTTTGTTCCTTGGGATGGTTGAACTCTAAAAATCTATTGCTAACATTTTAACATAAGAAAGGGAGGAGAAGGGATTCAGCGTACATCACTACCACAAAAATCAACTCAACCCAACCCCCTACCCATCAATCCATCGCTTCAAAAAATCATGTTCAATGACTAAACGCACTCACAAAAGGGAGCTACCAAGTACTATGGTTTTTTTCATTATTGCTCCTTGAATGTAAACATGTAAATGACTAAATGGGTTGGCCCATTTGGCTCGGTTAGTCATTATAAAGTAAATAGCTTCAAAACGAATTAAAACATTTACCATTTACTTATACTAAATAGTAAACAGAGATATTGGATTTAAATAATCTTAACTTTCACCAATCGACCGGTAACACTTCCAACTTTCTATTTATACACCACCACTCCCAACTTTCAATATATTGGCTGATAACACTCTTTAACTGACTGAACCCTAACCCAGTTAGCTGATGTTAGCTGCCACGTCATAAAAAAATGTCATGTCAGCCGCCACATCATCAAAAATGTCATGCCACCTTCCACGTCATCAACTATGCCACATCAACTGCCACGTCATATGCCGTGTCAGCAAAAAAGGTCCACATCAGATGCCACATCAGCAAAAACTAACTGGGTTAGGGTTTAGTCAGTTAGGGAGTGTTATTGGTCAATAAGTTGAAAGTTGGGAGTGTTGGTGTACAAATCGAAAGTTAGGAGTGTTATTGACCAATTAATGAAAGTTGGGGTTATTAAAATCCAATATTCCTACTAATTATAGTTTCATGCAAGCTTGAAACATGGCTTGTTGTACTTTGTTTATTTGGCTATGGATGTTCGAGTGACGTCGTATATTTTCGGATGATGACATTTTTTAGTTTGTTTTAGTTTTGTTAAGACGAGTGAACATGGGTCATTGTTTATGTGATTAATGTTATTATATAATTATAGGGTGTTGCTAAATATGTTCTCTCTTTCATAAAAAAAACTTAAGAAAGGGTCCACCGTTAAAAAATAACTTCCCTCTCACTAGGGTTGGTTTGTGTTTAGTGGAGAGGGTGTATATTTAGTCATACACATACGTTTATTCTAAGTTGTAATTATCATTGGAGTATTTGTCAAGTTGGATGATTTGATCCGTCATTAGGCATGTAAAGAACAACATGGTGACACGCTAACTAACTTTTATATGTCACGGTGTGTACAATTATGACAATAACTCTAATAAATATTTGGAGAAATATATCATACAACTTATTAATAATTTACATATATAGTCCTTTTGGCATACTTGTATTAATCTTTAGATGATAAATATGAGAAATCACACATGTGGCTCTCACTGTCCACTTGAACGTGACATGTTTATTCCATGGGATGAATGAACTTAATCCTGCTAAGATAGTTTCGTGCAAGCTTGAAACACGAAACCAAACCATAGTAAAATTCTTTTTCTCGGTTTCTATTTTCTGAAGAATTAGCTTTGGTTTAACCAAAATATTAAGTCATAATCTTTCTTTATCTCTAAAATGTTATAAGTTTTAGGGAAATTAGATTTTAATAATCCAAATTACAATTCATTGGCCGATAATAATGCACATCAGCAACCAGATCAATGATACTTCTAACTTTCACTTTCGTTATCATCAAAAATCTCACTGTAACGAAGAAGAAATCCACCTTCCCCAAAGTGCTTGTGAAGATTGAGGCGCCATTAAGTTACAAATACTTACAAATTATACACCACATGCTTAGGGAGAGCAAAGTTAGTTATAACGTCACAGTGAAATCGTCATTAACAACAAAAATAAAAGTTAGAACCGCCAATTGTTAAAGTATCTGTATAAATTATTATAAGCTATCAAATTAATAAAACCTGTCTCGGCTAAGTTGATTATAATTTTTTTAATTATGTGACGGGTAGCACATGCTATGTATGATATAGGGTTCACATGCAATATTAAATAACCATCAAAGAATCCTATAAGATGAAACAAAATGTTTTACATTAATAAAGTTTGAAATAAGGATTTTTTAAACAATGAATGTTACAATAACCATACTCTTAAATTACACTAAAATTAATTATAATTTACTCTATACTAAAAATTGAACTTAGGCAAGAGGCTCTGACAAATACTAAATAGTCAAAGATAGAATGGTATTTATAAAATTGTAAAGAAAAACTCCAGTGCCATCTACATTTGGTAAAATGGTCACTTTGTTCCACAAGTCAAGACTTACTAAAGGAAAAGTGGGGTTGGGAATTTTTTAAAATTATACTAGTATTTCCTTCTTCTCATTTTTACAACAATTTTTTTTATAAGTTGGATAAAGGAAGTAAAATTTAAAATTAACTAGTATTGAGATTTACGTGTTTGGGACGCGTTAAACTGCAAAAAAAAAATTAACTTCTTCAAAACTTTACAAATAAAATCAAAACTTTAAGGTAAACCCACTCCGCGCATTGAGCGAGGGAAGAGCAAAAAAATGTCGTCGGATATGTAATCAACAAAATAGTTATGTTGAAACGTTGTTAAAAATAAGTACGTTACAACGTAATGTCACACCCCGTATTTCCAACACAATCCCGGTGGGCCCGGATGGGGAGTATTGTGACGTAAGATTGGTATCATCATGGTCAAACATATACAACACAGCGAATGTCTTGAATATTAAATATTATTACAAACCATAGAGTTTAAAAGTTTATAAAGTAAATACATGGTTTGCAATATTAGATCCACATGCGGATCAAAAGTACGAAAATAATATTCTCCGACAGACTTTAGGCTTGACTAAGAACTTGCAAAATTCTCTACGTCGTTACCAAGCAGCTCCTAGCCTATTCCGTGTCGAAACCTGTCACTTAGCCTTTTTGGAAAATACGTCAGTTTTCACTGGTAAATACATTTTAACCGACTCATTCTTAAAAACATTTAAAATTTGTTTAGGTGCATTGAGCACAAAAATCTTTTATAACCCGGACAATTCAAAATGATCTTGTTTACAGTTTTACAGGTCTGTCAATACATATGGGGTCCGGTGCAGAAACCGAATAACTTGATTAACCGGCACACCACTTAATAAAACCCACGGAGGAGTATAAAAAATATTTATTTAGCATTAGCATCTGTCAGGTGTATGCCTACACCCCGCGCTTAGGTCGTGGCCATTAGTAACTTCAATGAGCCAAAGATATCCAGGACAGTGAACCCCCAATGTTTAAGTTATCAGACAATACAGAATAAAACGAGTTATAAGATTTAGTAAATCACAATCCGATAAACATGATCCCATACCCAACCAATCGGTAATATAATACCGTATCCCAAGCTCGTATATGGTAAAATAAGCTAAAGTATTTACCTGAGCTAGTTCTTCTAACGAATAGTAACTCAGCCAATAATCAAGAAGACAAATGCAAAGTATCGATCTACTGGGAGGCTTCTAGTCTGGATTGATGGTATTAATAACCAATTAGAATGCTAACGGTTTTAGGTTGAGTCGTTGACTCGAACCGGTTAGCTTAAAGGATACGTAACAGAACGATACGCTAGATTAAGCGATGACCAGAAAGTAAGTTGTTTATACCCGACAAGTACTAGGACTTGTATATTTTGGGTAAACATATAACATTCTGGATTTTGATATAAAAATGATAAGGTTAGACCCGTTTCGGTGAATTTTACGTAAACTAGTCACGTAGGCTTAACCGTACGCATATAAGCGATGCCGGGTAACCGGATGAGTCATATATAAGTTTCATGTGCCATTACACTTAAAACATGTTATAATATCAGTAAGATATTAATATGCATGCCCGTTATAGTTTTAAAATCGAATTCAGCTTAAAAAGGGTAATTTGGTCATTTTACGATTCATAAAAAAAGAGTCGGTGGTTAATCTGATGTCATGGTCATATCTTATTTGTAAAAAATTATTTATTTTATGATGTTACTTCAGTAAGATATCAAATATATGTGTGGTTTATGCTTGAAGGCCAAACTATGCCCCGAAAGGGTATTTTGGTCATTTCACACATAGATTTGAAGACTTATTTGGGAATCTAAGCTTATAACTTGTACCCACTGTAATAATATTTAAAATAAGTTTTATAATCGGTAGGTAACAAGTCTTGAGGCTTAGATATGGTTTTAACACATACTATGCGTCGAAAAGGCGATAAAGTCGCTAAATGACGATTTAATCGATGTTTAGGGAAAATTATAGTTTTGATCAGGTTTATATATTCAAAATATTTTATTTAACACATAAAATCAGTTTGTAAAAGGTTTGGTTATGAAAATGTCTTTAAAACTCATTTTATGCGCCGTAAGGGCATTATCGTCATTTATCGATACCATGCAAGAGCCTTTACATAAACTCATTTTATAAACTGATTTAATTTCCCAAATAATTCTAATTATATTGTAACATCAGTAGATAAAGTGTTTTATTGTAAGAGTTATGTTTAGAACATTTTATTTGCCGAAAAGGGCATTTTGGTCCTTTAAAGGCTTGATTTGCGATATTTAGGAAAAACTCATGTTATGACCAAAATAATTACATGCATGTAAGCCAAACAAGTCAACATATCATTAGATAACTTCTTTGCATGCTTGTTTCTATTTTAAATCTCATTTTACGTAAAAAGGGCGAATTAGTCATATTTAGCACATCTATAAAACTTGCGCATAACTCGGAATATGATTATGATCATGTAGTATGACTTTAGAGGGTTATACTAAATTATAATAGGATCATAATGCAACTTAGAATCGACCTTGAAAGACACAAAATCGGGTCAGAACTGAAAGTCAAAGCAGAAGTTAAACTTTGCGACTTTCGGGTGCGAATCGACCTTAGACCTGGATTTGACGAGCCGAACATGTTCCCACATGTTCTTATAATTATTACCAAGTTATTAGAGCGACAAAATAGATTTTATAACATCTACATTATCCGTTATGAATTTATTTTCAAATCTGACCCAGTTTGACTTTTTATGAATTAGTTTGACTCGTCAATTGATTATACAAACGTGGTAATCAGGAGGTGCCCCTTTTGGGGATGATTACCTACCTTATTACAATCACGTAACCATGTTCGATTTGAACCATGGCTGGACGATAAGGATTTAAGCCCATAGTCAAAGATGTTTTACGACGAACTTGACTTTTAGCTTGAATGAGTAATAAACTGAAAGAGGAAGGTCAATAACACTTACACAAGGTCCTTACACGAAAATGAGTGAACTTGAAGGCCCTTGTAGCTCCAGAACTTGCAAGATTGATGGGAGTGAATTTTTAAGACATGCAAGTTCTTTCAATGGATGCACAAGACCCCATTTATGGAGTTGGAGGTTGAAGGAGGTGGTTACAGGTGTTAAGAGGGTTTGGCAGAAGGAAACAAGTGTCTAGGATCGTGTAAAATGCAGAGGTAATGTGGGAATTCGCGAGAACATGCAAGCTATCACGTTTTTACATAATTCTGCCATCTGCAGATGCCTTGCGGATCGTATGGCTATACGGTTACGGTCCGTAAGGACCCTGATCGCCCATAGATTTAGGTTTGGTTACGGACCGTAACCATACATGGTTGCGGTCCGTAACCGCCTAAAAAATAAATTTTGAGAATTTTTCCATTTTGATCCCTAGACTTTACCACGCTATCGTTCAGAGGTTTTAACTTAACATGACGGCGTTCTTGGTCCCTCTCGGTCGTCAATCAGCACGAGGATTAGCGGGACACGTGTCGGGGTTTAATTGGACGGGAAATTACGAGGTGTTACATCCTCACCCCCTTAAAAGAAATCTCGACCTCGAGATTTTATTCAAACAAGTGAGGGTACTTTTTTCGCATATTGGATTCGACTTCCCACGTATACTCGGGACCTCGACGGGCATCCCATTTCACCTTTACAATAGGTATTTTCTTTCTTCTGAGCTTCTTGATCTTTTGATCTTCGATTGCAATTGATTTCTCAATGAACCTCAGGTTTTCATTAATCTACACATCGTCATGAGACATTGCTAGCGACTCATCGGCTAGACATTTCTTTAAATTGCAAATGTGGAACACATCATGAATTCCACTTAACTTCTCAGGTAATTTCAGCTTGTAAGCTACCGACCCAACACGTTCGATGATCTCGAACGGTCCTATGTACCTAGGGCTTAGCTTACCCTTCTTCCCGAAGCGCATCACACCTTTCCAAGGTGATACCTTCAACAATACCTTGTCCCCTACTTGGAACTGTAGAGGTTTGCGTCACTTATCTGCGTAGCTCTTTTGCCTATCTCAGACAGCTTTGAGACAATCAAGAATCTGTCCAATCTTTTCTGTCGTCTCCAGGACTATCTCAGGTCCTGATAGTTGGGCCTCCCCAACTTCCGCCCAACAAATAGGCGTTCAACATTTTCTTCCATACAAGGCTTCAAAAGGAGCAGCTTTGATGCTTGTATGATAATTGTTGTTGTAGGAGAATTCGATTAGGGGTAAGTGGTCATCCCAACTTCCACCTAAATCGATCACACAAGCGCGAAGCATGTATTCTAGTGTCTGGATGGTACGCTCACTCTGACCATCAGTCTGAGGATGGTAAGCCGTACTGAAGTTCAATCGGGTGCCTAAAGACTGCTGGAAACTCTTCCAGAAATGAGAAGTGTATCTTGTATCTCTATCGGATACAATAGATACCGACACACCGTGCAGTGACACGATTTTATCCACGTATAGCTTAGCTAATTTATCGGAACTATGCGTCTCCTTTATGGGTAAGAAATGTGCTGACTTAATCAGTCTATCGACAATGACCCATATTGTGTCATTTCCACTCCTCGTCTTAGGTAACTTGGTCATGAAATCCATAGTTACCATCTCCCACTTCCACATGGGTATTTCCAATTGTTGTAGAAGTCCAGACGATTTATGATGTTCAGCCTTGACTTGCGAACACGTCAAGCACTTTGCTACTTGATTGGCGATGGATTTCTTCATACCCACCCACCAATAACTCGGTTTTAGATCCTGATACATCTTGTCACTTCCAGGATGAATCGAATATTTGGAGTTATGTGCTTCCTGGAGGATTATATCTCTGAGTCCTCCATAGATCGGAACCCAGATCCGATCATTCAACCTGTACAATCCGTCCTTTCCAGGTACCAACTGTTCAATCGTTGCACCTAACTTCTCCTTACCAATGTTGTCTTCCGACATTGCTTGTTTTTGAACATTTAACAGTCTCTCATTCAAATAACTTCATATTTCAATGCTCTTGGCATTGATTCTCAAGGGTTTCATCCTTTCCTTGCGACTAAGTGCATCTGCAACTATATTTGCCTTGCCAGGATGATACCGTATTTCACAATCATAATCGTTTAATGTCTCCATCCAACGACGTTGTCTCATGTTCAAGTCCTTTTGATTGAATAGGTGTTGAAGGCTTTTGTGATCTGTGTATATAATACACTTAGTGCCGTATAAGTAGTGCCTCCACAATTTTAGTGCAAATACCACGGCACCCAGTTCCAAGTCATGGGTAGCGTAATTCCTTTCGTGCACCTTTAGTTGTCGCGATGCATAGGCAATTACTTTGCCTCTTTGCGTAAGTACATAGCCCATACCAGTGTGCGAAGCATCGCAGTAGACGACGAACTCTTCTGTGCCCTCAGGCAGAGTAAGGACAAAAGCATTGCTCAACTTATGCTTAAGAATCTCAAAGGATTCTTGTTGCTTAGGACCCCAATTAAACTTGACATTCTTATGGGTCAAGGTAGTTAAAGGAGTGGCTATTCTTGAAAAGTTCTCAATGAATCTCCTGTAATAACCGGCCAGTCCTAGGAAACTACGGATTTCAGAAGGAGTCTTGGGTGCTTCCCAATTTATGATAGCTTCAATCTTGGCGGGATCTACTTGAATACCCCGTTCACTCACCACATGCCCTAAAAACTGGACTTCTCTAAGCCAAAACTCGCACTTAGAGAATTTTGCATAAAGCTTTTCTTGTCTTAGGAGTTCTAGAATACACCTTAAATGTTTCTCGTGATCTGCTTGATTACGAGAATAGATAAGGATGTCATCTATGAAAACAATGACAAACTTATCTAAGTATGGTTTGCAGACTCTATTTATAAGATCCATGAATACTGCTGGTGCATTAGTGAGCCCAAAAGTCATCACTAAGAATTCGTAATGACCATACCTGGTCCTAAAAGCAGTTTTTGGGACGTCTTCACTTCTGACTTTCCACTGGTGATAACCAGACCTTAAATCAATCTTGGAAAAGTAGCTTGCCCCTTGCAATTGGTCGAATAAATCATCGATCCTGGGTAAAGGATAACGATTCTTGATCGTTACTTTATTCAACTCACGATAATCAATGCATAAACTCATTGATCCGTCTTTCTTCTTTACGAATAGTATAGGAGCTCCCCAACGTGACGAGCTAGGCTGTATGAAGCCTTTCTCCAAAAGCTCATCCAGTTGGGTTCTTAGTTCCTTCATCTCTGTAGGTGCTAATCGGTAAGGACTCTTTGCAACTGGTGCAGCTCCAGGCAAGATATCAATCCTAAACTCTACCTGCCTATCAGGGGGTAAACCAGGCAATTCTTCAGGAAATACATCCACATATTCTGAGATAACTTTCAAGTCTTCTATATTTGGTTTGGGTTCGTCAATGGTTACTTGTGCCATGTAGATGACACAGCTTTTCTTCAAACATCTTGAGGCTTTCAGAAGAGACACCTTCTCGGGTAATCCGTGGTGTTGATCTCCTAATATGGTAAGGGTTTCACCGGATGTGGATACGATTTCGATGAGTTTCTTATTGCACGCGATGCGGGCTTGGTTATGGGATAACCAATCCATGCCTAAGACTACATCGAACCCTGCCAACCTCATTGGCAGAATAGAGACTGGAACAGTTTGATTCTTTATGGATATGGAACATCCATCAAGAATGGTAGAAGCGGATTCTAAGATTCCATCAGCGAGATCTACTTCGTAGGTTACGTCTAAGGTTCTTATAGGCAAATTTAGTAATTCACAAAACTTATGACTTACGAAAGACTTATCAGCTCCGGAATCAAACAAGACTCTGGCAAAAATGTCATTAATGAGAAAAGTACCTGTTATGACATTGTTGTCGTTGACGGCCTCCCTAGCAATCATTTGGAAGGCTCGGGCGTTTCCTTTGTTTGCCCCTCCATTCTTGGCACCATCCTTGGTGGCCTTGGGCGGTTGGTCTTTATGTGGCCCTTCTCGCCACATCCATAGCATGATGTGTCCTTCAGATCCTTGCACTCCAAGGTCTTGTGCCCCATTCTCTTACAAATTCCACAAGGCTTAGCTTGTGGATCAAATCGACACTGACCCCCGTGTCTCTTCTTGCAAATCTTGCACGCGGGTCTATCGTCGGACCGACCTTAGTTCCCTTTGAACCCAGACCTCTGCTTCTTCCTGTCAAACTTGTGGGAGTTGTCATCCTCCCTCTTCCTCTTCCCTCAGTATCAGCCTTAACTGATCTTTGCCTTACTAGATCCTAAGTAAGGGACAGTGCCAGGTCTATAGCAGACCGATAAGTAGTTGGCTTTGAAGCCTTGACCATCCCTTTTATCTCTGGGGTGAGAGCATTGATGAAGCCCGCGATGCGCTTTGGTTCTGGTGTGGATCAGATAGGGGACTAACCTTGACAGAGAGTTGAAATCAGTAACAAACTTGCGGCAATCGAGATTTTTCATAGAGAGAGTCAAGAATCGGACTCTATCTTCTCCACCTCGTGGGGAGGGAAATATGTCTCCTTGATCAAATCAACAAACCTTTTCCATCCCAAATTATACAGGGCCACCTTCCCTTTAGACTGCACCATCGCCTTCTACCATATCAGGGCGTCGCCCTTGAAAGATTGAGACACAAACTTCACCACATCATTTCTAGCACAACCGCTAATATCCACAATGGTTTCCATCTCATCCAACCACCTAAGGCATTCCACCGCGCCTTTTTCACCGTTAAAGTCTCGTAGCTTGCAGGAGACAAAGTATTTGTATGTGCAACCATCTCTGACGGGACGGCCCCTTTCTCTATGCTCATGTGACCCTTGGTCATGTGTCCTTTTAGATTCACTCCTCGTATTTGAAGAATGAACAGAGCTACTCCTCTTAGCTGAGGATCGTGGAGTAGATGCAGTTTTGGAGTTAGTAGCGCTGGTATCTTTTAACTTCTCCAGGGCTTTGTTCATGGCCTTGCTTACAGCCTCATCAATGCGAGCTTGGAAGGCATTGTTGTTTATATTGACGTTTGCATGGTCGTCATTCTCGGGGTGACTATTGGCTCCTCCAGAGTTAGCCATCTTATAGATCTTGGTACTACACCGTTTAAAAGTCCATTAATTGATCATTGCAATTGATGACTCGTAGTGAATCATGGTATTCTTAACCATTCTGGTATATTAAAGTACGCGCTTCTTAATAAACTTGGCACAAAAGGCTTAGACTTTAAAGAATCATGAATGGTGTTTGGATGTGAAATTTATGGCTCAAAAAGCATTTCATCACTAATGGATGTTTGATTTTTCTTATTGTCATTGTATTGCTGACAAGATGATATAAGATTGATCACTTATGATCGATGAGGTTTGGGCGTAGTCCAACTACCTCGATGACTAGTGTGGTTCCTCAAGTCACACTGCCAGGAGAGTCAACATCATTTAGATGTTAACTAGGATTAATTGTCTTAAAATGGTTTGTATAATAAAGCCTAGGTTGTATTTATGATCATTTTAATAAGGTTTGGAGCGTGGCTCACTACCTTGGACAGGGAACCTTAAAGGTTACAACGTCCTTGACTCTATTGGATGATTAGGTATGGCTCGTAAGCCATTCATCTCTGAGTGATAATGGGAAGTGTTCACCATTCTTGATGTACACTATGATCTTGTAACCATTAGGCTTTGAGGTGGAACTTCGTTCACCGCCTCTGGATAGAAGGGATACTCTTCCTTAGCTATATTGATAGAAGGTTATCAGTCCTTAACTTATCATAGTTTGCCAATTTATTATGGTCTATTGCCATTTCGCTGTGTAAACCATTAAGAAGATCTTTCGGAGTTTTAGCGGATTAATAAAATATCGAGTAAAGTCGAGACGATCGCTTGAACAAAGGATATTTCTAATACTTATATATATACACACATATAAAATTTTGAATCCTTTCTCATTAAAATAAATAAGGGATTACATTAGGGCCTCAAACAGGTCTTTTAAACTAAGATCAATTGGTCCTCGCAGAGGCCGGATGTATGCTAAACAGACTATAAAAATGAACTACTTTAGACTCTCTAAACTAGACACTAAAAAGCTTTAAAAACTAGACTCGACTTAAACCTAACCACAAAACCGGCAAGTGTACCGATCAATGTAGTATAACCTAAGTAACTCCGGATATCGAACCCACAAGACTCTATTAATTACGCTAATTAGACTCTGAAAGACTTGGACAGACACGACTAAAACTGTTTGTATTGTTTTTTAGGGGGGGGGGTTACTGAAAATCTACGGAAATCTATATTAAAACTAATTAAAGACTAAATTAACTAACACTAACGAAAGATGGAAGTTGTTCTCAAGCGATGATGAAGACTACCTAGACTAGAATCCTGGATTGATTTTAAGTGTTTACCGATTAAGTTAATTACTCGTTTTCTGGAACCGGGATCTTATGATACTAAACCTATTAAACACCAGCTAAGCCCCTCAACCCTTCTCGAGATGAAACTTATGGCGTTACCTAGGCCGTTAATCCTACCGGTTGATTAGACGTCTTTCCAGTTGTCTAATATTGTGTGAGTACCCTAATGATGACCTGCTCTTTTCCAATTATAGATCTAGGGTAGTTTGAGTATCTAAACTTGACTTGATAGACTAATAAACCGACAACAAAGGCATGGACTTTTTCCAAAGACCGACAATAGCAATTCGCCGGGTAAGACCTCTCAATAGCCCCTCACTTTCCAGGTATTAGGACTAGTAGAACACTAAGATCTAGTAACCTGTTAACAAACACTTCTAAGATTTACTGGGTCCTTCAACCTTAAAGACTATGAACTTATTCTATGATATAGACACTCACCAAAGTTCACAATCTAATATGACTCTATTCCTGATATAGACAGTCACCAAGAATCATATGAAGCAGTAGAAAACAGAAAACCAAATCAAAGCATGCACACACACCAAGCCAGATAAACAAACTGCTTACAGAGCACAATTAATCCATAACAAACATGTAATTAACGAAAAAGGTATAAACTTTATATCAATCCATTCATCATAGTCTAGGTAGTATATACGTTTAGCCAAGTATCATAGTCGAAACAAATAAACAAGTCTTAAACAGTACGCAATTCATAGGTTCAAATAATATAAATAAATAAGAATCAATACTGAACCGTTTACAAACCGAACATGAATCTTGATCGTGGTCTTCAACCTCTCCAATTCGTGCTCCTCTCTTCTGATCGTCGCCTCCCCCTCTATTCGTTCGTAGGGTTTTTGCTATGATCGAGCCCCAAAATTTCTTTAAATCCATGTAACAGTGGGGTATTAATATCAAATTTAGTCCAACACAAATTCCCACAACCTGACTCTGTAATGGATCGCAAACATATTTGGTGGGCTGATGTCACAGGCTAAAAAATAAGTTGGCCTCTTCTCATAGTTTCCATTCGGCCCAAAAAGAACAATATTGAACGAGGGCATGTTTGTATATAATCATGTCAACGGTTTCCAAACTTGGTCATCCCTTTAAAATGCGGTCAACACACAATTCACAATTCACGTGGATGTTAGTTGTGATACTTTGGGAATTAATTTCATGTTTCATCATTTGTGCACTTATGGTCCCTCCACTTTTATCTTATGTCACAATAAATTTTCAACTTTCAATTTATTTCATCTCATGTCCCTTAGCTTATAAAATAGAGATAGTGGTCTCGGCCCACTCAAGGAAAACAACGGTCATTTAATTCCGTCACTGGCGTTCTACTCTGCCCAACTGGCTGGTTATTTCTTTATTACTCGTTTCGCTCCATTTGCATCAGGATCTGGCAAAACACAAAATAATATAATATATACTAAAAACTAAAAATAATAAAATAAAAACTAAACAAAAACTATACAATTTACACGGGACAAATATGTGTATTTTACCCCACATCAGGGCCTAACAGAAATAATTAGTCCACGCAGGGGCTGAAACGAAATACTTGTCCACTCAGGGACTAAAATGAAAATACATGTCCACGCAGGGACTAAGATGAAAATACTTGTCCACCCAGGGACTAAAATAAAAATACTAATAGCCCAATCCTTACTCATCCTTCTTTCCTTTCCATATTTTCGTCAGCTTTTTGAAGGCCTTGAAGGTTTTCTTCTCCTTTTTCTCGGTTTGGCGCTGCATCTGCTCCACTCTTTCTAAGGCCTGATTAATGGCCTCTAGTTGTGGCGTTGATTGAGGTGTTTGCTGCGGCGGGGGTTGCGGTTAAGACTGGGATGCAAAAGGGTATTGGTATCCATAGCCAGGATATGATGTAGCTGAGTATGGAAGAAAAGGAGTTGGGTTATAAGCATTATATGCGGCTTCTTCCATATATGGATGAACAGACGGCGCTGAATAAGTCATAGTGTAAAGGTGTGGGTGTATGGTGGTATCCAGACGTATCTGGATAGGAAGGAATCGGGTTTCCTGGGCCTGACAGTGATAGCTGAACAGTAGGTTCAATGGCTGGTGGTAGAGGTGGCAACTCCACCACTGGTGACGTGTTTGAGGGTCCACCCATTTGCGGGTCCTCAGGGATAACAGGGAAAGTTTGGGGTATAGGTGGTTGCGAAACCGTCCATTGCCCGACACATACTGACATACGTGCTCCACGCTTTTTCCTTGGAGGTTGTTGTTGTTGTTGTTCCTCCACTTCCATTTGCACAACTTCTTGAGGAGGTGATGGTGGCTTGGAAGAATGAGGAGATGGGGTATAGTAAAACATGTATTGGCTCCATCTCAAATCCCAATCATTGGGGCCTTCAAATGGTGATCTTGTGCGTGAAGGGGGGCCACTTGACAGTTCAATGGGATAGTCATACGATCCCAAGGGTGGCATTTCTGGATCTTCTTCCATGTGGGTGGGTAAGTCAACCGGTGCCGTTATAGGTGGTGAACGCACATAGTTATTTAGGTTGGAGGCTTCTTGGTGAGGGTTGGAGTGATGCGAATGGTACGAATGGAAATAGTGGTGTGAGTCTTGGGAGTTCGAATATGGGGGAGAGTACTTATGTGGAAGCGGGTACCCAAACGGTCGCCATGATGACGAAGAATCTCCTGATCCTTCGTATGGGTTTGGGCTCGGTACACGGGATGGTCCTTGCCCGGATGTTCCTACTCTTGTCGAGCCGCCGCCTCTCCTAATGCTACCACGGCATCTTGGCGGCATTTTCCTGCTCCAATAACAATTTAGGAAACAAAGCAAAAACAAAAATAAATAAAATTTTTTAATAAGGGTTGGAGAAATCCTAAGTCGATGTCTAGACTCGGAAGCCTAAGGAATGTGCTTTTGTGTATACTCGAGATAAAACACAAAAAAAACTAGTGTTTAATTCACTCGAACGTTGGCTCTGATACCAACCTGTCACACCCGTGTTTCCAACACAATCCCGGTGGGCCCGGGTGGGGAGTATTGTGACGTAAGATTGGTATCATCATGGTCAAACATATACAGCACATCGGAAGTCTTGAATATTAAATATTATTACAAACCATAGAGTTTAAAGTCTATAAAGTAAATACATGGTTTGCAATATTAGATCCACAGGCGGATCAAGAGTACGAAAATAATATTCTCCGACAGACTTTAGGCTTGACTAAGAACTTGCAAAATTCTCTACGTTGTTACCAAGCAGCTCCTAGCCTATTCCGTGTCGAAATCTGTCACTTAGCCTTTTTGGAAAATACGTCAGTTTTCACTTGTAAATACATTTAACCGACTCATTCTTAAAAACATTTAAAATTTGTTTAGGTGCATTGAGCACAAAAATCTTTTATAACATGGGACAATTCAAAATGATCTTGTTTACAGTTTTACATGTCTGTCAATACATATGGGATCCGGTGCAGAAACCGAATAACCTGATTAACCGACACACCACTTAATAAAACCCACGAAGGAGTATAAAAAATATTTATTTAGCATTAGCATCTGTCAGGTGTATGCCTACACCCCGCGCTTAGGTCGTGGCCATTAGTAACTTCAATGAGCCAAGGATATCCAGGACACGGTCGAGTTAACCCTCAATGTTTAAGTTATCAGACAATACATAATAAAACGGGGTATAAGATTTAGTAAATCACAATTCGATAAACATGATCCCATACCCGACCAAGCGGTAATATAATACCGCATTCCAAGCCCGTATAGGGTAATATAAGTAAGAATAACATACACTAGAACCCTTCAAAATGTGGAACCCTTTAAATGTGGAACCCTGATTAAGTAAGAATAACATACACTGGAACTACGATTATACCTGAGGTGTGCCTGATCAGATTCTGATCAACCAACATACAACCGACATTGTGTTGATCGAAGAGCAGGAAGGGTTGATTTGGGTGTTGTGTTTGCCGGAGAGGAGAAATGAGAAAGGGGGAATTGTTGGTGGAGGGGGGGGGGGGGTAAGGTGGTAGTGAATTTATATATATATGGTGTTGTGTTGAGGAAGCAACCAAAAACAAGTGGAAAAGACTATATTACCCTTTGACCGTTAATAAGTGGCGTTGACCTTAAACAGATTTTAACATTGGGGGGTAATATTGTAGCGTTTTCCAATAGTTGAGGGGTAAGAAGGCAAGATTTTCGTTTTAGGAGGTAAGGTTGCCAATCGCATCTAACCCTAGAGTGTAAAACTGCAGTTTAATCTAACATATTATTGAGGGGCCATGCAGTAAATATAAAACTCCATAAAGATGTTGTATAATTTGCATAAGAATTTGTAATATCTGAATGGTAAAAGTTGTGAGAGCTTAGAAATCAAGATTATATATAAAATTTATCACCAATGAGGTAGTGGTGGAGTGGTTCGGAAAGACTTGGTGTTTCTTGTGACTCGGTTCGACTCTCATTCTTCCCATTATTTTCTGCGACATCCAGGTGAAGGGTAAATACGGGTGGGGCCGGTTCGTCTTGGATGGGAGGCGAGGTTTTCCGATTATTCCACTGTCGTGCCTTCGGGCGGATGGAAGTCGGGTTTCCGCGCATCTGAGAGAGCCAAGGGGATGGCGGCGGTCGAGTAGTCAACCTTGGCCACGGCGCGGGTGTCACGGTGGTTGACACGTCATTCTTTACCGTTCAAAAAATACATATATAAAATTTATAGTAAACGTAAATGGGGACCCATAATTACATAAATCCGAAGAAGTTAATTAGACTTTAAAAAATTACAAATATCATCGTTGTCTTATTTATCAAATCATACGTGGGGTTCGGAAATAATAATAATAATAATAATAATAATAATAATAATAATAATAATAATAATTATTATTATTATTATTATTATTTATACATAGGGTGAATAGTGTCAGGCTACTTTATACATACTACAAAAAGGGTGTGGGGATTAGTGTCAGGCTGCTACCTGGCACTCCCCCACTAGCCTCGATAAATTACGATTTTATCCTTATTTTAAAATTACGAATTCGTCCCAGTTTAAAATTACGATTTCGCACCCGATTCAAAATTACAGTATTGTCATCGCTTTAACTTTTGACAAATTACGATTTTGCCCACAATTCAAATTTACAGTCTTGCTATCGTTTTAGTTTTTTTTTTTGGCAAAACTACGGAAGTGTTTTGTTTTAATTACTTGACTCGATTTAATTTTTATGCATGCCAGAAAGTTGTCTAACACTCGCTCATTAAACCTGACAAATTACAGTTTTTCCCTCAGCTCAAAATTACAGTTTTGCTATCGTTTTTGTTTTTTTTTTCTACAAAAGCTGTTATAGTGTTTTTCTTATTGGTTGATAAATATTCGGCCTGCGCCCCGCAACGCGGGCGGGGCATCAACTAGTTATTATTACAAACATTAGATCAGGGAAAAGTGCCAGGCAGCTGCCTGGTACTTCCCTATTTGTCCAGTCAATTTACGATTTTATCCCTTATTTAAATTACGATTCCACCCTCAGTTCAAATTACAATTTTCCCTCAGTTTAAAATAAATTAATGCCTTTGCCCACTGCTACAGATTACTATTTCGCCATCAGTTCAAATTTAGGAATTTATCCCAAGTTTAAAATTACAATTTTGCCCTCCATTCGAAATAAAATTATACACTTGCCCCCCAACTAAAAACTTTTATTTTGCACTCAGTTCACAATTATAATTTTGCTCTCAATTCAAAATAAAATTATGATTTTGCCCCAGCTTAAAAATACGGTTTTGCCTTTAGTTAAAAGATATGCTTTTGCCCCGTTACAAAATTATGAATTCACCCGCAGTTCAAAATTACGTTTTTACCCCAGTTCAAAATAAACTTATGCTTTTGCCCCTAACTCAAAATTACGATTTTGCCTCAATTCAAAATTAAGAATTATGGTTTTGCCCTCAGCTTAAATTTACGATTTTGCCTTAGTTCAAATTTTATTACGGTTTTAAACCAGGTTCAAATTACGAATTTGCCTTTGCGCAAATTTACGCTTTTGCCCCCGGTTTAAATTTACAGTATTGCCATCACTTTAACTTTTGCCAAATTACGATTTTACCCCAGTCCAAAAATACAACTTTGCCCTCAGTTCAAAGTTATAGTATTGTCATCGTTTTAATTTTTTTTGCACAACTATAAAAATATTTTGTTTTAATTGGTTGACTCGATTTAATTTTTACGGGTCAAGGAGCTGTCTAACACTCGCTCATTAGTCCTGACAAATTACAGTTTTGCCCTGAGCTCAAAGTTACGGTTTTGTCATCGTATTACTTTTTTTCTAGCAAAACTATAGTAGTTTTTGTTAATTGGTTAAGAATTATTCGGCATCGTCACGCAACACGAGCAGAACATCAGCTAGTTAATATATATAATACATAGTGAAGATTATCTGAGAGGATTTCCTATTCATGAATAATAATATGATAGGCCTATCTGAAAGTGTCAATTCCACTTGCTTTATTATATTTTTTGTTCATTTATTTACAACATCACATGTTTTTTTGAACGCTTGCTTCTATTTTATCACACTAATAATTCTAAACTAATCGTCCGTATTTATGTTTAGAGTTGAACCTAAGACTTCTCCCTTAAAGGCAATGTCTCTATCAAGTGGGCTAGCCCCATATTGACTATACTATCACATGTATACGTTGAAAACAAATGGATGTGAAACATAAACAAGGGAAGGAGGGTGCAACCTAGAGGAAGCGTTTGTGGTTTCTTCGAGGACGTTCGAGCTCGGAATCCCCAATCCCTCAGGCCAGGTCAACTCCTTTTTTTCCATTTTTTTGTGTGTTTCTCTTTGTGTTTTCTTTTTAACATTTTAGTTTTAGTTGCCTTTATACATGTTAGTTTTCTATACATTTACGTTTACATTTTTATTTAAATTTTATTTAAAATTGACATGTCCTTACCGATGAGTGTAGGTGTAACCTACTAATTTAAAATTTATACTAGTTTTTCCTTCTATTTTTATAACAATATACTAGTCTTTCCTTCTTCTCATTTTTATAACAATATTTGTTTTATAAATTGGATAAAGAGATTAAAACTAAAATTATTTTTTATCATAAACGAGAAAAGGGCCCACAATTCAACTAAATCCACCCACTTGGTGGTTTTTGTAAAACTTGAAGTTTTGGGTTTGATACATAAACTCAGTTCTTTAACTCAATTCTCAAAACTCAAAATATAGGCACACCAACCGATTGCTTGCACATGTGATAAGCTATGTAGATTATTATTTTAGTCACATTAAAAAATAAAGATACATATCCACCCTCTTGAGATCGGTTTCTACTGTATTTCACACCATTTTCTCATTTCCGTAGCCTTGGTCCCCGCCCTTTTCAACTGCTTTTAACTGATTTTTATATGTGATTGTGTATGTTTACATATTGGATTGTGCAAGTTGGTGAATGAGTGGATGTTTGTGTGTGATCAATGGTTGCCATACATGATTTAGGGGACTTGTCGATTAGAGATGGCAATATGATATTAGGATGGGTATTGGCAATTTCAGTCACATACCTAGTTGTAAAATCGTTCTTGTACATGTTTGGAATCTAATTCTCTTTATCCATCAAGTATTAGATATAGTCATTAGAGCGTCTAGAATAACAAACGTGGTCCATACTCTAAACTGCCTAGTCAACATGCCACATCATTCCAAACCATCACCAATCCAAACCCTCACTTGCTTCTCCAACAAATAAACCACAACAAACCCCCACTTAATAATTAATTAAAACAGTTTTTTTATTTAATACAAAGTCACACACACAATCGGACCCACCCCTCTCCTCACCTCGTCCGCTCAAGCGGACTGTCTCCGCCAAACCGCACCTCGTCATCAACCTCCAACGTATGTCGTCCGGTCTTCTCTTCATCCGCCCATTGGACCACACAAGCAGACGAGCCGTTGTGAATGCTCTTAGTTTGTTAAGAATCACCCTTTAAAGTTCTTTTCTTGCTATTTTAAATTTTATATAATTATATTACCTAATAAAAAAACTATAAAGTTAGTGGATTGGCATATTGTTCTGTTACCCAATGACAAAAAAAGCCGAAATTATATGCGATTGTGTGTGTATTTCACATTTTGGATTTCTACAAGTTGGTGAATGAGTGGATGTTTATGTGTGGTCAATGGTTGTCATACATGATTTAGGGGTTATAGATGACAATAGGATATTGGGATGGGTATTGGCAATTTCAGTCACATACATAGTTGTAAAATTTCCTGTACCTATTTGGAATTTGATTCCTTTAAATCAGGTATGAGATATAGTCCTTAGTTTGTTAAGAATCGCCCTTTAAAGTACTTTTCTTTTATTTCAAATATTAGATAATTTAATTACTTAATAGAATACCTATAAAGTTAATGAATTAGCAAATTGTTCTGTTACCCAATTGTTTTTGGCAAAAATTACCTAAGTAATTTAGTGTTCGTATATATGAGGGAGTGTGCTATTCTTTGAATTATAAACAATATTGTTGTAAATATGATTGTTGATTTGATAAATGAAAATGCTAAGTATTTATGTCAAAAAATTTGTTTAAGTTGCTAAAATTACTGCTAAGAATATCGGAATATAGCTCAGGATATTGAAATAAAAATAGAAAATAAATAAGAAAAAAAAGACGATTTTAACGAGGAAAGCCCTTGATCAATATGGATCACCGGCACAAAACCTTGGGAGACGACTATAAAATTCGTCTACCACAGTCAATATTATTAACACTATGAAACAGGATCGATCGGTTGTACAAGAGAATTCTAAAGTGAGTGGTTGTGAAATTGCAAGTATAACCGATGTAAAATGAAACGAGTTAGTATACGAGAGTGAAAGTGTTCAGCGTGTAACCCTTAAAACGATCGTCCAACCTCATTATATATAAGATAAGACCTAACAAACTATCTGATAACCGAGGGATATGTCACACCCCGACCCGCAGCGGAATAAGAGTCGGGCATAATTGGGTTATCACCAAAGCTCATGATTTTTACTAAAATGTTTCATATTTTTAAATTCAAATTACAACTTAATATCCAAAACAAAATTCATACAATTACAAGAAAATGAAACTACATAATTATTCCAAAACTTAAACTTGTTTATTCTTCTAGGCCTTCCTATGTGTTTCTTGTCTCAACTGGATCACCTGTATCATGTGTAAAATGGGGATATTTTGGGTCAACAAAAGTTGGCGAGTGAACCTTGATAAAATATTGTTATTAATTTCTTGTTTTATTTAATAAGAAAAACTTGTGCAATAATCACATGTGAGCAAACATATATAAATAAGCAAACACAAACCACTTTGGATGAGTATATGATATGAATGATGATGTATGTGAGATCAAGGCTCAATCAAACGGAGCCGATCTAATGAGGCACCTGATGCTCAACCCGTCTCCCACGGGGAACTGATGAGCCTAATGAAATGCGTGCACTGAAAATGATAAAACCAATCTACATATAATCTACACAACAATTGATACACATTTGATCACGGATAATGATGTATGCACAAGTGTTTATATATATAACAAAAGAATTATGCGACACATGATACACCCCAAAACATGATTAAAACGGGGAATTGATAGAGATTCACTCACGATGGGTGCGTTCTTTGATGATGATGAAGGCGCACGAGTTTATGATTCGATTGACGAGGGAAGAACTAACCTAGATAATAACAAAATGATTCGATAAATAAATAAATTTTGGTTCAGATTAGTATTTTTTATTAGTGCTCTTAAATGGGATTTTTAGATTTATTTTTGTGAGTTTAAGGAAATTTTCTAACCTTAATAATCTTATTTTTAAGTATTTTTAAATAATTTTATAATTAAATAAATAAATAAAAAGAAATAAAAAAAATTGACTTTTTTTGACCGTTAACCGGGTCTTGACCGGTCAGACTGTGTTTTTATATGCGCTGAGTGAGGTTCGAACTCGAGACCTCTCGTATACGTGCACGCAGCTCTACCAACTGAGCTACGTGTCTAACCCGAAATATTCTCTGTTTTAATTATATTTATATACTAATTAATTTTAAACTTATTTGGTTTTTATTAAAAATGATTTATATGGCCGAACCGGTTGCAGGGACCCGGAGTCGAACTCGGGTCCTTCGGTTCGAGTGCGCACAGCCCAACCAGTTGGGCTGTGTGTCTAATCTGTTTAACTAATGGATTATATTACTCTTATAAACATTCTGTGACTTGTTCTCATTCAGTTCTAAAAATGTTGGTTTTAATTCTGAAAGTCGGTACGTGTGCGATTCGAACTCGGAACGTGCGTGTTATATTTGCACACAGTCCACCGCTGGACTGTGTGTCTAACCCGTTTAATTATCTGGTTTTAATTATACTAATACACAACTCGACTTCGTCTTCTTCATTTATAAGAACTCAGAAACAGTGAAGCCGACTGTTTGTTTAATTGACCAACACCACTTATAATTTGATTGAATTGGAATAGAAAAAGAAGAATAAGGATTATGATGTACCAACTCAGAGTGGTTTCTTCAATTTCCGGCAAGAGTCGGCTCTGATTTTGCGATGTCCGGCTGTATGAACTGTTTAACAGTTTTGATTATTGGTTGGAACGATTAAAGTATAAATTAAGAGATAGCAGAGAAGTTTAGACAGTTATACCGACCGATGAATGAACGCGGTTTTCTGACTAGCAATTCTGGCAGGATTCCGGCGAAATTGGAAATCTCCGGCGACGAGCTTTTGAGGAATTGCAACTTCGAAAAAGTGTGCGGTTCTGAGCGAAAGGATTTCCGGAAGATTGAGTGGGTATTTATAGAGAAGAACTGGATGAATTGTGTCCGATTTTGAGTCTTGGTTTGCGGTCAAAGGTTTTCCGGCGGTTATGACCGAAATTGACGGCCGGCAACGGTTATGATTGATGTCGTGATCGGTTATCGCGTTTTAGTCAAAAGGGAAATGGCCAAAATCGCGGATTGCCGGATTTTCTGGTGATTGCGAGTTCTGAGTGCGCGGTGATCTCTGGTTTTGAATTCGGGTTTACTTTAAGTATTATTTATTTCAGTTTGTCACAAAGAAAGCGTGTGGCGGAGTGGTGTGTTGTGTGTTTGTTCATGCGGGTGACCCGGGTTCGAAACCCGGCGTCTCCAATATTTTTTTTATTCACTATTTTTTTGTTATTTAATAATTGTGGTTTAAAATTCTAATATATATATTAATTATGTATTGTTTAAAATTTATCTGAGCAATAAATACGCAACGAAAAATTATAACTGAGTATTTGATTAATAAACGAAGCGGGTTTTGGAAACCCGTTTTTCGACGAATGTTACAGGATACTCGGAATATTCCTTTGTGAACGTTAGAGACTTGATCGACGGCTTCAACGGTAACATTTCTCAACTAAATGACCGAGTCTCATGCTTGACTAAGCTTCTTATAATCGTCCTGCAATAGATTAATAACATGTGTAAAAATGGTTAGTCACAAACGAGAAACATGTTCAGGATATCAAACCTTCGAATATCCGGGATGGTCGGTATTATGATGATGAATATTGGTTGAAATATTCACCCATAACACCAATAACAAAGAAAATTAAAATAAAATTCTATGTGATTATGTGTGTATTTCACATATTGGATTTGTGCAAATTGGTGAATGAGTGGATGTTTGTGTGTGGTCAATGGTTGCCATACATGATATAGGGGCACTTGTCGATTAGAGATGACAATAGAATATTATGATGAATATTGGTAATTTCAGTCAAATGCCTAATTGTAAAACAGTTCTTATACCCTTTAGAATCCGATTTTCTTTAACCATCAGGTATGAGATATTGTAATCATTTGTTAAGAATCACTCTTTAAAGTACTTTTCACACTATTTTAAATTTTATATAATTTTATTGCTGGAAAAAAACTATAAAGTTAATGGATGAATATTTTAGCATATTGCTCTATTACCCAATGACAAAAAAAATTAAGATGGAATTATATGTGATCATGTGTGTATTTCACATGTTGGATTTGTGCAAGTTGTTATTGAGTACATGTTTGTGAGTGGTCAATGGTTTCCATTCATGATTTTGGGGACTTGTCAATTAGAGATGACAATAGGATATATTGGTATGGCAATTTAAGTCACATACCTAGTTGTAAAATCGTTCCTGTATACGTTTAGAATCTGATTCCCTTTAACCATCAGGTATGAGATATAGTTATTATTTTGTTAAAAGTCACCATTTAAAATACTTTTCTCGCTATTTTAAATTTTATATAATCTTATTACATGTTAAAAAAAACTATAAAGTAAGCGGATTAGCATATTGTTCTATTACCTTACCTAATGACCGAAAATTAACACAAAATTGTTTACAGGCATGGTTCGGGTAACCATTTTATGTGTGTGTTTCTGGTGATCAGGTTGAGTATCGCCTAGTATCATTTCCGTCAGATATTTGTGTAATTTTTTAAAGTTAATCTAATATCAGGTCTCATATCCGAATACCCATCCCAAATATATCAAACATATCCGTTTAATTCGGGTTTTGCTTGACATATCTGGTGTCAATATCGTGTGTTTGATGGTAGTCACAGAAGTTCCATTTGTTTACATAGCAACTCGAATGTATATGTTGAGGCCCAATAAACTTCCTATCTTCAATTTCCCAAATCCACATCCAATAGGCCAGAGCAAAATAATCCCTCAACATTTCATCTACAACCAATAATATCCTTCCAATCACCGAAGTGGCTCCGTCCAAACTTGGGTCAAAGATGCTAAATGATTTAAAGTAACTTGTTGCAAAACGAGCATATTAAATAACCGAGTCGATGTGGGTTAGGATCGAACACACAAATAAGGTGTTAAACGGGTTGGGTCAACAAGAGTTGGTCATAGCAAGTTCACACACTATATTTGGTTTTATGGCGACTAGCTGTTGTGGTAAAAACTGTGGTGTCGACACAGCGAACAACATGTGGTGTCGGTGTTGGCAGCGAATGTGATGACGAATGCAATAATGGTGGTGTCAGCAGTAGTGGTGCCAACAAGGATCGATAGGTTGTGGTAAAGCAATGGGATTTTTTTGGTCATTGTAACAGATTCTTTGATTATACGTTATTGTTCTTTCCGGTATGATCTATAATACATACAATCTAATCTAGCCCAACAAATTATAGTAGACACTCAAACTACGTAATATTTGATGGTTTAGGTCCATGTTGTTTAGTATATCGAGAAACAACGATGGAATTTGTTTAACAAATTCTTGCTTACACATAAAATCCTTTATGACAAAATTACAAAATAGCAATAATAATAATAATAATAATAATAATAATAATAATAATAATAATAATAATAATAATAATAATAATAATAATAATAATAATAATAATATAATATAATATAATATTAATGTTATTGTTATTAATAACAAGTAAATAAATAATTGTGTTTGATGTCAAATTGAAATTATATAAATGGGTAACAATTGATTATAAGGTATAGGATCCTGTAAAAAAGCGGGTTTTTGTGAGAAGGGTAAGAAATAATATACACTATTAGATCTTTGATCTAATGGTTGAGATCAATAGGGATCAAATAGTAAAATGTATTTTATTTTTTGGACTGATTTGAATATATAGGGGTAATAAAGTCTTTATATCTATTTTGAAAAAGGAAACCGTATCTTCTTAATTCACGGCAATTATCAAAACCCTACCAAATCGCGATTTCAATCTCTATCATCTTCTTCTCCGACTCAGTAAAGATCCGACCGAAGGGGAAGGGTTTCCGGCAAGGTGGTTTCGGATGGTTTGGTTCGAGATACAAAACATCGATTTCAATATGTATCATCTTCTTCTCGAGTTCTGTAAAGATCCGGCCAAAAGGGCAGGGGTTCTGGCAAGGTGGTTTCCGGTGGTTTGGTTCGAGCGAGAGAAATACATCCAGCAAGGTGGTGTCGGGTGGTTGGCCACCTCTACACGACGGCGGCAGAGCGGCAATGGTGGTGCCAGAAGTAGAACGACGGGGTTGTAGTGTTATACAAAGTTATAAAAGGGTAATATGGTGTTATATACTATTCATAGTGTTTTGTAGTGTTATATCTTTGTTTTTTGTAGTATTATGTATTTATTATAGTCTTATGAACTATTAAAGGGTGTTTTGTAGTGTTATATATACTTATTATAGTGTTTTGTGGTGTTATATAATTATTGAATGATGTTATATACTTTATTGAATGGTGTTATATAATATCATTGAATGGTGTTATATATGTGCTGAATGGTGGTTTGCAGAGTTATTCGTAATGCTTTTATAGAGATCTTTATAAAGGTGTTATATACTTATTGAATGGTGTTATATAATTATTGAATGGTGTTATATATGTGCTGAATGGTGGTTGCAGTGTTATTCGTAGTGTTTTTATAGAGATCTTTTAAAAAAAATCCTATAAATAAGGTGGCGGTTATGGAAGGTTTTGAATTAATTCAATACTTGTTTACCCTTTTGAATTAATTTAGATTGAGGACACATGTCATCTCTACAATATTTCTCACACTTTTAACTTTTTTATAATAACATCACCCTTGATTATACAATATACATAATAGAATTAGGCGACCATGACATCTTGCCTTCTAAGTTGAATGTATCAACAAAACAATGTCGTTTAGCCCGTGCTCATGGACACCGACCCTACAATGATTATGTGTTAGATATATACAAATTGACGCATAATATGGATTATTATTTGAAATGGACGGCTATCATTTACATTTAAAAAATTATAAAGAGGCTAAATAATATATTTTGGGGGCCAAGTAAGGTTTTTAGTCTATTCCCGACACCTAATCCAATTTCTATTTATTATTTAAAACAAACTATCATCGTCGTCATCATTTGGGTACATCTAGCACTTGTAGGATACATGCACGACTTTTTATTTATATTATTAATTAATTAATTAATTAAATAATTAATTACAATACTTGTTGTATAAAATTATTTGACATAATTATGTTTACAAGCAAATCCGTTAAATATAAAAACTCATTGTGTTTAGTCACTTCAACTTGAATCGCTCTTTTCTTGATCTCTATGTTTGAACAACAAATTTAATGTTAAAGGTGACGTATATAAAAGTACATGGATTATACATTTAATTTGACAAAGACCGGATTTATAGTTACCAATGCGACTTGAGGGGTTTTTTTTAAGGTGTACGGTTAAGATGTCGCTAATCGGGTAAGTAGTTAGTGTGTTAGTATCACCAAGTTAGTATTAAAATCCTCATTGCCTGGATTTGAACCCAGGACCTCCAAGAGAAGCAAAACTTCCCACCTCCCCCTTTACCACTAGACCAATGCGACTTGAGTATGACGGTAGATGAGACTATAGTTATGAAAAATTATAATGACAGTTATAAAATATATATAATACAGTAAATGAGATTATAGTTATGAATGAAAAAATATAATTGCAATTATAAAATATATATAATACGGTAAATGAGATTATAGTTATGAAAAAATATAATTACAATTATAAAAAATATATAATAAGAGATTTGGAAGTATCATATGTTTACAACCATATGGTTCCCTAACTAACTCTCAAAATGGCTTTCGGTATTCATATATACTATTAATAATTAATAATTAATAATTGGTGGTTAACACTGTGTTCTTTAATTATTTAAACTTGTGACTAATTATAAAAATCGAAAACCAAATCCCTATTATTTTACAGAAAAAGAAATTTGTTTGTATGATAATATTATTAATAACCTCGCTTTACAATACCGAACCTAAGTGCTTTGTGTTGTTGCCTTGTTGGACATCAATTATTTCCTAAATACGGACCGGAGTGTGTGTAGTATATATTGGAAAAAAAAACAGAAACACAGAAAAAGAAAAATGTTATGATAACATGGTTTTCTATTTTTATGTTTAATGTAATGTAATGTAGATAATGTAAATTATTATTTTTCCAATAAAACAAGCAAAATAATAAAATAAACTACAGTTTTTATTACTCCTGTTGATTTTTGTCTCGTGTACCTCTCCATCGATATGTGACAATCTACCACAACTTCTCACATACGCTTTATCTTCAAGATGATGTTTTCTTTATCATCACTATGGAGGTGACAATGATGATATTTTTGTTAACATTGAAAAGACATATTATTATAAAATGGCTATGAAGCACTGATGGGTTCAAAAGACATTATTATAGCTTGCTATTTTTCTTTTGTGTATGTTGATTGAAAAGATACAGAATGAACCGACAATTTGTTACTAATTATGAAACAATTCTTTAACTACTTTTGTAAAATGTAAACGATTGGTTGTAAACAATAATTTTGAAACAAGGTTCACATTTGGTTCGAAATTACAAGACTTAGGGTTCTTACACGTTTTAGAATTAATCCAAATCACAAATTGGTTGTTAACGGGTTTAGTGTTTCGAGGCTTAGATGTCGATAGCTATCAACGTTATAAGACGAACAAAAATGCATTCCGTTACACAAGAACATGTAAACCCTACTCTATACTAAAGTACAATTGTATGAAATCATTTCACGAAGTCAAAGGTACGAGAATATTTCGACAATCCGTGAATTCAAAACAAATACAATACAATTGGTATAATATTCAAACGTTCAAATGTAATCAACGTAGATGAAAAGCTATGATTAAAACCCTAGAAATCTTACAAAGTCTACACCTGGGTGAAACCCTAGGAGATTAGCCGCTCATGGTGTGCGAGGCTTGGAAACCGGATCTGGTTGCGAAGAACAAGCCATACAAAATTTGAAAACTTGATGAACTTGGATGATGTTTATGCTTGGCAATGATAATATAATGATTTGGGTATGATATCATAGAATATGGTATGGATGATAATGGTTATATTGATGGATGGTGACAATGATTCGATGATGATGATTAACCTTGGATCGATGGTGATAATTCTTGCTCAATGACCTGATTTCTCCCCCAAGGAATGTTATGATAATTGATTGGCTTCAAATGTAACTCCCCCAAGAACTTACAAAATCAAAAAAACATATAAAAAGTCTCGGATTTTGGTGTCGGTTTAACCTTTCTGCGTCTTTGACCTCGACAGGGCGTTGGTGACGCCGCTCCGGTGCGTCGTCAACGCGGAAGCTGTTGCCGACGATGTTGCTGCCTATGCAGTGATCAACGCTAGAATGGTGTCAGCGATGCCGCTGAAGGGCTTCGTCGACGCAGTGATGATCCCAGACCCCGTTTTTTTTCCTTTCTCGCATTCGGTTGGCCCTAGCTTCGATCTGATGCTCCGTTTAGCTCCCGAAATGCTCCTTAAACTCATCTAGACCTGTAAAACGCAAACCATATCAAAGTTCAGAACTCAAATTCTTATAAAATTAGAATCTTTAATACGGAAAAACACCGAACTTTCGACCATGTATCTCATCCCCACACTTATCTTTTGCTTGTCCTTAAGCAAACTTATTTTCACATTCATATTGGCCGAACAAAAGAAAGCACATACCAGTTTTATAATTTTAAGTCAAGGTCTAATGTCATACTCGGTTCACGGTTCTCACAATCAACAATGCTCAATAACTAAACAAATGTTTCAATTTAAACACATGATGGTTACCCAAGATTAACCTACCCTTAAAGCTAGCAACTACTATGCACATTCCTCACAATTGTCTCTCCACTCGGTTTATCAGTTGATTAGAAATAACGCACTAGTATTTTTAGTGTTCACTCTAACCAATTATAACACACATACGCATAAGCTTGCAACTCAATCGTTCTCCACCAATTTACAAAAAAACAAGGGACAACTCTAAAGGTCTTCAAAGGGTTGTAACGGGGCTAGGCGAAGGGTATGGAATGGGGTATTTTAAAAAGTGGCTAATGTCGATGAAAACTCAATTTTTATTACATCAAACCATCGAAACAAACTAAACTAAAAACATCCAACTACAAGGCAAAAATTCGCCTTTTATTCAATAAACAACTAGCAGTTCTTTTTGGATTTTTCACGAATATTTTCGACTATTCTTTTTCATTGCATTTTTCGGAATATATACATTGCGACAGATATGTCATGATGACATAACCCAACCAATTAAGAATATAAATACTTACAAAATATGAACATCCTATAATCGAATTTTCATTACTCGGGTTAAAAGAATTTTGTAATGGGTTAATGGCTAAATGGGTTGGTCAAACGAAATGTTTAAGCTCAAAATTGGCATCTAAGGGATTAGTTTGGGTAAGTATGTTGATGCATAATGTCTATTGCCTAGGTCTTGGATCGAGTCTGTGTAATTAGAGCTTGAAATTGTTAGTTTGAGATATTTATGCTTGTAAAGACACAAGTTCGGCCGAACTTGTGTGAAGGCATGACAAGTTCGCCTGAACTTGTCCTAGCCAAGACACAATTCGAGCGAACTTGATGCCCTATATATATGCGTCTTGGGTCTTTCACATTTGTAACTTTGCATTCTCGACGGCGAAGCTCTGTCTGTTTGGATTCTCGATGTAATATGATTTTGGACTAATAAACAGACAATTTAAACAGTAAATCTTGTGTATTCGATTAACAATTCACGTAATTTCCGCTTACGATGACTTTAGATACAAATTAGGTTCCTAAGCAGTGGAGGAGCGATCCTAACAAGTGGTATCAGAGCCATGGATACCTAATATGCTGAGATCTACACAAGACACTCTCTATTTCTATCAATTTCTTTCATTTTTCTACATTTTTTCACCAAATAGATGAATCTACAGATGAAAATGACTAAAATTTGAATATGTTATACATAATCATCTAATAACAAACCCTTGAAACTTTCAGAACCAAATTTAATCGCTTTCATGTAAAAAATGTCAAAAAACCATGTCGGGTAGACAAACTTCGCGCGAAGTTCGAGCACAAGTTCGCCCGAACTTGGCTTAATTTAACAAGTTTTTTTGTTGATTTTGATTAACTTCGAGCGAAGTTGGCAGTTTTTTCAAAGATTTTCAAAAAATTTGACCAAGTTCGCCCGAACTTGCTTTAAATTGAAATTTTCTGAAATCTCTACACAAGTTCGCCCGAACTTGTTGAAATTGAATTTGAATATTGTTTTCTGCACAAGTTCGCCCGAACTTGTCTGTTTGCTAATTAATCTTCAAGTGTTTTTGAACGTGTTTCAGTTAAAATCTTCAGTTTGACAGAATGGATGATTTCCATAACGCCTTTGCTTCAACAGTGGCTTCTACATCAAATGCGAACGCAAATGCAAACGCGGTGAACCAGATGAATCTGGATAATGAGATGGGAACTTTGGTTAAGCCGCCAAAGTTGATGAGCATGGATGGATTTGAAGGCTGGAAAGAAAAGTTCATGAACTGGGTTCAAGCGAATCACTTCTACAGTTGGGTTGCTGTTTAAACTAGATATACGTGGCCAAAGGATGAACGTGATCAAGATCTTTCATTGGTAAAGTTTATGCCAGAACTTAAAGATTCATATGTGGCAGAAAAGAAGATGATAAGTCTAATACAACAATCAGTGAAAGAAGACATCTTGATCTTGCTACATGAATGCAAGACGTCACAGATGTTGTGGAATGCATTATGTGCAAAATATCTGGGAAGTGCTGAGATGATTAAAAGCAAGAAGGTTTTAATCAAGAAAGAGTTTGATATTTTCATAATGATCAAAGGTGAAACCATGAGCAGATGATCGATAGATATTGTCATTTGATGGTTCAGATGCGAAGACACGATATTCATAAAAAATGATGAAGAGACGATTGATAAATTGGCTGATTCACTTCCTGAGGGGGAGTGGATGACCTACTTAATGGTATTGAAGAATGGTCAGAGTTGGAGGCATTACAAGCTATTAGATTTCATTGACAAATTGGAGGGACATGAAATGGAGATGCTAAAAATGGCCAAATCGAGGAATGCAAATGTTGTGCAAGATGTGAGTCTGTACTACCGAGGAGGTGTTTAGGAAATTTCGAGTCCGAAAATTCAAACGGTGTTTAGTGCGAATATGAATTCTTTAAATCATTCATTCCAAAGTCAACCAAACACTCAATCATACCCGAGTTATGATCAGAGTCCTCCGAACACAAGATATTCGAGTGCTAGCTCAAATTCTCCATTCCAGAATAAAACTAATCAGACAAATCAAACAAATCATTCTAGTTCTGATCCAAATGTTTTTCAGTGCAACATTGCGGTCAATCTGAATAACGTTTTCCTTGAACAAGTGGCTAAACAACATATAGCACTTCTTGCAACTGTGCTTGAATCGTATGAAAGTTTAGTTGCGGGAAAGATCGGGAATCCAGAGATGACTGCTGAGGATTACGATCAAGTTGTTGAAGAAGAGTTAGAATTGATGGATATCAAGTGGAGCTTAGCATCGATTATCAGAAGAATCACAAAGTTTGTCGCACTTGTTGGAAGAGACATTGGAAATTCGAGCAATAAGCTTGGATTTGATATATCAAAAGTAACGTGCTTCAAATGCAGACAAAAGAGGCATTTCAAACGCGAGTGCACAAATCAAGAAGCAAGCGGCAATCAAAGTCCTTTTGGCAACAACAATGACTATTACAAGAAAGCGTTGCAGTATAAGCCATATCCAAAGAAAACTCAAGTTGAAGTACAAGACGATTCGTCAAAGACAAATGAGAAGGCTTTAGTTGTTGCACATGAGGATGAAGGGTTTGATTGGAATAAATATATTTCCAAGAAAACTGGTGTTGCATTGATGGCCGAAATCGTGGAAGAACCAGAGTCAACAGTTGATGATGCAGCTCTTGAAAATGCAATCTTAGAAGAGTATTTGCAAAGAACAGAAGAAGAGGAGATGATCTATCACGAGACAAAGATGAAGAACATTATTCCTCCTAACCTTCAATCTAGTTTTGCAGGTTGCTTTGGTGCTGCGACTCAGGAGCAGGTGTTTGAAGAAAAGAAATCAGAAATCGAAGAAATCATTGATGTGACAAAGGAGATGAATGAAGAGAATCTCACAAAGATTGCTGATAAAGCAATGATGGCTAATCTGAAACAGGTAGGTTCAGAGGTAAATGTGATTGAGAAAGAAGTTGTGAAAGTTGTGAGGTTGAAAAACCTTGCACAAAGTGCACAAAACCTTGTGAGCAATGTGCTTAGAAATCCCTAATCATAAGCGGATTGGTTGTGCATAATGAAAATTTTAGATACGATTATCGCACAATGAAGGAAGCTTATGATAAGATGAAAGGCACTTATAGCAATGTTGAAAAGGCTAACTTAGAACAAGGTGCCACAATAAGAATGTTAAAAGCAACGGTAATTGAAAAACTGAAGCAATTAATATGTACATTAATACCATTGCTGAAACAAAACATGAGCTTCAAGAAATGAAAATTGAAACTGAACGAGTGAGACAGTTGTTGCTCAGTTACACAACGAACGCTTATGTCATCGATCATATTCTTCCAACAATTCTGTCGGAAGAAAGTGATGTGAAACCAAAAGGTAAAAAGCGTGGAGAATATAGCAATGTTCCACCTCCATTGTGCGCAAGTTACTGTCGCAAAAAAGTAGAAGGGATTGAAAAGGCACTTAATGTAACACTTTTATCAGAAACAAATGATAAGTTGCCTGAGAACATTGATGTAATCTACACGACATCAAATGATGACAGTGAATCAGTAGTGAACAATGTGATGCAGAGGGAAAGCTATCAAATGGTGTGGTGTCGTTTGATAAGGTCAACTATATCGCTGAGCTGGAGAACAATCTTCTTAGTATTTCTCAGATCTGTGATAAGTAGTTTACCACCCATTTCAACGACAAGGAGTGCATGATCATTAAACCGGGCTTTAAGATTCCAGAGGAATAGATTCTCATGCGCGCTCCTCGCGAGAATGATCTTTATGTGCTAGATATGAGCATTGTTACTACTACTTCAAAGTCGGCTCAATGTTTCATAACAAAGGCCATAGAGAAGGAGTTAATTCTTTGGCACAGAAAGATGGGTCATATACACCTCAGAAAGATGAATCATCTGGTTCACAATGATTTAGTTGAAGGAGTGAATCTTAGAAGCTTCCACATGACTGATAATTGTCCGGAATGCAAGAAAGGAAAACAAATTAAAAAGTCTCATCCAAGAAAGATTCTTAACTCCATCAAGCTGCCGCTCGAAAGACTGCGTATGGATCTCTTTGGTCCAGTGAATGTGAAGAGTATATCTGGAGATCTTTATTGTCTGTCGTCACCGATGATTATTCAAGATTTCCATGGGTCTTCTTCCAAGAGAGCAAAGATGAAACGTTCGATAATCTCATGATCTTCTTTAGAAAGATTGAAAATCTGTACCATCTCCCTATTAGAAGAATCCAAAGCGATAACGGTACAGAATTCAAGAACGCCCGAATGAAAGAATTTTGCAACAACAAAGGCATCTTACACGAATTCAGTGCTCCATACACTCCGCAACAAAATGGAGTGGCTGAGAGGAAGAATCGAACGTTAATAGAAACAGCAAGAACTATGCTTGAAGATTCAAAGCTTCCTGTTAGTTTCTGGAGTGAAGCTTCGCAGCAGCATGCTATACATTGAACAGAGTCTTGATGGTCAAACCTACCAAGAAGACTTGCTTTGAATTGCTAAACCGAAGGAAACCCAATCTGAAGTATCTAGAACCGTTTGGCGCACCTTGTACATTTATTGATTCAGATAGAAAGTTTGGTGCCAAAATGATAGATGGTTTCTTTGTCGGCTACGCAAGTCCACTCAAGAGAGTTTACCTTCCAAGTTTAAGAAGAGTGGTAGAAGCACAACACGTCGACTGTTTTCATTATACAACTCCAATTCAAAGAGCAGGCGATGCTTGGTTATTCAATTATAGTGAATTGTGGAAATCATTTGACTTGCCAGAAGAGCCTTCTGAAGAAGATATTGCTGTCTTATATTATCTACATCATCGGCTAATCAAGAGCAGATTATCAGACCAATAGTGGTTAATCAACCAATTGTTGGATCATCTTCTTCTGTTGCAGGTCCTAGCAATAGCGGTGTTCAAGAAACTCATACAGAACAAGTGACACTGGCTACAAAACCAATAAATGCTACAGAAGAACCCAATCTTTCTCAAGCACATAATTCCGACTCTGACGAGGCTCCGACGTTTGATGATGATGGAGAATCTTCTTCTGACGAAGAATCTAAGCAGATCACAAGTATGTTGAATCAATCTGCTGGCCCAAGTATTCAAAATGAAGCGTCTTCTAGTGCTCCTATAGTTGAATTGGTGGTTGATCAAAATATTACTAATCAAGAGAGTCTGTTGATGTTCCAAGTGAGGTGATACCGAGATCTTATTCATACCACCCATCAGATTCCATAATTGGAGAATTGCAAACTGGTGTTAGAACAAGAGGCCAGATCAACAAAGCTTTGAGTTGTTCACTAAAATTGCTCCAGTTCAAGATTATTGTACTTATTAGTGTT
The DNA here is from genome assembly GCA_947069175.1 of Scalesia atractyloides. Classification (NCBI taxonomy): domain Eukaryota; kingdom Viridiplantae; phylum Streptophyta; class Magnoliopsida; order Asterales; family Asteraceae; genus Scalesia; species Scalesia atractyloides. Next base: position 70,805,018 of record CAMTDV010000005.1, on the reverse strand, counting down.
TCATATCCCAGATAGAGCTGAAGAATGTTTCTGAAGCTTTAGGAGATGAGAATTGGGTACTTGCGATGCAAGAAGAATTATTACAGTTCGAAAAGTTAGGAGTATGGAAACTTGTTGACCTACCAGAGAATCAGAAGGCGATAGATACTAAATGGGTCTTCAAGTGTAAGCGTGATGATCGTGGAGTTATAGTGCGCAACAAAGCTCGGCTCGTTGTCAAAGGTTTTCATCAACAAGAGGGAATTGATTACACCGAAGTATACGTACCAGTTACACGATTAGAGTCAATTTGTATTTCCTTGCATTCACTGCTTGGAAAGGTTTAAAGTGTATCAATTAGATATGAAATCAGCTTTTCTATACGGTAAGCTACAAGAGCAAACCACCGGGGTTTGTCGATCCGCTGAACTAAAAGAAAGCCTATCTTCTAGATAAAGCACTATATGTGTCACACCCTCAATTTCCACTTGCGGAGTTTTACCGCGAGGCGTGTGAACAAACCAGAATCTGAGACACTAGTACGTCGAACGACTCTATATGATTTGATTATACGTTTTCCAAAATTGTTCGTTGTAGATTTTATATCAATTACCAATATTTAGCAGAGCATTAGTTTTAAAGTTTGAGCGGAAGCATAAATAAGTAATGATGCGGGCGCCAACACAAACGCCAAAACAACTTGAAAAATCCCAAAACAATATTAATAAATGAGACTCGATAAAGATGTCTTGTTCAATGCATGTGCGTGCACCTAGAGCTCCTAGCGTCCTGAGAAACATGTAAAGAAACAAGTGTCAACATTAAAGATGAGTGAGTTCACAGGTTTTCATAAATTCGTTTGTTCGGTTATAGTTTGTTTACTCCGTTATCCCCAACTCGGGATAACATATCAGTTCCATTATTCCAATCCCGGAATAACAAGTTGTTGCTTCCAATATTCCCAACCTGGAATATTGAGTTGTTGTTTCCATTATCCCCAACCCGGGATAATAAGTTGATGTTTCCAATATTCCCAACCCGGAATATTAAGTTGTTCCGTAATTAAGTTCAATATTAATGTATATAGGTAGCTAGCCTAAAGTCATGTCACGTAAGAGTTCGCGATCGAAGCTGACAGTTGTGCCTCCGTTTTGCCAGGCCTATCACATGACCATGGCGATGTTAGGCCAATTATTCACTCGTTGACCATACCAGGTCGGCTAGCGCGACTAGCTCGGATGGGGCTCGTCAGACCCAGTAGTACTACTTATAATTCCCCCGCTATTTAACCCAAATACTAATGATCCGAGGAGATTGTCGAGGACTTAAGTGATAAAGCTGCTTAGTGACCATAACATTACATTAACATTAACTTAGTTACCGTATAGTTATGTGACGTTAAATTCGTATAACGTAAAGAGATTGAGTTTGAGAGTGTATACATGTTTCTCCCCCTGTTGTTTAAAAACCGGATAAAGTTAGGGGCCGTGAACTCACCTTTATTTGCTCGGTTAGTGTAGCAAAGATGTTATAAGAGATGGGACCGCTAGTTGCGTCCTAACAAACCAATTAATTCCACGTCAGTGTGAAATCACACCAATACAAATTCCACACGCAATTTACTCACAAAGTGATACACACAAACAACATATCTAACACTCAAACATGCATGAAAGTATTCTCATGTGATCATAGGAATCCAACAACTTATCATGAACATATTCCAAATCCATACAACACTTTATACATACAATCACAAGTTATCAACTTTCTGCTTAACACTCAATTATTCAGCTGTTTTTTAGGATTTTTATAAAATAGTTCTAACATTCCAAAAATTCCCATATTTTTACAGTAGGTGACATTTATACCATAGAAATTTATATAATTTTTCCAAGTCCTAAATCTTTACCAATTAGCCATAAATATTAATTCATTAAGCTGCAGTCAGATTTACCGCTTTCTGACTGCAGTCTTCGGAAGAATTTATTTAAAAATCACTGATCGTCCGATTAACAAAATTCCAGTTGGAGTTGCCCGGAAATTTCTATACCTAGTTGCTGTACAAAAATCATGACTCAACTCCCTACTGATTTTAAAACCCAACTTGATAAACAACCAACAAAATTCCAGAATTTTAACAGCTTTAGCTACTGAACTTGTTTGGCCCTTTAGAAATATCAAACGATTTCAGAAAATTATGAATCCAGTGCCATTAGATTCCTTATTCAAATCTCTACGTCCTAGACATCAGAAAATCCGTTTTTCGACAACTAACGACCAAGTTACAGCCAGATGAAGTCGGCTGTAACTATTATTCAGCAGGCTGTTTTCTGCATATGTTTATCCTGAACTCGTATAACCCGTTCATGCGATTAACCTAAGCGATCTAGAACTGATTTCTAGTCCTAGATTAATACTAATAACCTATCCATGCGAACCCTAGTCAACATCTCTTGTTTTTATAAACCAATACAGCTTATGATTTTCAGATTTCGAACAAACCTCACTTGCACACATTACTAGCTAATCGGCTATCATGACTATTCATTCAAACATATGATCCGAAGACAATACAATCAATTCATTCAAGCACTTATGATTTCCGCAAACAATTATTCACAAGAACATGATCAAAACAGCCGATTACTTATTCAACATATAAGACCCGAAACAACTAATCAATTAATCATATGTCCGAGACAACAAATCATTCAAGCATATGTCCGAGACAACGAATCATTCAAGCATGCATATATATCCGAAACAACTAGACATTCAAGCATGCATATTTAGCGGAGACAATACAATCATACGACCCGAACACAACAAAGTTTCACACATGTATCCGAATATGGTCTTGTATCATATGATAAGGTAAACGAACCGTGCTTAAGCTAAGGAATCCGGTGATCAAAGATTGCTTGCAGCCGAGAGATCTGTGACCGAGAAAAAGAATGTTGTTCGCGACTGGAAAGAATAGTGGGCTGTTTGTGACTGAGTTGATAAAGGCTCCGGCTGCTGCTTGCTGCGACCGAGAAGAGAAGCAACTTTCTGTGATCGCAAGACTGCTGCTGTTGCTGCCGCGACCGGAAGGAAAGAACAGGAAAGCTGTTGCTTGCTGCGACCGAGATGATGATGAAGGTAAGGCAGCCGACGGCAATGAAACTCTAGGGTTTTGTGTTGTGTATAGAACATGCATGAATGTTAGTATATATAGGTGCAAGGAGGATGAGGGTTAAAAGGGAAGGGTTACGGTTTGGGTTTGTATGCGGCCGCAAGGAAGCTTGGGTGATTTGGTTTGGGTCTTGATCATGTGGCCGAGGACTAAAGTTGCATGCTATGGGTTTCGGTTTGGTTTTGGTCTTATGGCCGAGACATGTTTTGGTTTAGGGTTTAGGTTTTGATGTGTGTTGGATTTGATCTTGGCCGAGGACTTGACTTGAGCTAAAGTTTAAAACTTGTTACTCCTAGAGTCACGATGAATCGAAGTTGGTTCATGTCGCGGTTCGGTTTAGTTCGTGTACATATTTACATTAATTATTCTATAACTAAAAATTCACACAACACACACACGTCTTTAATCCTTGCACGTTTAGTACTTAGCACATATATTATTCGACAAGTGTCACGTGTAAGTTATCCGAAAACCCGGGATATCACATTATCCCCATGTTGAAAGAATTTTCGTCCCGAAAATTGAGTAAACGCGGTTTAGCATGTAACGTACATGTTTAGAGTGCCACGCACAAAGAGTTAGTTCGTTTATAATGGTACGCAACGTTACAAGAAATTCCCAAGTGTCATACACAAAGATTACCAAGTCCCATGCACGAGAATTTAGTCAACAATAGTACACGAAAGTATGAGAAATTTGTATGAGAAATTTCCAGGTTGTCACATCATCCCCATGTTGAAAGAATTTTCGTCCCGAAAATTTAGGTACTGGTATCGTTAGTTTGCTGCTCAGTTGCGAAGAGATATGGGTACTTGCTTTTCATTTGGTCCTCTCTTTCCCACGTGAACTCCGGTCCACGCTTAGAGTCCCAACGAACTTTAACGATTGGAATCTTGCTGTGCCTTCGAGTCTTGATCTCACGATCCATGATCTCAATAGGCTTTTCCACGAAGTGTAGTTGTTCATCCACTTGGATCTCATCCAATGGAATAACTAAAGTTTCATCTAATAGACACTTCTTCAGATTTGACACGTGAAATACGTTGTGAACTCCACTGAGTTCGGCAGGAAGGTCTAATTGGTATGCTACGGGTCCAATTCGTTTCAAGATTTCAAACGGGCCCACGTACCGTGGGTTCAGTTTGCCCCGTTTTCCGAAGCGGATTACACCCTTCCTGGGTGACACCTTTAGTAGGACGCGATCGCCTACTTGAAATTCGAGCGGTTTGCGTCGTTGGTCAGCGTAGCTTTTCTGTCGATCCCGTGCCGCCGCCATGCGGTTTCTGATTTGTACAATCTTTTCAGTAGCCTCAAGTATTAACTCAGGGCCTGTGAGTTGACTGTCACCGACTTCTGCCCAGCAGACCGGTGATCTACATTTACGACCGTATAATGCTTCAAACGGTGCTGCCGAAATACTCGTGTGATAGCTGTTGTTATATGAGAATTCTACTAGAGGCAGGTGAATTTCCCAATTATTTCCGAAGTCCACCATGCATGCCCTAAGCATGTCTTCCAAGGTCTGTATGGTCCTTTCGCTTTGACCATCAGTCTGAGGGTGATAAGCTGTGCTCATATCCAAGCGGGTTCCCAACGCTTTCTGGAGTGACTGCCAGAAGTTTGACGTGAAGCGAGCATCTCTGTCTGAGATGATGGACGTTGGCACACCGTGCCGAGAAACTACTTCCTTAATGTAGGTGCGAGTCAACTTCTCCATCTTATCTGTTTCTTTAATAGCTAGGAAGTGGGCGGACTTAGTTAAACGATCCACGATCACCCAGATGGTATCGCAACCACCCAAGGTTCGCGGGAGTTTAGTGATGAAATCCATTGAGATCTGATCCCACTTCCACACTGGGATCTCAGGTTGTTGGAGTAGCCCCGATGGCTTTTGATACTCCACCTTGACTTTTGCACAAGTCAAACATTTACTCACGTAGGTGGCTATATCGGCTTTCATGTTGGGCCACCAATACGCAGCTTTAAGGTCTTGGTACATTTTATCCGAACCCGGATGGACAGAGTATCGAGATTTGTGAGCTTCATCCATGACTAGCTCTCTAAGGTTTCCGTAGAGAGGTACCCATTCATGAAATACCGGGTTCCATTGGGCTTTACCTCCCAGTCGCGTTCCATTTTTCCCACTGATTCGGCTTTGATGTTTTCCTCCTTAACTGCTTCTAACTGGGCGTCACGTATTTGTTCGGGTAGCCCCGAATGAATAGTGAGTTGTAGTGCTCGTACGCGACGAGGTTTCAAGTGTTCTTTCCTACTGAGGGCATCAGCTACCACGTTAGCTTTACCCGGGTGATACCGAATGGCACACTCATAATCGTTCAAGAGTTCGACCCAGCGACGCTGTCGCATGTTCAACTCCTTCTGATCAAAGATGTGTTGAAGGCTTTTGTGGTCAGTAAAGATTGTGCACTTCGTTCCATAGAGGTAGTGTCTCCAAATCTTAAGTGCAAACACTACTGCTCCCAATTCCAGGTCATGCGCTGTGTAGTTTTTCTCGTGGACCTTCAGCTGTCGCGACACATACGCGATGACCTTATCGCGTTGCATGAGTACGCATCCCAATCCCTGAATGGAAGCATCACAATACACTACGAAGTCATCTGTCCCTTCCGGCAAGGACAGAATGGGTGCACTGCAAAGTTTCTGCTTCAGCAATTGAAATGCTGCTTCTTGTTTTTCACCCCAAGCATACTTGATGCCTTTCTGGGTAAGGGTAGTGAGCGGTTGTGCAATCTTTGAAAACCCCTCGATGAAGCGTCTGTAATAACCAGCCAATCCTAAGAATTGGCGGATCTCCGTCGGTGTCTTAGGTGCTTCCCAGTTTTTGATGGCTTCAATCTTGGCAGGGTCTACATGGATACCCTTTTCATTCACGACGTGCCCGAGAAACTGAACTTCCCGGATCCAGAAATCACACTTCGAGAGCTTGGCATATAGCTTTTCCTGTTGAAGTAATCCTAGCAGTAATCGTAGATGCTCAGCATGCTCTTCTTCACTTTTGGAGTAGATGAGTATGTCATCGATGAACACGATGACAAATTTGTCGAGGTATGGTTTACACACGCGGTTCATGAGGTCCATGAATACCGCAGGTGCGTTAGTAAGACCGAATGGCATGACCAAGAACTCGTAATGGCCATACCGAGTGCGAAATGCTGTCTTAGCGATATCCTCCTCCCTGACGCGTAGCTGATGATAACCGGACCGTAAATCAATCTTAGAGTAGTAACTTGACCCTTGCAGTTGGTCGAATAGGTCGTCGATGCGAGGTAACGGGTATCGGTTCTTGACTGTAACCTTGTTGAGTTCCCTATAGTCGATGCACATGCGGAAAGTCCCGTCCTTCTTCTTGACAAACAGGACTGGAGCTCCCCATGGCGAAACGCTTGGTCGGATAAATCATTTTTCCAATAGCTCTTGAAGTTGGGTAGACAGCTCCTGCAGCTCGGCTGGAGCTAGGCGGTATGGAGCCTTGGCGATGGGAGTTGCATTGCTTGCAAATTCGATTTCGAACTCCAATTGTCGATGTGGTGGAAGACCAGGTAGTTCTTCTGGGAATACATCGGAAAAATCACGGACGACAGGGATGTCTTCTATACGTTTCTCGTCCTTAGGCTGTTCGGTAATTAGTGCGAGTAAAGCGAAGGAATTCTTTTTCCGAAGATACTTCTGCGCTTGCATAAATGAGATAATGTTGGTGACGGCGCTTGCCTTGTCGCCTTGTACCGTCAGGATTTCGTCGTTCGAGAGTGGAATACGGATAGATTTTTCGAAGCAGAGAACTTCAGCCCGGACGTCGGATAGCCAGTCCATTCCGACTACCACATCAAAACTACCCAGAGTAGTTGTCATCAGATCAATGGTAAAAGTGTGGCCCGCGAGTTTTAGTTGACAGCCGGATACGATTTGGGTCACATCTACCGATTTACCATTGGCTAATTCTATCACATAAGGGGTCTCTAATGGTTTAAGCGTGAGATTTAGGTTCTTCCTAAAAGACTCAGATATAAAGCTCCTATCCGCACCCGTATCAAAAAGCACAGAAGCAAAATGTTCATTAAGGGGAAACTTATCGGTGACCACGTTCGTGTCGTTTCTGGCCTCTCCGCGGCCCAATGTAAATGCGCGACCCTTGGCACCTCCTGTGCCACCGTTCCCATTATTGTTGTTGTTATTATTGTTGCGGTTGTTGTGGTTGTTTCCACCATTATTGTTGTTGTTGCGCAACTGTGGGCAGTCTTTTCTGAAATGAGTAGTGCTACCACACTGATAGCATCCCCGGTTTATACCCTGCTGCTGACCCTGAGGCTGATTCTGATTTTGTCGGGACATGATTTCCCCACGACAATCCTTTGCCGCATGTCCCATCTTGCCACATCTTTGGCAGCGATTTCCGGCACAAGGGCCGTTATGATGGAGATTACAGCGGTTGCACTGCGGCTTTCGGCCCGCATAGCCGCTTGCATTCGGGTTGTTGATATTGTTGTTGTTGTTGTTGTTGTTGGGATGATTTTGATGACCCCGGTGGCTGTGGTAGTGATTGAACCGTTTCTGGTTCCCTTGCTGCGGATGAGATGACGAAGACTGTCGAATAGTGGAGTCTTCAAACTTTCTTTTGTTATCTGGGGCAACTTCAGTGGTACCCCGTGCTGGCAGTTTCTTCTGTTCCACCGCCTTATCGGTGAGTTTGTGAGCCAGTCGGATTGCTTGATGTTCTGTTACAGGGTTACTAGACATCACCATACCATGAATTTCCGGAACCAGACCCCCGAGATAGAACTCGAGTCTTTTCTCCACCGTGTTGGCCAAATCGGGACACAGAAATACTAAGTCATGATGTTTTGCAGTGTAAGCTTCAATTTCCGATCCCACCATCTTGTGGTTCCATAGAGCTTGCTCTAACTGTTGCACTCTGTCTCGTGGACAATACTCCTCTTTAATCAGGGCCTTGAACTCAGTCCATGCCATTGCATTTGCAGCTAACAGTCCACGTGTTTGGACTTGGGCATTCCACCATGTCAGTGCCCCATCTTCCAGTGTTGAAGCTGCATATTTGACCTTGTTGGCCTCTAAGCAGTTGCACATTTCAAAAACGGATTCCGACTTTTCGATCCAGCGGACCAGTCCAATGGGTCCTTCCGCCCCCGAGAATTTGCTAGGCTTTGCGTCAAGGAACATCTTATAGGGATTAAAGCCCCCTCCTGCTGACAGAGAACAGGAAGTCAGCAAGGAATTGTACTAACCTCACTATTAGATTTTCACGCGAAAATTTAATAATGGTTACCTGTCGGCTGGTTCTGAACACCCGCTAAAGCTGCGTTCACATGCTCCTGAATCATGGCAGCTAGCTCTTCGGGCGTCAAGTTAAGGTTTCCACGTCTTCCAGTCGCCATTTAGATCTTCGAAACACAACACAAACACACCCCGATAAGTCTATATATCCAATATAGCTACCCTACTTCGTACTTTAATAATTAGTAAGTTATGTCAACTCAATATGTTAAATAATCAAAAGAAATACTTGATTAACTGAAATTTCAACGTCTTACAAAAGTGCAAATCACACATACGAATTCACTATAAAGTCTCAAGTTTAAACACAAGTGGGAAAATAAATGAACTGAAGGAAAACAAATATGAACGAGACGTGTCAGTCGTCTACGTCTCCATTCCCCAAGTCACTGTCGTTGCCGTCATCCTGTGCGGCATTTCCAGCTTCCTCAGCTGGGTCCTCCTCCGGATCCTCTTCAGGATCCTCCTCTACCGGCACTGGAGGGGCCGGTGCTGGTTCAAGTGCTTGATTTTGCAGTTCCTGAATGTTCCAACTGTTTTCCAGGACTCTGTCCTCCAGCCAGTCGGCTCTTATCTGCTCAGCACGCAGATCTCTGGCTATGGTGTTACGAGCTATCTTGCTCGTACGATGCTCTTCCTCGAGCGAGTCGGTCTTTCCGGTAAGGTGTCGGATCATCCATCCTTGTGCTAAGATGGTTTCCTGCATTCTTTCTAGCTGTTTCTGTTGTGTATGCACTAGGATTCTAAGCATGTCAATTCCTATTTCTACAGGATTAACCGGTTCAACCGGTACAGCAATAGTTGGACGTAACGACGACTCCTCCCCCAGAGCGAGCCTCTTCCTTGCCGCTGAGCGTGTCTCTACGCCATAAGGTAGTATGGGTTCCACCATTGGTGCCTTTCCTAGTGCTCTTGGTGGCGTAAGTCTGTCGGATGATGATGACGATGAGGATGATGACATTGCCTGTTAGGTCGTGTAGTTAGTTATCAGTTGTTTTCATTCCTTATCATGAAGGCATAATCTACCAAACACAGTTGTGGTATATTACATAACAAGATATAATAATTCGGTGCCAAACTAAGTCTAGTGTCGTGATATCAGCTATAGTTTAGGTCTACTTCTAATGCAAACCTGGTTCTCTATAGCTAGTGGCTCTGATACCAATCTGTCACACCCTCAATTTCCACTTGCGGAGTTTTACCGCGAGGCGTGTGAACAAACCAGAATCTGAGACACTAGTACGTCGAACGACTCTATATGATTTGATTATACGTTTTCCAAAATTGTTCGTTGTAGATTTTATATCAATTACCAATATTTAGCAGAGCATTAGTTTTAAAGTTTGAGCGGAAGCATAAATAAGTAATGATGCGGGCGCCAACACAAACGCCAAAACAACTTGAAAAATCCCAAAACAATATTAATAAATGAGACTCGATAAAGATGTCTTGTTCAATGCATGTGCGTGCACCTAGAGCTCCTAGCGTCCTGAGAAACATGTAAAGAAACAAGTGTCAACATTAAAGATGAGTGAGTTCACAGGTTTTCATAAATTCGTTTGTTCGGTTATAGTTTGTTTACTCCGTTATCCCCAACTCGGGATAACATATCAGTTCCATTATTCCAATCCCGGAATAACAAGTTGTTGCTTCCAATATTCCCAACCCGGAATATTGAGTTGTTGTTTCCATTATCCCCAACCCGGGATAATAAGTTGATGTTTCCAATATTCCCAACCCGGAATATTAAGTTGTTCCGTAATTAAGTTCAATATTAATGTATATAGGTAGCTAGCCTAAAGTCATGTCACGTAAGAGTTCGCGATCGAAGCTGACAGTTGTGCCTCCGTTTTGCCAGGCCTATCACATGACCATGGCGATGTTAGGCCAATTATTCACCCGTTAACCATACCAGGTCGGCTAGCGCGACTAGCTCGGATGGGGCTCGTCAGACCCAGTAGTACTACTTATAATTCCCCCGCTATTTAACCCAAATACTAACGATCCGAGGAGATTGTCGAGGACTTAAGTGATAAAGCTGCTTAGTGACCATAACATTACATTAACATTAACTTAGTTACCGTATAGTTATGTGACGTTAAATTCGTATAACGTAAAGAGATTGAGTTTGAGAGTGTATACATGTTTCTCCCCCTGTTGTTTAAAAACCGGATAAAGTTAGGGGCCGTGAACTCACCTTTATTTGCTCGGTTAGTGTAGCAAAGATGTTATAAGAGATGAGACCGCTAGTTGCGTCCTAACAAACCAATTAATTCCACGTCAGTGTGAAATCACACCAATACAAATTCCACACGCAATTTACTCACAAAGTGATACACACAAACAACATATCTAACACTCAAACATGCATGCAAGTATTCTCATGTGATCATAGGAATCAAACAACTTATCATGAACATATTCCAAATCCATACAACACTTTATACATACAATCACAAGTTATCAACTTTCTGCTTAACACTCAATTATTCAGCTGTTTTCTAGGATTTTTATAAAATAGTTATAACATTCCAAAAATTCCCATATTTTTACAGTAGGTGACATTTATACCATAGAAATTTATATAATTTTTCCAAGTCCTAAATCTTTACCAATTAGCCATAAATATTAATTCATTAAGCTGCAGTCAGATTTACCGCTTTCTGACTGCAGTCTTCGGAAGAATTTATTTAAAAATCACTGATCGTCCGATTAACAAAATTCCAGTTGGAGTTGCCCGGAAATTTCTATACCTAGTTGCTGTACAAAAATCATGACTCAACTCCCTACTGATTTTAAAACCCAACTTGATAAACAACCAACAAAATTCCAGAATTTTAACAGCTTTAGCTACTGAACTTGTTTGGCCCTTTAAAAATATCAAACGATTTCAGAAAATTATGAATCCAGTGCCATTAGATTCCTTATTCAAATCTCTACGTCCTAGACATCAGAAAATCCGTTTTTCGACAACTAACGACCAAGTTACAGCCAGATGAAGTCGGCTGTAACTATTATTCAGCAGGCTGTTTTCTGCATATGTTTATCCTGAACTCGTATAACCCGTTCATGCGATTAACCTAAGCGATCTAGAACTGATTTCTAGTCCTAGATTAATACTAATAACCTATCCATGCGAACCCTAGTCAACATCTCTTGTTTTTATAAACCAATACAGCTTATGATTTTCAGATTTCGAACAAACCTCACTTGCACACATTACTAGCTAATCGGCTATCATGACTATTCATTCAAACATATGATCCGAAGACAATACAATCAATTCATTCAAGCACTTATGATTTCCGCAAACAATTATTCACAAGAACATGATCAAAACAGCCGATTACTTATTCAACATATAAGACCCGAAACAACTAATCAATTAATCATATGTCCGAGACAACAAATCATTCAAGCATATGTCCGAGACAACGAATCATTCAAGCATGCATATATATCCGAAACAACTAGACATTCAAGCATGCATATTTAGCGGAGACAATACAATCATACGACCCGAACACAACAAAGTTTCACACATGTATCCGAATATGGTCTTGTATCATATGATAAGGTAAACGAACCGTGCTTAAGCTAAGGAATCCGGTGATCAAAGATTGCTTGCAGCCGAGAGATCCGTGATCGAGAAAAAGAATGTTGTTCGCGACTGGAAAGAATAGTGGGCTGTTTGTGACTGAGTTGATAAAGGCTCCGGCTGCTGCTTGCTGTGACCGAGAAGAGAAGCAACTTTCTGTGATCGCAAGACTGCTGCTGTTGCTGCCGCGACCGGAAGGAAAGAACAGGAAAGCTGTTGCTTGCTGCGACCGAGATGATGATGAAGGTAAGGCAGCCGACGACAATGAAACTCTAGGGTTTTGTGTTGTGTATAGAACATGCATGAATGTTAGTATATATAGGTGCAAGGAGGATGAGGGTTAAAAGGGAAGGGTTACGGTTTGGGTTTGTATGCGGCCGCAAGGAAGCTTGGGTGATTTGGTTTGGGTCTTGATCATGTGGCCGAGGACTAAAGTTGCATGCTATGGGTTTCGGTTTGGTTTTGGTCTTATGGCCGAGACATGTTTTGGTTTAGGGTTTAGGTTTTGATGTGTGTTGGATTTGATCTTGGCCGAGGACTTGACTTGAGCTAAAGTTTAAAACTTGTTACTCCTAGAGTCACGATGAATCGAAGTTGGTTCATGTCGCGGTTCGGTTTAGTTCGTGTACATATTTACATTAATTATTCTATAACTAAAAATTCACACAACACACACACGTGTTTAATCCTTGCACGTTTAGTACTTAGCACATATATTATTCGACAAGTGTCACGTGTAAGTTATCCGAAAACCCGGGATATCACAATATGGTTTGCATCAGGCCCCGAGAGCCTGGTACGAGACGTTATCTCAACATCTTGTTGGCAACGACTTTATTAGAGGAACAGTGGATAGTGCGCTATTTACCAGAGAAGTTGGAAGTCATCTAATTATCGTACAAATTTATGTGGATGACATCATATTTGGTTCAACAAATGACGATCTTTGCAAAGAGTTTGAAACTATCATGAAGAAGAAATTCGAGATGAGCTCTATGGGTGAAATGAAATTCTTCCTCGGATTGCAGGTTGATCAGTTGCCAGACGATATGTTTATCCATCAAACCAAGTATGGATAGCACGAAGCCGTTATCTACTCCACTGGCACTCAATCACGGAATTTGCATTGATGAAACCAGAACCAAAGTTGATGATACTCTTTACAGGTCAATGATAGGATCACTCATGGAACTGACGACATCTCGCCCGGATATAATGTATCCTACCTGCCTCTGTGCACGTTATCAGTCAAGTCCCAGAATATCTCACATGCAGATCGTGAAGCAAATTTTTAGATACTTGAAGGGATGTCCAAGCACCGGCTTGTGGTATCCAAAGAATGACAACTTCGATCTGACGGGATATGCTGACTCTGAGTTCGGTGTTGACAAATTGAACGCGAAGTATACGACGGCCGGTTGCCAGTTCTTCGGAACTCGACTAGTAACTTGTCAGTGCAAGAAACAAACCACGGTCGCTCTCTCTACTTGTGAGGCTGAGTACATCTCGGCTTCCAGTTGTTGTTCACAAATATTGTGGATTCAACAACAGATGAGAGACTATGGATTGCAATTTTTGACACTCTATTATATGTAGACAATAAGGCAGCAATCGTCATAACTAAAAATCCAGTTCATCACTGAACAAAACATATAGAGATTTGCTACCACTTTATTCGTGATTGCTACGAAAAAAGATTTGTACAAATTGTGAAAATCCACACTGATGAACAAAAAGCTGATTTTTATACCAAACCTTCCAGTCTTTCACGGTTTAAATACTTAATGAGACTTAACGGTATAAAAAATCTTTTGCAGGTGCGGAAGCGGAGGTTGAATATGGATCGGACGACGAGTTCTCATGATCCTCATTAGTTTGTTACCTTTTAGGATTAGAATTTCTTAAAATCTAAAATACAAAAATATGTTTTTGATTTTAGGGGGAGAAATGAATGAGAAAATACAAAAACATATGAAAAACCAAAAAGTACAAAAACATGAAAAATACAACAAGATTTTTTGTCAAAAAGGAAATGATAGTACATCAGTGGACTATCACAAGTATGCTATTTAAAAGGTTTAAACAAGTCTTACTGTGAATGTGTCGATAGGCTTTACATGTTCAGTAAATTGTTTCCGGGATATAAACTAAATTTTACAACTACTTAAACTTGTGGATTAACATCTCTCGGATATATGGACTTAGTACTCCGAAATTTCGTTTGAGAGGTTGCCTGATTCTGAGATACGAGGTCTTTATAGATGATTGATATATGGGTTATTAAACAAGTTCTTCTGATTTTGATGAAGCAATGGCCTAGAACTTCTATAATGCTTTTGCTAAAAACCCTTAAACTGCAACAAAATTGAAAGAATCGAAAGATCTAATCAATTGAGTGCTTAAAAGATTCCATTTTTGGAACAACACCTTAAAGTCGAGCCTTCATCTCTTTGTCGATACAGTGGTATTAACCTGAGCTCTCAAGGCTTCGCATAACCCAAATACAGATATCAATTACGCTATACTCACCTGTAAGATGAAATCTAGGGAATCTTGATACGGGAGTATATTCTGAGATGGGAACCATAGCTGAGTCAAGTTTCATAATTCTAACTAAGATATCTTGGAACAATTGATAAATGTGTCGAAGTTTAAGTGGAAAATATATCCACGATCTAGGTAAACAAGTTTAGAACTTAAAGTCATCAAATGGTCAACTGTACTGATGATACGTCTCAATCAACTGATATGATCCTTAGACACGAATTCACAAAAATATGTCTGTAAATATGTTTGTACATAGCTTATTTAATTTCAGATTTAAACCCAAAAAGATTTTCAGTGTGTTTTAAGCATAAACTTTCAAAAATTCAAAAAGGTTTTGTTTCTACATTATTTTCAACAGCCAATGATGGAAAGCGGATCTTCGGAGTTCGGAATGGTGCAAGTTGTTGGAAATCTTTATGACAACGGGTTGGAAGCTAATTTGTAAAATCAAAATACACGAAAAATGATGAAAAGTTCATCAATTTGAAACTTGAATTTGAAGAAAACATCAGTTTGTTCATAACGGGTTAAACCGAGGTCATTAACTTGGACTTGGTCAACTGAGTGGATTTTCATAACTGGTAAACATGTGAAAATTCAGGGTTAAAAATGAAAAATTTGAAAAAGTTTGAATTTAGGCATTGACCAAGTTCGGCCGAAGTTGTTAGTTGAAAATTGTTTTCACTATAACATAACTTTGGGCGAAGTTGTATGATAATGATTTTTGTTTGAGGGTCAAGTTCACCTGAAGTTGTCTATAGTATATATAGTCAACTTCGCTGAAAAGTTCATTTCATCTGATCTTGAAACTTCGAGCGAACTTGAGTGTGTCTGAGAGATTTGTGAATTTGAAAAAATTGTACCGTTGTGCTGCCCAAATTAAGAACTGTTATAAGTGATTGGCACACTTATAAACATGGCAGAGGTATATATTGCTTAAATCATCCATGAATTTGACATATTTGAATCGATTGGACCAAAAACATTAAAATCAGTAGATCTAGGGCCTCTTTGAACAAATTTAACGGTGAAATATGTTAATAAACGTATCAATGACATAAACAAATCATAAAATCGATCATTGAATCTGTTGTTGATGTTGCAGGTATGTTGGAGAAGACAACAAGTTCGCCCGAACTTGTTGAAGGTGTTTTACATCATCTTCGGGTGAAGTTGTCCAACATCATAATAAGATCTGAAAATACAACAAGTTCGTCCAAACTTGTTGTAAGTGTTTCAAAATTTGTTTTTATAACAAGTTCGCCCGAACTTGTTGTAAAGCTGTCAAAACTGGTTTTCATTACAAGTTCGCCCGAACTTGTTTAAATTCAAATAAAATTGTGTGAATGTCTAGTTCGAGCGAAGTTGTTTAAATTGTAATGTTTTGGTATATCAAGTTCGCCCAAACTTGATGTATTGTGTTGAAAAAAAATGTGAAAATTGTCTAAGTGCTTAATTTTCTTGTCCGCAGAATATTAAACTTCATTTCGAAGTTCCACAATATGTGCATATCTCTGGATGAGAAGATTTATCCCTCGCTGGCAGCATCCTTGGAGATTCTAGAGTTTTTGGAGAGAATTCCAATTACAAAGGCGATTACCGACAAGCATGTTGTTTATAGATCACACATATATCTTTTCTGGAATGCAGCATCTTATTACGAATCAAACAAAGTGATTAAGTCTGCTGTTCGTGTTGGTAATGAAGACAAGGAGATTGTGATCATCGAAGCTGATATTCAAAGGGTTCTAGCATTCAACGACAATGAAAATGATCCAATTAGCTTCAAGGAAAGATGGTTAAGGGCTGTTTCTATAGAATGGGGTATCAAGGGCATGCAAATGAGCCTACATTGAAGAAAGGCGGTGTTCCTCTACCATACAAACTTCTTATTCATGCTATTATTCACTCTTTCAATCACATAAAAGCAGGGTTAGACGATATTCAGGATGAAATGGCTTGTATGGTGACATTGTTAGTGCTCAACAAGAAGTTTAACTACTCGAAAGTGATCTTCAAGTTCATGTCGAAGAATATGGGCAAAGACAGATTGGTGATGTACCCAAGGTTCGTTCAGATGTTGATAGACGAAAAATTCAAAGACATTGCAAAAGATCCGAACGATATTCTATACCTGAGTCACATGGACGAGACAACTCTAAAGAAGCTCAAAACGTTTCAGAAGCAAGATTCTGCTCCTATTGCAAAACCTGTGTTTGGTGCTATTGTCAAAGCCGATTATGTATCACTACCAGAAAATAAATGGAGGAAGGATGGTAGCGGAGACGATAAATGTAGGTCCGTTGTATGGATCGTTCTGGTCCTAATTTGGAAAACCTAAGGTAAACGTGCGGAATCCGTTTGCATAGGCGACATTGGATACAAGTTTGTTACTGTTTAATCACTGTTTCATTGATTAGTAAACGTTACAAATCCTTGAAACACTTGGACAGAGCTTCACCGTTCAGTACGCAAAATCTCTGAATCTTACAAATGAAAACACAAGACACATATATATAGGATGACAAGTTCGCTTGAACTGTGTCATGGACAAGTTCGGGCGAACTTGTCCTAGGCATGACAAGTTCGGGCGAACTTGTCCCTAGACAACACAAGTTCGGGCAAACTTGGCTCTAAACATACATAAACTTTGACATTTCGCTCCTAAATACAGACTCGACTTTATACGATGACGTAGGCAACAGACAAATGCATCAACAGACTCCCCCTTGGATGTTGCCGTCCTGAGTCTTTAATGTTCTCTTGATCTTTATTTCTTGAATAACTTTAACTTCCTTGATCTTCATAGCATCTACAATCCTTTTCCCTTTTCTTCTCAAGCTTGTCTTGATAAAACTTTAATCACCGTGCTCCCCCTTACTTTGAGCTTTCTGGTATCTTCAATTAACGTTTTTTATCCAGCTCTCCCTTAAAATCGACTTCCTGATTCAAAGTGCCTCAAATATTCAAATAAACATTTCAGATTTAAACTTCGAAATTTCAAAAACCAGCATTTCAAATTTTAATCTTCTATCAGTTTTTAAACCCTCTCAGTTAATGAAGTCTAAATTAATGGCCTTGAATTGCTGATTTATGTATCAAGTTCAACTTAATGATCTTGATTAAACGTTTTGACACTAAACTGACACATTTATTCAAATGTAAGTTTCAACTTAATGAACTTTTAAACTTTTCAGATCAATTTTCAAAAGTTTTTAGATTTTGTTCAGCAACTCTAAACTTTGAAAATCAGCTTTTCATCACCAGTTGTCGAAACTAAAATATAATATAATCTTTTTGTTTTAATAAATGAATATCAAACACTAAGTATGTACAAAAATAATTTTTTTGAGTTCGTGCTAAAGGCTCATATAAGTTTTTGAGACAAATCACGAGTACCATTGACCTTTTGATTGACTTTAAGCTTTATACAAATTTACCTAGATTGTCGATATGTTTTCCACTTAAACTTCGACACATTTCTCAATTTTCCAAGATATGTTAGGTAGACTTATGAAACTTGACTTAACTATGGTTCCCATCTCAGAATATACTCCTGTATCAAGATTCCCTAGATTTCATCTTACAGGTGAGTATAGCGTAACTGATATCTGTATCTGGGTTTTGCGAGGCCTTGAGAGCTCAGTTTAGTACCATCCTACCGACAGAGAGATGAAGGCTCGACTTATAAGATAGTGTTCCAAAATGGAATCTTTTTGTATTGCAATTGTAGTATCTTTCGATATTTTCAATTGAATGCAGTTTTAGGGAATTTTTGCAAAAGCATTATAGAAGTTCTAGACTATTGCTTCTGCAAAATCAGAAGAATTTGTATAATACCCAGATATCAACTATCTATAAAGACCTCGTATCTCAGAATCAGGATACCTCTCAAACGAAATTTCAGAGTACTAAGTCCATATATCCTAGAGATGTTAATCCACAAGTTTAAGCAGTTGTAAAATTTAGTTTATATCCCGGAAACAATTTACTGAACGTGTAAGCCTATTGACACATCCACAGTAAGACTCGTTTATACTTTTTAAACTTTACAAATCTTTAGCGTACTATGACTGTGATAGTCCACTAATGTACTATCATTTCCTTTTTAACCACAAAAATCTTTTTGTCTTTTTCAATTTTTTGTACTTTTTGCATTTAATATGTTTTTGGATTTTCTAATTTTTTCTCCCCCTAAAATTTAAAAACATATTTTTGGAATTTTTTAATAACATTGACCAACCGATGAGAATCACTTTAATTCGCCATCCATTACTGCTTCACAAATTTTATTTTAAGCACTCTCCCCCTCATGATGACAAAAACCTTGACACTTTTGTGTTTATAAAACATTTATATCCATGTTTGTCTTTTCAATAGTGAGTGTTCTGTGAAATTTTTCAAATTTTCTTCAAAAATTTGTAAAACTTTCAAGTAAACGTTATTGAAACATGTTTTTCGAAAAAATTTTCTCCAAATATTTTCAAAAATTGTAAAGTAAACGTTATTTGAATTTCAAATTCTTCAAAAATGGCCTTTTATATAAAACTTGATAACCCGGCCAGTCTTCAATGGGTGCTATGGAACTCCATTCTTAGTAATTTACTTTCATCTCAGAAGTTCCTGCATAAAAATTCAAACAATCAGTTGAATAGTGACACCCAAGCCTTTACAGTCTTAGGTGTTATTTCTTCAACCTTAACTTTGACTTTCTTTTCACAATCATGTATATTTAGAACTTTCTTAAGTTTTGGAAAGTCCTCTAATCTTTCAATTTTTACCGATTGTGTCACTCATTACCTTTTACCAACCATGTTTGATTTTTCGTTAAAGCTTTCTTGAAATACAATGTAGAAACTATTTGTTCATTACTATTCGAGGATTCCCCAGTTTCAAAATTTGAAAACTTAGTAATAACTGTTTCACCTTGTTTGTAGTTTCTGTACATTGTTTCAAAACATGAGTTGATATTTTCAAATCTTCAGAATTTTCTTATCAATATGAACATGTTTAGAATTAATTTGTAGACATTTTTTTAGCAATATGTCCAGTTACCCCACAAATATGACACACCCTGTTATCATATCATTTTCTATCAACCCATACACTCAAATCATAACACTGATTTGACGTGTGGTAGCCATCTTTCCTGCTTCGTCTGTAACTTTGATGACGTTGAAGCACTGTGGTCCGACCTGCACCACTTATTTACAATTTTTTGTGAGTTTTGATTTACAATTTTTTTGAATTTCTATAATAATTGGATGATCGTACCAATGAGCTTTTATTTTTCTTTTGAAAGTTTTTAGAATTTTTAAAACTTTGTTTTTCCTTTTGTTTTTTTTCTCCATTCTGTTTAGAAGGTTTTTGAGTTGAGCATTCACCTTTCTCAGAAGATTGTAGAACAGTTTCTTGAAGTTGTTCTTTTAGTTTTAAAAATATTTCATGTTTATCATTTTTAGCTCTTTCATCATCGGTATCATCATCACAATCCTCAATTATGACATTGTCATATTTGTAACAATGTTACTTATTGGGATTTCTTTTTTATTTTCATTGATCGGTTTTAGACATATCTGATTTAGAATCAATGACGATGTCACAAAACCTTTCAATTTCTTTTTTAAATCAACAACTTTATTTTTAGCAATCTCAACTTCATTTTCAAGTTGAGTCATTTTCTCAAGATGAGAATTTATTGCTTTTTGATTTTCAATACTAATATTTTCAAAAACAAATTTTTTATTTTCTAAATTTTTTATTTTATTTTATTTTCAAAATTCTTTTCATTTTCTTTTAATTTTTTATTTTCTAATGTCAAATTTTCCAAATCTTTCAAAAGTTTAACATTGATAGATCTGGATTTTTGACAATTTGAGCACACAGATTCAGAACTTGAAACTTCATTTGTAGATGTACTTGAAACTTGTGCTTCACAGTTCTTTGCCATTATACTCCCTTCTTTCTTCAACTGATCATTTGAACTTTGTGTTTCCAAATCATTTTGTTGACCACTGACAAGATTAGACTTCTTTAGTAATTCCACTTCATATCCCTCTAATTTGTCAATGAAGGTAGAAAGCTTGAAAAATTCCCAGCACGGACTTTCCTTTAACACCATTAAGTACGTTGTCCATTCACCTTCCGGAAGAGCATCAGCCAATTTGTCAATATACTCTGCTTCTGTCTTATCAAGACTATGCCTTCTCATCTGCACTTTCAAATGAAAAAATCAATCTCTCATTTGCTTCATCGTTTCGCCTTTGATAATCTTAAAAATATCAAACTCCTTTTTGATTAGAGCCTTCTTGCTCTTAATCATCTCAGCACTCTCTTTATATTTAGCACGTAGAGCATTCCACAACTTCTGTGCTGTATCACATTCTGGTAGTAGAATCAAAATATCTTCATTTATCGATTGTTGTAACAAGCTGATCATCTTCTTCTCATGAACATTCTGGTAGAAGAAATTTGCTCGTTTCCAGTTCTCGAATTTTTCTTTCCAGCTTTCTAACTCGTCCATACTCATCAACTTTGGCGGCTTCACGAACCCCATTTCGTTTCCCAAATTTATCTATCGTTCAAAAACACTTGAACAATGATTAGCAAACAGACAATTTTAGTAAAATTTGACTTTTTAATCGACAAAATTAACGTATCGGTTTGCTAAAAACGTTTTAACTTTTTTCAGAAACTATTTTTACCAAATTAGAGCTTTAAACTCGTCTCGTCGATACGAATCTACCGATATATAATGGCGGAGACGTTTTTCTGAATTTTCATGCCTTTTTTTTAGAAACCTTTGTACAAGTTCGGGCGAACTTGTCACAGGTTGTGAAAATCAACTACTTAACAAGTTCGGGCGAACTTGTATAAATTTTTTAGAAAAATTTCACTTTGAAACAAGTTCGAGCGAACTTATGTGAAAATTCAAGAGAAACAGCAAGTTCAGGCGAAATTGTAAAGAATTTCAACAAATTTTGATCAAGTTTGGGCGAACTTGATTAAATTTGATGAAAAACAGCTAAGTTCTAGCAGACTTGAGTGAAAATCTTTGAAAAAGCAATCAAGTTGAAAAATCACTCAAAAAGTGAATTTTTCGGTCAAGTTCGAGCGAACTTGATGATAAGTTCGAGCGAACATGTGTTTCAAACATATTTTTCAAGTTTTTGACATGAATTCGTTTGTTTTAAGCTCTAATCTTTTCAAGGGTTTTACTTGTGACATCTGTGCTTTCCGACCTTTGTATTTGTATCCGAAAATGTTATATTTAATGAAATTTTGTGTTACATTTATGAGTTTTGTATATTTACATGACATTTGTGTATTTTTAATCCTTGTTCAAATCCGATCTTTAAACATTTTCAGGAAGTGAAATCACAAACCGTTACGCAAACATAATCAGTTAAATGCAATGTATAGTCTAGAATGGTGACATAAGCTAAACATACCCTAAATATCATTTACATAATTTAAAAATAAGTTTTGAAGGGTTTGGTATGTCAAACACATGCTTATTCAATCACAGGGACTATTTATGTCAAACTACGAAAGTCTGCCGATTCTCATAGCAACGCACACTCTGGAACAAGTACACAAGCTTAACGTACCTTAAAATAACCTTTACATAACTTAGAATTAAGTTTTGAAGGTTTCGGTATGGCAAAATTATACTTTTGTAACTTCAGGGGCTATTTTGCAAATTTTGTGAAACTATGCCTTTTTGCGTAAATGGCTATCCGGAACATATACGAACATCCAAATATTTTTTAATCATTAAAATATCATATTTTAGTGATTGGAACGCAAAAATATCATTCGTTACGCAGTTACGGTCATTTGCGCGTTCGTTACGCTTTTCGTCGTAATTAACTGAAAATCGCAACCTTACGACCAAACGAAACGTCCTCTGGAACATTTTTGGACACATTTCAAGTTCCCTATACTTTATTGTCCTTATGGAGCTTAGAAATCAGGTTAACGAGTGTTGGAAGTGCCAAAACGCGACGAAACGTGCTCAGGGGCCAGTTCTGCCAATTTGTGAAAGTTTCTGCCAGATAGGGGTCTTATGGACCGTAAGACCAAGGTCCATACGGTCCGTAAGGGACCCACAGCTCACCAGAAATGTGCCAGCAGCTGAATAACTTCATTTTTGACTCACCAAACGACTTTGCCACCCTTAATTCTGCACTTGACACCTATGGGACACTAATCTAACTTGTGGGTGAGTCATGGGACACTTGTTAATCACCAACAACATCAAGAAAACTATAAATACCATAGTGTTCTTTACATTTGAACTCTTGCAACCGTTGTTCTTGCTATAACCTGCCACAAATCCGAATTTGCAACCTCCTTGGAGCTATCCTCTGGTTCTTGAATCATTCCTTGGTGTTTGTAAGTATTCCACTCTTGCTATGTTCAATTATTATAGCTTATTTTGACTAAAAATCAAACAGTTTGAATTTTAGTTTTGATCATAAATTGATCAAGATAAAGCTCAATTGAAACTTGCAAAATAATGGTAAATAAGGTGGTTATGAACCCAAAAAATTATGCCTACTGATTCCCACCATTTCTAGTTATTTTGGCAAGTCAAAGTTTCGGTCAAAATGTGATTTTTGTGTATTCCTCCTCGAATCTGTTTTCGGGTATCAAAACAGTTTGTTTTGATTCCAAAACTCTTTTATAAACTTATTAAGACATGTCAAGATATACCAAATTCGTCACTCTTGTTATGGTGCTTGTTTATAGTCAAAAGTCTAGCGGTTTGACCACCACTTTGACTTTTGAATATGACCCATTTGGTCGATTTTTAGACCCGACCAAATACATATTTATGACCATAAATATATAGGGAATAACCCTCTGAGGTTATACCTTATGGTCATGTCTTTCGGATAGTGTTATGTTAATCAATGGTAAATATCCCTTAAAAATGATCAAAATGCCCTTTTCGCAAGAAAACCAATTAAACACATAGGTAACATAAATTTTGACATATAATCTGATCAAATAACATTTTAACCATGTTTAAGAATTTAAAACTTATCATAACACATATCTAACCATCCGAATGCGTAGTTACGCAAATGACGCGTTAAAGTAGCTTAAACTACCTTAACGGGTCATAACGGGTCAAAAGCACCTAAGAATCTTTCCAACTCAGAATGTAAACTTATTATACCATACCATACGAGTTCCAACACTCACTTGGTTTATAAGGTCTCATTCTATCTAAATCTTCCGATTTCAAGTTCCGATATTTACATAGTTAACCGTTTATAGGACACGCTTGATTTCACGGACTCTTGATCTTGGTTTATCTTCTTGAACAAGGATACTTTTTGCAACCACAAGTGAGTACATAGTACCCTCCTTTACGTTTTCAAATGTTTTGGGGCGAAACATATTGTGCCTATGATTATTTTCGTATTTTCGTGACATATTACATGCTTTGATTACTAGTACATATACTACATGACTTTTATTGCATTAGATTTACATGTTGATTTGCATAATTAACACATTGGTTTTTCAAAGACATTTTTGCTATGTATGTTGACCTAGCATACTAGTACATGGTTTTCAAAAACATTTTCAAAAGTCATTTTTTGGACATTTTCAAAGACATTTTCAAGACATGCTTACATTGTTATTGACATTTTGGTACGTTGAACTCGACAATGATACATTCATTAACATTGATCACGCCGACCGGTAGTATGTAATGGTACCATAGGATTGACAATCCCGTTCCCACTTCCTAGGTATGTTTGGAAGCGACCTTAGGGAATGACATAATCCGATGAACATTGATAAATCCTTGACCGAATAGGGGTTTATCCGACAGTCAACAAGGCTTGAATGTGTTCGCCAACAATCCATAATATATGTTTTTAACAATAAAGGCAATGGTTTATAAAACATGACATTGGTTTACATGACATCTGTTTACTCGACATTGGTTTACTCGACATTGGTTACTCGACATTGGTTTACATGACATTTGTTACTCGACATTGGTTTACATGACATTTATTACTTGACATTGATTTACATAACATTGGTTTCCTCAACATTGGTTTATGATGAATGACTTAAATAGCATGACATGTGTAATATGATAAAAGCATGGTGGATACGCCGATGGTACTTCCTATATATAAGTGCTTTTATTCTCTTACATATTGTGGCGTTATCTAAATCATTTTAAACAAAATACAAGACATGACATATCTTATACAAACACGACATTTTTATACGAGACAAAACTTACTTTTGGTTATCTATTTAGCCAAGCTTTATTTCTTTTATATCATATTGAATTTCATATGGTTTTTATAAAAGAAACTTTTTATGGTTCATGGCGACTTTTATACTACTTTAAACTTTTCTTACAATAATCAAAGCCATGAAGCATCAACACAAAATCCTATGTACTCGCCGGCATTTCTTTGCTGACTTTATTTTCACATATCTTTCAGGGGTGAATGTTTGAGATTGATCGTGCTACACATAGGGCAGACTTTGGGCCTTAGTAACAATAAAAGCAAGAAGAACAGTTTAACTTATGTTGTATTTTCCATTTTATCTAAGACATTAAACAATTATATTCAATAAAACTTAACTTATTATGCCATGGTTGTTGAAACAATAATTCTGTTACAACACTCCCTGATGTTTCCGCCACGGTTTGTTGTTTTATTGGTCGGGGTGTGACATTACTATCATGGATTTTATGTGTTATACTTGAAAATCAGTCCATTTTGTCCGTGAAATGTCCAAGAAAAGTCAAAATTAAGAGAAATGAGTAGAAGATGATATGTTTTTAAGTCCAATGTATTCAAATTAGGCCAATCATACTCTGATACCAATTGTAGGTCCGTTGTACGGATCGTTCTAGTCCTAATTTGGCAAACCAAAGGTAAACGTGCAGAATCCGTTTGCATAGGCGACATTGGATACAAGTTTGTTAATGTTTAATCACTGTTTCATTGATTAGTAAATGTTACAAATCCTGGAAACACTTGGACAGAGCTTCACCGTCCAGTACGCAACACCTCTGAATCTTACAAATGAAAACACAAGACACATATATATAGGATGACAAGTTCGCTTGACCTGTGTCATGGACAAGTTCGGGCGAACTTGTCCTAGGCATGACAAGTTCGGGCGAACTTGTCCCTAGACAACACAAGTTCGGGCGAACTTGGCTCTAAACATACATAAACCTCGATATTTCGCTCCTAATTACAGACTCGACTTTATACGATGACGTAGACAACAGACATATGCATCAACAATAAAGACGAGGTTGAGTTGTTAAAGACGTTCAAAGAGAAAAGAGGTGTTTGGTATATCAAAAAGGTTGTTGTCGTTGAGAAGCCGAAACGAAAAAGGACGTCAATGAAAGTGGAAACTAAGTTGATTGACGAGCCGGATTTTAATCTAGAGAATCCTCAGAATGTTGAAGGATCAAGGGCTGCAGTCAACGTTGAAAGTCAAGAAGTTGAAATGGGTACATCGGGTGGAGAACATGATGATGTTATTTCAGCGAATTCTGATAAAGATGACGAATCTTCTAAAGATTCTGCTGACATTCAACAGAAAGAAGCAGAGAAAGAAAAATAAGAAGAACGTTTGAAAAAGCGCGGTGAAGATCTGTATATACCGTCTGTTGATAAGATTTCTGATGAAGATAGACCAAAGAAGAAAACAAAGCGCTCTAAATCAAAACCTGGAGATTCAAAGAAAACAACGGGGTTTCCAAGTACTAGAGGAAAGAAAAAGCCTCAGAGTCGCAGGTACTTGAGTCATAAAAAGAGGAAAGGAGCTACACAAGAACCTCCTGTTTCTAATATGCAAGATATTCCAGTTGTTGAAGCGCAAGTTCCACTAACGACTGCAATTCAAGAATCACCGATTGTACCGGTTCAGAGTACACCTCAATCAACGCCAAAGTCTGCTACAAAGGGTACTCCTAAAGTGACTCCTCCAAGATCAAAGTAGTCTACTCCACAAAGTGCTAGAGTTAAAGAATTTAAAGATGCTTTCGGTGATATTCCAGATAATGTTACTCATCATGTCACAGCTGAAGATCTTTCGAATTGGTTTGAAGATACTCCAGTTGATATGTTAGAGAAAAGAATCAAAGCTCTGGAAGATAAACTCTAAACAAGAAAGAAGACGAAAGCCGTATAAGAACTTGTTTGGAAGAGGTTAAAGATTGAAGGCTGATCAAGACTGTGACAATATCCAAGGGGGAGTTTGTTGATGCATAATGTCTATTGTCTAAGTCTTGATTCGAGTCTATGTAATTAGGACTTGAAATTGTTAGATTTGAGATATTTATGCTTGAAAAGACACAAGTTCGGCCAAACTTATGTGATGGCAGGACAAGTTCGCCCGAACTTGTCCTTGACAAGATATAATTCGAGCGAACTTGATGCCCCATATATGCGTCTTGGGTCTTTCACATTTGTAACTTTGCATTCTCGACGGTGAAGCTCTGTCTGTTTGGATTCTCGATGTAATATGATTTTGGACTAATAAACAGACAATTTAAATGGTAAATTTTGTGTATTCGATTAACAATTCACGTAATTTCCGCTTACGATAACTTTAGATACAAATTAGGTTCTTAAGCAGTGGAGGAGCGATCCTAACAAAGTATATGATAAAAATGGTTCTAAAAATAAAAAAAGGTTCATCCTAATGCCTTAATCATTCTCGTGCTCGTGATTGGTCTATGGTTTAAAACGTTTCAAAAGATTGCAAGTTCTACAATATGAATCATAACGACACACTTCAACAAAGAAACATATATATGTAATGTGTATAAGTTGCTCAATATCTCACATGGAAAAACGGTATGGTATGTGATGTGCACATTGTAAACTAACTTCTCAAGCGGACTATTCCCAATTAACCACCCATAATTTCTTACAAAAACTTCGTTGAACCTTCATCATGCTAATATTTGAAACTTGACCATAACAAAAGACCAAATGGTTTGTACAATCCTTTTGTTGACTTTTGCTAATTGTGCTTTTTCGAACACTTTAAAAGAGGACATTTTTTTGAAATAAATTTTGAAAATTCCCCCCATTCCCACACTTGAGTTCAACATTGTCCTCATGTGTAGTGTTTAAATGAGACGTTTAAAATCTTTAACTTTTTCTCCCTATCCTTGTACTTGAGGTCACCATTGTCCTCAATGTGAAGTGTTTAGAATGGGGGCTTTCAAAGCAAAAGGTGTTAGGGCTGATTTTATTTTCTTATGGATCAGTGATCCTTCCGTGTATCCTGGATACGCCATTCTTAAAATGTACATCGGGTATTGGAAGGATCAAGGATACTTAATCCTTGTAACAGTTTCTAATAATTGTCTTCGATATGCTATTGTAGTTTGATGCGGGTAAATGAATTGGACTTGGTCAAGCTGGAATCTCGCTAATACGCTGCGGATAAAGCACGTGCAGAAGATGGATTAGCCGTTATGGACGATCATGGGGACTTCCATATTTTTCGTTTAGTTAGTTAGATAGTTTCCATTAACATTTATGGGATGATCAGCTCATTAGACACACAATTCGCACACTTAGAAACTTTCGAATACTCTCTGAAACACACATGCTAGTGAGTATTTGTATTGAGCTCGATCATCATCCAAAGTTGTACCGGATCTTGCATTGTTCTTTGATTAATATAGTTGGTGATCGGTAGTTTCCATCACCTGAGGTTTTTTATGCTGGAGATCTTCTAAGATAAAGGGCTTTTTCCTCGTATAAATCATCGTGTTCATTGCCATTTTCATTTCATATTCGATTACATTATTGTTCAACATTCAAGCACTCTACCTCACAAATTAGATTTGGTTACATTATCCTGATCGGAGTGTCGTGCTGCTAGGATCTGAGTTTGAATTGATTGTAAATGTCTTAAAGATGGTAAATGGAAGAAAGTAAAATAGAGTGATTTTGCAGCGGAAATAGAAAACTTTGTATTACAATCAATGGAAGATTGTTTTCATCATCATGCTTTCAAACTTATAGTTTTGCATGTGAATCACAAACTCCCCCTCAGCCTTTTATAACTTAAGTTTGATTGTACAGAAATGCAGAGAAGATGATTGGTAAAAGATCTTTTAGATAGATGGATAAAATAGTACAACGATGGTAAGTATTTATAGTACAATGCTAACCTCTAAGCATCTTTACTGATGTCAGAGGTGAAAGCGACTGCTAACAATACTAACTAACCCTAAACACTGCTTAGCCTATCATCTGCTTATTATAAACACTGTTACATTGAAACACTGATTAACACTAAAACACTGATAAACCTAAACTCTGTTGTCTTCATCAGAACTTAGCTTTATTCTTCATCAGAGCTTTGTGTCGTCAGACCTTGGCATCAAACAATGCTTGTATAACCGACTTTGGCTTCAACAGTGGGTTGGATCAGAGTTTAGAAACTCTAATGTTCTGGATCAATCATCTGATGTAGTTTTGGCTTTGTATCATCTGTTCCTTTTGAAAGGGTTCAATCCCAACAATCTCCCCCTGTAACAGATGATGCCAAAACACATATTTATTGTTGATCTTTATTTCTCAACATGAACTCTCTTATTTGCCCTTTGAACTATAATTCGAAGTTAAGTTATTCAATATCATTTTGATCCTTTTTGAGCTCCAGATTCATAAAGTCTTGGAGGTCTTCTGCACAGAGCCCATATGCATCCTCCTTTCTAATCTAGGTAGCATCGCCATTTGATTTGAGCAGAGTCAATTCGTGGGTGTCTTTGTTGACCTTCCACATTAGAATATTTGGATAAGATGGCTTTCTAGGATGGCTTTTTATTGTTGATAATGATGGTTGAATTTGATGAGAAATTTTAGATAAGGTCTCTCTCAGCATGTCACTTGCATCATCAGTATGGAATTGGGCTTGATTCATGATGCCCTCTTTGATAAAGGTATGTTCAAACTTTTTCTTATCTTCCTCAGACATCTCCCTTTGCCTTTTTCTTTTATTTAAGGAAAGGATGGATGGGGTAGATGTTGAAGTTGATTTTTGAACAGGTTGGGTCTTTTGAAGTATAACCTCTTCTGCTGAATAGTTTGGTTTCTTTGGCACTGTTGGATCTCTTTTCCTCAGCTCTTCTAACCTTTATAAGCTTCCACAACCTTAACCTCTGACCACCTAGTAATTTGATTCTTGGTTCCGTAATTAGCAGCAATTAACTCTTCTTTCATCCTTCTGAGTTTCTAAGCTTTGTCAGGCACATTCCTTTTAAATTTGTTCCAGTCTTGAGGAGTAGGCTTTTTGCTATGATCTTTCAACATTTCTTGCATCCTTTCTACCTCTTGTTTTAGATCACTCACAGACCAGTCTTTGAATTGTGCCCTTGTTGCCTTATATTTTTTATTTTCCATGATGTGATCTATGTAATCTTTTCTCAGACTTTCATCATCTTTTTTAGATAAACTCTTGCACATGTCTATTGAGAAGTCTTCAAGTCTTCTGACCTTGCTAAGTTGGTATTGCATGTAGTTCTAAACTACTCTATCACTTGTTCCCTTTGTATCCCTTCTAGTTACATCCTCTGCTTGTTTGGCCTTCAATTGAAGGTATTCATCAATGTTCTTGGATTTAGGATAACCTTGTAGAGATGGGGGATTTATCTTTTCTGGATCTTCTTCAGAATAGAAGGATTTGATCTCTTCCTTGACAACAGGTAAATCCAGTGGGAATTGTGTGGTAAGAGGAAGCACTGTTAGTGGTTTCACAGTGGTTTGAGATGATGTGGACATTTGAAGAGTAACAGAGGTTGTGATCAGTGGTTGTAGGGATAGTGGAAGCGGAGAAGGAATGATATTTTCATCATCTATGACAATTGTCATCTTCCTTCTTTTGAAAATGAGTTTGAGTGATGGTGGTTGATTGGGAATTCTTGTGGGAGTAGGTATTTAATGAATGGTGGTTGGAAAAGTGATTAGGGCACTGGCTAGTGTAACATCTATTGTAACTACTACTGTATCAACAATTTTTGGCACAACAGGTATCACAACATCTGTTGGTTCAGGGTTTGATGAAATTTTTGGTGGTGATGATGGTTTTGGTGTGCTGTCCGATTGAGCATTGGTTTTGGAAGGGGTGGATATTGGTTGTTTAACCTTTCTGGAAGACTTTCTCCTTTGCTTTGAAGTACCAATGTCTTGCTTTTCCATCTGAGCAATCTTTTCTTTTTCAAATCTATCTGCACCTTTAGTCTCTAACCTCTCTTTTCTCTTTTACTTTTCTTCAGCAAAGTAGTTGATGGTCTCATTAATTTTCTTTGACCCATCTAGCTTAGGGATTTCAACAACTGGTTTTGCTTTAGGATCAGGTTTTAACTTTAACCCTTCTTTTTCTTGCTCCCCCTTTTTAGCATCAGCTGTTTCAAAAAGTATAACAGTAGGAGGAGAAGAGCAGTGGTTTGAAGTAAGTGAGCTTTGATGGCCTTAATGTCTGCAAGTGTGTCTTGATATCGTGCATCAACCATATTTCTAAATTGTTGCATGTACTGCTCATGTTGAAGATCAGCATGTTGTCTTTGTA
Source organism: Scalesia atractyloides (assembly GCA_947069175.1). Lineage (NCBI taxonomy): Eukaryota > Viridiplantae > Streptophyta > Magnoliopsida > Asterales > Asteraceae > Scalesia > Scalesia atractyloides. The sequence continues at coordinate 70,773,801 of CAMTDV010000005.1, read as the reverse complement.
GCTGAAGCAGAGGATATACTTGTTGCCATAGCTCATCAGTGGTTGCAACAGAGGATTTTCTTTTGGAAGTTTCTAATATCTGTTGCACATGTTTTTGATATCAACAACAGATGTTTCAATTCTTGACACTCTCTCCGTTAAATCCTTGTAACTTAGCTCATCACCTAAATTAATAGGATCATCTGGACTCCTATCTGTGGTAGTTGTATCTTTGTTATCATTAGCAGAAGTTACCTTCATAGCTTCAGACATAGATGCCCCTTTTTCTTGGAACTAGGGACTTCCCACATTAACAGAGGTTATCTTGGTAGCCTCAATAGTGGTTGCCTTCAAGAGAGTCTTATAGATGTAACCACTGTCCAACTGAGAACTTGGGAGTTCTTCAATTGTAGTGAGTGCTCTGCTTGAATTATCACCAAGAGTTACATGTAACCCAAGGGTTGTAGCCTCCTCAGCTGTTGATGGGATAGCAAAGTTAGAGGCATCAGACTCAGTCACTTGTTGGGGTATATTCTCAGTGATAGGTAGGTGAGAAGAACTGATTTGTGTCTGATCCATATCTATTGCTTTCAACAGAGGTAAGATAGTTGGTGGAAGATTTGTTGGTGAGGGTTGTGGTGTAGAAAGCGACATTGCCATGGGAGAGGGGCTGCGGAAGATAGAACCAAGTGGATCTAGAGCTTCATATTGAGGTGTCCCTGTGCTTGCAACTTGTTCCTTTTGTGAGGAATCAAGAGGAGATAGTCTAATGGGTGGAGATATTTCTAACATCTACTGTAAGGAAGTAGCAGCAATGTTTTCAGGTGACTTTGGTGTTGTCACTGGGTTATCCTCTGGGATCTCATCTTCCAGAGGACCCTTTTTGATTTTTGGTTTGGTGAGCTTTTTGGACTTTGTTTTTGGTTTCTTTTTGGAAATAGCTGGTATGGGTTTCAAAGCAGTGGTTGTAGTACTTTGATCACCAGGAGCAGTGGGCTCAATAGCAATGGGTTGAGCTTGTGATGTTTGTGCATCTAAAATTTGCTCAGCCCCCTCTACTTGTGTTTTTAAAACATTTTATTGGTTGGTGATGCGTGTAAAAGTTTCATGTGTTAGGCTACCATGAGAAGTCACAACACCTTGTTTAGCAGCATTACTAACTTTGTTTTGAAGATAAACACTTAAAAATCTAGGGTGCATAAGAAAAGCACGACCCTTTTTGATGTTGTCATGTTTGTCACCAAGTCATTGAACAATACTTGAGAAAAGTTAAAATTAGATTTTGTCAGGATTACATATCCCAGGTATTGCATGTTTAAAGGTATCTCATAAAAAGCAGTTGTCTTGGCCGACAAACATGTCAACAATATGTGAAAGAAATTTCATTTCATCAGGAAATTTAGGTTTATAGATTGTTTTACCTGTAAGTTGACCTTCATACCCTCTTTCAGTGAATTCATTGTGTAGATCAGGAATCGGAAAAAAGAAGAAGGATGAGTTAGGCCATTCAACCCAAAAACCTCTGAAATAGAAGCAAGGGTTACTTCAAAAAGTGTTTTCCCCATAGTGGAAACAATGGCATAAGGTTTTTTCTTTATATAATGAACCTCAACATTTGCCCAGAATTGTCGTAATGAATCTTGATAGATTTTGGCTATGATTTCCGTGATTTCTATATATATGGGCTCTTTCAAGACTTTGATCATAGCATGATATTGTCTATTTGAGTCAGTTTCTTCAAAATAGTTGTGTAGTTGTGGGGTTTTTTTGATGATAAGTGTCATGGTGAATGATTCGAATGAAGAATAGCTGTGAAGAAGAAGATTTGAGAGAAAACCGCTTTTTGGAATTTTGAATTCGATAGGCAGAGTGAAAACCTCCGATTGGGATAAAATAGGGTTTTATAAAGTGAAAAAGTGATGATGACATGGCAAAGTTCTGACGGCTAACATCTGTCCATGTGTTTCCTCTTATAGTGAATGGAAGACAGGGTGTTAAGGGGAACCATTGTTGTGTGTCAACAGTGGATGGGAACAGTGTTTTGATTTTTCAATATCAGTGGATAGTTTATCAGTGGATAAGGTCAACAACGTGGTTTGACCAACCAGAGGATACACTTTTGACAATGGATAGATTTTCAAGCCAATCAGTGGTTTCAGGAGAATAGTGGATAGCACAGACTTTTGAGATTTATTGAAAATTCAATTTTGAACTATTTTTAAGGATGGATTTTTGATTTTCTGAAAACATTTTATTGCTATTTACACATGGAACACAAAATCTTGTTTTTAATCCATGTTTAACATTCCAATCCTAGAGATCATACTTTCAAAGGTGGGTGTATCTGATGCTTTGGTTAGAACATCTACCAGTTGATTTTTAGTATGGACATGTTGTAAAACGTTTTTCATAGCAATCTCTCACAAAGTGATGTCTGATGTCAATATGCTTTGTTGTGGAGTGGGAAACTGGATTTTTAATGATGTTTTCAGCTACTTGACTGTCTATCTTGGGAGGAGTCTTTAAGGTAGTTATACCAAAATCCAGCAGTTAGTTTTGAAGCCACAAGAGTTGAGCAGTACAACTTGCAGCAGCAATGTATTCTGCTTCAGCAGTGGATGTGGATTCTGCAACTTGCATTTTTACTTTGCCAAGACACTACGCATTCATCTAGAAACTAAACTCCTCCTGATGTGGACTTCCTTGTGTTATGGTAACCAGCAAAATCACTGTCTGAGTAACCTGAAAGCTCAATGTTTCCATTAGCAGGATACAAGATACCAAGTGTGGGAGCACCTTTTATATATCTGAATATCTTCTTCAAAGCAATTAAGTTTGACTTTCTAGGTGCTGACTAGGATCTGGCACAAACACATGTTGCAAACATGATATCTGGCCTAGAAGCAGTTAGGTACAATATAGACCCAATCATACTTCTATAAAGAGTTTGATCAACCAAGTCATCTTTGTCATCAACAATGACAAGCTTTGAGGTTGCCATGGGTGTGCTACAAGGTTTACAATTATTCATATCAAATTTGTTAAGCAGTTCTTTGACATACTTATTTTGATGAATGAAACTGCCATTGTGCATTTGTTTAACTTGAAGACCAAGAAAACATTTTACTCACTGTTATGGATGAAATTCTGAGCCCATATCCTGACTTATATCTTGATTAATTGATATATGTTTGCGGTCAAGATACCACGACAGGATATTGGTAGTATCCTGAGGTAGTATCCTGATAGTAACTAACAGTTCATGTGCAAGAGACGGTTGCATGACTTGCAATGTATAGGAAGACCTTTTCTCCAGAAGACTCGCTCTTTTCAATGTTGAAGCCGGAATACTAGGTCTACAACGTTCTAAAAAGAATATTCTGGAGCATCCCAAGTTTCTAGGAGAAGTTGTTTCATTTATGTAACTATATATAGGGTAAGCCAGATTGTAGGAACTGTTGGTGCATATAGATGTTGTCTACGTCATTATGTATCGAGTCTGAGTGAATAGGGCTTAATCTATTAGAAACGAGGCGTATTTAAGTGAAATCTAGGACAAGTTCGCTGGTGAAGGTTATTGAGTTGTCAAGTTCGGCCGAACTTGACTAAGTCAAGTTCACCCGAACTTCCATACCCCCTAACAACGAACTTGAGAGCCTATAAATAGGTGCCATGGCATTTCATTTGTAACGTGGAGAGATTTTGGCACAGAGACGGCGAAGCTCTGTCGGATCCGGTTCTCGAATGTATTGAACTTTAGATCAATGAAAACAACATTTAAATGAGTAATTCTTGTTATTTGGTTAAGTTGTCATTAGTTTCCGCCTAATTGGACAATAGATAACAAATTTAGGTTCCCGTGCTAATGGTGGACGTTCCTACAAGTGGTATCAGAGCCTGGATACCTAAATTTGCTGGAATCAAGACAAGAATTTCTCTGTTTCATCTCCATTCTATCATTTTTCTTAACATTTTCACATTATTTGATGATTTCATGGACAAAATCAGCTAAAAATTGAATATGTCATGTAAAATACAGTTGTGATAAACCCCTGAGAGTTTGGACATCAAATTCAATCGAATTGATATCAAAAAGTTGAAAAAGCCATGATTTGGAAAACCATGTTGGACGAACTTGAGACCAAGTTCAACCGAACTTGAGACCAAGTTCGACCGAACTTGACTAAAATTTTCTGAATTTTAAATTTTAGTCAAGTTCGCCCGAACTTGATAATTTTCAAGGCTTTTACATCAAGTCCACTCGAACTCAGCTTAAATTCTCCAAATTTTATCAAGTTCGACCGAACTTGTATAAGATCTGTGGAAAATTTGTCTAAGTTCGCTCGAACTTAGCTCTTTCTTGAAAAATTTTCTTAAGTTCGATTGAACTTACTGTTTTTCTTGAAACTTTCTCTCAAGTTCTCTTGAAGTGCAATTTTGCTCAAAATCTACATCAAGTTTGACCGAACTTGAGGTTGTGTGATAAAATTTGAAACTTGTCATATAAGTTCGACCAATCAAAAGCTGTTTTCACACAAGTTCGACCGAACTTGTCTGTTTCTAATCAATTTCCGAGTGTTTTTGATCGTATTTTCAGATACATCTTCAGATTGTTAAGATGGAAGATTTCCACAACGTATTCGTTTCTCAAATGGCTTCTTCATCAAATGATGATGTTCTTGCGGCAAATCAGATGAACATCGACAACGAAATGGGTACTACGTCGAAACCGCCAAAGCTAATGAGCATGGATGAATTTGAAGGATGGAAGGAAAAGTTTATGAACTGGATACAAGCAAATCAATTCAACAGCTGGGTTGCAGTTGAGGATGGTTACAAATGGCCAAAGGATGAGTGTGATCAAGATCTTCCTCTTTGCGGAGAATAAAATGATAAGTCTGATACAACAATCAGTAAAGGAAGACATCTTAATTCTTTTACCAGAATATGACACTTCACAAGAATTATGGCATTCTCTTTGTGAAAAATTCAAAGGAAGTGATGAAATGATCAAAAGCAAAAAGGCTTTAATCAAGAAAGAATTCGAGATCTTCACGATGATTAAAGATGAAACAATGAAGCAGATTATCGATAGATACTGTCACCTCATGGTCCAGATGCGGAGACATGATATCAAAAGATCTAATGAAGAACAAATCGAGAAGTTGGCCGATGCACTTCCAGAAGGAGAATGGACAACATATCTGACGATTCTGAAGAATAGTCCATCTTGGAGACATTTCAAGTTGTCATCCTTCATAGACAAATTGGAAGGACATGAAATGGAATTGATGAAGATTGCAAAATCAAAGGATGCTAATGTTGTTCAAGATGTCAGTGTCTATTACAAAGGAGGTATTCCAGATACTCCGATTCAAACCCTGAAAATTCAAACAACATTTAGTGCAAATACAAATTCTTCTCCAAGTCAAAGTTCTCCATATGCTGGATATACAAGTGCAAGTTCAAGCTCATCATTCCAAAATCAGACAAACCAAGCTAATTCTGATTCAAATGTTTTCCAATGCAACATAGCAGTTGATTTGAAGAATGTATTTCCAAAAAAGGTGGCTAAACAGCACATAACACTTCTCGCCAATGTTCTCGAATCATATGAAAGTCTCGTTGCTGGAAAGATCGGTAATCCAGAGATGACCACCGAGGATTATGATCAGGTGGACGAAGAAGAGTTGGAGCTGATGGATATAAAATGGAGTTTGGCATCTATCATCATAAGAGTTTCCAAATTTGTGGCACTCACTGGAAGGGATATTGGTAATTCAAACAACAAACTTGGATTTGACAAGTCTAAAGTCACATGCTTCAGGTGTCGACAAAAAGGACACTTCAAACGAGAATGCAGTAATCAAGAAGTAAGTGGAAATCAAAACCCTTTCGGCAGCAACAATGAGTACTACAAGAAAGCTCTTCAATACAAGCCATATCCAAAGAGAACACAAGTCGAAGTAGATAAACATGCAAAGAAAGCCGAACAAGCTCTTGTTGCCAATCATGAAGAAGATGGTTTTGACTGGAACAGATACATTGGAAAGAAAACTTGTGTTGCTATGATAGCAGAGTTAGTGGATAATATGATACATCATATGTCGATGCTGCTTTGGAAAATGCCATTTTGGAAAGTTATAGGAGAGAGCTGAGGAAGAAGAATTAGCTTACCTTGAGATGCAAAGGCAAGAAGCTTTGAGATCAGAGGGAGAAAAGGTAAAAGCTGAGGTAAAAATGTCTGAAAAGGAAGTTGTGAAAATTGTGGAGGTTGAAAAACCTTGCACAAAGTGTGCAAGTCCTTGTGAACCATGTTTTGATAAAGTCAAAGTCATAAGAAAATTGACTGCACACAACGAAAACTTTCGTTATGATTACAGAACCATAAAAGAAGCTTATGACAAAATATCAAGCAAATATAAATATGTTGAAAATGCTAATCGTGAGCTAAATGCTAATGTTAAAATGTTAAATGCAACTGTAATTGAAAAACAAAAGGCAATTAACATGTACATTAATACAATTGGACAAAGCGTGAACTTCACGACATAAAGATAGAAACATAACGGGTAAAACAGCTTCTAAAGAGGTACACCACAAACGCATATGTCATTGATCACATTTTACCTATGATTAAATCGGAGGAAAATGGTTATAAATCAAAGTGTAAAGAATACGAAAGTGTTCCTCCATCACTTCTTGCAAGTTATTCCTGCAAGAAAGATGATGAGATTGAAAAGGCATAGTTTACTCATTTTGTTAGAAAAGAAAAATAAATTGCCTGAGAACATTGACGTAGACATTACGAAATCAAATGATGACAATGAAGCGGTGGTAAAAAATGTGGTTAAAAAGGTGTTGGGAAATGATTCTGATGATGGCAGCTCTGAAAGCGCCAAATCAAGTTCGAAAAACTCAGAATCACAATCTGAAGTTGACGATACATCATCAGAACATGATCTAAGTGATGATCCTAATGTTGTCATGTACAAGATTGAGGAATCTGATAGATTATACTTCGATGATAGTTTTCCAATTCGGAACGTGAAACAGGATCAACTTGATAAATTTTTTAAACTTGCAGAAGTTTCATAAGATGATCTTGAGAAAAACGAGAAAAGATTTTACTCAAAACCCAAAAGGAATCCTAACCATTATCGAAAGTTTGGTGATGATTTTCCTGAGAACATGAGAGCAGGATTAGGTTTAGAGGAAAGTGAAGATGATCCGAGAAGGAACCAGAAGTCGCCATTTCATGAATACAAAGGTAAACACATGAAGTTTGTGTATGAGATGAATACGGTTCAAGAAGAAGGTATGATCGGTAAGAAAACAAATGATGAATTCAAAAAGGAAAAAGAACTTCGGGACAAGGATAAGACCAAGTCCACAAGTGGATTAAAACCCACTAGTTGAAATGTTTCTGATAACCAGACTTGCTTTAAACGCAATACTGTTGGACATTTTGCTCGCAAGTGTCTGAATCTAAATCCTGTGTTTCCTCGAAGAAAAACCGAATCAAAAGATGAAAAGCTAAAACAACCAGAGATTGTAAAATCTGTTAAAGAGTCAAATAGAAACTATGAATCTAAACAAGAAGTGAAACCTAAAACTGTGTCAAAGTTTGAAAACTCAACATTTGAAAAAGGTGAAACTTCAAGGTTTAATGAAATAAAAGATTCTAGGTTCTATATCAAGAAAGCGAGAAGCAAGATTGAGGAATCTGATAGATTATACTTCGATGATAGTTTTCCAATTCGGAACGTGAAACAGGATCAACTTGATAAATTTTTTAAACTTGCAGAAGTTTCATAAGATGATCTTGAGAAAAACGAGAAAAGATTTTACTCAAAACCCAAAAGGAATCCTAACCATTATCGAAAGTTTGGTGATGATTTTCCTGAGAACATGAGAGCAGGATTAGGTTTAGAGGAAAGTGAAGATGATCCGAGAAGGAACCAGAAGTCGCCATTTCATGAATACAAAGGTAAACACATGAAGTTTGTGTATGGGATGAATACGGTTCAAGAAGAAGGTATGATCGGTAAGAAAACAAATGATGAATTCAAAAAGGAAAAAGAACTTCGGGACAAGGATAAGACCAAGTCCACAAGTGGATTAAAACCCACTAGTTGAAATGTTTCTGATAACCAGACTTGCTTTAAACGCAATACTGTTGGACATTTTGCTCGCAAGTGTCTGAATCTAAATCCTGTGTTTCCTCGAAGAAAAACCGAATCAAAAGATGAAAAGCTAAAACAACCAGAGATTGTAAAATCTGTTAAAGAGTCAAATAGAAACTATGAATCTAAACAAGAAGTGAAACCTAAAACTGTGTCAAAGTTTGAAAACTCAACATTTGAAAAAGGTGAAACTTCAAGGTTTAATGAAATAAAAGATTCTAGGTTCTTATCAAGAAAGCGAGAAGCAAGCTACAATCATAGGTTACTAAGAAAAGGTTTTTATCATCAGAAAAACCAAAGCCTGTTGCTGACAAAACTGAAAATGTCAAATTAACCGAGTCAGTAATCAAACAAACAAATAAAGTAAAGGTAAAAACATTTTCAGAATCGACATTGGACGAAATGTTTGATGATGATTTTGATTATGATGAAGAGTTAGAATATGGTTATGATGCTTATCAGTACAAACCCAAAACAAAAAAGGTTTGGGTTTCATTTTTCAAATAGTTATTTCATGTGTAGGAGTCCCAAGATCCACTCTATCAAAGTTGATACAGGATAGCGGTGCTCCATGAGTATTTAACTTATCTAGAAAGTCATAATCTTTGACGTTTTTGAAATTACAAGTGGTTGAAAAAGAAAAATTTAAAAATTTTGAGAAAATCCACACCGTTAAACAGAACGCTGATTGTTATATTGAAAAATCATTTAAAAATTGATTTCCTACAAGTGGTTCTTACAAGTGGTTTCTACAGGTTGATGTTATCAAAGTTTAATGTTTTAGGGGGAGTAAGAAAATTAATTTTTAGAATTTTTTTAGAAAAATCAAAAACATATGAAAAAGTTGAAAATTCAAAAACATTAAAAATTCAAAATGTACAAAAACATTGAAAAAGACAAAAAGAATTTGGTTGTCAAAAAGGAAATGATAGTACATCAGTGGACTATCAGAGTACGCTAAAGAATTGTAATGTTTAAAAGTGATAAATAAGTCTTACTATGGATGTGTCGATAGACTTTAAACGTGCAGTAAATTGTTTCCGGGATATAAACTAAATTTAGCAACTGCTTAAACTTGTGGATTAACACATCTTGGATATATGGACTTAGTACTCCGAAATTTCGATTGAAGGGTTGCCTGATTCCGAGATACGAGGTCTTTATAGATAGTTGATATCTGGGGTATTATACAAGTTCTTCTGATTTTGCGGAAGCAATAGCCTAGAACTTCTATAATGCTTTTGCTAAAAACCCCAAATTAGCATGCAAAATTTGAAAAGAATCGAAAGATCTAATCATTTGCAATGCTTAAAAGATTCCTTAAGTGTAACACACCTTAAAGCCGAGCCTTCATCTCTTTGTCTGTACGGTAGTACTAACCTGACCTCTCAGGTCTCCCATTTAACCCAAGACAGATATCAATTACGCTATATTCACCTGTAAGATGAAATCTAGGGAATCTGGATTCGGGAGTATATTCAAGAAGTGGGAAACACAGTTAAGTCAAGCTTTCATAATTCATACCCTAACATATCTTGGAACAATTGAGAAACGTGGTAAAGTTTAAGTGGAAAAACATATCGACAATCTAGGTAAACGAGTTTAAATCTTAAAGTCTCAAAAGGTCAACGGTACTGATGATATGTCTCAAACAAACTGATATGATCCTTAGACATGAATTCACAAAAATATGTTTGTAAATATGTTTATACATAGTTTACTTTACTCGTTAAAAGTTTCTGTAAATACTTTACTTGCTGTTCAAAATAAAAATCAAAAAGATTTTTAGTGTGTTTTAGCATAAACTTTCTAAAATACAAAAAGATTTTGTTTCTACATTAGTTTTAACGAACCAATGTTGGAGAACGGATCTTCGAAGTCTTGTAAGAAAATCTGATGAATGTTTAAAAGTTCATTAATTTGAAACTTTAAAATCAGATTGTTCATAATGGTTTTTCAAACTGAGGTCATCAATTTGGACTTGGTTGATATATTTGGTTAATCAAGGTCATTAACTTGGACTTGATCAACTAAGTGGATTTTTACAAATCAAATAATAAAAATGTGAACATTGAAGGTCTTAAATGTAAAATGTATTCAAGGTCATTAAGTTGAACTTGAAACAATTAACATTTTTGAAAAGATTGAAGTGAAGATTAAAGTTTGAAATATTGATGGTATAAAATTTCAAAACAGTGAATCTGAAATGTTTATTTGAATGTCAGAATTTTTAGACAGGTAGTAAAGTTTGAGGGGAAGCTGGATAAAACACTGTCCAAAGATTTCAGAAAGCTCAAAGCTAGGGGAGTTTGAAGTCTAAAGATCAAAGCAAAGGGGAGTCTGAGACTAAAGCTTAAAGCTAGGGGGAGCATGTTGATTAAAAGTTTTATCAAGACAAAGCTCAAAAGAAAGAGAAAGAGAAAATAACGATCAAGATGATAAAGTTTATTCAAGAACTAAAGATCGGAAGACTCAGAAGATTTTAAAAGTCAAAATGACTACGGCAACATCCAAGGGGGAGTCTGTTGGTTCATATGTCTGTTGCCTACGTCATTATGTATCGAGTCTGAGTGAATAGGGCTTAATCTGTTGAGACGGCGAAGTTCTGTCGGATCCGGTTCTCGAATGTATTGAACTTTAGATCAATGAAAACAACATTTAAATGAGTAATTCTTGTTATTTGGTTAACTTGTCATTAGTTTCCTCCTAATCGGACAATAGAGAACAAATTTAGGTTCCCGTGCTAATCGTGGAGGTTCCTACACGAACAAAATTCACCAGCTCTCATACTCTCTTTTTACAGCTATAATCATTCTCGATTCCACACTTACACTCACTACTGACAATTATTGTAACACTTAGTAGAGATCTGAGCTATATCCTGCACTGTATCCTGAATATTCAAGCAATACGAAGAACAAGGCAGCCGACGACTGTCAGCTCCCGAGGTTTTATGCCGGAGATCTAAGTTGATCAAGGGCTTTCCTCGTATATCCCACGTCCATTTTTTTTCAGCTTATTGTTTGATTGTTGATATAGTCCCATATCCTGAGACTATATCCTGAAACTGATTTTACAAGCAAATAAACCACTACACTTTTTGAGAATATTTCTAGCACACTACCTCACAAAAACTAATTTGATCACTTAATTGCTTTGGTAATTTTTGACCAAAACAATTTGGCACCCACCGTGGGCAAGTGGTGCTATTTCTATTAAAAGCTTTGTTAAAATCACTACTTGGCTTTCTATTTTGATACTTTTTTCACAACTGTTTTCAATGGCTTCGAAATCAAACATGAGCTCTTCCTCCATGCCTGCTACAGCCTCTGCTACATCTGGTTCCTTGCCTCCCCCACCTTCACAAGAAACACAACTACTCCTCAAAATGTCTCCAGACTTTCCAAAGGAGGAATGAGATCCAGACATCAAGAAACACAACTACTCCTCAAAATGTCTCAAGATCCGAAGTTTTAGGGAGAACTCCTGTTTTTACTTCTAATGATGAAATTTTGTCTTTTGGTAGTATACAGGATCAGATGAAGCAACAGCAGGAAACTAACCAAATGATAATAAGAGAAATACTACTTTGAAGTCTAACTCCAAGAAACTTGCTGAGGTTGTTGTCACTCCCTTCCAGCCCAGAACGCTGAACTTTAGTTCGGCAGTATATACTGAGGATAATCAGGGCAAGATCATACCGAGTCACTCCCGGAGCAATATCCCAGAAATCCCCTCATTTGTCAGGACGTCGACTATCAAGGATTCAGGATACACCCTAGAATATGGCCAACCTTCACAGGATACAAGTGCAACATCGACATTATCTAGAGAACTCCAGAAATTGAAAGATATGATATCAAGTGTGCCTGGGGTAGTTCAACCAATACCGAAAGTATCCCAAGATAGTCACAACATATCCTGCTTTGCTCGCCATATTTGTGATGCTGAAATCCCCAAGAGATTCCAAACTCCCAACATGAAGCTTTATAACGGAACGACGGATCCTGAAGAACATATTGCTCAATATAGGGAGAGGATGGAAGTAAACCCTGTTCCACCAGATCTTAAGGAAGCATGCTTATGCAAAGGCTTCGGTTCCACCTTAATAGGATCAGCCTTGAAATGGCTCCTAAGTGTTCCACCTTATTCCATTAAGTCTTTTGCACATGTAGTTAACTTGTTTAATAGTCAATTTTCTTGTAGCAGGAGCTTTGAAAAACTAACAAGTGACCTTTACAGGATAACACAAGGACCACAAGAATCCCTGAGGGACTATGTTAACAAATTCCGCAGGGAATCCTTAGATATCCCGAATGTTGATGTTGCTACGACAGTACAAGCATTAAAGATGGGATTACAGAAGGATTCCCAATTTTATAAGGATCTTGTAATGAATCCTTGCAGGAACTTGGACGAGGCTCGAAACAGGGCTCTGAGATATATCAGGCTTGAAGACGATAAGAAGATGCAGGAGAGGATGAATAGACCCTCAACATATGAATCGACGAACAGGAAGTCGGAATCCACATATAAACCATACAGCTCTAAGCCATATGCTAAAAACGACAACAAAAGAATGAATAATGTTGAGGATGAAGATGCTGAAGAATATCCTGAATTATCACAATATTGTTTTTCAGTAAATATCCTTGAATTAATATATGCCATGCAGGGATTAGGGGACAAAGCAAGATGGCCAAAAAAGAACCCGCAAAAGGCTGATTGGAAGGATAAATCCAAATGGTGTGCCTTCCATGAAGATTTTGGACATGTAACAGAAGATTCGCCCTGAGAAAGGAAATAAGCTACCTGCTGGGTAGAACATGATACTGATAAGGATCCTGAACGGGCAGCATCACCTCCACCCGATGCCAAGATAATCAATTTCATATCTGGAGGATCAGATATATGTGGGACCTCTTATTCAGTAGCCAGGAGACATGCCAAGGAAGCTAAAGCAGAAAGAGGAGACAAACCAACAAGGATGCCTACACTTACAACTGACAAAGTGATAACGTTTGATAACGATGACCGGGATAGCATTTAGGATCCTCCTCATGATGGTCTGGTGATTACTTTATATATTGCTAATCATTTTGTGCGCAGGATACTGGTAGACAATGGGAGCCCTGTCGACATTGTTCAGTTGGAAACCTTGAAGAGAATGAACATTCTAGAAATGGAGATTACCTCGAAATCCACTATGCTCGTAGGATTCAGTGGAGAAACAAAGAACACTATTGGAGAGATAAAGTTGCATGTATATGTTGAAGGAGTGAACTCGATGCAACATTTTTGTGTTATGGATTCGTTATCCTGCTATAATATTATATTAGACAGGCCATGGATTCATGATATGAAGGCTGTACCTTCCACCTATCATCAATGTATCAAGATCCCTACTCCTTGGGGTGTAGTCAAGGTGGAAAGTGATCAACAGGAGGCGAAGGAATGTTATTCCTCTTCGATGAAGGCCTCAACAAGATCTAAAGCAGGATATCAGATATAAGCCCAGTATATCGTGGAAGCTTCAGAACAAAATGTCAAGAAAATTATCCTGGAGCAGGATAATCCAGATATTTCGGTGCTTGTAGGGGCCAATATCGCTCAGGATATTGAGAATCGACTTACTAACTTTTTGAAATGCAGGATGTCTACATTTGCATGGAAACATGAAGACATGTCAGGTATATCAAAAGATATTATAACTCACAAGCTTGGAATTGATAAATCTTTTAGGCCGTTCAACAAAAGAGAAGGAAATTTGCTCCTGAAAGAAATGCAATTATACAAGGGGAGGTTGAAAGGTTGCTCAAATCCAAGATGATTAGGGAAGTCAAGTTTCCCAAGTGGCTAGCAAACGTAGTGGTGGCCCAACAGAAGAATGGGAAGTGGAGAGTTTGTGTAGAATACACAGACCTCAACAAAGCTTGTCCAAAAGATCCACTACCCCGTATAGATTCCATGGTGGATGCAACCACTGGACATGAAATGCTGACTTTTATGGATGCATCCTCAGGATTTCAACAAATCCAAAGGCACCATCCGACCAGGAGGATACAACATTCATAACACCCACATGTATATACTGTTATACTGCCATGCCCTTTGGTTTAAAAAATGCAGGTGCAACGTACCATAGGTTGGTTAATATGATGTTTAAAGATAAAATGGGGGACACTATGTAGGTATATATTGATGATATGGTGGTGAAGTCCAATAAATCGGAGGATCACCTCCAGGATTTGGAGTGCGCCTTCAATATCCTGGACCAGTATAATATGAAACTAAATCCTGCTAAGTGCCATTTTTGAGTGGGGGCAGGAAAGTTTTTAGGATACTTGGTGACCAAGAGGGGGATAGAAGCAAGTCCAGAACAGATTAAAGCTATCCTGGATCTTAAATCACCATCCAACATGAAGGATGTTCAGAGGTCAACAGGAAGAGTAGCGGCACTAAACAGGTTCATATCAAGATCCTCAGAAAAATGCAAAGAATTCTATGATATACTGAAGAAAAACAAAAAGTTTGAATGGGGTGAAAGACATGAAGCTGCCCTGCAAGAGTTGAAGCAATATCTTTCAAGTGCACCCCTGCTCATGAAGCCTGAGGATGGTGAACCCTTATCCCTATATCTTGCGGCATTAGGGAATGCAGTAAGGCTGTTTTGGTAAGGGAACATGAAGGTCAGCAGTATCCTGTTTATTATGTTAGTAAAAGCTTATTAGACGCTGGAACTAGATAGTCACATTTAGAAAATTTGATATTAGCTCTAGTTGTGGCATCAACTATGCTTAGACATTACTTTGAAACACATAGGATACATGTTAAAACTAATTATCCTGTGAAAAATGTGCTTAGGAAACCTGAAATGTCTGGTAGAATGGCTAAATGGTCTATTAAACAAAGTGCCTATGATCTAGTTTATGAACCTATAAATGCTATAAAGTCTCAGGCTCTAGCAGATTTTGTGGCAGATTTTAGTAGTGATATTCAAAATGAAGCTGACCTAGAAGTACAACAACTAGGTGAGAGTTCAGGATGTTGGACATTATATACTGATGGTGCATCTAATATAAGAGGTGTAGAATTAAGAATACTACTAAAATCACCACAGGGGGACATATTACCCCAGGCTATTAGATGTGAATTTCCTGCTACTAATAATGAAGCTGAATATGAAGCCCTGATAGCAGGATTATAATTGGCTAAGAATATGTGCATTAAATGTTTACAAGTGTATGTTGATTCCCTATTAATTACTAACCATTTCAATGGATCTTATGCAGTCAAGGGTGAAAAGTTAGCTGAATATCTTGAAATTGTTAAAAAGTTAGCATGATATTTCGAAAATTTTACACTTGAACAGGTACCAAGAGAAGAAAATGCTGAAGCAGATGCTCTAGCAAATCTAGGATCTACTGTCAGGATACTGAAGGGAACTCGGATACCAATACTACATATCCTGTATCCTGCGATGGAACTCTTGAAGCCTCAGGATAAGGAGGTAACAAGTATCCAGGATCCTGGTGATGGATGTCCTGAGGAGAATCTTGAATCCTGGATGGCTCTAATCGTGAAGTATATTGAAAAAGGAGATATCCCAAAAGATGAAAACCCCAAGGCTTTCAGAATGAAGGTATCCTGTTTTACGATTATAAATAATGTTTTGTATAAGAAATCCCTTGTAGGTCCATATCTGCGGTGCTTGGAAGATCCTGAGACCAAGGAAGTACTTCGGGATATACACGAAGGAGATTGTGGCAACCATACTGGGGGCAGATCTTTATTCTCGAAGGTGTTGAGAACAGGATACTACTAGCCGACCATGAGAAGGGATGCTGCGGAATATGCTCGGAAGTGTGATGCATGCCAGAGACATAGCAATATACTGTATCAGCCAGCTGAACCATTATATCCTATCATATCTCCTGGCCATTTATGAAGTAGGGTATGGATATAGTGGGGAAACTTCCTATGGCCCCTGGAGGAAAGGTTTTTATGCTAGCAATGACAAATTATTTCTCCAAGTGGGTTGAAGCAGAAGCATGTGTTCAAGTTAGAGATCAAGAAGTAGTATCTTTCATCAAAAGGAATATCCTGACAAGATTCAGAATACAAGCTGAGATAATCTGTGATAATGGTTCCCAATTCATCAGCAAGAGGACTACTAATTTCTGCAAAAGTTGGGGAATTAAGATGATTACGTCAACACCAGTGCATCCTCAAGCTAATGGGCAGGCAGAATCCTCAAACAAGATAATTGTCAACAACCTGAAAAAGAGGTTAGGGGCCAAAAAAGGAAAATGGGCAGAAGAACTACCATTTGTTCTATGGGCGGATAGAACAACTGTTAAGAATGCTACTGGGCAAACCCCATTCTCATTAGTTTTTGGAGCAGAAGCAGTGATTCCAACAGAAATGGTGATACCCACAGCTAGGTCAACCTACGGGATCCTAAAGCGAATCCTGAACCCTTATATCAGGAATTAGACACCATTGATGAAACAAGGGATGCAACAAAGCTAAGGATGGCAGCATATCAACAAAGGATAGCAAAGTCGTACAACAAGAATTTAAGACCCACAAGATTCCAAGTCGGAGATTGGGTTTTGGGAAAAGCTTTTCAAAACACAACTAATCCTGCTGACGGGAAATTAGCTCCAAAATAGGAAGGACCATACAAAATTGATTCAGAATCAGGAAATGGAGCATACCAGCTCAAGACCATGGAAGGAGACATGATACCAAGATCCTGGAAATGCTATACATCTTAAAGCTTATTTCAAGTGAGTCTAGAATTTAGTTTCTAACTCAGGATGGTATGAATTCTATCTCTATGAATACATTTAATTTAATTTGTTATTTTTCTTTGAAACTCAATACTGACGTAAGCATCGGAGGGGTGTTACTTAAGCATCGGAGGGGTGCTAGCAAAGCTAACACCCACCTTAGTCTAAGGGTGTTTTGTAGGAAACGATTCAGGATGTTACTCCAAGATATTTGTTCAAGATGGATCGAAAGACTAGAGGATTGGCCCCCTCTCTCACGATTAAGGGATTTAAAGCCCTTCACAGGTTTAAAGGTATTCACCTTTCTTCCGAATTGGGTTTAAACACTCCGCCTGGAACGCAAGTATCCGGGTATAGTTCAAGATGGCGGGACCAGTTCATGTAAAAGTGGCTGACAATTTCGTTATTGTTGGCTATATCCCGGATCCTTATGGTATATAAGGATTGATCACCCTCTCTCGCGAAAGGGTATTTTCATACTCTCTAAGGTTTAAAGGTTTTCACCTTTCTAAGTCTTAGAGTTTATACACTCCCGCCTGGAGCGCACGAAAACAAGGGTTTATTCCCAGGATACTAAGGGTTTTATCCCCAGGATACTATGGGTTATCCCCAGTAAAACTAAAGTTATTGGAAAGCTCCCAAGTATGACAGACTGTGATGGTGTTCACACACATTCTTTTATGCATAAAACGTTATGGAGTTCAATCACTCAAGTATGCCATACACTGATGCAGATCCTGCACAGACAGGGGACATCCATGCTGGGGACATTGCAAAGGATTCAAAGGTTGGAATTGAAAGTTTTTGCCTGAGTATTCCTGGTACGATTCCTTATTTATCAGGTTTTGGAGATCCTATCAGAGTAAACTAAGTTTTCCATAAAAATTATATTCAACCAAGTTTTCGTCTAACATTTTAGACGCTGAACATTATGCCAATATCCTGGTCAGGATATATGTTCAGGATATTCAAAACATGTCTTTCAAAAAAAAAAAAAAAATTCGACAACAACAAAAAATACCAAAAGATTAGTCTATTATTATTAAACTAAAATACCACACTCTTGGTTTCGTCTCAAACCAAGACACATCCACCAAATGTGGTGGTAAGTTCTAAAGTATATGAACATTTTGACCAAGGGATTCGTCCTGGAACCCCAGGATCCCTCCACCTTTGGCCATCATATTGTGCAGGAAATGTAAATTGTTTGAGTGCATGAAAAGTAAATTTTTTAAAGGGTGTACAAACCATTCAAATAAAAAAAGTAGGCTCCTGCCTAAGCAATAATATCCATCATTGCCCACTTCGATGCTCTCACACAGCAGCATCTTCACTAACCTTCAACGCCTCCTTAGCCTAAGCATCTCGACCAGCATCACCACCAGCGTCCGCTCTAGCATCAGCCCCAGAATCCTCAATAGCTTCAACCGCCTTTGGAGGCTCCTCAACCGCCGGTTTGGCAATGCGCTCTACGGGTTTGCCATCAAGGTCCCTCAGTTTCGCCTCCCAGGCTTCTATGTCACAGGTAGGGCATTCAAAGCCCGCGGCTCTGGCTTCATAAGCCATCTTTAGTCTGGCTTGAAGGAGGAAGATGACAACAGAACCCTTGAGGCCTTCCCAATAGGCGAGCATGTCTTTCGTGTTGAAGCTGAGCGGTGTCCAGTTTAGCCTGAGCCTCTTGAGCTACCTTCTCCTCGGCAAGCTTAGCATCCCGGGTCATAGCCTTGAGTTTGTCTTCGTAATGCTGTGACATGGCCTCGGTGATCTTCCTCTGATCCTCATTGGCGATCTCTGCCTTCTTTAGTTTGACCTCCAATGCCTTGACAGAATCACAAGCCATAACCTGGAGATGTGTCAGGCGTTCAAGACCCTACAATGTAAGGTATGAATGTTAGTATAATTAACCAGGATATATATTCGTAGGATATAGGGTGGGGATATTTACCTGGTTAACCAGGCTGCTGGATTCTGTAAATCCAAGGTTCTCGTAGGAAGGAGAGGATTCAGCTGAAGCGGCGGGGGAGTCAGTATCCTTTCTCTTTCGAGAACTGGAGGCCCAAGGTCTAGAGCTTGAGGAAGGCTTAGGCACATCAGAGGGTTTGGAGCTGGAGGAGGGCTTTGATACGACAGAGGGTTTGGAGCTTGGCTCTATCTTCACCGGAGCAGGTCCGGAGTAGCAATCCAACTCGTCGAGATCAAAGACTTCAGGGATCTTGGCTGGTGCTGCATACAGGGAGTAATTTCAAACCTAGTTATTTAATATTCCTATTAACCAAACTGATACAGGAACTTTAAACAAAAAGCAAGAACTTACCAGACATGTTGGAACTGGAGTGTTGGCTTGATGCTGTTGGGTTTGGAATGAAGCTTCGTTCAATCTCTGGCAGCTTATAGATGGCCTCAATTCTTTCTGCTGAGTCGGTCAGTGGAGGTGCTATCTTCCTGAAATCCGCTGCACAACAACAAAAAACGAAGATGTCAGAGCGGGATATAAAGCAGGATGTTGAGCAAGATATCTGAGGATACCCTAAAACCCTAACTCCTACCCTTGGGGAGCCACTTCACCGGATAATCCGCCCCACCAGGGATTGAACTTCTTTTTACAAAGAAGAACTTGGATTTCCATTCTTCTTCGTTCCTAGTGGCTCGGAGAATCAGAGGATCGCTGGAAGTGGAGTAGACCAGAAATCTACTTGACCCATGGGATCTTAACCGATATGCTAAAGGGAGGTCGTTGGTAGAAAGATTTGGAATGTGAGTGTTCGTGATTCGATCAAGAACAACTAACACACGCCATAGCATTGGCATGACTTGACATAAACTAAGGCCGGTGGTTTTAAAGAAATCGGTGATGAAGTCAGGAAATGGAAACCTAAGACCTAAGGTAACAGGAAAAACGTTGAAGCAGAGCCATTCCATGGACACCATATCTGATTGGAGTTCCCGATCTTATGGACGAAACACAGCGGTGTCTGGAAAAATATCAGAGGATTGGAGGTTTACTATATAGGCATTGTTAAACGAGCAAACTTCCTTCTCCGGGTATTGGAGAAGGTTTTGTGGTATGAAGACAGGGGCTGAACCGCCGTAGCTGGATCGAGCCATATTTTGCCGGAAAACAGAAAAATAAAGAGGGAAAAAGGGGAGAGAGAAGAGTTTTACCTTTTTCACTTTCTTGGTAAAGATTAAATGGGATAAGCTTGAGAACATATAGGGGGAGATGAGTAAATTCAGGATGAGTGGTTTCAGGTTGTCAAATCAAAGGTCTTATCTCATAATTGCCTTGGTAAACGTAAAAATGTTACCGTTAGGATTCAGGATCCTTAGCGTAAACATTTTTGGGGACAATTATTATGGGTGAAATTATGAGCCCATATACTGACTTATATCTTGATTAATTGATATATGTTTGCGATCAGGATAACACGACAGGATATTGGTAGTATCCTGAGGTAGTATCCTGATAGTAACTAACAGTTCATGTGCAAGAGACGGTTGCAGGACTTGCAACGTATATGAAGACATTTTCTCCAGAAGACTCGCTCCTTTCAGTTGGGATATGGACGTTGAAGCCGGAAGACTAGGTCTACAACGTTCTAGAAAGAATATTCCGGAGCATCCCAAGTTTCTAGGAGAAGTTGTTTCATGTAACTATATATATGGTAAGCCAGATCATAGGAACACATTCGAACACAATTCACCAGCTCTCACACTCTCTTTTTGCAGCTATAATCTCGCTTCCACACTTACACTCACTACTCACAATTATTGTAACACTTAGTAGAGATCTGAGCTATATCCTGCACTGTATCCTGAATATTCAAGCAATAAGAAGAACAAGGCAGCCGACGATTGTCAGCTCCCGAGGTTTTATGCCGGAGATCTAAGTTGATCAAGGGCTTTCCTCGTATATCCCGCGTCCATTTTTTTCTTCAGCTTATTGTTTGATTGTTGATATAGTCCCATATCCTGAGACTATATCCTGAAACTGTTTTTACAAGCAAATAAACCAATACACTTTTTGAGAATATTTCTAGCACACTACCTTACAAAAACTAATTTGATCACTTAATTGCTTCGGTAATTTTTGACCAAAACACTCACCCATTACGCTCATTTCAAACTCTGCTGACATGAGTTTTCTAAACTCTTCACACATGGCAGTGCATGTTGATCCAAAAATGATATCATCCACATAAATTTGGACAAGATCAGATATTTTCCTTTCCATTTCAAAAACAAGGTTTTATCAATTTTACCTCTTGAAAATCCAATGGATAAGAGAAAAGTGGATAGAGTTTCATACCAGGCTATGGGTGCTTGTTTTAGACCATACAGTGCTTTGTTGAGCTTGTACACATGATCATGATGAAATGCATCTTCAAATCTAGGAGGTTGACACGCATACACCTCTTCTTTGATCTTTCCATACAAGAATGCGCTTTTGATGTCCATTTGAAACACTTTGATGTTGTTGTTGGCAACAAAAGCTAAGAACAATCCGATGGATTGTAAACTTGCTACAAGAGCGAAGGTTTCATCATAGTCAATGCCTTCCTTTTGTCTGTAGCCTTGAACCACGAGCCTTGCTTTGTTCTTGACAACAATACCCCTTTCATCAGTTTTGTTTTTGAAGATCCACATTGTGCCAATTGGACATACATCCTTCGGCAGTGGTACAAGTTCCCAAACTTATTGTCTTTTGAATTATAGAAGCTTTTCTTGCATGGCTTCTACCCAACTATTGTCTTTTAGTGCCTCTTGTTACTTGACAGGTTGTGTGAGTGATAGAAAGCCAGCAAAAAGACAAATGTTTTGGGATTGTGTTCTTGTGAGCACTCCCTCATTGATGTTGCCAATAACTTGATCCAATGGATGGCTTTTGAGGAAAATCAAATCTCCTTGGTAGGGGATAATGGCATTTTGAGGTGAAGACTGCAGAGAGGAATCATCTGAGCTAACATCTGTTGGCAAGTTTGAAGTGCCAGCATCTGTTTGTAATGGAGGTGGAGGTATAGGAGGAATGGATGTGAGGTTGTGTTGATTTTTGTTCACAGAATGTGAACTTTTATCAACAGTGTTTGATTTTGTGAGCTGGTAGAGGTTTGAGGATCAACAACTGTTGAGCCAGCAGTGGCAGACTTTTCATAGTTGCTATTAACATCTGCTCCTCTGTTGGATGGATTGACTTTGAATTGTGGAAGCACACTAGCATATCCATGATCTTGATGTGAATATTGTGACGAACCTGCATGGTTAGTCTTGATAGACACATCTTCAAATGTAAATTTATCTAGATCAAAAAGTTCAACAGAATTTGTTGGGATTTTCAATGAAGAAAGTTCATTGAACCTCACATTCAAAGTTTCTTCAACAAACTTGGTCCTAGAGTTAAAAACTCTGTAGGCTTTCACAGTGGTTGAGTATCCCAGAAAATAACCACAATCAACTTTGGCTGCAAACTTTGAGATTGAATCTTTTAAGTTTAAAACGAAACATGGGCAACCAAAGACTTTGAAATAAGAGATCAGAGGTTTGATTTTGTAAAGCATTTCGTAGTTAGTCTTTTGATGCATGGGTTAATCAAAACTCTGTTCTGAACATAGCAAGTAGTGTTTACAACCTCTGCCCAAAAAGACAAGGGTAAACCGGAGTCTGCAAGCATAATTCTTGCTGATTCAATTAAAGTTCTATTTTTTCCTTTCAACCACCCTATTTTGTTATGGAGTCCTTAGGATGCTATACTGTCTAACAAGCCCTTTTGACTCACAAAAAGCATCCAACTCCAAATTCCTAAACCTTGTCCCATTGTCACTTCTAAAATTTTTTACTGGAAGGTCAAATTGCTTTTCAACTTATTTTACAAAATTTTGCAAAATGCCAGCAGTTTCGTCTTTATAGTGCATGAAAAATGTCTATGTAAACCTTGAAAAATCATCTATAATGACAAGTCAATATCTTTTCTTTTTAAGACTTATGATTTTTACAGGGCCAAACAAATCCATATGCAACAATTGTAAGCACTGGGTTGTTTTGGACTTTTCAATGGACTTGTAAGAACTTTTATGTTGTTTACCTTTTAAACAGGAAACACAATGTTCTTCAAATGTGAATTATTTTAAGGGTAAACCTCTGACAAGATTTTGTTTTGAGAGAATGGTGATAGTTTTCAGATTTGTGTGTCCAAGTCTTCTATGCCATAACTCTGTCTCTTTGCTAGAAGCAACTAAGAACATGCATGCATTAGACATTGGATTATCCTTCAACATATCAACCACATACACATTGCCACTCCTATGAGCACAAGTTGTGCTTTGCTCTCAACAATGATTTGATCAACTTTTTAACAACCTTTGGTCCTACAATTTGACATGTTTTTTGTAAAGAAGGATCCATATCCTTTGTCACTCATTTGTGAGACACTCAGTAAGTTGAATTTTAGATTATCAATGAGATTAACATGCTCATATTTGAGTTTCCCAGCCTGAACAGACCCTGATCCCAACACCTTCCCTTTTGTATTGTTACCAAAGGATATATCACCCCCTCCATGTGCCATGAAATCTTTGAGTAGGGCTCTACATCCTGTTATGTGCCTGGAGCCTCCATTATCTACATACCATAAACTATCAAGGCAAGTAGAAGCTCCCTGCACATTAGTAAACAATTAGTTTAGGTGGGTCACCAAAGCCAAAATGGCTTTGGATGGAGTCACAGATTGTCCAATCTCAAATTCAGGAATATGGATAGTGGTTTGATCTAATCTTTGTAACCACTGTTGTGAACCATTTCCTGTCAGATGTTGGTAACCATGAGGATGCCTATTGACTCTAGGCTTTGAGGGTTTTTTTGTAACCCTCATAACTAAGAGGAACCTTTTGATAAGTAGGTTGACCATATCCTCTTGGATACCTGTTTGCAGGTGGTGCATTTGTCACTTGTACCTCTCTGGGAACAAAGGTTTTGTTCAGTGCTTTAGTGACAGATGTTTCAACAGGTTCAAAGGTGTACTTAGATTTATTTCTAGCAGAGCTTGAACTTTGACTTTCAAGAGCTTTTGATTTAATTTCTTTTATCTTTGTGTCATAAGTTTGAAGATAAATACACTCTTGGGTTATGTGGTTTGTTCTATCACAGATGATGCACTTTGAAGAATTTGGGATCACACAAGTTTTGTTTATAGCATAAGCTTTTAACAGAACACAGTTTTCAGTGATATGATTTCTTTTCTCACAAAAGTTAAAAAACAAGTTTTTGACCTTTTCTTTCTTCTTCCCTTTTTCTGACTTCCTTTCGGCAGATGTTGTGACATTTGCTGGAAGATCCTTTATAGGGATTATCCTTGCTTTTGATGCCTTGACACCATAATGGTTGAGAAGTTCATTGGCTTGAAGTTTTCTAAAATGTCACACTCATCTGACCATGTGGGTTTGAATTGATATTTCTCAACTTCCTCAAAGGTTGAGGATCCTTCATGTTTTTCCAAAATGATTTTGTTTCCATCTTTATCAGTGACTTTTATCTCTTCACGAGCCAAATTTTTGGGGACAATTTCAACCATATCAGATTCATTTATAGTAACACTTTCAGAAATTTGGTCATTTTTCTTGAAACCTATGCCAAATTTTATGTTACTTGTGATCTGATTTTCAAGCATGATCTCATAACCTTTGCAAGACTCTACCCATTTTTCACATGTGATCTGGGTAGATTCCAACTACTTTTTGCAAACTTGATATTTCTCTACCATAGTTTGGAGTTGATCTTTGGTTATGCTTGCCTCAAGCTTTAGACTTCTGATCTCAGAATCTTTGTTAACCAATTTTGTTTTCAACTCTTTGAGGAGTTTTTCAAAATTTAGTTCATCTTCTAAAATTTTCTTCCTAGGATTTTCATTCACCTTTTTCATGTTTGTAAAAGCTATTATGAATATTTTAGAACATAGATCTTTAAGGATTTGCGGTGATACCTTAGAAGCAACCATTAAAGCACAATCACAATCATCTTCACATACACTGGTGTTCCATGGATCAGACAGAGGTTTCTTTTCTTCATCAACATTTTCTTTCTCAATAACTATTTCATCATGAACTTCAAACTCATCAGATTTAGACACTAATTCCACAGATTCAACACCTTCAACTATTATCTCTAAAGCCATTAAACAAAATTCATTTTCTAAATCATTTTTGGCTATAAGAGCAAAGTTTTCATCAGTTAATTCCTCAGGCAAACTACTCCAGTCAATAAAGCCTTTTGTGAAAAAGCTCTGTTGGTTAACCTCTGCTGGAGCAGTGTTTGAGTAGTTTAAGTGACATGAGGTGCAGGTTGCACATGCACTTGAGGAGGTGGTGCTTGAACGTAATGAATTTATGGAACAATGGTTTGAACATAGTGCACTGGAACAGTGGCAACAGGGTGTGCAAAATGAGCAGTGCTTTGCATTTGTGAAGTAGGGGAATATTGGGAATAGTGAGTTGTGCTTTGTGTGCGTGGAGGTCTGGAACTAGGGTGTGTAACAATGGGTCCAGAATTTTGAAATCTACACTCCCTAGAAAAATGTCCTAACCTGTTACACTTATAACACTTGATTTTCGATTTATCCAGTCGAACCTTCAACCCCATGCAACCCTGGGAATTTTCTACCAGTTCTCTTGTAAAATTTACTAGCTCTAACACTTAATAGAGCCAGTTGGTGCAAAATTTCCATCTCTACTAAATCAGATGGTTCATAGTGTTGAAGATCATACAACTCAAAGGAAAGGTTATAAGAGGTTTGGCTTTCCCCACTTGCAGTAAATGTATAGTTGGGTGAGTAAGAATCAGAGTTAAAGTTTCCTCCTGAAGTTATGTCAATAAAATGATCAAAACTCTGATCCTTTCCACTGCCAGAACCCTCTTCTTTGCCTAGAAGTGTTGTGTTACCAAAAGTATAACCATCAGCAACCTTGCCTGATTCTTGCAACTTCTTTTTCTGGTTTGACTCTCTCTCATATGTGAGGAGTCGACCATGAAGTTGGGTAAGATTCATTTCTTTAAACCCGACATAAGTTCGTGTCACGAAAGCTATGGTGTCCCACTTATCTAGTAACAATTTTAAGAAACGACTATTGACAGTCGAATTAGGAAATTCCACGTTAACCAGCTTAAGCTCAGTTATGAGACACCTAATCGCTCGAACTGTTGGGTTAGAGACTCTCCTTTGACATGACAAAAAGTTTCGTATTGTTGATTTAGAACTTCTCTATTGTTTTCAATCACTTCCTAAGCCCACCGAATTGCTCTTTCAAGGCATCCCACAACTCCTTTGCACTATTACAGTGGAGCAGGCCAACATAGATTTCGTTAGGTAAGGCAGAAGCAACAATGCTAAACGCCTTAACATCTCACTCTATTTTCTGGAAATCCTGCTCAGGGTAGTTTTCAGGATTTTTAGGCACTTGTTTTGCAGGGTCCTCTGTACTTGGAACCAAAGGAATGTGTGGTCGAACTACAACGGACCTCCAGCAACCGGTGTTTTGCTAAGCTAAAATGTGACTCATCCGACGCTGCCATATGTAATACTCATTTCTAACCAGCGTCGGAGGTTTAAACATAGATCCAGTGTTGGAATCTGGTGTGTTTTGAGACATTCTGATGGTTTTAAACATATTTTGTTTTAAAAACTATGAAAGTAATAAAACTTTTTTTTTCCAATGAAAACAATCAAACTAATTAGTAGGGAGAGCTGTTCTTTCAAATCAAATTGATCGTTAAATCAAATTTTGATTGACCAAGCTCTGATACCAATTGTTAGGATCTGAGTTTGAATTGATTGTAAATGTTTAAATATGGTAAATGGAGGAAAGTAAAACAGAGTGAACTTGCAGCGGAAATAGAAAACTTTGTATTACAATCAATGGAAGATTATTTTCATCATCATGCTTTCAAACTTATAGTTTTGCATGTGAATCACAAACTCCCCCTCAACCTTTTATAACTTAAGTTTGATTGTACAGAAATGCAGAGAAGATGATTGGTAAATGATCTTTTAGATAGATGGATAAAACAGTACAACGATGATAAGTATTTATAGTACAATGCTAACCTCTGAGCATCTTTGCTGATGTCAGAGGTGAAAACGACTGCTAACAATACTAAGTAACCCTAAACACTGCTTAGCCTATCATCTGCTTAGTCTTCATCAGATCTTAGCTTTATTCTTCATCAGAGCTTTGTGTCATCAAACCTTGGCATCAAACAATGCTTGTATAATAGACTTTGGCTTCAACAGTGGGTTGGATCAGAGTATAGAAACTCTGTTGTTCTGGATCAATCATCTGATGTAGTTTTGCCTTTATCATCTGTTCCTTTTGAAAGGGTTCAATCCCAACACGCGCACCGGTCAAAGATAATATTTATATACCCGATTTACCCTTAACTATGAGTTAGTGGTAGTACGGGGTCGAACCATGAAGAGTTTGTGGCTTGCACATGGACAAGATTGATTGTAAAGAATGTCACAATTTATGAAGCTTACTAATTCATTAATTTGTTTGTTTGAGAAAAGAGTGTCAGAATGTACTGACGATTTTTTATTTTAATTATTAAACTATGAAAACTTGAATGATTGTGGTTACACGAAAACTTGCTTAAAAGGTTTTAAACAATAATGGAGAACAAGGTTCACACCCGGTTCAACAATTGTAGGACCTAGGGTTACTACACAACGGTTTTAGAATCACAAGGCTTAGGTGCCAATTGCTATCAACATCCAAGATGGGCCATAATGCACTTCCTTAACCCGGACAAGTAAATCCTATCAAAAGACAAAGAATAATACGCATAATCATTTCACGAAGTCAAGTTTCATAACTCACTCGATAATTCATAAATTTAATACAAACGTAAGACAATTATCTAATGATTCAAATGCAATTCAAATTGTCACAAACCAATATCAAACAAGTAGTAAACCCTTGAAATCCTTAGAAAAGTCTACGCCGGGGTGAAACCCACGAGAATTAGCCGCTCATGGTGATCGGAACGTGATCAACGGATCATGAACTCTTGAACGTGAACATCTTGGAGCTTTGAAGGTGATGGAGATGATGGTTAGGGTTTGGGATAGATGATGATGAACAATGGATTGAAGACGGGATGAGGATGATGATGATGGAAGTGGATTAGGGTTAGGATTGGTAGGATGATTCGGGTGGTTCATGTGGAAGCATGGTGAAGGCGAATGTGATCTTGGCTCCAAGAAATGAAATTTAGCGATATCACTTTCTGGAGGGTGTCTCCGACTGCCTAACAGGGCGGTCCCGACGGCCTCTTGATTTTACGTTTTCTGCCGATGCCTTAATACGCTGACTACGCGAGTTTCTTGCTGACGCGAATAAGCAAGGGGCGTGGCCGACGCTATGACTAACTCTTGGTTTCCATTTTCTTCATTTCGTGTTCCTGGTTGACCCGTTTTCCATCCCGATGCTCCGTATAGCTCACGAATAGCTCCTTAAACTCCGCTAGACCTGCAAAACCCAACTCCAATCAAAAGCAGGCTATTTGAAACTAAAAGTTATGTTAAAACATAAACTTAAACATAAAAGAACATAGGTTTTTGACCACGCATCACATCCCCACACTTGTTTTTTGCTTGCCCTCAAGCAAATATATTTTTCACTTTCACGTGGGTCGAACAAGAAACACACTTCCCATTCTCGAGAAGCTAAGGTCTAATGCCATACCCGGTTCATGATTCACAATTTTCAAAATATTTAGCGTTAAAGTTATTAATCACATAAAAATGGTTACCCAAGATTAACCCGCCCTTAAAACTAACTAATCATACGCATCCCTCACAATGTTCACTCCACTCGGTTTAAAAATTGGCTAGTAGATGATGCATTAGCACTTTTGAAGTAAACACTCAAACCGATTAAGACTCGTACCCGTATAGGCTTGCAACTCAATCATTCTCCACCACCGAACACAAATACTACACGCAAGTCAAATGGTCTTTAAAGGGTTGTAATGGGGCTAGGCTAAGGGTATGGAATAGGATATTTGAAAGTGGCTAAGGTGATGAAAACTCGATTTTAATTACAAAACAACTACTATAAACATGACTAACTACGAATCGTCAACTAGAAGGAAAAATTCCTCGCCTTTTATTCAACGACCTACAAATGCATCTTTTTGTGCTTTTTCACCACAATTTTCTGCTTTTTTTCGATACATAACTTTACAAACAACTAAACCTAGAATCGAATTTTCGTCACATGGGTTAAAAATAAAAAGGCTCAACGGTCAATGGCTAAATTGTTTGATCAAACGAAAGGTTTAGGCTCAAAGTTGGCGACTAAGGGATTGATTTCGGGTAAGGATATATAAATGGTGTAAAAGGAAAACGTCTACCTAATGCCTTAATCATTCTTGTGCTCGTATTCGATCTATGGTCTAAAGCGCATCAAAAGTTGCAAGTTCTACAATACATGACTAATGGTCCACTCAGACAAAGAAATACCCGTCATGAATATGCACAAAATGCAAGTTTCTTAAGCAGATTATTCCCAAATAACCACCCGCTAAATACCCGTCATGTTATTAATTCGAACTTGACTATGACAAAAGACCACCCGGGTTGTGCCGTCCCTCATTGACTTGGTTACTTGTGCTTTTAAGATTGCTCAAACAAAGACACTTTGCAAAAAAAAATTGAAAATTTTCCCCATCCCCACACTTGAGGTCAACATTGTTCTCAATGTGTTGTGTTTAAATGAAAAGAGTCAAAATCGAAAACTTTTTCTCCCCATTTCCACACTTGAGACCAACATTATGCTCAATGTGTAGGAATGAAATCTTTTAAAGCACCAGGGATGTGACATGACCAACCTCCCAAAATTTTCACCCCGGCCAAAATGTACAATATACAATCCAGTAATTACCTAACTAATAAGGAAAGCTAAAAAGAAACATATGCACCTGGCTTTTGCTCGTTCCTCGTGTGCTCTTCTTTCTTCAATAAAAATGGTCGTCTCGCGAACATAATGTACCTACAAATCTCAACCCTCGTGTAGAAGCAAGTGATCGATGTCGTAAGGTCGGTAAAAAATATATTTAAGAAGTGTCCTAATCACCTTTACTAGTAAAGAGCAAGTAGGGTGTCGAATTCACGGGGAATCAGTGGAAAGTATGATAGCTTGTTGTTTTAATTATCATCTATGTCTAACTAATTGCTTTTTGCAGTTTTGAGATTGATTGTGAAAACAAATATATATTAGAATTGTAAACAATGATGAGAAAAAAGGACCAATCTCCGGGTTTTCAGGTTATGCAGGAAATCGGTTCACTTAGTTATGACCAATTGGAAATCACATAGACATGTTTTGAGAACTTGCTTTTATAAATAACTAACGGATGACATATTTGATTGTAATGATCCACGATCGAAACCGAAAGATTGATGCAAATGAATAGCAATCCAATTAATTACCAATCTTAGATTTCATAAACATTAACAGATTCAATGATTAAAGGTTAAAAATCAATGACAACTTAGAACTTAATCTCAATTGTTGATAAACAAACCAAATAATTGATGAACAAGAATGATTACAATAATCTAAAAATGTTTAATCGAAAACAATTAAACATAAAGATAAACTAACCGAATGATTAGACAAATCTCAATCCAAAGGTATGTAAATACGAGTTAACCCGTTTCCTAACACAAACCCTAGCCCCGGAGATGATCACGGGTGGTTTAGCCGCTCATGTTCTTGATTTGATCTTCAATCTTGATTAGGAATTGCATGATTGATGATTAAAAGGTGTGGAATGGTGAAAGAATGCCCAAAAATCCCCTAATGGTCTCCCCGAATCGTTCCCAGTCGAATAGCGTAGAAGATACTTGCAAAAACCTAATTTTCGCACTTTTAAACCTAATTTCCGTAATCCCCAAACCGTAAGCCCCATCTTCAAAACGTAAGCCACATGTCAATGTTGCTGTTAACTTTGTGGACATCATATGGAAACCGTAAGTTACGTTCTTGAAACCGTACGCTGCATTTCATTGTTACTGTTTCTTTTGGGGAGAACTGATGTAAACCGTAAGCCACGTTTCCGAAACAGTAAGCCCCATCGCAGATCACAAGCCTCTTTCATTCAGCATGTATAACTTTCAATTAATGACAAATCAGCCCCTCAACTTTAGTATTTCATAGCACTTGAGCTTCAAAGCTATTTTTTCACTTTCCAGTAATGACTAAGAGGTCCCTTAACTTCCATTCTTCGTAGTTCTTGCATATCTCACTTGCCAGTTGATCCGAAACACTCCCGTATGCTTCCGTTAGCTGCCTTTATCAACATCACATGTTCCGCTTCATCTTTATACCATATAACTTCACCAAATTACACGTTCTTACATACAAACATACAAACACTCGCAATAAACCTATTTACCGCATATAATCATATAAAATCGCACGAAACATGTAAAATAGGCACTTAAACATCCACATTTCACACCCCACATCATCAAGCTTCTCACAACCATCAAAACTTATTAGTTACTTAGTTCTATCATTTTTACAAAGAACTTACCAAGCTATATTTTTATTCAACTTTGATTTTCTTGTGGAAATATATTTTTACAATAACAACAAACCTAACTCACTTTCTTAGGAATCACGGTTGCATTTAGTGTATGTAACAAGCCCTTTTGAACCTCGTGATAGCTCGGGAGGACGAGTAGGCCTCGTGAGGGTTATATAGGGAACACACCCACAAAGTTCATTTAGCTACTAAACAAAATACAAAAAGAAATAAAATAAAAGAAAACTAAAAATAAATGAAACAATATATATATATATATACACACAAATAAATACCACACTATGGTGGTCGAAAGGAGTGCTTGTCGCCCGTGAACTCATCACCGACCGGTCTCATATCATTTATTCCCAAACGGGACAAACCTCCTTAATTCCTCATCTTCCTTCTTCTCTTGAGGTGACTTCGTCACCTTCTTTTTCTTGACCAGTTTCTTATTCAATTCACCATACCTACCAACCATAGCACACATCTTTTTGTTTGGATTCATGTCCTTCTTATGACACTTATCCTCGGCAAACGGGTTAGTAAATTTGGGAAAAACATTCAAGATTAGTTCGTGGTCCCCAAGTTTCATGCTTACCGTTCCCGTTGCACAATTTATTATTGCATTAGCAGTTGGCAGGAACGGTCTACCCAATATGACTATCGGTTGTGTGTCTTCAACACATCCAACATAGTCTACTACCAAAAAGTATATTGGGTAGTAGCAATCATCAACCTTCAGTATCACATCTTCCACCATCCTTGGATGCGTGGGAGTCTGATCGGCCAACATCACGGGGGTGTCAAACTCTTTCAAAGGACCAAAATCATATGGGTAGTACAGACTCCCAGGCAAGATACTTACACAGGCTCCAAGATCTAGGAGCGCCCTCTTAATTTTAAATTTACCAATTTGGATTGGAATAGGAGGGTCTCTTAGATCTTGACCTTTTTGGGGAAGGCACTCGATAAAACAACACTAACATGAGATATTAAATCAAATTGTTACGGTAGTTTGTCGTGCCGTTTCTCGGTGCTCAATTCTTTTAAACATTCCACATGAGCCGGGACCTTTTTGACGTCATCAAGTAACGGCAAATTAATTTTTGCTTGTTTAAAATTTCCCACCTCTCGTCCTTTGGTGGGCACCATTTTTCAAACCTTGATGCATTAATTAGTTATAATAGAGCCAATGGGTATGGGATAATATTAAACTCCACACCCATATCATCGGCCCTAACATGCAATTCATTTAAACAACTTCCACAAAAGAATTTTTTGACTTCTTTTTTTTTTTTCAATTTTAGGTTGTGAAAGTGTTTCTTGCTCATGGTTGCTTTCATCAATAAAATCCTCCACTACACCATCAACAAGTTGTGGTGGTGGAGTACTCTCAACACTACAAACCTCATCATTGGAAAGAAGACTTACCGCGATAATGTGCACATTCCTCACATTATTGACGCTTGAACTTTGATGCTTCGGGTTCACCGTAGTGTTTCTTGGGAGTCTTCCTCCACTTCCATTGAGTTGGGCCACATCTTCCGCTAATTGACCCACTTGCCTCGCCAAAGCCTCATGAGATTTATCCCTCATCTCATTCGCCTTCTTCATTTCTTTGATGTCGTTATTTGATTCCTTCACCACACTTAATAGCGCATCAATTTTTGCATTCAACTCATCGCCACCACCTTGGTTGTTCACTGATCCGTTACCATTATTTCCATTGTTATAATTCCTTTGGTAACCCCCTTGGTTACCACCTTGGCGATTTGGTAAGATGAACCACCTTGATTACCCGCTTGAAAGTTTGGGTTCATTTGTTTGAGGCGTTACCATACCTAAAATTAGGATGGTTCCTCAAACCCGGGTGAGAAGTGTTGTAGTTCATATCTACTTGCTTTCCATCTCCATCTTGATTTACCTCATCGGTGGTTTGAACCATGTTCATTTGATAATTCTCGGCCCGGTGACCGAGGTCACCACAATCTTCACAATCGGCAAATTTCACCGCCCCACATCTTTCTTCTTCTCACGTTCCAACTCTCGTTCTCCATGGAACTAGCATCGCAGTGGGCCAAGACCTCGAGATTAGATGCTTTTTGGCTCGGTCGGCCATAGCAACCGCTTTGGAGTTTTTACTCATTCTCTCCAAAAAATCCCAATCGTCTTCCTCATGGTTGTTCAAAAACGTATCGTTACTTGCCGATTGCAAGTATCTGTGATCTTCGAAATCCAACCCTCATAGAAACACTTCAACAAATCCCATCAGGGAATCTGATGGTGGGGGCATTTTCGAACCAATTCTTTGAAGCGAGTAAGTGCCTCATGTAACAACTCCCCCGATAACTGTTGAAACAACCGAATCTCGTCTCATCTCGTCTCGTGCATCATCGGTCTTCGTGATCGAATAGAATTCGTCAAGGAATACTTGTTGCATTTTCGCCCAAGTACGAATACTGTTTTCCGAAAGTGTGAGGAACCATTGTTTAGCTTTGTACTTGAATGAAAATTGGAACAACCATAGCTTCACTTCCTGTAGCGCAAAGTCATGACCCCCAATCGTGCCCCATATGGCGGAGAATTTCGCCAAATGAGTATATGACTCATCATTAGTCCTACCATTTAAGTGGGGTAGGATATTAATGTAATTGGGTTTACAATCAAATGCTCTCCTCCCTCGAGGCATGGGTACAACGGGTAAGCCATTTTCGGTGACCACCGGTCTAAATCGACCATTTACACCTCTTGGGGCTTGTTGATGCATTTGACGTCATGGACCATTAACTTCTTTATTCACTGATCGATTATTGCCCCTTCGATCACCACCTCTATCACTACCTTTGAAGGAGTATGGTCCCAAAAACCCTACGCCAGCATAGAGGACCATACCACTATTACACTCTAGGACCATCTTAAATAAATGTTGCGCTTCCTGCACAGACAAAGCAGCCCTTAATAACTATGCGCCGGAACATTCAACACCCTTGCACGGGCTCGCGCAAGGGTAAAGT
Organism: Scalesia atractyloides; assembly: GCA_947069175.1. Lineage (NCBI taxonomy): Eukaryota > Viridiplantae > Streptophyta > Magnoliopsida > Asterales > Asteraceae > Scalesia > Scalesia atractyloides. Next base: position 70,739,250 of record CAMTDV010000005.1, on the reverse strand, counting down.
TAAGCTTGATAACAATTAAAGTCCAGACATATCCGCACGTAGGGAACTTAAGGATCAGACAAAAAGGAATCTTTTCTGTTATAACAAAAACGACGCGTGGCAATTGATAAAAGGCCCACAGCTGTAAACATTCTAGAAGCATTTAATGATCATCGTGCAGGGCTCATTTGGTTGCAATTATATATGACGTGGCAACATCTTGAGCACTCATCTAAGATCATGATGATGGCATAATCAACATGCAGATCTAGATTGAATCACTTTCCACGTGACCGTTCCCCAATCGTTGATCAAAATTGCGATCCATGTGCATGGATGGCGAAATGACTGTTAACAGCGGAAAAGATTATGTTAACCCTCCGTTATAGTTTTGGCGCTCAAAATAACCGGCTCTAAATACGAGACTTTAGGTACAAGTTATCTCATTCAGTTTCACTTGCTTTCATTCTCTACTATTTATCAATTTTCCGATCACTGTACTTATTCTCACGCCACAGGGTGGTCACGTAGAGAATCCCCATTTCTCCCGTGGCGAGGCTAACGGCGCTTCTGTTTTGCAGTGATTTTCGGCGAACCTAATACGATCGGTTAGCAAACTTGAGATTAACCTTTTATGCAGAAACGATGCCCACAGATCTTCATCTAATCCCGATATAATCTAGATCCGGTGTTTCTTCATTGGCGCCCACCGATTATTTTTTCTGCTTTCATTTTCATCTCTTATTTGCTGTGCTTTACCTTCAGTTGCTAGGTCCTCGATCTGAAATCCGGAACGTTGGTCATATCGCTCAGATCGACGGACACGTGGAAGAAGAATTTTCCGGCGAAGGTGATGTTCATCATGACCTGGTCGTGTGAACATTCCAGTAACTCCGGAATTCAAAATGAAATTCCATCTGTTGCTTCAATATTACCACCTGACGAAACCCCGATCTCGTGGTATGTGAAATCTCAGAGTGCTTTGAATGCCATTTATGCACAGCTTTGTGCACGCACTGGTACACCTGCACCACAGGCTCAGATACCTGCGACTCAGGTGTGTGCCTCGCCTGCACCTTGAGTATTGAATTATGATTCACCTAACAGAGCACGTGCTCCATTGCACGTGTCTGTTGAAGAAAGAAAGATGTATTCCAGAACCATGTGTGACTCTACGCCTTCTAATGGTAGAAGCCAGGAAGAACAAACTCAGAAACGTGCATCTGTTCACTCAAGGCTGGGCCCATGCTTATCACAAAAGCGGGACACTCAGTATTGTGAATATGATAAGACATATGATGAAGGTGACAGTGCAAGTGTGTTTAATATTTTACAGAAAGATCATGCTGATTATAAGCCTAAAGTTCGCGCAATGTATAATCTAGAAGCTGAGCATGATTACAACCTGATCTATCGACCGGCTGAAGCAGCAGAAGAATCCAAGTTTGTGAATGAAATTGCGTTGGCTCCGCTTGAGCGCACAAAGTTACCATCAAATGTTGGGAAATTCAATGGTATGACTGATCCAGATGATCATCTACGCCTGTTTACCAGCACAGGGCTTATCGGCGGATAGACGTTGCCTATGTGGTGTCATTTGTTCGTTCAAACTCTCACAGGTGTTGCGCGCCTATGGTTTGATAATCTTCCAACAGGTAAGTTAACTTCCTGGAATGATCTTAAGGATAAGTTCTTAGTGCATTTTAGTCAACAAAGGCGATATGTCAGAGACTCCTCAGATGTGATGAACATCTGGCAGACAAATGACGAGAGCCTAGAAGATTTTATAACCCGTTATAACAAAGAGGTCCTCGAGATTGGTGATGTGCACAAAGACTTGATTCGTGCACAATTCAAATATGCTATACGTTGTGATGAAATGATAAAGGTGTTGTCAGGTAGCGTATGTCTACCAAAGAGTTGGGAAATACTTATGGCAGCAGCCAAAGTTTATGCTCAAATCGAGCGCAACTTAAGTTCCAATCGACCTCCCTGCCTCAGAATCGTCCCCAAGATATGAGCAGAGGCGGTTGAAAATTCAAAAAGGGTTGGGAAGATTCAAGTCCGAATGCATATTCATCAATAGATGCTCGCGCAACTATTAACAAGATCACTTCTCAAAAAGCTATCAAACAAGAGAATCGTGAGAGGCAGTGGATGCCTCTAACAAAAACTCTTGCGGAAGTACTCAGCACGGAGAATTATCAATTTAAGCAACCTCATCAGATGAAAAACAAAAAGGGTCAGGACCCGAATCTTTACTGTGATTATCATAAGGATACGGGTCATATAACTGACATTGTATAAGTTTGCGCACCGAAATTGAGAAGGCATTAAAAAGTTAAAGCTCACTCACTTATTGCAAAACGTGCGCAAAGAGGTCAGACAAATTATTCGTGGTGACGAAGGCCCGAGCAACAGAAAAACGAAGCAGGTCAGTATGATTCAAGGAGGCTCATTGCGCAAGCGTAACCGAAAACGGAGTCATAGTGAACAATGGCGTGAGCAGCAAGTAATTTTCCTTGTCGTTCCTGGCGGACCACAAGAAGAACGACCTGTTGTGATAACTGACATCTTCGGTCATTACCGAACTGATTACATATTTATCGATCCATGTAGCTTCATGGATATTATTTTTGAGCAGTGTTTCAGACAAATGGATCCAGAGGATAAGGGGCGCTTAGAGCCAGTGGATTTCCCTTTAACTGGTTTCTGCAATGAAGCTGTCTTTCCATTGGGACAAATCTCTTTTCCGGTTACCCTCTCTGATGGGAAGAACTCGTGCACCGTTCTAGTCAATTTTATGGTCATGCCCGTTACTTCTCGTCGTGATGTATTACTGGATCAGCGCGCACAGAGAAATTTCAGTATTATTACTTCCACACCACATGCTGCTTGTGGTTTTCCCACTGAAACTGGCGTGGCTATACTGTATTCCCGAAAGGAAATTATATCTATTGATGAGGAGCCACCAATGAAGGTTGCGAAGCCTTTTACATCAAATGAACCAGAAAATGCGTACTTAATAGTAAATACCCGGAACAAACAATTTTGTTAGGCCCTACCATGTCTGTAGCAATCCACGCACAACTTAAGAAACTTCTGTTCAAAAACATGGATATTTTCGCATGGTCTCCAGGTGACATGACTGGAGTTCCAAGAGATGTGGCAGAACACTGGGTGAACACTTTTCCCCTCAGTTGAACCAGTGGTGCAAACAAAGCGCAGTCTAGGTAAAGAAAAGACTCGCGCATTGAACGAACAAGTATCTGAGCTACTCCAAGCTAGAATTTTAAAAGAAGTTCGATACCAAACATGGGTGGCTAACCCAGTACTGGTTCAAAAGTACAATGGCGGTTGGCGTATGTGTGTCGACTTCAAAGATCTTAACAAAGCTTGCTCGAAGGATTGTTATTCTCTTCCGGAGATTGTAAAAAAAGTAGACTCTCTGGCATCTTTCCGTTGGAAATACTTTCCGGATTGTTATAAGGGTTATCATCAGGTGCAGATGAAGAAGGAGGATGAAGATAAAACGGCTTTTCGCACGGAGAAAGGTATATTTTGCTACACGAAAATGCCTTTCGGTCTCTGCAATGCGGGAGCAATGTATCAAAGATTGATGGATACTGTTTTTGGCGAAGATATCAGCGTCACAGTCGAGGTGTACATCGATGATATGGTTATCATGAGCCCTGATGAAGAGTTAATGTTAAAAATATATAGAGCACCTTCATGTCTTTACGTAAGGTTAATTTAAATCTTAATCCTGGAAAATGTTTATTTTGGTATGGAAGAGGGGAAGTTCTTGGGATTCATCGTCACCAAGGATAGTTTTAAAGTAAATCCAGAAAAAGTGGAAGCTATACAGCGCATGCTTTTCACCAACAAACATCAAAGAAATGCAGCAATTAGCAGGTCGATTGGCTAAGCTTAATCGTTTCCTGGCTAATCATGCCGCAAAATCTTATCCCTTCATTAGCACTCTGTGCAATTTTGTTAAAAAGAGCCATTTTCAATGGACCGTAGAGGCTGAAAAAGCTTTCAAAGAAATGAAAGAACGTTTGATCCAGTTGCCAACTTTGACGGCTCCGCGCAAGGTAGAGCCGTTGATTTTATACCTCTCCGCGTCTGATATCACAGTTGGCGCAGTATTGTTAGTCGAACGAGACGGAGTCCAAAGTCCACTATGTCAGCAAGATGCTAACTGACCTAGAGACTCGGTAGTCGATAATGGAAAAGCTTGTTCTAGCACTAGTTCACGCGTCGCGCAGGCTGCGCAGATACTTTTCAGGGCATGCCATAACGGTCCTCACAAATTATCATCTGGGTCAGATATTGTCCAAGCCTGATGTTGCTGGTCGTCTAGCGAAATGGGCTATCGAGCTAGAAGGACATAATATCATGTATAAACCACGACCAGCCATAAAAGGTCAAGTCCTAGCCGATTTTATTACTGAAGTACAAGTGGGAAAGGTTCAAGAATGTGAAGCAATCCAAAATCCAGTCCCAGCAGTTAACGATAGCGTATGGGTTTTGCATACATACGGCGCATCTAATGATGATGGCGCAGGGGCTGGTCTCCGCTTAGTCAGTCCCGAGAATCATGAGTTCACTTATGCCATCAGATTGGACTTCAAAAGCACCAATAATGAAGCGGAGTATGAAGCCTTCCTTGCTGGACTTCGCCTAGCTGTCAAAATGGGTGCAAAAAATCTTGAAGCACATGTTGATTCTTTGCTAGTCGCTGGTCGGATTAATGACATATACGATGCAAAAGGCGAAACAATGGCCTTATACCTGGAGCAAGCAAAGTCTTTGATCGCCAAGTTCCAAACGTTAAAGATAACTCACATCAACCATAGTGAAAACAAGCATGCAGACTCGCTTAGCAAGTTAGCAGCCACCAGTTTCAAGCATCTTGCCAAAGAGGTGCGCATCGAGGTACACAAAAACCCATATGTACCATTACGTCATGTCAACGTAGTAGAAATCGGGAATCCATCATGGATGTCCCCGATCATCATGTTCTTGCAACACGGATCTCTTCCAGAAGGAAAAGTGAAATTACGTAAAATTCAAAACAAAGCGCTGATTACGAAATGGCAGACGAAATTCTATACCGAAAATCATACATGGGTCCTCTTTTGCGCTGTATAGACAAACAAGATGTTCAATACTTGGTTCGAGAAATTCATGAAGGGTTATGTGGTGTCCACGCTGGTCCGCGCATGATTGTCGCCAAAATCATGAGCGTAGGATATTATTGGCCAGGCATGCATTTGGATGCTATCGAAATCTTATGAAAATGCTCTGCCAGCCAACGACATGCTCCCAAGACCCTGCGCCCTAAAAATCCATTGGTCCCAGTAAGCACAGCTTGGCCCTTTCAGCAATGGATAATTGATTTGGTGGGTCCATTCCCTGATGTGCCTGGCGCAGTGAAATTCATTGTCGTGGCGGTGGATTACTTTACGAAATAGGTGGAAGCTAAGCCATTTGCTTCAACAACAGCAATGGTGACTCGTAAGTTTATATGGGAACACATCATTTGTCGATTCAGCCTCCCAATGCGCATAGTTACTGACAACGGTCCAAACCTTGCCTCGGAGGATTTGCAAAAATGGATGAAAGAGATGAATATTGAGCATGTATTCACTTCTGCTGCGCATCCTCAGGGCAACGGTCAAGTTGAAAGCATCGACAAACATATTGTTGAAGGTATCAAAGCACATCTAGGTGTAGCGCGTAGAGGCTGGGTGGATGAGCTTCCTAGTATTCTATGGGCTCATCGCACCATTCCGAAAACCAGCACAGGCGAAACACCCTCCAACCTCGTTTATGAAACTGAAGCGGTAATCCCTACAGAAATCGGTCTTCCATCCCCGCGCATGCTTGCACTGGAAAAGCAAAATAATGAAGAACAACACCAGTTGGATCTAGATTTGTTGGAAGAAAGGCACGGGAATGCCACTATTCAGGAAGCTAAGTACAAATCCAAGTTGGAGAAGTACTATAATGCTAGAGTTCGCGTATGTACTTTTCTCCTAGGGGATTTCGTCCTGCGCGACAATGAAGCGTCTAATGCTGAAAAACCAGGAAAGCTTGCGCCGAAATGGGAAGGACCGTATGTTATACACGGAGTCCTAGGGAAAGGTGCGTACACCCTTAAGCGTCTGGATGAGACCAGTGTTCCCAAAACCTGTAACACCCAACAGCTGCACCGATGTTATATGTAATCCTAGTTTTCTTCAAACGCACAGGCCTTGCGCTTTATCCATATTTGTGCAGAAGATTGCTATTTACAATAGGTCTATTAGTATGTAATCTTAGCGATTAGGTATCAAACGGCCGCGCGTCTTATCATTAATACAAGAGTCATTACTTACATTTTGCTTTCATATATTTTATTACAAATGCATGCAATTACTTTGGTAGACACAAAAAGATCATGGTTATTCTAAATCTCCTGGACATAATAGTAACAGATTACTACGAAAGGATCAATCCCTGGTCCATACATGAGTTTTATACCACATTTATCTGTCTCACCTAAACAAACAATTGTACTCATGCAAATATTGTAGTCAAAATATAATATCATTCCAAACAAAAAATTACCTGCGCTGCCATGCAAAGGTAATTACAAAAGATCCACATCCTGTTACTAAGAAACCCTAACTTTTCAAACAAGCTCATTCCTATTTAGGAGCTTTCGCCTCCGAGATTTCCTGATCCTCAGTAAAGATTTCTTTTAAGCGATCTACAAAGTCATCATGTTGTAGCGCTTCATCAAACAGGTCCATCACTGGCACCTGAAGGTGGTTATATTCTTTCTTCGCAGTGTTAAATGCAGCACTTGTATCAACTCATTGCGTTGCGGAACGACTGGTGTCTCATTTAACTTTAAGAGAATTGGCCACGTGAAGCGCACATTCGCCATACCCTTGTGCATAACCATCGTTGCGCGCCGCCACCATCAACTTTGCCACTGCCTCATCCAACTCTGTAGAGTTCAAAATGGAATTTGCAATCTGCACAAGTACATTACAAGAAAAGTTCATGCACGAAGATATTCAAATTATTATGAGTTTTTGGAAACTTACATTTACAACATGATACTGCTGCAACCAAGTTAAGTTATTCGTTAAAGGTTCTGCAACACTCTCAGCTATGACACGCACAACCTCTGCATCCTCCATTTTCTTCTCGCTCTCAGATAGGCATTGGGCTAGTTCAACCTTTTCAACATTTATGATTGCAAGTCTTTATCGTAGCATCTAGCTCCGCCTTCATTTGTTCCTGATCAAACAACATAGAAGTAAGATTAGCAATCTATTTATTTCTAAGAAGAAGGTTCATGCTCGTTTCTACCTCTTTCTGCTCACTACGCTCACAGTGAGAGCGAGCTTCATTGACAGCGGCTAGAGCGTCAGCCTTTTCCTTCTTTAACCTCTCAATCACGTTGCGGAAAGTAATTTTTTCATTATTATCCCTTACACACGCTTCTTTCCAGCTTTTGCGCTCTTCAACTAGCAGCGCAGCCTCTGCCACAGCTTTCTTTTTCAATCCCATGGCTGACCATTCCTCGGTCTTTTTCTCTTCTTCAAATTTGGCCTTGTCGGCCTAAGCTCTACAATCAAAGTCTTGACACGCGCTTTTTCTACTTCCACCTTTTGTTTTGAGACTTCAAACTCGTCCTATTCCTTCTGCATGCTGCGCCATCCGCGCACTATTCTATGGGTGGTAGAAGAAGCACTAGCCGTTTATTGAAGATATGCTCAATATGTTATTTCATGAGTGCGCTCTTCTTGAAGTTTGACCTCAGCTGGGGGGTATGCACCCTTAAATGTCACACCCTAACCGATGGCGGAAACATCAGGATGAGACGAAAACTAGATTGCAAGCAGCTTCATAACGCTATTTGTGTCAAGTGTTTAATAATTACATTTTACTTTGCATACATCAGATAATACGAATTTAAATCACGACACGTATAAGAGAATTCAAATTTCATTTCATTGATAACGGTTTAATACAAGGTTTTGAAACAAAATACAACATGATTAGAATAATATACAATACAATAGGTATCTAAAGTTTAAATGCGTTTCTAGGCAAATCCTACTAGACTCCTTGCATCATCAGAATTCCTGCAACATGTATTAAAAGCATGGATCAATACAAAACTATTGGCGAACATACAAGTTTGAAAATAAATAATAGCGTAAAGTTGTCACAAATTCATCATGGCAAACAACAGTCAAGTTTAAACAAGCATACTTAAACAACCTATGCACAACGAAGTCGCATGGACATACAAGTTGAAACATGCACATGTAACTAGCATAAGCATAACAGGTAGCAAAATTTGGTGATTTGATTTCGCTTAATACAAATCTTGTTGATTGATACATGTTGCAGCCCAAAATGCGTTAAAGTATAAAAAAGGGGTCGAGTATCCTCACCTTTTAGCGGAGCATCTTTTAGCATTCCGCAAAATGTTGAAGGGTTTGACACTGCAATGCCGAGGTCGTCATACATGAGTAACGAAGGTACAAAAGTGTTATTAAAATAAATATACGCTCGTTTTTATTTTATAACCCATTCGAATCTCGTTGCATTTTCATTAGCGCTTCCATAATAAAGCAGATATATGTAAATGTAAGTATATTTATATATATGTGCATTTCTAACGAAAATTGGGCAGAGTTTCCCCTGTTTTTGGACGATCCCGACAATCAAAGTTGTCGTTAAATGTTTTCAAAGTGCAAGTTCATTCACAACATATATTTATAACTTTCGCCAAGCACAAAAAAGTAAATTTTGCCGAATAGGAATCAACATTCGTATTTGTATAGAATTTAGGACATGATACGTCGATTTGGTATATTATTGTTATATTAAAAAAATATACAAGTCTCTAGAGTTATTAGTCATGTCGGTTTGGTTCGATTTCGCGTTTATAAAATCAAAATATAAGTAAATAGATATAAGTCGAGTTATGAAACATTACCAAAACATAACTCGAGACTGATGTTTGACCTGGCCGACCGAACCCGAAACTGACCGGTTGACCACAGTTGACCAGTGTTGACTCGGTTGACTGTTTGACTGCCTCTGACCATCTTGACTGTTGTTGACCAAGCCGAAACCGACGTGAACCAAGTCGTGTCTTGACCGGAAGATCCGTGCCAAGCAAAACCAAAACCGTTGAACTGAGCTGAGTCATCCAACATCTGACCCGGAACTTGAAAACAAATTTGACTCGAGACATAGCTCGAACCAACGCTGAACATATGAATCGAGATTTGAACTTGTACACGACCGTCAGCGAAACTCGAACCTGCTAAAGCTATACTCGAACCGATTGAACCCGAACAATACCTGAGTCACCGTCGCCGCCGCAGCCGACGACAGCGCCGCCGCCTCCTCCTCGTCTCCGGTCTCTCTCTCTCTCAGCTTCCCGCCTTCACTCCCTCTCTGTGTGTTCTGCGTCCCAAACGCCGCGCGCCGCTATCACCTCAGAGGTGGTCGGCCTTTCAGTTGGGTAGGGATGAGAGGGTATGAGTGGGAGTGGGTATCGAGGGTATGGGGTGCATGTGACGGCCGAGAGGAAGGAGGTTGCTGAGTGGATGAAGGATGGTGGTTTCCAGGTGGCCTTGTCGGGAAAACGAGGGTCGCCGGAGGGAAGCCGGAACTCCGCTCCGATGACCGGGAATCAGGAGGGAGGGAGGTGGGGAGTGAACGGCTAGGGTTTGTGGTGTTGTGTATGTGTTTGTAGTGTGTGTGTATATAGTGTAGGGTTTAGTGTGTTGGGTAGGGTTTGGTTGGTTGGGCTTAAAGCCCACAACTTGGTTTCGCGTTTTAGAGTGACCCGTTAGCATTTTTAGTAGCCGTTCACACCAAACTTCATAACGTGTCGTGTTTTATTGTTTTAGGATTATTATCATTATTATTTATTATTATTATTATTATTTATTATTAATTAATAAAAATCAATAATAATAATAATGATAATAAAAATAATAAATAAATAAATAAATAAATTTAGTGAAAGGATACGCACTTTCCTAGAAGTATGGGAGTGCGGAAATACGAGGCGTTACATTAAACCATTCCCGACATGCTTCCCAATCGGTAAAGGTATCTCCTTGCTTCAATTCCAGACCGGTATATGAATATCTGAAGCCGTCTTCGCAGAATATGACCGATAATAATAATCCCCCGAAGTCTCATCCGGGCGGATGAGAGATTCTTCATCAACATCACGCGTTTCAAAAATAGGATCTTCTGATATTCGCGGTGATGTAGAGGGAACAGTATCTTTAGACTGCTCACCAGCAGTAGCATCAGCTTCAAATTATGTCGACGATGGGGCAGTATCTTTAGACTGCTCGCCAGCAGTAGCATCAGATGAAAATTTTGTTGCTTCCTCAACAATCATCTCCTCTTCCGGGGCCACCTTCTATCGGGAGCTTTGGTTGGTAAACTCAACTTCATATTTCCCCGCCTCAGCTTCAACCTACGTGACATCACCCATGGTTTTCTCTGGAGTCACAGAAGCATGAGCCATGTGAACGGGTGATAACGTCTTGGATGGTTGAGAATAAGCCCCCGCTTTCTCTACAAAAATGGAATGGTCAGACGTGACTCGTTTAACAGAATAAGTAAAATATTGGCTTACCAGGTGAAAACTTCACAGCCAGGGCATCCAGGTTACCTCTTTTGCCAATCTTTTTTGGGCCATTTTCTTTGCAGGCTGCGCTTCGGCTTCCGTTCTCTCTGGTTTCCTCTTGGCTCTTTTCAAAGGTTCTAGACTTGATTCCACATCTATTGGTTCTAGGGATGAGCAAATCAGACCCGGTACCGGTACCGAATTTACCGAACCAGGTACTTTTTCGTTACCGATTCGGTACCTACTTTTGACATTTTCGGTACCGGTTCGGTACGGTACCGGTATTTGCCGGTTTTTACCCTCAAATACCGGTACCGGTACCGAACCTTACCGAACCGGGTATATTCGGTACCGGTACGCACTTTTGAGGAATTTCAGTACCGGTTCTTTCGGTACCGGACGGTACCAAGCTTATCCCTAATTGGTTCATCTGGTTGGAAATAGGGATGTCTGCACCATCTTTGGGCTCCGCTTTAGGTTTCTTTAAACCTACAGGCGCAGGTTCCTCCAAAGAATCAGACACAACCACATAATTGCACCAAGAGTCAGATACTAAGCGCGTACCTTTCTTTGCAATCTTGGGTTCATTTGCTCTCGGCGCATCCATTTTCTTTGTAGCAGTAGCAGGGCCCACGCGCCTTTTCTTCTTGGAATCAGTGCCTACGCCCAAATGTATCAAATCACCTATCGATGAAATAGTAAAGATTTATATTGCAATATTACCCATGCGCGACATAAGCAAAAAGTGATATTGTAATATTACTCAAAGGTAGAAGTTCACTTATCAGCGCCAGCAGCAGTCTGCGCTTGTAGATCTTCATCCTTAGGAAGTTCAAAATTCTCCACAATCTGCAGATACCACGACTTCTCATCTGCTCCTAATGGCACAGTGGTCATTTTCCCATTGGCCACCACATACAAAGCAACTCCTGTGAACAAGCATAATATGAGAAAACAATACATCTGCACAGATAATGTGTAGCAACAGAGATAAATTACTTTTTCCATCCTCTATGTACACCGGTTTATCTTGATGGTCCATCTTCCACAAAAGACTCACACCTGCAGCAACGAGCACCCGTTCTGGTAACCGCGTAGTGGGGATTTCCTTCAAGTCCTGATACCACACTTCATTTGATGGTAGACATAGTTTCCAGTGGTATCTCATCTGCCCCTCGAAAAGTCATCTTTAAGGGGATCACACCTGCCTTAATGTAAAAAAACTGTTGTTTCCAATCATGGAAGGATTTTGGAGGAGTGAGCAATAACTTCTTTGCCGGTAGACGTTGCTGGAAGGAGTAGAAGCCCAAAGAACAATGTAATTGGTAAAATACACGGAAACGATTTACCGTCGGAAATATGTTCATCGAACGACATAAGAACTCGAAACGACGTATCCGTACCATCCTCATCGGGTTTTAACTAAGAAATATGGAACCTGTAATAGTCCAGCAGATCTACAAAGAATTTGGTGACCGGTAGACGGAAGTTGCCTTGATCAAAATGTTCCCAGAACAGGGTTATATAACTAGCCGGCGCCTGAGCCGCCGTCTGACCTTCCTGAGGATACCGGGCATCTCAACTGGTCAGAAATTAAAAGCTTGTGACAAGATTATCAAAGGTTTGTCTCGACCATTTCAACGGCGGCAACGGTGTGTTTATATCTTCTAAGGTTCCCTCAACTTTCTCGCTTGTAGACATGATGAGGAAATATATCAGGGAGATGAACATGAATACTGGTAGAGATCGTAGAACGGAAAAACTTTAAGAGAGGAAATATAAAAGGTTAAATTTACAAAGTATTGCAGACGATTCATCAAAGGGTTTATATACCCACCGCAATTAATGGCATTGAGAGATGTGTAGCCGTTTCTCTTGGAACGCACGAAACCCTAGTCGCCAATTGGGCGAGTGGGCTACAGTAACGGCCACACACGCCAGCCGAAAACCAATTAATTCAATATATCAGACACCGTGGATAGCCTGTCACACAGTTATCAAACGTCATCTTAACACGTTTTTCTCTCACCAACCCCTGACACAACCTGTCACCGATCAGCTTTTTCAAAATTCAAAATTTCAAACCTTGTCAAAGAGCATCTTTCTTCATAAGGAAGTCTCTGGTCATTCAGCGTAACAAAATGACATATCATTTTTTTACAAAAGCGAACACTTGTTATTTATAGTGCAGTACTCCACCTACTTGCCATTCGCATAGGAGCAATACTAGACTGGGTGGACTTGAAGGGGTATGGTCCCAAAAACCCTGCGCCAGCGTAGAGGACCATACCACTATTACACTCCAATACCATCTTAAATAAATGTTGTGCTTCCCGCGCAGACAAAGAAGTCCTTAATAACATTGCGTCGGAACACTGAGGAGGATTTAACACCCTTGCACGGGCTCGCGCAAGGTTAAAGTTAAGCTTGATAACAATTAAAGTCCAGACATATCCGCGCATAGGGAACTTAAGGATCAGACAAAAAGGAACCTTTTCTGTTATAACAAACACGACACGTGGCAATTGATAAAAGGCCCATAAATGTAAACATTTTGAAGCATTAAATGATCATCGTGTAGGGCCTCATTCGGTTGCAACCGAATATGACGTGGAAACATCTTGATCACTCATCTAAGATCACGATGATGGTATAATCAACATGCAGATCTAGATTGAATCACTTTCCACGTGGCAGCTCCCCAATCGTTGATCAAAATTGCGATCTGTGTGCATGGATGGAGAAATAACTGTTAACGGCGGAAAAGATTCTGTTAACCCTCCGTTATAATTTTGGCTCTCAAAATAACCGGCTATAAATACGAAACTTAATGTACAAGTTATCTCATTCACTTTCACTTGCTTTCACTCCTCTACTACTTATCAATTTTCCGATCATTGTACTTATTCTCACGCCGGAAGGTGGTCATGGAAATAACCCCCTTTCTCCCCGTGCGCTTCTGTTTTGTATTGCTTTCCAGCGAACCTAATACGATAGGCGAGCAAACTTGAGATTAACCTTTTATGTAGAAACCATGCCCACAGATCTAGATCCAATCCCGATATAATCTAGATCTGGTGTTTCTTCAGGGTTGTGGTGAATTGTTTTGTAGAATGGATTGGTGGGATCATGTGAATGATGGTGATTAGGGTTAGGAGGGTAAAGATGGATGATGAATTCGGATGATCGTGATCGACCTGGATGGATTGGGGATGAGTTTGGTGGTGTTTCTTAGCTCCAAGATTGTGCTCTAGGTTCAAAATTGCCTAACCCCCTTTGAAAACCCCAAAAAGTGGGTTATAACTCGTTCAAAACACTCATAAACGAAATTCAGTGATATCACATCTGGAGGGCATCACCGACTGCCTAACATGGCCTCTAGATTTTCCGTATCTGCCGACGCCTTAATACGCGAGTTTCTGGCCAAAGCGAATAACCAAGGGGCGCCAACGATGGCCCATATGGGCGTCAGCGACGCTATGCCCAACTCTTGGTTTCCGTTTTCTTCATTTTGCGTTCCCAGTTGACCCGTTCTCCTTCCCGATGCTCCGTATAGCTCCCGAATAGCTCCTTAAACTCCGTTAGACCTGCAAAACACAACTCCAATCAAAAGTAGGCTATTCGAAACTAAAAGTTATGCAAAAACATAAACTTAAATATAAAAAACACCGATTTTCGACCACAAATCATATCCTTAAACGGATTTTTGACCAAAACAAAAGGCTTGCGACAAGCCTTTCTCCCAAAGTTCACCGGTCAAAACTATACAATTACATTCCACTTATTTACTAACTAAATAATCAAAGTTAAATACTAGAAACATATGCACCTGGTTTTGTTCATTCTTCATGCTATCAATGCAAATGGTCGTTGAAAACCAACATGGAAGTTCCTACAAGTCTTAAAACTCACATAGAAGCAAGCTTTTCACAATCAAAACCCGTTATTTGATGCATATTTTTACCATTTTTTTATGAAAAACTTTACCCAGTAGTTCGTTAGTCAACTTTGATTTGTGGAAAGAAAAATTTATAACAACAACAAACCTAACTCACTTTCGTAGGAATCATGACGGCATTTAGTATATGCACGCAAGCTATTTAAACCTCTTGATAGATAGGGAGGACGAGGTAGGATCTTGTGAGGGTTATCCAGGGAACACACCCACAAAGTTCATTTACCTAAAAACTCAAAGCAAATTAAACAAAAACACCCTAAGAGAAGTAAAAGAAAAATAAAAATAAAGGAACATGAAATTACAAAAGCAAAAACTAAAACACAACAACAGAAAATTCATACCTCACCGCCAATCGTTGATAGCGCTCATTTGGCTCTTGTGGTGGGTATAGGTGGTACAAAAATCCCGTAAGAGTAACCATGATCTCTTGGTAATTGTCAAGCGGGCCCTCCATGGGTTGTGGTGGGAGTTGAATCAAAATGAAACTTGAGGCCACGCGATGAGGCTAATGATCTGATACCTGAATCGATTGGCGTTGATCTCGGATGGTCTTATAACTAGTCCATGGGACGAACTGTTGGTAAGAGCGACCCGCAATAAAGTCTTGGTGCAACCGCTACTGATCATGAAGTATAAAGTCATTACTTATACTTATTTGTTGTGTGGTTGCATGTGCGCTCTACCGCATGCCATCCAAGGCATACCTTGCTTTCCGATGTGCATCTTGCTCACCTCATCATACTCTCTCATGCTCAACTTCTCCGCTTTCTGAATTCCGGCCTCACTAAGTACTTTTGACGTATTGTCATAAATATACCGATCACCCACATACAAAGACTCCCAACCAGCCAGACACCTTTGGAGCACAAACATGGCAACCTCATTAGATATTTCTCTTCCTCATGACGCACGTCTTTGCCCCCTCCCCCGCCCCGCGCATTTGAGGCCTCTCACCTTCCATCTGTACCTCCTCCTTATCTTCTGGAGGAGCATTCTCATCTCTCACTCTGAAGAATTTTCCCGTTTCAGTGTCCCGCACAATATGTAGGTTCCCCATTTGCTAATAGAAAATTTTCAAACCCTTCATATTCTTTAAATAAAACTTTTCCACTGGCTTATTGATCCAAAGGGAATCCGGGGGCAAACATTTCTATTGAACGATCATCTCACTAATCAACCGAACATATGGGATCATCTTTCTTTTGTAACTCTCCCGGGAGTCCCAAATGTTCATCATCACTATGTGCCAGAATGAGAACTTGGGACTTCCAAACAATAGGGCACGAATCACCCCTACACTATGGACCTTCCCACGGTCCCCCAATCATACCATCACATTCTCTAATGAAATGTTTTGGAGAATTTTTCCCTCCAAAGACAGTTCGATCTGATAAAGCTCATCTCCTACTCGATCAATAATGATTAAATCTAGCAAATTCACCAGGTCCGACCTTAAAACATATATCTCTAAAATTTATCCATATCTGGATAATGATATGCTTTATCCTCCAAAGAGTCAAATGCTACAATTAGGTTCAACGTGTCAAATGACATGGTCATCCTTCCTCCACCGGTTTCACCAACTAACTTCCACAAGGTCGGATGACTACTCTTTACCTCAAATTTCAATGTTCTCAACCACTATGTCACTACCTTCCAATATATTTTTGGACACAACTCAAGCTCCAATCTAAGGCTTTTAACCATCTGAGTCTCCCAAATTTCTAAGTGATTTGGAGCTTCTGGAATGCCTCCGTATTCACTAAGTGTAACAACTCCTAAAAAAATCCCTAGAAAGAACCGTGATCGAAACCCCGGACATGCACTATGAGACCCAACGCGAAAAAAGGGCATCTCAGGCACCACGCGGGAGAATCCCCTAATTCTCCAGCGACGTGCGGGAGAGTGCCAGGCCACGTGGCACCGTTTCGCGACAAGTGACAAGCCTCTACCCATGACCAGGCTGACCTAGCCCTAGAGGGTAGCTGTCGCACCACGCGGGAGAATCCCTTGATTCTCTAGCAGCGCGCGGGAAAAACCCAGATGGGCTATATAAGGGCAGCCGTCAGAGAAGTTCAATTTTACTTTTTTGATTTAAAATCGATTCTCTTTCTCTCTCAAACTGCTGTCCAAATACCAAAACCCCTAAACCCCCAAAACTTTGCCCCTTAATCAGCGTGCTAACCCTAATCATTTGTACGATATTTTGTCTGATCGATCTGAAACCAAATCAATGGATGTTTAAGTGCTTCCTGAATGAGGCTATACTTTGTCATCTATGTTAAGCTTTTGATCTCGTGATTATCTTTAAAGTTTGAATTGGGTTAATACACTAATACGTATTGCTGAGAACCCTAAATCTGCAAAGTGAGTCATTCTTTTTTCCTCAAATGATTTGCAAACCTTAAATGTTTTTCAAGTTGTATTTGCAGTGATTAAGTTTTTGTATTATGAAATTACTGCCCGTATGTGGAGTTTTGTATGCACTACTAGATAAGCTTCTCTAGTTGGGAGAATGACCAATAGTGATATGACCACAGTCACAGGAATTGACGAGTGACAAATACTTTTGGATAATAGTAAGATATAAACAAATGTAAAAACCCTTATTGCTATAGTTATAACCGTTAGGGGTTAACTTTTAATACTCTGGATCACATATCCTTATAATGGCCTGGATCACTGATCGTTAACAGATGGTGTAGGAAGTCTGAGGATCATGGATCCTTATTAATGTTTACATTAACTAACAATTGTATCCTTTGTTTAAAACTTATATTCGCAGGTACACAACGAATTAGACGTGGTCAATGCTAGTATTTCGGGGAATATACCCTCTTTTCGCATGAGTTTGGGAGCATGCAGCCGTTATGGAGAACATGGGTTACTTGCATGATTTTCTCATTGTTTGTTATGTATTAGTTTCTATTTTTATAAGGGATGATAAGCTCAATTAGAACACACAACTCGCACATAGCTACACTTGAATACTCTCTAAAACACATTAGAGAATACTTGTATTGAGCTTCATCATCATCCAAAGTTGTAACCTTTTTGTGTAATATAATCGGTAATTTCCATCACCCGAGGTTTTTTATGCCGGAGATCTTATAAAGATCAAGGGCTTTTTCCTCGTATAAATCATCATGTTCGTTTCCATTTACAATTCGCTTTTGATCATTCACTTGTTCATCATACAAGCACACTACCTCACAAAATCAGATTTGGTATCCTTAGCTTGATTTTTGACCAAAACAATTTGGCGCCCACCGTGGGGGTAAGTGGTGCGTCAATTCCAAAACTTTTCATTCATTTTCATCAACTTCATGGCCTCTTAGGAGAAAGCTACTTCAAGTGCCATGCCGACGGTTACCTCATCTCAACCACTATGCCTTTGCCTCCCATTCCCCCATGCATACCAGATGAATGCTGAAAATACTCAGAAGAAGACATCATCCGTCTTCACAGGAACAAAAAACTCTGATGTTTCTTCCTCTACAACTACTAACAATGATATTTCTGTTTTGATGTTGCAGATGAAAGACTACATGGAGTAGCAAGACAAAACCAACCAGAGGATCCTTCATGAAATTGATGAGATCAAGAAACAAAAGAGACCGGCAGAAGATCACTCTCCACTGATGCCTAGGTCATTGGATTTTGCTACTCCATTATCAACAGTCTAGCATTCTAGGAGATCCGATGTCCAATTAGAAGTATCCTCTAGCCTTTGACAAGGATCACTAGAGACCATTGAGCCTCTAGGATTCTTCTACCAACCTGGAGGATCACATGAAATGTACCAGCCTCAATGATCCTCAGCTCGGGTTCAAGGATCCACGGATTATCCGTCAAGACCGTCAGCACCAACATATCCGGGATCCAACATTTTTTTAGAATCAAGAATCCTCAGGGAGACAATTATGGAGAAAATCTGAAATTCACCAAGGGGATTTCATCCCTATGCAAACCATTGCTTCTTCTATCCCTACTATTACACAAGACATATCTTATCGTAGATACACTTCTAGGATACCAACTTCAAACCAATCAGGAGGTAATAACTTTAATACATATTTTGATACTAACCATGCTTACATGCAGGATGCAGGGATCAACCAGGCCATGGCCAGGTAGTTGCAGAAACTTAAGGACATGATATCCAGTATCCCAGGAGTGGTCAAACCCATTCCTGAGATTCCAGATGGGAGTCATAGAATATCTAGCTTTGCACCTCCCATATGCAATGCTGAGATACCAAAGCGTTTTCAAACCCCAACATGAAGTTGTACGACGGTACCACTGATCCAGAAGAGCATGTGGCTCAGTACAGAGAAAGGATGGAGATCAACCGCATCCCTAAAAGATTGAAGTAAACGTGTTTATGCAAGGGCTTTGGATCCACACTTACTGGATCAACACTAAAATGTCTGCTAAGTCTTCCTCCCTACTCTATAACTTCATTTTCACACTTAGTTAACTTATTCAATAATCAGTTTTCTTCTAGTAGAACCTTTGAAAGGTTAACTAGTGATTTATATAGGATCACCCAAGCCCATGATGAATCACTTAGAGATTATGTTACTAAATTCGGTAGAGAATCCTTAGAATCCCAAACATAGAAATTGCCACCGCTGTGGAAGCATTCAAGATGGGATTACAAAAAGATTCCCCTTTCCATGATGATCTTGTTATGACACCTTGAAGGAACTTAGATGAAGTAAGGAACATGGCCCTAAGGTTCATCCGAATAGAGGATGACAAAAGGATCTAAGACAGGTTATATGGATCATCTAAACAGGAGAAACAAGGATCCTTCTACAAGAACAATCGATCCAAGCAATACTCCAAGCATGACAATCAAAACGTTCATTTAGTTGAACAACAACTAAGATGAGGAAGAATATCCTCATATATCTGCATATTGTTTTTCTGTTGATAATAGTGAGTTAATGCTTGCTTTGCAGAATCTGGGTGGGTGAGAAAGCTAGATGGCCCAAGAAGAATGAAAAGTCTACATCCTACAAGGATAAATCAAAGTGGTGTGCATAGCACAAAGAGTTTGGCCACCTTAACGATGAATACATTGCACTCACAAAGGAGATAGGTTACCTCCTTAGAAAGGTCACGTGAAAGAGCTGCTCGAAAGGAAGAAATCAAGGATCCAAGGTGCTGAAAAAGTGCCAGAAAGAGCTCCTACACCACCTGCATACACTCAAATCATTAACTTCATCTTCGGGGCTCCGATATACGTGGAACCTTGTTCTCTGCAGCAAAGCGACATGCTAAGGAGACCAAGCTGCAAAATGGAGACAAGCCTATCTGAACCTCCATCTGACTCAACAGAAGATCATATCCTTTGATGAGGATGACTGTGTTGATATCCAGGATCCTCATCATGATGGTTTAGTCATTACTTTATTTATATCTAACCACTTTTTTTGCAGGATCCTTATCGATGGAGGGAGCTCCGTGAACATCATTCAACTAGATGTCCTCAAAAGGATGAATGTCCCGGAATCAGATATAGTTCCGAGATCATCAGTCCTTATAGGATTCAACGGCGAGACAAAGAACACGTTGGGGGACATCAAAGTCCCAATTTACATTGAGGGGGTGAACTCTGTACAAACATTCTGTGTCATTGACTGTTTGTCTTGTTGCAATGTGATCCTTGGTAGTCCCTGGATACATGATATGAAAGTTGTTCCTTCGACATATCATCAATGTGTGAAGCTACCGACCCCATGAGGAGTGGTGAAAATAGAAAGTGATCAACAAGAGGCAAAGAATTGTCACGCTTCTTCAATGAAGCCAACTTCGAGACCAAGGGTAGCATAACAATTAAAGTATCCTCCAAGGGATGTCATGAAGGCAAAGGAGCAAGACATCAAGGATATAGTACTGGATCCTGAGGATCTTGAATCCAAAGTTCTTATAGGATCCGGGATCCTAGACAGTATAGAGCAGGATCTGTATCCTTCTTGAAGAGAAGAAAGTCTACCTTCGCTTGGAAGCATGAAGATATGACAAGTATCTCCAAAGACATTATTACTCATAAATTGGGTATTGATAAATCTTTCAGGCCAATCCACCAAAAGAGAAGAAAATTTGCACCTGAAAGGAATGTCATTATCCAAGAAGAAGTGGACAAACTCTTGAAGGCAGGTATGATTAGGGAAGTCAAGTATCCAAAATGGTTAGCCAATGTGGTGGTTGTCCAAAAGAAAAACGGAAAGTGGAGGGTATGTGTTGACTTTACTGATTTAAATAAAGCATGTCCTAAGGATCTTTTCCCACTTCCACACATTGACTCCGACTCCATGGTGGATGCTACAGCGGGCCATGAATTGCTTACTTTTATGGATGATTCATCTGGATTTCAACAAATTCAGATGGAACCATCTGATTAAGAGGATACAACATTCATGACTCCCACTAGCATATGTTGTTATATTGCTATGTCTTTTGGGTTGAGAAATGTAGGTGCTACTTACCAAAGACTGGTGACTACGATGTTCAAAGAACAAATTGGAGACACTATGGAGGTCTACATTGATGACATGGTGGTCAAGTACAAGAAATCAGAAGATCACCTTAAGGATCTTGAAGTAGCATTTAACATCCTTGACCAATACAACATGATGCTAAATCCTTCAAAGTGTCATTTTGGTGTCAGAGCTGGAAAATTCCTAGGATACATGGTGACCAAAAAGGGGATTGAAGCTAGTCCCGAATAGATCAAAGCAATTGTGAACATAAAGTCTCCAACTAACACAAAGGATGTACAGAGACTCATAGGAAGGATTGCAGCCTTAAAAGGTTCATCTCAAAATCTTCAAAGAAGTGCAAGGATTTTATGGCATACTGAGGAAGAATAAGAAACTTGAGTGGACTGAGAAGCATGAAGCAGCACTCAAAGCTCTCAAGGATTATCTATCTTCAGCACCAGCCCTGGTGAAACCAGAAGATGGTGAGCCATTATCCTTGTACTTAGCTATTTTAGGTAAAGCAGTAAGTGGAGTGTTAGTTAAGGATCATGAAGGCCAACAACATCCAGTATACTATGTAAGTAAAAGCCTTCTTGATGCTGAAGCCAGGTATTCTCATTTAGAGAAATTAATTCTTGCTTTAATTATGGCTTCCACTAAACTTGGACATTATTTTGAAACTCACACTATTATTGTGAAAACTAACTTTTCCATTAAGAATGTTCTCAGGAAACCTGAAATGTCAAGTAGAATGGCAAAATGGGCAGTTAAGCTTAGTGCATATGACATAAAATATGAACCAAGGACTGCCATCAAGTCTCAAGCTTTGGCTAACTTTGTGGCTGATTTCAATAGTGATCTACAAAGGGAAGCTGAATTAGAGGTTCAACAACTTGAGGAGATCAAGGATCCTTGGACACTCTTCATAGATGAATCCTTAAATGTCAAAGGAACTGGACTAGGCATACTACTAAAATCGCTACAGGGGGACATAATACCCCAATCCATTGCATGTGAATTCCAAACTACTAACAATGAAGCAGAATATGAGGCCTTAATAACAGGTTTGCAATTAGCTAGGCAAGTGAGGATCAAGTATCTTCAAGTGTATATAGATTCATTGCTGATCACTAACCATTTTAATGGCTCATATATTGTCAAAGGAGAAAAACTAATCAAATATTAGAAATAGTCAGGAAACTAGCAGATTCTTTTGATTTTTTCAGCTTGTCACAGGTGCCTAGAGAGGAGAATGTAGAGGCAGATGCCTTAGCAAACCTAGGATCATCCTTAAAAGTACCAGAGGACGTGAGGATACCTATCATCCATATTCTTTCTCCCGCAGTTGAGGAATATGAAACAATGAAGATGGTGAGGGACACTTCAGTTGTACCTAGTGATGATGTGAAGTCAAATTCAGGATCATGGATCCTTCCAATTTTGAAGTATATTCAAAATGGGGAAATTCCCACATGGGAGAATCCCAGAGCCTTCACGATTAAGGTATCTCAAATCACTATATTAAATAACATGTTGTATAAGAGATTTCTTGCAGGTCCCTATTTGCGATGTATTGAGGATCCTGAAATTCGAGAAGTCTTGAAAGATTTTCATGAAGGAGACTGTGGAAATCACACTAGGGGCAAAGCGTTATTCTCAAGGATCCTCAGAACAGGTTACTATTGGTCCATGATGAAGAAGGATGCTATATAGTATGCAAGGAGATGTGATGCTTGCTAAAGACATAGAAACATTCTACATTAGCCAGCAGAGCCTTTATATCTAACAATGTCATCTTGGCCATTCATGAAATGGGGGATGGATATAGTAGACAAACTCCCAAAAGCAGCTGGAGGAAAAGTATTTATGCTAGCCATGACAGACTACTTCTCCAAATGGATAGAAGCATAAGCTTTTGTTCAAGTCAGGGAAAAAGAAGTCATATCCTTCATTAAAAGAAACATTATTACTAGATTTGGAATTCCTTCTGAAATTATTTGTGATAATGGATCCCAATTTATTGGGAGTAGAACTACTAAATTTTGTGACAGCTTGGGGATTAAGATGATAACATCAACACCAGTCCACCCATAAGCTAATGGTCAAGTAGAATCAAGCAACAAGATCATCATCAACAACTTGAAGAAGAAACAAGGATCCAAGAAAGGAAAGTGGGTTGAAGAGCTAGCATATGTCATGTGGGCAGATATGACAACTCCAAAGAACGCCACAGGCCAAACTCCATTCTCCCTAGTCTTTGGAACTGAGGCAGTGATCCGTACAGAGACGGTGGTTCCTACAGCCAGAACGAGCATCCGTGATCCTGAATCAAATGCTGAAAACCTACCCAAGACCTGGATACTGTGGATGAGCTTATAGACTTAGCAAGAATAAGGATGGCCAGTTATCAACAAAGAATGGTTGGGGCCTACAACAAGAACGTTAGGATCAGAAGATTTCAAGTTGGTGATTTGGTGCTAAGGAAAGCGATTCAGAACACTATGTTAGGATACTTTAAATGTAAGTATTGAAGAAAAATATGATCATAACAGATCATGCATGAAGAATGAAGAAATCAGCAATGGAAGGAAGAAAAGAACAGAGAAGAAACATTCTTCAAATAATCAGAAACACATCAAAATTATCAGAAGACAATCAGAATATCATTTCTGGTAAACCTGATATTGTTTCTAATAGAAATCAACAGTTTCTGGTAAAAAGAACAAATATCAGAATTTCTATATCCAAGATACCAGAAATTCTGGTCAGTTGACAAGTTTCAATTTCTGATCCTGTCAACTTGCTCATCTACTTGTCTCTGCCATTTCCGAACGTAACAAGTTGGCCCATGCAAATTCATTGAACATTCCCAAGGGAAGCTTTTCTTAGCAGGTGCAAGTAGAAGAATAAACTAATTGTTTATTCATTCAGGCTTTCTATAAATAGGAGAGCCAATCACAGGAAAGATGAAGAGAGTACAAACTTAGCATTAAATACACTACACAACTCTCTTACACCCTTTCACCACAGTATTCTCTCATGTATTTGTTTTTTTCAACAGCCAATAATCTCTTTGTAAACCTATTTGTTTTTCAAAGTGATATAAACGAGAAAAATTCTGAATGTTGTGTATTTGAAAGTTTGATTTCTAGTTCCACACAATATTTTTAATCTTTGTTGAAATCACTTGCCATAACCAAAGATAAGGAATCTCATTGTTAATCTGGGACCAACAATTGGTATCAGAGCAGATTGAATAAAATATTTTCAAAAGATCAATTGCTCACTTTCATTTTCTAAAGTTATGGCAAACTTGCAAACATGGAATAATGCTTTCAATATTGGGTTAATGTCAAAACCACCAACTTTGGTAAGGGAAAAATACCCCAAATGGAAGATCAGGATGATCAATTTCCTAAATGGACATGATCGAGCTCTGTTCCAATCCATTGTGAGAGGTCCCCATGTACCCAAACTTGAAATACCAGAAAATCCAGCAACTGAAGACACACCAGCAGTGCCAG
The DNA here is from genome assembly GCA_947069175.1 of Scalesia atractyloides. Taxonomy (NCBI): domain Eukaryota; kingdom Viridiplantae; phylum Streptophyta; class Magnoliopsida; order Asterales; family Asteraceae; genus Scalesia; species Scalesia atractyloides. Next base: position 70,714,623 of record CAMTDV010000005.1, on the reverse strand, counting down.
CATCTTATGTCCCAAAGTCTGAAAAACAGTGGGATGGACAAGATAAAGCACTGGTGGATGCTGATGAAAGGGCCAAATCACTCTTGATTATGGCACTTCCAAATGACATATTTTCTCAAGTTGATGCTTGTGCGTCAGCTAAGGAAATATGGGATCAGTTGGAAAATTTATGTGAAGGAGGAGAAAGAATGAAAAGAAACAAAAGAACCAACTGTGTTTTCTCATATGAACAGTTTAAAAGTCTGCCAAATGAAAGCTTATATGAAACTTATATGCGTTTTGCAAAAATCTTAAATGAATTAAAGAAATTTGGTATAGAAAAATCAAATGATGAGAGAAATGTCAAATTTCTGGACTCTCTACCAAGAGAATGGAGAAGTCTAACCATGACTCTTGCCTCCAAACTTGAGCTAGGAAATATGAATCTTCATGATTTGTATAACATCTTAGTACCCAGAGAGGAAGAAACCTATGAAAATACAAATCAAAGGGGAGGACCAATAGCACTTATTTCCAACTCTCCAAAATTCCCAAACACTGATCCACAAACCTCATATATTCAATGCACAGAAAATGCTGATTCAACATCAGCCTTCACAGCTTTTGCCAAAGCAATAGCATTGCTCACTAAAACTTTTGAGCAGAGGATGAGAGGTGGAAGCAATAAATACCAGAAGAGTGATAAAACCAAGATGGAGATGAGAAGTAAAGACAAAGGAAAAGCAGAGGTTTTTTCCTACAAATGCAAGCAAAAAGGTCATTATGCCTCAGATTGCAAAAACAAAAGGCTTAAAGATGTTGCTTACTATGAAAAGAAGTTAGAGGAAGCTAAGAAACAACAGCAGGCTGTAGGATTGATAGCTGGAACAGATGCATGGCTGACAGAAGACTCATTAGATGATGAAGAGGAAGAAATGGCAAATTTGGGACCAACAATTAGTATCAGAGCAGATTGAATAAAATATTTTCAAAAGATCAATTGCTCACTTTCATTTTCTAAAGTTATGGCAAACTTGCAAACATGGAATAATGCTTTCAATATTGGGTCAATGTCAAAACCACCAACTTTGGTAAGGGAAAAATACCCCAAATGGAAGATCAGGATGATCAATTTCCTAAATGGACATGATCGAGCTCTGTTCCAATCCATTGTGGGAGGTCCCCATGTACCCAAACTTGAAATACCAGAAAATCCAGCAACTGAAGACACACCAGCAGTGCCTGCATCTTATGTCCCAAAGTCTGAAAAACAGTGGGATGGACAAGATAAAGCACTGGTGGATGCTGATGAAAGGGCCAAATCACTCTTGATTATGGCACTTCCAAATGACATATTTTCTCAAGTTGATGCTTGTACGTCCGCTAAGGAAATATGGGATCAGTTGGAAAATTTATGTGAAGGAGGAGAAAGAATGAAAAGAAACAAAAGAACCAACTGTGTTTTCTCATATGAACGGTTTAAAAGTCTGCCAAATGAAAGCTTATATGAAACTTATATGCGTTTTGCAAAAATCTTAAATGAATTAAAGAAATTTGGTATAGAAAAATCAAATGATGAGAGAAATGTCAAATTTCTGGACTCTCTACCAAGAGAATGGAGAAGTCTAACCATGACTCTTGCCTCCAAACTTGAGCTAGGAAATATGAATCTTCATGATTTGTATAAATCTTAGTACCCAGAGAGGAAGAAACCTATGAAAATACAAATCAAAGGGGAGGACCAATAGCACTTATTTCCAACTCTCCAAAATTCCCAAACACTGATCCACAACCTCATATATTCAATGCACAGAAAATGCTGATTCAACATCAGCCTTCACAGCTTTTGCCAAAGCAATAGCATTGCTCACTAAAACTTTTGAGCAGAGGATGAGAGGTGGAAGCAATAAATACCAGAAGAGTGATGAAACCAAGATGGAGATGAGAAGTAAAGACAAAGGAAAAGCAGAGGTTTTTTGCTACAAATGCAAGCAAAAAGGTCATTATGCCTCAGAATGCAAAAACAAAAGGCTTAAAGATGTTGCTTACTATGAAAAGAAGTTAGAGGAAGCTAAGAAACAACAGCAGGCTGTAGGATTGATAGCTGGAACAGATGCATGGCTGACAGAAGACTCATCAGATGATGAAGAGGAAGAAATGGCAAATTTCTGTCTTATGGCAAAATCGTCTAACAATGAAACAGATGCTGCTAAAAATCCTGTAAGTAACAACTCCGATCTTGAACTAGAATTGAAACATCTGATTCAAAACTTTGCTAATCTCCAAGAAAAACAAAATTTGGATCAAAAGATTTCTGAATATTTACAACAAAAATTAAGAGGTTCAACACTTGAAAATCAACTTTTGATAAAAGAAAGTTTAATTAAACAAGCAAAATTTGATTTTTATGAAAAGGAAAGAAAAGAACTTTATAAAAGGTTTCATGAAAAGAAAATAAATGTGAAAGGATTTCAAGAAGCAAAAAATTTCATAGACTACATTGAGTCCACAAAAAGAAACAAATGAGAAGGACTAGGATATAACAGAACAAACTCAAACAATCCAACTGTTTTTTGTAAAACCAATAGAAGAAAATTTTAGTGAGACAGAAAGTGAATCCAACAAATCAGAAATCTCAAGTGATGGTTCATATAGTACAAAACAAAATTCCTTTGAAACAAATAACAAATCTTCATCAAACACCTTTGAGCTAAACAACACCTGCATGTGCAAAGATATAATCAATATTGTCAAAAAACATATGCAGCTGAAAAATGAAAGCACAACTGAAAGCTCAAAATTTTACAAAGTTTCTGATGAGAAAACTGAACCAGAAAGATTAAAGCTAAACATAATTCCATCAGAAAATGTACCCAAGCAAGTCTGGGTACCAAAATCCTTCTAACCTTACCACTCCAGGACCATCATGTGCAGCAGATCTGGTACTGCGATTCTGGAAGCTCCAAGCACATGACTGGAAACAGGAGCTTGCTTAGTAACTATGTTTCTAAGCCTGGTAAATTAGTTAATTTTGGTAATGGAGAAAAAGGAAGAACTTTGGGCTATGGATGCATCAAACATGGTACATTGACCATAGAAAAGGTAGCCTATGTGGAAGGACTGAAATACAACTTACTAAGTTGCGGAAAGTTTCATGACAAGGGATTTCAGGTAACATTGTTACCAGAAAAAAGCTTACTAATTGGTTTATATGACAACAAAATTTATTTGACAGGAAAAAGAATAAGAAAATCCATTTACTACTTTAATTTTAATGAAGAAATTGAGCATCCTCAAATATGCTTATTTTCAAAAGAAAGCAGTAGTAGTAGTTGGATATGGCACAAAAGATTAGCTCACATAAACTTTAAAAATCTAAACAAATTAGCAAGCAAAAATCTGGTAAAATGGTTACCTTACATATCCTCCAAAAAGGATAAATTATGTGAAGCTTGTGAAATGGGTAAATCAAAAAGAAGCTCACATAAAATTGTGTCTGAATCTTCAATAAAACAAAACTTATAACTCTTACATATGGATCTGTGTGGACCCATAAGTACAGCAAGTTTTTCAGGAAAGAAGTATATTCTGGTAATAGTAGATGACTACTCAAGATACACTTGGGTTGAATTCTTGACTAAGAAAAGTGAAACACCAGAATTACTTATAAATTTCATCAGAAAAATTGAAAACTTGCTGAACCTACCAGTAAGAAGTGTCAGAAGTGACAATGGAACAGAATTAAAAAATTCAAAACTTGAGACATTTCTCATTTCAAAAGGAATATCTCATGACTTTTCTGCTCCAAGGTCACCACAATAAATGAAGTTGTAGAAAGAAGAAATAGGACTTTGGTTGAAGCAGCAAGAACAATGCTTGCTTATGCCAAATTGCATATTTACTTTTGGGCTGAAGCAATTGGCAATGCATTATTTACACAAAACAGAACAATCATCAACAAAAAGACATCCGAAAACACCCTATCAAATTATAAATGGTAGAATTCCAAGTGTAAATTTTTTACACACATTTGGGTGCAGATGCTTTGTGTTTAATGATTTAGAAAGTCTTGAAAAGTTTGATAGAAAAGCAGAAAAATGAATTTTTCTTGGATATTCATTAACATCAAAAGCATATAGAGTATTCATAATTAGCACAAGAACAATAAGAGAAAGTCTATATGTATCATTTGATGACACATCAGAATGTGAAGTGTTTTATGAAAAACACAAGGAAGCACACAGTGAAAAATCATCAGAAAACTTAAATCAAATGTTAAGTAAATTAACGGAGGAATTTTTAGAATGTTATGAAAACCAAGAAAATGCATGCTCAAATTTTAAAATCAACCCTGTGCCTGAAACAAGTTCACCAGAAAACAATACAATGAACTAGAATTCTGATGAAATACCAGAAAACAATTCAGAAAATCAGAACTCTGATTTCATGCAACAATCAGAAAATCAGGGGGAAACCTCAGAACCATCAGAAAACTTAAACAGGTCTTATAATGGATCAAGGGTCATTCTCAATCAGACATCATTGGAGATCCAAAAGAAGGAGAAAAACGAGATCAGCTACTACACATGAATGTCTATATGCTGGTTTTCTAAGCATAATAGAGCCAAAAACTGTCAAAGAAGCTCTAAATTGTGACATCCCGGTTTTTCGGATAACTTAAACGCAATACTTGTCGAATAAATTGTATGCTACGTATTAAACGTGTACGAGTTAGTGAATACGTGTTGTGCAATTATGTGATTGTTTTAGTTATAAAATAATTATGGTAAATATGTACACGAACCGAACTGAACCGCGACACGAACCAACGTCGATTCCTTGTGACTCTAGGAGTTAACCAAGTTTTAAACCTTAAACTCCAACTACTCGGCCGCAAGATCAAACCCAAACCGAACCAACCCAAGTCCTTGGCCACGAGAACTAGCCCAAACCGCAAACCCATTCCCTATTTTTGATCCTTTTTGCGCTATATATACAAACACATGCATGGGTCTTCTTCACAAAAACAAAAACACAAAACCCTAGTTGATAAAGACAGCCGACGGCAGCAAATCCTTCCATCCCCTCGACCGCAAACAGCCCCTTTGAACTCTCTTTTGATCGCGAGTAGCCTTCCCTTCCAGCCCCTCGACCGCAGGCAGCTTGTTACAATTTCTTTCATCCTCTCGGTCGCAAGCATCTTTGATCACCGGTTCCTTATCTTACTCACGGTTCGTTTACCTTATCATTAAAAGATTAGAATTTATCATATGTTACAAGATCATATTCGGATACATGTGTTTTGATTTTGTTGTTCTCGGATTGTATGATTGAATGAGGTGATTGTGTGGTTTCGGATTGTTAATGCTAGATTGAAAGTTGGATGTTTGTTCGAAAATCTGAAATCATAGGCTGTGTTGGTTTATAAAAACTAGAGATGTTGATTAGGGTTTGCATGGATATGTTATATGTATTGATCTATGATTAGAAAAACTGGTTCTTGATCGCCTAGGTTAATTATATGGACGGTTTATGCGATAGAATGCTGAAACAGTTTGCTGAGTAATAGTTACAGCCGACTTCATCTGGCAGTAACTTGGTCATTAGTTGTCGAAAAACGGACTTTCTGATGTCTAGAACGTAGAGATTTGAATAATGAATCTAATGGCGCTGGATTCATAATTTTCTGAAGTCATTTGATATTTTTAAGTGGCCAAATAAGTTCAGTAACTAAAGCTGCGAAAATCCTGAAATTTTGTTAGTTGTTTATCGAGTTGGATTTTATAATCAGTAGGGAGTTGAGTCATGAATTTTGTACAGCAACTAGGTATGGAAATTTCCGGGCAACTCCAACTGGAATTTTGTTAATTGGACGATCAGTGATTTTTAAATAAATTCTTCCGTGGACTGCAGTCAGAAAGCGATGAATCTGACTGCAGCCTAGTATATTAATATTTGTGGTTAATTGGTAAAGATTTAGGACTTGGAAAATTTATATAAATTTCTACATTATAAATGTCACCTGCTGTAAAATAATTGGAATTTTTGGAACGTTGGAACTATTTTATAAAAATCCTAGAAAACAGCTGAATTATGAGTATTAAGCTGAAATTTGATAACTTGTGATTGTGTGCACCAAAGGTGTTGCATGGATTGGATTATGTTCATGATAAATTGTTTTGGTTACTATGATCACATGAGGATACTTGCATGCATGTTTGAGTGTTAGGTATGTTGTTTGTGTGTATCATTTTGTGCGTAAATTAAGTGTAGAATCTGTATTGGTGTGTTCACACACTGACTTGAAATCAATTGGTTTGTTAGGACGCAATTAGCGGTCCCACCCCTTACAACTTCTTTGCTACACTAACCGAGCAACTAAAGGTGAGTTCACGGCCCCTAACTTTATCCGGTTTTTAAACAACAGGGGGAGAAACATGTATACACTCTTCAAACTCAATCTCTTTACGTTAAACGAAATTAACGCCACATAACTATTCGGTAACTAAGTTGATGTTAATGTAATGTTATGGTCACTAAGCAGCTATATCACTTAAGTCCTCGTCAATCTCTCGGATCGTTAGTATTTGGTTTTAATAGCGGGGGAGTTATAAGTAGTACTACTGGGCCCGACAAGCCCCATCCGAGCTAGTCGCGCTAGCCGACCGGGTATGGTCAACGGGTGAATAATTCGGCCTAACTTCGCCATGGTCAGTGATAGGCCTGGCAACACGGAGGCACAACAGTCAGCTTCGATCACGAACACTTACGTGACATAACTTTAGGCTAGCTACCTATATATGTTAACATTGAACTTAATTACGAATCAACTATATTATCCCGGGTTGAGGATAATGGAAACAACAACTATATTATCCCGGGTTGAGGATAATGGAAACAACAACTTATTATTCCGGGTTTGGACTAATGGAACCAACATCATTATTATTCCGGTTATGGAATAATGGAACTATCGGTATTATTCCGGGTTGGGAATAATGGAACTAAATCGTTATCCCGGGTTAGGGATAACGGGGGGGGGGGGGGAAACAAACTCAAACCGAACAAACGAATTTATGAAAACCTGTGAACTCACTCATCTTTAATGTTGACACTTGTTTCTTTACATGTTTCTCAGGACGCTAGGAGCTCTAGGTGCACTCACATGCATTGAACAAGACATCTTTTATCGAGTCTCATTTACAAACGTTGTTTTGGGTTTTTCATTTGTTTTGGCGTTTGTGTTGGCGCCCGTTTCTCTACTTATTTTTATGCTTCCGCTCAACCACTTAAACTAATGCTTCTGCTAAACTTTGGTAACTAACTAAGATAATCTAAAATCTACGATGATTGGTTAATCAAATGATTTTTGGAAAACGTATTATCAAATCATATAGAGTCGTTCGACGTACTAGTGTTTCAGATTCTGGTTTGTTCACACGCCTCGCGGTAAAACTCCGCAAGTGGAAATTGAGGGTGTGACATAAATGATCTAGATTGGGTCATTGCAATGCAAGAAGAGCTTAACCAATTCGAGAAAAGTAAGGTATGGAACCTAGTACCAAGACCAAATGATAAAGCAATTATTGGTACAAAATGGGTGTTTAGAAACAAATCAGATGAACAAGGAGTCATAACCAGAAACAAAGCAAGATTGGTAGTAAAGGGGTATTGCCAACAAGAAGGAATAGACTATGATGAAACCTTTGCACCAGTAGCAAGATTTGAAGCTCTAAGAATATTCCTGGCTTATGCAGCATCAAAAGATTTCAAGATATATCAAATGGATGTCATGTCACACCCCGACCCGCAGCGGATAAGGTGATCGGGGCATGATTGGGTTATCATCAAAGCTCATGACATTTATTAAACGTTTCATATTCATTAATACAAATTAAATGAAAGTTTACAATGATTGCTACAACGTGATCTAACTAACAATCTAACTTCTTTGTTCTCTTCTAAGGCATATCCTATGTTTTCCTTGCTTCAACCTGTTCACCTGTATCATGTGTAAAAAGGTTTTTGGATCAACATAATGTTGGCGAGTGAATCCTATGGAAAACATTTGAACAATTTATTTAAATTGATTATGAAAAATGTGCACAACCAAACATGAGTAAAATTAGATGTAACTTGATCAATAATCATAAGATGTTAAATGAAAACACTCATGAACAATAATGGAACAATTAAAGGCACGCGATGCTCAACTCGTCTCTCACGAGGAACTGAGGGGCCTGATGAATGAATTGCATAAACATGATAATATGAATAACACAACTACAAACAATATAAACTCAATGAAAACACACATGAACAATAATGAATTTGAATTGAAGCACGCGATGTTCTACTCGTTTCCCACGAGGAACTGATGGGCTTATTGTATGAGTTTCATGTAATTTGACAAACGGAAAATAAATCACAACAATAAATCAATCTAAGATTAAGTCATGATGTGGTATGGCACAAGTTTAAATAAATAAATTAATTAATTCATAACACATGACACACCCCAAAACGTGTAATTTAAAAGGGGGATTTGTAAGATTCACTCACAGTGGGTGCGTTCGGTTGATGATGATGAATGCACGCGAAGTGGTTTTAACCACGAGTGAGATTTAACCTAGATAAATCGCATTATGGTTTGGTGAGTAAACGGATTTTATTAAACTATTTTAGTAGGATTGTTGGGTGTATTTTTGTGAGTTTGAGGCTATTTTCAAATCTTAAAAATGTTATTTTTAAGTATTTATAATTGATTTTTACTTAAAATAATTAAATAAAAATAATAAAAATATTTTATTTTTTTCTGCTACAGTAACATTGACCAGTTGACTTTGACTGGTCGTTGACCGGTTTTGAGGCATATTGTTGTGCGCTGAGTGAGGCTCGAACCCGAGACCTCTCGTACGCGTGCACGCAGCTCTACCAACTGAGCTACGTGTCTAACCCGTTATATATCCGATTTTAATTACATATATACATTAATTAACATTAACAGAAAATCATTTTTATTTTAAAAACAATTTAAGCGGCTCGGCGGTGCGCTCCACAGGTCTCGAACCCGGGACCTGTGGGTTAATATAACACACAGTCCACCGCTGGACTGTGTGTTCAACATGTTATATAACTTGATTTTTATTATACTTAAAGACAATTTAGTTGTTTCCTTTTTCTGCCTTCTTTAAAAAAAATAGATAATTGTCCGAGTCGGTGCTGATGGCCGGACTCGAACTCGTGACCAGCGATATAAACAAACACACAGTCCACCGCTGGACTGTGTGTCTAACTTGGTTATTATTCCGGTTATTAATATACTTAACATATAACTAATGTGACTCCGGTTCAGTAACAACAAAAAATGGATTTTTATTAAGGTAGCGTGTGTGAGACGGGATTCGAACTTGAGACCTTTTGCGTTTTATATGTGCACACAGTCCACCGCTGGACTGTGTGTCTAACCCGATTTATTTCATGATTTTAATTAAACTTATATGATAACAAGTCTTCATCTTCTTCACTGAAAGAATAACCAGAAATCGGGTCTGACTGGTTCGAGCTTTTGATCAAGTTTCATTAGCGTTTTAGGTTAATTACAGGTAATATAGAAGTAAAAAGAAAGGAAAATAAGCGTGAGGTATACCGACTCGTTTCCTCTGTTTTCCGGCAGAAACTCCGGCGACAGAATTCACCTCCGGCGACGTGTTCCTTGTAGCAGCTAGTCTCCGAAAAGTTTGGAAAAGGTAAGGGTATCACCGGTATAAGCTTCAGAGGTTCAGAAAAGCTCGGCAATGGGGAAACCGGTTTTCCGGCGACGAACAGGGAAATTCCGGCGAGAGAAATTACGCCGTGAAAAGATGTGATTTTTAGCGAAAAGGTTTGCAGACGATTGTGGTTGAATTTATAGGGAATAATCGAAATGTATTTGGTCTGATTTTTGACTGTGTTCGTTATTTAAATTTTTCCGGCGGTTTTGATTTTTGGTCGCGGACTTCAAACATCGGTTATAACCGATATGTGATTAAAGATTTACGTTATAACGTAAATTGGTGTTAAGACTTCGCGAATAATCCGGGATTCCGACGACTGAATCGTTGGGCGCCGGTTTTGAATTCGCAAAGACACTTTATGAATTAATTGATTCTATTATATCACAAACGGAACAAGTGGCGCAGTGGTTTGTGTGTGTGAAGATAAGTCACTGAGTGACTCGGTACAGACCCGGGTTCGAAACCCGGCAGATGTAATTTATTTTTATTTTGCGATTTTTGACGGTTTTTCAAAAACTAAATATATATTCACGTATAATAATTGATTACGGATCGTTTAAAAATGTTTTGGACATTTAATTCGAAACGAAAATTTTGACTGACTGTTCGGTTACTAAACGGAGCGGGTTTGGTATATCCGTTTTTGACGGATGTTACAGTATCCCCTGCTTTTTAGAAATTTCGTCCCGAAATTTAAATAATGATATATTTTGACTATAAGAATGATGATGTTTTGTTTGACAGTTGTATGCTTTAGCAAAAATGAGGGTTTAAGTTTTTTGTTCGAGGCGGTAACGTTCCTTGTAAAGGTTAAGTACCCTATTCAGGAATCGCTTTTTGTTGCCTACTGTATGAATATTGATAAAGAGGAATGATTCTCTAAAAAATGATATCATGCATAAGAGTTTAGATACGTTTGGGAAAAATATGGTTATATCCTAAGGCAAAACTTCTAACACTACAATCTACATGGAACATAAATAAAAACACAACAGCTGATATCCAAACATGAATGAACACATCAGCAAATATTTGAACATGAATAAACATAACAGCAAATATTCGAACATGAATGAACACATCAGCAAATATTTGAACATGAATAAACACAACAGCAAGTATTTGAACATGAATAAACACAACAGCAAAAATTCGAACATGAATAGACACATCAGCGAATGAATAAACACAATAGCCAATATTCGAACATGAATAGACACATCAGCGAATATTTGAACATGAATAAACACAACAGCAAATATTTGAATCCATATATGTTTGAATGATGGAAGTTCCTCTCTCGTTTGTTATGATGGAGAGGTTAATTTATGTAGAAATGGAACACAATCCAATCTCTTTAAATAACATGATGATATAAATGTATCACAAATTCCAACCAAGGCAAATAATAAATCCTACCTGGAACTTCTCATAACCGCCTGATAATGCCTCTGATCCTTTGGCAAGAATACTTATATATAGGAAGTACCAGCGGCGTATCCACCATATTCTTGCCAAATTTTCATTAGTTTTATCCACAAGTTATGATTGGTTACCAAGAAACTAATAAATCCTACATAGAACTTCTCATAACCATCCGTTAATGCCTCTGATCCTTTGACAAGAATACTTATATATAGGAAGTACCAGCGGCGTATCCACCATATTCTTGTCAAATTTTCATTGGTTTTAACAGTGAATTATGATTAGTCCTATAACTCTACAATCAATACAACAAACATAAATTACTGAAATGAAACATATCTGTGCGATCAAGGCTCAATCGAACGGAGCCGATCGTATTGCATGTACTGAAAATGAAATTGTGTGCTCAAGGCTCAATCAAACGGAGCCGAACATATTGAATGTACTGAAATTGAAATTGTGTGCTCAAGGCTCAATCAAACGGAGCCGAACATATTGCATGTACTGTATATGAATAACTTAACCACACAAACAGCCTATGCATGGAACCTCTCATAACCGCCTGATAATGCCTCCGATTATTTGACAAGAATACTTATATATAGGAAGTACCATCGGCGTATCCACCATATCCTTGTCAAATTCTCATTGACTTTATCCGCAAGTTATGGTTAGTTCGATGCGACTCTACTACAAACACCACAACCACAAGATACTGATAATGAAATTGTATGTGTGCTCAAGGCTCAATCAAACGGAGCCGAGCGTATTGCATGAACTGGAAATGTGAATAAATCTGTGTACTCAAGGCTCAATCAAACGGAGCCGAGCATATTGCATGAACTGAAAATGAGAACAAATCTGTGTACTCAAGGCTCAATCAAACGGAGCCGAGCATATTGCATGAACTGGAAATGAGAATAAATCTGTGTACTCAAGGCTCAATCAAACGGAGCCGAGCATATTGTATGTATTGAAATGTAATATTACGTAACCGATCAAGGCTCAACAAACGGAGCCGATCGTGCGGGCACGCCAAGATCAACCACATAATAAAATGGGGATCCAACTCAACCTCGATGGATGGGGAGCCACGGCCTCGGCAAAATCGTATACTGAAAACAATATATAATATATAATATACCATAATTACTCTAACAGTCTACACATGTGATAAAGAAAACATAAGACTAAACAACAGGAGTTGAATCTGGATCTTCGGCGAAAAGGACTAGCTGAGTATCTTTGTTTGGGCCGTCATTATCTTCGACAGGGTTGGCGTTGATATTGAAGACTCTTCCTCTTGCTGGTGGCATAGTGGTTGGGTTTTCTTGGTTTACTTGGTTAACTGGGTTTGATTGGGCTTGAGTGTTGATAACGTTTACCAATTGAGGGCATGTGTTTCTAAAGTGGGTAGGGTCACCACAATTGAAGCAAGCTCGAGCATATGGGAACATGGGGTGTTGGGGTTGGTGATAAGTTTGGGCCATGTTTTGAGTAGGGGAAAAGGTTTGGTCTTGAAAGGTGCGACAAACATTGCTCAAATGACCATAACGTCCACAAGTTGTACATAGCCGGCAAGGTAAAGTAAGGGAATGATGATAAAAACAGTGGTTGCATTGAGGGTGAGGTCCAAGATATGGTTTCTTATTTGGGTAAGCTGAATTGGGTGCCACTTGGGTGATTGGGACAGCTCGGATGGGTTATAGCGTGAAAAACGGGTTGATTTCGTTGGGTAGCAGCGAAAAGTCGCCCGACTCTTTTTCTCTTAGGGTTGGGTTGAGAAGGGGATTCGGGTTGAGAAGGGGATTCGGTGGTTTCAGTTGATTCTTTATCCTTCTTCTTCTCTTCCTCGAAGTCTTTGTTTCGGATTCGGTTCTCGGTGAGCTCTATTGCTAGCTCCATTGCTGCTTCCAAAGTTGCAGGCTTGGTACTTATCACGGGGTCTTGAATCTTTGACGGAAGTCCACGAATGTAGTGCTCGATCAAACGGTAGAGGGGAGTAAACATGTTGGGAACCATTTGATGTAATTCGAGGAACCTTTTGTTGTAGGTGGTGTGGTCTCCTTCCACTTGCTTCAATGAGTAAAATTCATCTTCTAGCTTCTTGATTTCGCTCCTTGGGCAAAATCGTCTGGTCATGATTTCCTTCAATTCGTTCCAAGTTAAGGACATAGCATCTTCCACACCTCGTTTGGCCTTCTCTGTGTTCCACCAAGTAAGTGCTATCCCATATAGTCGACCGGTAGCATAACGCACTTTGCGATCATCAGGGCAATCGCAATTCAGAAAAGTATTCTCCATTTCTTCAAACCAATGGAGGAGTGCGGTGACACCTTCAGTCCCTTTATATTTCGGAGGGTCGCATGATTTGAAATGCTTGTAGGTGCATTTAGTGGTGTTTGGGGAAGAGTTGAAAATGTTTTGGTTTACTTGATTGACAGGATTATTGGTAAGTGCTTGTTGAACTTGGATTACAATGTTGGGTATTACGGCAGCCATTTGTTGAGCGATTAAGGTAGCCATGCGTTCGCGGGCTTTTCCTGCTCTCATCTTCCTACGGGCGAGGTTAGAAGACATCTACAATGAATACATGACAAGGGTATGAGTTGGATGCTTTTGAGATCATGGGTCGCATTCAAGAATGAACATTCATAAAATAATTATACCAAAAATACTACATCCATAGGATGTCTTGGGCTTTGCTCGCTGTTAGGCCCGTCATGCCGCCATACTTTACCTTATGTAATCATGTGGGCCCCCATGAATTACCGGTTTTTCATATGGTTCGCACGGTTTCTGCCTGGTTGCGTACACAAAACCCGGTGAAAATCGAGAAATATGTATACAACGTGTGATGTTCGGAATGTGTCCAGGTGTAGACACGGTGACACCTCAAAGTAGGGTTAGTTCGAACGACGTTTGGTGTGGCATGCTTTGGCCTAATAGGTCCTTCGTACTCTCATCGTTGGTCCCCAGGTAGGCAAACTGGTCCGTTATATTGGATTTATACGAATGCCAGCCTAGACAGGACGTTCCGACTACCGGTACTTGTACCCTTCCAGTTACTACATGCCCGTCGCAGAACTTACTTTGATGAGAATTGAAAATTGCATAAAATCTTTGGATAATGAGAATATGAAAATAAATTGAACACATGAACATCGATATATGTATAATGAATATGTATATATGTATAATGAATATGTATATGAGCATGTATGTTTGACTGAAATGTAACAAATATGAAACAAATAAATATCACAAGTTTGTATGTAACCACTTAATCAATTTAAAATTTTAGGCAGACTATAGTATAGGCTCTAAGGGTCTAATAACCTATCCTATATCCCTATAGTCATGGCTCTGATACCAATCTGTCACACCCCGACCCGCAGCGGATAAGGTGATCGGGGCATGATTGGGTTATCATCAAAGCTCATGACATTTATTAAACGTTTCATATTCATTAATACAAATTAAATGAAAGTTTACAATGATTGCTACAACGTGATCTAACTAACAATCTAACTTCTTTGTTCTCTTCTAAGGCATATCCTATGTTTTCCTTGCTTCAACCTGTTCACCTGTATCATGTGTAAAAAGGTTTTTGGATCAACATAATGTTGGCGAGTGAATCCTATGGAAAACATTTGAACAATTTATTTAAATTGATTATGAAAAATGTGCACAACCAAACATGAGTAAAATTAGATGTAACTTGATCAATAATCATAAGATGTTAAATGAAAACACTCATGAACAATAATGGAACAATTAAAGGCACGCGATGCTCAACTCGTCTCTCACGAGGAACTGAGGGGCCTGATGAATGAATTGCATAAACATGATAATATGAATAACACAACTACAAACAATATAAACTCAATGAAAACACACATGAACAATAATGAATTTGAATTGAAGCACGCGATGTTCTACTCGTTTCCCACGAGGAACTGATGGGCTTATTGTATGAGTTTCATGTAATTTGACAAACGGAAAATAAATCACAACAATAAATCAATCTAAGATTAAGTCATGATGTGGTATGGCACAAGTTTAAATAAATAAATTAATTAATTCATAACACATGACACACCCCAAAACGTGTAATTTAAAAGGGGGATTTGTAAGATTCACTCACAGTGGGTGCGTTCGGTTGATGATGATGAATGCACGCGAAGTGGTTTTAACCACGAGTGAGATTTAACCTAGATAAATCGCATTATGGTTTGGTGAGTAAACGGATTTTATTAAACTATTTTAGTAGGATTGTTGGGTGTATTTTTGTGAGTTTGAGGCTATTTTCAAATCTTAAAAATGTTATTTTTAAGTATTTATAATTGATTTTTACTTAAAATAATTAAATAAAAATAATAAAAATATTTTATTTTTTTCTGCTACAGTAACATTGACCAGTTGACTTTGACTGGTCGTTGACCGGTTTTGAGGCATATTGTTGTGCGCTGAGTGAGGCTCGAACCCGAGACCTCTCGTACGCGTGCACGCAGCTCTACCAACTGAGCTACGTGTCTAACCCGTTATATATCCGATTTTAATTACATATATACATTAATTAACATTAACAGAAAATCATTTTTATTTTAAAAACAATTTAAGCGGCTCGGCGGTGCGCTCCACAGGTCTCGAACCCGGGACCTGTGGGTTAATATAACACACAGTCCACCGCTGGACTGTGTGTTCAACATGTTATATAACTTGATTTTTATTATACTAAAGACAATTTAGTTGTTTCCTTTTTCTGCCTTCTTTAAAAAAAATAGATAATTGTCCGAGTCGGTGCTGATGGCCGGACTCGAACTCGTGACCAGCGATATAAACAAACACACAGTCCACCGCTGGACTGTGTGTCTAACTTGGTTATTATTCCGGTTATTAATATACTTAACATATAACTAATGTGACTCCGGTTCAGTAACAACAAAAAATGGATTTTTATTAAGGTAGCGTGTGTGAGACGGGATTCGAACTTGAGACCTTTTGCGTTTTATATGTGCACACAGTCCACCGCTGGACTGTGTGTCTAACCCGATTTATTTCATGATTTTAATTAAACTTATATGATAACAAGTCTTCATCTTCTTCACTGAAAGAATAACCAGAAATCGGGTCTGACTGGTTCGAGCTTTTGATCAAGTTTCATTAGCGTTTTAGGTTAATTACAGGTAATATAGAAGTAAAAAGAAAGGAAAATAAGCGTGAGGTATACCGACTCGTTTCCTCTGTTTTCCGGCAGAAACTCCGGCGACAGAATTCACCTCCGGCGACGTGTTCCTTGTAGCAGCTAGTCTCCGAAAAGTTTGGAAAAGGTAAGGGTATCACCGGTATAAGCTTCAGAGGTTCAGAAAAGCTCGGCAATGGGGAAACCGGTTTTCCGGCGACGAACAGGGAAATTCCGGCGAGAGAAATTACGCCGTGAAAAGATGTGATTTTTAGCGAAAAGGTTTGCAGACGATTGTGGTTGAATTTATAGGGAATAATCGAAATGTATTTGGTCTGATTTTTGACTGTGTTCGTTATTTAAATTTTTCCGGCGGTTTTGATTTTTGGTCGCGGACTTCAAACATCGGTTATAACCGATATGTGATTAAAGATTTACGTTATAACGTAAATTGGTGTTAAGACTTCGCGAATAATCCGGGATTCCGACGACTGAATCGTTGGGCGCCGGTTTTGAATTCGCAAAGACACTTTATGAATTAATTGATTCTATTATATCACAAACGGAACAAGTGGCGCAGTGGTTTGTGTGTGTGAAGATAAGTCACTGAGTGACTCGGTACAGACCCGGGTTCGAAACCCGGCAGATGTAATTTATTTTTATTTTGCGATTTTTGACGGTTTTTCAAAAACTAAATATATATTCACGTATAATAATTGATTACGGATCGTTTAAAAATGTTTTGGACATTTAATTCGAAACGAAAATTTTGACTGACTGTTCGGTTACTAAACGGAGCGGGTTTGGTAAATCCGTTTTTGACGGATGTTACATGTCAAGTCTGCATTCTTGAATGGTGAAATAGATGAAGAAGTGTATATACATCAACCAGAAGGCTTTATTAATCTAATCTTTCCAAAACATGTTTAAAAACTAAATAAAGCACTATATGGTTTGAAACAAGCACCAAGAGCCTGGTCTGACACACTCTCAAAATTTCTCATAAATTCTGGCTTCACAAAAGGTACAATTGATACAACAATGTTTATAAAAACACACAAAGGTCACACTCTTTTGGTCCAAATTTATGTAGTTGACATCATCTTCGGATCAACAAATGAAAAGTTTTGTAAAAAGTTTGAAAAGTTAATGACCAATCATTTTGAAATGAGCATGATGGGAGAATTAACATTTTTCCTAGGCCTTCAAGTCAAACAAAGAACAGATGGAATATTTCTAAGTCAGTCTAAATATGTCAAAACAATTTTAAAGAAATATTCATTAAAAAATTGCTCATCATCAAAAACACCAATAGCAACAAGCAATAAACTGGACTCAGATCCAGATAGAGAATGTGTAGATGTTAAAACCTACAGAGGAATGATAGGATCACTATTATATTTAACAGCAAGCAGACCAGATATTATGTTTGCAACATGTTTTCTGGCCAGATATTAGTGTAATCCTAAGGAGTCTCACTTAAAAGCTGTAAAAAGGGTTTTTAAATATCTCAAAGCCACAACAAATTTAGGTTTATTTTACCCAAAAGATACAAATCTTGAACTAATTGCATATACAGATGCAGATCATGCAGGGTGTAAAATAGACAGAAAAAGCACATCTGGTGCATGCCAACTGCTTGGAGAAAAATTGGTTTGTTGGGCAAGCAAAAAACAAAACTGTGTTTCCACATCC
The DNA here is from genome assembly GCA_947069175.1 of Scalesia atractyloides. Taxonomy (NCBI): domain Eukaryota; kingdom Viridiplantae; phylum Streptophyta; class Magnoliopsida; order Asterales; family Asteraceae; genus Scalesia; species Scalesia atractyloides. Next base: position 70,696,563 of record CAMTDV010000005.1, on the reverse strand, counting down.
ACTGCAGAATCAGAATATGTAGCTGCTGCAAGTTGCTGTTCACAAGTAATCTGGATGAAAACTAAACTTAGAGATTATGGAGTGTATGTAACCAAGACACTGATTCTATGTGATTCCATGAGTGCAATTGCTATCACAGAAAATCCAGTGCATCACTCAAGAACCAAACACATTGATGTCAGGTACCATTTTATAAAAGATCATGTTGAAAAAGGAACCATAGAAATGTACTTTGTTCCAACAAAAAACCAAATTGCTGACATTTTCACAAAACCTCTTGATGAAAAAGACACAACTTTTTGGTCAGTAAACTTGGCATGGTCAACATAACTGAAGAAGAACATACACAAAACACTTTATCATCAGACAACAATAAAAAATTATGTGAAAATTCTGATAGTACATCAGAATCAGAAATTCTGGCAAAAGATCAGAATTTCTGATAACTTTTTCAAAGATAACCAGAATTCTGGTTAATCTGAGAAGTCATCAGAAAATCTGGTAAAATAACCAGAAAATTGATTTTTGACAAAAGGACTAGAAATTCTGATAATTTTTGCATTACTGATTGTTTCAAATCATCTTTGAAATATGTTCTCCACTAAAATTTAATTTTTCAAAAAAAGGGGGTATTTCTGATTATTTTCTGGCAAAAAGAAGACAAGTATGGCAAAATTCTGTCAACTCCAAGATTCTAATAGAAACCAGAAATTCTAATCATTCAGGAGAAACCAGAAATTCTGATCAACAAGAAAAACCAAAAATTTTAAGGAGGAACCAAAAATTTTGATCATTCAAAATAAAAACAAAAATTTGGAAAAGAGAGAATAAAGGTACAAGGAATAAAAGGGACATTCTATTGGACCTTTTTGAATTTTCAGGGCCCATATGGAGAAAGCAGGATACTTGACCGTTAGTGGTAACCAATCCAAATCCATTCACGTACTGGTTTTAGTAGAACCTGATGAGGACAAAAGAAGGGAATATTAGAAGATTATCCTAACGGTTATTTATCATAATTGCTCAAAAAAATACCCACGATGTCCACAACATTAAAACCGCAATTAAACCAGCTACAAATGAGTACCCACTATCACCTTTAACAAACATCGTTCAAGACACTCATCTTCTCCATTCAAACCCTGGAAATCTATCATAACTCTCAAAATCAAACCCTATGGCCACTCAAAACATTGTCAATTTAAACCTTCAACCAGTAGAACACGCCGTACCATTCATTGATCCTCAATACCATCTGCCTAAAAAGGAGAACAATTTGCAGATGCATCCGAACATTGAGGATTATGATACCAAAACTCAAGTGTTGATAGAGTTTCTGATGAAGTGTCCAATCTCTCAAGCCCTGATAAAAACCCGTGAAGTACCAGAAGAAATCATCCAACAGGTAATCTACACCCTAGAAGATTCAGATGATACAGAAATAGAAGCACATGTTTGGGGAAATCTGTCAATAACTGTTAATCCAAGAAAAGTAAGGGAATGTTTAGAACTTCCAGTATATGCAGAGTTTGCACCAATACCACCAAAAGAAGAACTGTTAGAGAAAATGATCACCTTGACGAACTACAAGAAGAAGTGCTCAACAATTACCAAATTTAGAAGAAAATATTTGCCTGCCTTATGGCAAGTATTGATGGAAGTTCTAACAAAATGCTTGACATCAAAAATAGGGGGAACCGATCAGATAAGCTAGAGTGTAATGACAATCATGTATGGGGTAATCACCAGAACTCAAATAGACTATGCTACAGAGATCTTTCATCTCATAAGAAGATCAGTAATCACTCACAAAAAATGATTACGGACCGATCTTCCATTTCCAAGATTCTGGTCCATCCTGATAACTCTTTGAAGAAGCAAATATGGAGATGCCCATCTCAGAGAACATATGGAAGACACCAATCATGAGGCCTTGGAATGCAAAGGGGGCATGGGATTCAATCAAAGACTTCCCCATGTTACTAGTAGCTATCACAAACATGATACCAGAAAAGACTGAATACAGGGTGAAGTACGAGTTTCTCAGACAGGAAATGTTAACTCAACCAGAAGCATATGATAAAAGCTCACCAGTTGGAGAAGACTAAGGATCTGCTACAGATGAAGAACCAGAAAAGGAAGAAATAGATGAACAGTCAACCAGAAATCCTCCAGAAATATCTCTGCATCAATCAGGTGAACGAATTTCTCATCCTGTCTATATTGCTAGAAGTGATACTGAGAGAAATTCTAGTGTTTCTGTTGGAGGCACTTACAGATTAAGAGCCATAAGAAATCAAACTGAAGATCCATACTCTGAATCAGAAAATGAGGAGGAGTATGCATCAGCAACAGGTGGAGGTCACTTAGGTGATCAAAGAAACCTGGAAACGAGAAAGATGCATTTCTCAAAACTCATGGAGAATCATTGAATGCAATGGTTCGAGGAAATAAGGAAAATCCAGGATTGAATGTGTTTCAAAGACATGATAAGGAGACTCAAACTGAGCTCAGTGCTCATTTTGAACCCTTAACAACAGCAGCAGGTTTGTCCTCTGCTGGTTTATTAGCAGGAACAGTTCCACCACTCACAACAAAAACAAATCTCACAGGAAGATATAGATCTCCAAACACTGGAGAATGTGGTCAAGATCTGCACCAAGTCAACAACAGAAGAAAAGTTGGACCAAATATTGAAAGAACTTTCTGAACAAAAGTCTGCAATCAAGCTCATCACTGAAGAAATCACCTGTATCAAAAGACAATCAGAAAGAAACTCAAAAAATACTAGAACAACTACAAAAACAGAACAACAACAAGTTTGAAGCTAAAGTCACCAATTTCATTGAAGAAATCAAGAAGGCTGTTGAACACAAGGAGTCTTCTTCTGGTTCAATGATAGAAGAAATTCAAACAATGAAGGCAACCTTTGCTAGTCTGGCTGACACAACTGGGAAACTTGGAGAAGAATGGAAACAATTCAAGGAACAAGCAAGCAAAGAGCTCTCACTAGTGCATGAATAAGAAAAGAAAAATGCAAAAATAATTGAATCACCTTGAAACAGCTACAACAGCAAGTCAGTGATATTTCAAACTTCAAGAAACAGAAACCACAGTCTGCAACAACAGAAACTCCAACCACAGAAGAAGCACCTCAAGAACCACACATCAATCAAAAGGAACCACAAGAAACTCCACCAATTATCATCAAGAAGTAAAGGCTAGACTCACCATCATGGGACCACCACCATCTGTCCCTAAAAGAGATATACTCACAAGGCTTACTACCCCACTACCTTAAACTTAGAAAGAAACTGAAACATCAAGCTCACAGCAGAAGCCTACATCATCAGGAGAATCACTTTTCAGCAGGAACTTAAATGCTCAAGTAAAAAGAAAATGGGAAGCCTCAACTACCTCTTCCAAGAAAGCAAGAAAAAGTTCAAGAGTTGGACCAGATGGAAAGGTAATTGAAGGATGCATACTTGAAATAGATCCTTACACCATGATGTTTCCAGAAAGCTACCTGTAGAGTTACTACTGGGATGACTCCCAAGATGAGTTGGAAAGACCACTTAGCCCAATCAGCAGGGATCTAAAAAGTTTGATAGAAAAAGAGGGAAAAGCTCTTCATTTACCAATGACCAATCCAATCAGAAAACTCAACTGTATCACCCCCAGCAAAACCAGTGATGGACTCATTGGCTACCATATACAAAACAGGTACGAAATTGAAAGAATAGATGGTAGTATAGAAAGAGTCCTGGACAGTGAGTTAGGAGGCATTCATCCTCTAGATCTCATCAAGATCAAGCAGGAGCTGGACCAAAGAGATAACAACACTCAAGAAATTAGAAGAGGTCTAGAAAGTGTCACCTAGATAGCCACAAAAATGTATGCAAGGGCTGCACTAGCTGACTTTGATCTTTGCATCACTTTTGACCACCTTATCAAACAAGAAGGTACATGTCCCTCCACCTGATACTTCAATACCATCAAATGTTGAAAAAGAAGCAAGAACAGGGGTAATCCTTGAAAGACCAACACTTGTCGTAGCATTCTGGGACAAAGATGAGAAGAAAGCTCTTTTTAGAGTTAATGAAATTTACAAGTACTCGAACCAGACTCTCAGTTATATCCAAGAATGCATGAACAAGAAACAAGCACAATTGAAGATCAAGGGACAAGACAAGGAGGCACTCAGGAAGAAGATTGATGACATGATCAATGAATGGGTGACAGCAAGAGGCTGGTACAAGGAAATGATCAGAGTTTGCAACAAGGTGATTGAATACAAAAAGAAGCTCAAGAAAGGAGATGTCTACAAGAGCAATCTGAAGATCACCATGTGATTTCTTTATGTATGGAACAAATCTTGAAAACAAAAACAATATGTCTGTAATTTTAAGTACTTCTGACAGTTGGTAGTTCTATCTTATTCCTGTTTTGTTTGTTATTTTTCTTACAATACTTAGGGGGAAATTGTTAGGATACTTTAAATGTAAGTATTGAAGAAAAATATGATCATGACAGATCATGCATGAAGAATGAAGAAATCAGCAATGGAAGGAAGAAAAGAACAGAGAAGAAACATTCTTCAAATAATCAGAAACACATCAGAATTATCAGAAGACAATCAGAAATATCATTTCTGGTAAACCTGATATGGTTTCTAATAGAAACCAGTAGTTTCTGGTAAAAAGAACAAATATCAGAATTTCTGATATCCAAGATACCAGAAATTCTGGTCAGTTGACAAGTTTCAATTTCTGATCCTGTCAACTTGCTCATCTACTTGTCTCTGCCATTTCCTAACGTAACAAGTTGGCACATGCAAATTCATTGAACATTCCCAAGGGAAGCTTTTCTTAGCAGGTGCAAGTAGAAGAATAAACTAATTGTTTATTCATTCAGGCTTTCTGTAAATAGGAGAGCCAATCATAGGAAAGATGAAGAGAGTACAAACTTAGCATTAAATACACTACACAACTCTCTTACACCCTTTCACCACAGTATTCTCTCATGTATTTGTTTTTTTTTTCAACAGCCAATAGTCTCTTTATAAACCTATTTGTTTTTCAAAGTGATATAAACGAGAAAATTTTGTATCTTGTGTCTTTGAAAGTTTGATTTCTAGTTCCGCACAATATTTTCAATCTTTGTTGAAATCACTTGCCATAACCAAAGATAAGGAATCTCATTGTTAATCTGGGACCAACACACTGCAAATCCAGCTGATGGTAAATTAGCACAAAAATGGGAAGGTCCCTATTTGGTAAATACAGAACTTGGAAAGGGGGCATATCGCTTATTAACTATGGATGGTGATCTTCTACCAAGATCTTGGAATGCTGTTCATTTGAAGAGATACTTCGTGTAAGAAGGATCAGGGATCCTTAGAGACTCCAGTATTCTGACCAAGATCAGGGATCCTCAAAGGATGTATGATCCTTAGTTTGGTAACATCTTACTTTCACCCTTTTTCATTTTATACTTATTATTCATCATAAGCAAGGGATGTTAAACATTTAACATCCTTTTTTATCAAGTTTTAAGCTTTTGTAAAGTTTTTAACATTTATTCATAGAGGATTAAGGGGTTGGTCGCCTCTCTCCCACGTTTAAGGTATCCTATACCTTCTAAGGTTTAAAGGTTTTCACCTTTCACATGAATTGGGTTTTCACACCCCCCAGTAGCGCACGTTTATCCAAGTATGGTTCGAGGGAATGGGACCAGTACACACTTAGTGGCTGACAATTTCATTGTTGTTGGCCATATGTAGGATCTCAAGTATAATGGTAGACGCACCATACATCCGTTATCCTAAGGTTTCTAACATTTTCACGTTACCTAAGGTTTTGGCATTTTTATGTCACTTACGTTGGGCTTGTCCCCAGTTCGGGCCAGACCCCAAGGATTGTGGGCTTGTCCTCAGTTGTGATGGGTTTACCCTAGGGATGAGCATAGTACCTGTTCGGTAACGTAAAAAAAAGTGGGTACCAGTATGTAAGACCCTAAACCGTTTTAAACAAATGTACGCAGCAGAAATACGACCCGAAAATTTCTTTCTATAAACATATTAACATCTATAAACATTTAGGATTATCCCTTTAAAGAAATTGTGTCCATCATTATTATGTACAAGATAAAGCATAATCTACATTTATAAACTATACGAACTCGCTACCGTACAATCCACATTCATTGACTCGATCTTCAACCGCTTAGACTCCAGAATGATGATAATTTCGTGTAACCTGCAATCACCACATACATCCACATCATTAATATTTGGTGACATCATACATGATCTAAACGTACGTAATTAAATAACCACACCACATTCTTTCTACTTATGCTAATCCTTTCCATTATCTCTCTTGGTACAATCTTGCATCCCAACGTCAAATCTCCATAGGGTCAACAATAGTATTCTGCACTTTCATTTCATTATTAAGGCACATGATTAGTAACGTTAATACTCAAACGTATTGAAGCCATGTATATATATACAAGCCCTATTCTTTCAAACGATAAATCCCACTTTTTACAAACGTACACACATACATGCATGCCTCCATATCCAAGCCTTTACATACCACTTACATTCCCATATAATTATACTAACAAGTCTTAGTTACAAACATCCATGTATAACAGTCTCATACATACAAACCTACATGCATGCCCATTTCTATTCATGCTTACCTATGGATTATATCACTAATATGTAGGTAAACCCATACACATACATGCTTACAGGCTTATTTCGTTCACACACATACTTACATACACGCTCCCTTCTTAATCGCACCTCATAAACACTCTTTACTGATTTTGGGGATACATTTCGGGAGCTTAAAAAAGATTTCAATACTCACCCGTAGCTCACAAAACTATTTGGTAAGGTTGGGGTACATTATAGAAGTTTAATGGGGCTCGGGAATGGGTCTACGAGGTCCAGAATCGAAGAAAAATGAAGAAACGGGGCTACTGGCGTCGGCTGGCGCGTAGACAACAAGTTAGGGCGTTAGCCAACTGCTGCCCAGCGTCGGGGACGCTGCCCCCTGCAGCACCGACGCCGGATTTCATTCTTTTCGAAGTTTCGACCCACATTCGCGCATTCCGAACTTCCCAAATCGTAAAATAACATTATTCCAAGCCCCCAAATCATTCTAACACTTAACCCCGTGTCTCCATAATCAAATCTATACTTTTATCATACATTCTTGATTTTGACCCGTTTGATTTTACCAAGTTATTTTCGAAATAGTTAACTATTTATGGCCCGATACAACAATACTTACCTTAGTACTATGATTCCCTAAACATTCTTACATGGTTCTCATACCATAACATCCAAATTCCACATCTGACACATACTTTCTACATTTTGACCCGTTTGAACTTAATGGGAGTTTTTATTCATAACTAATCCACATATTACCCAATACGACCTTACTTACTTTCGTTCTACGAGTACTTACCCATCCTTTCATGATTCCCATCCTTTTTGCAATCAAAACTCATTACATAATGATAAATTTAGTTCGAAAATCACTTACCTTGTGGCCGCCATGTTCATGCTAGTTTCCTTGCTTCCTCTTGCTCCATTAGTCCTCCATGCTTTGGTCCATGCTAGTGAAAACTCCTACCCATTCATGCCATCATATCCAAAACATTGTTATTTCACATGTTCATCAACACTAGCATTCAACCACAACCCATATGGTTGCTTGACTTTCGTTAAATAACTACTAGCATGCATAAGACTTGCATTAACAATCTACTTATTCTAAATCCTTGATAATTTTATTCACCATCATGTATAGCACATTAATAATTTCTCGTGTAACAAGTGATCTCTCTCTACCTTTACAAATGCATCCAAAAGCCTAGCCGTGTCAAAAAGTCAACCATCTTACTTACATACTTTCAACATATGAACATGTACCTATCTACACATAGTCCACCATACTAAAGATACCGTTTACATTTCATAATCATGGTGTAGGACACACATAAGCATATGATCAACTAATTACATATATACACATGTATCATCAATTACATCTTCTCATGTTTAAATATCATCAATCATGTCACTATCAAACTCTACACATGTTCATCGTTTATAATTCCTCATACTAGCTTATACTAGGCATTTCATCGAACACTTGGTGTGCGTACACCATCTAATGCACAATGTACAACTAATTTATGCATGATCTTCCAAGTTCATACATAATTCATCAAATCTTCCTACTAATTAACTAACATCATTCACACATAGACATCAACATAACAAAATCTCTAGTTCATCCAACTCATTCATGTTAAATCATAGAGTATCAAAACCCCAAGTTCTTGAACATTGGTTATTTCATTAAGACTCTTGATTGAGATGACTAAATCATAATTGACACTAAATTAGTGGATTCATACACAAACCCAACCATCTAACATCTCCAATTTACCCAATTGGGGTTGATTCATCAAAACCCACCAAAACTTTCAACTAAGAAGGTTCAAGAGATGAATTTGATACTTACTTGATGTTTAGAAGGTGATGAACACCTTGAAATTGACGGATTATCCATGCAAGATCTCAAACCATCATTTTCTTCTTCCTCATTTGATTCACAAGAACACACACACACACTATGTGTGTGTGTCGACATATGCATCTGCCCAAAATGGGCTTTCCCTCATCTCCATCCTTTAATTAAAATACTTTCTAGTTTATCCCTTTTTGGCCCTTGTGGTTTTGAGTGTTATTTTTTTAGTTACAAAACTTTACTACTATAATCTTACTTGTATATATAACCAAGTTAAATAACTTATTTATCACATTTTATTCCATAATCCATGAAATCATATTAGTGAGTCAAACATTTGGGTTTTTGGGGTGTTACAAGTCTACCCTCCTTAGAGGAGGTTTCGTCCCCGAAACCTTTCTCTTCCTACTAGACTCATTTCTACTCTTACTTGTTCATCTATTCATTCATAATGCTCACTACCACACGAAAATACTTGTGACTCGTTATAGGGAAAGTATTGTTATTGCCTTCTTAATTAAGCATAAGACTTTCATACATTTACCAATCATAGTGGATCAATTAACTTCGATTTCACTCATGTGTCATACATGGTATTTCAATTTAGCGTTAGCCATAGGAGTACCTATCGTGAGTTTACTTCAGTATTCTATTATTAGCATTCTTTCCGAGTACTTTCATTGGCACATGGTAATTTAAATCGTTTTATATACACATATTACCAACATTCGTTTGGGGTTGTCACTACCTCTAGGTAGTTATTGTTTCATTATCGTTAATCTTTAGCGAACCACAACATTCCATTACTACCATTTCTCCTAATTACCTTCATAGCCACATGAGAAGTGAGCAGATAATCATATACATACCATAGACATTCAGTTATAGTATTACTACAGCAACAAAACTACTCTTTCCATAATTACTTATTCGTACTTGACACGAGAATTAAGCATCATTCTACGTTTTCTACCATTACTTGAACTATGCACGCCCTAAGGTATAACATCGAATCATTTCATTCATATCACATTGTTCTTCACTCTCTTCACGCATTATTTATTCTACATAAGTAAATTTTTCGTGCAAGTTCATCGTGCGAGCGTTTAACCAACTACCATAAATTTTCACTCAAGTCATTTTGAGATTTACCTTATATGACATATATTCTTCTTATGTTGACTGTTAAAAGTCAGACATCCCATACCATACCATATTTATCCTACCATTCATTTCGTTAGTTCGTATATCGTATTCAATCTACTAATTCATACATATCATTCATGAGTTAAACACTTTACTAACCTCGCCTTTATTGCATAAATCGTCGATCTGCGACCCAGATTGGCCCACTCCTTCATGAGTCCAAGTCAGAACTGAGTTGACCTCGTCCATATATATGATGAGCTTCCGTTCGGGCACATCCTTTTCCAACTCTAGTAACTTTACTCACAAAGAGTTCTACCATTCTTATCTATAAAATGAAGGATTAGCACATTTCATTCACATTCCTTCAAGTACGGCGTTTAGCAAATCTTCATGTTTACATACTAGCCATTTCTAGATTTCTTTTAAAACATTAGTTTGTTTGACCCATTTATAATGGGTCAATACATGACCCTTCTTTAACTTATTATTTTCCTTTTTCGACTCGTTCATAACGGGTCAATACATAACCATTCTTTAACATTCCATTTCCATTCGGTTCTTCATTGTATTCGGTGTTAATTCACCTATGTTCTTTCACAAATCCCTTACTACTGGGTAACCTACATTACGTATTGCATTCCTTACGTAATAATTTCAAAATTTGTAAATAATTATTTTCCGACTTCTGCAGTTTAACCTTTCTAGATCAAACTGCCATTAATTATTTATTGTTTACATATTTTGGATACTTACCTTTGAACCAAACATGCTTGCAAAAACATCATCCCATTGTTTTAGCATTTCTTGCAAGACCTTACTTTTCCATCCATACTTAAGCTATGCATCTGGGTCGTAGATTGTTGTTCACCCCAACTCTCACGAGTTGATTTCTAATATTCTTTCTTTGATAAGAATTTATGTTTGCGTGCCAATTGCGATCATTCTCTTGTTATACTATCGCCATTTACTCTATACTTACTCATATAACCCGTTTGACTCCACCATGGTCAAATTGTCAACACATTCTTATCTCATGGATTCAAACCTTTCTTTCACGTTCTTTTTATGTTTTGAATCCGTCTCATGGATTTAAACATATCATCCATACTTTTCATTCTTTTTATGTCTTGAATCCGTCTCATGGATTCAAACTTTTCTTTCATACTTTTCATTCTTTTTATGTTTTGAATCCGTCTTGCGGATTCCAAAATATCATCCATATTTTCATTCTTTTTATGTTTTGAATCCGTCTCACGGATTCAAACCTTTCTTTCATACTTTTCATTCATGTCTTTCATTTTTACATGATTCGTACATCAACTATGGTTTCAAACTTTTCATTCAGGCTTTTCTTTCTTATAGAATACTCTTAATTTCTTGAAAGTCTTACAACTCCTTTCACCCACACGTCCACCTGTTACCCAATTCTACAGAACATACATGCGATGATTATCATGGTCTCACGAATGTCATATGCTTCTTGCGTACTGGCCAGGTGCGCAATCCACATACTAGTTTTGTGCCTTCATGTAATCATCACCTTATGTCCGAAGAAGTGGGTTTCAGTTCGTGCAACAACTTTAAAACTTTACCAAGACAATATCATTTTCTTTCATTTAATATTTACCCTCCCCAAGGAGAATCTTCCGTTTTCTTTTACACAGGTAACCATATATATTTACATTGTGTACCTGTGGTCCATCTATCTAATTACATGCTTTGGTTTTAATCCCAGACCGCATCCTCGGATCATCCTCTTTAACATTTAAGCTTACCTTGCATATACAATACAATTAGCTCACTTATATGAATACATAAGTACATGCTTACATTCAATTCTACCTTTGGATCTTGATCGAGTCTTGGATTGTACGGGTTCCTTGTCACAAGAGCACACGGGTTTGAGTTCAAGTACTTACCTCCTCGTACTCGATTCTCTCAAACCAGGGCTCTGATACCAACTTGTAAGATCCTAAACCGTTTTAAACAAATGTACGCAACGGAAATACGAACCGAAAAAGTTCTTTCTTTATAAACATATTAACATACTATAAACATTTAGGATAATCCCTTTACAGAAATTGCGTCCATCATTATTATGTAAAAGATAAAGCATACTCAACATTTATAAACTATACAAACTCGCTCCCGTACAATCCACATTCATTGACTCGATCTTCAACCGCTTAGACTCCATCATGATGATAATTTCGTGTAACCTGCAATCACCACATACATCCGCATCATTAATATTTGGTGACATCATACATGATCTAAACGTACGTAATTAAATAACCATGCCACATCCTTTCTACTTATGGTAATCCTTTCGATTATCTCTCTCGGTACAATCTTGCATCCCAACGTCAAATCTCCATAAGGTCAACAATAGTATTCTGCACTTTCACTTCATTCTTAAGGCACATGATTAGTAACGTTAATAATCAAACGTATTGAAGCCATGTATATATATACAAGCCCTATTCTTTCATATACAATAAATCCCACTTTTTACAAACGTACACACATACATGCATACCTCCATATCCAAGCCTTTACATACCACTTACATTCCCATATAATTATACTAACAAATCTTAGTTACAAACATCCATGTATAAAAGTCTCAAACATACAAACCTAAATACATGCTCATTTCTATTCATGCTTACCTATGGATTTTATCACTAATATGTAGGTAAATCCATACACATACATGCTTACAGACTTATTTCATTCCCACACATACTTACATACACGCTCCCTTCTTAATCGCACCTCATAAACACTCTTTACTGATTTTGGGGATACATTTCGGGAGCTTAAAAACGAGTTCAATACTCACCCGTAGCTCACAAAACTATTTGGTAAGGTTGGGATACATTATAGAAGTTTAATGGGGCTTGGGAATGGGTTTACGGGGTCCGGAATCGAAGAAAAACGAAGAAAACGGGGCTACTGGCGTCGGTTGGCGCGTAGACAACAAGTTAGGGCATCGGCCAACTGTTGCCCAGCGTCGCGGACGCTGCTACTAGCGTCAGGGACGCTGCCCCCCGCATCACCAACGCCAGATTTCATTCTTTTCGACGTTTCGACCCACATTCAAGCATCCCGAACTTCCCAAATCGTAAAATAACATTATTCCAAGTCCCCAAATCATTCTAACACTTAACCCCGTGTCTCCATAATCAAATCTATACTTTTATCATACATTCTTGATTTTGACCCGTTTGATTTTACCAAGTTATTTTCGACATAGTTAACTACTTATGGCCCGATACAACAATACTTACCTTAGTACCATGATTTCCTAAACATTCTTACATGTTTCTCATACCGTAACATCCAATTTCCACATCCGACACATACTTTCTACATTTTGACCCGTTTGAACTTAACGGGAGTTTTTATTCATAACTAATCCACATATTACCCAATACGACCTTACTTACTTTCGTTCTATAGTACTTTCCCATCCTTTCATGATTCCCATCCTTTTTGCAATCAAAACTCATTACATAATGATAAATTTAGTTCGGAAATCACTTACCTTGTGGCCGCCATGTTCATGCTAGTTTCCTTGCTTCCTCTTGCTCCATTAGTCTTCCATGCTTTGGTCCATGCTAGTGAAAACTCCTACCCATTCATGCCATCATATCCAAAACATTGTTATTTCACATGTTCATCAACACTAGCATTCAATTCCAACCCATATGGTTGCTTGACTTTCGTTAAATAACTACTAGCATGCATAAGACTTGCATTAACAATCTACTTATTCTAAATCCATGCTAATTTTATTCACCATCATGTATAGCACATTAATAATTTCTCGTGTAACACGCGATCTCTCTCTACCCTTACAAATGCATCCAAAAGCCTAGCCGTGTAATTCACACATTGTTGACTTTCAAAAAGTCAACCATCTTACTTACATACTTCAACATATGAACATGTACCTATCTACACATAGTCCACCATACTAAAGATACCATTTACATTTCATAATCATGGTGTAGGACACACATAAGCATATGATCAACTAAATACATATATACACATGTAACATCAATTACATCTTCTCGTGTTTAAATATCATCAATCATGTCACTTTCAAACTCTACACATGTTCATCCATTGTTTAGCCTATAATTCCTCATACTAGCTTATACTAGGCATTTCATCGAACACTTGGTGTGCGTACACCATTTAATGCACAATGTACAGCTAATTTATGCATGATCTTCCAAGTTCACACATGTGACATCCCGGTTTTTCAGACATCTTAAACGCACTACTTCACGGTTATTCGTTCCTACGCTAAATTGATTCGGAGACTTAAATGGCACGCTCGAAATAATTACGATAACTTCGTGAACTTATCAAGTGAATTACGTGCTATGTGTACTAAACGTTTATAAGTTTGGTGAGTTATTATGCCATGTTTCGAATTCGTGATTTTTAGTTATAAAATATAGATATAGTAAATAGATAAATGAATCGAACCGAGCCGCGAAACGAGTCGACCTCACTTCCTTGCGACTCAAGTAGTTAACCGAAAATTGAGGATCAAGTTTTAGACCCAAACCGACCCACCCCAAACCCGTGCGGCCGCGAACACCCAACCCCAAACCCTTTTCCTTTTTCCTTTTCTTTTCCCTCTTGCACTATATATGCATGTGTTATGTTTCAAAAACAAAAACACACACACAAACCCTAGCACAAGAAACAAGTCGACGGCAGCCTCCTCATCCCTCTCTCGGTCGCAAACAGCCTTCCCACTTTCCTCTCGGTCGCGATCTTCATCATCATCCGATTCGGCTCCCATCTAATTCTCGGATCATTGATCTTCATTGTTAAAGGTTAGAGTTTATCATTGTTTGCAAAGTCATACTAGGATTTATAAACTCTTGATCATGCTAGAATGTAGTGGTAGAATCATTATCATGAAGGTGTACGATGTTTAGTTTGATAAATTATGCTAGTTTGCGATTATGATGATTAGTGGAATCAAGAATCATTAGGCTGCGTTTTGTGATAAAAACCATATATGATGATTAGGGTTTGCATGAGTATGATGTACATGATGATATATGATTGATAAATCTGTTCTTGATCGTTTATAGTTAACGTATCGATTGTTTAAGCGTGTTATATTGCGATAAAATGTCGAAATCAGGATGCTGAATGGTGTTTACAGCCAACTTCAACTGGCTGTAACTTGGTTATTATTTATCGAAAAACGGACTTTCTGAAGCCTAAAACGTAGATTTTTGAAAAACGCTTCTAATGGCACTGGATTCATATTTTTCTGAAGTCGTTTGATATTTTTAAGTGGCCAATTAAGTTCAGTAACTGAAGCTGTGAAAATTATGAAAATTTGTTAGTTGTTTATCGAGTTGGATCTAATAATCTGTAGAGAGTAGAGTCACGTAATTTGTACAGCAACTAGATATGGAAATATCCCGGAAACTCCCACTGGAATTTTGTTAATTGGACGAACAGTGATTTTTAAATAAATTCTTCCGTAGACTGCAGTCAGAAAGCGACGAATCTGACTGCAGCCTAGTATATTAATATTTATG
The DNA here is from genome assembly GCA_947069175.1 of Scalesia atractyloides. NCBI lineage: Eukaryota > Viridiplantae > Streptophyta > Magnoliopsida > Asterales > Asteraceae > Scalesia > Scalesia atractyloides. The sequence goes on along the minus strand of CAMTDV010000005.1, from coordinate 70,681,271 downwards.
AATAATCAGTAAAGTGTTAGAACTTGAAAAGTTTACATAAAATTCTACAGCTTAGATGATACCTTCTGTAAAATAATTGGAATTTTTGGAACGATGGAACTATTTTATAAAAATCATCGAAAACAGCCTAATTATGAGTATATAAGCTGAAACTTGATAACTTGCGAATGTGTGTACCAAAGTGTTGTATGGATTGATTTGTGTTCATGATAGGTTGGTTTGATCACTATGTTGGTATGATGATACTTGCATGCGTGATTTGAGTTTTAGGAATTGTTATTGTATGTACCGCATTGTGTGTTAGTATGTGTAGGGTTTGTATTGGTGTGTTCACACACTAACTTTAAATCAATTGACTTGTTAGGACGCAATTAACGGTCCCATCATTTGCTACTTCTGTGTTACACTAACCGAGCAACTAAAGGTGAGTTCACGGCCCCTAATTTTATCCGGTTTTAAACAACAGGGGAGAAACATGTATACACTCTACAACTCTATCTCTTTACGTTATACGAGATTAACGTCATTAAACTATTCGGTAACTAAGTTAATGTTAATGTACGTTATGGTCACTAAGCAGCTATATCACACAAGTCCTCGACAAACTCTCGGATCGTTAGTATTGGGTTAGATAGCGCGGAAATTATAAGTAGTACTACTGGGCCCGACAAGCCCCACCCGAGCTAGTCGCGCTAGCCGACCGGATATGGTCAACGGGTGATTAATTTGGCCTAACTTCGCCATGGTCAGTGATAGGCCTGGCAACACGGAGGCACAACAGTCAGCTTCGATCGCGAATACTTACGTGACATAACTTTAGGCTAGCTACCTACATGTTAACATTGAACTTAATTACGAATCAACAATATTATTCCGGGTTAGGGATAATGGAACCAACAACGTTATTATTCCGGGTTAGGAATAATGGAACATCATTATTATTCCGAGTAAGGAATAATGGAACCATTAGTATTATTCCAGGTTGGGAATAATGGAACTAAATCGTTATCCTGGGTTAGGGATAACGGGGGAAACAAACTTATAACCGAACAAATGAACTTATGAAAATCTGTGAACTCACTCTTCTTTAATGTTGACACTTGTTTCTTTACATGTTTCTCAGGACGCTAGGAGCTCTAGGTGCACTCACTTGCATTGATCAAGACATCTTTTTATCGAGTCTCATTTACGAACATTGTTTGAGTTTTTCTTTAGTTTTGGCGTTTGTGTTGGCGCCCGTTCCTTTACTTTACTTTAAATGCTTCCGCTCAACTTTAAAAACTAATGCTTCCGCTAAACATTGAAATCAATCTAAGACAATCTAAAATTAACTATGAATGGTTAAACAAATGATTTTGGAAAACGTATTAACAAATCATATAGAGTCGTTCGACGTTACTAGTGTCTCAGATTCTGGTTTGTTCACACGCCTCGCGGTAAAACTCCGCGAGTGGAAATTGAGGGTGTGACAGATTTGTATCAGAGCCTCTAGCTATAGAGAACCAGGTTTGCATTAAAAGTAGACCTAAACTATGGCTGATTTCACGACACTAGACTTAGTTTGGCACTGAACTGTTATATCTTGTTATGTGATATACCACAACTATGTTATGTAAAATATGAATGTATAATTGAAACGAATGCAACTCGTAACTAACTACGCAACCCAACAGGCAATGTCATCATCATCATCATCCGACAAACTTTTGCAACCAAGGGCGCCGGGGAAGGCACCTATGATGGAACCCTCACCACCTCATGGCGTGGAGACACGCTCAGCTGCGAGAAAAAGGCTCGCTCTAGGGGAGGAGTCGTCCTCACACCCGACCATCGATATGCCGGTCGAACCGGTTAACTCGTTAGAAGTAGGGAACGGCCTACTTAGAGATATGATAAGAACGCAACAAGAACAACTAGAAAGAATGCATGAAACCATCCTAGCACAGGGATGGATGATACGACAATTAACAGGTAAGACTGGATCGCTCGACGAAGAGCAATATGCGAGTAAGATAGCTCGTAACACTTTAGCTAGAGATCTTCGTGCTGAGCAGCTAAGGGCTGACTGGCTCGAAGACAGAATCCTTGAGTCTAGCTGGAGAATTCAAGAACTAGAACAGAATCAGGCACCTGTACCAGTACCCGCACCAGCACCGGCCCCTCCAGTGCCGGTAGAGGAGGATCTAGAGGAGGATCCCGAGGAGGATCCAGAGGAGGATCCGGAGGAAGACCCAGCTGCAGAAGCTGGAAACGCCACGGAGGATGACGACAACAATAGCGATTTGGGGGATGGAGACGTAGAAGACTGACACGTCTTGCTTATTCTATTTGCTTTCCTTCGGTCAATTTATTTTCCTACTTATGTTTAAACTTGAGATTTTGTAGTAAACTGATATGTTTGGTTGGTATTTTGTAAGACGTTGAAATATTATTTAATCGAATATTTCTTTTGACCGTTTAATTTATTTGGGTTGACATAATTTGAGGAATTATTTAAGTATGGAATAGGATAACTATATTGGATATATAGACTTATCGGTGTGTGTTTATGTTGTTTTACGAAGATCTAAAATGGCAACTGGACGTCGCGGAAACCTCAACATGACGCCCGAAGCATTAGCCGCAATGATCCAAGAGCACGTGAATGCTGCTCTAGCGGGTGTTCAAAACCAACCGGCAGGAAGGGGTCTTAACCCCTACAAGATGTTTCTCGATACGAAGCCGAGCAAATTCACGGGGGCAGAAGGACCCATAGGACTGGTCCGCTGGATCGAAAAGTCCGAATTAGTGTTCGAAATGTGCAATTGTCTGGAGGCCAACAAGGTCAAGTATGCTGCCTCAACATTGGAGGATGGGGCACTAACTTGGTGGAATGCACAAGTCCAAACGCGTGGACTTATTGCTGCAAATGCAATAGCCTGGGCCGAGTTTAAGGCCCTAATCAAAGAGGAGTATTGTCCGCGAGACAGGGTTCAGCAGTTGGAGCAAGCCTTATTGAACCACAAGATGGTGGGATCTGAAATCGAAGCATACACAGCGAAACATCACGACCTGGTATTTCTATGTCCCGATCTGGCCAACACTGTTGAGAAACGACTCGAGTTTTACCTTGGGGGTCTGGTCCCCGAGATCCAGGGTATGGTAATGGCCAGCAACCCTGTGACTGAGCATCAAGCGATCAGGTTGGCGCACAAACTCACCGATAAGGCGGTGGAACAAAAGAAGTTGCCATCTCGGGGTACAACTGAAGTGACCCCTGATAATAAAAGAAAGTTTGAAGACTCGTCTGCTCGACAGTCTTCATCATCCTAGCCACAACAGGGGAACCAGAAACGATTCAATAATTTCAACAGCCAACGGGGTCACAATAATCAGCCCGCCAACAACAACCAGAACACAAGCGGCTATGTAGGTCGAAAGCCGCAGTGCAATCACTGTAATCTTCATCATCACGGCCCTTGTGCCGGGAATCGCTGCCAACGATGTGGCAAAGTGGGACATGCGGCAAAGGATTGTCGCGGGGAAATCATGTCCCGGCAAAATCAAAATCGACACCCGGGTCAGCAGCAGGGTGTTAACCGGGGGTGCTATCAGTGTGGTAGCACTGCCCACTTCAAACGAGACTGCCCACAGCTTCGTAACAACAACAACAATGGTGGGAACAACAACAACCACAACCACAATAACAACAACAACAACAATAACAACAACAACAATGGAAATGGTGGCACAGGAGGTGCCAAAGGGCGTGCACTTACGCTGGGCCGCGGAGAGGCCAGAAACGACTCGAACTTGGTCACCGGTAAGTTTCCCCTTAATGAACATTTTGCTACTGTGCTTTTTGATACGGGTGCGGATAGGAGTTTTATATCTGAGTCTTTTAGGAAGAACCTAAAACTCATGCCTAAACCCTTAGAGACCCCTTACGTCATAGAACTAGCCGATGGTAAATCTGTATATGTGACCCATTTAGTATCCGGCTGTCAACTCAAACTCGCGGGTCACACCTTTACCATTGATCTGATGACAACTACCCTGGGTAGTTTTGACGTGGTAGTCGGAATGGACTGGCTATCCGACGTCCAAGCTGAAGTTCTCTGTTTCGAAAAATCTATCCGTATTCCGCTCTCTAACGATGAAATCTTGACGGTGCAAGGCGAGAAGGCAGGCGCCGTCACAAACATCATCTCTTACATGTAAGCGCAGAAGTATCTTCGGAGGAAGAACTCCTTCGCTTTGCTCGCACTGGTTACCGAACAGCCTAAGGACGAGAAACGTATAGAAGACATCCCCGTCGTTCATGATTTTTCCGATGTATTCCCAGAGGAGTTACCTGGTCTTCCACCACATTGACCAGTGGAGTTTGAAATTGAATTGGTGAACCATGCAACTCCTATCGCCAAGGCCCCATACCGCCTAGCTCCAGCCGAGCTGCAAGAGCTGTCGACCCAACTTCAGGAACTGTGAGAAAAAGGATTTATCCGACCTAGAACTTCGCCATGGGGAGCTCCAGTCCTTTTTGTCAAGAAGAAGGAAGGGACCTTCCGCATGTGCATCGACTACAGGGAACTCAATAAGGTTACTGTAAAGAACCGATACCCGTTACCTCGCATCGACGATCTCTTCGACCAACTTCAAGGGTCAAGCTACTACTCCAAGATTGACCTACGGTCCGGTTATCACCAGTTACGCGTCAGGGAGGAGGATATCGCTAAGACGGCATTTCGTACTCGGTATGGCCATTATGAGTTCTTGGTCATGCCCTTCGGTCTCACCAACGCACCCGCGGTGTTCATGGACCTCATGAACCGTGTGTGTAAACCATATCTCGACAAATTTGTCATTGTGTTCATCGATGACATACTCATCTACTCTAAAGGTGAAGCAGAACATGCTGAACATCTACGATTACTGCTGGAATTACTTCAACAGGAGAAACTATATGCCAAGCTTTCAAAGTGTGATTTCTGGATTCGGGAAGTTCAGTTCCTCGGGCATATCGTGAATGAAAAGGGTATCCACGTCGACCCCGCCAAGATTGAAGCTATCAAAAACTGGGAAGCACCCAGGACACCGACGGAGATCCGCCAATTTTTGGGTTTGGCTAGTTACTACAGACGTTTCATCGAGGGATTTTCAAAGATCGCGCAACCGCTTACTACCCTCACCCAAAAAGGCTTCAAGTATGCTTGGGGTGACAAGCAGGAAGCGGTATTTCAATTGCTGAAACAGAAACTTTGCAGTGCACCCATTCTGTCCTTGCCGGAAGGGACTGATGATTTTGTGGTATATTGTGATGCTTCCATTCAGGGATTGGGATGCGTACTCATGCAACGCGATAAGGTCATCGCGTATGCGTCCCGGCAATTGAAGGTTCACGAGAAAAACTACACAACACATGACCTGGAATTGGGAGCAGTAGTGTTTGCACTTAAGAATTGGAGACACTACCTATATGGAACAAAGTGCACAATCTATACAGATCACAAGAGCCTCCAACACATCTTTGATCAGAAGGAGTTGAACATGCGACAGTGTTGCTGGGTCGAACTCTTGAACGATTATGAATGTGCCATTCGGTATCACCCGGGTAAAGCTAACATGGTAGCAGATGCCCTCAGTAGGAAGGAGCACTTGAAACCTCGTCGGGTACGAGCACTACAGTTCACCATTCATTCGGGGTTACCCGAACAGATACGCGACGCGCAGTTAGAAGCAGTTAAGGAAGAAAACATCAAGGCCGAATCGGTAGGAAAAATGGAACGCGATTGGGAAGTAAAACCCAAGGGAGCCCGGTATTTCATGAATCGTATATGGGTACCTCTCTACGGAGACCTTAGAAAGCTAGTCATGGACGAAGCTCACAAATCCTGATACTCTGTCCATCCTGGTTCGGATAAGATGTATCAAGATCTTAAAGCTGCGTATTGGTGGCCAACATGAAAGCTCATATAGCCACCTATGTGAGCAAGTGTTTGACTTGTGCAAAAGTCAAGGTAGAGTATCAGAAGCCATCGGGGCTACTTCAACAACCTGAGATCCCAGTGTGGAAATGGGATCAGATCTCGATGGACTTCATCACTAAACTCCCGCGAACTTTGGGTGGTTGCGATACCATCTGGGTAATTGTGGATCGTTTAACTAAGTCCGCACACTTTTTAGCGATTAAAGAAACATATAAGATGGATAAGTTGACTCGCATCTACATTAAGGAAGTAGTTTCTTGGCACAGAGTGCCAACGTCCATCATCTTAGACAGAGATGCTCGTTTCACGTCCAACTTTTGGCAGTCACTTCAGAAAGCGTCGGGTACACGCTTGGATATGAGCAAAGCTTATCACCCTCAGACTGATGGTCAAAGCGAAAGGACCATACAGACCTTGGAAGACATGCTTAGAGCATGCTTGGTAGACTTCGGGAATAGTTGGGAAATCCACCTGCCTTTAGTGGAATTCTCGTATAACAACAGTTACCATACGAGTATATCGGCAGCACCGTTTGAGGCATTATACGGTCGTAAATGTAGATCACCGGTCTGTTGGGCAGAAGTCGGTGACAGTCAACTCACAGGCCCTGAGTTGATACTTGAGGCTACTGAAAAGATTGTACAAATCAGAAACCGCATGGCGGCGGCACGAGATCGACAGAAAAGCTACGCTGATCAACGACGCAAACCGCTCGAATTTCAAGTAGGCGACCGCGTCCTACTGAAGGTGTCACCCTGGAAGGGTGTAATCCGTTTTGGGAAATGAGGCAAACTAAACCCACGGTACGTAGGCCCGTTTGTGATCTTGAAACGTATCGGACCCGTAGCTTATCAATTAGACCTTCCTGCCGAACTCAATGGAGTTCACAACGTTTTTCACGTGTCAAATCTGAAGAAGTGTCTATCAGATGAAACCCTAGTCATTCCATTGGATGAGATTCAAGTGGATGAACAACTGCACTTTGTGGAACAACCTATCGAGATCATGGATCGTGAGATCAAGACTCGAAGGCATAGCAAGATTCCGATCGTCAAGGTTCGTTGGGACTCTAAGCGTGGACCGGAGTTCACGTGGGAAAGAGAGGATCAAATGAAAAGCAAATACCCACACCTCTTTGCAGCTGAGCAACAAGTTAACGATACCACCAACTAAATTTTCGGGACGAAAATTCTTTCAACATGGGGATGATGTGACAACCTGGGAATTTCTTGTAATTTCTTGTACCATTGTTAATGAACTAAATCTTTGTGTGTGGCACTCTAAACCTGTACGTTGCGTTCTAAACCGCATTTACTCGATTTTCGGGACGAAAATTCTTTCAACATGGGGATAATGTGACATCCCGGTTTTTCAGACATCTTAAACGCACTACTTCACGGTTATTCGTTCCTACGCTAAATTGATTCGGAGACTTAAATTGCACGCTCGAAATAATTACGATAACTTCGTGAACTTATCAAGTGAATTACGTGCTATGTGTACTAAACGTTTATAAGTTTGGTGAGTTATTATGCCATGTTTCGAATTCGTGATTTTTAGTTATAAAATATAGATATAGTAAATAGATAAATGAATCGAACCGAGCCGCGAAACGAGTCGACCTCACTTCCTTGCGACTCAAGTAGTTAACCGAAAATTGAGGATCAAGTTTTAGACCCAAACCGACCCACCCCAAACCCGTGCGGCCGCGAACACCCAACCCCAAACCCTTTTCCTTTTTCCTTTTCTTTTCCCTCTTGCACTATATATGCATGTGTTATGTTTCAAAAACAAAAACACACACACAAACCCTAGCACAAGAAACAAGTCGACGGCAGCCTCCTCATCCCTCTCTCGGTCGCAAACAGCCTTCCCACTTTCCTCTCGGTCGCGATCTTCATCATCATCCGATTCGGCTCCAATCTAATTCTCGGATCATTGATCTTCATTGTTAAAGGTTAGAGTTTATCATTGTTTGCAAAGTCATACTAGGATTTATAAACTCTTGATCATGCTAGAATGTAGTGGTAGAATCATTATCATGAAGGTGTACGATGTTTAGTTCGATAAATTATGCTAGTTTGCGATTATGATGATTAGTGGAATCAAGAATCATTAGGCTGCGTTTTGTGATAAAAACCATATATGATGATTAGGGTTTGCATGAGTATGATGTACATGATGATATATGATTGATAAATCTGTTCTTGATCGTTTATAGTTAACGTATCGATTGTTTAAGCGTGTTATATTGCGATAAAATGTCGAAATCAGGATGCTGAATGGTGTTTACAGCCAACTTCAACTGGCTGTAACTTGGTTATTATTTTTCTAAAAACGGATTTTCTGAAGCCTAAAATGTAGATTTTTGAAAAACGCTTCTAATGGCGCTGGATTCATATTTTTCTGAAGTCGTTTGATATTTTAAGTGGCCAATTAAGTTCGGTAACTGAAGCTGTGAAAATTCTGAAAATTTGTTAGTTGTTTATCGAGTCGGATCTAATAATCTGTAGAGAGTAGAATCACGAAATTTGTACAGCAACTAGATATGGAAATTTCCGGGAAACTCCCACTGGAATTTTGTTAATTGGAAGAACGGTGATCTTTAAATAAATTCTTCCGTGGACTGCAGTCAGAAAGCGACAAATCTGACTGCAGCCTAGTATATTAATATTTTTGAATAATCAGTAAAGTGTTAGAACTTGAAAAGTTTACATAAAATTCTACAGCTTAGTTGATACCTTCTGTAAAATAATTGGAATTTTTGGAACGCTGGAACTATTTTATAAAAATCCTTGAAAACAGCCTAATTATGAGTATATAAGCTGAAACTTGATAACTTGCGAATGTGTGTACCAAAGTGTTGTATGGATTGATTTGTGTTCATGACAGGTTGGTTTGATCACTATGTTGGTATGATGATACTTGCATGCGTGATTTGAGTTTTAGGAATTGTTATTGTATGTACCGCATTGTGTGTTAGTATGTGTAGGGTTTGTATTGGTGTGTTCACACACTAACTTTAAATCAATTGACTTGTTAGGACGCAATTAACGGTCCCATCATTTGCTACTTCTGTGTTACACTAACCGAGCAACTAAAGGTGAGTTCACGGCCCCTAATTTTATCCGGTTTTAAACAACAGGGGGAGAAACATGTATACACTCTACAACTCTATCTCTTTACGTTATACGAAATTAACGTCATTAAACTATTCGGTAACTAAGTTAATGTTAATGTACGTTATGGTCACTAAGCAGCTATATCACACAAGTCCTCGACAAACTCTCGGATCGTTAGTATTGGGTTAGATAGCGGGGAAATTATAAGTAGTACTAATGGGCCCGACAACCCCCACCCGAGCTAGTCGCGCTAGCCGACCGGGTATGGTCAACGGGTGATTAATTTGGCCTAACTTCGCCATGGTCAGTGATAGGCCTGGCAACACGGAGGCACAACAGTCAGCTTCGATCGCGAACACTTACGTGACATAACTTTAGGCTAGCTACCTACATGTTAACATTGAACTTAATTACGAATCAACAATATTATTCCGGGTTAGGGATAATGGAACCAACAACGTTATTATTCCGGGTTAGGAATAATGGAACATCATTATTATTCCGGGTAAGGAATAATGGAACCATCAGTATTATTCCGGGTTTGGAATAATGCAACTAAATCGTTATCACGGGTTAGGGATAATGGGGAAACAAACTTATAACCGAACAAATGAACTTATGAAAACCTGTGAACTCACTCTTCTTTAATGTTGGCACTTGTTTCTTTACATGTTTCTCAGGACGCTAGGAGCTCTAGGTGCACTCACTTGCATTGATAAAGACATCTTTTTATCGAGTCTCATTTACGAACATTGTTTGAGTTTTTCTTTAGTTTTTGCGTTTGTGTTGGTGCCCGTTCCTTTACTTTACTTTAAATGCTTCCGCTCAACTTTAAAAACTAATGCTTCCACTAAACATTGAAATCAAACTAAGACAATCTAAAATTAACTATGAATGGTTAAACAAATGATTTTGGAAAACGTATTAACAAATCATATAGAGTCGTTCGACGTCACTAGTGTCTCAGATTCTGGTTTGTTCACACGCCTCGCGGTAAAACTCCGCAAGTGGAAATTGTGGGTGTGACAACACATAATTCATCAAATCTTCCTACTAATCAACTAACATCATTCACACATAGACATCAACATAACAAAATCTCTAGTTCATCCAACTCATTCATGTTAAATCATAAACTATCAAAACCCCAAGTTCTTGAACATTGGTTATTTCATTAAGACTCTTGATTGAAATGACTAAATCATAATTGACACTAAATTAGTGGATTCATACACAAACCCAACCATCTAACATCTCCAATTTACCCAATTGGGGTTGATTCATCAAAACCCACCTAAACTTTCAACTAAGAAGATTCAAGAGATGAATTTGATACTTACTTGATGTTTAGAAGGTGATGAACACTTTGAAATTGACGGATTATCCATGCAAGATCTCAAACCATCATTTTTTCTTCCTCATTTGATTCACAAGAAACACACACACACACACACTATGTGTGTGTCGACATATGCATCTGCCCAAAATGCGCTTTCCCTCATCTCCATCCTTTAATTAAAATACTTTCTAGTTTGTCCCTTTTTAGCCCTTGTGGTTTTGAGTGTTATTTATTTAGTTACAAAACTTTATTACTATAATCTTACTTGTATTTATAACCAAGTTAAAAAGCTATTTATCACATTTTATTCCATAATCCCTGAAATCATATTAGTGAGTCAAAAACTTGGGTTTTTGGGGCTTACACGGTACTTACCAGTGTTTTACCCGTAAATACATGTACCGTACCAGTACCGAAAAACTGGGAAAGTGGGTACCGGTACCGAATATACCTGGTACAGTTCAGTACCGGTACCCGGTACCAAATGCTCATCCCTAGTTTATCCCCAGGATATTTGGCTTAGTCCCAAATTGTTTTTTTACAAGTTCTTGAAGCTTCAAAGGTTCGCAAATAAGGATCCTGAATCCTTAAACCTTAACTGATTTCTTTGGTCTGTTTATGCAATTGTAAGTATTAAGGATATAGAATCCTAACTTGGATTCTCAGGTATGTTTTATCCTTAGTTTATTTGCATCATTGGTTACACCCTAGACCTTTCAATTGAGGATATATGATCCTCGGTCATACAACTTCTCATAGTTTCTAAAGTTGTTATGATAGAGAATTGGTATATCTTTGGCGATGCAAAATTCTCTAAGTTTTGTAAAATAAAGCTAATGATAAACATAAACATATCAGAACAACATTTCATAAATAAAAATACAACACGAGATATAGTTAAAAGGTTGTTATTTTTATTAAACTCTGTTAAAAGGTTATCAAAATTATCAATCCTAGTTTCTACCAGCAAAATGTGGCCCGTCCATTTGCGTTGATACAGGGTGTCCATACTAATTGTTCTTAAGATGCAGGAATATAAAGGCGAGGGGTGTAAAGGTTTCATCCTCCACAAACATAAGGACCCATCCACCTTTGTCACCCCCTATTATCATAAGGATCAGTGATCCTTAACCTAAATACCTACTGTTCAGAATTACAAACCATAAGTTGTTCAAAACACCACCAACAAAAACCACATAAACCTAAAAAAGTGGGCTCATGCCTCGTTTATATTATCCTTCATTGCCCACCACAACAGCATCACCTTCAACAACTTCACCACCTGCTTCACCACCTTCAGCTCTAGCAACCTCGATCACCTCCTTTGCCCCGCTAGACCCAGCTTCCAACATCTGCACCGGTTCAGGCTCCGCTTCACCACCAAGCTCCAGGAGTCTCTGCCTCCAGCCAGCAAGATCCCAGGCAGACCTATCAAAAGCAGGATCCATAGCCTCTTGGACTACTTTGATCCTCGCCTGCAGGATAGCCCGAGCAATGCTAACTTTAGCATCTTCAGTTGCGTTCATAGCTGCCTCATGTATCCCGACTTCGGCATTCAGCAGCTGCTCTTCCAAGCCAGATTTCTCCTTCTCAAGCAGGAGATCCTCTTCCTTGGCATCGGTGATGGAACGGAGATCAGTTAGATTCTCTTCAGCATCGGCTAGGCGCTTATACTGGTTAGCCTAGATGCGGACAAACTTCTGCAAATTGCAAGACAGGAAAGTCAGGATCATTGATCCTTAGCAAAAGACAAGATTAGTTATAAGCATCAAAGATCCTTACCTCAGTGACAAAATCATGGAATTGCCGCTCTATCTTAAGGTTGTCTTCCTCAGGCCCACTTGGCTTTTTCCTCTTGGATCCAGCCTTGGCACGAGTGGTCATAACTTTGGGCTCTGGTTGGCTTTGGCCTTGGCCAGCTCTCTCTTGATTGAACGGGGAGAGATTATGCTATCGATATCAACAAGACCAAACTTTGAGGCAGATTTGGATGAGGACCTAGCAGCACCTATTCAGCCAACATAAAGATAAGTATTTGTGATCCTTTAATTTTATTTTATTTTATAAACATTTCATTATACATGAATAATTACTTGACGTTGTGAAGGAGGTGGATCTGGTATCTTCTAAATTCTTTGCTTTTTGGCTTGAATGTTCTAACCGATGAATCCAGTGCCCAGAATGCAGCTGCTCTTCCCTTAGTTCCAGGCCGATCAGCAAGAGAGGAGAAATTGGTCACTGCACAAGTAAACAAAACAGGATCAGTTATCCTGACAAAAAAAAGAAAAAGAACTCTCTACAGTCCTAACCTAAGGATCCTATATACTACCCTTCAAGTTCCACTTTTTGGAAGACTATCCCCTAAAGGAATAATATTCCTCCTCACAAAGAAGAACTGGTTCTTCCAAGAGGTATCATTATTGGTGGTGTTGAGGAGTAGGAGTGGCTGCTGAGGTTTGGCTTTGAATAGAAATCAGAGGGATCCATGAGACACAAGATTGTATAGGTGTGGGAGTTCAGAAAGGGTGAAGCTCAAACCGCCATCGCTTATGATCTGTTCAAGAGTGTATAACACTCTCCACAGCATCGGCATCGCCTGACTGTAGCATAGACCAGTTCTAGTGAAGAAGCTTTGGGTGAACGCTGGGAAGGGATAAGTATAGCCAATTTGGAATGGTGCAACAGGGAAACAAACCCAAACAGAGGATACAGAATCACTTTTAAGTGAATAATCAAATGGTTGAAAGACGGTTCCCTCAGGGAAATAGTTGCGTAGCTGATTGACTTCAGGATCGGTGAATCTACACAACTCTGTAGAAGGATTCTTCAAGAGGTTTTGGCTTTTGGGTGGACTGTCATGTTCCTGATCCTTATTCGGAGAGGATCGAGTGACCATTTTTGCCATTGATTTTCTAAAGAAAAAGATTAATACATAAGAAAGGGAGAAGAGAAGAGGAGAGAATACCTGATGAAACTCTGATATGGGTTTTAAATTGTCATTCTGTGATCTTAAATAGGATTTTTCATCTCTATCTATTCCCCTATTTATCGCAATGATGGTTGCAGGTTATCCCATCAATGACATCGACAGTCTGTAACAGCTAGTTGCATCGTAACGGCTAGTTCGAAAGTAACAGAAGCATGGCAGATAAAGTTAATCTAATACCACCCATATTTGGGGGCAATTGTTAAGGGTTAATTTTTAATACTATGTATCACATATCCTTAGAATGGCCTGGATCACTGATCCTTAACAGATGGTGCAGGAAGTCTGAGGATCACAGATCCTTATTATTGTTTACATTAGCTAACAATTGTATCCTTTGTTTAAAACTTATATTCGCAGGTACATAATGAATTAGACTTGGTCAATGCTAGTATTTCGGGGAATATGCTCTCTATTCTCACCAGTATGGAAGCATGTAGCCGTTATAGAGAGCGTGGGATACTTGCATGATTTTCGCATCATTTGTTATATATTAGTTTCTATTTTTATAAGGGATGATAAGCTCATTTAGAACATACACAACTCGCACATAGCTACACTCGAATACTCTCTGAAACACATTAGCGAATACTTGTATTGAGCTTCATCATCATCCAAAGTTGTAACCTTCTTGTGCAATATAATCGGTGATCGGTAGTTTCCATCACCCAAGGTTTTTTATGCCGGAGATCTTATAAAGATCAATGGCTTTTTCCTCGTATAAATCATAGTGTTCATTGTCATTTACAATTCACTTTTGATCATTCAATTGTTCATCATACAAGCACACTACCTCACAAAATCAGATTTGGTTACATTATCCTTAGCTTGATTTTTGACCAAAAAATAGCATTACGTTTTTTTATAAATTTGAATGAACTCACTAGTATTTTTCGTCGGTCAAATGTTTTTAAAACGCGTTTCAGGTGATTTACTGTGAAGAGAAGGAAAAGTACTATGAGGCACTCAAGCTTAAATAAGTGGCTTTGTAACCTGAATAAAACGTGTTTTTGTAAATCATTGGTTTATCCCTTTGATAACCCTTTTATGTAAATATGGGTTTTATCACATAGTTTATGAAATGAAATCTACGACGTTTTAAAAACTCTGATATTTTTCCTGACACCCAGTCCTAATGAAAATTCCGCTGTGATAATTTTAATAAACACCGGTACCACTTGTATCTGCTCACGGCTCCCGCCCAGGGTAGGGTCGGGGGTTGTGACAGAAGGTGGTATCAGAGCCACAGGTTTAAGCTAATTAAGTATTGTAAAACTCCTTATAATTAGTAGTCAGGAAATAAACGAAGTACGTTCTGTGATTATTGTGAGACTAACCAAATATTATATATACGATTTTCGGAGTTCGTTGTTTTTTTTGTTTTTGCTAATAGTATGAGCGTTAGAGAGCTGTCTGAAGCTTTAAAAACGTATATGTTAACAATTCGGATATGGATACCACAAGAACCAATGTGAACACATCAAAATAAACTCACCCACCACCACCCAAAACCTAAATGCCCACCCCACCACAACCCAAAAACCTAAACACCATCCCCCCCCCCCCAAAAAAAAAAAAAAAAAAAAAACTATATCTCACCAAAAACCTAACCCCCCCCCCCCCCCCCCACCACACACCCCCCAAAAACCTAACCCCTCGCCCCCAAAAACCTAAAAAAAACCTACCCCACCCCCTCCCAAAAAAAAAACAAAAAAAAATAACACCCACCCACTCCTCCCAAGCTAAATTTTAAAAACTAAAAACTAAACCATAAAGCTAAACCACACAACTAAATGCTAAAAGAGTTTTTTTATTATTAAAAATCGCTAACTTTCGTCACTAAAAAAATTGAACAACTGTACCGATACACGTGTGCAACGGTACTTTTTGTTCAAGTTTTAATAAAAAAACGGTAAATTTCGTCACAAAAAATAAAAATAAAAACAAAAATAACAACAGTAGGTACTGTAGTTATTTTTTTAGTGACGAAATTTAGCGTTTTTTTTTATAAAAGAAAATTATTTTTGTGTGTTTTTAAAAATTTTAGTTATTTTTTGTTGTATTCACATTGGTTCTCGCGGTTCTCACAATAAAGGGTTGTTCCTAACGGATCCTTATCCTCTATATATATATATATATTATATGTATAAACAAACCATAAAATCGAGCATTTTACTCTTTACATGGTGTGGTTATATCGTATTAAAATTGTGCAAATATATCTCTTATGAATTTACACATGGTGGATGTGTTGCAAGTCTGAAATGAGATTTTGATAACGAAGCAACGTTGTGTTATCCTATTTTACACAGTGCGATTATGTGTGGTGAAAACCTACATATGTAAATGTAAATGGATGCAAATATCCATTTGTTTCCTATCATTCTTAGGCAGAATCCTCTTTTACTTGGACCGACCCATATGTGTGTATATGTATACGCCCCAAAAACCTAACGCCTCACCCCCAAAAACCTAAAAAAACTTATCCCCACCCCCAAAAACCCTAAAAAAACTAACCCCCATCCACTCCACCCAAGCTGAATGCTAAAAACCAAACCATAAAGCTAAACCTCACAACTAAATGCTACAAGAGTTTTTTTTATTAAAAATCGCTAAATTTCGTTACTAAAAAAGGTTGAACAACAGTACCGATGCACATGTGCAACGGTACTTTTTGTTCAATTTTTTAATAAAAAACGCTAAATTTCGTCAAAAAAATAAAAAACAAAAATAACAACAGTATCTTGCCTTTTTTTAGTGACGAAATTTAGCGTTTTTTTAATAAAAAAAATTATTTTTTGTGTGTTTTTAAAATTTTTTGGTTATTTTTTTTTTGTATTCACATTGGTTCTCGCGGTTCTCGCAATAAAGAGTTGTTCCTTACGGATCCGTATCATATATATATATATATATATATATATATATATATATATAAACAAACCATAAAATCGAGCATTTTACTCTTTACATGGTGCGGTTATATCGTATTAAAATTGTGCAAATATATCTCTAATGAATTTACACATAGTGGATGTGTTGCAAGTCTGAAATGAGATTTAGATAACAAAGCAACGTTGCCTTATCCTATTTTACACAGTACGATTATGTGTGGTGAAAACCTACATATGTAAATGTAAATGGACGCAAATATCCATTTGTTTCCTACCCTTCTTTGGCAGAATCCTCTTTATACTTGGACCGACCCATATGAGAGTTCGAGTTATGCACTTGACAGGGGTTTTAATATAATGAGTAGATTGATTGTTAAGAAAAACCCTACACAAAATGTTGGTTTGCGCTTACTACTTGCACCCTTGCATACAACTTTCAGAATTGATCCATGCCAAATTATGAAATGACAAGGTATAATATAAAATACAACTATTTTCACCAAACTTCATTACACATGTGTTCTTAAAGAATTTGTATTCCCAAATGTAAAGTTAAAGAAAAAGTGTCTTTTTCAAAGTGGGTTGTTAACACGTAGTTTATATACCATATTCTTGTTTTAAAGCTTGAACATTTAATAATAATAAAAAAAAATTCTTTTATATATTTGTAATTGTAAATGTATATTTATATCTTCTGTATTTTTTAAATGTGATTTTGTTTAGCATACCTAAGTATTCATTTATAAATGTATTAATCTATTATTCTATGTTAATATATACTGGTGAGTTGGCCTATTCGATATAGTAGGTGTCATCGGCTCTATTTTAGAGAGTGCAATCTAACCCGACCTACCTTAAATACTGATTATATTTGGGTATTATTACTATTATTGTGTAAATATTTAGTAATTATATATTTAAGTATTTAAATAAGATAGCAGGTTGGGCCGCACAATGCGACATGTGTCACCAAGGTCTTTTGAAGAGCGCAATCTAACCCGACCTGCCTTAAACACTCATTATATTATTATTATTATTATTATTATTATTATTATTATGTAAACACTTAGTTATTATATACTTAAGTATTTAAATAAGATAATAGTGTGCGATTCAGCAAGTGTCATCGAGACTCTTTTGGATAACGCAATCTAACCGGGCCTGTTTTAAACACCGATTATATTTGAGTATTATTATTATTACTATTATTATTTAGTAATTATGTTTAAGTGCTATTATCATTATTAATATTATTAATTATACACTTAGATATTTAAATATGATTATACTTAATTATATATGAGTATTATTATTATTATAAGTATTTAGTAATTATATAGTATAGTATTTAAATATAATAGAAAATACATTTAATAATACTTACTACAAATAGTATTTAGTTATAATAGTATAAAGAGTAAATGTACATTTAAATCTTCATTTAAATTATTATTATAAATAATATAATAGTTTTCTTTTAAATGGTGACTTTCTTGTATTAGTCTACCACACTCCCTAAATTGGAGAATCCGTCGTTACCCTACTCCGGCCAAACTACATTTTCTTAACCGGTCCCGACTAGCTTCAGAGTTTGACTTAGGTGTTTCCCCCGGGAAACCATGCCGCCGACTGCCCCGGGATACCGAATTGATTCCCCACGTTGCGGGGTTGGCATTTTTAATGTGTTTTAAGTGTACTGATTCTTTTATTTTTTAGTATTTTTTTGTAATTTCTTATTAATCAACATGTAGACTAAATTGGAAAGCGTTTCACAAAAACTTATTATATTTGACATGACTCACTTTCGAAAGAAATGACATCGAACATATAAACCAACTTGAAGTTATACCAACATGTACATAAACATCAAAATGTAGACCAACTGAAAACGTTAATTAAAACAAGCACAAAAACGTATTATATTTGACATGACTCATGAAACGTAAAGTAGCTCGAATTTATACCGTTTAATGAAAACGTATTACATTTGACATGACTTGTTTCCCAACAAAGTTTACGTCAAAACGCCCACCAACTGGATACGTTCATAAAAATAAGCACGAAAACTTATTATATTTGACGTGACTCATTTTTTAGAAATAAGAATTACATTGAAACTTAAACCAACTTGAATTTATACTGACATATATAAAATAAGCACGTAAAACTTGAGAGGGTTAAAATGATATTTTAAAGAGTTTTTAGAAAGTTAAGCGCATGTAAGTGTCAATACTAAAAGTTAGAAAGTAAGGTTAAGAAAGTCAAATTGTTACAAATCCTATGGAAAACAATAGCTTTTGTGGTGAAAATCAAAAACCCAAAATGTTCATGTAGCTAACATGTTTATTTTTATATATAGAATAATTTGAAGGATATATTCAGAGATTTATCCTTTCTTTGTAGTTTTATAATTTTCTTTGCCTGTTATATATACACACTTATAAATTTATCCTTCTATTCTTATGATGTAACAAAAGATATTTGCTAGTTGATATGTAACTTTCAACTTTATTAATATTATATCTATCTTAGGGGATTTGCTAGTTGATATGTAACTTTTAACTTTATTAATATTATATCTATCTTAGGGGCTGTTTGTTTACATTTTAATGAGGCTCTTAATGGTTCAAACTTCTTACTGGTTCGACACTTAATGGTTCAGACTGTTTATTTCGCGAGGAAATGTCTGAATGGTTTAGACATTTGCTTCGGAATGGTTAAGCATTATACTGTGTCTGAATTGTTAAGACCTCTAATCTGAATTGATCGGACCTTTGCCTCTGAACGGTTAAGTATTATACTATCTCTTAATGGTTGAGACCTCTTTCTGCTTCAACACTTAATGGTTCAAACCTCTTACTGATTCAGCACTTAACCATTCACAAGTTGTCAAACAACCCTTAATGTTGATGGTGTTTCCAAATAAGTCCCCCTTTTGCTTGCTTGTGTCATTTCCTATCCAAAGCATTATAATTTAACAGTGGTACTTCTTGTTTAAAAGAATGTAAATACCGAAGAATGGGTTGCATCTGTAGGCATTTCCAATTAAGTCCCTCATTTTGCTTGCTTTTGTAAGTTCCTATCCAAAGTATTATAACTTGTATTTCATGTTTAAAAGAATGTAAATACTGAACAATGAGGTGAATCTGTAGGCATTTGCAGACTTATTTGGTTTGTGGCTTACTATACTAGCTAACTGGACTTGGCCACCTGAATTGGCGATGATTGATGATTGTTTATTTTTCTTAGGTTAGCGAAGTGAATGACTAGTATGCGATATTTTTACTAATAATTACACTATGTTAGAAAATATTCAACTAAAATACGTACGATTTTAGTTTGTCTATACCATCTTTTGACGTAAATTTTGTTTCTAGATAGTGTATGTTTTGACCCATCGCACGTTACCGCCGTAACACACGATGAAAAAAATACTAGTTTATGAATAATATGCAAATTCGAATAAAATAAGTAACAACCATATGCTACATTTAGTATTTTATAGTTTACGTGTCATGAAGGTTGGCCATTTTAAATATATCAATGTTTAGAAAAATGTTTAGAAAAAGTTATAATATTGATAGAATGGTCAAAAGTAAATTATCAACTTCATTATTATTAATACTACCTTATAAACCCGTATTATAGTGCATGGGTTGAATATTAAAAAAGTATAAATCTTTAATTTATATATAAGTGAAATGACTTATTATATAATATGTGAAACAAAAGAGTAAAAATACACTTTCAACTATTCAAATATATTTTCCTAAGTTTTCACTTTTTTTAGTAACTATATTCTATCTTATTAGAGTAAACTGCCATTTTGGTCCCTAGGGTTTGGTCACTTTTCCCACTTTAGTCCAAAACTCAAACCTTTTGAATCTGGGTCACTGTGTTTTCAGTTTTGTTGCCATTTTCGTCCAAAAGTAAAATCAACTCATATTTGTCTAATAAAATCCTGGTATTTTGTTCTTTTCCTCAGGGGCAAAATGGTCATTATAATTTTATTATAACAAATTATTAATTAAAATAACACATATCATCATCTTCCCCAAATGCAAACCCTAATCTTCATCACATACTCCTCCTCTTCATCACCTCCTCCTCCTCCTCTTCATCACCACCACCGCCGAAATCCGCTGCACCTCCCTCCGATCCGACCCCTACACCATCATCCTCTTATACGAATTCGGCTTCACCCACACCGGCCGACTCACACGAGGTTTTTAATAACAAATCGTTCATAACTCGTCGAGTCAACTCACACGAGGTTTCCAGACTCGCCGGTGCAATCGAGTCCGAGATTCAAGCGTGGATCGACCGAGAGTTTATCAAAACCCTAACGCAAACTGTAACCGTTGAATCTGATACGAAACAGGAACTTGTGTTGATCGATTTGATTGAAGAGTTTGAGGAAAGAATCGGTAGAGGATTCGATCGGAAACTCAGATCTAAAGTTTTTACAAAACTCGAATCGATTTTGTGCGAATGGTTAACTTTGGCTACACTTTGGATATATGTGTTGTACAAAAAACGGTTAACCGTGTTTGGATTTCAGTGGTGGTGATGAAGAGGAGGAGGAGGTGATGAAGATTAGGGTTAGCATTTGGAGAAGATGATATGTGTTATTTTAATTAATAATTTGTTATAATAATACTTGTATTGACCATTTTGCCCTTCACTAAACCGAGGAAAAGGACAAAAAACCAAGATCTTTTTTGAGAAATTTGCCTTGACTTTGCTTTTGGACCAAAAATGCAATAAAATTGAAACCATAGGGACCCGGATTCAAAAGGTTTAAGTTTTGGACTAAAGTAGCAAAAGTGATCAAATCTCAGGGACCAAAATGACAGTTACTCATCTTGCTATATATGACTATATAGACTGTACAACAATAAAACTAAAACTAAAAATAGTGATTATAAGATGTATAAGCTATGAGGTTGTGACAAATGATTTGTAATCAACTTTTACTATATATGTTAATGATAATATAAATACTTTGATATAGACAATATTTTAGAAATAGGGATAAGAGAAGTAACACATATCATCCCGGTATTGGAAAATCATACAATATATAAAATATGTGTTTCACAAAAATATAACTAAAGTTTTTTAAAACTATAACTTTTAGTAGTTGGAATTTAAATATTCAAATGAAAATTTTATAATTTTATATAATTTATTTGTTTAGCATTATAATAAGTTACTTAAATAATTGAAATTAGGTTTAAAATTTAATTGTTAATTTTATAAAGAAGTTTGACCAATTTTTTAGGGGAAAATCCTATTTCTAATAAAAGATTCTAATTAATGATATGTCTCAACAACTTCTATTGACATGTCGTGTATTGAATACTATTTGCAACAGATTGTAAATTTGTGAAATAATTAACATGTACACCTAATTGTTTTATTGTGCTATGCAAACAAACAATTGTCATTATCCAACTGAGACTATAACCTTATATATATAATATAAAAATAAACTCGAGAGAAAAAATGTTATATTTTATATTAAAATAAAACTAAACAATGATAAATGCACAACTTGCTATGCCCCGATAGTAATTTTAATCTGTTATCTATTATCTATACTATATAATAAAAGAAACAAATGGGGTACACGTCTTATTCATTGGAATCATTAAGTTTTGCGTTTTCCCGCCTTTCTTTCTTGCTTAATCATAGATAATTATTATCTTTATTTTCTTTTTAACAAAATATAATTATTATATACAAATTTATAGATCATAGATACTTATCTTTTTAACTAAATATAATTATTATATAAATATTAATAACGATATACAAAATAGAATACATCCATATCCTTATTTTATATGTACGTTTTATTTAATATGAATTTTAGTAATCTATGTGTATATATATATATATATTATTAACCAAAGAAATTTAATATGAAACTAATTATTAAATTTTTAAGTAAACGTATACTTTTTTTTTACTTAAAAGCTTCACCAAATTTAAAAGTATGTTTGTTAACAAATTTTATAATTATCACATCAGTGTTCATTTTTTTAAATGCATATGTTGACGACTATGTATGTTAAAAATTAAACTATGTTTTATTATTTTAGTATAATACAAATGATTATTCAATCGTGCAAAGTATATGTTATTTTAAAGTACAAATACCATAAAAGACTAATATACTTTCTCATTTTTCTCATAAAAGTCCCTGAACAATTTTTTTGCATGTAAAAAACCAACATACTTTCTGTTTCGTCTCACAAAATCCATCCACATTTTTTTTGAACATTAAAGTCCCTTCACTGAGCAAATTATGAAAAAAACTTTTTTTTAAAACTTGCTACATGAAGTTATGTTTTAACCTAAGATATGTTTGAAAATTCATTGGTCATTGTATAGAATCGAAAATAGTTAAAACTTAAAATCGAACAAAAAACGATTAAACCCGAACCAAATAAAATTAATTTGGTTTATATGTAGCCCAATAAACCGAGTAGCCATAGGAAACCATACTTTATATTTAGTCGAATAAACCCAGTTATATGATTTTGTTGTATTCGGTTGAAACCGAAAACCAAACCAAATTCGAATGCAATTTGTGATTCAGTTTGAAGTACTTAAATTTCATTTAGTTTGGTTCGATTTAGTTTAACCCAAGAAATTGTAAACCGGATAAAAGGAACCAAATAATCGAATAAACCGAAAAGAACCAATGGACACCTCTAATGGTTCCAAATTGTTTAAACTATTTTTGTCATAATTTTGTTCAAATTTAATATGTGAAGGGACTTTAATGCTTAAAAAATTGTTGAGGGACTTTTTTGAAATAAAACAGAAAGTATGATGGTTTTTCATATACAAAAAAAATGTATAGGGATTTTTATGAGGAAAATAAGAAAGTATGTCGGATTTTTATGGTATTTCCCCTATTTTAAAACATAACTTTTTTATTACTCATTACATAACATTATATTTGTCAGCACATGTAATACGAGGGGTTTAAACCAAGTAAAGTATATAGTAATTTTTTAAATACTTTGGTTTTAACACACATATTTTAGCGTTTAAATCTTCAACAACCCTAGATTATAGGCTATTGAATAATTTTTTAGAGTGAAAATTCATTGATAAATATATAATATAATATTAAATTAGAAAAATGATTTATTAACATTATTAAATTGATTTATTATAATAAGGATAAAGATAAGTGAAATCCATGTATTAATTATTAGAAAACATTAAATTAAAATATAATATAGATTAAATTTTTAAGGTTGAAGGAGAAAATGCAACGTGACATTAACTAGAATAATCTTGGACTATTCAGTAGTTTTTAAGGCAAAAGTTTATTGATATATAAATATATAATATAATATTAAAATTGGAGAAAAGAATTATTTCCATATTATCAATTAGCAACTTTTGTGAGCTTAATTGTGTTGTACCTTTTTTTATGAGTTTTTTTTTTTAAAGTTTGGTTGTAGGTCCATGTGACATTATATTTTATTATTATCTTTATCTTTGTTATTATTTATTTTATAATTTCTTTGTTTTAGTTTTATTACTTATTTAAATCATGTATTTATTTTTGTAACACACATTAATTTATTTTTTAAATTTATTCGTGTCCATACGTGACGTACAATGCGTATGTGGTTCAATGTTTTTACTTCTATTTTCCTCATATGATAGGTTCGTCGCAACTCGCGGGTCCTATATCGACTTAGTTATTCTTTTCTATATTTTACGTTCCGGTCTAATTTCTTTGTATTAACACTCCACAATTGGTGTGTGGTTCAGTAATTTTACATCTACGTTTCGCCCAATATTACTTTTTCCATTTTTATTTATTTTGTTTAACGAGTTTTTCCGGTGTTGATGGTCGTTGGCGGTATTATAGCATTGGTGCAACTTGGCACAGTTTAATGTTCCCTACTGCATCGCGGGGCTTAGTATTAATATATAGTAATAAAATGTACAACAAAATGTTTCTAACTTTCTCAAAATGGTTGTAACTTCTCTTATACTTAAGGTACGTGCATGATTATGGTGTAACAACTTTTATTAATGGGTCAATTTCTACACGTTGTTACGGACGTACGTGGTCTAACGTTTTTACGTCTTCTTTTTCAGTGTTGCTTGTCGTTAGCAATGGTGTGTTATTAATGTTGTTGGTATGGTTGTACCCCGCCGCAACGCGAGGGTACTTCCATCTAGTTAAGATTATTTTGAATGATTTATTAGAATAAGGATAAAAAAAAGTGAAATCCTTTTATTTATATATCCTTGAAATAAAAGTTCGCTAGCATTTGCCATAAAGCATCTCACTTTTACCCCTAAACCCATTAACCTTAAGGACCATACTAACCCTTCAACTATGTAAAAGTCTCACTTTTACCTCATAAAGCCATTTAACAAATATTATTTTCTCCCATTTAGCTTTTATGAAATAAAAAATACTACTTTCTCACGTGTATAACCGGTATAAATTCACTTTTCCACGTAAATATTTTCGAAAACATGTCGGGTCAAACATAATATGTGTTCATGTTTATTTTTTATGTGCATTTTCAGTTAATCTATGTTCTGACGTAAATTTAAAAATACACTATTTTTCCACATACTTAATATTATGTACAAGTCGAACGATGAAATTTTTTCGGAAACAAATCAGGTCAAACATAATACATTTTCATACTTATTTTTCTGTATGCTTTTCAGTTGGTCTACGTTTTGACGTAAATTTTGTTCGGAATCGAGTCAGGTCATGTATAACATGTTTTCATTCGACGGTATAAATTTGAGTTAGTATATGTTTTGACGCCACTAAGTCTTGATGTAAAGATAAGGGTGGTGTAGTGAAACCCCACTAAACGCTACTCGGGTTCGATTCTGTTTATTTTGTATGGTATAAATTCGATTTACTTTTTGATCTAGCCGTGTTGTTTATACAAGGTATATTGATTTAGATTGAATACGTCGAAACACACGTTTTCATACGATTAACGCATCATATAACACTTGGGCTAATCCAATCAATGTTTGCAACAGCTCCGCGAACGGTCGCATGCCATAGTACTAGCTACCATAAAACTGAATACAAAGAAATTAAATATCATCAAGCTCCACTATTATGATTTTAATGTTTATACATGAAAATGCAAAGTGTTTTAACGATATAATAAATATATATAAAAGAACAATTTAAAAATACTGTAGCTTCTGTCTTGTAAAAGGTTTTTTCTTTTTTTTAATTAGATTTGAAAAACTTAACTGTTGGAGTGTATTAAGTAATATTTAATAAACACTAAAAATAGAAAAATAAAATCCAAATTTACCGTTTAAAAAAAAAAGCCAAAATCCAAATGTCGGCTGCAAGAATTGACCAACACTCCCACAATTAAGTTTTTCAAATTTAATTTAATTAAAAAAAAAACTTTTTATCTTAGCTACTAAGGCAGAAGCTACAATATTTAAGTTGCGGCGGAATAGGTTTATCTGCACGTTGCGACGGATCCAAATGTAAAGTAACTTGGATTTGTGTAGTAAAGATTCGAATCGTTTCAGAACAAAAGTTACGTTAAAACGTAGATAAACGGAAGATGTACATAAAAATAAGCATGGAAATGCATTATATATGACCTTACTTATTTGCGAAAGAAATTTACGTCGAACATTAACCTGAACTTATATTGACATGTACAAAGGAAAAAATTATGCTTTTTTAAGTTAAAAACAATACCGCATGTTGCCGTGGCGCCTGTAACATCCGTCAAAAAAACCGGGTTAACCAAACCCGCTTCGTTTATTAACCGAACATCCAGTTAAAAATTTCGTTGCGTATTTAATGCTCAAATTAATTTTAAACGATACATAATTAATAAGTATATTAGAATATAAAATTTATATTTGAAAATTTATTAAAAATAATAAAATAAAAAATTAAATGCTGATGCCGGGTTTCGAACCCGGGTCAGCCGGATATAAGCTTAGCGACTTAACTCACACACATCCAACCACTCCGCCACTTGTGTTACTTGTTGATTTATTGAAACATTTAATACATATAATAAAACTAGAAGTCGAATTCAGTCACTCAGCGCGCCCAAATCCGCAGTCGCCGGAAAATACGCGATTCTCGACCGTTTTCCTTTGACTCCGGAATCAAGCAAGTATAACGGATGATAAACGTCGGTTATAACTGAAAACTCGATTCAATTTCATTCATGAGCCGTGAATTTCATAACCGAAGACTTGAATTCACATGTACGTAAAGATACCTTCAGTCAGGGAAAAAAAAAACCCAACTCGCTTATTCACTCGAATTAGCTCTCAATACACTCGCTAACCTCCCTACAAGTCCTTAATCGGCAAGAACAACTCGCCGGAAACTTTTTGCAACTCGCCGGAAAACCGAACCCATTTCATCACTGTGCCTTACTCTAAAAACAGAACATCTAGAGCTCATACCGAAGTCACCCACACTCACCTCAAACTTCTTGAAGATCCTCTGCCGCAAGATACACGTCGCCGGAATAACCTGGTGTCTTCGGAAACTCGCCGGCGAAACAGGGGATCTCTGTTCGGTATATCTTACACCTAATCTCTCTCATTTTTATTAATCTCATGTGTAGTTAATTACAATTTACTAAAGAAATTGATGAATGTATCGAAACAGTCGGGATTGGGTTCTGGGTTAAGTTTAACGAAGAAGATGAAGTTTCGGTAGTATATATATTTAATATAAATCGGGTTATATCTCGGGTTAGACACACAGTCCAGTGGTGGACTGTGTGCGATTTTAAAGCATACGTCCCGGGTTCGAATTCTGTTGTGTTCCGATTCACTGAAATATAATGCCTTTTTATAAAAGCCAAATCCTGAAACATGTAATTAGTGTATAAGTATAATTAAAACAAGTTATATAAACGGGTTAGACACACAGTCCAGCGGTGGATTGTGTGCAAACAATTATCACACGTCGCGAGTTCGATCCCTGACACAACCTTACTCTCTGAAATAAAAATGTTTTTTTTTTCAAACGAACAGGACCAACTCGCTGTAAGATGTTAAGTATAATAAAAACCGGAATATTTACCAAGTTAGACACACAGTCCAGCGGTGGACTGCGTGCCAAACTAAACCACAGGTCCCGGGTTCGAGACCTGTGGAGATCACCGATTCGATACAATTAAATCCTTTTTAAAATAAATGATTTTCGGATTAACTTAAATAGTGTATAAATATAATTAAAAACAGAAATATTTCGGGTTAGACACGTAGCTCAGTTGGTAGAGCTGCGTGCACGCGTACGAGAGGTCACCGGTTCGAACCTCACTCAGTGCAACTATATAACCAACCGAACCGGTCAACGGTCAACAATAATGGTCAACGGTCAAAGTCAAAAAGTCAACATTTTTTATATTTTTATATATTTATTTAATTTAAAAATCAATTAAAAATACTTAAAAACAATGTTTTTAAAGTTAGAAAATAGCCTTAAACTCACAAAAATATATCCAAAAATCCTATTAAAATTGATTAATAAAATCCGCTTATTTACCAAACCGTTATGTTATTATCTAGGTTAGTTTCTCTCGTGGTTAAATCCAAAATCGTGCGCATTCATCATCAATCCAAGAAACGCAACCACTGTGAGTGAATTCTTACAAATTCCCCTTTTTATTCATGTTTTGGGGTGTATCATGTGTCGCTTAAACTAATTCGTTTATTCAAACTCGTGCTATACCATATTATGATCTAAACTTAGAATGTAAATATTGTTTGTAGTTATGTATTACCTATTGTCAAGGTGTATGCAAATTATTTGTTAGGCCCATCAGTTCCTCGTGGGAGACGAGTTGAACAACGCGTGCCTTAAAACTCATTCATTAGGCCCATCAGTTCGTAGAACAACGCGTGCATCAAAACTCATTCATTAGGCCCATCAGTTCCTCGTGGGAGACGAGTTGAACAACGTGTGCCTCAAAACAATCTATTATTGTATGTGTGTGCATTATTTAATATTAAGTGTTTTGTGAATAAATTTACATCTACATTTACTCATATGTGGTTATGCACTTTATTTTATAATCAATTCAATAAACTTGTTTAAATGTTTTTCATAGGATTCACTCGCCAACTTTTTGTTGATCCAAAAACAATTTTTACACATGATACAGGTGGACATGATGAAGCAAGGAACACATAGGAAAATGGCTTAGAAGAAAATAATGAAGTCTAGAAAGATGTATAGAACATGTTGTAATTATGATTGTATGATCTCCTTTAAATTGTAATAATAAATATGAAACATTATAATAAATGTCATGAGCTTTGATGAAAACCCAATCATGCCCCGATCACCTTTTCCGCTGCGGGTCGGGGTGTGTGACAGATTGGTATCAGAGCTTTTGACTATAGGGATATATGATAAGTTATTAGACCCTTAGAGCCTATACTATAGTTGATTAGATTTTAATTGTTTATGTGGTTATATTCAAACTCATGATGTTTATTTCTTTCATATTTATTACATACGCAAATGCATGCAAACACTTCCGATACTACATTTTGTGATACATAGTGGATTATACTTACAGTCAAACATACATAATTACATACACACTCATCATACATATTTCAATGTTCACATATTCAAATCATCTTCATACTTCCGTTATTCAATATTTTGTCGCATTTGTCATTTTTCAAATCTCATCAAAGTGAGTTCTACGATGGGCATGTAGTAACTGTAAGGGTACAAGTACCGGTAGTCGGAACGTCCTGTCTAGGTTGGCATTCGTATAAATCCAATATAACGGACCAGTTTGCCTACCTGGGGACTAACGATAAGAGTACAAAGGACCTATTAGGCCAAAGCATGCCACACCAAACGTCGTTCGAACTAACCCCACTTTGAGGTGTCACCGTGTCCACACCTGGATACATTCCGAATATCATACGTTACATACATATTTCTCGATTTTCTCCCGGTTTTAGTTTACGTAACCAGGCTAACACAAGCGAACCATATGAAAAACCCGGTAATCATGGGGGCCCACATGATTACGAAGGTGAAGTATGGCGGCATGCAAGACACAATTACGAACAAAGCCCAAGACATCCTATGGATGTAGTAGATTTATTATTCTATATTTATTTTATGAATGTTCATTCCTAAATACGACACATGATCCCTAAAACATCCAACTCATACTCTTGATATGTATTCCTTGTAGATGTCTTCTAGTCTCGCTCGTAGGAAGATGAGATCAGGAAAAGCCCGCGAGCGCATGGCTGCCCAAATCGCTTAACAAATGGCTGCCGTAATACCCAACATTGTAGTTCAAGTCCAACAAGCCCTTACCGCTAATCCCGTCAATCAAGAAGATCAAAACATTGTCAATCCTCCCCCAATTACCACTAAATGTACCTTCAAGCATTTCAAATCCTGCGACCCTCCAAAATACGAAGGGACTGAAGGTGTCACCGCTCTCCTCCATTGGTTTGAAGAAATGGAAAACACTTTTCTAAATTGCGATTGCTCCGATGATCGCAAAGTGCGATATGCTACTGGTCGTTTACTTGGAATAGCACTTACATGGTGGAATACAGAGAAGGCCAAACGAGGTGTTGAAGATGCTATGACTTTGACTTGGGAAGAGTTGAAGGAAATCATGACAAGACGGTTTTGCCCAAGGAGCGAAATCAAGAAATTAGAGGATGAGTTCTATTCGTTGAAACAAAAGGAAGGCGACCACACCACATACAACAAGAGATTCCTCGAGTTAAATCAAATGGTTCCCAACTTGTTCACTCCTATTTACTGTTTGATCGAGCACTACATTCGAGGTCTTCCTTCACAAATTCAAGACTCTGTAAGAAGTACCACACCTGCAACTTTGGAAGCAGCAATAGAGTTAGCTACAGAGCTCACCGAGAACCGCATACGAAATAAGGACTTCAAGGAGGAGAAGAAAAAGGATAAAGCATCAACTGAAACCTCAAACTCCACCCAAACCGAATCCCCTTCTCAACCCATTTCTAAGAGAAAACGAGATGGGCAACTATTCGCTGTCACCCAACGCAATCAACCAGCCTCACAAGCCGTACCCCTCCAAGCTATCCCAATCACTCAAGTAGCACCCAACTCAACTTACCCAAATAAGAAACCTTACCTTGGACCTCACCCTCAATGTAACACCTGTTTTTATCACCATCCATCTACCTTACCTTGTCGACTATGTGCGAATTGTGGACGCTATGGTCATTTGAGCAAGGTTTGCCGCACCCCTCAAAACCAAACCTCACCCCCTACTCAAAACATGATCCAAACATATCAACAACCCCAATACCCCATGTTATCTTATGTTCGAGCTTGTTTTAATTATGGCGACCCTACCCATTTTAGAAATACGTGCCCTCGATTGGTTAACATCATAAATGCCCAAGCTCAAGCAAACCCAGTTAACCAAGCAAATCAAGAAAACCTAACCACTAGGCCACCAGCAAGAGGAAGAGTCTACAACATCAACGCCAATCCTGTTGAAGATAATGACGGCCCAAACGAACCACCCAACTAGTTTTCTTCACCAAAAATCGAGATTCAACTCCAACCGCTTCGTTTTTATGTTTTTCTTTATGTTATCTCAATTTTCACGTGTCTCAATCATAAATGGGAAATTTATCCAAGGATCTTAATGCGAATTACTATTTCAGTTTTGTTTTATACTCGTTGATTTAACATTCATATCATCATACTTCACGACATATCTCAGTCACATCATTTAAAGAAGTTGGGTTGTGTCTCACTTCTACATAGACTAACCTCTCCATCATAACAAACGAGAGAGGTACCGTCACCATTCAAACATGTATACTATCAGAATTAAGACTCAAGCTTTGGTTGCTGTGTTTGTTTATGTTTAGAGTCACATAGAACTAATCATAACTTACGGATAAAGCCAATGAAAATTTGACAAAAATATGGTGGATACGCCGCTGGTACTTCCTATATATAAGTATTCTTGTCAAAGGATCAGAGGCATTGTCAGGCGGTTATGAGAAGCTCCATGTAGGATTTAGTAATGTCTTGGTTGAAGTTTGTTTTATACTCACTGATATAGCATTCATATCATCTCATCATTTAAAGAAATTGGATTGTGTTCCATATCTACATAGACTAACCTCTCCATCATAACAAACGAGAGAGGTACTGTCACCATTCAAACATGTATACTATCAGAATTAGGACTCAGGCTTTGGTTGTTGTGTTTGTTTATGTTCTAGAGTCATATCATAGAACCAATCATGACTTACTGATAAAACCAATGAAAATTTGACAAGAATATGGTGGATACGCCGCTGGTACTTCCTATATATAAGTATTCTTGCCAAGGGATCAGAGGCATTGTCAGGAGGTTATGAGAGGTTCCATGTAGGTTTTAGTAGTAAAAGTTTTGTTTTAGGATATAACATTATCTTTCCAATCGTATCAAAACTCTTATGCATAAAATCATACCTAGTGAATCAACTCTGTTTATCAATATTTTTATCGTAGGCATCAAAAAGCGATTCCTATAGCAGGGTACTCAACCCTTACAAGGAACGTTACCGCCTCAAACAAAATTTCAACTCTTACTCCCTTCTAAGTATGTAATTGTCAAATTAAAACACCATCCTTTTTAGTCAAACATGCCACTACTTAAATTTCAGGACGAAATTTCTAAAAGTAGGGGATACTGTAACATCCGTCAAAAAAACCGGGTTAACCAAACCCGCTTCGTTATTAACCGAACATCCAGTTAAAAATTTCGTTACGTATTTAATGCTCAAATTAATTTTAAACGATACATAATTAATAAGTATATTAGAATATAAAATTTATATTTGAAAATTTATTAAAAATAATGAAATAAAAAATTAGATGCTGATGCCGGGTTTCGAACCCGGGTCAGCCGGATATAAGCTTAGTGACTTAACTCACACACATCCAACCACTCCGCCACTTGTGTTACATGTTGATTTATTGAAACATTTAATACATATAATAAAACTGGAAGTCGAATTCAGTCACTCAGCGCGCCCAAATCCGCAGTCCCGGAAAATACGCGATTCTCGACCGTTTTCCTTTGACTCCGGAATCAAGCAAGTATAACGGATGATAAACGTCGGTTATAACCGAAAACTCGATTCAATTTCATTCATGAGCCATGAATTTCATAACCGAAGACTTGAATTCACATGTACGTAAAGATACCTCCAGTCAGGAAAAAAAACCCAACTCGCTTATTCACTCGAATTAGCTCTCAATACACTCGCTAACCTCCCTACAAGTCCTTAATCGGCAAGAACAACTCGCCGGAAACTTTCTGCAACTCGCCGGAAAACCGAACCCATTTCATCACTGTGCCTTACTCTAAAAACAGAACATCTAGAGCTCATACCGAAGTCACCCACACTCACCTCAAACTTCTTGAAGATCCTCTGCCGCAAGATACACGTCGCCGGAATAACCTGCTGTCTTCGGAAACTCGCCGGCGAAACAGGGGATCTCTGTTCGGTATATCTTACACCTAATCTCTCTCATTTTTATTAATCTCATGTGTAGTTAATTACAATTTACTAAAGAAATTGATGAATGTATTGAAACAGTCGGGATTGGGTTGTGGGTTAAGTTTAACGAAGAAGATGAAGTTTCGGTAGTATATATATTTAATATAAATCGGGTTATATCTCGGGTTAGACACACAGTCCAGTGGTGGACTGTGTGCGATTTTAAAGCATACGTCCCGGGTTCAAATTCTGTTGTGTTCCGATTCACTGAAATATAATGCCTTTTATAAAAGCCAAATCCTGAAACATGTAATCAGTGTATAAGTATAATTAAAACAAGTTATATAAAGGGGTTAGACACACAGTCCAGCGGTGGACTGTGTGCAAACAATTATCACTCGTCGCGAGTTCGATCCCTGACACAACCTTACTCTCTGAAATAAAAATGTTTTTTTTAAACGAACCGGACCAACTCGCTGTAAGATGTTAAGTATAATAAAAACCGGAATATTTACCAAGTTAGACACGCAGTCCAGCGGTGGACTGTGTGCCAAACTAAACCACAGGTCCCGGATTCGAGACCTGTGGAGATCACCGATTCGATACAATTAAATCTTTTTTAAAATAAATGATTTTCGGATTAACTTAAATAGTGTATAAATATAATTAAAAACAGAAATATTTCGGGTTAGACACGTAGCTCAGTTGGTAGAGCTGCGTGCACGCGTACGAGAGGTCACCGGTTCGAACCTCACTCAGTGCAACTATATAAACAACCGAACCGGTCAACGGTCAACAGTCATGGTCAACGGTCAACGGTCAAAGTCAAAAAGTCAACATTTTTTTATTTTTATTTATTTAATTTAAAAATCAATTAAAAATACTTAAAAACAATGTTTTTAAAGTTAGAAAATAGCCTTAAACTCACAAAAATATATCCAAAAATCCTATTAAATTTGATTAATAAAATTCGCTTATTTACCGAACCGTTATGTTATTATCTAGGTTAGTTTCTCTCGTGGTTAAATCCAAAATCGTGCGCATTCATCATCAATCCAAGAAACGCAACCACTGTGAGTGAATTCTTACAAATTCCCATTTTTATTCATGTTTTGGGGTGTATCATGTGTCGCTTAAACTAATTCGTTTATTCAAACTCGTGGTATATCATATTATGATCTAAGCTTAGAATGTAAATATTGTTTGTAGTTATGTATTACCTATTGTCAAGTTGTATACAAATTATTTGTTAGGCCCATCAGTTCCTCGTGGGAGACGAGTTGAACAACGCGTGCCTTAAAACTCATTCATTAGGCCCATCAGTTCGTAGAACAACGCGTGCCTCAAAACTCATTCATTAGGCCCATCAGTTCCTCGTGGGAGACGAGTTGAACAACGCGTGCCTCAAAACAATATAGATTTTTGTATGTGTGTGCATTATTTAATATTAAGTGTTTTGTGAATAAATTTACATCTACATTTACTCATATGTGGTTATGCACTTTATTTTATAATCAATTCAATAAACTTGTTTAAATGTTTTTCATAGGATTCACTCGCCAACTTTTTGTTGATCCAAAAACCATTTTTACACACGATACAGGTGGACAGGATGAAGCAAGGAACACATAGGAAAATGGCTTAGAAGAAAATAATGAAGTCTAGAAAGATGTATAGAACATGTTGTAATTATGATTGTATGATCTCCTTTAAATTGTAATAATAAATATGAAACATTATAATAAATGTCACGAGCTTTGATGAAAACCCAATCATGCCCCGATCACCTTTTCCGCTGCGGGTCGGGGTGTGACAGCACCGAAACACGAAGTAAGTCTAATTTATAAAGTCTAATGAAAACATATTATATTTGACCTCACTTGTTGTCAAACAAAATTTATGCCAAAACGTAGACTAACTGAAAACTAAAAAAGAAAGTCTAAGGAAAACATATTATCTTTGACCCATTTGTTGAAAAACAAAATTTATGCGAAAAAAAGACTAACTGAAAACGTAAAAAGAAAGTCTAATGAAAACATATTATCTTTGACCCCACTTGTTATAAAACAAAATTTATGCCAAAACGTAGATTAACTGAAAATGTAAAAAGAAACCTGAACTTATACTGACACGCATATAAAAATAAGCAAAAAAATAAGTTTTTAAAGTTAAAAATGGTACCGCACGTTGCGGTGACGTTGAAATATAAGCAGTAAAAATAGTATAAAGTTTTTAAAAAGCTAAAAGGTTGTAAGTGCTACTACTAAATGTTAAGGGGTAAAAAATAAAAAATCAAACACTTATAAATATTGAATATTAATAAAGGTGGCCAATGACCAAGTGCCATGCAAGAGCATGACACTAGTCACCCAACTTGGTGTTGTAGCTATATCAATAACGCAGAAGCTACAATTTAAGTTGCTAATCTATATATATTTATAATTATAATTAACTTTGAAAATGTTTCAATTTTCTCTTATATATTTGTTTTTTTCCCTACGTTCTGATGTACAAAACATATGGTCTGTTCGGTATGGTGTAATGGAATGGACGAGGTAATGGAATAGATTATTACCATTCCATGTCTTGTTTAGTTACCATATGAAATAAAATAAATCATTACTTTATGTTGTTTAGTAGAAAAGAATAGAAAAATGAATAAAATCAGTGGTGATTGACGGTAGTCGGTGGTGCGGGGTGGATATGTGGCAGTGTCGGCTGGTGAGGTGACAGTGGGATGGCGGGACGGTGGTGGGTGGCGGTCGACGTGACATGTGGCAGGTGACGGTGGTGGTGGTGGTGGTCTGGTGGCGAGTGATAGGGGAGGTGGTGGTGGCGGGGCTTGTGGCCGTGGTGGTGGGTGTCGGTGTGTGACGGGTGGCGGAGGTGGTGGCGAGTGGTAGCGGAGGTAGGTGACGCTGCCAGGCGGCAACGGTGGGTGGTGGCGGGTGACGGCAGAGACGGAGGTGTTGGCGGTGTGTGACGGTGGGGTGGCGGCGGAGGTGGTGGCTGGTGATGGTGGAGGTATGTGATGGCGGCGGGTGACAGCGGGGGCGGAGGGTGGGTGGCGGCAGCGGTGGGTGGTGGCGAGTGATGGCGGGAACAGTGGTGGGTGGCGGCGACAGTGGTGGTGGTCATCGTGGTGGAGGTGGGTGGGCGACGACGGTGGTGGCGACTTTGGTGGGTTGTTGTTTTGTTAATGAAGTGTGAAAGGGAGGATGAAATAAAACATAACAGGGGGATTGATGGAATGATTTTGAGGGAATGGAATGCCTTAGGTAATTGGTGATTCCATTCCCTCGACCAATCAAACACTCTTTTTTCATTATCTCGTAATGGTCCATTCCATTCAACCTCTTATTCCAGCATTCCAGACGCTACCATTGTTTCTTTTTTTTCAACTAATTTGCACTATAACTCCTGAACTTTACTAAACTTGCTATTTACACCTTGAATTTTTTTTACTGTTAGGGCATACTTATTTATATCAACGTTTTATGGTATATTTTTTCTGTGGGGTTAATACTAATGTATCGTTGTAATCTTCGTAGTTGAACGTTACAAGTTTTAACACATAAGGTGATCGGTATGCACAATATTTTCCCTTCTTTTTCCTTTATGTTCGACTTTCATCCATTATTTCATTTTTATGGTTTGTGATCAATATAAAGCACATGTTCACATCCTTTTGGGCACATTACGACTTTATTTTTTAGTTTTTCTTTCGATGGATATAGTACCTTCAAGTACTGTACCGATGTCATAACGAACTAAATCGACATAGACTGTCGTAACGCATGAGTTTGAAAACTAGTTATTTATTAAAAAGATATTAAATTAAGATATAATATAAATTAACTTTTTGAGGTTGATGGAGATAATGACACATAGTGTTAATTGGAATTAGAATTTAGATCGGAAGATATATAGTTACCTAAAGATGAGGGTTAGTTTTTTTATAATATCATTGTGATCTTTAATAAAATAAACATTCGAAACTAGTGTATGTTGGGGAATTTTCAATAATCAGATGATCAGAGAGGCGTGTATCACTCCCAGATCAAATTATTTTGGTGGTTCTATCGAATAATTCAATCAGATACAACTCTGATTCGAGAATTAGAACAACAATATGTTTTTGTGCAGAATTCGCATGAACTAGTGTATGACTAAGACACAATTTCGAATATTTGGGGGGAAGGCTGGGAACTGCCTGTTGGCAGTTATTGTTTTAAAATTAAAACTGCCCACAAAATGCGTCTAATTTTTATTTAAAAAACCATGATGAAATTTGGAAAATAAATTTTCTATGCCAGCTCGACCCCAGCCAGGGGCTCTGCCCCTTGGACCCCGCCAGGGGCTGCCGCCTCTTGGACCCTGCTCCTGGGGCGCTGCCCTCGGACCTCCGTCAAGGGGGCGTTGCCCCCTTGGAACCCCCTTAGTATATGGGCTCCGCCCGTACACTTTGAATTATAATAACTCAAACAAACGTGCACTCCCGCACCTCCTAACTTGCTTGATATGTATTATAATTCTCTTTATTCACCAAGTTAATCCCGATTATAATAAAATATCTAATAATGTATTACACTAATATTTCGGGATTATCTGTGCTTCACATATTTCTCTTTACAGGAAATTTTTAGTCATATAATATTAGTTTGATAATAATATTATTCTTATAAATTTGTGAAAGAAAAAGGTTATCGGTTTATCATACTAGATAAACAAGACATGTGTTTCGTGTGACTTTTTCAATTAAAATCCAAAATTTGCTTTTTCTTCAAGTGACTGCTAGTCTTACCAACCATTGCTTACACATTGTATCATTCACAGACTACTATTACTATTTGAATCTCACAAACACAACTCTTATCTTGTGCATCATTCATACACTACTATTACTAGAGAAACTATCAAATAGAAATTTATTGTAAGATGGAATATTTTAGCATTTAGCTTGGGTTGAGGGAGGGAGGGGGGGAGGGGTGTAGGTTTTTGGGTGGGGGTTTTAGGTTTTTGCATGTATATGTTCTTTTTCTTTTATAGACAAGATTATAGACATTTGTCACTCTATGTTTCATTCTTACACTTTTATTTTTATACTCCTTTGTAAAATAACTCAACTTCTATTACTATTTGAACCTCATATTTAAATATCATTAATCCATCCTCTTCTTGGGCGTTGCTTAAAACATTTTTGTCCGCCGTATATTACTAAATCTTTAGAGTAATAATTTTACAAAGCCAATAATTTATCGTTACAAGTACTCATATTGAATCACCAGTCAGTTTCTAGGTTTCGTTGTAAATTTAATTAGCTATTTTTAATTACGTAAAAAATAGCTTAAATCAAAGAGATCAAAATTTCTAAACTTGTTATCATAGTGGAACATAAGCACAAGGAGTGTTTAGTTAGCTTGTTGCAAAGAAAACAAGTTTAGAAGCTTCAAGCATGTTATAGGAGTTACATGAGTAAACAAGTCAAGTTATTCGTAAGCCACTGAAAATCGCCTTGTTTAAAGTTTTAATCAAGTTGAGACTAAACTGGTCCAGTCCGAGCTTGAGCCTAAAAATAACCGTGTTTAATAAACGAGCCTAAGCTTTACAAACCGAGCTCAACTACGCTCGCAAGCCTAAGCGAAGCTATAATTTTTATAAAAAAATATAAAAATGATAATTACTTTAAACAAAGACACAGTAGGCAAATGCACATGTCGTGACGTAATATAGTTTAGGTAAGAACCAAATATCGAATCCACATGGTGGATTCAGTAGTATACTTTTGATATTGCTCGTCTTAGTCAACTAGGATAAGGTATGTATGGCTTGTAAGCTTTCTTTGGTTGGTGGAGTCCTTGAAGGTTGACTCTCATGAATGTTTATAGAAAGATTTTCGGGAAAGTTGTCAGGATTGACTAGTTTTGATGGGTGTGATGTTGCAAGAGCAACCATTGGTGCTAATTGGGGCTTGCGTAGAAGTTCTTGACGGTAACCCATGTAGGAATGGAGGATTGGCATATACCTTGTTGTTCCTAATAGTGATAACACTACCATTTGACTTTGTGTTAACCTCGGCGTTACTTAGGGGCGGCCTAGTTGCCTCTAAAATAGGATATCAATGATTTGCCAAACTTAACTTATGTAACATCCTGGTTTTTCAACATTGGAAACGGGTTTTGGTTGCGGGTTGGGACTAACAAGCTTGAGGTGGGCTTTAATAGCTAAGAGTGATATTAGGCCTAAAAAGGAAAGGATTTGGGTCCTAAGACCCTACTATGTATAACAACATAAGAAACCCTAGCCCCGTAATCACCATCCTTACCAAATTTCTAGAGAGAAAAATGGGTGAACTTGTGATTTAAGCTTGAAGATTTGAAGCTTAGAAATGGCAGCCCTTGAGAACCTAATCATTGCAACAACATATTGGTTTGGACATCAAGTAAGTGTTGGCCTTAAATATTAGATTTTGTTGTTTTTTGGGTATTCTGTGTAAAATAGCGTTTTAGCTCAAAGGTCGGATTTTTTACGTGTTTTTTGAACTAAAAACCATGGATCTAGTTTCATGGGAGTTACAAAAATGTTTTTGACATAAAAGATTGTGATATTGGGTTGAAAACGAACCTTGTTGGATGAAGGAGAAAAGGTTTGGCAACACTGGACATCAATGTTCAGAAAAACCCCTGGCGACAGTTGCAGAGGGATGTTGGAGAAGTTGGCACAAATCCTGAGGTTTGCTAATGATTGGTGACAGGTGATACCGACGACACTTAGGACTGTCAATGACAATCATCTCGGCGAAATTCACATGCGACACTCTGGCATTGTTATGTCAAGTCCTAACACGAATTACGCAAGTGTAGGTCGGCAACACACTGTGCCAAATGATACTCTTGCCGGCGACACTCTGGCGACTGTATCATTTAATGACGAGTGTGCATGTTAACTTTCATGCAGAGCGGGTGGCAACAAATTTAGTGTGAAAAACCTTACGCTGAGAAGTTAAACACAACCTGGTGAGTTCTAAACTCCTTTCTAAACCTACTTTTGGGGCTGATGTGCATACTTGATGAATGTATGTTAAGTAAGGAAATGTTTACGAAAACCCTAAATGTAACTAAGGTTTCCGAAAGACAAGCATTTTAGAGTATGATTTATAGTACGTTTGAATAGGAAGATTTATGAAAGAAAAAAACTTTTGATTGAAATGAAAGTATGGTTAACATTGAGAAGTATGTTAACAAAGACCATTTTGAATGATTAACATTGAGAAGTATGTTAACAAAGAAGGAATTGAACGGTTATCATTGAGAAGTATGTTAACAAGGAACGATATACAATGTGAGTAATTTAAAACAAATTTTTGTAAGAAACTTA
Source organism: Scalesia atractyloides (assembly GCA_947069175.1). Lineage (NCBI taxonomy): Eukaryota > Viridiplantae > Streptophyta > Magnoliopsida > Asterales > Asteraceae > Scalesia > Scalesia atractyloides. Next base: position 70,641,030 of record CAMTDV010000005.1, on the reverse strand, counting down.
CAAAAAGAAATATGATCGTTTTAAAACAATACCTTAATAGTGACATAATTGTTTTTGAAAAAAATTATTACAAAGTCTTAAATATGTATGAATTTGTCTCTTCGAGGACATGGACAATCGGGTGGCGTTTTTGTGGCCTTCTCAAAGGATGGGATTGTTACAATCTCTTTGGATAGTTATCATGGTGATAGTTACATGATGAAACCGTCGGGAACAAAGAGTGAGGCTAATACATATTTTTAGTCTGTAACAATTTGTATGTCAGATGAAGGGTTCTATTCCCTTGTTAATGTTTGATATTAAGGCTATTGTTTATTCTTACAAGTATGTTTTCATTTAAAGAACAATTTATAGAAATGTTTTATCTATGTTTGCAAAACTAGAACTCATTCAACGTAATTGACTTTTGTATGCACCTCATATTAGTGTAGCTTTGTGGATGGCTAATCGGACCTTTGTTTAGGCGTTAGTGAACTCAATGGAAAACGGGCGTCTATGTTGGACATTTTTTTACTTTATTTTGTATTCAAATTGTTAAGTCAAATACTGTAATTTGAATGTTTTTACTTTCCGCTGTTGAATGAGTGGTTGAGTTTTAAGTTTAAGAATTACATGTTCATGAGTAAATCCAATACATGGGGTCTCCAAGGCCTTTAAAGTTTCAATCGTTTGGAGTGATGCCTTTTGGTTTTTGAGGTCTGCTTCATGAAAACTAAATCTTTCAATGTATTGTTTGTGGCGAGCATCAGAAGAAGATATAAGTTTTGTTACTATCTCCTCCAAGTTAGAACCACCACATGGCTCGATGTTGGTTCCTTATAGTGGTCCTTCATAATGGGGTTGAAAGTTTTGTGGGGTAGTCTTTGTTGTTAAAATTGTTGTTGTATCCCAAAACCAGGAGGTTGGCTAATGTTACCATTCTCCTTCTACCTGAAATTTTGATGGTTTTGACACCCAAGGTTGTAGTGTTGTTGTACATGTTGTTTTGTCGGTAAATTGTGTTGATGAAATCAACATGCTCGACTTCCATGGTATGACTCTTTCTTATGATGGTAGAAATTCAACCGCGTTGGGTTGACTTATGCTTTGTTCATTTGATTAATTCAAGTAGGAAACACTTCAACTTAAGCAGCAAATGCAATGACAGAGTCAGTGTGAAATACACTTTGTTTAGATCCTCAGCTTCCTTTATGATTGGGCCATTGATAACTATTCATAGCTATTTCTTTAATAAGACCGTAAGCCTTTTGTTTCCAGAATTACCACCGGTAGTGGATTTTCGACACCGTTCATTAACATCTTGGACTCTTAATTCTCATTTACCACATCTTTAGTATTCTAAACCACCTAAACATCCACTATGGAGCCAAACAACGATAACAATGATGAATATCCATCTCTATATAAGAGTGTCATAGAAAGAAGAAAGGGAAAGGAGTTGTGTCCTCACCTGTCAACAGACAGACATGGGGTAGCCTACAATGAACTACTTGCAATGGTGTGTCTACATCTTTCCAACGTTACCACAAGCATATAAAATGAATTGAATTTTGTAAATGGGTTCACGGGTATTTCATGCAATGACAACTTTATGGAGTGGTGAGAACACCTTACAACCTGCGCTCACACATGTATGTGATAAAAAACCGCATGTATGTCACTTCAATGACAACTTCATACGTCTAAGTAGACAAAAACAAAATGGTTAGTCTGGTAACCAATTGCTAATGAACCATGTAAAGAGTTTTATGCAACTCATAAAACACATTTCTCATACAAACATGTGTGGAATATACTAAAAGATAAGCTTGTAGGGAGTGAACCCTTTACAAAGGAATAGATGATTGAAAGCTAAAATATCTAACAGATGTTGATCTAAGAATACAGAGATTATGAGTTTTATTGCTAACCACTGCCCAAGCCAAAGATTTGACGTACAAGCCTGATGAAGACTAAAAGACAAAAGATATGCTAAGGTATGCTAAAGACCATCAGTGGATTGCTCATCAGCGCCTTTGTGATTTAGCAGAGTTTATTAATGTAATAGTGTCTGTATAGCAGTGTTTAGGGTTGGTTATATGTGTTATCTGTCACTACTCACTATTAATGCTAATGTCATCATTTGATGCTCAACGGTTTGCTTGTACTATAAATAGATAGTGCACTTGTGTAGTTCTATTCATCTATTCAAAAGATCATTTCCATATTTATCCAATCATCTTCTCTACATTCTGTACTAACAAACACTTGTGTTAAAAAGGCTGAGGGGGAGTTGTAATTCACATACAAACATATTGTTAAAAGCATGATGATGAAAACAATCTTCCATTAGTCGTGATACAAAAGTTTTTTTAAATTCTGCTGCAAATCACTATGTTTTTATCTTCATTCATTGTTTCATCTTATAAACTTTCACAAGTAATTCAACTCAGATCCTAACAATTGATATCAGAGCTAGATCAATCAAATTTGACTTAACAATCAATTTGATTTGAACAGATTAGCTCTCCCTGCTAATTTGTTTGTTTGTTTTCATTGGAAAACAGAGTTTATTTACGTTTCAAAGTTTTAAAACAAAATCTATTTGTAAACAATCAGAATGTCACAAAACACACAGGATTCCAACAACACTGGATCCATGTTTAAGCTTTTGATGCTTGTCAGCAATGAGTATTACATCTGGCAACGCCGGATGGGTCATATTCTTGCTCAGCAAAACACCGGTTGTTGGAGTCACTTGTATTTGGACCTCATGTTCCCACAGTTCCAAGTACAGAGGACCCAAAAATTCAAGTGACTAAAAGTCCGGATAATTACTCTAAGCAGCATTTCCAAAAAAATGAGTTAGATGCTAAGGCTTTTAGCATTGTTGCTTCAGCTTTGCCTAATGAAATCTATGCTGGCCTGTTGCACTGCAACAGTGCAAAGGAGTTATGGGATGCCTTGAGGGAGCAATTTGGTGGGACTGAGTAAGTAATAGAAAACAACAGAGAAGTCTTAAATCAACAATACGAAACGTTTTGTCAAGTCAAAGGAGAGTCTCTAACCCAACAGTTTGAAAGATTTAGCTGTCTCCTAAGTGAACTTAAGTTGGTTCATGTTGAATTTCCGAATTCGACTTTAAATAGTCGTTTCCTTAGATCATTACTAGAAAAGTGGGACACTATAGCTTTTGTAACTCGTAATTCGGTTGGGTTTAAAGAAATGAGTCTTACACAACTTCATGATAGGCTCCTTACCTATGAGAGAGAGCTGAACCAGAAAAAGAAGTTACAAGAATCTGGAAAAGTGGTTGATGATTATGCTTTTGGTAGCACAACACTTTTAGGCCAAGAAGAAGCCTCTGGTAGTGGTAAGGATCAGAGTTATGATCATTTCATTGATATAACCTCTGGTGGTAACTTCAAGTATGATTCTTACTCATCCAACTATGCATTTGCTGCTAGTGGGGAAAGCCAACCTTCTGATAACTTATCTTTTGAGTTGAGTGATCTTCAACACTTTGAAAACCTTCAGATCTAGAGGAAATGAATATTTTGCACCAGCTGGCTCTATTGAGTGTTAGAGCTAGCAAGTTTTACAAAAGGACTGGTATTTGCTGCTAGTGGGGAAATCCAACCTTCTGATAACTTATCTTTTGAGTTGAATAATCTTCAACACTTTGAAAACCTTCAGATCTAGAGGAAATGGATATTTTGAACCAGCTGGCTCTATTGAGTGTTAGAGCTAGCAAGTTTTACGAAAGGACTGGTATTTGCTGCTAGTGGGGAAAGCCAACCTTCTGATAACTTATCTTTTGAGTTGAATGATATTCAACACTTTGAAAACCTTCAAATCTAGAGGAAATGGATATTTTGCACCAGCAGGCTCTATTGAGTATTAGAGCTAGCAAGTTTTACAAAAAAGACTGGTAGAAAGTTCCCAGGGTTGCATTGGGGGGGTTAAAAGTTGGGTTAGATAAATCAAAGATTAAGTGCTACAAGTGTAAAAGGCTATGACACTTTTCTAGGGAATGTAGATGTCAAACATCTGGACCCATTGTGACACATCCTGGCCCTAGACCTCAACACACACAAAGCACAGTTCATTATTCCCATTATACCCCTGCTCCTCATATACAAAACACTGTTCATTTTGCACACCCTACTACCACTATTCCTGTGCACTATGTTCAAACCACTGTTCCACAGATTCAATATGTTCAAGCACCAGCTCCTCAAGTGCGTGTGCAACCTGCACCTCAAGTCACTCAAGTTACCCAAACCACTGCTCCAATAGAGGTTAATCAACAAAGCTTTTTCACTCAAGGATTTGTTGATTGGAGTAGCTTACATGAGGAGCTAACTGATGAAAACTTTGCTCTAGTTGCCAATCATGACTTGAAACAAAATGATTTTTGCTTTAAGGTACTAGATACAATAGTTGAAGGTGATTAATCTGAGGAAGTGGTATCTAAGTCTGATGTGTCTGATGTTCTAAAAGAAAATGTTGATAAAGATGTGAAACGTCTGTCTGACCCATGTGATGCTAGTGTGAGTGAAGGTGATTGTGACTATGCCATGATGGCTGCTGCTAAGGTATCTCCTCAGATTCTTAAAGATCCATGTTCAGATAAATGCATATTGCTTTTGCTAACATAAAAGAGGTGAATAAAAATCTTAGAAACAAAATTTTAGATGATGAACTGCATTTTGAAAAACTCTCAAAAGAATTAAAAACAAAATTGTTTGAAAAAGAATCTGAAATCAGCAGTCTAAAACATGAAGCAAGCATATCCAAAGACCAACTCCAAACAGTGATAGAAAAATATCAAAGTTGTAAAAAGGAGTTGGAATCTACACAGATCACTTGTGAAAAATGGGTAAAATCTTGCAAAGGTTATGAAGTTATGCTTGGAAATCAGATCAAAAGTAACATAAAATTTGGCATAGGATTCAAAAATGACCAAGTTTCTGAAAATGTTACTATAAATTAGTCTGGTGTGGTAGAAATTATTCCAACAAACTTGGCTGGTTAAGAAATTAAGGTCACTGATAAAAATGGAAACAAAATTGTTTTAGAAAAACATGAGGGATCGTCAACCTTCGAGGAAGTTGAAAAATATCAATTTAAACCCACATGGTCTGATGAATGTGACATTCTTGAAAATTTCAAGCCAATGGACTTTTCAACCATTGATGATGTTAAAGCACCAAAAGCAAGAGTAATCCCTATCAAAGATCTTCCAGCAGATGTTACAACATCTGTTGAAAAGAAGTCTGAGAAAGGAAAGAAGAAAGAAAAGGTTAAAAATCTATTTTGTGATTTTGTGGAAAAGAAGAATCATGTTACTCAAAACTATTTTCTTCTAAAAGCTTATGATATCAACAAAACAAATGTAATACCTGATTCTTCAAATTGCATCATTTGTGGCAAAACAGATCACAAAACTCAAGAATGTGGTTATCTTCAAAATTTGATGTTAAAAGAAAAGAATATAAATCCAAAACATTTTAGAGTGTCAAATCTAATTCTGTTAGCGAAAAATCTAATCAGACCTTTGAACCAGTTCGAACATCTGTTAAAAAAGCTTTGAATAAAACCTCTATTCCAAGAGAGGTACAAGTAACAAATGCACCACCTGTAAACATGTACCCAAGAGGATATGGCCAACCTATGTATCAAAAGGTTCCTCTTAGTTATGAGGGTTAGAAAAGGCCTTCAAAACCAAGAGTCAATAGGCATCCTCATGGTTACCAACATCTGATAGAAAATGGCTCACAACAGTTGTTACAAAAATCTGATCTAACCACTGTCCATCTTCCTGAATTTGAGATTGGACAATCTGTGACCCCATCCAAAGCCATTTTGGCTTTGGAGACCCACCTAAACTAATTGTTTACTAATGTGTGGGGAGCTTCTATTTGCCTTAACAATTTATGGTACATAGATAGTGGAGGCTCTAGGCACATGACAGGATGTAGAGCCCTACTCAAAGATTTCATGGCACATAGAGGGGGTGATATATCTTTCGATAACAATTCAAAGGGGAAGGTTTTGGGGTCAGGGACTGTTCAGGCTAGGAAAATCAAATTTGAACATGTTAAACTCATTGACAATATAAAATTTAACTTGCCGAGTGTCTCACAAATGAATGACAAAGGATATGGATCCTTTTTTTACAAAGAAAACATGTCAAATTGTAGGACCAGAAGTAGTTAAAAAGATTGATCAAATCATTGCTGAGAGTAAAGCACAACTAGTTGCTCATAGAAGTGGTTGATATGTTGAAGGATAATCCAATGTCCAATGCATGTCTGTTCTCAGTTGCCTCAAACAAAGAGACAGAATAATGGCATAGAAGACTTGGACACACAAATCTGAAAACTATCACCACACTCTCCAAACAAAATCTTGTCAGAGGTTTGCCCTCAAACAATTTACTTGTGATGAACATTGTGTTTCCTGTTTAAAAGACAAACAACACAAAAGCTCATACAAGTCAATTGAAGAGTCCAAAACAAGCCAGTGCTTCCAATTGCAGCACATGGACTTGTTTGGCCCTGTAAAAATCATGAGTCTCAAAAAGAAAAGATATTGTCTTGTCATTGTAGATGATATTTCAAGGTTCACATGGACATTTTTCGTGTACTCTAAAGATGAAACTGCTGGCATTTTGTAAAATTTTGTTAAACAAGTTGAAAAGCAATTTGTCCTACAAGTAAATGTTTTAGAAGTGACAATGGGACAAAATTTAAGAACAAGGAGTTGGATGCTTTCTGTGTGTCAAAAGGGATAGTTAGACAATATAGTATCCCAAGGACACCGGAACAAAATGGGGTGGTTGAAAGAAAAAACAGGGCTTTAATTGAATCTTCAAGAACAAAGCTTGCAGACTCAGGTTTACCCTTGTCTTTTTAGGCAGAGGCTGTAAACTCTGCTTGCTATGTGCAAAAAAGAGTTTGATCAATCCCAGGCATCAAAAATTTTATACGAAATCAAACCTCAAATCTCATATTTCAAAATCTTTAATTGCCCATGTTTATTTTAAACTTAAAAGATTCCATTTCAAAGTTTACAGCCAAAGTAATTGTGGTTATTTTCTGGGATACTCAACCACTGCTAAAGCCTATAGAGTTTTTAACTCAAGGACCAAGTGTGTTGAAGAAACTTTGAATGTAAAATTTAATGAACTTTCTTCATTGAAAATCCCAACAAATCCTGCTGAACTGTTTGACTTCGTCAAATTTACATTTGAAGATGTCTCTATCAAGACTAACTCTGTAGGTACATCATAGTCTTTCAATCAAGATTATGGATATGACAATGTGCTTCCATAATTCAAAGGCAAACCTTTGCCAACTCACAAAATCAAACCGTTGTTGATAAAAGTCCATTTTATGTGAACAAAACTCAACCATCTTTCACACCCATTCCTCCTATACCTCCACTTCCATTTCAAATAGATGTTGGCTCTTCAAAATTGCCAACAAATGTTAGCTCAGATGATACCCATTTGCAGCCTTCACCTCAAAATGCCATCATTCCATAAAAAAGAGATCTAATTGTAACACCTCGAAATTTCGCCTAATAAAATTCCGACACGTGTCCCGAAGATTCTTAGTGGCCACGTGTAACCGAGAGGGACTAAAAGACGCCGTCATGTTATTTTAATAACCTCTGAACGAGCATCGGAAAAGTCGGAGGATTAAAAGTGGAAAAAATGCCAAATTCTCATCATCTGGAAGGTCCTTACGGAACGTAACCGTTACTGGTTGTGGACCGTAAGGCAATAAAATTATGTTTTCAGTAAGGCAGTTACGGGCCGCAAGCCATCCCCTGGTTACAGTCCGTAACCATTCAATTTCTGTGGGCACCAGAGGTCCTTACGGACCGCAAGGCGTATTCCCTTACGGTCCGTAAGGGGACTGTAGCTGGTAGATTTTGTTGGTAGCCAGCATGTTTGCCACTTCTCTCGTGATCTTGAGCCATTTCTCTGCATTTGCCATGACCCTAAACACTTGTTTTCATCCCATAACCCCTGCCAACAATTGTAATGATCTGAGCTTTGATCTTCAAGTATAAATAGAGCTTCCTTGCAACCATTTCACTTGCACCTTCTCACAATTCTTCTCTCTTCATTCCCTGGAGGTTCCTGATCCTTGGGAGCTTCCTAATTAGTCTATTTTCGTGCTAAGGACCTTAAGTAAGTTTCCTTACCTCCTTCTTTTAGTTTTATTAGGCATTAAGCCTAAGTCAAAGCATTGGCGTAAAAACGCTTTGACTTTAAGCTAAGACCTTTATGGTCCAACCAATGTTCGTAACGAACATGGCTACGTGATCGAAATAAGATAGGTGTTAATCCCCCAAGAGGGCACCTCCTGATTACCACGTTTACTTGGTCAATTGACGGGTCAAAGTTATGTTAATAAAAAGTCAAACATGTCAGTTTTGAAATAAAATCATAACTAGTAATGTAGGTGTTATAAAACCTGTTTTGACACTCTAATAACTTGGTAATAATTATAGGAACATGTGAGAAGATGTTCGGCTCATCAATTCCATGTTTAACATCGGTTCACAACCGAAAGTCGCAAAGGTTGACTTTTCCTTTGACTTTCAGTTCTGACCTGATTTAGCAACTTTAGTTTCTGTTCTTAAGTTGCATTATGACCATGTTATAGTATACTATAACTCTCTGGAGATATAAAACATGGTCATGTAGTAATCCGGGTCATTATGCAAGTATCCGTTAGATATGCCTAAAACATCCTATTTACGTATAAAATGGTTTAAACATAAACTTGACATCAAAACTCAATAACTCCTGATGTAACATCATTATTAGGATTATTTGGGATGTTCATTCAGGTTGCAAACTAAGTTTAAGCTATAGTTTGCACATTATGTCCTTAAATGACGATATTGCCCTTTCAGTACTTTAAATGGGTTTTAAATATTTTAATGGACCAAAACTTTATACTTACAGATGCAATATATATATTAACATATTTTGGTCATACAATCCTGATCACAACAAAAGTTTCACTTAAATACTATTTAAATCGTCATTTAGTGACTTAATCGCCGTTTCGGCGCATAATATGGCTTAAAACCATATTAAAGCATAAAGACTTGATACCTACTGATTTCAAAACATGTTTTCAAATTTTTAACAGTAGGTACATGTCCCAAACTCAGCTTCCCAAATAAGTTATCGAATTATGTGTGAGATGACAAAAATGCCCTTCCGGGACATAGTTTAGTCTTAAACTATAAACCACACATATAATTGATATCCTACTGATATAACATCATAAAATAAGTTTTTATACATAATATTTATGAAAATAACATCAGTTTACATATACGCTCATTTATTACGTTGAAAAATTACGAAATTGCCCTTTTAAGACATAGTTTGGTTTTAAAACCGTTAACGGGCCAACATATTGATAATTTACTGATATTTTAACATATTTTAAACATAATGGCATATGGAACTTGTATAGGACTCATCCGGTTACCCGGTTTCGCTTACATGCGTACGGTTAAGCCTGCATGACTAGTTTACGCAATTTAACCGAAACGTGTTTAACCATATCGAATTATTCTCAAATTCCAGAATGTAAAATGGTGACCCATATTATACAAGTCCTAGTACTTGTCGGGTCCAAAATACATTCTTTTCCGGTCATCGATTTATCTAGCATTTTCGTACCGTTATATTTATTTTAAGTTAGCCGGTCTAAGTCAATGACTAAATAAATACCCACTAGCTAACTTATCGGTTAATAACCCATCCATTCCAGACTAGAGGCTTCCAGTAGATTGTTTCCAGGCTAGTTATTTTGATTACGACTGTGCTCTTCTTATTTTCTTATTTACTAAAGAATTTGCAATCCAGGTAAATACTTTAACTTATTTTCCCTTATACGGGTTTGGGATACAGTATAATAATACCGCATGGTTGGATATGGGATCAAAGACCAATGAGTCGGGAATTCAAATAATCCATTTTAATTCGTATTGCTTAATATTAAACATTTGGGGGTTAAAACGACCATGTCCTGGATGTCCACGGCTCATTTAGTTGCAAATGGCCACGACCTAAGCACGGGGTGTAGGCATACACCCATCAGATGCTAAAACAATTTATAACCCATTAGGGGTGTACCTATTAAAGGTATCAAAGTGGTGTGTCGATTAATCATGATCCCGACATAGTTTTCGGGCTCTAAATGTATTATTGGCATGTAAAACTGATAACATGAAGATAATTTTCCCAAGTTATTTATTAAACAAAAGTACCATAGTGTACACTAAATGTTTTCGAAATGTTTTCAAAATGAGTCGGTTAAATGTATTTACCAGTGAAAACTGACGTATTTTCAAAAGACTAAAGCACAGGTGACAAGTATACGTAATTAGGCTGGAAGTGCTCGGCGAAGCTTAAGAGGAATTGCAACCCTTTGCTTAGAAGGCCTTAGTCTGTTAAATTTTCTTTTGTAATCACATTTCGATCCGCCTGTGGATCTAGTTACAAGCGTTGTATATTATCTTGAACTTTGAACATTCAAACGTTTGTAATAGTAATTATCCAGACTTCCGCTGTGTTATATTGTATTTTTTGGTAATGATGGTATCAACTTACGTCACAATATTCCCAACCGGGCCCACTAGGTTATTCGTGGAAATTAGGGGTGTGACAGGTTGGTATCAGAGCCAACTCTTGAGTGAATTAAACACTAGCCTTTTGTGTTTAATCTCAGGAATACATATTAACACATATCTCTTAGACTTCCGAGTCTAGACTTTGACCTAGGCTCAATCGTTTTCCATCTTATTATTCTAGCCTTGAATTTTTGTTTAACTTGTTTTTGAAGTAGGAACAATGCCACCTAAATTTAGACGCGGAGGAAAAGGCAAGGGTCCTATGAGGAGCAGACCTTCTATGACCGGACCATCTTTCAGACCCTCTTTAGCCGGAGCAGCTGATTTGCCTGATCACAATCTATACGAAGGATCCGGAGACTCTTCGTCTCCATTTGAACCATATAGACATTCCATTTCGCACGAATACTCCCCGCCCCTATCACACTCCCATCATTCCTACCATTCTCACCATTCCCACCAATCACACCATTCTCACCAAGAGTTCTTTAACTTCAATTTTGTCAACCCAATTAACCAACCCTCACCTGAAACCCCTCCAATCGACTCGCCACCACATATGGAGGAGGATTCCGATCCGGAGGAATTTCCCCAAACCGGATCATATGGTCATCCCATCGAGTTGTCTAGTGGCTCGAACTCTTTGGCAGGATCTCTGTTTCGAGGTCCTGATGATTATGAACAAAGATGGGCACAATATGTGGTCGTCAACACACCCTCATATCACAGCACTCCCCAACATCATGCTCCATCACCGCATCCTCAAATCAAGGATGTAGATATGCAACAGGTGGATCAATCTCAGCCACCACCTGAGTCATCATCATAACCACGCCGAAGGCGTGGAGCACGTATGTCGGTGCATGCCGGGCAAAGGTCGGGCTCGCTACCACCTTTGCCACCATCTTATCCAGTTATCCCGGAGGACCCGCAAATGGGTGGGCCCTTAAACACATCGCCAGTGGTGGAACCCCCGACACAACCAGCTGTTGAGCCTCTGCCTCAACCACCTCTACCACCGCAGGATTTTGTCAACCCAATACCTGCTTTATACAGGACCATCAGGGTTTAACTCTGTCGACCCTCCTGGCCTGTATAACTACATCCACCATGGTCTAGAGCAGGATCCTTATTACGATGCAATCATTCATACTAACCTTTATCATTCCTCTTACCCTAGCTACCCACCTCCTTATGCCGCTACCGGATATCCACCTCATGGGTATCCGTATCCAGTTACGCCTCAGCCGCAACCACCTCCACCTCAGCCTCAACCCCAATCTCAAGCACCACTTGAGGCTATTAATGAGGCCTTAGATCAGGTCAGGGAAATGCAGCAACAAGTTAAGAAGTCAGAGAAGAAAACAACCAAATTCATCAAGAAACTTTATAAAGCTGTGAAAGGGAGGAAGGATGACTAGTTTTGTATTTTCATATATGTAATTTAAATTCCAAAAGTCACTACAAGGACATTGTTATTTTCTTTTAAGTCCCTGCGAGGACATTGTTATTTCTGTTAAGTTCCTGCGTGAACTACTTTGTTATTTCAAGTCCTATATGAAGGCAATTATGTATTGTTCCTTCTAGTAAATTTTCTTTGTTACATATTTCATTCAATCATCATCATGATTTTATTAAAATTTTATTGATCCCATATATTATCCCAAAATCCATCAGCCAATGACTATGATCAAGTAGATTGGCAAATGAAAATTTTGGAAGTAACCTTCTGTCTAGCAAAGGTGAACAATGTTCACCTTCAAATTTATCATTTCTCTGTGTCAAACTCACAATGGGAAGTTAACTCTTAAATCCTCGTGATAAATATTGTCGCATTAATCAATTGGGTAAATGACAATGTTCACACCCTATCGCCTAAGTGATCAAGTTAGATCCTGGCTAAAATATTCAAACACTCAATAGTAGTGTAAAGCCAATGTGCGATAATACGGTAGTGACGCTCGATGCACCATTTGATAAATTATTGGACTATGTCCAATCTATAAATGCCTGAAATGGTCCTTTGAGACCTAGGTCATATATACATACCACATCTTTTATCTAAATTCTGTATGGTCATAGAACCATGTCGTGAAAATGGGTACATCATAGCAACTAACCAAATTTATCTCGATATTTAGAAGTAAGTTGTAACAATGGCGGATTCTAATGTAGTCAACAGTAAGTGCAATGATGACGACGCCAATGAGAATATCATTATTAGTAAGAATGACTTGAGGGACCTTATTGCCGCAGAAATTGGCAAAACTTTAAAGGATAGGTCTGAACGGCAACCTGAGTCTAGTGCTTCTCGCTCCAAGCCTGTTTCTAAACCCAATCTCAGCCTAGTCAGCCAAAACCACCACTCTTCAAATGTGAAGAGTGATGAGCATCATAAGAAACCTAATGTCAATGGTGAAGGTTGCTCCTACAAGTACTTCGTGTCTTGTAGACCCCGCAATTTTAACGGGGAAAAAGGACCCGTAGAGTGTTTAAGATGGTTAGATGAAATGGAGACGGTGGTGGATATCAGCGGGTGTGCTGATAAGAACGTTGTTAAGTATGTATCTCAATCATTCAAGGGTGATGCCCTTATCTGGTGGAAAGCCTTAGTCCAGTCTACGGGCAAGGTTCATCTCTACAAGTTAAGTTGGTCCAAGTTTGTAGATCTAGTGAAGGATACCTACTGGCCACCTCATGAGGTGGAGAAAATTGAGTCAGATTTCCTGAATCTGACTATGAAGAACATGGACTGTCGGAAGTTTGTCACCGACTACAACTCTCTCTGAAGGATAGTGCCTTATTTGGTTACCCCGGAGCCCAAACTTATTGTACGTTTCATCAATGGGCTAGCTCCTGAAATAAGGAGTATGGTTAAAGCGGTGCAGCCTGGCACTTACAAGTCTGCTGTGGAACTATCCCTCTCCCTCACATAGGATTATGTGAGGCAAATGTTAGTTAAAACTGACATTGACGGAGAGAGGAAGCGGGAGGATAACAACTCCCAGAGGTTTAACAAGAAGGGTACACATGGATTTAACAAGGATAATCAAAAGTCAAGCGACAAACCTACTTGTAAGACATGTGGGAAACAACATTATGGACAATGTCGCTTAGATAAAAAATCGAAGCAGTGCAACATCTGCAAGAAAACAGGGCATCGGTCGCATGAGTGCCGAAACATAAAAGATGCTACATTTTTTGGATGTAGTGAGAAAGGCCACATCAAGACAAATTGCCTTAAGACAAATACCGAGGGTAAGGCCAAAACCACTGAAGCAAAGAAAGAAACTGCTAGAGCCTTTCAAATGAATACCAAGGAAGCAGTGAAAGATAACAATGTTATAACGGGTACGTTCCTTATCAACGACGTTTGGCTAGAGTTCTTTTCGAGCCGATAAATCATTTGTAGATCATAAGTTTAGTGAACTATTAAACTTGCCCGTAAGAAATCAAGAGATAACTTATGAAGTAGAGCTCGCTGATGGAACTATAGAAACCGCTTATTCCATTGTTGACGAATGCTTCACATCCATCAAGAATCACTTATCCCTGTCTCTCTTTTACATATGAAACTAGCGAGATTCGATGTAGTCTTAGGCATGGACTGGTTATCACATAACCAAGCTCGCATTGCCTGCGATAAGAAACTCATTGAAATCAAATCCCCGTCTGGTAAAATTCTTACTATTCATGGAGACAAACATTTTGGGTTACCTGATAAAGCAGTCTTGCTTAAAGCATCTAGATATATGACGAAGGGTTGTGTCATCTACAAGGCACAAGTCACCACTGATGAACCCTAACCGAATACCCAGACGTGTTCCCAGAAGAATTACTTGGCTTACCACCTGATAGGCAGGTAGAGTTTCGGATTGACATCATACCTGGAGCAGCTCCTATAGCTAAAGCTCTATATGGTTTAGCACCAACCGAGATGAAAGAATTGAGAACCCAACTGGATGAACTCTTAGAGAAAGGTTTTATTCAACCTAATTCTTCGCCTTGGGGAGCACCTATCCTATTCGTTAAAAAGAAGGACGGATCAATGCGAATGTGCATTGACTACCGTGAACTCAATAAGATAACTATCAAGATTGTTATCTTTTTCCCAGGATCGACGACTTGTTTGATCAATTGCAAGGTGCAAGTTACTTCTCAAAGATTAATTTAAGGTCAGGATATCACCAACTTAAGGTTAGAAACGAAGATGTTCCGAAAACTGCTTCCAGAATGAGATACGGACATTACGAGTTCCTAGTGATGCCTTTTGGGCTCACTAATGCACCCGCAACATTCATGGATCTCATGAATAGAGTCAGCAAGCCATACTTAGATAAGTTTGTCATTGTCTTCATAGACGACATACTTATCTATTCTCGTAATCAATCTGATGACGAGAAACATTTAAGGTGTATTCTCGATATACTACGTCAAGAAAAGCTGTACACAAAGTTTTCCAAATGCGATTTCTGGCTACGTGAGGTTCAGTTCCTCGGTCACATAGTAACTGAACGTGGTAACCAAGTGGATCATGCAAAGATAGAAGCAATAATGAATTGGGAAGCACCAAAGACACATTCCGAGATATGTAGTTTCTTAGGACTGGCTGGTTATTATCGAAGGTTCATTGAGAACTTCTCATGAATAGCCGCTCACTTGACAATCTTAACTCGTAAGGATGCTAAGTTCAACTAGGGTCCGAAGCAGCAAGAATCCTTCGAAACTTTAAAGCACAAATTAAGCAATGCCCCAGTGTTAACTTTGCTAGAAGGCGTAGAAGAATTCGTGGTTTACTGTGATGCATTGCACATTGGCATGGGATGTGTGCTTATGCAAAGAGGCAAAGTAATTGCCTACGCATCACGACAATTAACAGTGCATGAGAGAAACTACACCACCCATGATTTAGAGCTGGGTGCAGTAGTATTCGCGCTTAAGCTTTGGAGACATTATTTATATGGAACCAAGTGTTTCATCTACACTGACCATGAAAG
This sequence comes from Scalesia atractyloides, assembly GCA_947069175.1. Taxonomy (NCBI): domain Eukaryota; kingdom Viridiplantae; phylum Streptophyta; class Magnoliopsida; order Asterales; family Asteraceae; genus Scalesia; species Scalesia atractyloides. The sequence continues at coordinate 70,625,380 of CAMTDV010000005.1, read as the reverse complement.
TCTTCAACATTTGTTCAATCAAAAGGATTTGAACATGAGGCAATGTCGTTGGATGGAAACACTTAACGACTATGATTGTGAGATCCGATATCACCCCGGTAAGGTAAATGTAGTTGCCGACGCGCTTAGTCGCAAAGAAAGGGTTAAACCTTTGAGGATTAACACCAAAAGCATAGAAGTGAGGAATAGCCTGAATGAAAAGTTGTTGGAAGCGCAAAGGCAAGCCATGTTAAAGGAGAACATAACTAATGAGGAACTAGGTTGAACTGTGGAACAGTTAACACCCGGTGATGATGGAATCCTCAGATTTAGTGGGAGAATTTGGGTTCCATTCTTCAGAGGACTTAGAGAAGTAATCCTCTAGGAAGCTCATAGTTCCAGGTACTATGTCCATCCAGGAGGTGATAAAATGTACCAAGACTTGAATCTAACTATTGGTGGATGAGTTTGAAGAAATCCATAGCCACATATGTATCAAAGTGTCTGACATGTTCGCATGTGAAAGCGGAACACCAAAAGTCATCAGGACTCCTACAACAGTTAGAGATTCCCACTTGGAAATGGAAAATGGTAACTATGGATTTAATAACCAAGTTACCTAAAACCAAACGTGGTAATGACACGATTTGGGTCATCGTTGATAGGCTGATGAAGTCAGCACATTTCTTACCAATCAAGGAAACGTTAGTTCGGATAAATTGGCAAAAATATATGTGGATGAGATCGTGTCCCTACATGGAGTGCCTGTGTCTATTGTATGTGTCTATTGTATCCGATAGAGATACAAGATACACATCTCACTTTTGGAATAGTTTCCAACAATCTCTTTGCACTCGATTAAACTTCAGTACCGCTTATCATCCGCAAACTGATGGAAAAAGTGAGCGTACCATTCAAACCCTTGAGGACATGCTTCGAGCATGTGTGATCGACTTAGGTGGTAGTTGGGACGACCACCTACCCTTGATCGAATTCTCCAATAATAATAGCTATCATACGAGCATTAAAGCCACACCTTTTGAGGCTTTATATGGGAGAAAATGTCAGACGCCTATTTGTTGGGCCGAGGTCAGGGAAGCTCAACCATCAGGTCCAGAGATCATTCTAGAAACAACAAATAAGGTTGCACAAATCCTTGACCGTTTAAAAGCTGCACGAGATCGATAGAAAAGTTACACCGACAAGAGACGCAAACCTATTAAGTTCCAAGTAGGGGACAAGGTTATGCTAAAGGTATCACCTTGGAAAGGTGTAATGCGCTTTGGTAAAAAAGGGAAGCTAAGCCCGAGATATATAGGACCATTCTAGATCATCGAATGTACCGGTTCAGTGGCTTACAGGCTTAAGCTACCTGAAAAGCTAAGTGGAATACATGCTGTGTTCCACATATCCAACTTAAAGAAATGTCTAGCGGATGAGTCGTTAGCAATGCCTCACGAAGATGTTCAGATTGATGAAAACTTGCGTTTCATAGAGAAACCAATTGCGATCGAAGATCAGCAAGTTAAAAAGTTTTGTAGGAAGCACGTGCCTATTGTGAAAGTTAAATGCGATGCCCGCCGAGGTCCCGAATATTCTTGGGAGGCCGAGTCCAATATGCGACAGAAGTACCCTTACCTGTTTGAATAAATCTCGAGGTCGAGATTTTTATTAAGGGGGTGAAGATAACACCTAGAAAATTTCGCCTAATAAAATTTCGACACGTGTCCCGAAGATTCTTGGTGGCCACGTGTAATCGAGAGGGACTAAAAGACGTCATCATGTTATTTTAATAAACTCTGAACGAGCATCGGAAAAGTCAGAAGATTGAAAGTGGAAAAAAATGCCAAATTCTCAACATCTGGAAGGTCCTTACGGACCGTACCCGTTACTGGTTACGGACCGTAAGGCAATAAAATTATGTTTTCAGTAGGCGGTTATCGATAGCAAGCCATCCTGGTTAGGGTCCGTAACCATTCAATTTCTATGGGCGACAGAGGTCCTTACGGACCGCAAGGCGTATTCCCTTACGGTCCGTAAGGGGACTGTAGCTGGTAGATTTTGTTAGCAGCCAGCATGTTTGCCACTTCTCTCGCAATCTTGAGCCATTTCTCTGCATTTGCCACGACCCTAAACACTTGTTTTCATCCCATAACCCCTGCCAACACTTGTAATGATCTAAGCTTTGATCTTCAAGTATAAATAGAGCTTCCTTGCAACCATTTCGCTTGCACCTTCTCACAGTTCTTCTCTCTTCATTCCCTGGAGGTTCCTGATCCTTGGGAGCTTCCTAATTAGTCTATTTTCGTGCTAAGGACCTTAAGTAAGTGTCCTTACCTCCCTCTTTCAGTTTTATTAGGCATTAAGCCTAAGTCAAAGCGTTGACATAAAAACGCTTTGACTTTGAGCTAAGACTTTTATGGTCTAGCCAATGTTTGTAACGAACATGGCTACGTGATCGTAATAAGGTAGGTGTTAATCCCCCAAGAGGGCACCTCTTGATTACCACGTTTACTTGGTCAATTGACGGGTCAAAGTTTTATTAATAAAAAGTCAAACGGGTTAGTTTTGAACTAAAATCATAACTAGTAATGTAGGTGTTATAAAACCTGTTTTGACACTCTATTAACTTGGTAATAATTATGGAACACGTGGGAACATGTTCGGTTCATCAATTCCAGGTTTAAGATCGGTTCGCAACCGAGAGTTGCAAAGGTTGACTTTTCCTTTGACTTTCAGTTTTGACCCGATTTAGCAACTTTAGTTTCTGTTCCTCAGTTGCATTATGACCATGTTATAGTATACTATAACCCTCTGGAGATATAAAACATGGTCATGCAGTAATCCAGGTCATTATGCAAGTATTCGTTTAATATACCTAAAACACCCTATTTACGTATAAAATGGTTTAAACATAAACTTGACATCAAAACTCAATACATTCTGATGTAACATCATTATTAGGATTATTTGGGATGTTCATTCAGGTTGCAAACTAAGTTTAAGCTATAGTTTGCACATTATGTCCTTAAATGACGATATTGCCATTTCGGTACTTTAAATGACTTTTAAACATTTTAATGGACCATAACCTTATACTTACCGATGTAATATATATATTAACATATTTTGGTAATACAAACCTGATCACAACAACTGTTTCACTTAAATACTATTTAAATCGTCATTTGGCGACTTAATCGCCGTTTCGGCGCATAATATGGCTTAAAACCACATTATAGCATAAAGGCTTGATACCTACTGATTTCAAAACATGTTTTCAAATTTTTAACAGTAGGTACATGTCCCAAACTCAGCTTCCCAAATAAGCTATCGAATTATGTGTGAAATGACCAAAATGCCCTTCCGGGACATAGTTTAGTCTTAAACTATAAACCACACATATAATTGATATCCTACTGATATAACATCATAAAATAAGTGTTTTTACAGAATATTTATGACAATAACATCAGTTTACATATACGCTCATTTATTACGTTGTAAAATGGCGAAATTGCCCTTTTAAGACATAGTTTGGTTTTAAAACTGTAACGGGCCAACATATTGATAATTTACTGATATTTTAACATATTTTAAACATAATGGCATATGGAACTTGTATAGGACTCATCCGGTTACCCGGTTTCGCTTACATGCGTACGGTTAAGCCTACGTGACTAGTTTATGCAATTTAACCAAAACGGGTTTAACCATATCGAATTATTCTCAAATTCCAGAATGTAAAATGGTAACCCATATTATACAAGTCCTAGTACTTGTCGGGTCCAAAATACATTCTTTTCCGGTCCTCGCTTAATCTAGTGTTTTCGTACCGTTATATTTATTTTAAGTTAGCCGGTCTAAGTCAATGACTAAATAAAGACCCGCTAGCTAACTTATCGTTAATTATACCATCCGTTCCAGACTAGAGGCTTCCAGTAGATTGTTTCCGGGCTAGTTATTTTGATTACGGCTGTGCTCTGCTTATTTTCTTATTTACTAAAGAATTTGCAAGCCAGGTAAATACTTTAACTTATTTTCCCTTATACGGGCTTGTGATACGGTATAATAATACCGCATGGTTGGATATGGGATCAAAGATCAACGAGTCGGGAATTAAAATAATCCATTTTAATTCGTATTGTTTAATATTAAACATTTGGGGGTTAAAATGACCATGTCCTGGATATCCACGGCTCATTTAATTGCAAATGGCCACGACCTGACCACGGGGTGTAGGCATACACCCGTCAGATGCTAAAACAATTTATAACCTATTGGGGGTGTACCTATTAAAGGTATCAAAGTGGTGTGTCGATTAATCATGATCCCGGCATAGCTTTCGGGCTCTAAATGTATTATTGGCATGTAAAACTGATAACATGAAGATAATTTTTCCCAAGTTAGTTTTTAAACAAAAGTACCATTGTGTACACTAAATGTTTTCAAAATGAGTCGGTTAAATGTATTTACCAGTGAAAACTGACGTATTTTCAAAAGACTAAAGCGCATGTGACAAGTATACGTAATTAGGCTGGAATTGTTCGGCGAAGCTTAAGAGGAATTGCAACCCTTTGCTTAGATGGCCTTAGTCTGTTAAATTTCCTTTTGTAATCACATTTCAATCCGCCTATGGATCTAGTTACAAGCGTTGTATATTATCTTGAACTTTGAACATTCAAACGTTTGTAATAGTAATTATCCAGACTTCCGCTGCGTTATATTGTATTGTTTGGTAATGATGATATCAACTTACGTCACGATATTCCCCAACCGGGCCCACCGGGTTATTCGTGGAAATTAGGGTTGTGACACTAATATACCTAAAAAGTCCTCCATGTGATCAAATTATTGGCAACGTCAATGATGGGGGTGCTCACAAGAAGGCAATCCCAAAACATTTGTCTTTTTGCTGGTTTTCTATCTCTCACATAACAGTCAAGTACCAAGAGGCACTGAAAGACAACAGTTGGGTAGAAGCCATGCAAGAAGAGCTCCTTTAATTCAAAAGACAACAAGTATGGGAACTTGTACCACTTCCTAAGGATGTATGTCTAATTACATAAAGTGGGCCTTCAAGAACAAAACTGATGACATGGGTATTGTTGTCAAGAATAAAGCAAGGCTTGTGGCTCAAGGCTATAGACAAGAAGAAGGCATTGATTATGATGAAACCTTTGCTCCAGTAGCAAGGTTAGAAGCCATCAGATTGTTTTTAGCCTTTGCTGCCAACCACAACATCAAGGTGTTTCAAATGGATATCAAAAGAGTATTCTTGTATGGTAAGATCAAAGAAGAGGTGTATATTTGTCAACCTCCTGGTTTTGAAGATGCATTTTATCCAGATCATGTCTACAAGCTTAATAAAGCTTTGTATGGCTTGAAGCAAGCACCAAGAGTATGGTATGAAACTCTTTCCACTTTTCTCTTATCCATTGGTTTCACAAGAGGTAGAATTGATAAAACCTATTTTTTTAAATGGAGAGGAAAAGATTTTATGCTTGTCCAAGTTTATGTGGATGACATCATTTTTGGATCCACATGCACTGCCATGTGTGAAGAGTTTAGACAACTCATGGCAGAAGTGTTTGAAATGAGTGCGATGGATGAGCTCCAATATTGGTCTTCAAGTAAAACAACTGCACAATGGTACATTCATTCACCAAAGTAAGCATGCCAAAGAACTGCTTACCAAATTTGATATGAGTGATTGTAAACCATGTAGCACACCCATGGCAACCTCAAAGCTTGTCACTGTTGATGACAAAGATGACTTGGTTGATTAAACTCTTTATAGAAGTATGATTGGGTCTTTATTATACCTAACTGATTCTAGGCCAGACATCATGTTTGCAACATGTGTTTGTTCTAGATCCCAGTCAGCACCTAGAAAGTCTAATCTTATTGCTATTAAGAGGATACTCAGATATATAAAAGGTGCTCCCACACTTGGTATCTGGTATCCTGCTAATGGAAAAATTGAGCTTTCAGGTTACACAGACAGTGATTTTGCTGGTTGTCACACCACAAGGAAGTCCACATCAGGGGAGTTCAGTTCCTAGGTGATGGTCTAGTGTCCTGGCAAAGGAAAAAACAAGTTGAAGTATCCACATCCACTGCTGAAGCTGAATATATTGCTGCTGCAAGTTGCACTGCTCAACTCCCGTGGCTTCAAAATCAACAGTTGTAATTTGGTGTAACTGCTTTAAAGACTCCTATCAAATTAGAAAGTCAAGCAGCTGAAAACATTATTAAAAATCCAGTCTCTCATTCCAAAACAAAGCACATTGACATCAGACATCACTTTGTGAGAGATTGCTATGAAAAAGGTTTGATTTCTCTACATCATGTTCCAACTAAAGATCAATAGGTAGATGTTCTAACAAAAGCATTAGATACATCTACCTTTGAAAGTCTAATCTCTAGGATTGGCATGCTAAACATGGATTGAAAATGAATTTTTCTTGTGTTCCATGCGTATGTAGCATAAAAATGTTTTCAGAAAATCAAAAATCATCCTTAAAAATAGTTTAAAAGTTGAAAATTTTCAATAAACCTCAAAAGTCTGTTCATAACCACTATTTTCTTAAACCTTTGTTTGGCTTGAAAATCTAATAAAGTGTATCCTCTAGTTCATTACCTCCATCCACTGTTTGGTCAAACCTCTGTGTTGACTCATAACCAGTGATATCTATCCTCTGATAGTGTTAAAATCTCTTTTGTTCCCATCCACTAGTGATACACATCAGTGGTTTCCCAAACAATTGTCTTCCATTATTATCAGAGGTTACACGTGGACAGATGATAGCCATCAGATCTTTTGAAACTGCTGCCACGTCAGCATTCACTTTTTCACTTTATAAACCCTGTTTTATCCAAACAGATTTTTACTCGCCGTATCAAATTCAAAATATTCTAAAAGTGGTTTCCATCACTCTTTTCTTCTTCATAAATCCATACTTCTTCAAATCATTCATCATGCCTCTCATCATCAAAACACCTCATAATTACACTCCCATACTCGAAGAAACTGTCACCAATCAGGCATACCATTCCATGATCAAAATCCTGAAAGAATTAAACTACAAGAGTATCATGGAAATCAAAGCTCCTATCTATCTTGATACACTTCTTCATTTCTAGGCTAATGCTGAGGTTCAAACTCAGAAAAATGATGCCTATGCCATCACTTCAAAAGTTGGCGAATCACTGATACAAATCTCACCACTAACCATCTCCAATGTGTTTGGTCTGAATGACCTAGAACACCCAACTACTTTCACAATAAAGGAACTTCAAGATGAATTCATCGAACGGGGTTATGAAGGTCAGCTTACAGTTAAAACCATCTACAAACCTAATTTCCCTGTTGAGACGAAATTCTTTTTCCATACTTTATTGGTTTGTTTGTCTGCCAAAACAACTGCTTTTAATGAAATACCATTGAACATGCAGTACTTGGGGTATGCAATTTTAACAAAATCAATTTTTTTAATTTCTCCCAAGTATTGTTCACTGATTTGGTAACAAACTACAAAAACATTAAAAAGGGTAAAGTTTTTCTCATGCATCCAAGTCTATTGAGTGTTTACTCAAGGTGTTATCAGCCCGGTTGGCAGTCTCACCCATGAAACCTTTACAAGAATAACAAATCAATCAAAGGTTTTGAAAACACAAGCAGAGGGGGAGGAGCAAACTTTGGATGCACAAACATCACAGCTCCACCCACTGCTGCTGAGCCCACTGCTCTTGGTGATCATAACACTACAACCAATGCTTTGAAACCCGCACCAGCTATCTCTAAAAAGAAACCTTCCTAATCTAAAAAGCCCACAAAAACAAAACCCAAAAAGGTTACTCTTGAAGATGAGATCCTAGAGATCCTGTAACAACAGAAATGTCACTTGAAACCACTACTGCTACTTCCTCACAGCAGTTGGAAGAAAGATCTCAACCTATTAGCCTAACTCCTTTTGTATCCTCACAAAAGGATCAAGTTATAAGCATATGGACACCAACTTATGAAACACTGGATCCACTTGGATCTATCTTCCGCAGCCCCTCTCCCAAGGCAATGTCGCTTTCTACTCCACAACTCTCTCCAACACAACTTCCACCCATCATCTTACCTCTGTTAAAAGCACTTGATATTGTTCAGACACAAATCAGTTCACCGCTACAAGTGAGCGAGTCTAAGCACACAGTCTTTGCTATTCCAACAGCTAAGGAGGCTACATCCCTTGGGTTACAAGTAACCCTTGGTGATATTTCAAGTGAAGCAGCCACTATAATTGCAGAACTTCTTGTTTCTCAATTGGACAGTGGTTACATACCTAAGACTTCCTTGATGACAACAACTGTTGAGGTTACAACTGTAACCTCTGCTCTAGTTGGAAGTCCCCAGAACCAAGAAAAAGGGGCATCTGGTTCTGATGATATGGGATTTATTTCCATTGAAGTCCCAGATACAACTACCACTGATAGGAGTTCAGATGATCCAATTAAATTAGGTGATGAGCTAAGATATAAAGAATTGATGGATTGGATGACATCAATGGAATCTTCTATTGGTGGTCTCAAACTGCTGATGAGCTATGGAAAATTGTGGAACCCATTATAATGTCTCAGAGACAATCGGTAGAGATTCAACATACAACCCAAATGAAGCTTATCAGAGAAATGGTTGAAGCTAGTTACAAAGATACACAAGCTGAAATCAAGGCAATCAAAGATCATCTGTTGAAAACAACTAGCACTACCCATACTCCTGTATTTCCAAAAGAATTTATTACAGATGATGCCAAAAAGGGGGAGAAAGACTATTTGAGGAAATTAAAATATGATCCCAAGGAAAAACCAAAAGAGTCTGAAACCACTGCTGCAGCATCTGCTACTATTTCTGGAAAAGAGATTGATGAATCTCTGAATAGAGAAGCTGAAAAGATTGCAGAGGAAAAGCAGAAAAGAGAAAAGAATTTGAGGGCAGAAGGGAAAAGTTTGGTTAAACAACAGGTGGAACATTAAAAGGAAAAAAAAGACATTGGTTCTTCAAGAAAGAAGAGACCAGCTAGAAAGGCAAGGCAACCAACATCCACTCCTTCTAAAACCACTGCTGATGACATTCCAGCAATTCCAGCTGTATCCTCTGCCCAATCCAAACAAAGTTCACCACCACAAACCACAACATCAAAACCTACTCCAGCAGATGTTGTAACTCCTGTTGTGTCAACAGTTGTTAATACAACATAGGTTATAGCAGACATTTCTCAAACCACTGCCATAATCACCTTTCCCACTTCAACTCACCCACTAGCCACACCACCAAAATTTCCCACATGTCCACCATCACCTCAAATCGTATTCAAGCGCAGAATACAAACTTCTGTTGTTGATGATGAACAAGTAATCCCTTCACCACTTCCTTTGTCATCACAAGCACTGACCATTTCATCAATTCCATCCAAATCCACTTCACTTCATCAAAAACCACATCATCGCCACCTAATTCGAATCCATTCCCAGATGCTTACTTGTCAACATCATTTGTTCCACTAGCTGGTCTGTACCCACTTAAGTTGCCTGCTGTAAGAAAAGAAATAGAGTCTTTCTATGATATAGATGATCACTCAAAAAGGGATTTACCTTATCTCCTTAGGTATAGAAAGCCAAAAAATTTGGAAGAGTATCTGAAGCTTAAAGTCAGACAAGCTGAACAGATTGCAAAGGAAGAGAACAGGGGAAAGGATGACAGATGTTGGGATTGAACCCTACAAAAGAGCAGATGATAGAAAGCCACAACAGGTCTACTCTATATGATCAAGAATAAACAGAGTTTAGATTCACTCCTTTCAAAGACCAGCTACCAAACCGCTGCTAGTTCTAACAACTGCCTTGACACAAAGCTGTGCCAGTTATAAAGTCTGCTGATTTACCAAACCTCGGATAGATCAAAGATCTGCTAGAAGTTAAAGGTCTGCTGGAAGTCAAAGGTCTTATCATCCTTTGAAGAACATCTGCCAATATCTCATCAGAGTTTATGACAATCAGTGGTTATGGTCATCAGTTCTTTGCTATCAGTGTTTTAGGTTAGGCAGTGGTTAGAGTTTGTTATTGCTGTTAGATGTCATTGTCAAGATGATGTCAGCATAGACTATCAGTGGTTAGGATTGTACTATAAATAGACAGTGCTTGTACTGTTCTATCTAGCTTTTCGCACTTTCACCTTATTGTACATTCTTTTATGTGTAAGCTCGGTCTGAGGGGAGTTTAGTGATTTATACATGTAAGTTTTATCTAGTAATCATTTAATCTTTTGAGTAATGAAAAACATGTTATGATGAAAACTATTCTCTCGTTGATTGTGTTATAAAGTTTTGGTTATTCTTCCACTGCAAAGTTCTTTATGATTTATCATATTAGTATCAAATTGGTTAAAACAATACAATCAATCCAAACTCAGATCCTAACAATTGGTATCAGAGCTTGGTCAGTCAAATTTGATCTAATCGTCAATTTGACATAAAAAGATCAGCTCGATCTCATTGATACAGTGCTATTTTTAATTGTTGAAAACGGTGTCAAAATTGTGTGGAAATTCACGATACATGTGGTGTTTATTGTGTTGGAGTCTATTTCATAAATTTCGGGATTAGTTGATGAAAAGGATCCATATTAGTCTCATAACAATGACTGAGATGAACACTTAATTCATGAATTTCTCAAAGGAATTGCTGGAAATTTATCAGATCCAATTGATTCACGTATCACGAAATTTTCTACGAATTTTATAGTAGAAATTTCATATTTATATCAGGTCTTGTATTGCTCTCCTAATTTTTTGTTGAAGATAATACACCTTGAGTTTTGCTTGTTTTTTATAGACAAAACTTAAGTACCTGCCTAAAGTAGAACCCTATTTTTAGAAAGGGAAGATACTTCTTCTGATAATGAATCAAGAGGACTCTGGATGATACCCAGTTCAATTCAGATTCAAGTGTCCCTGAAAACCTGTCCCTACAGACAAAATAGTTGTACCATCTGAGATATTCAACCTCTGCCAAAGCCTGTAAAGTGTTTGTACACAAGGACGAGCATGTGAATGAAGCTTTGACTGAAAATGTTAAAATCTTATGTCATTGAAAAATCTCAGAAAGACACTTGAAATGGTCTGTCAAAACTAAACTTGCAAACTATCAAAATTTTTATCAAACACATTGACATCAGACATCATTTTGTGAGGGATTGCTATGAAAAAGGTCTGAATTCTTTACAACATGTCCATACCAAGGATCAACTAGCAGATGTGATGACAAAAGCACTTGATGCTTCCACATCTGACAACTTGATTTCTAGGCTTGGAATCATATGTAAATTTTTTTCTTGTGATCCATATGTAAATAGCAATAAAAATTTTTTAGAAAATCAGAAATTCATCCTTAAAAATAGTTAAAATTGAAGTTTCAATAAATCCTTAAAGTCTGTTCAAAGCTCTGATAGCCTAAGAACACTGTTGGATAGAAAAATCTATCCACTGATGTGAAACCTCTGATAGTATTAAACATTTGGACACAACCACTAATAAGTTATTATGTCAGTGGTTAGCCAAACAACTGTCTTCCATTGTCCAACAGAGGTTACACGTGGACAAATGTTATTCGACAGTCGTTGCATCAGATGCCACGTCATCATCACTTTTTGAAAACTCTATAAAACCCTATTTCATCCACAAACAAAGTTTTCACTTTTACTGTGCCATTTCAAAATCACAAATCATTTCATTAGATAATCATGGCACCCAAAGCGAAATCAACACGGGAACCACCGAAACACACTCTCAACATCAAAAATCCACATAATTATCTCTGTACTCTTGAGAAGACGAAGAAGAATACCGAGTTTCACAAAATCATTGATATACTGTATTCCTCAAAGTACAAGACTCTGTTAACCTGTAATGCACCAATTTATCAAATGCCCTTAGAGACTTCTGGGCAAATGTTGCGATTGAAAGTCTGAATCAAAAACCTTGGGCAATCACGTCAAAAGTGGGAGGGATCTTGGTTCTAATAACCCCACAAACCATTTCAGAGGTTTTTCAGATAAACGATCTAGGAGATAAAACTTCTTTCCCTAAAAGTGAGTATCAAATTGTTTTGAAAGACAAAGGGTATACATGAAATTTATCAAAAGCTACTATAAAAAAGGGAAAATTCCCTCCTCCTATGAAATTTTTGTTTCATACCTTGCTCACATGTGGTTCCAATAAGACCACTGGGTTTGATGAAATACCATTGAAAATTCAATACTTGGGGTGTGCCATTTTGCCTAAATCTGATTACAATTACTCCCAAGTATTATTTAATGATTTGGTAACCAATCTAGAAAATATGAAAAACAAAAAGGAAAATGGTTATTTAATGATTTGGTAACCAATCTAGAAAATATGAAAAACAAAAAGGAAAATGCTTTTCTGCTATTTCCTAGATTTTTAAGTTATTATTTAAAACAGAAAATTCCAAAAGAAAGTGCACATGTTCTTGTTCAAGGTGTGCCTTTTCAAATAAATAGCTTGTCATCCGAAACATATACTAGCCTTATGGCTAAAGAGTCAAAAGTTTCAAAAACACAAGCAGAGGAGTCTGAACAAAATCTAGATGAGTCCACATCTGTTCCTCAGACTCCAGCTGATGAGCCCACTGCTCTTGGTGACCACAGTAGCACAACCAATGTTGTGCAACCCACACCAAAAACTTCTAAAAAGACCAAAAAGAATCCTTCAAAACCCACCAAACCTATCAAAAAGGACCTTCTATGAGATCCCAGAAGTTAATCCAGTGACAACACAAAAGTCACATGAAACCACTGCTGCTACTTCCTCACAGCAGATGGTAGAAAGATCTCTACCTAAAACCATGAATCCTCATGATTCCTCACAAAAGGAACATGTTGAAAGCATAGGAACCCACAACTGATAACATCACCCTCATTTGAGAAATGTCCATCTCCCAAGACAAACCTGCTTTTCACCCCACTCTCCACATTTCAAATCACAAAAACTACCACGTCACTGGTTGAAACCTTTGATAGTCAGTCACAAAAAGGCCACTCTCACCAACACATCACTAAGAGAAAAACTTCCACAATTGCTGTGTCTGATAAAAATCAAACGGTTATCCCACAAACAGTTGAGGAGGATACATCACTTGGATTTCATGAAATCCTTGTTGATAGTTCAATTGGAGCAGCTACTATAGATGTTGAATCCACTGATTTGCATTTGGACAGTAGTTTCATATATAAGTCTCCTTTGAAGGCAACCACTATTGAGGCTACCCAGGTAACCTCTGCTCCAGTGGGAATACCCCAGTACCTAGAAAAAGGGCATCTAAGGTTGAAGCAAGTGATAAATCACATGTTCATGATACCCTAAATAAAACTACCACCTCTGGTAGTGGCTCAGATGATCCTATTAACTTAGGAGATGAGCAAAAACACAAGGAATTGATGGATAAAGTCACAAAGATTGAGGCATCAGTGGGAGATATAAAAAATGTGTTGTAACAGATGTTACACTCTGCAAAATCTCAAAACACTGCTCAATCCTCTGCTCAAGCCACCAAATTTGCAACACAAGTGTATCCTCTGCTTCAACAACACATTCAGCATGCTAATCAGTTATATGATTCAAAAGTGCAGACATTTAAAGAAGAAGTTGAGGCAAGGTATAAAGACACACAGGAAGAGCTGAACATGATCAAGAAAATTTTCATTCCTGGCACTTACCCTGCATCTATCTCCGAAAGAGTGGATGATGCCAAAAAGGGGGAGAAAAATGATTCTGAGGAAAATCTCTTAGTAACTTCTGCCAAAACATCTGTCAAAGAAAAGGAAATGGGAGGTGATGAAACCCTAAAAATTCAAGCAGATGATGAAGATACACAAATGAGGATCTTTCAAAGTCATGTCAGGATAAAAGAGAAGGATATGAAAGATACCACTGATGGTCCCAAAACCACTGCTGGTATTAAAAGGCCAACCACTGACAGTTCAATCATATTGCCTTCCTTATCTCAGCAACCACCTGTCAAAGTAACAGATGTTGATACTACTAAAAGTACAACAGATGTTACAACAGCAGTGGTTTGCACAAATGCCCCTGCACCAAAACTGGTTTATCCTAGAAAAAGAAGAAGAATGGCTACAGTGAAAAATGATGACATATCATCTTCACTTGTTGTCCAAACAAATTCAATACCAAAACTAGTCATCACCCATTCACCATCACTACAAATCAACTTTGCTGAGTCACTCAAAGGTCAAAATCCAAAAAGAAATATTCCTATGGAGACATCATATCCCTTTGAGTTGGCTGCAGTAAAGGGAGAAATGCTACAATTCTATACAGAAGCTGATCCATCCAAAAGAACCTTCCCATCTCTTCATGGCTATAGAAATCCCAAGCCCTCAACCAAAGGAAGAGGCAGCTGGAGATGGATATGCAAGATCAGCAAAGGGATGCTAACAAAAGTAAGCAGGCTATCACTAAAGAACCTTTGCATGACTTGAATAAAAAACCATTGAAGACTTTACCTAATTCTGAATATCTTTTTCAAAGGCTTTCAAAAAGTTCACCTTTTCAATTCTCATCATAAATAACTCCTCTCCCAAGAAACCCATTGAATTAAAAAATATTAAAGTGGCTCTCTGATAAAAAGACCCATGTATTGACTCTGCTCAGGTCCAATGGAAAAGTTGTGACTATGCCAAGGAAGGATGCACTAAGCCTGGGTGTAGCTGACCTTCAAGATCTTTTGGAACTACAACTGTGCAGGGATGAGGATGATGAAGATTCCTTTAACTTTGAATCACAATTCAAAGAACAAATCAGGGGAAAACTGATGAGACATAAAGATCATGAATAAAGAAGAGTTTTGGCATCATTTGTTCTAGGGGAGATTGTTGGGATTGAACCCTACAAAAGAACAGATGATAGAAAGCCAAAACAGATCTGCTCTATATGATCCAGAATAAACAGAGTTTAGATTCACTCCTTTCAAAGACCAGCTACCAAACCGCTGCTAGTTCTAACAACTGGCTTGAGACAAAGCTCTGCCAGTTATAAAGTCTGCTGATTTACCAAACCTCGGATAGGTCAAAGATCTGCTAGAAGTTAAAGGTCTGCTGGAATTCAAAGGTCTGATCATCCTTTGAAGAACATCTGCCAACATCTCATCAGAGTTTATGCCTATCAGATGTTAGGGTCATCAGTTCTTTGCTATCACTGTTTTAGGTTAGGCAATGGGTAGAGTTTGTTATTGTTGTTAGATGTCATTGTCAAGATGATGTCAGCATAGACTATCAGTGGTTAGGATTGTACTATAAATAGACAGTGTTGTACTGTTCTATCTTGCTTTTCACACTTTCACCTTATTGTACATTCTTTTCTGTGTAAGCTTGGTCTGAGGGAGAGTTTAGTGATTCATACATGTAAGTTATCTGGTAATCATTTTAATCTTTTGAGTAATGAAAAACATGTTATGATGAAACTATTCTCTCATTGATTGTGTTATAAAGTTTTAGCTGTTCTTCCGCTGCAAAGTTCTTTATGATTTATCATATTAGTATCAAATTGGTTAACACAATACAATCAATCCAAACTCAGATCCTAACAACAAAACTCTTCAAAATACAATGTAGCTCTTGAAAAAGTAAGACACATTGAAGACTTTGCCAAAGATCTCAGCAAATCCAAGTCAGAAAAGGTAACGAGAGTTGATCCTGATCTAAGACAAGATCTTCTTGAACATATCATGGTACATAGACCACATAAGGCAACCAGAGCTCAATTCAAGAATTGGTCTGCAGAAGACCTTCAAGAAAAGGTTAAAAGGATTCAGGTTTTGCTCAAAAACCCAACTCTAAAGGAAACTCCACCAAATTGGAAAAGGGCAAAGTTTGTTGATCAAGCTCAAGTTTTGAAGATAAAAAGAATGAAAAAGGAACTGGTGGTTGCTCAATATGGTACCGGCAAATAAATTGCAAGGTGGTCGGAATCAAAGGTGCTAGACATTTACAAAGCGCTTGAAAAACTTAGATTGAAAGATCCAAATGTTCCAAGAAAGCCAGACTATCCAACCACAACCACTGCTCTCAATACCACTGCTTCCAAACAGACCCATACTTCTAAAAACCAGACCTTACCATCTGACTTGACCACCACTGCCTTAAAACAAGTAAAAAGGCAGAACCAGATGTGAAGATGGTCTCATGAAAGAGGGTTTAAAGAACCAACTGCAATTCCATACTGATGCTGCAAGTGAGCAAATGAGAGACACATTATCAAAACTTGTCAGCAGACCTTCTTCACCAAACTTATCATCAATAAAACTTCACCCAAGAAAGCCAACAGATCTAAAAATTCGAAAGTGTAGTGCCAACAAAGACACCCACGAATTGACCTTGGTCAGGTCTGATGGGCAAAGTTCGATGCATTACAATGGAGGCAGCATATGTTCTATGTGTTGAATACCTCCAAGATCCTCTGAACCTCGAACTTGAAAGGGATTTTGAAGATTTAGTTGCCCTAGACTTTGAACTCCAATTCAAAGGTCAGATAAGGGAACCATTGATGAGAAATAACGATCAACACCAAAGTTAGTTTTGGCATCATCTGTTCCAGGGGAGATTGTTGGGATTGAACCCTTTACAAAGGAACAGATGATTGAAAGCCAAAATATCTATCAAATTTTGATCTAGAAATAACAGAGTTTATGAGTTTTATTGCTAACCATTGCCCAAGCCAAAGATCTGCTGTACAAGCCCGGATGAAGACTAAAAGACAAAAGATATGATAAGGTCTGTTGAAGACCATTAGTGGATTGCTCATCAGTGCATTTGTGATTTATTAGACTTTATTAATGTAACGGTGTCTGTATAGTAGTGTTCAGGATAAACAGTTTTTAGGGTTAGTTATATTTGTTATCTGTCACTATCAATGTTGATGTCATCATTTGATGCTCAACGGTTTGCTTGTACTATAAATAGACACTGCACTTGTACAGTTCTATTCATCTATTCAAAAGATCATTTCCATATTTATCCAATCATCTTCTCTACATTCTGTACTAACAAACACTTGTGTTAAAATGTTGGGGGGGGGGGGGGGTTGTAATTCACATCCAAACGTATTGTTAAAAGCATGACGATGAAACAATCTTCCATTAGTTGTGATACAAAAGTTTTTCTAAATTCTGCCGCAAATCACTCTGTTTTTATCTTCATTCAGTATTTCATCTTATAAACTTTCACAACTAATTAAACTCCTCAGATCCTAACAAAGCTGAAGTGGATACAACAAACATACATCCATGAAAGCGAACAACCGAAGAGAATAAATACAACCATTTTAGGTGACTACACTACTTTGTAGGGCGCTAGAACATGTTTTAACCTCAATTAGAATACTCATGTAATGGTTGACGATTATGAAGCTTATGTTTATGAATTGCCATGTTCTATGAGCATGAAGATAACTAAGGTCGGATCATCAAAAGGTAAAGTCATAGTATATGTTCAACAAAAACAGATACTATTGATCAATACAATGTTAAAAGGCATAGTTTATGCCAGTGGAGAGAGAAAAGAAAAAAATGAGTGACAGATAAATCCTCTAAATGAATTCAAGTTATACGGACCCTAAAATGCTAGCATACCATGAAAACATTATGCCAAATTTATGGAAGAATTTAACGCTTAGGACATGTTCAACTTTTGTAATGTTTAATTTATATCATGTTGCTTGTTATGTTTAGGTTTACGTAACATTTTAATATTTTCTTCAAATAAATTTTATTATATTAAATTATTCAAAAAGTTTATTATAATTAGTAATTTGGTTATGAAAATAGAATTTAATAAGTGATGATGACATGAAAATGTAACAGTGTTAGTGAAGGATGAACCGTAGGGGAGAAAATGAGTGTTTTAAAGAGTGGATGGACATATTGTATGATAGTTGATTGAGTGAGAGCATAATTGAGCTCTCATATTGGAGATGCTTTTAGCATTTAGATCTTGGTCTTCAGATCCCGAGATAACTTTTGAATGTGTTAGCTTGAGCAGATTTCGGTCTTAATCATATGTGTTAATAGTAGCTTGCGGATTATGATATCAGCTTGAGTGAAGTTGCATAATATATTAGCTTAAGTAGATCAGAATCTTTTTCCAACTCGTGAATGTTCCCTACAAAGGTGATATCTTCCAATAAGTCCAATTGGAGACTACACCTACTTTTTGTTGAAGTTTCAACTCAAGGCTGAGTATAAGTTCTGATACAAACTTACACACTGAACGACCCATGTTTAGTGCTTGGGTTAAGCAGTTGATATTCTTGTGACAGAAGGTCCTAAAGTTGGATATATATATATATATAGGCTTTTATTTTTTGCATTATTTTAAAGTTCATTTTTTACATAAAAATGCTTCTTATTCTATTTTTAATTTCGTAAGTACTGAAATTATTATATTTACACGTATTAAAACAGAGATTAACACACAATATAGAATTGAGTTTGAAGATGAAGTTTTAAAAGTTTTTGACCAATCGAGTAGTGCAATTTGTACCAATGAGCTCAGGAACCATAAACTTTGAATCTCACATTTAAACTAGAGTAAAAACCCCAAGACATCAAGTCCCAATCAACAATTAAACCGCTTAACACATGATGAATATGGATTGAATAACTCTCAGTCTTATTAATCGAAAAAATATAACTAATTATAGATCATAAAGCATAACTTGGTTTCTTCTTGATAATGTCAAACCTTAACTTAGTGTATATAAACTAACCCTAACTTGCTAGCCAAGACACCATAAGGTATCATCCTGAACCTTTTCCGTTATCTAACTAAACAAATGGTTTTAGCGGGGTTCTATCGAACGAGTCAGTCTTGAGTGTTGGACGTTATGATCTTAAATTGATGGACTCAAGGGACCCAGTTGTCATTTTTTTAAAGAGTTAATAATGTAACTTTGGGAACTAGTAGTAACATTTCAAACTAGAGGAACATTGATGAAAATTGGTGTTATAAACACCTAGGGAAAAACCCTACATCGCTTAAACATCTATTAAGGGTTACAGTAGTGCAAGGAGGAGAAGAGGAGGCGATCAGGGTTGTGGCTTTGATTTCCAAATTGATTTTCGGGTAAGGTTTCGCGGATCGAACTTGCATTCCATCGTTGTTTGCTCAGTTCGATGAAATGGATTGTGGGTTGATGATTAGGGTCTATTTTTTTCGGTTTTAAATTGATGCTATGGAGGATTAGAGACGTTTGGTCAAGGAATTGAACAAAAACGAAGAAATCTGGCGAGTTTCAAAAATTCCGGTGATAGTATTCTGGTCACCGGTGATGGAGGCGGCAACAGTATTACATGGTGAAAGTGTTCGGCGACGTGGTCGTGTGGATATATATAGACTCGACACGGGGTTTGTTTTATAAGGTTTCAAGCCACACGAAGACAAACACGTAAAACTAGGATTTCGATGGACGGTTCTGTTTTCTAGCGATGGCGGTTGCGGATCCAGACAACAACGAGGTCAAAGGTGGTAGTTCTCGACAATGCGGTCACGTGG
Source organism: Scalesia atractyloides (assembly GCA_947069175.1). Taxonomy (NCBI): domain Eukaryota; kingdom Viridiplantae; phylum Streptophyta; class Magnoliopsida; order Asterales; family Asteraceae; genus Scalesia; species Scalesia atractyloides. The sequence goes on along the minus strand of CAMTDV010000005.1, from coordinate 70,605,766 downwards.
ATATATTATGGGTCCAAAAAGAAGTTCAATATACTTTGGGTTGTTTATATTTTGTTGTTGTGTTTGTGTTTGTGTTTTGTGACACTTGACACTTTGACCAGGTCGTGCATTGTACACACGTCTAAGACTTGATCGACCATGGGCACATGTGTGCCCAAATTTTGGCGCATAAATGCCCTAGTAGCTATTATCTATTTTATGTTTAAGTCTAGTTATTTTAATATATATATGCATCATCTAGCACATGTCATATTGGAGCATTTTCACATCTAATGGAGAATATGTTAGGCAGCTGTGGTTACCGACCACATGCATGGCAATCAAAGGTGAATATTGGAGTACTAGTTTCTGGAGTACTAGTTTCTATTTATCTCTCTCTCACACACACATATCATCTCAAATTTATTTGTCTAAGTGTAGGGTAAATGCTTGAGTACATTGTGGACAATGTAATATATATATATATATATATATATATATATATATATATGTATATATATATATATAACAATTGGCAACCACAAAAATTCAACAAAGAAGCTTGGTGGTCTGAAAACATTTGCAGAGAAGAATATTAAATAAAATTGGCCTTCTATTCTCTGTCTTTCTCTCCTTCTTCACATTTCACGATGCATCCATTCAATTCCCATTTGCTTTCTTGCATTCATTTCGCAAAGCCTAATCTGCCACTTGAGCTTAGCGAATTGGTTTTCCTCAAAACACATCGTGTGAGGAAATCGTGGAACAAGCAAGAACAATTGCCACACTATTGCAACTTATAAAAGGGTGCCAACAAAAAAAGAGCCAAAGTGTTAAGTGTGAAAAATGTGTCTAGTTTCTACTCACGCTAGCACTCTGAGTGGTTGTGCGTATAGGTTCAGAACAACACGTACTAGGAGGTATGACTTTATTGAACTTAATTATTATTGTTTGGGAACCCTTTTGAGATATGGCAAAAATTTTCAGAGGTCATGACGTTAGAGAAATTTTTTTGGTAATGTTATTTATACGTGAACGGTCGTGTCGGTTATGGAATAGGACGGTTTAAGCCCGAGTTTGTAGCTCAATGGTCTGAAGTAGTTGGGTTGAGGATAATGAGACTAAAGGTTAATCATGATAACCATAGGATGCACGTTGGGTTCCATTGGATGCTTTATGAAAGTATGAGTTTGATAGATGGAGCAAACGTTGGAGCTGAGGCTAAGGTGAGTTATAATACCCTTCTTACATGTTTTGGGGCTACTATACATGCTTTTTTTACATGTGTTTATGTGCTAATCAAATAACGAGTTTTGAGATCAAAATGTTTAGTAAATGTTTTCTCATGGTTGGGTCATTTTTATGATGTTTAAGTCAATAAGACTTGGTTAGCCTTACGTAGGCAGGTGACGATTGTAAGGCGTAGTTAAGTATTAGTGAAAAAATGAGGTGGTAGTGGTATGGGGTGTCATATGGTTCGGTACAAATTTTATGACTTGTGTTAGGTAGAGCCTTAGCTCAGAAGTCGACTAGTATTTGTTTTCTAACCTTGATGGTGATGGGTTAGATACATTGGGCATCTATTTCTTACCTTAGATTGGGTGCATTGGAGTTGAGTAGATGAGGTAATACGTTAGTGAGAACGTATATGTGGGTCTTAGATGTAATGAGATAAAGACCATGTTGACGACGAGGTTTGGAGGTTAATAGTTGATGGGAGTTGTTGTGTTCTAGACAACTTATGTATGTTTCTAGGTGTTTTGTGATTGATGCACTTTGAAGATGATGATATAGCCCTTGCGGCAACTATGTGGGGGACAAAGCCCATCTGAACGGCTACCATATGATGGCAAAATGAGTAATCCAATCCAAAGAAGGTGTATATGTATGAGTCGAGTTATAGCCACTTGGTGATTTGACCAAATTGTGTGCTAGGTTCCCTCTTTATGTGAATTTATGTGTTAGCATTAGTAAACCGTTGGGTGGTGTCATATTAGTTGTGATATGATGTCTATTTAGTGTTATTGTGGTTCGTACTAAGGAGTCCCTTGGTCGACTTTGAGATGCGCATAGAAGTGTAGTCATACTTGATGACGTATGTATGTAATATGTCCCAAGGAGAGGGATTGCACATAAGAGATAGGAGTTGTTGAGTCCTAGATATGGGTCGGTTTATATGAAAAGCCTTGTGTTGGTTTGTATTAGTTGTGGATTGTTTGTATGTGTTGAGGGTAACATGTCCCTAGAGGGGGCAACTGTAGGCCGACCTATTGTGCTCCTATGGAGGAGGAAACTCCATTATATACTTAGCTTAGGCCTCTCCCTTATTGTGCTCCTATGGCCGACCTGGGCCCACATGGCTTTTGGCTAGGCCCACCACTAGCTAGACATCCCAAAAAAAACTACACGTTAACTCTTTCGAATTAATACAAAGCATACATCTATATCTATGACCTTACAATCTCCCCCTTGATTTATGCAATTTCTGAGAAGTTATTGCCCCATAATTCGTGTCTCTGTTGGTCCTAGTTCCCCTGCCTAAAGCTGTTTAGCAATAATACCTGTAGCTGCACCTGTAAAATCTTTTCAATGGCTTCATACTTTGGATCACATCGTATTTGACTTCTAGCCAGTACACCAATGTCTTTTTTTCTAAACCTCATCAGATCACTAGGTAAAGCAACTCTAAATTCTTGATCTTTACACACAATCAATGCCTCACCAACTTTAGGATCATAACACCATAATCAAAAGAGTACCATCTAGCAAATGCTGAGGCTATGGCATAGTCATTGCTTTAGCTATCGAAGGCCAATCACACTTCTAACTTGTTCTCCAGTATCATTATCAATAACCTTTGGATGCCATCTCTCATGATACTTAGCTGCTTCAAGATTATGAAATCCATTCAACACTTCATATTTCAAGCGATTCAAGAAAGCCCATCCTCTTTCATCACTATCAAGATTATAGAATGGTGCATAATACAGTTCAACAAATCAAATCAAATCTAGTCCACGTCTCGAAATCTGACATCTTCTTATAAAGTTCAGCTTCACCATCGTTTCTACGTACAAACCACATTCCCTAATCTTTCAGATATTGCCAACAATGAATACCAGATTTGTTTCCATGCTTATAAAATTAACCTCTTGCAACATCAACTGCATATCTTTCTAGTGCCTTTGCAAGATGTTATTCTCTATTTCTCATTGGAATTAACTATCATTGTTTCTTGGTTAGCTGAGTTCCAGATGGTGGAAATTCTCTTGATAAATACTTATTTAGACCTCCTTTGTGACTAGCAGAAGTATCATACCTCGAAGAACTTGAACCACTAGAATATGTATCATCATGTGTCGGGATTGAACCCTTAACAAATGAACAAATGATTGAAAGCCAAAACATCTATCAGATGTTTGATCCTGAATAACAGAGTTCAAGCTTTGACCAGAACCACAACCCAAGCTAAAGTCTGCCTTACAAACAATGTTAAAGACAAAGCCTTGCTTTGATGAGAACATCTGCAGGAAGGGAACCTCTGATGAAGATTAACAGTGTTTAGAGTCATCTGTGTTTTACTGATTCAATGTAACAGTGTCTATAATAGCAGAGTTTAATGTTTAGCAGTGATTATAGTTAGTTATATTTGTTAGCTACCACTATCACCTCTGACGTCATCAAAAGATGCTCGGAGGTTAGGAATGTACTATAAATAGACGGTGCATTTGTACTGTTCTTTCTATCTATTAAAAGATCATTCCACTTTGCATCCAATCATCTTCTTTACATTCTGTACGAGCATATATCAGGCTAAGGGGGAGTTGTAATTCACATGCAAAACTTATAAGTTTGAAAGCATGATGATAATAGCAATCTTCCATTAGTTGTGTTAAAAGTTTTCTAAATTCCGCTGCATTTCACTTTGATTTAACTGCTTTCATCAATCCATTTTACAAACACACACAACTAATTCAAACTCAGATCCTAACAATTGGTATCAGATCTTGATCAATCAAATTTGACTTAACAATCAATTTGCTTTGAACAGATTAGCTCTCCCTGCTAATTTGTTTGTGCGTTTTCGTTGGAAAACAAAGTTTATTCACCTTTCAAAGTTTTTATACAAAATCTGTTTGTAAAAAATCAGAATGTCACAAAACACATAGTACTCCAACAACACTGGTTCCATGTTCAAGCCTCCGATGCTTGTCAGAAATGAATACTATATCTGGCAACATCGGATGAGCCATATTCTTGCTCAACAAAACACGGGTTGCTAGAGATCAGTTGTATTTGGGCCTCATGTTCCTATGGTCCCAAGTGCAGAAGATCTAAAATTCAAGTGCCTAAAAGTCATGAACACTACTCTGAGCAGGATTTCCAAAAACTAGAGTTAGATGCTAAGGCTTTTAGCATTGTTGCTTCAGCCTTTCCTAACGTAATCTATGCTAGCATGTTGCATTGCAACAGTGCAAAAGAGTTATGGGATGCCTTGAAAAAGCAATTCGGTGGAACTGAGGAAGTAATAGAGAACAACAGAGAAGTCTTAAATCAACAATACGTAACGCTTTGTCATGTCAAATGAGAGTCTCTAACCCAACAGTTTGAGAGATTTAGATGTCTCATAAGTGAACTTAAGCTGGTTAATGTTGAATTTCCAAATTCGACTTTAAATAGTCATTTCCTTAGATCATTACCAGATAAGTGGGATACTATATCTTTTGTAACTCGTAACTCAGTTGGTTTTAAAGAAATGACTCTTACACAGCTTCATGGTAGGCTTCTCGCATATGAGAGAGAGCTGAACCAGAAAAAGAAGCTACAAGAATCTTACACTTTTGTTTACACAACACTTCTGGGCCAAAAAGAAGGTTCTGACAGTGGTAAGGATCAGAGTTATGATCATTTCATTGATATAACTTCTGGAGGAAACTTCAACTCGGATTCTTACTCACCCAACTATGCATTTGCTGCTAGTGGGGAAGGCTACACCTCTGATAACTTATCCTTTTAGTTGAACGATCTTCAACACTTTGAACCTTGCACCAGCTGGCACTATTGAGTGTTAGAGCTAGCAAGTTTTACAAAAGGACTGGTAGAAAATTCCCATGGTTGCATGGGGGGTTAAAAGTTGGGCTGGATAAATAAAAAATTAAGTGATACAAATGTAACATGCTAGAACATTTTGCTAGGGAATGTAGATCTCAAACATCTGGACCCATTGTGACACATCTTGGCCCTAGACCTCAACACACACAAAGCACTGCTAATTATTCCCAATATGTCACTGCTCCTCATATGCAAAACACTGCTCATTTTGCACACCCTGTTACTAGTGTTCTGGTGTATTATGTTCAAACCACTGTTCCATAGATTCAATATGTTCAAGCACCACCTCCTCAAGTGCATGCGCAACCTGCACTTCAAGTCACTCAAGTTACTCAAACCACTGCTCCGGCGGAGGATAATCAATAGAGCTTCTTCACTCAAGGCTTTGTTGATTGGAGTAGCTTGCCTGAGGAGTTAACTGATGAAAACTTTGCTCTAGTAGCCAAAATGATTTGGAAATGATTTTTGCTTTATGGCACTAGATACAACAGTTGAGGGTGGTGAATCTATGTAAGAAGTGTCCAAGTCTGATGTGTTTTAAGTTCATGATGAAACAGTTGCTCTGAAAGAAAATGTTGATGAAGATGTGAAACCTCTGTCTGACCCATGGGATGCTAGTGTGTGTGAAGGTGATTGTGACTATGCCTTGATGGTTGCTGCTAAGGTATCTCCTCAGATCCTTAAAGATTTATCTTCAGATAAATGCATAATAGTTTTGCTAACATAAAAGAGGTGAGTGAAAATCTTAGAAACAAAATTTTAGATGATGAACTGCATTTTGAAAAAAATTCAAAAGAGTTAAATACAAAATTGTTGGAAAAAGAATCAGAAATCAGTAGTCTAAAACATGAAGCAAGCATAACAAAGGACCAACTCCAAAACATGAAAGAAAACTATCAAAGTTGCAAAGATGAGTTGGAATCTATCCAAATCACTTGTGAAAAATGGGTAGAATACTGCAAATGTTATGAAGTTATGCTTGAAAACAAGATCAAAAGTAACATAAAATTTGGCATAGGATTCAGGAAAAATGACCAAGTTTCTGAAAATGTTATTGTTAATCTGGTGTGGTAGAAATTGTTCCAACAAATCTGGCTGGTGAAGAAATCAAGGTCACTGATAAAAATGGAAACAAAATTGTTTTAGAAAAACATGAGGGATCCTCAACCTTTGAGGAAATTGAAAAATATCAATTCAAACCCACATGGTCTGATGAATGTGACATCCTTGAAAACTTCAAGCCAATGGACTTTTCAACCATTGATGGTGTCAAAGCACCAAAGGCAAGAGTAATCCCTATTAAAGATCTTCCGGCAGATGTTACAATATCTGCTGAAAAGAAGTCTGAAAAGGGAAGAAGAAAGAAAATGTCAAAAACTTGTTTTGTGATTTTTGTGAAAAGAAGAATCATGTCACTCAAAGATGTTATCTTCTAAAAGCTTATGATGTAAACAAAAGAAGTATAATACCAAATTCTTCAAACTGCATCATCTGTGGCAAAACAAATCACAGAACTTAAGAGTGTGTTTATCTTCAAAACTTTGACATCAAAAGAAAAATATATAAATAAAAAACTCTTGAGGGTCCAAATTCAAGCTCTGTCAGAAATAAATCTAAACAGACATTTGAATCTGTTGAAACATCTGTTACCAAATGATGGAACAAAACCTCTGCTCCTAGAGAGGTACAAGTGACAGATGTACCACATGCAAACATGTACCCCAGAGGATAATGCCAACCTATGTATCAAAAGGTTCCTCTTAGTTATGAGGGTTACAAAAGACCCTCAAAACCAAGAATCAATAGGTATCCTCATGGTTACCAACATCTGATAAGAAATGGCCCACAACAGTTGTCATGAAAATATGATCCAACCACTATCCATCTTCCTGAATTTGAGATTGGACAATCTGTAACCCCATCCAAAGCCATTTTGGCTTTGGAGACACACCTAAACTAATTATTTACTAATGTGCAGGGAGCTTCTACTTGCCTTGATAGTTAATGGTATGTAGATAGTGGAGGCTCCAGACACATGACAAGATGTAGAGCCCTACTCAAAGATTTCATGGCACATGGTGGGGGTGATATATCTTTTGGTAACAATTCAAAATGGAAGGTGTTGGGGTTAGGGTTCAGGCTGGAAACTCAAATTTGAACATGTTAATCTCATTGATAATCTAAAATTTAATTTACTGAGTGTCTCACAAATGAGTGACAAAGGATATGGATCCTGCTTTACAAAGAAAACATGTCAAATTATAGGACCAAAAGTAGTTAAAAAGATTGATCAAATCATTGCTGAGAGTAAAGCACAACTTGTTTGCCCTCAGAACAATTTACTTGTGACGAACATTGTGTTTCCTGTTTAAAAGGCAAACAACATAAAAGCTCATACAAGTCAATTGAAGAGTCCAAAACAAGTCAGGACTTGCAATTGCTGCACATGGACTTATTTGGCCCTGTAAAAATCATGAGTCTCAAAAAGAAAAGATACTGCCTTGTCATTGTAGATGATTTTTCAAGGTTCACATGGACATTTTTCATGCACTCTAAAGATGAAACTGCTTGCATTTTGCAAAGTTTTGTTAAACAAGTTGAAAAGCAATTTGACCTTCTAGTAAAAGTTTTTAGAAGTGACAATGGGACAGGGTTTAAGAACAAGGAGTTGGATGTTTTCTGTGTGTCAAAAGGGATAGTTAGACAATATAGCATCCCAAGGACACCAGAACAAAATGGGGTGGTTGAAAGGAAAAACAGGACTCTAATTGAATCTGTAAGAACAATGCTTGCAGACTCAGGTTTACCCTTGTCCTTTTGGGCAGAGGTTGTAAACACTGCTTGCTATGTACATAACAGAGTTTTGATCAATCCCAGGCATCAAAAGACTGCCTATGAGATATTATAAAAAATCAAACCTTTGATCTCATATTTCAAAATCTTTGGCTGCCCATGTTTCATTTTAAACTTAAAAGACTCCATTTCAAAGTTTGCAGCCAAAGGAGATTGTAGTTATTTTCTGGGATACTCAACCACTGCTAAAGCATACAGAGTTTTTAACTCTAGGACCAAGTGTGTTGAAGAAACTTTGAATGTAAAGTTCAATGAACTTTCTTCATTGAAAATCCCAGCAATCCTACTGAACTATTTGACCTAGACAATTTACATTTGAAGATGTGTATATCAAGACTAACCCAGTAGGTACATCACAATCTTCCCATCAAGACTACAGATATGACAGTGTGCTTCCACAATTCAAAGTCAATCTATCCATTAGAGGAGCAGGTGCTACTAACAACAGTGAAAACTCTGCCACTGTTGGCTCAACAGTTGTTGACCCACAAACCTCTGCAAGCTCACAAAACCAAACCATTGTTGATAAAAGTCCATTCTCTGTGAACAAAAATCAACTTCCATACACACCATTCCACCTATACCTCCACCTCCATTTCAAACAGATGTTGGTTCTTCAAAATTGCCAACAAATATTAGCTCAGATGATTCTCATCTGCAACCTTCACCTCAAAATGCCATCATTCCATATAAGGGAGATCTAATCTACCTTAAAAGTCATCCATCTGATCAAATCATTGGCAACATCAATGATGGGGTGCTCACAAGAAGCCAATCCCTAAATATTTGTCTTTTTCCTGGTTTTCTATCACTCACACAACATGTTAAGTACCAAGAGGCACTGAAAGATAACAGTTGGGTAGAGGCTATGTAAGAAGAGCTCCTTCAATTCAAAAGAAAACAAGTATGGGAACTTATACCACTGCCTAAGGATGTATGTCTAACTGGCACAAAGTGGGTCTTTAAAAACAAAACTGATGAAAGGGGTAGTTTTGTCAAGAATAAAGCTAGGCTTGTGGTGCAAGGTTATAGACAAGAAGAAGGCATTGACTATGATGAAACCCTTTCTCCTGTAGCATGATTAGAAGCCATCAGATTGTTCTTAGCCTTTGCTGCCAACCCCAACATCAAGGTGTTTCAAATGGATATCAAAAGTGCATTCTTGTCTTGTAAGATCAAAGAAGAGGTATATGGTTGTCAACCTCCTGGATTTGAAGATGCATTTTATCTTGATCATGTCTACAAGCTTAATAAAGCTTTGTATGGCCTGAAGCGAGCACCAAGAGCCTAGTATGAAACTCTTTCCACTTTTCTCTTATCCATTGGTTTCACAAGAGGTAAATTGATAAAACCTTAATTTTGAAATGGAGAGAAAAAGATTTGAGGCTTGTCCAAATTTATGTGGATGACATCATTTTTGGATCCACATGCACTGCCTGTGTGAAGAGTTTAGGCAACTCATGGCAGCAGAGTTTGAAATGAGTGCAATGGGTGAGCTCCAATGTGTTCTTGGTCTCCAAGTAAAACAATTGCACAATGGTACATTCATTCATCAAAGTAAGTATGTCAAAGAACTACTCACTAAATTTGATATAAATGATTGTAAACCATGTAGCACACCCATGGCAACCTCAAAGCTTGTCATTGTTGATGACAAAGATGACTTGGTTGATTAAACTCTTTATAGAAGCATGATTGGGTCTTTATTGTACTTAACTGCTACATGTGTTTGTGCCAGATCCCAGTCAGCACCTAGAAAGTCTAATCTATTACTGTGAAGAGGATATTCAGATACATAAAAGGTGCTCCCACACTTGGTATCTGGTATCCTACTAATGGAAACATTGAGCTATCAGGTTACTCAGACAGTGATTTTGTTGGTTGCCACACTACAGTGATTTTGTTCAGTTCCTAGGTGATTTCCTAGTGTTATGGCAAAGAAAAAAGCAAGTTGTAGTATCTACATCTACTTCTGAGGTTGAATACATTGCTGCTGCAAGTTGCACTACTCAACTCTTGTGGCTTCAAAATCAATTGTTGGATTTGGGTGTAACTTCTTTAAAGACTCCCTCAAGTTAGATAGTTAAGCAGCTGAAAACATCATTAAAAATCCAGTGTCTCATTCCACAACAAAACACATTGACATCATGTAGGACCGATCCTCGATGCTTAGGAACCTAAATTTGTTATTTAACGTCCATAATAGCGGAAATATTACGTCGTGTTACCAACAGGCAAGAATTAAATAGTTAATCGTCAGTTTCATTGATTAAACGTTCAGATTACAGACTGACAGAGCTTCGCCTCTACAATGCCAAAGTTACAAATGAGACACACAAGCTAGGTATTTATAGCACAACAGTTCGGCCCAAACATGTATAAGTTCGCCCGAACTTGCCTATGCAAGTTCGGCTGAACATGCTCAATCATGTAATCCTATGGGCGGACTTGGCTAAGACATATCATAAATGCTCCTTAACCTAGCCTATCCAGCTTTATACAATACAGACTCGATATAAGACAAAGACATAGACATTCTGCACCAACAGACTCCCCCTTGGATATCGTCTTCGTCTTTTATCAGTCTTCAAAACTCTGTCTTCATATAAACATTAACGTACCCGACCAAAGAAGTTCTTATAGGGCTTCTTTCGTCTCTCTTGTTTCGGATCCGGCGTTTGATCAGTTGGCGGTGGTCTTTTGAAGTTAGCCATCTTGAGCAAACTTTCTCTTACCGCTTCTTCCATCTTCTCTTTAATCGCCTCACTTCTTGTTTCTTCCTTTAAGAATTCAACTCTTTCCAGATCCCTCCACTTTGTCTGCCACATCTTCCCTGAATTCACATTACGTGTATAGCAAACATTGACAACTTTCTGATACTGCATCGCCTGTACCTTTTCTCTTTCTTCAAAAACAATCTTGCTGTAGAAAAGGCATTTTATATCTTCTCTCGAGCAGTTTACCAACCACATAGGATCTAAAATCCTTATCGTCCTCCACAATCCTCTCATACCTTGATAACCCATCACTTCAACCTGTTCCTTAGCAATATCTAAGTGATCTTCAAACTTTAAAACAATCACTGCTTCACAAGTAGCTGAATCAATCTGCCACCACTTGAATAAAGAATCAAAGTTCTGTTCGATCGGCATAAGTGGCATATTCCTCATGGCTCTAGGACGTTTCATGATTAACGTTATGTCCTTTTCTCCTGTAACCTTGTTAATCTTTATTCTTCGCCTCGGAATAAACGGCTTCCAGTCTTACCAACCTTTGTCAGCTTCGTACTTTATCATTTTCCATAACAATTGATCAACCGTCTTCATTTGATAAGTAACGTTCACAGTTTGCACTAGCTCTTCCATATCCCAATACGGCAAAGTCTTTAAATCAGCAAGACATTTGAAGTATTATACTCCAAACTCTCTTTTGATTGCATAAACGTTAAGCTCCTTAAACCATCCCCAACTCAAAATATCTCCCAAAGAAACATTTTTATCTCTGGTGAAGAATGCTAGTGGACGTCGAAACTTACGTTCACGAGGCATCTCCTTGAACCAGGTCTTTCTCGCTTCAGCTATCTCCTCTTTGGTCATTGGCTTAGGAATTTTCTTTCACGTAGCTCTTCAGCAATCCTATCTTTTAACATGTCTTCATTCAGCTGTATACATTTCTTCGAATGTAGGAAAACTTTCTGAATCCAGACCAACATACTTATCTTTCTTTACTGTTTCATCATCTGAGGACCAGTCTTCAACAATCACCCGGTTGTATTCATCAGCTTCGAATCTTCTTTCGTACTGATACTCTTTTGGCTCAAATGTATCGACATTCATTATCTCCTCAAAATCAAATTCCAAGTTTTCAACTTCAGCTTCAACTAGCTTCGCCAGATCTTCTTTCGAATAGTTATGTACAAACTCACCTTCTTCAACATTATGTTCTAACATCAATATCAAAGGCTTCATAGGTACTTCAGTCATAGGCTTCACAAACCGATCAACATCTAACATATCAGTATTATCTGAAGGCCCTTTTTGCCCTGACTCCCCCTGGCTTTTATCTTCCATTTGATTTGATTCATCATTCATCAGATTAGAAAAATCAAATTCATCAGACACTTTAGCTTCATTGATCTTTAAGCCAGTACCACCCTGATCAAAATTATCATCACCCTTATCAAAATCGTCATCATCCTCCCCTACATTCCAATCTTCATATCCTTCCTCTTCTCATCCTCATTCTTATCCTCTTTCTCGACTTCATCATCGTCTTTTTCTTCAGTCACGACAATAGGATCAGAAGGCTTGACAGATTCGTCAACCTTTTGTATATCAGACTCAGAAGCTTTTGAAACATCTTCAGCAGACTTCTCAGGGACATCAGAAGATTTCTCTGTAGTAGATTTAGGGGCTTCTCCCTCTACCTGCTTCCCTTTACCACTCTCAGCCAATTCTTTTTCAGCACGCTCCTTGGCTTCTTGACGATCCAAACGATCGTATTCGGCGATAAAATCAATATTCAGATTATTGGATAACACCTTTTGTGATCTGATGAATCTTCGATCATTCAGAGTTTGAATTTTCTTCAATTCTGCAATCTCTGTTTGTAATTTTTCATTTGCGTCCTGCAGACTTTCTATCAACGCTTTGTAATATTCTCTTTCATTCTCAAGCACTTTCACTTTATCATCAAGAATTTCCTTTTCGACTTCGCTTTTATTCACCTTCTTTTCGAGCTCAGCCTTTTCTAACTCAATCTTCACAAATTTATCTTCCAAAACCTTCACACGCTTTTCTAGCATTTCAACATTCGTTTCAGGGAAAAATTCATCCAAAGCTTCAAGACTTATAGGACCATGTGGCATATCACCAAACATACTTCCCCTCGGCGTCTTTGGTGTTCAGTCTTTTGGTGTTGCAGTTTTCGGTGTAGACTTCTTTGGCGTAGGGCTTTCAGGAATAGAAGTCTTTTAAGCACTCGGCGATTCAACGATCGGAACTTCAACAAACTCAGACACAGGAGGTTCTTGTGTAACTCCTTGCCTTTCAGTTTCAGCATGAATGATAACAAGAGGTTCTTGTGTTGCTCCCTTCTCCTGAGCACCAGAAGGTTCTTGTGGGGCTTCTGTGCTTTGTATCTTGCTTTTGTATCTTTTGCTCACCGCTTTCTGAGCTTTCTTGGCCTTTCGTTTCCTTTTCGTGTGAGGTGACCCTGTAGTTTTCTAAGAAATTTCGATTGCAGGACACGTTGTTCTTTTAGTCTTTTTCTTTGGCCTCTCCTCATCAGATTCTATTTCTGCATTAGGATCAAAATCTGCATCAAGTCTCTTTTCCTTTTCTGCTCTTATTTCAGCCTCTGTCTTTTCAGGCTCTTTATCAGATTCTTCATGTTCAGATGTAGCAGAAATTACTTCTTCTTGAATCATTGTCTCCGTTTCTTGACTTTCATTAACGACTGCAACACTAGATCCAGCCACTGCCTCAACATTCTCAGTTTCCTCCTCATCGACAAGAAAAGTTTCAGCTTTCTTTGATGCTCGCTTCTTCTTTGGTTTATCAGCTTCATCTTTCAAAAACCATTCACTTCTTGCGTTTGGTTTAAAATCTTTAAACCACTCTCATTCAGCTTTTAGCTCATTCTCATCATCACTACCTTCTTTTCTCCATTTGCTTCCAGGTGGCGATACATAATCTGAATCTTTAATTGCTCTGAAAACTGGTTTGGCGATAGGAGCTGAAGCTTGTTTCTGAAACTTGATAAGCTTCTTCACTGTGGTTTCGTCAAGATGAACCAAATAAAGAACGTCGTTCGGATCTCGAGCAATGTTAGGATACTTCTCATCAATCAGCATCTGAATAAATCTTGGATATAAACACAGTCTTGAATCCTCCATATTCTTTGACATGTGAACGAACAGCATCTTAGAAACATTGAACGGCTTCTTCAAAGCTAGCCAAATAATCTTGAACATCATCTAAATCGGCTTTGTGATGGATGAACGTATGAATTAGAGCATGCATCAAAAGCTTATAGGGGTTTGGCACTTCCCCTTTCTTCAGTGTTGGTTTATTCACACTCCCTTGTAACCCATGCGGAAGAAACATCCGCGAACCATCTTTTCATCTAGATGAATCGGATCATCTTCTTTATCTTTAAGCTCTAAGGTTCTTTGATATCGCCTTCAGTAACTGTAATCGGCTTAATCTCATCACCAACCTATACTGTAGAAGAGATTGTCTTCTCATCAGCACTTAGATTCACGTTCATTCAGAAGTGAATAACATGAGATCGATAAGATACAGTGCGCTCAGTAATAGCTCGGCGAATATGACAATCTTCAAGAAACTTCAAAATGTTGTTGTATTCCTTCAGCGACAGACAAATAGATTTGTCAAGCGTAATACATGTGTTGTGAGTTTTGGAAAACTCAACTGAGATAACACGCGCTGGAATCTGTGCATGAAAAACGACATTAAATAATTAGCATGCTTTTCGAGGAAAAATCACAAAAATTTTCTAACATTTTTTTCTAACACTTTAATCAAGTTCGAGCGAACTTGATTAGTGTTAAACACACTGATTTTAACAAGTTCGCCCGAACATGTAACACACATGTTCAAATTTTCTTAATGCAAGTTCGGGCGAACTTACAGTCTTATTATACAATTTTTCCTATGTTCGACCGAACATGTATGAGACACATGTTTCATGTTAAAGACCAAGTTCGGTTGAACTTACATACAAACAAATCATATTTGTTAACATAAGTTCGGTCGAACATGTATGATCAAAAATATTTCAACACTCAAGTTCGGTCGAACATGTTCCTGATTCATTCAATTGTGTTTTGGACAAGTCCGGTCGAACTTGACAACAAGTTCGGCCGAACTTCTTGTCTTCTTCAATCAGACCAACCAAATTTCAGCATGCAAACATGGATTTCAGTTCAATCAAAATCAGATTCTCGGTCGTTTTTAAGTATAGATCAAAAATCTATGTTCAATTTTGTCCAATAACACCTAAAACTATCAGATTTTAAGTTTTTAGATTTGGTTTTGTTTGTTAACAGTTCAATCATGATTTAGTTTCAATTAATTACCTCTGCCATAGTAGTTGGTGTGCTAATCACCAAAAACTATCTTCAAATTGACAGTATAACGACTTAAAATTGACAAATTCTCACAAATTCTCTCAACAGGCTCAAGTTCGCTCAAAACGTTCTGATATCAAGTGAATGAGTTCGGCCGAACTTGAATGGTATTTATACCATGTCAAGTTCGGGCGAACTTGTTAAGCCCATTCTGAAGCCCAGAGAAGTTCAGGCGAACTTATCGTAAAACTAACAATTAGCCATCTGCAAGTTCGGCCGCACTTGCTGATTATTAAACTCGAATTGTTTAGCAAGTTCGGCCGAACTTGCCAAACCTCAAAATTTTCAGACTTTTTTCAAATTTTTCATTTTTAACCCTGAACTTTCCAACTTTTTACCAGTTATGAAAAAATCCACTCAGTTGACCAAGTCCAATCTAATGACCAAGGTTAACCGATTTGTCTGCCGAGTCCAAGTTAATGACCCCGGTTTGACCCGTTACGAACAAACTGTTGATATTTTCAAAATCAAAGTTTCAAATTAATGAACTTATATCGTTTTAACTTCTCAGATTTTAACAGATTAGCTGCCAGCCCATTGTCAAAGAGATTCCCACTAGTTCTAGCATCATACCAGACTTCAAAGGTCCGTTCTCTAACATTGGTTTGCTGAAAACAATGTAGGAACAAAATCTTTTTGTATTTTTGTAAGTTTATACTAAAACACACCAAAAATCTTTTTGATTTTAATCTGTAAAGCTGAAATATAATAAAATAAGCAATGTAAACTATGTACAAACATATTTACAGACATATTTTTGTGAATTCGTGTCTAAGGATCATATTAGTTGATTGAGACATATCACCAGTACCGTTGACCTTTATATGACTTTAAGTTTTAAACTCGTTTACCTAAATTGTCGATATGTTTGTCCACTTAAACTTTACCATATTTATCAACTGTTTCAAGATGTGTTAAGGTAGAATTCATGAAACTTGACTTATCTATGGTTCCCACTTCTTGAATATACTCCCGTATCCAGATTTCCTAGATTTCATCTTACAGATGAATATAGCATAATTGATATATGTATCTGGGTTGTGTGAGACCTTGAGAGCTCAGGTTAGTACTACCGTACAGACAAAGAGATGAAGGCTTGTCTTTAAGGAGCGTTCCACTTAAGGAATCTTTTCAGCATTGCATATGATTATATCTTTCGATACTTTTCAATATTGCATGCAATTTGGGGTTCAAAGCGAAAGTATTATAGAAGTTCTAGGCCATTGCTTCCGCAAAATCAGAAGAACTTGTATAATACCCCAGATATCAACTATCTATAAAGACCTCGTATCTCAGAATCAGGTAATCTTTCAGACGAAATTTTTGAGTACTAAGTCCATATATCCAAGATGTGTTAATCCACAAGATTAAGCAGTTGTAAAATTTAGTTTATATCTCCAAAACAGTTTACTGAACGTGTTAAGCCTATCGACACATCCGCAGTAAGACTCGTTTATTACTTTTAAAACTTTACCTTTCTTTAGCATACTATGATAGTCCACTGATGTACTATCATTTCCTTTTATGACAATGAATTCTTTTTATTTTTTTAAATGTTTTTGAACATTTTGAATTTTTATATGTTTTGGATTTTTAAAATTTTTCAATTTTTTTTTGTATTTTCTCTAACATTTCTCCCCCTAATCAAAAACATTTTTTTGGATTTTAGTTTTTAATAAAATTCTAAGCTAGAAAAGATATTTACAAACCAATGTGGATCACGCGAACTCATCGTCCGATCCGTATTCAACCTCAGCGTCCGCACCTGTTAGCAAAATTTTCATACGTTAATTCTCAACAAGTATTTAAACCGTGATAATGAAGATGGTTTGGTATAGAAATCAGCCTTTTGTTCATCGGTGTGGATTTTTTGTATTCGTACCAATTTTTTTCGTAACAATCACGAATGAAATGATACCGAATTTCAACGTGTTTTGTGTGTGAGTGATGAACCGGATTTTTAGTTATATTGATGGCTGCCTTGTTATCAACATACAACGGAGTGTCTAGAAATTGCAGACCAAAGTCTCTCATCTTTTGTTGAATCCACAGAATTTGTGAACAACAGCTGGAGGCTGAGATATACTCAGCTTCACAGGTAGAGAGCGTGACCGTAGTCTGTTTCTTACACTGCCAGGTTACCATTCTTGTTCCGAAGAACTGGAATCCTGCTGTAGTTGATTTAGAGATCAAATTATCTACACCAAAATCGGAATCAGCATAGCCTAGAGGTCGAAATTGTCGTTCTTCGTGTACCACAAGCCGGTGCTTGGGCATCCTTTCAGATATCTGAAGATACGTTTCACGATCTGCATTTGTAAAATCCTCGGGCTTTACTGATATCCGTCGCATAGGCAGGTTGGATACATAATATCTGGGCGCGATGTCGTCAGATACATCAGTGATCCAATCATCGATCTGTATAACGTCTCGTCAACTTTTGTTCCAGTCTCGTCAACGCAAATACCGTGGTTGAGAGCAAGAGGTGTAGATAGAGGCTTCAAGCTTTCCATCCCAAACTTCTTCAAGATGTCGTGAACATACTAAGTCTGATGAATGAAAATACCATCCGGAAGCTGATCTACTTGCAAACCAAGAAAGAACTTCATTTCGCCCATTGAGGACATTTCGAATTTCTTTTTCATGATTCCCTCAAACTCTTTGTAGAGACTATCGTTTGTAGATCCAAAGATGATGTCGTCAACGTAGATTGGAACTATAATTAGATGGCCATCAACTTCTCTGGTGAAAAGAGTACTATCCATAGTTCCTCTGATAAAGCCGTTTCCGACGAGATGTTGTGACAACGTCTCGTACCAAGCTCTCGGGGCTTGGTGTAGACCATAAAGTGCTTTATCCAGTAGGTATGCTTTCTTCTTGTTAAGTGGATCGACAAACCCCGGTGGTTGTCCAACGTACACCTTCTCGCGTAATTTGCCATACAGAAAAGCTGATTTGACATCTAATTGATAGACCTTAAATCCTTTCCATGATGTGAAAGCTAGAAATATTCGAATAGATTCCAATCGAGCTACTGGTGCATAAACTTTCGTGTAGTCTATACCTTCCTGTTGGTGAAATCCCTTGACAACAAGCCTAGCTTTGTTACAAACGATAACTCCTCTATCATCCCGTTTACACTTAAAGACCCATTTTGTATCAATTGCTTTCTGATTTTCTGGTAGGTCTTCAAGCTTCCACACACCCAACTTCTCAAACTACAATAATTCTTCTTGCATTGCTTGTACCCAGTTTTCATCTGCTAAAGCTTCATTAACGGTCTTAGGCTCAATCTGAGAGATGAAACATGAATGGAAACAATAGTTCTGGGTTATAGCAACACGTGTGTAGAAACCTTTGAGTGATTTATTAATTTGCCCTCGAGTTCTAACACCAGTTTGAAGTTCTCCGATAATATTTGTTGACGGATGATAGGAATATGATCGCGGCAATTCTTCACTTGGAACATCTACTGAGTTTTGCTGATTAGTAATGTTGAGATCAACAACCAATTCAATGTTTGGAGAGCTTGATGAAGCTTTATTTATGTTGTTCGGGACTGCAGAATGATTAAGAAGACTTGTTATCTGCTCCACTTCTTCATCTGAAGAAGATTATTCCCCGTCACATCAAATGTTGGTGCTTCATCTGAATCAAAATCTTGATTATGAGGCATACTGGGCTCCGTTGCTGTATTCGTTGGTTCAGTAGAGGCATTCGTTGGAAGAGTAGTGGGTGAAGATAATGTTTCAGAAACATTTTCAGCCGGAACACCACTATTGTTTGAACTTGCGCCAGAAGAAGATGGATCCAACGTGGGTTGATTAACCACAATTGGTCGAACAATTTGCTCTTGATTCGCTGACTGGTGAAGATAATATAACGCTGCAACTTCTCGTCAGTTGGTTCTTTGGGCAAGTCAAATACTTCCATAGGTCTTGATAGTTAAACAACCACGCGTCACCTTTTCTTTGAATAGGATCCGTGTAATTGAAACAATCCACATGCTGTGCTTCAATAACCTTTCGCAATGAAGGAACATATACTCTTCTCAACGGACTCGCATATCCGACAAAGAAGCCTTCGAGAGATTTAGCTGCCATCTTGGTCTATTACGGTACAAGGTGCACCGAATGTTCTAAGAACTTGAAATTTGGTTTCCGTCGGTTTATCATCTCAAAACATGTTTTCTTTGTTGGTTTGACAGTGAGCACCCTGTTTAGTGTGTAGCAAGCCGCATCAACTTCTTCACTCTAGAAGCTGATTGGAAGTTTAGAATCTGCAAGCATGGTTCTCGCAGTTTCAATCAAAGTTCGATTCTTCCGTTTAGCAACTCCGTTTTGCTGTGGAGCATAGGGAGCACTAAACTCGTGCAAAATCCCTTTTGCGTTGCAGAATTCCTTCATTTTGTTATTCTTAAACTCTCTGCTGTTGTCACTTCTAATGCATCTGACCGGCTGATGATAAATGTTCTCGAGTTTCTTGAAAAGAATAACCAAGTTCTCGAACGTTTCGTCTTTTGATTCTTGAAAGAATACCCACTTATCTCGAATAGTCATCTATCAAGACCAAGCAATATAAGTCTCCTGATATGCTTGGAACATTTACAGGACCAAATAAATCCATGTGGAGATATTCTAAAGGCAACTTGATTGAGTTTAGAATTTTCTTCGGATGAGATTTCTTGATCTGCTTTCCCTTCTTGCATTCCAAGCAATGATCAGACATTTGAAAACTTCGAAGATTTACGCCTTCTACAAGATCATTATGAACCAAGAAATTCATTTTCGCAAATGAATATGCCCTATCTTTCGATGCCAAAGAATAGAATCTTTTTCAGTAGCCTTTGACATAAAACATTTTGCCGATTGTGATGAAGTGGTAGCAACACCCTTATCAAGAACATATAAATCATTCTCTCGTGGTGCTCGCATCAAAATTCACTCATCTGGAATTTTGAATCCCGGCTTTAAAATAATACACTCTTTATCATTGAAATGAACTGTGAATTTCTCGTCACAAATCTGCGATATATACTCAGAAGATTGTTCTCAAGCTCTGCAATATAGTTCACGCGATCAAAAGAAACTACGCCATTAGAGAGTTTTCCCTCGGTGATTATCCTTCCACCTTGATTTCCTCAAATCCAACATATCCACCATTGATAGCTTTAATGTCGAATAGCAATGCCTTCATTCCTGTCATATGCGTGGACGCTCCACTTTCCAAAATCCACTTTGAAAGTACGGATCTTTGGAGCCCCTGCAAAATTCAGAAATTAGGTGAAAAGCTCTACCCAAGCCTTCTTGGTCTTGGGTTTTATAGGATAACCATCAACAAAAGCATATTCAAACTCATCAACATCATCAAAATCAAATTCATCATCTGTTTCAACAATGTTAATGTTTGAAAATTTCACTTTTTTCTTATCTTTTACAGATTTGACATTATCGTTTTAATTTCTGTTTTAATTTCTTTCACATTCTCACTAGTCTTTACCTGATCAGACTTAGTGATTTCAGTCTTTGATTCTTTTGTGCTGTCAGTCTTTACCTGCTCAGACTTAACAACACCAGATGTTGTTGTCCTTTTCTTGGCAATTTAAGTTTGAGATTTGATATTAGCCTTTTTGATGTAAAACTTGTATTCATTAGACCTAGAAGTTTCACCTTTTCGAAAATGGAATTTTCAAAAATCTTTTCAGACTTTGGTTTAACTTCTTGTTTTGATTCATTTCGTTTCAAAATTTTACAGGTTTTACAAACACTGGTTGCTTTGGTTTAACAACATTTTTTTCTCTTTTTCAAGGATAAGCCGGTTTTGATTTCGGACAATGTCGTGCCACATGACCAATATCATTGCACTTGAAACATGTCCGATTATCAAGTGGATGTCCTTTAACCAGTGGTTTTACCCTACTAGAGGTTTTAGCACCACTTTTAACCTTGGCTTTATCTCGAATTTCTTTCTCCTTTTTGAACTCGTCATTTGATTGCTTACCAATCAAATTCTCCTCATGAACTGTATTCGTCCCATATACAAACTTCATGTTTTTGTTTTTATATTCATGAAATGGTGATGATTTCTTTACAGATTCATTAGTTTCTTCTTCTAAACCCAACCCTGCTCTCCGGTTTTCCGGATGATCACCACCGTTCCTTCGATAATTGTTTCTTTTAGGTTTGGAATAGAATTTTCATTCATTGATTACCAATTCCTCTGATGTGACTTCCACGAGTTTAAAGAATTTATCAAGCAATTCTTCTTTCACATTCTGAATCGGGAAGCTATCGTCAAAGTATAATCTATCAGAATCCTTAATTTTGTACATTACAACATTAGGATCGTAACTTAGATCATCTTCTGACGACTTATCGTCATTTTCAGATTGTGAATCAGAATTCTTTGAACTCGAGTTGGCGCTTTTGAAGATTCCATCATTAGAATCACTTAAAACATTTGCAACAACTTTGTTAACCATAGCATTGTTATCATCATCAGATTTAGCATCGACTATATCAATGTTCTCTGGTAACTCGTTTTTCTTTTAAGAAAGTAATTCAACATTGAGTGCCTTGTCCATCCCGTCTGCAGTTTTAACACAATATTTTTCGCAAAGGGGTGGAGGAACATTGCTATATTCTTTGCCCGTTTTCTTTTTAGGTTTTTCTTCCGATGAGATTGTTGGAAGAATGTGATCGAAAACATACGCGTTAGTGGTATAACCTCTTAACAATTGTCGAACTCTTTCAGTTTCAATTGTCATATCTTGAAGTTGTTGTTTGATCTCAGCAATGGTGTTGATACAAATGTTAATTGCTCTTTGTTTATCCATTACTGTACCACTCAACATTCTCATATTATCATGTTGTTCAGTGTTATTTTTGTCAAGTCTGCCATAATCATTTTTCATTTTGTCATACGCTTATTTCATTATGCGATAATCATATATTAACAAATCGTTATGCACATTGTTTTCAGCGATGATCTTTGATTTTTCGGCACATTCGACACAGGGTTTAGTACATTTTGTACAAGGTTTCTCAACCTCTACAACTTGTACTTTAACAACTTCTTTCTCGACAATCTTTACCTCTGGACCTACCTTGCCATTAAAGCTTTATCTGCCATGTCCTTGAGGTCTTCGACTTTCATTTCTTGAGTGATATCAACAATCACTTCATCAATCTTTTTCTCCTCAACCACTTGTTCTTTTGTGCTTCCATCAAAGTGACCGGCAAAATTGTCACAAGAATTAGAGGATAAAATTCCTTGTCTCTGCATATGGATATATTCCTCTTTTCCTGCTGTAGATGCAAGTATTGTTCCAGAATGGCTTGTTCGAAAGCTGCTCCTTCTGCTGCTGCCGCTGCTTCAGCTGCTGCTACTGCCTCCTCTGCAGAATTATCTTCAACTATCTCTGCCATCAAAGCAACTCCAGTCTTTTTCCCAATATAAGAATTCCAGTCAAAATCGTCATCTTCTCCGTGGTACTACTGTTTGGCTTTTCTTGTATCTCAACTTGAGTTTTCTTCGGGAACGGTTTATACTGAAGCGCCTTCTTCTAATATTCATTCCCTCCTCTGAAAGGACTTTGATTTCCGGTTGCCTCGGTTTTCTTACACTCTCTTTTAAAATGTCCCTTCTGTCGACGTCTAAAACACATGACTTTTGATTTGTCAAAACCCAATTTGTTGCTGGAGTTTCCTATGTTACGGCCCATGAGTGCAACGAACTTTGTCACTCTCCTGATGATCGAAGCTAAGGACCATTTGATGTCCATTAGTTCGAGCTCTTCCTCGTCTACCTGGTCATAATCTTCTGCGGTCATTTCGGGGTTTCCTATCTTGCCGGCAACAAGACATTCATAAGACTCTAAGACGGTAGCGAGTAGTGACATATGTTGTTTTGCAACTTCTTCTGAAACAACATTGTTTAATTCACTGCGATATTACACTTGTAAACATTCGGATCAGAACTTTGTTGTTGGTTTTGATTTGCTTGACTTTGGAATGTTGAATTTGAACCAATGCTCGAGTAAGAATTTTGTGGACTTTGGTCATACTGAGGCTGTGAATGATTCTGGTTCTGTGGAGAAGCATTCATGTTTGCACTAAAAGCAGTTCCAATTTTTGGACTCGAAATGTTATCTTGCATTCCAGTTTTGTAGTACAAACCAATGTCTTGAACTACATTAGCGTTCTTTGACTTTGCTATCTTCAGAAGCTCCATTTCGTGGCCTTCGAGTTTATCGATAAACGCTGACAACTTGAAGAAATCCCACTTATCACTATTCTTCAGAACCATCAAATATGTAGTCCATTCACCTTCTGGTAGTGCGTCAGCAAGTTTGTCGATGTATTCTTGTTCCGTCTTCTCAAGACCGTGTCTTCGCATTTGCACTTTGAGGTGACAGAAACGCTCAATCATTTGCTTAATGGTCTCATTCTTTAACATGCTGAAGATATTGAATTCTTTCAGAATGAGAGCTTCTTGCTTTTGATCATTTCGGCACTGCCTTGGTATTTCTTCTGTAAAGACAACCAAAGCTCTCTTGCAGTAGTATATTCTGGTAACAGAATCAGAATATCTTCTTTGACAGACTGTTGGATGAGATTGATCATCTTTTTCTCTGCAATGTATTCGTCTCTTTGAGCTGTCGAGTAGTTGTACTTCTCAAGAACTTGTTGATGCTCATCTACTGGAATAGTATAGCCTCTTTCAATTGACACCCAGCCAGCGAAGTGCATGGCTTGAACCCAGTAGGTAAATTTCTCTTTCCATGCTTCGTATTCGTCCATGCTCATCAGCTTGGGCGGTTTGATGGTCGTTCCCATTTCGTTATCAGATTGACTTGATTAATCACATTGGCATTTGACGAACTAGCTCCGGACATATAAGCTCTTAATTGATCTTCAATTGTGAATCACGAAACTTGTATGCTGAAAATGTTTCAAAAACTTTGAAAACAGTTAGTCCTAATACAAGTTCGGTCGAACTTGTAGTGACAAATGAAGAATTCTTGAATTTTCTAACAAGTTCGGTCGAACTTGTTAGATTTACTTTGAAAAAATTTCAATTATCTTCGGTCGAACTTATAACCCAATTAAACAGATCTTCGAGCGAACTTGTTCAAAAGAACTTTGATGAAATACAAGCAAGTTCGGGCGAACTTACTTAAAATCTTCTTGATTTTATACAAGTTCGGTTGAACTTGATGTAAAATTATGAAAATTTAGTATCTTCGGGCGAACTTGATTCAAATTTCCTCAAAAATCACCTAAGTTCGGGCGAACTTACTAAAAAATCACTTGAAAAGTGATGTTTTAGTGCAAGTTCGGCCGAACATGGCCAACAAGTTCGTTCCAAAAAGTTTTCAAAAACATGGTTTTTTTTTCAAAATTTCGACATGAATTTGGTCTCCAAACTTTCAAGGGTTTATCTTTATTGTATTTTACATGATATATTCAAAATTCAAAAGATTTTGACCATGAATTCTTCATTTTGTGATCAAAAGTTAAAGAAAAAGAAGAATGGAGTAGAAATAGAAGTGATCTTGTCTTGATACTATCAAATCAGGCTGTTCTAGCTCTGATACCAGTTGTAGGACCGATCCTCGATGCTTAGGAACCTAAATTTGATATCTAACGTCCCTAATAGTGGAAATATTACGTCGTGTTACCAATAGACAAGAATTAATCAGTTAATCGTCAGTTTCGTTGATTAAACGTTCAGATTACAGACTGACAGAGCTTCGCCTCTACAATGCCAAAGTTACAAATGAGACACACAAGCTAGATATTTATAGCACAACAAGTTCGGCCCAAACATGTATAAGTTCGCCCGAACTTGCCTATGCAAGTTCGGCTGAACATGCACAATCATGTAATCCTATGGGCAAACTTGGCTAAGACATATCATAAATACTCCTTAACCTAGCCTATCCAGCTCTATACAATACAGACTCGATATAAGACTAAGAAATCACTTTGTGAGAGATTTCTATGAAAAAAGTTTGATTTCTCTGCATCATGTTCCAACTAAAGATCAAATGGCAGATGTTCTAACAAAAGCATTAGATACATCAACCTTTGAAAGTCTGATCTCTAGGATTGGCATGCTAAACATGTATTGAAAACAACTTTTGTGTTCCATGTGTAAATAGCATTAAAATGTTTTCAGAAAATCAAAATTTATCCTATAAAATAGTTTAAAATTGAATTTTTCAATAAATCTCAAAATTCTATTTATAACCACTGTTTTTCCTTTTAAACCTATGTTTGACTTGAAAATCTATCCACTGTTAAAGTGTATCATCTGGTCCATTACTTCAACCCACTTCTTGGTCAAACCTCTTCGTTGACCTTATCCTCTGATAGTGTTCCAAAACACCTGTCATCCATTATGTATCAGAGGTTACACGTGGACATATGTTAGCCATCAGATTTTGCAATAGATGCCACGTCATGACTCATTTTCTTTCACTTTATAAAACCCTGTTCAAACCCCAAGAGAGTTTTTCACTATGCTGTGTCGAATTTCAAAAATTCTCAAAGCGGTTTCCATAAATCTCTCATTCTTCTTCTTCTTCGCGATTCACTACACTCAAATCTTTCACCATGATGCTCATCATCAAAACACCTCACAACTACACTCCTATGAAGAAACCGACTCAAATCAAGCATATCATGCTATGATAAAAAAAAAATTTAAAGAGTCAAAACACAAAAACATCATGGAGGTCAAAGCTCCTATCTGCCTTGAAACACTTCGCCAATTCTGGGCACATGCTGAAGTCCATTCCACAAAGAAGAAAGCTTATGCCATTGTTTCAAAAGTGGGTGAATCTATAATTCAAATAAGCCCTTCATCCTTCTCTACTGTTTTTGGTCTGAATGACCTAGATCATCCCACCTCTTTCTCAAATAAGGACTTACATGTTGAATTCATCGAACGAGGTTATGAAGGTCAACTTACAGGTAAAACCATCTATAAACCTAGGTTTCCTGTTGAGATGAAATTCTTTTTCCACACTTTGTTAACTTGTTTGCCCGCCAAAACAACTGCTTTTAACGAAATACCTTTGAATATGCAGTACTTGGGATATGCAATTGTAACAAAATCTGATTCAATTTCTCCCAAGTATTGTTTAATGATTTGGTGGCAAACTTTAACAACATTAAAAAGAATAAAGCTTTTCTAATGTATCCAAGGTTGTTGAGTGTTTACATTCAAAACCAAGTTTGTGAAAAGGATACTAAACAAGGTGGTGTGGTTTCTCATGGAAGCCTTACTCATGAAACTTTTACATGTATAACAAATCAATCAAAAGTTTTACAAACACAGGTAGAGGGGGATGAGCAAGTTTTAGAAGAATAACATGTTCAAGGTCAACCCTCTACTGCTGAGCCTACTGCTCCTGTTGATCATGGCACTACAACTAGTGTTGTGAACCCACAACAGAAACTTCCAAAAGAAAACTTATAAAATCCAAAAATCCCACCAAAACCAAACAAAAGAACAAGGGTCCTCTGGAAGATGAGATCCCAAAGGTTAACCCAGTGACAGCACCAAAGTCACTTGAAACCACTGTTGCTACTTCTTCACAGCAGATGGAAGAAAGATCTCTACCCATCAGCCTACCTCCTCTTGTATCCTCACAAAAGGATCAAGTGGTAAGCACAGTGACACCAACTTACGAAGCTTCATATCCACTTGGATCTATCTTCCACAGCCCCTCTCCCAGGGCAATGTCGCTTTCTACTCCACAACCCCCTCAAACAAAACATCCACCCACCATCTTACCTCTGTTGAATGCAATAGACATGGATCTGACACATATCAGGTCCTCTCACTCATACATTACTGAGAGTTTTCCACTACATGTGACTGAGTCTGATCCTCTTGTTTTTCCTATTCCATCAACAGCTGAGGAGGCTACATCCCTTAGGTTACAAGTAACCCTTGGTGATTTTTCAAGTGAAGCAAGCACTACTTGCAGAACTTCCTGTTTCTCAATTGGACAGTGGTTCCATCATTAAGACTTCCTTGAAGGCAACAACTGTTGAGGTTACAACTGTAACCTCTGATTCAGTTGGAAGTCCCTAGTACCAAGAAAAAGGGGCATCTGTGTCTGAAGGTTTGAAGGAAACTTCTCCTAATGATAACACTGATAAAACTACCACTGGTAGTAGTTCAGATGATCCTATTAAATTAGGTGATGAGCTATGGCACAAGAATTGACGGAGAGGATGACATCAATGGAATCTTCCATTTGTGAACTTAAAACAATGATGCAACAACTTCTACAAAGTCAATCTCCACCACCTGCTTCTTCTTCTCAAACCACTGCTGAGCTCTGGAATATGATCCAACCAGTCATTTCAGCTCAAAGAAGTTTAGTAGAGGTTCAACACAACACCCACATGAAATTTACCAGGGAAATGGTTGAGGCTAGGTACAAAGATACCTAAGATGAGATTAAAGCCATCAAAAATCATCTGCTCAAAACCATTGGCTTTGCCCCTACTACTATCTTTCCAGAAGATGTCACTGATGATGCCAAAAAGGGTGAGAAAGAAACATTGAGAAAATTACAGCCAGATCCCTTAGTAAAGCCAAAAGAGTCCGAACCACCGTTGTAGCATCTGCCTCTATTCTAGGAAAAGAGATTGATGAATCTCTGAATACAGAGTCTGAAAAGATTGCTACTGATAAGCAGAAGAGGTTGAAGAATTTAAGGGCAGAGACAAAAGTGCAGTACAACAAAAATTAGATCAACAAAAGGAAAAAAGAGGACATTGGTACTTCACGAAAGAAAAGACCTATTAGAAAAACAACGCAACCAATATCCACTTCTTCTAAAACCACTGCTGAGACAATTCCTGCTATATCTATTGCTCAACCCAAAACAGGTTCACCACCAAAAACCAAAACTACTCCAGCAGATGTTATAACTCATGTTGTGTCATCGGTTGTTGACACAGCAGTGGTTACAACAGATTCTTCACAAACCACTGCTATGATCACTTTTCCCATCCTAACCCAACCAATGACAACACCACCAAGAATTCCTCAACCACCATCTTCTCCAAAAATCAAATTCAAACGCAAAAGAAAAACTTTTGTAGTTGGTGATGATGAAGAAGAAGAAATTCCATCTCCCATACCCATATCTTCATAACCACTGACCTCATCACCATCAAAACCTACAGCCACTTCACTGCCACCTAAACCATCTCCACTACCACCTCAATCCTCAAATTTCTCATATGCTCATCTCTCCACTTCAAAATTTCCACTAGCCTCTCTCTATCCTCTTGAACTTCATGCTGTAAAAGGAGAGTTGGAATCATTTTATGAGATAGAGGATCCAACAGAAAGGGAATTTCCTTCTCTCTGCGGGTATTGAAAGCCAAGGAACATTGAAGAATATCTGCAATTGAAAGTCAGACAAGCGGAAACTATTGCAAAGAAAGAGAATGAAGGTAAAGATGACAGAATCTTGCAAAATGCAATGCAGTTGCAGCTTGAAAAAGTCAAGCACAATGAAGATTTTGCCAAGGATCTCTGCAAGTCAAAGTTAGAGAAAACTACAAAAGTTGACCCTGATCTGAGACAACACCTTCTAGAGCACATCATGATTCACAGACCATACAAAGCAACCAGAGCACAATTTAAGAATTGTTCTGCAGAAGATCTTCAAGAAGAAGCTGAAAGGATCCAAATTTTGCTTAAAATCCCAGCAATGAAAGCAACTCCACCAAACTAGAAAAGAACAAAATTTGTGGATCAAGATCAAGTCTTGAAGATCAAAAGAATGAAAGAAGAGTTGGTTGCTGCTCAGTATGGTACATCTAAGAAGATTGCAAGATGGACAGAGTCAAAAGTTTTAAATACCTACAAGAGTTTGGAAAAGCTTAGATTGAAAGATCTAAATGTCCCAAGAAAACCAGACTTCAAAACAGACCCATGTCTTGGAAGGCCATCTTCATCCTCTGCTATATCCACGATTGCGTTGAATCATCCAAAAAGGCAAAGAGAGATGGAAGAAGATGATCAGCAAGGATATGAAGAAAACAGAAAGGAAGCCTTGAAATGTCAACTTCTTTATCACACTGATGTTGCAAGCGACCAACTTAGAGAAACATTATCAAAGCTTGTCAGCAGACCTTTATCACCCAACTTATCTTCAATAAAGCTTTGCCCAAGAAAGCCAACAGATCTTAAAATTCAAAAATGGAGTGCTGACAAAGATACCCATTAATTGACCTTGGTCAGGTCTGATGGCAAAGCTCGACGTATTAAAATGGAGGCAGCATATGGTTCGTGTGCTGAATACCTTCAAGATCTTCTGAACCTCGAACTTGAAAGGGAATTTTAAGACTTAGTTGCCCTAAACTTTGAACTCCAATTCAAAGGACAGATAAGGGAACTAATGATGAGGAATAAAGATCAACAATAAAGTTAGTTTTGGCATCATCTATTCCAGGGGGAGATTGTTGGGATTGAACCCTTAACAAGGGTCAGATGATTGAAAGCCAAAACATCTATCAGATGTTTGATCCTGAATAACAGAGTTTACAAACTTTGACCAGAACCACTGCCCAAACTAAAGTCTGCCTTATAAGCACTGTTAAAGACAAAGCCCTGCTTTGAAGAGAACATCTGCTCGAAGGGAACCTCTGATGAAGACTAACAATGTTTAAGGTCATCAATGTTTTACTGATTCAATGTAGCAGTGTCTGTAATAGCAAAGTTTAATGTTTAGCAGTGGTTATAGTTAGTTATATTTGTTAGTTGTCACTATCACCTCTGACGTCATCAAAAGATGCTCAGAGGTTAGGAATGTAGTATAAATAGATAGTGCATTTGTACTGTTCTATCTATATATTAAAAGATCATTTCCACTTTGCATCCATCATCTTATTTACATTTTGCACGAGCATATATCAAGCTGAGGGGGAGTTGTAATTCTCATACAAAACTTATAAGTTTGAAAGCATGATGATGATGATAACAATCTTCCATTAATTGTGTTAAAAGTTTTCTAAATTCCGTTCCAATTCACTATGATTTAACTGCTTTCATCAATCCATTTTATAAACATACACAACTAATTCAAACTCAGATCCTAACATCATGTCTTGTAGAGTTGGAATCACCTGCTCCACCGGTATCTTGATCATCTTTGATGATCTCTGTTGTAAGAAGGATTAGAACTAAGGGAAGGAGGCCTCATATGCAGAAGCAAGCTCCAAGAGTGTGTAAGTGACAAAGAAAAGAATGGTATGCTTGAAACTCAAGAATTCAAGCCTATTTATATCATTTCTGGATCAAGGAGGTGATGGCAAGTGTGTTATGATGATGCTTAGTGTCCCAACATGCGTCCTAACCAGATTAGAGGTGGCAAAATTCGTGGTAGGTGTCAAGAATTGAAGATAGGTGGCAATGCTTGGTGATCAAGCAAAAATCTGCATCTAGGGTTCCCTTTCAGTCGTAACCACTTGGCCTTCCAGTCTGTAAGGCCTTCTGGCTGGCAGATTTTTGCTTTTTGACATTTTGGCCCCTAGACTGGTATTTTCATATTTTTGTCATTTTTAACCTTCTAACTTATTGTTTAAGCTATATGAATGGTATTTAGGGTATGTGTAAATTATATTTTTGTCCCGGTATGTACGTTACATTAAAATCATTTTGATCAAATATCGGTTAATGAATATTTTCAAAAGAAATAGAAAAGTTTTTAAAGGCTCGGAATTTTAGCGGGAGTTACACTATTAGGCATACCCGACTGCATGATGACACTCTTTATTTCATTGAAATTCTCATGTCACATGTGGGTAGCCTTCTCAGTTTGATATGCGGGAGACATAAATCTTACACGCAGCTGTTAAGCGTAGAAGATGAGGGGAGTGGGGTCATCTTGAGCAGGACCCATAGCCACAGGCTAGAAAGCCTTCCCCTGGGTTTGAGTGTTTCGAGGTCTTTAAGGTAACTAAGAGAGAGACTCCGGAGGAGAAACTATAGGTTGAGGTCCCACCACACCTAGAGCTTAAGGAGTTGTCGTGTCATCTGGAGTACGCATTTTTTGGCAAGGAATCTCAGTTGCCCGTCATCATATGTTCGAGATTAGCGGAGGAGAAGAAAACGTTGATGGTTGTCTTGAGGGTGCATAGGCACGCCATTGCGTGGAAGCTCATGGATATCAAGGGTACTAACCCTTCTTTTTGCATATATAAAATCTTGATGGAAGAGGAGTTTAAACCGGTGGTTCAACCTCAAAGAAGGCTAAACCCAAATATGGAGGAGGTAGTGAAGAAGGAGGCAATTAAGCTACTGGATGGAGGGCTGATTTACACGATATCAGATTCTGCATGGGTGAGTCCTGTAAAGGTGGTCCCCAAGAAAGGGGGAATGACTGTGGTCATTAACGAAAAGAATTAGTTGATACCCATCAAGACTGTCACCAGCTAGAGAGTTTGCATAGACTATTGCAGACTCAATGATGCCACCAGAAAGGATCACTTTTCATTACCTTTCATCGATCAGATGTTGGAGCGACTGTTAGGACTGCAATTCTATTGCTTTCTTGATTGGTTTTCCGGTTATTTTCATATCCCCATTGCACACAAGGATCTGGAAAAGACTAATTTTACATAACCCTATGGAACTTTTTCATACCATTGCATGTCGTTCGGGTTATGTAATGCTCTGGCCACTTATCAGCGTTGTATGGTGGCCATATTTCATGAGATGATCAAGGACTCCATGGAGGTCTTTATGGATGATTTTTCTGTGTTCGGGAGTTCGTTTGATCTTTGTCTACGTAATCCAGATCGTGTGCTTACTTGTTGTGAGAAGTATCATTTCATGATTTGTGAGGGAATAGTGCTAGGGCACAAAATTTCACAGGCGGGGCTTGAGTTGATAAAGCCAAAATTGGTACCATTTCCAAGCTCCCGTTGCCTACTTCAGTGAAATCTACTATGAGTTTTCTTGGTCATCCAAGATTCTACCGTTGTTTCATCCATGATTTTTCTAAGATTTCCCGCCTGATGACACAGCTTCTAGAGAAAGATAGGTCGTTTGTGTTTTCTGACAAGTGTGTTAATACCTTTGAGTTGCTTAAGGAGAGGTTATTGAGTACTCCTATTCCGATTGCTCCTGATTGGAGCCTCCCGTTCGAGATTGTATGCGATGCGAGTGATTTCGTAGTTGGGGCCGTTTTAGGGCAGTGTAGAGAGAAACATTTACATCCTATTTACTACGCGAGCAAAACCCTAACCGATTTGTTGTGTTATAGTGTTTACTAGTCAAAATACTAGGGATGGTCGAATGAAGGGCATGTAAAACCGTCAAATTCAAACCAATCCATCAATATGTTGTGAGAAGATTGAGGAAACACAATAACTTTAACAAGAGCCTCTTTCCATTTTTATTAAAAGATAAATATGAAATACTATACATTTTTATGCACTAATAGAATTGCTATATTCAATAAGCAAGACTTATTCAAGAGAGTCCATTTATTACTATCTAGTCTACTAACATATCTACACATAACTTGGTCAAAATATTAATGGAAGGTCACATAGGGGAAGTGTATCATTGGTTCTTATCTAAACTATACTACACTCAATAGGTTCACTGCATGTTGTATGTATTTAGTTAATATGCAAATCATTTTTATAAATTTTAAACCTTTATAAACATGTTCAAAATATCATCTAAAAATCACTACATAAACTCACACCTCAGTCATGCCAATTGGTTTGATAGTTGACGTTTGTTAAAGATGATGTTAGTGTTTTACAAATATTGAGTTTTACTTTTAAAATAATGTAATTTGACGTATATTTAATACTTTAAACTAAAGTGTTTAAAATATTGGATTGTTCATAGGTATGTGGTTCAGATCGGTGATGCTCTTGACTAGTAGATGAGATTACTCCTGACTGTGGTGAAGGCATTCGTTTCATTTTGAACTAGATAATAGGTTGATTTTTTAAATAATTATAACTGTTTTAATTTAAAATCCGTTGCATGTTTTGAGAAAATACATACTTTCGAGCAATACATAGTGATGTGGCTAGACTATAAGGTGCCCTTACACATAACAAGTTATAACATAATTTAACACTGACATGTGCAAATGGTAACAATAATATTACCAGGATGCACATATTAGTTTTAAAGGTAAAATACCTAAATATTCTAAATAAACACGTGAAAAGGCAAGTGTACCTATCGTTTGTATAGTATACCTAAGGTAAGTTACAGAGTATTAATAGTGGTAAAAAAAAAGGTTTACTAAGAATACTAAGAATGCAAATGAAGATCGTAGAAAGAAATCAAGGATTAAAAGAATATAACCATCTAGAATTGAATAATCACAGAATCAATGACATAAGCAAATGATATTGTCCATGGAACTATCTCAAGACCTAACTTGACAATAGCATGCAAAGTGCTAAAATGGATTAATACATACTAAGGTAAATCCTATTAAACCACGGATTTAAGCTATAGACACACCTCAAACCCTAGTTGGGTAAGGCTATAATTAATATGGATTCTAATTATTATATGTTTCTAGATTGGGTTTGAGACCGATCTACAAACATAGGAACTTACGAACAAATTAAGATCAATCATATAGAACACCCTAACTAGTTTCCATATTTTTTTGTCAAATCCTTCCCGTAGCTAGCCTACACATTTTACCAACTATGTAGTTTAGTTGTCTATTACCGATTAAGGTTTCAAAACCTAGGTTAATGCACATCAATATAACCTAAAGATGGAAGAACTTGAATCTAACACGCATAACCTCATAGAAAGATCAATCCAACCACACAACAAAACATCACAATCAACACACAAAAAATATTCATACACATCATAAGATTAAATCCACGAAAAACTTATTATAATCGTACTACATAGAAAAATCTAACATCAAAACATAAAATCATTCCATGAATCATGTCATCCGGACACTTAAATGTGTTTAGCTAAACATAGTGAACAAAAACATAACTGATATCAAAATCATCATCAAATACAAGTTTAAAGATAAAAACAATCAATAAAGAACCAACCCAGGTGGTCGGATTTCAATTGCCATCCATTTAGATCTTCAGTCCTCTTGTCTTTTTGCTTGTTCGTCTTTTAAACACACTCAAAATGCCTTTTTCATTTTTCTTCAACCATCAAAAGTCTCTCTCTCTCTCTAGGGTTTTCTAGTGTCCAGATTTTTTGGACCTACAAAAGAACAGATGATATCCGAGAGCCATAACATGATCCATTGATAAAGAAATAAGCAAAAGATCGAACCAAACTCTCCCCAAAGATAGTGAATCTTAAACACCTATTTAGAACATATGTTTAAGAGCTTGGTTAACATCTGATGAAGACTTGGACCCACTATTCAAGAATACAACAACTGTTGAAGGCCAACATCTGTTATGACCAAAGTCTTGATCAAGCCAAGGTCTGTTGAAGAAGACCAAACATCTGTTAGGCCAAACAGATGTTTGGAAACTGCAACAGTGGATATCTTAGATAGTGTATATTCAATGTAACAGTACATATTTTTGTCAGTATTTTAGTATAGCCTAGATCAGATGATAAGATTTCTCAGATATTTGCAAACATCTAACAATCTTTTCTGTTAGGAATGTTAGATGTCAATATCAGGGTGAAGTCAGCTGATCTCTAAACAGAGCTTTCGTACTAGTGTATAAATAGATCACCCCTGTTAATGATTTATTTATCACACATCACACACCATCACATTTTCTCTTATACAAACTGATTTGTTTGTATGTTCAACTGAGGGGGAGTTTGTAGAGTAGATCGATTTGGAAAACTTTTGTATCATTAATATTTATTGAAAACAATTTATTGATGATAACTCCTAGTTTGTGAATATTATTGTGATAATCAATATATATTTGCAAACAAAGAAACTCAGTTTCTAACAAGGTTTATATAAGCGGCAGCTTGTACGATGATAGTACGGTACGTATGCTCTTTAACAGGGTAATGGTTGTAAGTATTTTAATCCGATCCCACTTAGGTTTTGACTTCTCTTCTAGCGACGATCGTGTATTTTTTTATAGTTGCTAGCGGCGATCGTGTATTTTTTATAGTTGTATGAGTCATACTCTCTTCGGTAGTGTACCGGCCATACCCTGGCCTTTCTTTTTATCCTTCTTTGTTTTTCATTCTGAAATACTTTATTTCATCTAATTCTTCTCCTTTCCATCAGAACTTGCAAATCATTAGTAATTTTGTTATACGCTTTGTCATGTGCTAAATATGGTCTATAGAAACTACCTAATTTAAACCTAACCAAACACTCTAAGTTCTAAATTTATAAACTAAGATTCTCTAAACCTAGACCACACAACCGGCAAGTGTATCGGTCAATGCAGTACAGCCTAAGAAGTCCAAGTATCAAACCCAAAGGACACTAGTGTTGGGATAAATTAACTATGCTTCGACTAAGACTTAAATGGTATTTGGGGGGGGGGGTTGCTGAAATAATAGGAAATCTAATTAAAACTTAACAACTAAGGAATCTAGACTATTTGGAAACTCGGGAGGAAGGAACACTACCGAGGTTTCAAATCCAATTTGTGTATTATAGTTTTCTTTCAGCAATGGTAACTAAGACGGAATAAGCATCGATGATACTAAACTAATAGGAAATTCTAAAAGATCCTCGACCTTTCTCAAGGTGTCACCTAAAAGAACCCTAAAAGTTGTTAAACTCACCGGTTAATCGAATAGCCTCACACTGAATCCAACAATACTAAAGTACGGTCTACCTCACAGCGCGACAATATCAATGCACCCTAAAGTGTAAAAGGTAATCTAAGAACAATTCATTAGACTTAAGTAGGTAACTATCATAAGACAATTAAGGAAGACCGCTCACACACAATCAACACCTAAACCATCTAGTGACAAAGACAAACTTAATTAATCCTCAACTCACAGCTATTGGACTAGGTATAACAATTAAAACCTCTAAATCCTCAATCACAATTCCTAGGTAATGTCGACAATTAACCGTAAATTAATCACAAACACATAGTCGGCGACCTAACTAGTATTCATACATGACAAACCATCACAAAAACACAAGCGGAACTATGAAAAAGTCTAAATTAGTAATAAGCTTGCATAAATATTTGAATTCATGAACAAGATACTTTACTAAAGCATTAAGCCATCAGTTTGTTACCAAAACCACACAAAAACCAATATTCAAGAAATATTTATCTTCAAAACTAGGTAATAACAATGTTTAGCCAAGAATCATCATCCAAAACTGTAACAAGTTCATCAACATAAAGTAAACATGTCCAACATATCAAAAACACAAAGTTAGAGATAAATAACGAACCAATTGTTTTCTAGAGTGAAAATCACGAATCTACAATGTCAAAATTGATCCCGTCACCTTCTTTCCACCCAAAATCACCTCTAAAATTCGTCCGGGATAAGTTCTATATTCATTAGGGTTAATGTGGTGCTTAAATAGGGTTAAAACGTATGTTTTTGTGCTGATCCGACACTCCCCCCGTGTCGCACGACGTGTATATGGGATTCTGTCGCGTGACGCGACGTGATACGGTTTTTGGAAAACGGTTTTCCTTATAACTTCTTCGTTTCAACTCTGTTTCCTTCGCCGTTTTCGCCTATGTCTTCGTAATTCAATTCTATGTCATATCATATTCTTAAATATCTATTTCCATTCCATGAGAATCTTTCACTAAGCCTAATCATTCGCTCGTGTGCTCGTTTCTTTAATGTTTTAGCTCTTTTTTTGCTCTATATACACGTGAACACCTCGTAAAATCACATACAACTAAGTACAAGACAAAAACATACAAAAACAAATACGAATTAACTAAAATAATGTACAAAATATAAGGGAAAAGATGTGTGTTTCCCACCACATCATTTTGCTATAAGGATTATTTGAAACATTCCATTGCTACAAATATAAGCAGCATCTCCAATATTCTCAAATGGGCATACTTCCACTTTATGTTCTCCACCTCATATTGTGCACTTGTCTATGATCCAACCTCTTGTTTAGCAAAGAATTACCCCATTTTCACGGCGAGTGCTTCCACTTAGGCTTGTAAGATTGTAAAATGAATCCATTTGATACATTCCAATTTTCTTTATTGTTTATGATGGTCAAGATGATGGATAATCGTTAAAAGCAAGTTTTTCCATTAATGAGTAAGCACAGTGGTGTATATGGTTTACCTAGATTCCGTAAACAGACTTACATAGAATGTTTGACATATTCACCGTAACTCCAATCGATGGTTTAGACACATTATGGTTATCTCTTTATTTCTTTCCCATGCTTCCGTGAGTGATTCAGCATCAATCCTTGTTGGACCTACAAAAGAACATATGATATTCAAAAGATAAAACATGATCAAGTGATCAAGAAATAAACAGAATTTTGAAACAAACTCTTCCCAAAGATAGTGAATGTTGAACACCTAAAACAGAACATTTGTTGAAAATAAGCAAACATCTGATCAAATCCTTGGAACCGTTGTTCAAGAAGAAACAAGGTATGTTGAAGCCTAAAGTCTGTTGAAGCTAAAGGTCTGATGAAGAAGACCAAACAGATGTTTGGATCAAAACAACAGAGGATAGTCCAAACAGATGTTTTCCTATGTAATAGTACTTGTTTTATCAGTGTTTAGCATAATTAGAACAAATGTTAGATTTGCACAGATGTTTGCAACATCTGTGGAATCTTGTTTGTTAGGAATGTTAGATGTCACTATTAGGGTGATGTTAGCCAATCACAAACAGAGCTTTCGTACTTAGTATAAATAGATCTCACCTGTTAGAGATATATTTATCACCACACATCACATTTTCTTTTGTACGAACTGTTTTGGTATAGTGATCAGTTTGAGGGGGAGTCTGTAGAATCAATCTTTTGTACTACATTTGAATCAATGAAAAACAACTGTTGATGATGACTTCTCCTTTTTTATTACTTATTTGTATTAACAATTCAATATTTTTTTAGCTTAATTGTTAATTTTTCACAAACCTTGTAAACTTCGATTTAACAATCCATTTGAAATTGTAATCTTGTCACGCAACTTATTTATCTTAGATTGGGAAAGGTTTCTAACCTATAAATTCCTAAGTAAGATGTCCCAGGTAGGGCCGTCCAAACTGCTCGACGATCGAGGATCGCTCGACAATCGCTCGAAAAATGCCCGAAAAATGCTCGTTCGATTACCGCTCAGTTTGTAAATGAGCCGCTCGGCTCGGTTCGATTTGAAAACGAGCTAAGCATGAGCAAAGGTCCGCTCGCTCATCGATCGCTCGGTTTCGCTCGAATTATATTTATTAAATAATTACTATATATATATATATATATATAGTTAGATAGAATATAGATAAGTAGCCCAAGAAAAATTAAAAGCCCAAGAAACATACTAGCCCAACTCAATACCAAAACCTAACCCTAATTCCTAAAAATTCAAATCAGCACCTAATCTCCTTCTACATACCTCATGCCACATACCTCGCTGCTGCTCAAGTTCAACTCATATGGATTGCTACATACCTCCTTCCACATACCTCGATGCTGCTCAAGTTCAAATCATACGGATACGGTACAATCTCCTACCTCGCCACATACCTCGTTGCTGCTCATGTTCGATTATTGAGGATCCAATCTTTTCTCACGGTACAGTCTCCTACCTCAAACAATCTTTTCTCACGCTGCTGCT
The DNA here is from genome assembly GCA_947069175.1 of Scalesia atractyloides. NCBI lineage: Eukaryota > Viridiplantae > Streptophyta > Magnoliopsida > Asterales > Asteraceae > Scalesia > Scalesia atractyloides. The sequence goes on along the minus strand of CAMTDV010000005.1, from coordinate 70,566,871 downwards.
CATCTTGATTTTACTTCAATTTTGATACCGAGATTGAACAATTGATGTACAATTTGTATTTCGCACTTTATTTTGTGTTTCTTGATATTGTTAAGAACATTTTTAGAATCATGATTTTATTTATGTATTTTTTTTATTAGTAAGGTGTTGGACATGTTTTAATTAACTTAGGATTTGTTTTTGTCGAATGCAGCCTTGTAATAATCTTGATTTCAGTTTTTTTTTTGTTGCTACACATGTTTTAATTTCGGTACTGAGAAAAACCGAGCGAAAACGATCCGCTCGATTCAATTTCAATCCGAGCATGAGCATCACTTTTGTGTTCGGTTTGCAAATTTGATCCGATCGGATCAGAGCGGTTGTAATTCAATCCGAGCACGAGCAGACCCTCGCTCGGATCGGATCGGCTCATGAACACCCCTAGTCCCAAGTGGTCATAGAACCTCCTCGTAGTGATGCAAGCCAAGTCAGGCTTTTTCACAAAGTGAGAATGGAAATAAACCAGGATTGATCACATCGAGTGACACTTTGTTAATCCTGAAAGTGTCACGAAGTTGAAGTAACAAATCTATATGAGCTTGGGATCTTCATCTTCTAGTCCAGAAAACTAATGATTAAGTTTAAATCAGTTGAATTATTGGAGGTGGAATTAGGAATGTTTCTACATGTGTGTCTGGTCAAATGACACCTGCAATATGGGTCATGATCAAATGTGATGTGAAATAGATCTCTCCGGGGCTCTCGTTTCTTCTTGTAATTCTGGTGCTTCCACTGTCTCAACTTCCGATGTCAATGTGGATTCAATACAGCCTTTATAGGTGTTGTCTTCTCCTTATTCTTAGAGTTCTTTTGATGTGCTCGTTCAGGCTCAGAAAGTGGCACTACTAATTTATCATAACGTGATTTATACATAAATAGAAATCCAAAGGTACTAGCAACACACAAAAGGCTAAAACAATTAAAGCATATAAAAAGGTAATTACACTACCAACTAAAATTGTTCCCAAAAGTGTCATGTCCTCGATAATGGCACCAAAAACTTGACATGTGCAAATAGTAACAATAAAACTATCAGGATTTACAAACTAGTTTTAAAGGTAAAACTACACACATGAAAAGGCAAGCGTGCCTATCATATGTATAATATAGCTAAGGTAAGTTACCGGGTATAATTCTTGGACATGATAGCTTCTAATACTAGGTTTATCTATTGATATCTAATCTATGTGGTAAAAAGGGTTTACTAAGAAATTAGACTAAGAATGCAAATAAAGATCGTAAGAAGACATCAAGGATTAAGAGAATATAACCATCAAAAATTGAATTGCCATAGAATGAATGACATAAGTGAATGATATTGTCTATGGAATTATCTCAAGAACTAACATGATAATAGTGTGCAAAGTGCTAAGATGGTTTAATACCGACTAAGGTTAATCCTACCAAATAAGGGATTTAAGCCATAGACACAGCTCAAAAGCTAGTTGGGTAAAACTAGAATTACAGCGGATTCTTATGATTTAATGTTTCTAAATTGGATTCGAGACCGATCTACAAACATAGAAACTTATGAATTAATAAAGATCTATCAGATATAAAACACTAACTAGTTTCTAGATTCATTTAGTCAAATCCTTCCCATAGGTAGCCTACACATTTTACCACTGATAAGTGTTTCAAGCTCTAGGTTAATGGATATCAATATTACCAAAATGTTGATGCATATGTCTGTTGCCTACGTCATCGTATAATGTCGAGTCTGTGTTTATGAGCGAAACGTTAAGTTTATGTATGTTATGTAACAAGTTCGCCCGAACTTGTAATGTACATGGACAAGTTCGCCCGAACTTGTCATGTGAAGGACAAATTCGCCCGAACTTGTCCAAGGCACATATCTAGCGAACTTGTTCAACTATAAATAGGATAGTTGAGCTCTCATTTGGAAGATTCGGAGATTTCGTGTACTGGATGGCGAAGCTCTGTCCAAGTGTTTCCAGGATCTGTAACGTCTACACATTAATGAAATAGTGATTAATCAGTAACAAACATGTCTACAATGTCGCCTGTGCAAACGGATTCCGCACGTTTACCTTAGGTTTGCCAAATTAGGAACAAAACGATCCATACAACGGACCTACAATTGGTATCAGAGTAGGATTGGCCTAATTTGAAGACATTGGACATAGAACTTCACATCTTCTACACATTTCTTTCATTTTTAACTTTTCTTGGACATTTCACGGACAAAATGGACTGATTTTCAAGTATAATACTTAAAATCCATAATAGTAAAACCCTTGAAAAGATCAGAGCTTAAAACAAACAAATTCATGTCGAAAATTTGAAAAAACCATGTTTGAAAACACATGTTCGCCTGAACTTATCATCAAGTTCGCCCGAACTTGATTGATTTTTCAAAGATTTTCATTCAAGTCAGCTCGAACTTAGCTGTTATTCATCAAATTTAATCAAGTTATCAAGTTTGCCCGAACTTGATCAAAATTTATTGAAATTCTTTACAAGTTCGCCCGAACTTGCTGTTTCTCTTGAATTTTCACATAAGTTCGCTCGAACTTGTTCTCAGGGTGATATTTTCATAAATCTCAATACAAGTTCGCCCGAACTGGTTAAGTAGTTGATTTTCATAAGTTGTTACAAGTTCACCCGAACTTGTACAAAGATTTCTAAAAAAAGGCATGAAAATTCAAAAAAACGTCTCTGAAATTATATATCGTTAGATTCGTATCGACGAGACGAGGTTAAAGCTCTAATCTGGTAAAAATAGTTTCCAAAAAATTTTAAACGTTTTTAGCAAACCGATACGTTAATTTTGTCGATTAAAAAGTCAAATTTTACTAGAATTATCTGTTTGCTAATCATTTTTTCAAGTGTTTTTGAACGACAGATAAATTTGGAAAACGAAATGGGGTCCGTGAAGCCACCAAAGTTGATGAGTATGGACGAGTATGAAAGCTGGAAAGAAAAATTCGAGAACTGGAAACGAGCAAATTTCTTCTACCAGAATGTTCAGGAGAAGAAGATGTTCAACTTGTTACAACAATCGATAAATGAAGATATCTTGATTCTACTACCAGAATGTGATAAAGCACAGAAGTTGTGGAATGCTCTACGTGCTAAATATTTGGATAGTGTTGAGATGATTAAGAGCAAGAAAGTTCTAATCATGAAAGAGTTTGACATCTTCACAATGCTGAAAGGCAAGTCAATGAAACAAATGATAGAGCGATTTTGTCATTTGAAAGTGCAGATGAGAAGGCATGGTCTTGATAAGACAGAAGCATAGTATATTGAAAATTGGCTGATGCTCTTTTGGAAGGTGAATGGACAACGTACTTAATGGTGTTAAAGGAAAGTCCGAGCTGGGAATTTTTCAAGCTTTCTACCTTCATTGACAAATTAGAGGGATATGAAGTGGAATTACTAAAGAAGTCTGATCTTGTCAGTAATCAAGGGAATGTTCAGTTGAAGAGAAAAGGGAGTATAGTAGCTAAGAACTGTGAAGCACAAGTTTTAAGTACATCTACAAATGAGCCTTCAAGTTCTAAACCAATCTGCCCAGGCTATGATGTAGATCTGACTGACTATCTGGCAGATAATGTCAAACTCTTGAATAATCTTGAGAGTTTGACATTAGAAAATAAAAAATTAAAAGAAAATGAAAAGATTTTTGAAAATAGAATACAAATTTTAGAAAATGAAAATTCTGTTTTAAATAAAAATGTTTTTGAAAAACAAAATATAATAAACTCGCATCTTGAAAAATCAGAAAGCTTGAACAAGATGTTAAGATTGATAAAAATAAAGCTGTTGATTTAGAAAAGAAATTGAAAGGCTTTGTAACCTCGTCATGATTCTAGATCAGATATGTCCAAAACCGATCAATGAAAATTAAAAAAAAATCTAATAAGTGATAAAGTCACAAATTATGACAATGTCATAATTGAGAATTGTGATGATGATATCGATGATAAAAATGCTAAAAAGAGAAAAATGAAATATTTTTAAAACTAAAAGAAAAATTTCAAGAAACTATTCTACAATCTACTAAAAAGGTGAATGCTCAATGCAAAAACCTTCTAAGCAGAATGGAGAACGAAAAAAAAGGAAAAACAAAGTTCTAAAAATTCTAAAAATTTTCAAAAGAAAAATAAAAGCTCATCGGTACGATCATCCAATCATTATAAAAGTTCAAAAAATTTGAAAATCAAAACTTACAAAAATTTGTAAATAAGTGATGCAGATCGGACCACGGTGCTTCAACGTCAAATCAAAGTTACAGACGAAGCAGGAAAGATGGCTACCACACGTCAAATCAGTGTTATGATTGAGTCTATGGTTTGATAGAAAACGATATGATAACAGGGTGTGTCACATTTATGGGATAACTGGACACATTGCTAAAAAAATGTCTACAAATTAAACCTAAACCTGTTCATATTGATAAGAAAATTCTGAAGATTTGAAAATACCAACTCAAGTTCGGAAACAAGGTACATAAACTACAAACAAGGTGAAACCAGTTATTACTAAGTTTTCAAATTTTGAAACTGGTGAATCCTCGAATAGTAATGAACAAATAGTTTCTACATTGTATTTCAAGAAAGCTTTAAAGAAAAATCAAACATGGTTGGTCAAAGGAAATGAAGTGACACAATTAGTGAAAATTGAAAATTTAGAGCACTTTCCAAAAATTTAGAAAGTTCTAAATAAACCTGATTGTGTAAAGAAAATCAAAATTAAGGTTGAAGAATAACACCTAAGACTGCAAAGGCTTGGGTGTCACTATTCAACTAATTGCTTGAATTTTTGTGCAGGAACTTCTAAGATGAAAGAAAATTACTGAGAATGGAGTTCCATGGCACACAATGACGGGTTATCAAGTTCTATATAAAGGCCTTATTACATTATAATAATGTTTACTTTAAAATTTTGAAATTTTTTTGAAAAACATATTCCAATAATGTTTACTTGAAAATTTTACAAATTTTTGAAGAAAATTTGAACATTTTCACAGAACCCTCACTGTTGAACAGATAAAACACATGGGTATAAATGTTCTATAAACATAAAAGTGTCAAGGTTTTTGTTATCATGAGGGGGAGCGCTTAAAAGAAAATTTGTGAAGCAGTAATGGGTGGCGAATTAAAGTGATTCTCATCGGTTGGTCAATGTTTTTTCATAAATCAAAAAATCCAAAAATATGTTTTTGAATTTTAAGGGGAGAAAAAATTTTCAGAAAATCCAAAAATATATTAAATGCGAAAAGAATAAAACATTGAAAAAGGCAAAAGAGTTTTGTGGATAAAAGGAAATGATATTAAATCAGCGGACTATCACAGTATGCTAAAGATTTGTAAAGTTTAAAAAGTGATATACAAGTCTTACTGTGGATGTGTCGATAGACTTTACACGTTCAGTAAATTGTTTCCGGGATATAAACTAAATTTTACAACTGCTTAAACTTGTGGATTAACATCTCTCGGATATATGGACTTAGTACTCCGAAATTTCGTTTGAGAGATTGCCTGATTCTGAGATACGAGGTCTTTATAAATGATTGATATATGGGGTATTATACAAGTTCTTCTGATTTTGCTGAAGCAATAGCCTAGAACTTCTATAATGCTTTTGCTAAAAACACCAAAACTACATAAAAATTGAAAAGAATCGAAAGATCTAATCATTTGCAGTGATTAAAAGATTCCTTAATTGGAACACACCTTAAAGTCGAGCCTTCATCTCTTCGTGTGTACGGTAGTACTAACCTGAGGTCTCAAGGCCTCGCACAACCCATATACAGATATCAATTACGCTATACTCACATGTAAGATGAAATCTAGGGAATCTTTATGCGGGAGTATATTCTGAGATAGGAACCACAGTTAAGTCAAGTTTATTAATTCTACCTAACATATCTTGGAACAATTGAGAAATGTTTTGAAGTTTAAGAGGACAAATATATCGACAATCTAGGTAAATTTGTTTAAAGCTTAAAGTCAATCAAAAGGTCAACGGTACTTGTGATTTGTCTAAAAAATTGATATGATCCTTTAACACAATCTCAACAAAAATATATTTGTAAATATGTTTGTACATACTTAATGTTTGATATTCATTTCATAAAACAAAAAAATTTTATTATCTTTTAGTTCCGACCACTGATGATGAAAAGCTGATTTTCAAAATCTAGAGTTGCTGAACAAAATCTAAAAACCTTTGAAAATTGATCTGAAAAGTTTAAAAGTTCATTAAGTGAAACTTACATTTGAATAAATGAGTCAGTTTAGTGTCAAAATGTTTAATCAAGATCATTAAGTTGAACTTGATACATAAATCAGATATTCAAGGTCATTAATTTGGACTTGAATAACTGAGAGAGTTTAAAAACTGATAGAAGATTAAAATTTGAAATGTTTGTGTTATGAAATTTCAAAGTTTGAATCTGAAATGTATCTTTGAATGTTTGAGGAACTTTGAAACAGGAAGAAAATTTTAAGGGGGAGCTAGATAAAAACGATGAAGATACCAGAAAGCTCAAAGTAAGGGGGAGCATGGTGTTTAAAGTTTTATCAAGACAAGCTCAAGAAAAGAGAAAAATATTTTTGGTGCACATATGTCTATTGCCTACGTCTAGGACGAGTCTATTGTACAGATAGGGTTTCATAGAGTCAGATGTTAAGTTTTTCAAAGTTGTATTTTGTTGGTGTTATTTTCGTACGAAAATCTGATGGGATTTTCGCACGAAAATTTCATGCGAAATTCTCCTTGTCCTAAGTCCCTAGTTGTTGTCATGTCTTGCCTATAAATAGGTGACTTAGGATGTTTGTCTAGTATGCTGTTTTTGGAGATCAGAGGCGAAGCCCTGCTCGAGTCTGTAATCGTTTGAACGTTAAATCAATATAGCAGACGGTTAAACAGTAATCATCGCTTGTTCTTTGTTTGTTCAATCAGCTAACAATGAATTCCGCCTCTGTTAGCTGAGCAAGTCTGACCGGAAGCTCATAAGTTGGGTCCGATCCTAAGCATTCACAAGTGGTATCAGAACCTTGAGGTCTGATTTATGATCAAACAACCAAGTTTTAGCTGGATTCAACCTTCAAAGTTCAAGATTCATCCATTGGAAACTCTTCTTCTACTCTTTCTTGGAACTTATTCTAGATCTGAAGGATTTCATGGAAAAATTGGACTAGGTTATTGGTATAAAGTGTTAAAATCAACTCTAAATTGTTCACTGAAACATACAAACCTAAAATCCATCAAAATTAGGCTTGAAATCATCAAAAACGTGAAATTGTGAACAAGTGTTCGAAGAAGACAACAATTTTCGCACGAAATACTAGTTTTCGTATGAAAATTAGGGTCTTAACACCTGAAAAGTTCGATATAATAAAGAAACAAATTTTTTGCACCAAATTAAATTTTCGCACGAAAATCCAGGTGTACAATTCATACGAAATTTTCTTGTTTGGACCAAATTTTCAGTCAGTTTCAAGTTAACTAGTTTCAATCTGTTTTCTGTTATTAGTTTTTGTCAAGATGTCAGGTGAGGAAGAATTTCATAACGCGTTTGCCACACAAGCAGTTACAGCTTCGGTAGCAGCTCAGAACATGAATCTTGAAAATGAAATGGGAACCACTACGAAGCCTCCAAAGCTCATGAACATCAAAGACTATGAGAGTTGGAGTGAACGTTTCAAGAACTGGGTTCAAGCAACAAATTTTACAGTTTGGTTCACACTTGAAAACAAGTATCAAGCACCACTAAATGAACTTGGCATTGAGAAAACATTGGCTCGTATGTCCGAAGAAGAACAAGATAAATACGTTATGGAAAAGAAGATGATGAATCTTCTTCAGCAGGCCATAAAAGAAGAGATCTTAGTTCTCCTACAACATGACGACGACGCACAGTCATTGTGGCTCACCTTACGACTAAGGGCTCAAGGGAGTACTAATGTCAGAAAATGAAAGAAGGCTTTACTAAACAAAGAATTTGATGTTTTCAATGTTCTTCCAGGCGAGAACAAAGCAACTCATAGAAAGGTATTGCCACCTGGTAGTACAGAAGCTCCTGTTGCTCCTACAGCTGAAATTACATCTGAACGTCCTGCATCTCCTCCTCCTTCATCTCAGCCTCCTCCAACTGTTGATCCTCCATTTGTTGAAACACCAAGTGTGTCTGCGCAACATTTTTCTCCTCCTCCTCAGCACACTACAACAGAGTCTCATATTCCATCTCCTCCATCAGTTGATGAACCTCCTTTTGTAATTCCTCCTTCTGAGTTTCAAGCGCAAGCAACATCATTCGCTCATCCTACACAGCAACATCCTCCGGCAGACACAGCCTTTGATGATTTCTTCTTTGATATGGGTGCCATTCCAGGGGGAGATAGGCTCACAGCTGATGATGTGTATGTTGGAAGACTAAATGAGTTAGAAGCGAAGTTGAAGAGTGCAGATGATAAGATAAAGATCCTTGAGTCTGATAGAGATAGCATCAGATAAATTCTGAGCTTGGTATCTGACGATAGTGAAAGATACTTTCATGCTTCCCAGAAAGTTACTGTTTATGAAGAAAGGATCAAGGTTCTGGAAAATGAGAGGAGGGTCCTAAAGGCAACTCTGAGCAGTTATGAGACTGAGAATCAGAGGATTATCAAGAAGATGGAAGAGTACGAAGCTGAGAGAGAGTCGAACAACAGGCAGGTTGAGCTTATGAAGAAGATTTTGGTTCGAACTTTGGGTATCTCTCTAGCTGATGAGATTGAGAAAATTGAGGGAGAGGAGGCAAGACAGAAGGTTGTTGAAAGGGAATGAGCTTCTAAAGCTCTATCTGATGCAGAAGGCCGAGGTAAAGAAAAGATTGATGATATACCCGTGCATGAAGCTGCTACCTCGTCAGCTCCTTTGATCGAACAATCTACGTCGGAAGCTGAATCCGTGCCAGTATCATCTGAGATAGTACTCTATGATCCAACTATTGATGTTAGCAAGAGATTTATGCTTAAAGGAGAAGGGATTCTAGAAAAGATGACGAAAGAGAAGGCAGTTGCTGAAAAGGAACTAAAGAAATAGATTGATGATTTGGTAGACGGAACGTTTGATGAGTTAGAGAAGGAAGGATTCGAATATGTAGCAAGTTTATTTGATAACGAAAATTTTTCTGTTGATGCTTACATGAACGACTATATTTTTGAACTAACCGATGAATAGGTGCAGGGGGAGTCGTCGATTAAAGTTGAGAAGATTATGCCAAAGCCGAAAGTCATCTATCTCGAGCACGACATCGAAGAAGGGGAGTATGTTCATAACTACTCCCAGGCTGATCTTGCAGAATTGTTTGGCTTACAAGAAGATTCATTCGAGTTTGACTTTGAAGAAGAGTTAAAGAACACGAGCTCAGAGCCAAATGATTATGTTTTCGAAGATATCCCACAAGCAAATGATTATGACAGAGTCATCATTGAAGATTGGGATTCAGATGATAATGAAGAGGCAAGGTATACAGGTGAAGGAACAGATGTGTTTCCTACGCTTGATGAAATGACTGTTGAAAAGAACGATGAATTATTAAAGCAAAAGGTACAAGAGGCAGTGAAAGAGGGAATGGCTCCTAAACCACCGACAAAGGAAAAGATCATAGAAATGAAAAAGAAAAGGTTCAAGGAGATGCCGCCTGAGAGAAAGTTTCGTCGTCCGTTAGCTATCTTCACCAGAGACCCTGATGCATCTCTGGGTGACATTATTAGTTGGGGATGGATCGAAGAACTGGATGTGTATGCGTTGAAACGTGAGTATGGGGTTCCATACTTCAAACGATTGGGTGATGTGAAAACCCTGCCAAAATGGGATGTGAAAGAGCTGGTTCAAACCAAGACGTTCAGTATGAAGCTATGACCGAATGATCAACGTCTATGGAAGCTAATCAAGTTTGAAGCTGAACATGGTTTCACCTTTTGGAACCTCACAAGCCACGTGCCGTCACAAAGATTGATCTAGTAACTCAAGAGAAAGATGTGACGTTAATTGTCAAGAGGCTGCGTGTTATGAAGAATATACCCTTGAAGAAAATGGAACAAGATTTTTACAAGATCTTCAAATGGTGGCACTATTATTCGAGTACTAAGAAGGCCGTTATTTGTGTTGAGCCTGATGAAGGATCATGGGATATGTCTGAAGATCTATCTAAGACTGTGATCATGCACAAGAGAATTTATGGTTTGTGGCGTGCAATCTGAGTGCTTGATCCGATGTGGCTGGTCAATTGCTCAGAAAAGGATATCGAACGCTTATTCTTCACCAAGATCAGTTATGAAGAAAAAGATAAAGAGCAGGCCATGCAGTTCCAGAAAATTGTGAATGTTTGTTATGCTAACAACATTAATTCAGGTAAAGAATGGAACACTTCATGGAGAAAGCTTGAAGATAAAGAGCAGAAAAAGAAAGATCAAAATGAAGAAAGAATCAAAGCACGTCGAAAGCTGGCTACCCGCGAAAGATTCAAGTTTGGGAACACGTACAACCGACCTCCTCCTACAGATCAAACTCTCATAGCTTCAGAGGAGCGTCGAAGGCCACGCAAGCGATTCTTCGGATGATCAAGTCAAATCTAGTTAAAATTTTTGAAGATAAAGTTTTGAAGGCTGTCCAAGACTGCGGAAACATCCAAGGGGGAGTCTGTTGGTGCACATATGTTTATTGCCTACGTCTAGGATGAGTCTAATGTACAGCTAGGGTTTCGCAGTGTCAAATATTTAGTTTTGAAAGTTTTATTGTATTCGGAGAATTTTCGCACGAAAATTTCGTGCGAAATTCTCATTGTCCTAAGTCCCTAGTTGCTGTCATGTCTTGCCTATAAATAGGTGACTTAGGATGTTTGTCTAGTATGCTGTTTTTGGAGATCAGAGGCGAAGCCCTGCTCGAGCCTATAATCGTTTGAACATTAAATCAATATAACAGACGGTTAAACAGTAATCATCGCTTGTTCTTTGTTTATTCAATCAGCTAACAATGAATTCCGCCTCTGTTAGCTGAGCAAGTCTGACCGGAAGCTCACAAGTTGGGTCCGATCCTAAGCATTCACAAAGATTGTAGAAGATTTGAAAATCAAGGAAGTTAAAGTTATTCATGAAATAAAGATCAAGAACATATTAAAAGACTCTGAAACTTAATTGAAGAATGATGTCTACGGCAACATCCAAGGGGGAGTCTGTTGATGCATATGTATGTTGCCTACGTCATCGTATAATGTCGAGTCTGTGTTTATGAGCGAAACATTAAGTTTATGTATGTTGTGTAACAAGTTCGCCCGAACTTGTAATGTACATGGACAAGTCGCCCGAACTTGTCCTATGAAGGAGAAGTTCGCCCGAACTTGTCCAAGGGACATTTCAAGCGAACTTGTTCAACTATAAATAGGATAGTTGAGCTCTCATTTGGAAGATTTAGAGATTTTGTGTACTGGACGGCGAAGCTCTGTCGAAGTGTTTCCAGAATTTGTAACGTCTATACATTAATGAAATAGTGATTAATCAGTAACAAACTTGTCTACAATGTCGCCTATGCAAACGGATTCCGCACGTTTACCTTAGGTTTGCCAAATTAGGACCAGAACGATCCGTACAACGGACCTACACAAAAGATGGAAGAAAAAGAATCTAACATGCATAGCCTCAAAGAAAGATCAATCCAACCACACAACAAAACATCACAATCAATACACAACATGTATTCATACATTATAAGATTAAATCACAGAAACTTATTAAAATCACAATACATATACAAATCAAACATCCAAACCTTCATTGAATCATCTCATTCGGCCAATCATAAAGGTATTTAGCCGAACATGATGAACAAAAACATACAAAATATCAAGATTATTATCAAATATAAGTTCAAAGATAAGAAATCAATAAAGAACGAATCCGAGTGGTCAGATTTTGATTTCTACGCGTTTAGATCTTCAATCTGGTTGTCTTTTTGCTTATTATTCCTTTAAACAACCCTCAAAATGCCTTTTTAGTCGTCTTTAGCGATCAAAAGTCTCTCTCTAGGGTTTCCCACTGTCCAGGTTTATTTAGGTGCATTTTAAAGGTTTGGAGGATAGTACGCTCTTTGACAGGGCACGACTCGTACTCTTTTTAATCTACACCCACTTAGGTTTTGACTTTTCTTCTAGCGGTGGACTATTTTGTCTTATAGTTGTATGGGTTGTACCCTCTTCGGTAGCGTGCGGGCCATACCGTGACCTTTCTTCTTGTCTTTTTTCGTATTAGTGGTACGATAAGTATTAGGATGGGTGACCTTGGGCAACAAAAAACAAATCCGTGAGCTTTTCATGGGGAAAACGGGCAATATTAGCGGTTCAAGAGGGGGGGATGTAACACATAATTAGGAGACTTAAGCAATTTAACCAACTTGTCAAATTTGGTCCCCCAAGTTCATCAACTTGTGTCTTGTTTTAACCCATTTAATCACCGGGTTGGGCCCGTTGCTCGGGACAAACAACAATTGAGCCAACAATCACCCCCCCCCCCAATTGTTAAATATAAAATAGGCGGATTTTCGTCTCTAAGCTTGTAATCTTTGTCTTGATTCTGTTGAGGTTTTTGATATATTTTGCGCTCTTTAGGCTCAACTAAGCTTCTACAATACATGCTTCTTATGATCATTACCTCCTTCCTTGGGTTCGAATTCCTTGTTAACCTTTTCTTTGAATTCTTGAACATTTTTCTTTAGACTCTGTATTTTGGCTTTAACCACTGAACTTGGATCTTTGATTGGCTTCTGAATCATATTTGGCATATCATCTTTCAGTCCAACTCATTGTAAATCCCCAATCTCAAAATATTTCATTCCAATCATGCTATCTTTTGTACTAGGACTTGCTATCTTGAAGTTGATCTTGTATAAATGGTTCTTGGTCCTTGTGACCTTCATCATAAGCTTACTTGTATCCTCATGAATGGTTAGTAAATCGTGTTTCATGTGAATATCACATCACTTTCGTTGCTTGACCAAGACGTATGATATTACTTTGTAGACACGGTATACGGTAAACATTGATCACATACGTTACTTCCTTGTTTTCTCTTCGAGTAATAAAGATCCCATTTCCCATATGTTAAAACAAGACTCGTCTTTGAATTTCACTTTTCCCATGACCCGTTCAGTAACTTCAAAGATGTAAGCTTGATTACTTGTCATGTGATTTAATGCTCCGTTGTCAAGATACGATGTGTCTCTCTCTAGTGGCTCAGTCTCGAAATGCTTTGGAATCACCCCTTCTTTATTTAAAAGTTATTTCTTGATCACAAATCATAATCAACAAAGTGGGACTTAGATTATCAATTTCAACTAAGTTAGCTTCTTCTTGTTTCTTCACACGTTCCAGACACATTCATGCGAAGTGACCTATTTATCACAACAGTAACACTGAACTAGTGATCTATCATTCATTCCCCTTTGGTCATCAGTTGTTCTTGGCTGACCCATCTACTTTAACCCACAATCTTGACCATCTCAATTTTGACTTCCATCTTGGTCCATCACTTCGATCTTGACCTCTATCTCGGTCCCTTCCTTTCCCTTTATACAAATTGTGATTCCAACTATTATGTGAAGACTCGGCCTTAGTAAACATCAAATTACCTTGTTGTTCTCTTGAGTTTACTCGTCATTTATCCGTTTTTTGTATATTTCTAAGTGACCAACAACATCATCATATGTAATCGGTTTGAGATAGACTAGTTGTTCAGTTGAAGCAACCATGTGAATGGACTTATTTGGTAGGCCGTTCAGGAACTTTTTGACGATTTTGGGTTCATCAATTGTAGAACTAAGAGAAGTTGATTTTGACACAATTCCACAAAGCTTCCATGAAAATCCATCAACTTAGCTTGGTCCTTTCATTTTCAAAATATCAAGTTCGAACATCAAACTATGTAATCTAGCATCTGTAACATGATCATCCCCGAGATGTCGTGTCTTCAAAGCATCCCACATCTCCTTGGTCGTATTCAGATTCCCGACCTATAAAATGTGATATTTAGGTATTTGTTGAAACAACAACCTAATCTCCATGTTGTTCTTCTTTGAATCCCAACCTGTTTGGGTCCAATTTGATCCCATGCTCCATAAACGTTAAAATTTGCCTTCATTTGCATACCCCATATCATGTAGTTCATTTGATTTAACATGGGACAAACAAGACTAGCCAAATTGTTTTCTTTAACCGTTACAATCGGCCAATCACCATCCACCATCCAGCCTCGTCTCTTGTAAGTTAGCGATGTAAAACCCCCTTGATCCAGTCCGTAGAACAAACACAAACTAATCAGCCGGTAAGAACTTGGAGAACAAAACCCATTTGCGCGAAAAATAAGCTTTAGTTGCTTAAAATATAATTTGTTTCTTTTTCCTTTTTTTCGGAACTCGTGTGCAGCCCTTGAATTCTATAAAAAACAAACACTTTTAACTTTTTTAGACGTCCTTCCTTTTTCCTTAGTTTGTTGCTCTCGAATAAAAACAAATTGTTTTCTTTTAATCTTAGACCTCGAAAACAACAATCCAAAAGAAATTATTTATGTTGGCTTTGCGCCAAAAGGAAAACCCTAGTTCAACAAAAACTTTGTCACAATCCATGATTCTCTAGTGTGGTTTTACTGATGTCGTCATGTGAGTGATAGCTTGTTGTTAACGCCAAAAATCATTGTTTCTGATCAGTGCTCGACAGACGGAGAAGAATTGTTGTTGTCGTCGATCTCGAATTAGAACCAATCTCGAATTAGATGATCATCAGCCTCTAACCTTCTTAGCTGTCGATCGAAATTGAATACATGTTTGATTTTCGACAATTGAACTTGACTCTGATACCAATTCAATTCTCAATCAACAATCAAACGAAATAGCAAACAATGAGTTGGATTGAATAACTCTTAGTCTTATTAATTAGAAAATATAACTCAAAAAATTGATTACAACTCTTAAACCATTACTCGGTTTCTCTCTTGAAAATGTTAAACCCTAACTTGCTAACCAAGAAATAACCTTAACTAATTATAACAACTTAAGCAATTCAACCAACTTGTCAAATTTGATCCCCCAAGTTGACCAACTTATGACTTGTTTAAACCCATTTAATTATCAGGTTGGTGTAACATCTCAAATAAAGGATTTTGTAACTAAACAAAATTAACTAGGGATGGGCGGGTAAAATACTGTTGGTAGTAAAGTTAACTAGTAAACAAAATAACTAAGAATGTTCTAATCTAATTTAAATACTAGTTAATTCCTGGAGGTGTTGAATGAGTTTTGAACCCTATAAGACAACTAATAAAGTGCAAGGGCTAAAAACAAACCAGAACCAAACTTTAATAATTAAAAAGAAAAAATCACAAAAAAACACACTTATGTGTGTGTGTGTGTATGTTGAACCAGGAGAAGAAAAGAGGGGGAAAACCCTACTTCATCTTGTTCTAGCAAATTGAAAAGTGAATTGGAGCCAAAACACAAACATGAACATAAATTAGTGATCTTCTAAGCTTGGAGATCATAAGGTATGTAGTAATTTATGTTTTGGTGATAAGTAGTATATGAAGGAACTTGTATGTAGTAATCTTGATTTGGATATTTAGATAGTATGATGAAATTGATGATGAATTTATGCTTATGATCATCATACCTGCTAGTATGCGCGAACTACTTAAACAATTTAGAGGTTTAAGTATGAGTTCATATATGTCATAAAGTGGGTCTTGATAATATGATGAAATTGATATGTAAATTTGGTTTCGAAACATGATATGAATAGAAATATAGGTAAAATTCATGTGCATGGTTGTTCTAGATCAAAACTCTCATAAGAGGTGAAATGGATTTTTGACATGATTATAGATTTTGAACCTTCTATGGTTGGATTATAAAAAAACTAGTTATTGAACTAGAAATCATGAGGATGGAATGTGAGTGAATGATTAGAAATGTAATCTAAGGGATACATGGTATTATGATGGCAAAATTAGCTAATATGATAGCATAAAAAAGATGACCACCAAGTATTTGATAAAATGCCTAAATGGGTTTATTGAACTTGTTAGTGAATTTGCATCTAATAGAATTGGATGAATAAAATATGGTATAATAGTCTATGAGGTGGGATGGTCATAATGTTGGATGACTAATCTAACCATCTTGTGGATATTGTATTATAATTTCACACTTGACAGGCTAGGTGGGAGTTTGGAAAGGAATGGGTCAAACGGATCAAGAAGCGAGAAGGCTTAAACGGACGCAAAGTAAGTAAAACTTACGCCTCCAAGATTAGAAGTTTTGTTTTTAAATGAAGAGTAGACGGTTAAAATCGATGATTTGTTAAAGCCGAGACCCTATGGTGTAAACCATAATGGGTCAAACGAAAAAAATGACGAATACTCACATTTAGGTTATTAACATAAATAATTTTATGAATACGACCCTATGATGTAAACCATAACGGGTCAAACGAGAGAAATGGCGAATAATCACAGGTGATTAACATAATGAATTTTGAAGATATGACTTCAACGTGAACAAAATGGGCCGACAAGTAAAAATGAGTTTTTAAGTTATAAACCAATAAACATTTGAAATATGTCTTTCTGACGCGAACCGAATGGGTCGAACAAGTAAAAATGAGCTTTTGGTTATAAACCAATAAACTTTTGAAATATGACTTTCTAACGCAAACTGAATGGGTCGAACAAGTAAAAATGAGTTTTTGGTGATAAACCAAACGGGTCAAACAAGTTAAAATAACTTTTTGATGATAAACACTTGCTGATGCGAACCAAACGGGTCAAACAAGTAAAAATTGAGTTTTGGTAATAAGCACTTGTTGACGCAAACCAAACGGGTCGAACAAGTAAAAATGAATTTTTGGTGAAAACTTGTTGACCCAAACCAAACGGGCCGAACAAGAAAAAATGTGAGTTTTTGGAGATAAGCACTTGCTGACGCGAACCAAACGGGTCAAACAAGTAAAAATGAATTTTAGTGAAAAATAACATAAAGATTGATTTAGATGCAATAAAAACAGGGGGCGAACCAAGAATGGTCAAAAGGACAAACGAGTCATGCGGGTCAATGGTGATCACCATTTGAACCCAGTATTTAATGCTTTGTTTTGTAAAGTTTCATACTTATAGGTAAGCATAATGTATGGACATGCATTCTCACGAATTGGAAAGAAATAACCATCGATAGGTATGGATAACGAGTCAATGGTTTTGGCTCGCGCCAGATATGTATAAAAGGTTATGCTTTGGGTACGGCTTATGGCTCAACCAAAGAGGGATGAGTCAAATTTGGATAATACATTAACCCAAGTGAAATGCATTTAGCATTTTGGCTAAAACGACCATTCGAGCCAAGGGCATGTCCATTATGCGGAAATGGACTACATTGACTAAAATGCTTCGGGTGATAGGTCGGGCAAACTACCCCTAGGGGTAGATTAAAAATGAGTCACATAATTGAGTTGGTCTTTTAGTAACATTAAAATGGGAGGCGTAGACCTTTTAATTTACGTCTCTTAACGGGTCATTTTTGGTAAAATGTCATATCGGAGGGTAAAATTAGAATATAAAGGTTTTACTAGAATAAACCACCACAAAAGAAGTTGTAGTGGAAGATATTATGAAAATCTTGATAAAGAAGTAGGAGGCATGAGCTAGAATGCGAAATGCCTACTAACGGGTCGGTTGGGCAATTACATCAAACCGAATCAGTGATTTGAAAAGAAAACACGTTTTCAGTTGACACGGCCGAGTGAAAACCTGACCGGGCGGGTAAGGGTACTGGAAAAAAAGACTCGTTTCAGTTAACACGGTAAGGTGGAAACCTGACCCGGCCAGGTAAGGAGCCTGCACAAAAAAATGTGTGCTTAATGTTTTCGTTCTAATGTTTCGATTACTAATCGTTTGACCGTATAACTTAAACACTAACTGTTTTTTAGTGTTTATGACAGGCTTTCACTAAGGCGGGAACCAGACGGACGACCAAGCACACGAAAAACCGAACACTCCTGAACCACCATTTCATTGGGAACATTCCTTCGGGATAATTAAAGCATGATCATGCATGTCTAAAGTTTTTGAACTTATAAACTCGACTAATGTAAAATGTAAAACCATTGTAATAATAATTTGTATGTCGATTTGTCTGGGTTATCAGTTAACTCAGACTCGTATGTTAAATGTAAAAAAAATATGAGACTAAATTATCTGCTTTTTATTAAAATATAGGAAACGGGTTAGAGTGTTATAGTTGGGTTCTTTGCTCGGGCCAAACAACAATTGAACCAACAAGACAACACTTAACCATTAACATCCACTGTCTTCAATTAGAGAGTGATGTGCTTAAAGGACATCCTTGTAGTAAGGTGTTTTCTCTTTAAACAATTTAAAAGTTTAAATCCTCCAAAGTATAGATATAATTGGTTATTAGAAGTAAAGGGTTAGGATCAAATACATAATCTCCTAAAAGTAGGAAGTTGTAGGAAGGGTTTCAGATGGGCTCTGATCGACATTATTCAAGTGGCATTAGAACCGTCTCATCGAACTCTAATATATGAGATTTTAGGTTTTCGATTTTGGATTTTTAGCTTGTAGATTATAGAATTTTTGTTTTAAGCATTGTGTCTTTTTTATATTTGCGTCATTGTGTCATTTGTGCGACTTATTGTTTCTTTTTTCCTCGACATTATATATTTCTCTAAATTGTGTTATATTTTGCTCGACATTGTGTAAAATTTTGCGATCTATCATGTATTTTTACCGTTTTCATTTTTAGAAGAATTTGCAAGTCTTACTAAACAAATCAATTAAAGAGTGATATATAAGTTGTTCCATATAACTATGATACTTGTGGAATAAGATCAACTAACAAAGAAATCAAATTAATAAAATAAAACAAAAATTGTGTGTCATCCTAAAACCGCTATGGACCGGCCCCGAAATCCAGCCTATAAACCTCAAAGGCCGATCTTCACCATCCAAAACGTTCACCTATGAATTAATCACTATCAACTTACAACGATTTGACAACTTAACTTTCAAGAAACATGTATTAGACTATAAATTATTGGGCTTCTAATTTGTTTTATCATAATTAGAAATCTGTTACAAGTATAACTTAGAATTCAAAGAATATCTTTTATTCAAAAGATAATTATGTTACTGCTTAATATTAAATATCCAGTTGATGCATAAAACTACACAGGAATTCACATGTTAATCCACTTTATCTCAAATCAAACTCATAAAGCTTCCAACTTAAATCTAACTTGTATGCAATGCCCAACATATCCAAAAATTAAAAAAGGTCTAATAATAAACCATTAAAGCACAAACCGAAAAGCTTCAAAAAATGAATAACAAAGCTTTAAATGGTTGCCTACCACATTCAAGTCATTAAACACCTAACAACACTAGTCATTTCATCCCCATTTACATATATAAAACGATATATTATCTTGATTTAGACCGTGAGTAGGTGCTACAAATTACAAGTTTATGATTAAAGAGAAAATTAATCATTTTAAAAAGTTTAATTGACCTTCTTTTGACACACATTCCTTTTTTTATTTTGGTTACACGTTTTATAAATAGGGATGAACATTACGACAATACTAGAAAAATAATTATCACCAACGAGCATTATATATAAGTTTTGTTTGATAGGATTGGCAAGGATACTTAGATTAATTATAATGTTATTACTAGTGTGTTGTCACTCCTAGCTAGTAGACATTTAATTAGATAGATTAATAGACGTTTAAATAGATAGGTTGCTTGACTTTCTCTTTATACGTTTGTGCAATCTTAAACTTTTATACGTTTTGTAGAGAGAGGCTCCTCTCTTGTAAGAAAGATAAGGGAGAAGATCAGGATGTTTCAAGATCAATGACTCAAAACTAAGGGGTGTCATTTTTCTAAATTTTAGGGTCAAACAATTGAATACACAAATGGAGAAAGGGTACTCTGGCCCTTTCTCATTTGAACTCCTTCCCCGTTGATTTCAAATTGGCTATAACTTTTTTCATATGTTAATATTAATCTAAAAAAATTACAACGTATTAACGAGCATTTCGTTCTCTTTTATTCAAGCAGCCTATTGATATATTTTTCTTAATTACATGATTTTGAATACCCATTACGTGATTACGTGATTTTGAATACCCAGCACATAACTACGTGATTACGTGATTTTGATGCAGGATTTTGAATACCGGTTATGTGATTTTTATTATAGTATGTGAAACCACACTAAATGATTACGTAATTACGTAATAACAGTTGACTATATATTATTACGTGACTACGTGATTTTGAATGTCTATTTCGTGATTACGTGATTTCATTATAGTATTTTATGTAAAACACACTGAGTGATTACGTAATAAGCATAATTGTAATAGCATCAGTTATAACAAATCATATTGAATGTGTAATCAAAGTAATGGATATATATTGAAAGTGTAATCACGTAATGGTTTACGTTGAATGTGTAATCACGTAATGAGTATTCAAAACCACGTAGTCATGCGCTGGGTATTCAAAATCACATAATCACGTAATGAAATAATGTGTATTCAAAATCCTGTAATTTTTTAAGATAACTATAGCAACAGGCTGTTCAAATTAAAGAGAATGAAATGCTCGTTAACACGGTGTAATTTTTTTTTAAATGTTAACGTGGAAAAAATTATAGCCGTTGAATATCAATGGGAAAAGTTGTCTCAAGTGAGAAATGACTAAATTACCCTTTAAGCCAATGCCACTTGTCATCCCAATATCTTGTAGTCCTCGTACAAAACTTTTGTATTCTAAATGATCCAAACATCATGTTTTGTTTTGTATTAGTAAACATCTGAACTTTAAATTAAATAAATTTTTTATCTTATAAACTATTCTTTACATATTAAAATCATATTATTATCAGCATTATTAATTTTTAGGTGTTAATTTAGATGTAAAAAATGCCTAAATACTTAATTAATATAATAATATCGTTATTGAATTTACTATTATTTATTACAGAATTTATTGTTGTTGAATTTACTATTATTTATTAAACAGATTATTGTTATTTAATATTCTACTAGATTTTTACCACAGGTCACGCATTGCGTCGGCGACGTCTTAGTTGTTTATAGTTGGCGACACGTTATATGATACGTTAACCATATAAAAACACGTGTTTCGACGTATCCGATCTAACTTAGTGTAACATATATAAGCATCGCGGTTATGGCGTACGATTATGGCATTAACGTGTGGTGTCCGCATGTGATATTACGCGTGTTTTTTACTTTGTTATACAAGTTACGTTCGTGACATTAACACTATCAGACATAAATAAAAAAAGAGTATGCCTGGATCGTTGTGGTGTAAAGTCATAAAAGTAATTTAGATAGCAATGTAAAGTCTTAGAGGTAATTACACATGTTACGTTCGTGACATTAGCATCATTAGACATGGATAAAAAATAGTATGTCTCGGTCGTTACGATGTAGAGTGATAAAAGTAATTTAGATAGCGATGTAAAGTCTTAAAAGTAATTTAGACATTAACGTTGTTAGTTATAGATAAAAAAAAGAAGTATAATAATGTGCCACACGTTATTGTGTAACGTCGTAAAAAACAAATTTAAACATAATAAGGTGTCGATATACAAATGTATGGACTAACCTTTATTGGTAATGTTTTTAAGATATAGTAAATAAGTGTAAGGAAACATTAGTTGTTAAAAAAAGTAAATAAATCAATATTAAACAAAGTAGTTATAAACCAATTTTAAGAAAGTCAAACGTCATATGTAAGTCAAGAGTTACATGTGATTTTACATGAAATTTTTAAAACATTTCACAAAAAGAAGAGTAGCAGGAATCGAACTTTTGACCTCTTGTTTAGAAGTAAACGCACCAACCACTCATAATAAAAGAGGAGCAGGAATCGAACTCCTGACCTCCTGTTACGAAGTAAACGCACCAGCCACCATAGCATATTGCCATACTGCTTTGTTTAGGAAAACATATTTCTTATATAAAGACAAAAGGCCGTGGCTGTGACCTTTTGTTTTAAGATATATATAATTTTAGTTCAACCAAATATTGTCAAATATATTATCGTGCGGTCATTTTTATAATTTCATTACTTTTATTTATGTCATACTTTACTACATCACAAGTTAATCATCATGGGAGGTCTCCCGTACCCCATCGCCAACAAAATTCAAATTTCCAGATAAAAACATTGAGATCGAGCGGTGTAGAGGACATGGAGGTGGCGTGTAGACTTTCATCACATCGCCTGTGGTCTGTCTAACGTAGTGGTGATGTGGAGGGGAGGCGTGAAAAAGTCTATCGGGGTCGAGGGGAGGGGCATGGCGACGTGACGTCGGTTCATTAGTTGGTGTATATAGCTGTTGAACGGCTTTAATTTAAAAAATATACTATATTTTTTTGGAAAAAAATCCTTTATATTAAACCATTTCAACCTTATTTATCAATACGCACACAAACATATCCAACCTATTTCTCCATACAAACGTATTTTTCACTCTCAATTTTACTATTCTCAAAAAAATGGAAGGCTCAAGTTCATTATATTCATTTTCATCGTCACTTCACTTGAAAAGCTTCTTTTATTCTCCTCATCAGATAACCAGGGACCCAAGCTAATAATATCTGTGATTCAGGAAGTGATTCAAATTATATTTGAAAACGAAGGGATCTCACAACCCAAAAGGAGGAAATATATGGTACGCAGTCGGCTCACCGCACATGACTTATTGGTAGGTGATTATTTCTAAGAATCAAACGATTTAGAAAGTAAATATGAATTTTGCAACAAAAGATGATGCGCGTGGCAATATGGGATTTAGCACGTTGCAAAAAGTTATGGTCGCGATTAAACAATTGGTTTATGGCACGGGTTCTGACATAATGGATGATTATATAAAAATGTCGGAACGAGTATCGAGGGAAAGTCTTCATTATTTTAGTGATATATTTTTGTGAGTATATCACTGATCTATAATATTTGAGAAAGACTACGTTTGGTGACATGCATCAAATTTTGGAGGCACATGAAAATCGACATGGTTTCCTTGGATGATCGGCAGTTTAGATTGTATGGAATGGGAGTGAGAAAGTTGTCCGACTGTGTGGTGCGGCCAACACACGAGTGGATGTCATAAAAAAACCGGCTATGATGCTTGAAGCGGTTGCATTACAAGATCTTTGGACTTGGCATGTATTCTTTGGTATCGCTGCTTCGAATAACAATTTAAATATTCTTAATCACTCACCCATTTCCAACTACTATATAAGTGGTATTGGAGCGAGTGCTTCTCCTTTATATTAAACCATTTCAACCTTATTTATCAATACGCACACAACATATCCAACCTATTTCTCCATACAAACGTATTTTTCACTCTCAATTTTATTATTCTCAAAAAAATGGAAGGCTCAAGTTCATTATATTCATTTTCATCGTCACTTCACTTGAAAAGCTTCTTTTATTCTCCTCATCGGATAACGAGGGACCCAAGCTAATAATATCTGTGATTCAGGAAGTGATTCAAATTATATTTGAAAACGAAGGGATCTCACAACCCAAAAGGAGGAAATATATGGTACGCAGTCGGCTCACCGCACATGACTTATTGGTAGGTGATTATTTCTAAGAATCAAACGATTTAGAAAGTAAATATGAATTTTCCAACAAAAGATGATGCGCGTGGCAATATGGGATTTAGCACGTTGCAAAAAGTTATGGTCGCGATTAAACAATTGGTTTATGGCACGGGTTCTGACATAATGGATGATTATATAAAAATGTCGGAACGAGTATCAAGGGAAAGTCTTCATTATTTTAGTGATATATTTTTGTGAGTATATCACTGATCTATAATATTTGAGAAAGACTACGTTTGGTGACATGCATCAAATTTTGGAGGCACATGAAAATCGACATGGTTTCCTTAGATGATCGGCAGTTTAGATTGTATGGAATGGGAGTGAGAAAGTTGTCCGACTGTGTGGTGCGGCCAACACACGAGTGGATGTCATAAAAAAACCGGCTATGATGCTTGAAGCGGTTGCATTACAAGATCTTTAGACTTGGCATGTATTCTTTGGTACCGCTGCTTCGAATAACAATTTAAATATTCTTAATCACTCACCCATTTCCAACTACTATATAAGTGGTATTGGAGCGAGTGCTTCTTCTTTTTTTTTTTGTAAAAGGTACGGAATACAAATACGGTTATTATCTAATGTATAGAATTTAACCGGAATATGCGGTGTTCGTATATTCATTTACAAGGCATACAACGTTAAACGAAAAGAGAACAAAATTTAATGGTGCTCAAATGGTTGCATGAAAAGATATCGAACGAGCCGTTGGTGTTTTGCAGAAAAGATGGCGCATTTTGAGCGTGCCGTGTAGGATTATGAAAAAATATAGATTTAGAAATGGATGTACGCGTGTGTTATTTTGACCAACATGAGTTTGGAAGATGAAGGACACACAATTTGGAAGTACTATAAAGAAGAGAGACAACCAAATACTAGAGACATCACTGATAAAGTGAGGGAAGCGGATGCACGGGAAATTTATAACAATCACATACATCACAAACTTCTAGCGGATTTGGTTGAAAACATTTGGAGTGCTTCACGAAATGACAATGACGAAGATGATAATTAAAAAATTGTATTAATATTTTTTTTAAATTTATGTAGTTTTTCTAATTAATGATAATCTTCTATCTAATATTAATGTTTTTAATTTAAAATATTTGTTTTATTGTTTAAACATAAATTAAATAAAAAGTGTATGTCATGTGTCACTCTATGCCATCCTTCCACGCCCCATCTCATTTCACGCTTTTTTGAGGCTTGAAGGGGAAATCTGATACTACTAATGTGGCTGCCACGTGGCGCTTCATGTGCTCTCCACACCGACAAATCTAAAGCCGTACCTTCGTTTAAGTTTGAAGTTAAAAATCGAAAGAAGGGAAAGGCTAATCCATATCCAGCTTTTGTAAAAATAGGGTTTTTTTCAAACCATTTTGCACACTCGGTTTCTTTAAAGGGTTTTTCCAAATCATTTCGCACACTCGGGTTCTTTCGAGTTTCGATTGCCTTGTAAAAATAGAGTATTCAAAAATGTAAAATTGGAAAAGTAGAAATGAGCATGATTTATCGAGTAGCGGTATCGTATCGTATCGTATCGTATCGAACTGATATCGATTGAGCATCGGTACTGACATTCAATTTTTATGGTTTTCGATTTCGGTACTAGTCGGTTTTGGTTTTCTTTTAGTATTTTGCACTACCGATATGGAACTAGTACCGTGCCTTATGAATATTTGTATTTTTTATCATTTTCGGTTTTTGGTATTTTCAATAATGGTACCGGTCCGATAGCGATACGATGCCGACCACATCCTTTATCAACCAGTCTTTCCAACTGTATCTCGTTAAATTGTGCCAAAATCCGTCCTTTTGGGTTTTGGAAAAGTTGACGATGATATTCGATGTTCTTCATTCCTCCTGGATGGTTGTGGTAGTTCTTCCGCATTCTGTGCTTGACAGCGGAGAAGATTATTCAACGACAAGGGTAGTTGTTACTTGTGGTTATTAGCCGTGTTTGATGTTGAAAAGTGTAAGTTATGATGTTTTTAATAATTTGCATAATTAGGTCATAGAAAGAAGAATTAAATTAAATTATATTATCTTATACTTGCAAGCAAAAACTATATGTACTTGTATATAAAGTCCCAAGCCTTTGTTTTGCCGTAATCATATATTTAAGACTCGAACCTCTTGGGTGGTGACGGGGTAGCAAATTAATGTGTATCATTGCTTATTTTCCACGACATTTCGACAGTTGCTTTCCATCTCTAATGGTCCATGTTGAATAGCATTATCACATTTTATTAATGGAGTTTTAAATTCAACGTCACTAAAAACTTGTGTCAGAAACAAAAATTATCGCCTAGTTCATCACAAACAAAAAACACTCAATCGATTATAACTATAAGATCCTACAAATTCCGTTGATCACGCATTAAAAGACCCCTTGGGTTCTGCCCATGCACAATTTCTTTTGTTTTTCTCATAGATTTTGAAAGTTGGCTTGTATAGTATTAATTTATTTACAACTAGGAAATTGCCTTCGCATTGCCGCGTTATTTCATAAAAAAAATTATGTCAAAACGTAAATCAATTGAAAATGTACACAAAATTAAACACGAAAACGTATTACATTTGACCGGACTATTTTCCGGAAAAATTTACATCGAAATGTAAATCAGCTTGAATATATACTCACGTGTACAGTTAAATAAACACGTAAAACCCGATTACAAAGTTTTTATAAAGTTGAGGGGTTAAATATTAATGTTAGCATTTGAGAGGTAAGAGTATACAAAACACAAAAGGACAAAAAAGACGAAAAAAAAAGTCAAGTTACTATTCACAAAAATTAATTGTATTATATGTAACTAGAATTGATTCCCCGTTGCGGGGTCTAGATTTTATAATGTGATTTGTTTATTATTATTATTATTATTATTATTATTATTATTATTATTATTTGCAATTGTCTTTGAAGAAAAAATAATGAGTGATTACATTTCCAATCTTTTATGTACTTTCAAAGTTATTTGAGAAATCAATTGTAGTTGGATCTCATGGTCTGTTAATGTGGTTGAACCCACGTCTTACCAAAATTTTGTATTTTGTTAATCGTAGCTGGATCTCATGAACTGTTTAAAATTGAACTTTTCAATTCATTAAATTTCTAGTAAACATACACACGACAAAAATACTAAACTCATATGACTTCATAAAAGTTAATTCTATTTAGTATTCATTTATAAAATAAGGATGTTACCTAAAATATATAATTAAATGAATAAATATATATAAGTCATGAAAAATACAACAATATTAATTAAAAATTTTCATGTAAAATATGTATTAGTTAGTGAGATGACATCACCTTTCACATAATTGAATAAAGTTACAATTGTGAGTCATCTACATATGAATATAATTTTTAGTGTAGCTAACAACTTGTTCAATTATATAATAATAATAATAATAATAGATGTGTTTAAAGAGTAATTATAAAACTTAAAACACCATTTATTAGAAAAACAAAAGGAAACGTTGTTGAATTTAACCAACCAACATGTTTCTCCTTTTCTCAAATAACTTGAAAATGAGAAAGTATGTTGTTTGTTTTAAGTGTGTTTTACTTTTTAACATTATTTGGCTATTTAATCAATTTATTTTCAAATAACTATGGAGTTATTTTTCTCTATACTATAACTAATCAAACAAAATTTAGGGAATTAAAAACCCTTGAGAAACTTAATTGATTGATTTGATAGGCTTAAATTCGATATGTCCAAGCATGTATTAAATATATTGAAAAATGACTAGTAACCATGTTGAATTGAAATTTAGAGTATGCCATAATCACTGAAAGCAATAATATCATATCATAAGAAATATATGAGAATTATTTCCTTATTATTATTATTATTATTATTATTATTATTATTATTATTATTATTATAATAATAATAATTAAATAAGTAAAGAGAAAACAAAAACATTGTGCAAAACCCACACTTTGAGTGGTAAAGAGAAAACAAAAACATTAAGGACAAAACCTATTAAATATAGCGAGTGTAGAACAACGTGCATCAGGAATATACATACGAATACGATGAGCAAATAGAAAGAGATAAGACGATACCCAAGTAGGTGGGTATGTCTTGTTGGGTTTGTTTCCCTTAAACATCCCACTTAATGTTGGTTTTATAAGGATGAATCCACATGTTTCCCTAATTCTCACATTTTACTATTTTAGGTGGATGATGAGTATTCATGGTTGAGATGTTTGTAAGAAGACATCTTATGAAGGTAAGGGAAGGTGGTGTGTGATCGATTAACAAGACCCCCCCCCCCCCCCCCTATAAATTGTGTTTTTGTTAAGGCTATACCATGTGTTGGGATAAAGTGATAAACCATTATTTGTTGTGTTTTGTATTGTCACTAGGTTTGAAAGTCGGCTCGCTAAACACCCACATTTTAATACACTACAATGGAATATAAACATTTTTCCAACATTTGAATAACAAGGCATAATATAACCATTTCAACTTACATACTAATGATAAAATGGTATAAGTAGTACCTTACAAAATATAACCATTAAGAAACTTAACCGAATACGGTTTACAAAACTTTTATACACGTGGTGTAAGTTGTTCTCATAACATAGTTCAAATGTAATTTGCTGAAACAACGTGCAACCGCAACTGAATTTAATCAAACGAACCAATCACATTGAAACTTTAATTCTCGCACTTGTTTTTTTTTGGATGTGTCACTTGAAAGTATACACTAAACACACATTAGTAAAGCTAAATGAATACATAAATGAAAAAAAATAGAAAACATTACAAGAGTTTTAAAATTTCCTACATAGGGACACCATACGCATATGGTGGATCCACGTAAGGTTGTAGTAACCAAATCTGCCCAAACCATCATTTACTCAACGTATGACAGATGAAAACTAAGAAGGAACCATATGCATATGGTGAACAACCATATGTCTACAATGCATGTGACCATTTGTTGGTGCATTTGGTACATAAACATATTCACATACAACTGTATACCATAAATTGGAAAGTCAAATGGTGAGTATAACGTAAACAATTAGAACTACCAAACTCTTCACACAGCCATACATACTTAGACCCAAGATACTTTAGAAGGATCAGCTTGGTCGCTAAGGATTTCATCTATGGTCATAACCCTTAGAGAAATAACGCTCTCAATTTTTACATTTAAAAACTCACTACCTCTTTGGTTTTTTTTATAGCTGCATGAGTTGTGTTATTACTATTTAGCAAGAAGTTTCTGAACAAATAAACATACCACATCCACATTGTCGAATTATAGCCCTAACCCAAGATTTAGAATTAAAACTTCACACGTTAGGTGTAACTTGCATGTTAAATCCATACAAACAATGTAACTAGAGTTAAAGCCACGCGACAAGCTTATTTAAACATAGCCAATTT
Organism: Scalesia atractyloides; assembly: GCA_947069175.1. NCBI lineage: Eukaryota > Viridiplantae > Streptophyta > Magnoliopsida > Asterales > Asteraceae > Scalesia > Scalesia atractyloides. Next base: position 70,537,684 of record CAMTDV010000005.1, on the reverse strand, counting down.
CTAGCTAGCATAATATAACAAGAACAAGTTAAGTGGAACTATTAAGTTTAATATAACAAGATAGGATACATGGAGACAATGATAATTTCTATCAGTTAATTTAATGCAACAAAGTTTTGATGTACAACCTTTTACAAAATTCTAAGTACTCACATTTGTCATAACGCTAGCATCAGTACCTCTGCTTGCTAATTATCCCCTTAACACCAATAATGATTCACTGTCGTATCACTTTGAAGAACATTGGTGGTGTCAATGAAGTTTAGAAATAGGCCTCTATGGAGGTCGCCAGGTTGAAACCGAGCCAAACCAGGTTTTACCGCAGTGGGCCTTCGGGTGGGCGGGTTTTCCCCGGAACTGGTGGTTTGTTGGCTCGGGTACGCATCTAACTCTGACCGTTATAGAGGAGGGAATGCATCTGCTCGATTGAGGGCATCACATGATGTTTATCCAGTGATTTAGTTGGCTGTTCAAAAAAGTATTGTTACTGCATAAGATTGCACACTCTTTTTATTGCCAAAGAAATCTTCTTAACATGACCAATTCACACCATGCTCCTCAACTTCATCCATAGGTATACCCTATGTCATGTAACTGCACGTTAAATGGGTCTTCGTTTAAATCTGAATTAACATGATTTCATCAAATTTATTCGAATGAGTTTTATAACCTTGCATACCAAATGTTTAGTTGTAAATCACAAGACCAAATATTTTTTACCACTTTAAACCGAGGTTAAACCAACTTGGACAACAAAGGCACCAATTTCACAATTTAGGTCAACTTATGGCAATGCTCACTTTGTTCTTCAAATTTCACAATCAGCAAAACGAGCATTGTGATTGTTAACCAAGAACTTTAGTGGTGACTATAATCCATTATAAACAATAACAGTGTTTAAAGCACAATTTTCTTAAAAATCTCATAGCATGTACAAAATGTTTGATTCCAGCTACTAAAACTAACTTGTCATTAACTTTAGAGTTGATTAGGTTTTTCGTTCTTGTGGTTTGTAAAAAATCACTATTTCACTTCATTAGTTTAAAAAAATTGCTAAAACGGTCTCTATGGTTTCACTTTCGTAACTATTACAGTCCACCTATGTTAACCTCATCTCTTTATTCCATCAAGTATATGTGAAATGACCATAATGCCCTTATTAATAAAAATAATGCCTTTTTTAATAAATTCTATGTATAGCCAGTTAGGTCGACAGGGGCATTGTTAGGGCATAGATTTTTATAACTATGGATCATGTATCCTGAAGCGTTGCCTGGATCACTTATCCTTAGCGGATGGTGCAGGGACTCAGAGGATCAAGAATCCGTAACGTTACTTATGATTTCTAACAATTGTCGCGTTTTTAATGTTTATACGCAGATAATGGACGTAGTGGACTATATCTCAACTAGAATCTCGGGAATATTCGTTCAAGATGCCGCACATGTGCTATTTTCACAATGGTCATGGGGAAAGAGCGTGGATTAGCTTAATTCTCGGATAGTTTGTTGTGTATAGGTTTCTAATTTGATAAGGGGTGAGAAGCTCATGGAGAACACACAACTGATACACTTATTCTCTCGAATTCCCTCTGTAACACACTAGCAAAAACTTGTATTGAGCTTCATCATCTTCGAAAGTTGTAATCTTTATTATTCAATATAGTCGATAGTGATAGTTTTCACTATCCGAGGTTTTTATGCTGGCGATCTACTAGTAATCAAGGGCTTTTTCTTGTTTAAATCATGACGTTCATCATCGTTTACATTTCGTATTTGTTCACACACTTGTTCATCGTATCAAGCACTCAACCTCACAAAATCAGATTTTGTTACATTATCCTTATTGTGATTTTTGACCGGCGATCGGTGCTTCAATTCTAAACATTCCGTTCATTTCATTCATTTCTATTCATATCCATCAATCACATGGCTTCTCAGGGAAAATCCACTTCAAATGCCATGCCGGCGGTTACCTCATCTCAAGCCCGTGCACCGTTGCCTCCTATTCCCCCAGCATTCCAGAAGAATGCTAAAAATTCTCAGAAGAAGACATCATCTGTCTTCACAGGATCAAAAGCCTCTGTTGTTTCTTCATCTACAACTACTAATAGTGATGTTTCTACTTTGATTTTTGCAGATGAAAGGCTACATGGAACAACAAGAGAAAACCAACCAGAGGATCCTTCACGAGATTGATGAAATAAAGAAGCAAAAGAGACTAGTGGAAAATCAGTCTCCACTCATGCCTGGAGCATTGGGTTTTGCTACTCCATCATCAACAGTCCAGCAGTCCAAAGGATCCATGACTCAACCCCAAGGATCCTATATCATTCAACAAGGATCACTAGCAATGACGCAGTCTCAAGGATCCTCTATCCTTCAGCAAGGATCGTTGGAGACAACTCAGAATCAAGGATCCTTCCTCCGTTCGGGAGGATATATGGAGACGTTTCCAGCTCAAGGATCCTACTTTCAGAATCAAGGATCCTGGTCTTAGGTTCAAGGATCCATGGATTACCCTCCAAGGCCTTCAGCACCAATGTATCCAGGATCCAACATCTTTCAGGATCAAGGATCCTCAAGGAGTCAGCCATTCAGAAGTTCCGAAGTACATGAAGGGGATTTCATTCCTATGCAGACCATTGCTTCATCTGGTCCTACCATTGCACCAGACATGTCTAACCCTAGATATACTTCTGGGATACGAGTTGCAAATCAATCAGGAGGTAACAATTTCAATACATCTTTTGATACTAACTTTACTTACATGTAGGATGCAGGTATCAACCAAGCTATGGCCAGGGAGTTACGAAAACTCAAGGATATGATATCCAGTGTTCCTTGAGTGGTCAAATCCATTCCTGAGATCCTGGATGGAAGTCATAGAGTGTCTCGCTTTAAACCTCACATAAGCAATGCTGAGATACCAAAACGCTTTCAAACCCCCAACATGAAGCTATACGATGGTACAACTGATCCGGAAGAGCATGTGGCTCAGTACAGAGAAAGGATGGAGATCAACCCTATCCCTGAAAGGTTAAAGGAAGCCTGTCTGTGTAAGGGCTTTGGATCCACACTCACTGGATCAACACTCAAATGGCTGCTAAGTCTTCCTCCTTACTCTATAACTTCATTTTCACATTTAGTTAACTTGTTCAATAATCAATTTTCTTGTAGTAGATCTTTTGAGAGGTTAACTAGTGACTTGTATAGGATCACCCAAGGTCGTGATGAATCACTTAGAGATTACATCACTAGATTTAGTAGAGAACCCTTGGAAATCCCTAGTTTAGATATTTCCACTACTATGGAAGCCTTTAAGATGGGATTACTAACAGATTCTCCATTCTATGATGATCTTTTTATGACACCTTGCAGGAATTTAGATGAAGTGAGGAACAGGGCCTTAAGGTTCATCCGATTAGAGGATGACAAGAGGATCCTGGAAAGGTTCTCAGGATCCTCAAAACAGGAGAATCAAGGATCCTTTCACAAGAATAATCGATCCACGCAATACTCCAAGCATGACAACAGAATGTTCATGCGGATTGACAAGAGGAAGACGATGAAGATTATCTTCATATTTCTGAATATTTTTTTTCTGCTGATAACACTGAACTAATCCTTGCTTTGCAGAATTTAGGTGATAAGGCTAGATGGCCGAGGAAAGATAAGCCGAAATGGTGTGCTTATCATAAGGATTTCGGTCACCTCACTGATGAATGTATATCACTAAGGAAGGAAATAGGCTATCTTTTTAGCAAAGGTTACCTGAAGGAGCTGCTCGGAAGGAAGAAGTCAAGGATCCAGGATCCTGAAAAGTTCCTGAAAGAGCTCCTCCACCACCAGCAGATGCTCAGATCATTAACTTCATCTCTGGAGGCTATGGTGTTTGTGGAACCTCATTTTCAGCAGCTAAAAGGCACGCCAAGGAGACAAAGATGGAGAATGGAGAGAGACCTCTTCGAACGACCACTATAACCCAACAAAAACTGATATCTTTGATGAGGATAACCGCGTTGACATACAGGATCCTCCTCATGACGGTTTAGTCATTACGTTGTTTATTTCTAACCATTTTGTTCGTGGGATCCTTATTGACGGAGGAAGCTCGGTGAACATAATCCAGTTGGATGTCCTCAAAAGAATGAATATTCTTGAATCCGAATTGTCCGAAGATCATCGGTGCTCGTAGGATTTAGTGGAGAAACAAAAATACATTGCGGGTCATCAAACTCCCGATCTACATAGACGGAGTAAACTCTATTCAGAAATTATGTATTATTGATTGCTTATCCTGTTGCAATGTTATTCTTGGCAGGTCTTGGATACACGACATGAAGGCAGTCCCCTCGACATACCATCAATGTGTAAAGCTACCAACCCCATGGGGAGTGGTGAAAATAGAAAGTGATCAACAGGAGGCAAAGAACTGCTACACCTCTTCTATGAAGCCAGCTTGGAAACCGAGGGAAGCATAGCAATTAAAGTTGTTTTGGTCAAAAATCTGATTAAGGATAATGTAACCAAACTTTGAATGTGAGGTTGAGTGCTTGGTTAAACGAACAAATATATGAACAAATATCAAGAGTAAATGACAATGAACACAATGATTTACACGAGGAAAAAGCCCTTGATCAAGAGTTGATCTCCGGCATAAAAACCCTCGGGTGATGGAAACTACCGATCACCAACTATATTGAACTAAAAAGATTACAACTTTGGAAATATTGAGCTTGTTACATTGAGAGTTCTAGTGTGTGTTTGAGAGAGAGTAGCAATAGTGTGTATGCGAGTGTGTGTTTGATCAGATTGTGTGTGCGAGTGTGTGTTTGATCAGATTGTGCATCTATCAAGCTCAATATCCCACTAAATATCTTAATGAACTAACTATCCGAAATTCATGCAAGCTCCCCACATTCACATGTACGGTCATGGCTTCACTCGCACATGCTGGAATAAGAGCATATTCCCCTTGATTCTTGGTGACTTAGTCTATGATTACCTGCAAGCGTAAACTGAATACACATAGAACAATTGTTAAAAACATAAATATTAGTAAGGATCCTTTATCCTCAGACTCCCTTCATTATCCGTTAAGGATCCGTGATCCAGGTTCAGTCTCAGGATAGATGATCCTTGGCATAAAATCCATGCCCTAACAATTGCCCCCAAAATATGATGAATTAAACGCAAATAGATAAGTCATATTTTCATTAAATTTGAACTATCTATTGCAAGTGGACTAGCCGTTGCAAATGGACTAGCTGTTGCAATTGTGACATCAGCGATGTGATAGCCTGCAACAAACATCATTATATATAGGGTGTAGATAGAGATGAGACTTCCCATTTAAAACCTGATCTTAGCAATTCAAAATCACCATCCGGAAGCTTCAAGGTATTCTCTCTCTCTCTCTATTCTCTAAAATTATCTTTTCTTTTCCATGGTGAAAATGGTCACTCGGTCCTCACCAATCAAGGATCCTGAGAACGACAACCACCCTAGAGTCAGGATCTCCTTGCAAATCCTTCATCGGAGTTGTGCCGATTCACCGACCTGGAGATCGATCAGACGCATCCCTATTTCCTGGAGGGTACAATATTCAGACCTTTTGAGTCTTCAATGAAGGGTGATTATATATCCACCAAGTGGGTGTGTTTTCTTGCTACCCCTTTCCAAATAGGGTTTCTTATCCTTTTCCAGCCTTTACCCAAAGCTTTTTTACCTTCACTGGTTTAAGCTACAGCCAGGGTATGCCCATGTTATGGATGGTACTCTACACCTTGGAGCAAATCATTGCTAATGAGGGCATAATCCTTAGCCTTACTGAACTCAGTCACCTGTACAACCTCGTTAGCCATGGATCCCAACGCTTCCTGTTTAAAGCCAAGCCTCAACAACCCCATCCCATCCTCAAAACCACCAAGAATGACTCCAACTGGAGGAATCGGTTCTTTTTCGTCAGGAGATACTCTATTCCCAACGGGAATCATCTTCCCAAAAAGTGGAGCGTAGAGGGTAGGATCTGGGATCCCTAATATCACTCTGTAGAAAGTTTCTTGCTTTTGCTTTAGGAGAACTGATTCTTAGCTTTTCTTTTTTCAGTGACCAACATCAATACTTTGAAGGAGACTCCTGCAACAGCCGAAAGAGTCGATGCATTCTGGGCGCTGGATTTAACTGACAGGACATTTTCTCCAAAGGTTAAAGATATAGAAGAAGCTACATCATCCTCCTACACCATGTCGAGTAAGTATCCATGCATGTGTTTATATATATTTAAAAATTAACTTATCAAGAACTTGCACTTATCTGTATTTTAATATTGCAGGTGTTGCCAAGTCCTCATCAAAGTTTGCTTCCAAGTTTGGCCTTGGGGAACTCAAGGGGATCATCTCACCTCGATCCTTCAAGAAGGAGCTGGCCGGAGGCCAAAGCCAGCCGGAAGCTAAGGGCATGCCCCTCCGTGCCAAAGCTGGGTCTAAGAGGAAGAAGCCATCTGAGCCTGCACCACCAAGTGATGCCTTTCAACTTGAGCAAGACATCCATAGTTGCGTCTTCGAGGTAAGGATTACTGATTCTCTGATGTATGTAAATTCTTTAGGATCAAGGATCCTTATATTTGCATATTATCCTATACAGAAAGTTGCACAAATCCAAGCCCTGCAAGAAAAAAAGTTAGTTGAGGCAGAAGAAACCATTGCTGATCTCCGAGCCTTCTGTACTGCTAAAGATAAAAAGATTGTGCAGCTGGAGAGGGATATCAATCGCTTGGAGAAGCATGCCATAGTGGATGCGGTTCAGGCGAACAAGGATCAGTTGGAGGCTGCTGATGAAGCAAAAATCTCTGCTGTCAAGGCTATCCTCAAGGCCAGGATCCAGATAGATCAGGAGGTAGTGGATCCTTCCTTCGACAAGGCTGGATGGGAGGTGGAGGCATGGAAGCAGAGGCTGCAGGAACTGGGCGATGATGATGATCCAGAAGGGATACCCATGCTCAAGGCTACTCCAAGTGGCGAGAAGGATCCTGAACAGGCAGCAGCTGGCAATGGTGGCGAAGGTGGTGAAGCAGTGGTTGGCGAAGCAGCGAAGGAGTAGGCTGCATCAATGGGCGATGATGGAAATTTCTAGACGTGGCCGGAGCCTATTTTTATGGTTTAATGGTTGTTGGTATTTGGAACAATTTGTGGTTTGTACTCAAACAATAGTAATTAGGGTTAAGGATCACTGATCCTATGAACAATATGGGGTATCAAGGGTGGATGGGTCCTTCTGTTTGTGGAGGATGAAGCCCTTGATGCTCCTGCCTTTAATTTCCTGCACTTTATGAACCGTTAGTATAGACACCCTTTGCCAACCCAAGTGGACGGCCACGTTTTGCTGGTAGAAGCTTGGATTAGCAATTTTGACAACCTTTAAAAAAGGGTTTTTATAAATAAATAAAACTTTAAGCTTTTGACTATCTTTGTTGTTACTTTTCTTCAGTTTGAATATATTTATAGTTGTATATGTCAATAAATTTCATAACATTTAGCTAAGAAATCTATAGGAGTTTGTCAAAATATATTTTTTAAAGATAGACATCATATGATCAAGGATCACATATCCTGTTGTCAAAGGATTAGGGTAATATAAATAAGCCAGAAATAAAACAAAGGCAAATGAAGGATCCTACCAGTGAATCCAAGCTAGGATTCTATATCCTTAACACTTACAGTTGTGTTAATCAAAGCATAACAATTAGATAGAACTTTAGGATTCAGGATCCTTAGCTGTTTAACTTCGTAAACCTGTAACAATATATAACTTGGAACTAAGCCAAACATCAAATGAAAGAATCATTAGTAACTGGGGGCATGCCCACATAACGGGGGACAAGCCCAAATAACTGGGGACAAGCCCAAATAACTAAGGAAAAGCCCATTGAACTGGTGTAAACTAAAGTATGGCCCAAACTGGCATCTATCCAATCGTAAGCGACATGAAAATGCCGAAACCTTAGCTAACGTGAAAATGTTAGAAACCTTAGGAACGGATGTATAGTACGTCTACCATTATACTTAGGATCCTACATATAGCCAACAACAATGAAATTGTCAGCCCCTAAAGCGGGTACTGGTCCCATTGCCTTGAACTATACTTGGATAACGTGCACTATTGGTGGGGTGTCAAAACCCAATTCGTGTGAAAGGTGAAAACCTTTAAACCTTAGAAGGTATTAGATACCTTAAACTGGGGACATGCCCAAAGTCTTGGTGAGGTGGCCAACCTCTAAATCCTTTATGTAAATTCTGCAAAAGCTTAAAACTAGATAAAATTGGATGTTAAGAATAGTATTCTTTCCTTATAATAAACAATAAATATGATATGAAAGAATTATTAAAATGCTACTAAAGAAAGGATCATATATCCTGTGAGGATCCTTCAATCTGAACTGAACATTAGAGTGCTTAAGGATCCTTGATCCTTACATAAAATACTTCTTTAGGTGGATAGCATTCCAAGCTCTTGGACGAAGATCACCATCCATAGTTAGCAAACGATATGCCCCCTTTCCAGCTTCAGCTTCGATAAGATAGGGGCCTTCCATTTTGGTGCTAACTTGCCATCAGCAGGATTCGTGGTACTCTGGAATGCTTTCCTCAATACCATGTCACCAACTTGAAACCTTCTTACTCTGAGATTTTTGTTGTAAGAACCAGCCGTTCTCTGTTGATAACTAGCCAATCGAATCCTAGCCATGTCTCTAAGTTCTTCCACAATATCCAAGTCTTGAGTAAGAGTCTCAGCATTTGCTTCAGGATCACGGATGCTTGTTCTGGCTGTTGGGACTACCATCTCTGTAGGGATCACTGCCTCAGCTCCAAAAACTAAGGAAAAAGGAGTTTGACCCGTAGCATTCTTGGGAGTTGTTCTATCTGCCCATAAGACAAAAGGTAACTCCTCAACCCATTTGCCCTTTTTGGATCCAAGCTTCTTCTTTAAGTTGTTGATGATGATCTTATGGATGATTCTTCCTGGCCATTAGCTTGTGGGTGGACTGGTGTTGATGTTATCATCCTAATCCCCCCGTTGTCACAAAAGTTAGTAGTTCGATTCCCAATAAACTGGGATCCATTATCACAAACAATCTCAGAAGGAATTCCAAATCTAGTTATAATATTTCTTTTAATAAAGCATATGACTTCCTTTTCTCTGACTTGGGCAAAGGCTTCAGCTTCTATCCATTTGGAGAAGTAGTCTGTCATAGCCAACATGAACACTTTTCCTCCTGGTGCCTTGGGAAGTTTGCCTACTATATCCATTCCCCATCTCATAAAAGGCCAAGAGGAGGATATGGGATACAGAGGTTCTGCCGGTTGATGAAGGATATTACTGTGTCTCTGGCAAGCATCACATTTCTTTGCGTATTCTACATCACCCTTCTTCATAGTAGGCCAATAATATCCTGTTCTAAGGTTCCTTGAAAATAGTGCTCTGCCCCAGTGTGATTCCCACAGTCTCCTTCGTGAAAATCCTTCAGGACTTCTTGTATCTTAGGATCCTCAATGCACCTTAGATAGGGTCCTACAAGAGATTTTTTATATAACATGTTATTTATAATGGTAAGCTGGGATACCTTCACCCTGAATGCTCTTGGATTTTCCCCAGCAGGGATTTCTCCATTCTGAATGCATTTCAGAATTGGAAGGATCTAGGATCCTGAATTCGACTGCATATCATCATTGGGAACAATTGAAGCACCATCCTTTATTTCCATTGCTTCATTCTCCTCAATCGCAGGAGTTAACACGTGGATAATAGGTATCTTCACATCTTTAGGCATCTTCAATGAGGATCCAAGGTTGGCTAGAGCATCAGCTTCTGCATTCTTTTCCCTAGGTACCTGTGTTAAACTGAAAAAAGCAAAAGAATCTGCCACTTTCCTGACTCTCTCCAAATATTTGATTAGTTTTTCGCCTTTAACAGCGTAGGATCCGTTATAATGATCAATAAAGAATCTACAAATACTTGAAGATACCTGATCCTCATATTTTTAGCTAGTTGCAAACCTGCTATTAAGGCTTCATATTCAGCCTCATTATTAGTGGTCTGAAACTCACACGCTATAGATTGCGGTATAATGTCCTCCTGTGGCGATTTTAGTAGTAGGCCTAGTCTAGTTACCTTGACATTCGAGGCTCCATCTGTGAAGAGTGTCTAAGGATCCTTGGTCTCCTCAAGTTGTTGCACTTCTAGTTCAACTTCCCTTTGTAGATCACTACTGAAATCAGCCACAAAGTCAGCCAAAGCTTAGGATTTAATAGCAGTTCTGGGCTCATATTTAATGTCATATGCACTAAGTTTAACAACCAATTTTGCCATTCTTCTAGACATCTCTGGTTTCCTGAGAACATTCTTAATAGGAAAATTAGTTTTAACAACAATAGTATGAGTTTCAAGATAATGTCTTAGTTTAGTAGAAGCCATGATTGGAGCAAGAATTAGTTTCTATAAATGAGAATACCTGGCCTTAGTATCAAGTAGACTTTTACTTACATAGTATACCGGATGTTGTTGGCCTTCGTGATCCTTAACTAGGACCGAACTTACCGCTTTACCTGAAACGGCTAAGTATAAGGATAAGGGATCTCCATTTTCAGGTTTCATCAAAGCTGGTGCTGAGGATAGGTAATGCTTGAGAGCTTGTAAAGCAGCTTCATGCTTTTCAGTCCACTCGAATTTCTTATTCTTCCTTAGAATGTCATAGAAATCCTTGCATCTTTCTGAGGATTTTGAGATGAATCTATTCAAGGCGGCAATCCTTCCTGTCAATCTTTGCACATCCTTGGCATTGGCAGGAGACTTGATGTTCACTAAAGCCTTGATTTGTTCTTGACTTGCTTCAATTACTCTCTTGGTCACCATATATCCTAAAAATTTTCCAGCTTTGACCCCGAAATGGCATTTAGACGGGTTCAACTTCATGTTGTATTGGTCAAGGATATTGAATGCTACTTCAAGATCCTTCAGGTGATCCTCGGCTCTTTTAGATTCGACCACCATATCATCTATGTATACTTCCATTGTGTGTCCAAGTTGCTCCTTGAACATCATATTCACCAGCCTTTGGTATGTAGCACCTGCATTTCTTATACCAAAGGACATAGCAATATAGCAATATATGCAGGTGGGTGTCATGAATGCAGTATCCTTTTGATCAGATGGTTCCATATGAATTTGCTAAAATCTAGATGAAGCATCCATAAAAGTTAACAATTCATGACCCACCGTAGCATCCACCATGGAGTCAATGTGGGTAAGGGGAAAGGATCCTCGGGACATGCCTTATTCAAATCAGTAAAATCGACACACACCCTCCACTTTCCATTTTTCTTTTGAACAACAACCACATTGGCTAACCATCTTGGATACTTGACTTCTCTTATCATACCTGCCTTTAGTAACTTGTCTACCTCTTTTTGGATAATTGCATTTCTTTCAGGTGCAAACTTCCTCCTTTTTGGTGAATTGGCCTGAAAGACCTGTCAATACCAAGCTTATGAGTAATGACATCCTTTGAAATACCAGTCATATCTTCGTGCTTCCAGGCGAAGGTAGATTTTCTTCGTTTAAGGTTGGACACTAGATCCTGCTCTATGCTCTCCTGGATCCCGGATCCTATATACACCTTGGATTCAGGATCCTCAAGATCTAAGAGTATATCCTTGACGTCCTGTTCTCTTGCCTCCATGACGTCTTTTGGAGGATGCTTTAATTGCTATGCTTCCCTAGACTTGGAAGCAGGTTTCATCGAGGAAGTGTAGCAATTTTTTGCCTCATGTTGATCACTTTCTATCTTGACTATTCCCCATGGACTTGGAAGCTTGACACATTGGTGGTATGTTGATGGGACCGCCTTCATGTCATGTATCCATGGCCTGCCAAGGATAACATTACAGCAAGAGCTATCTATTACACAAATATTTGGATAGAATTCACTCCCTCTATGTAAATTGGAAGTTTGATGTCCCCCAATGTATTCTTGGTTTCCCCACTGAATCCCACGAGCACCGATGATCTTGGTATGATCTCAGATTCAGGGATGTTCATCTTTTTTAGGACATCCAACAAAATTATGTTCACGAACTCCTTCCATCGATAAGGATCCTACGAACAAAATGCTTAGAAATAAATAAAGTAATGACAAGACCATCATGATGAGGATCCTGAATGTCTACGCGATCCTCCTCATCAAAGGATATCACTTTTTGCTATGTTAGGGTAGATGTTCGAACTGGTCTCTCCCTGTTCTCCATCTTCGTCTCCTTAGCATGCCTTTTAGCCGCTGAGAAAGAAGTTCCATAGATATCATAACCAACGGAAATAAAGTTAATGATCTGAGCATCTGCTGGCAGTGGAGGAGCTCTTTCAGGAACTTTCTCAGTATCCTGAGTCCTTGAACGTTTCCTTCCTAGCAATACCCTTTGCTAAGAAGATAGCCAATTTCCTTCCTCAACGCTATACACTCATCAGTAAAGTGGCCAAAATCCTCATGATAAGTGCACCACTTAGATTTATCCTTAGTAGCTCCAGGTTTATCCGGTTTCCTTGGCCATCTAGCCTTGTCACCTAAATTCTGCATAGCAAGTATTAGTTCATGATTATCCACAGAAAAACAATACTCAGATATTGGAGGATAATCCTCATCGTCTTCGTCTTGTTCAACTGCATTCACATTGTGATTGTCATGATTAGAGTATGACTTGGATTGGTTATTCTTAAAGAATGGTCCTTGCTTTTCCTATTTCGAGGATCCTTAGAGCCTCTCCTGGATCCTTTTGTCATCCTCTAAACGAATGAACCTCAATGCCCTGTTCCTTACTTCATCTAAATTCCTGCAAGGTGTCATAACAAGGTCATCATAGAATGAGGAATCCTTAACTAAGCCCATTTTGAATGCCTCCACAGCAGTGGCAATATCTAAATTAGGAATTTCTAAGGATTCTCGACTAAACTTAGTGATGTAATCTCTTAATGATTCATTACGTCCTGGGTTATTCTATATAGATCACTAGTTAACCGTTCAAAGGTTCTACTACATGAAAACTGGTTATTAAAGAAATTAACTAGATGAGAAAATGAAGTAATTGAGTAAGGAAGAAGACTTAGTAGCCATTTGAGTGCTGATCTAGTGAGTGTAGATCCGAAGCCCTTGGAAAGGCAGGCTTCCTTCAATCTTTCTGGAATGGGATTGATCTCCATCCTTTCCCGGTATTGTGCCACATGCTCCTCTGGATCAGTTGTACCACCGTATAGCTTCATGTTGGGGGTTTGAAAGCATTTTGGTATCTCAACGTTGCATATAGGAGGTGCAAAATGAGACACCCTGTGACTTCCATCCGGGATCTCAGGAACGGGCTTAACCACTCTTGGGACGCTGGATATCATATCTTTAAGCTTCTGGAGCTCCCATGCCATAGCCTGATTGATACCTGTGTCCTGCATGAAACCACAGTTAGTGCCAAAAGATGTATTCATATTGTTACCTCCTGACTGGTTTGGAACTGGTATCGCAGAAGTGTATCCAAAAGTGGACACTTCAGGTGTAACAGTTGGACCAGATGAAGCAATAGTCTGCATAGGGATGAAGTCCCCTTTGTGAACTTCATAATCCTTGAATATCTGACTTCCTGAGGATCCTTGATCCTGAAAGACATTGGGTCCAGGATACACGGGTGCTGAAGGCCTTGAAGGATACTACATGGATCCTTGAACCTGAGAGGAGGATCCTTGAACCTTATCCCAAGCGTAGGATCCTTGATCCTTAGAAAAGGATCCTTGATGCTGGAAATAGGGTTCCTTTGGTGCAACCGTCTCCAAATATCCTCATGAGTTGAGATAGCCTCCTTGATGTTGATATGAGGACCCATAAGGTTGCTAATGAGATGCTTGTGGCTTCGTCATTGCCAATGATCCATGTTGTAATCCTGAGGATCCTTGAGACTGAACACCAGACGCCTTGGAATGCTGAGTGGTTGTTGCTGGAGTGGCGAAATCCAATGACCTAGGCATCAATGGAGAATGATCCTCCGCTGATCTCTTCTGTTTCTTGATTTCATCAATTTCACGAAGGATCCTCTGGTAAGTTTTGTCCTGCTGTTCCATGTATCCTTTCATCTGCAAAATCAAAGTAGACAGATCACTGTTAGTAGGTGTAGACGATGAAACAGTAGAAGCCTTCGAGAAAACTGGTGTTGGCTTCTTCTGAGCATTATCAGCACTCCTCGCCGGTGCAGTGGTAATGGGAGGCAATGATGCACAAGTCTGAGATGAGGTGACCGCCGGCATGGCACTTAAAGCAAATTTTCCATGAGAAGCCATGTAGTTGAAAAGAATGGATGAAAATGAATGAAATGAACGGAATTTTTAGAATTGAAGCACCGATTGCCCCACGGTGGGCGCCAAACTGTTTTGGTCAAAAATCTAATTAAGGATAATGTAACCAAACTTTGAATGTGAGGTTGAGTGCTTGGTTAAACGAACAAATATATGAACAAATATCAAGAGTAAATGACAATGATCACAATGATTTACACGAGGAAAAAGCCCTTGATCAAGAGTTGATCTCCGGCATAAAAAACCTCGGGTGATGGAAACTACCGATCACCAACTATATTGAACTAAAAAGATTACAACTTTGGAAATATTGAGCTTGTTACATTGAGAGTTCTAGTGTGTGTTTGAGAGAGAGTAGCAATAGTGTGTATGCGAGTGTGTGTTTGATCAGATTGTGTATGCGAGTATGTGTTTGATCAGATTGTGTATCTATCAAGCTCAATATCCCACTAAATATCTTAATGAACTAACTATCCGAAATTCATGCAAGCTCCCCACGTTCACATGTACGGTCATGGCTTCACTCGCACATGGTGGAATAAGAGCATATTCCCCTTGATTCTTGGTGACTTAGTCTATGATTGCCTGCAAGCGTAAACTGAATACACATAGAACAATTGTTAAAAACATAAACATTAGTAAGGATCCTTGATCCTCAGACTCCCTGCATTATCCGTTAAGGATCCGTGATCCAGGTTCAGTCTCAGGATGGATGATCCTTGGCATAAAATCCATGCCCTAACAAAAGTATCCTCCAAGGGATGTCATGGAGGTAAGGAGCAAGATGTCAAGGATATACTACTAGACCCTAAGGATCCTAAATCCAAAGTTTTTATAGGATCCGAGATCCTGGATAGCATAGAGCAGGATCTGGTATCCTTCTTAAAGGGAAGAAGGTCTACCTTCGCTTGGAAGCATGAAGCTGCACTCAAAACCCTAAAGGATTACTTATCCTCTGCACCAGCCCTGATGAAATCAGAAGATGGAGAACCATTATCCATATATTTAGTTGTTTCAGGTAAAACGGTAAGCGCGGTCCTGGTTAAGGATCATGAATGCCAACAACATCCGGTATACTATGTAAGTAAAGTCTACTTGATGCTGAGGCCAGGTATTCTCATTTAGAGAAATTAATTCTTGCTTTAATTATTGCTTCTACTAAACTTAGACATTATTTTGAAACTCACACTATAATTGTTAAGACTAACTTTCCTATTAAGAATGTCCTCAGGAAACCTGAGATGTCAGGAAGATTGGCAAAATGGGTAGTCAAGCTTAGTGCAATATGACATTAAGTATGAACCAAGAATTGCCATTAACTCCCAAGCTTTAGCTGACTTTGTGGTTGATTTCAGTAGTGATCTACAAAGAGAAGCTGAATTGGAGGTACAACAACTTGAGGAGACCAAGGATCCTTAGACACTCTTCACAGATGGAGCTTCAAATGTCAAGGGAACTGGACTAGTCTTACTATTAAAATCGCCACAGGGGGGAAATTATACCCCAATCCATTGCATTTGAATTCCAAACTGCCAATAATGGATCAGGTATCTTCAAGTGTATTTAGCTAAGCAAAGGATCAGGTATCTTCAAGTGTATGTAGATTCATTATTAATTACTAATTATTATAATGGTTCATATACTGTCAAAGGAGAAAAGCTAATCAAATATTTAGAGATAGTCAGGAAACTGGCAGATTCTTTTGGGCATGTCCCAGTCTATTTGGGCTTGTCCCCAGTCTAGTTGGGCTTGTCCCCAGTCTATTGCTTTTATCAGTTTGACAAAGGCACCTAAAGAAGAGAATGCAGAAGCATACGCTTTAGCTAACCTTGGATCATCCCTAAAGATGCCAAAGGATGTCAAGATACCTATCATCCATGTTTTGTCTCCTGCAATTGACGAAAATGAAGCAATGGAGATAGTGGTGGACGCTGTAATTGTACCTAGTAATGATGTGCAGTCAAATTCAGGATCCTGGATCCTTCCAATTTTATATCCTGAAAGGGGAAATTCCCACAGGGGAAAAACCTAAAACCTTCAAGACTAAGGTATCCCAATTCACCATATGAAATAACATGTTATATCAGATATCTCTTGCAGGTCCCTATTTGCGGTGCATTGAGGATCCAGAGGTTCAAGAAGTCTTGAAGGATTTCATGAAGGAGACTGTGGAAATCACACTAGGGGCAGAGCACTATTTTCAAGGATCCTCAAAATAGGATACTACTGGCCTACGATGAAGAAGGATGCTATGGAATACGCAAGAAGATGTGATGCTTGTCAAAGGCACAGTAACATTCTACATCAGCCAGCAGAGCCTCTACATCCTATATCCTCTTCTTGGCCATTCATGAGATGGGGAGTGGAATAGTAATCAAACTTCCAAAGGCACCTGAAGGGAAAGTATTTATGCTAGCCATGACAAACTACTTCTCCAAATGGATAGAAGCAAAAGCTTTTGCTCAAGTCAGTGAAAAGGAAGTTATATCCTTCATTAAGCGAAACATTATTACTAGATTTGGAATTCCTTCTATGAATTATTTGTGATAATGGATCCCAATTTATTTTATTGGGAGTAGAACTACTAACTTTTGTAACAGATGGCCAGTTATCAACAAAGAATGGCTGGAACATATAACAAGAATGCCAGGATCAGAAGATTTCAACTTGGTGATTTTGTGCTAAGGAAAGCATTCCAGAACACTACAAATCTGGTTGATGGCAAATTAGCACCAAAATGGAAGGTCCCTACTTGATAGAAGCTGAAGCTGGAAAAGGGGCATATCGCTTACTGACTATGGATGGTGATCTTCTCCCAAGAGCTTGGAATGCTATTCATCTGAAGAAATACTTCATGTGAAAAGGATCATGGATCCTTAGGGATTTCAGTACCCTAACTCAGGATCAAGGATCCTCATAGGATATATAATCCTCACTTTGGTAACATCTGACTTACACTCTCTTTCATTTTATAGTTATTATTCATTATAAGGAAAGGATGTTAAACCTTTAACATCCATTTTTATCAAGTTTTAAGCTCTTGCAAAAGCTGTTAACATCGTTTACAGAGGATTAAGGGGTCGGCCACCTCTCTCCCACGTTTAAGGCATCAGGGGATCTCAAGCTCCCTAAGGCATCAGTTTGGGCTAGTCCCCAGTCTTTTGGGCTTGTCCCCAGTTTTCACAGGCTTGACCCCAGTTCTAGGTTTAAAGGTTTTCGCCTTTCACACGAATTGGGGTTTGACACCCCGCCAGTACCGCATGTTATCCAAGTATAGTTCGAGGCAATGGGACCAGTACCCGCTTTAGGGGCTGACAATTGTCACACCCCGACCCGCAGCGGAAAAGGTGATCGGGGCATGATTGGGTTTTCATCAAAGCTCATGACATTTATTATGATGTTTCATATTTATTATTACAATTTAAAGGAGATCATACAATCATAATTACAACATGTTCTACACATCTTTCTAGACTTCATTATCTTCTTCTAAGGCATTTCCTATGTTTTCCTTGCTTCATCCTGTTCACCTGTATCATGTGTAAAAATGGTTTTGGATCAACAAAAAGTTGGTGAGTGAATCCTATGAAAAACATTTAAACAAGTTTATTGAATTGATTATAAATAAAGTGCATAACCACATATGAGTAAATATAGATGTAAACTTATTCACAAAACACATAATATTAAATAATGCACACACATACAATAATAGATTGTTTTGAGACACGCGTTGTTCAACTCGTCTCCCACGAGGAACTGATGGGCCTAATGAATGAGTTTTGAGGCACACGTTGTTCTACGAACTGATGGGCCTAATGAATGAGTTTTAAGGCACGCGTTGTTCAACTCGTCTCCCACGAGGAACTGATGGGCCTAACAAATAATTTGCATACAACTTGACAATATGTAATACATAACTACAAACAATATTTACATTCTAAGTTTAAATCATAATATGGTATGGCACGAGTTTGTATAAACGAATTTGTTTAAGTGACACATGATACACCCCAAAACGTGTAATAAAAAGGGGAGTTGTAAGATTCACTCACAGTGGTTGCGTTTCTTGGATTGATGATGAATGCGCACGAAGTTGGATTTAACCATGAGTGAAACTAACCTAGATAATAACATAATGGTTCGGTTAGTAAGCGGATTTTATTAATCAATTTTAGTAGGATTATTGGATATATTTTTGTGAGTTTAAGGCTATTTTCTAACTTTAAAAACGTTATTTTTAAGTATTTTTAATTGATTTTTAAATAAAATAAATAAATAAAAATAATAAAAAAATGTTGACTTTTTGACCGTTGACTTGTTGACCGTTGACCGGTTTGGTCGTTCGTATGAGTGCGCTGGGTGAGACTCGAACCCGTGACCTCCCGTACACGTGCACGCAGCTCTACCAACTGAGCTACGTGTCTAGCCCGAAATATTTCTTTTTTTAATTATATTTATACACTAATTAAGTTAATCCGAAAATCATTTATTTTAAAAAGGATTTAATGGTATCAACTCGGTGCTCTCCACAGGTCTCGAACCCGGGACCTGTGGTTTAGTTTGGCACACAGTCCACCGCTGGACTGTGTGTCTAACTTGGTAAACATTCCGGTTTTTATTATACTTAACATCTTACTGTTGTGGATCCGGTTCAGTTTAAAAAAAACATTTATATTACAGCGAATGTGCGTGTGTCAAGGATCGAACTCGGGACGTATGCGTATTGTTTGCACACAGTCCACCGCTGGACTGTGTGTCTAACACGTTTATAATACCGATTTTAATTAATCTTATAACATACACGACTTCGTCTTCTTCGTTCAAAAACACAGACATCGGTTAACTAACTGTTTCTTGTTTAATTCAGTTAACGAACATTATGAGCAATCGTAATGTATTGAACAGAAAGGGTTTGGGGATTGATTGTACCGAACATATTGTCTTCTTCAGAAATCCGGCAAAGATCGTCGGCTCTGTTTTGTGAACTCCCTCTGTTCGGATTCGAAAATCAGATTGATTGATTAGATATGAGATTGAACTACTGAGTAACGATTATCAGTAGGATTAAATGATCATACCGGCAAACAGCGAGATTCTGGAACTTTCAGAAGTTTTCCGGCGAAAACAAAAAATCCGGCAACGTCGTCTGGAATAGATTCTGGGTGAGGGATTGATGTTAGTAATAGTCTAATAATGGGTTAAAGCAGAAAAAGTCGAGGTATTTACCGTGTAGATGAAAGTCCCGGTTTTCCGGCAACTTGCAGAGATTTTCCGGCGAGTGATATTGTGTCGAGAATTGGTATGATTGTTAGCGAAAAGATTATCAGAGGCTAGAGTGTGTATTTATAGGGAAGAATATCGACGAATTGGGTCTGATTACCGTCTTGGTTCGTTAGTAAAAAATTCTCCGGTGGTTATGACTAGTGTCGCGGACTGGACATCGGTTATAACCGATGGCGTCGTTAATTCTTACGTTAAGTCAAAGATAACCGACGATGATTGGCGAAATCGTCGGATTTTCCGGCGTCAGCGGATTTGGGCGCGCTGTGTAACTGGGTTTGATTTCCAGATTTATTTTATGTATTAATTGTTTCAATATGTAAACAAACAACACAAGTGGCGGAGTGGTTGGGCGAGTGAGAGTTAAGACTTTGTGAATATCCGGCTGACCCGGGTTCGAAACCCGGCTTCAGCATTTTATTTTTAGTTTTTCAAATATAAATTTTATATTCTAATATACTTATTAATTATGTATCGTTTAAAATTAATTTGAGCATTAAATACGCAACGAAATTTTTAACTGGTTGTTCGGTTAATAAATGAAGCGGGTTTGGTTAATCCGGTTTTTTTTTTACGGATGTTATAGTATCCCCTACTTTTAGAAATTTCGTCCCGAAATTTAAGTAGTGGCATGTTTGTCTCAAAAGGATGGTGTTTAGTTTGACAGTTACATACTTAGAAAGGAGTAAGAGTTTAAATTTTGTTTGCGGCGGTAACGTTCCTTGTAAGGGTTGAGTACCCTGCTTCAGGAATCGCTTTTTGATGCCTATGATAATGAATATTGATAAACAGAGTTGATTGACTAAATATGATTTCATGCGCAAGAGTTTTGGTATGTTTGGAAAGATAAGGTTATATCCTAAAACAAAACTTCTACTACTAAAACCTACATGGAACTTCTCATAACCGCCTGACAATGCCTCTGATCCTTTGGCAAGAATACTTATATATAGGAAGTACCAGCGGCGTATCCACCATATTCTTGTCAAATTTTCATTGGTTTCATCAGTAAGTTATGATTGGTTCTATGATGTGACTCTAGAACATAAATAAACACAACAACCAATGTCTGAGTCCTAATTCTGGTAGTATACATGTTTGAATGGTGACAGTACCTCTCTCGTTTGTTATGATGGAGAGGTTAGTCTATGTAGAAATAGAACACAATCCAATTTCTTTAAATGATGAGATGATATGAATGCTAAATCAGTGAGTATAACACAAACTTCAACCAAGACAATACTAAATCCTACATGGAACTTCTCATAACCGCCTGATAATGTCTCTGATCCTTTGGCAAGAATACTTATATATAGGAAGTACCAGCTGCGTATCCACCATATTCTTGTCAAATTTTCATTGCCTTTATCCGTAAGTTATGATTAGTTCTATGTGACTCTAAAACATAAACAAACACAACAATCAAAGCTTGAGTCTTAATTCTGATAGTATACATGTTTGAATGATGACAGTACCTCTCTCGTTTGTTATGATGGAGAGGTTAGTCTATGTAGAAGTGAGACACAGCTCAACTTCTTTAAATGTTGAGATTGTAATACGTGAGATGTATGATGATATGAATGTTAAATCAATGAGTATAAACCAAACTGAAATAGTAATTTGCATTAAAATTCTTGGATAATTTCCAATTTGTAATTGAGATACGCGAAAATTGAGATAACATAAGAAAAACATAAAAACTAAGCGGTTGGAGTTGAATCTTGATTTTTGGTGAAGGAGACTAGTTGGGTGGTTCATTTGGGCCGTCATTATCTTCAACAGGATTGGCGTTGATGTTGAAAAGTCTTCCTCTTGCTGGTGGCCTAGTGGTTGGGTTTTCTTGATTTGCTTGGTTAACTGGGTTTGCTTGAGCTTGGGTGTTTATGATGTTAACCAATCGAGGGCACGTGTTTCTATAATGGGTAGGGTCGCCACAATTAAAACAAGCTCGAACATAAGGTAACATGGGGTATTGGGGTTGTTGATATGTTTGGATCATGTTTTGAGTAGGGGGTGAGGTTTGGTTTTGAGGGGTGCGGCAAACCTTGCTCAAATGGCCATAGCGTCCACAATTCGCACATAGTCGACAAGGTAAGGTAGATGGATGGTGATAAAAACAGGTGTACATTGAGGGTGAGGTCCAAGGTAAGGTTTCTTATTTGGGTAAGTTGAGTTGGGTGCTACTTGAGTGATTGGGATAGCTTGGAGGGGTACGGCTTGTGAGGCTGGTTGATTACGTTGGGTGACAGCGAAAAGTTGCCCATCTCGTTTTCTCTTGGAAATGGGTTGAGAAGGGGATTCGGTTTAGGTGGAGTTTGAAGTTTCAGTTGATGCTTTATCCTTCTTCTTCTCCTCCTTGAAGTCTTTATTCCGTATACGGTTCTCGGTGAGCTCTGTAGCTAACTCCATTGCTGCTTCCAAAGTTGCAGGTGTGGTACTTATTACAGGGTCTTGAATTTTTGATGGAAGACCTCGAATGTAGTGCTCGATCAAACGGTAGAGGGGAGTGAACAAGTTGGGAACCATTTGATTTAACTCGAGGAATCTCTTGTTGTATGTGGTGTGGTCGCCTTCCTTTTGTTTCAACGAATAGAACTCATCCTCTAATTTCTTGATTTCGCTCCTTGGGCAAAACTGTCTTGTCATGATTTCCTTCAACTCTTCCCAAGTCAAAGTCATAGCATCTTCAACACCTCGTTTGGCCTTCTCCGTATTCCACCATGTAAGTGCTATTCCAAGTAAACGACCAGTAGCATATCGCACTTTGCGATCATCGGGGCAATCGCAATTTAGAAAAGTGTTCTCCATTTCTTCAACCCAATGGAGGAGAGCGGTGACACCTTCAGTCCCTTCGTATTTTGGAGGGTCGCAGGATTTGAAATGCTTGTAGGTGCATTTAGTGGTATTTGGGGGAGGGTTGATAACATTTTGATCTTCATGGTTGACGGGATTAGCGGTAAGGGCTTGTTGAACTTGAACTACAATGTTGGGTATTACGGCAGCCATTTGTTGAGCGATTTGGGCAGCCATGCGCTCGCGGGCTTTTCCTGATCTCATCTTTCTACGAGCGAAGCTAGAAGACATCTACAAGGAATACATATCAAGAGTATGAGTTGGATGTTTTAGGGATCATGTGTCGTATTTAGGAATGAACATTTATAAAATAAATATAAAATAATAAATCTACTACATCCATAGGATGTCTTGGGCTTTTGCTCGTAATTGGGCCTTGCATGCCGCCATACTTCACCTTCGTAATCATGTGGGCCCCCATGATTACCGGGTTTTTCATATGGTTCGCATGTGTTAGCCTGGTTACGTACACTAAAACCCGAAGAAAATCGAGAAATATGTATGTAACGTATGATATTCAGAATGTATCCAGGTGTGGACACGGTGACACCTCAAAGTGGGGTTAGTTCGAACGACGTTTGGTGTGGCATGCTTTGGCCTAATAGGTCCTTCGTACTCTCATCGTTAGTCCCCAGGTAGGCAAACCGGTCTGTTATATTGGATTTATACGAATGCCAACCTAGACAGGACGTTCCGACTACCGGTACTTGTACCCTTACAGTTACTACATGCCCGTCGCAGAACTTACTTCGATGAGATTTGAAAAATGAAACATGCGACAAAATCTTGAATAACGGAAGTATGAAGATGATTTGAATATGTGAGCATTGAGATATGTATGATGAATATGTATGTATGTTTGACTGTAAGTATAATTCATTATGTATCACAAAATGTAGTATTGGAAGTGTTTGCATGCAATTGTGTATGTAATAAATATGAAAGAAATAAACATCATGAGTTTGCATATAACCACATAAACAATTAAAATCTAATCAACTATAGTATAGGCTCTAAGGGTCTAATAACCTATCCTATATCCCTATAGTCAAAAGCTCTGACACTAATCTGTCACACCCCGACCCGCAGCGGAAAAGGTGATCGGGGCATGATTGGGTTTTCATCAAAGCTCATGACATTTATTATGATGTTTCATATTTATTATTACAATTTAAAGGAGATCATACAATCATAATTACAACATGTTCTACACATCTTTCTAGACTTCATTATCTTCTTCTAAGGCATTTCCTATGTTTTCCTTGCTTCATCATGTTCACCTGTATCATGTGTAAAAATGGTTTTTGGATCAACAAAAAGTTGGCGAGTGAATCCTATGTAAAACATTTAAACAAGTTTATTGAGTTGATTATAAATAAAGTGCATAACCACATATGAGTAAATATAGATGTAACACTTAATATTAAATGATGCACACACATACAATAATAGATTGTTTTGAGGCACGCGTTGTTCAACTCGTCTCCCACGAGGAACTGATGGGCCTAATGAATGAGTTTTGAGGCATGCGTTGTTCTACGAACTGATGGGCCTAATGAATGAGTTTTAAGGCACGCGTTGTTCAACTCGTCTCCCACGAGGAACTGATGGGCCTAACAAATAATTTGCATACAACTTGACAATATGTAATACATAACTACAACAATATTTACATTCTAAGTTTAAATCATAATATGGTATGGCACGAGTTTGTATAAACGAATTTGTTTAAGTGACACATGATACACCCCAAAACGTGTAATAAAAAGGGGAGTTGTAAGATTCACTCACAGTAGTTGCGTTTCTTGGATTGATGATGAATGCGCACGATGTTGGATTTAACCACGAGTGAAACTAACCTAGATAATAACATAATGGTTCGGTAAATAAGCGGATTTTATTAATCAATTTTAGTAGGATTATTGGATATATTTTTGTGAGTTTAAGGCTATTTTCTAACTTTAAAAATGTTATTTTTAAGTATTTTTAATTGATTTTTAAATAAAATAAATAAATAAAAATAATAAAAAAAATGTTGACTTTTTGACCGTTGACTTGTTGACCGTTGACCGTTGACCGGTTCGGTCGTTCGTATGAGTGCGCTGGGTGAGACTCGAACCCGTGACCTCCCGTACGCGTGCACGCAGCTCTACCAACTGAGCTACGTGTCTAACCCGAAATATTTCTATTTTTAATTATATTTATACACTAATTAAGTTAATCCGAAAATCATTTATTTTAAAAAGGATTTAATGGTATCAACTCGGTGCTCTCCACAGGTCTCGAACCCGAGACCTGTGGTTTAGTTTGGCACACAGTCCACCGCTGGACTGTGTGTCTAACTTGGTAAACATTCCGGTTTTTATTATACTTAACATCTTACTGTTGTGGATCCGGTTCACTTTTAAAAAAACATTTATATTACAGCGAATGTGCGTGTGTCAAGGATCGAACTCGGGACGTATGCGTATTGTTTGCACACAGTCCACCGCTGGACTGTGTGTCTAACCCGTTTATAATACCGATTTTAATTAATCTTATAACATACACGACTTCGTCTTCTTCATTCAAAAACGCAGACATCAGTTAACTAACTGTTTCTTGTTTAATTTCGGTTAACGAACATTATGAGCAATCGTAATGTATTGAACAGAAAGGGTTTGGGGATTGATTGTACCGAACAGATTGTCTTCTTCAGAAATCCGGCAAAGATCGTCGGCTCTGTTTTGTGAACTCCCTCTGTTCGGATTCGAAAATCAGATTGATTGATTAGATATGAGATTGAACTACTGAGTAACGATTATCAGTAGGTTTAAATGATCATACCGGCAAACAGCGAGATTCTGGAACTTTCAGAAGTTTTCCGGCGAAAACAGAAAATCCGGCAACGTCATCTGGAATAGATTCTGGGTGAGGGATTGATGTTAGTAATAGTCTAATAATGGGTTAAAGCAGAAAAAGTCGAGGTATTTACCGTGTAGATGAAAGTCCCGGTTTTCCGGCGACTTGCAGAGATTTTCCGGCGAGTGATATTGTGTCGAGAATTGGTGTGATTGTGGGCGAAAAGATTATCAGAGGCTAGAGTGTGTATTTATAGGGAAGAATATCGACGAATTGGGTCTGATTACCGTCTTGATTCGTTAGTCAAAAATTCTCCGGCGGTTATGACTAGTGTCGCGGACTGGACATCGGTTATAACCGATGGCGTCGTTAATTCTTACGTTAAGTCAAAGATAACCGATGATGATTGGCGAAATCGTCGGATTTTCCGGCGTCAGCGGATTTGGGCGCGCTGTGTAACTGGGTTTGATTTCCAGATTTATTTTATGTATTAATTGTTTCAATATGTAAACAAACAACACAGGTGGCGGAGTGGTTGGGCGAGTGAGAGTTAAGACTTTGTGAATATTCGGCTGACCCGGGTTCGAAACCCGGCTTCAGCATTTTATTTTTATTTCACTATTTTTAATACATTTTCAAATATAAATTTTATATTCTAATATACTTATTAATTATGTATCGTTTAAAATTAATTTGAGCATTAAATACGCAACGAAATTTTTAACTGGTTGTTCGGTTAATAAACAAGCGGGTTTGGTTAATCTGGTTTTTTTTTTTACGGATGTTACAACAATTTCATTGTTGTTGGCTATATGTAGGATCTCAAGTATAATGGTAGACGTACCATACATCCGTCCCTAAGGTTTCTAACATTTTCACGTTAGCTAAGGTTTTGGCATTTTCATGTCACTTACGATTGGTTAGTCGCTAGTGTGGGCCATACACTAGTATCCTAAGGTTTCTAACGTATTCATGTTAGCTCAAGTTTATTGGGCTTGTCCCCAGTTTGTTGGGCTTGTCCCCAGTTTATTGGGCTTGTCCCCAGTTATCATTGGCTTGTTCTCAGTTTATTTGGGCTTGTCCCCAGTTTATTTGGGCTTGTCCCCAGTTGTTTGGGCTTCTCCCAAGTTTATTTAGGCTTGTCCCCAGTTGTTTGGGCTTGTCCCTAGTTTGGTTTGTTTGGCTTAGTCCCAAGTTGATTTCAACAGGTTTTGAAGCTTTGAAGACTCACAAGTTGATTTAAAAAGGATCCTGGATCCTTGAAGTTTATCTAACGGTGACTTTTTTGTTTGTACAAAGTTAGTTCCTAAGGATATAAAATCCTAACTTGGATTTTCTGGTATGCTTTATTCTCATACTTTTTTTATCTTATTGACTTCACCCTGAACCTTGCAATTAAGGGTATATGACTTATTTACTTGTATCTAATCATATTTTGTCTATGATTATTATATACAAGAATTGGCAAATGTTTAACATCATGAATTTTACTAATTCTTATATGGTCAAACTTATGATTTTCACAAATAATCTATTTGAATGTGGAAACAAAAGCATAGCAAGTAAACTTTACCAAACAAATGAACAACACCAGGTATAGTCAAAAGATTATATTTTAAACCCCGTAAGGTTACTAATATGCTCAACCCGAGCTTCACCAGCAATCCGTGGCCCATCCACTCGGGTTGATACAGAGTGTTACTAATTGTTTTAAGTGCAGGAAGGTTAAGAGGGAAGGGTCTAAAAGGCTTCGTCCTCCACAAACAGAAGGATTTTCTGATCTTTAAAGAAAAGGGAGTTATCTCTAATCCTATATTCCGCAATGATGATCATAGCAGGTCTTATCAGTGGCGTCAGACAGTGTAACGGCAAGTTACATGTAGCAACTGCCAGTCTGCCATATTTGGGGGCAATTGTTAGGGCATGGGTTTTTATAACTATGGATCTTATCCTGAAGCGTTGCGTGGATCACTTATCCTTAGCGATGGTGCAGGGACTTGGAGGATCAAGGATCCTTAACGTTACTTATGATTTCTAACAATTGTCACGTTTTAATGTTTATAAACAGATAATGGACGTAGTGGACATATCTCAGCTAGAATCTCGGGAATATTCGTTCAAGATGCCGCACATGTGCTATTTTCACAATGGTCATGGGAAAGAACGTGGATTAGCTTAATTTTCGTATAAATTTGTTATGTATAGGTTTCTAATTTGATATAGGGTGAAAAGCTCATGGAGAACACACAACTGATACACTTATTCTCTCGAATTCCCTCTGTAACACACTAGCAAAAACTTGTATTGAGCTTCATCATCTTCGAAAGTTGTAATCTTTATTATTCAATATAGTTGATAGTGATAGTTTCACCATCCGATGTTTTTATGCAGGCGATCTACTAGTGATCAAGGGCTTTTTCTCATATAAATCATCGCGTTCATCATCGTTTACATTTCGTATTTGTTCACACACTTGTTCATCGTATCAAGCACTCAATCTCACAAAATCATATTTGGTTACATTATCCTTATTGTGATTTTTGACCAAAACAAGCATTATGGTCATTTCACATATACTTGACGGAATAAATGGATGTGATTAACGAAGGTATACTATAATAGTTATAAAAGTGAAACTATATGGACTGCTTTGGCAATTTTGTTAACTAATGGACAAAAATAGTGATTTTTAACAAACCACAGGGACAACAAATGTAATTAACTCTAAACATTACCAACAACATAGTTTTGCTCAAAATCCAAGTTACATGGTTTGAACTAGGGGTGTTCACGGTCCGGTCTGGTCGGTTTTTAGGTTAAAGCGTGAACCAAACCATAAGTAATGGTTTTTGGGTATTGAAAACCGAAACCGAACCATTGAAACAAAAAACCGAACTAAACCGAACCGTTACTAACGGTTTGGTTCCGGTTTGGTTTGACGGTTTAGACTTCGGATTTTGTTCCTTAAAAATGGTATCATAGACTGATTTCTTTTCATTGAACTACATTTATTTGAAAAAAAATAAGACCATATATGGTTCAAACAAGCTAGCACAATGGTTCAAACTAGAATGAAAGCAACAAACATATTAACTACATTTATTTGAGAAAAAAAATAAAAAATACGACCATATATGGTTCAAACAAGCTTGCACAATTCTTGTAAACTAAACTAGAATGAAAGCAACAAACAAATAAAACGAGATTGAATGCAATCATGTATTGCTTTTGTACTGTATATAAGAACTCAGAAAACAAACAATCACCTGTGGAAAAAAGACCTACACAGTCGTTCGACATAGATTTAATACATGTAACATAAACATCACACAAAACTAGATTGAATTTTAAAACACTTAAAAAATTGATATACAATAACATTAATATAATACATTTAAAAATATATGAAATATATACCGTCCGGTCCGGTTTATTACGGTCGGTTTTTTTATAAACCGTAAACCAAACTGTTCACTACGGTTTGATATTTTTTAAACCGACCAACCAAAAGTTAAAGTAAAAATTTGGGTGGTTTCACGGTTTTAAACCGAACCGTGAACGCCCCTAGTTTGAACTCAAACCCTCAACTAATCCGTCAAAAATAAAACTGAAAGGATGGAAATACATACAATGGTAGGCTGAACCACACTTCACTAATATCAGTTAAATATTTTATAGATAAACTTAGTTTGATAACAGTATAACAGAAAACGCTTGTATTTTATAAGTTAGTCACCAAAGATGGTCGATGTGGTAGTATTAGTAATTTAATAATAACAATAAGAGTAAATTACTTTTTGAGTTTCTGTGTTTTAGTGGTTTTAATCATTTGAGTCCAAAATCAAAAAGTTTAACGCTTTGAGTTCATAACCGCTCATTTTATAAGAGTCCCTGTGTTTAAGTGGTTTTAACCATTTGAGTCCAAAATCAAAAGTACAAGTGTTAAAAATTGGACTCAAAACGTTTTAAAATGAGCGCTTAGGGACTCAAGACGTTAAACTTTTTGATTTTGTATTCAAGTGGTCAAAACCATTAAACATAAGGACTCAAAAAGTAATTTAAGTAATGATCATTTTAACTACAAGAACATATGTATAATATATGTTGGTAATTTTGTTGAATGAATTTGATCAGACACAACCGTCCCCTAGAACTCTTTTTTTTTCCAGTAATTTAGGCCTTGGGCGACAAGAAAAATTGTGCCAAAAATTATGGTTAAGGAGAAATGAATTAAAAAAATAAAACATTTGTGGTGGAGCCAAAACTTACTTGAAACCTTTACATTATTTTGAAATGTTTTTCACTCCACAACCAACATTTTTTTACATAATAAATTACATGCATATACAAATATATAATACATAATCAAGTATATATATAAAAAGCTTTTAGACCCTTTGAAAATTTTAGACTTCCGGCAACGGCATGAGTTGGCCACCCTGATGAAAGAAATAAGAATATGATCAAAAGCAAAATCTCTTCAAAATCTCACAAGAAAAAAATCCCTTTTGTGAATAATGATATACAAAGAGAACAATACACACTGAATATTTTGTAAGTAACAAAAGTGGTGATTCAAAATTTGAAAATAGTCGTAGAAATACCGTAACTAATCAGCATGGGATCAAATTAAATATATTTATTATTATATCTGAAAACCATTGTTCAGCAATCCCATGGCACGCTATCAAACGTGAAGGCCATTCAGTTGCAAGTTGCAACCCTTTTTAAAATATTACAATATTTTTTCACCGATATTAAAATTGACTTGAGATGAATTAGTTTATGGATTCATGTCTTTTAACTTAAGATAAATTTGTTTTTCTATTTAACAAGACTTTATGGATTCATATCTTTTAAAAATAATAACAATAATGATGAAACACATACACATTTATACAGAGGGAGAGTGAGTTCATTAGAGAATTATAGAAAAAACGAATAACTAGGGAAACAGGGAACCACATATAAAACTGAAATATGTAAAAAATCATTATTTCTAAATTTTTTTAACCCAAAAAAATTAACACAAAAAAAATCCAGTAAAAAAATTAACACAAAAAAACTAGTACAAGAATGTAGCACAAAATCTAGTACAAAAAATCTAGCAAAAAATGTTATACAACATAGAAATCTACAACAATTTTTTGTGTTTTTTTAGATTTCATATTTTATATAACAATATGGTGCTTGAATTAAAGATAAAAAAATGATCGATTTTGTGGTGTAATTTAAAAAAAATAATGTTTTATGAAAAAGTTATGAACATTTAAAAATTAAGGGAGGAACAAGCATGTGTCTTGCATGTGGAAAGAGAAAGTTTTCAATAGGTTATTACAAAAATACTCTTACACCTATCTTTTTTCTTATACGTTCATCTTAACCATGATTTAAAAATGAATGGTCAAGATTTCTTATTATCCTACTTAGATAAAATCAACTTTTTTATTTATACTCAAACCTCCAACACACCTTGTTACGTGTATTCCGATTTAGGTGTGTTAGATTGCTAGTTTAATCTTAGCGGATTCACATTCTACAATTGGTGTTGAATTGATAAACCCAAACACAAGTGATATACTTGAACACACTTAAAGTCATACAACCCTAATATGACCCATAAAACGTATTTATCTAAACAAGTAAAGCGAACTAATGAGTTAAAGTAAGTGGGCAAAAAGGGTTGGCGGGTTGACTTTATAATTTTGTATTATAACCTTAACGGGGTGATTGGTTGACATATTTTACTTATAAAGACTAAACGTATTAACCCAAACACAAACGTTTAGTAAACGAGTTAAACATGCCAACTAAAACAACAAATTTCTTTAAACAAGAATCCCATCCCGTGCCATTTATGGCGCTTATCCCATCCAACCCGATGAACCCAAACCCTGTCCCGAATATGACCTATACACTTGGTCAAGGGCGTAGCTTTATTGGGGGAGGGGGTGTCCGACCCCACCGATTTTTTGCTCATAGTGTTAATTTTACTAAAAATTCCCAAGAACTTTTTAGCGTAATATATTGGATTTTTAAGAATTCGATCCCACCAGTTTAGATTTTGAGAGTCTAACTCCATGAAGTTCTCGTTTCAGCTTCGTCAATGCACTTGGTAAAAACTAATCCGTAAAATCCTTTATGCTCTTACGTGTCAAGAATAAAAGAATATGCGTGCAAGTGAAGAATAATACGAAATAGGAAGCATTAACTATAACTTCATTTTCAAACAAGACGGTAGAACTAGGTCCTCAAGATCTTATTTTTAAAGAAAAATAAGTTAATATGTATGTACTTTGGAAACATGAGACATACAAAATTTTAGAAATATGATAATGTTTCATAGCAATTTATTATAATGTTTAATAGCAATTTAAAATGGAACAAATTGAAGGTTTGAAATTTGGTTAGAACTAGAAAATTATCCGTCCCGATCTATTAAGTAATTTAAAGAGACTGTTAAAAAATTTCAGGGAAGTCGATTTATATCATATTATTTGTGTTTTGACTTCTACGTAAAACGATGCTAAGTTTTGATATTTCGCATCGTTCAACTTTTTTCATCAACATCGTAAAGCGAGAAAACGACAAACTATTTGTACTTTACAACGTATAATCATAACCTGTTACACATCAAAATAATTTATATTGTTAAGGTGTTACACAATTTAAAGACAAACAAAAGATAAACAAGTAACATATCTATCCTACCTAATAAAGTTCATACCTAGAGGACATATGACATCCATCTAGGACCTCTATTTTCTGTTTTCTCGTCTGAAACACAAGAAATCCCTTTGGTGTATCATTTTGGACTACCCACTTTACAAAAACGGATCAAAATGACGTTGGTATAAATAGGTTATAATCCGGATGAACAACACTTCTTTTATCGCATCTAGGGTTTCTCATGTTTTTCTCTCTCACTCTATTCTCTTCGGATCATCAATTTCTTCATATCAACGCTACAAATCGAGGTTAGATCATCAATACTTTCGTTTAAACATGTTAATTTTATTGTTCTGTAATTGTAAATCTTCGTTTTCATTGTTCACTGGTTTGATCTTGATTCGTCATAACCCAGGGTTTGCCGATCTTTTATCTGTTTACCTTTTTACACATGAATGACATCCACATCAAGGTATGATTTTTGTGTTAATGTTGTTTTTTTCGATTACGGATTTGATATTGTGATTGATCATCGGATTATTATGATTGTTGTTTTTGTAATTTGTTATTAGGCTGGATAAATTTGTGGAAATTTAGAAGTGTTTTGTTATTTTTATTTCATTATGTTGTCGAATCTTTGCTCGAC
Source organism: Scalesia atractyloides (assembly GCA_947069175.1). NCBI lineage: Eukaryota > Viridiplantae > Streptophyta > Magnoliopsida > Asterales > Asteraceae > Scalesia > Scalesia atractyloides. The sequence continues at coordinate 70,505,008 of CAMTDV010000005.1, read as the reverse complement.
CTTTCTATTGTTTTGTTTGAAGATTGGGTGAATATCATATGTGTTCTTGGAGTTTAATGGTTTGATCCTTGATGTTTGACAATTGAATTTCGGATCATGATAACGGTTTGGTACGATCCATATGTTTGTTACAAACTTATTATTGTTAATTATTATTTTCTTATTTAGAGGATAGATAATAATCTGATTTTAAATTCAAAATTTGATTTGGAGGATAATATGGAAGTTAACAAATTGTAATGACATTAATTGGATTTTCTTTTTTTGGTAGGTTCAATGTACCTAGACATATTGGTGGTTTAAAATTTAAAATTTTATATATAACTTTTGATTAAATTCTTCCAGAACATTATAGTAATTTTAAATTTAAATTCTATTTGACTTATTTTTAAATAAAGTTACCTAAAATATAATTTGACTACATTCATTTTTTTATAATTGCTAATTGTCATAATTTTAAATAACATCTAATCAACAATTATAGGTTTCTATATAACTAGGTAGATTCAAATTATTCAACAATCATTTTAAAAACATTTATTAGTCGTTACCAGATATGCTTTAAATCGTTAAAATAATATATACGGAATTGACTTTTGAACTTTCAGTCTATTTTAAATGATTTTGTCCCTCAAGATGCTCGCATTGTTATGTTTTCTAATATCATTTTAACTATTAGTGTTTTAAAAAAATATTAACATTCTTAAAAACATAAAAAAAATTTGTGTTTTTAATTTTTTTGGTTGATTATAATAACAACTAAATATGAAATATATTAAGATCTTTGATTAAGATGAATGTAGCTTATAATATTAACCCTGATTTTGGAAATACAAATCATTCAGTGTACACTTTTGTGTGCCTTAAATTGTTTTTACTTACGTGCATCTATCTTGGATTGTTTAACAGTGAAATAGAAGTTGCAGCACAAATTTTCTATCTGGTCTCTTATCATTTTCAAACTTAAATGGATCATTTAACATGAGGTAATAATGTGAATAGCACTTTAGGATGCTTGCACCAAGTTAATTGTCTCTTAGGCAACACTTATAATCATACGAGAACAAGGATAGTTAGAAATTACACTTTTAATTATTTTCCATACTTGAGCTCAATTACCGACTTAAGCTATCTTTATTGTACCATTTCAGGTTGAGCACTGCACACGTATCACAAGGAGAACTCAGACGGCTCAGGCCCACCCTCTCAACCTGAGCGGTGTTATTGCTTCCGGTTTATATCATGTTGACCAGGTAACTTCAATGAATTTTTTTTGTATTCATGAATGTATAATGGTCTATTAAATCCAAAACATGTACATTAATGCTTGCCATAATCAGGGGACAACAATAGAGAAGAGTATGGGATCTACTCCACATTGGGCATGGTAGGTTTTTGGTCCACATGCAGCTCCTAAATTCTCTGCTACTGCAGAATAATCGGTATTGGTGGAACTCACCCATTAGTTAAAAATATTAGTTTGAGATTTACTCCAAATAGATACACACAATTTGAAGTATTTAAATTCATATTTTATGCTCCTTTATACTTTATTTTCTTTTCTAAATATTTACTGCTTGAGCAGTCAACGAAAGTAGTAAATTTTGTAAAAATGAAAGAAGAACTTGATTACGAGTTTGGATATTTTTTATGTATAAAAATTGTAGAATATCACCAGCTACAAATTTATGCTTTTTTAATTCGGTTTGTTTGAAATTAATTTGGTTTGTTTATTGTAAAATGCTTTATAGTAGGGGTGTTCAGAATTCGTTTCGAATTCGATTCGGTTATCAAGAATTCGTTTTGATTATAAGAATTCGAATTCGACTCAAGTAAATCGAATACAAATTTATAATTTCAAATTCAATTCGATTCGAAATTCGAATAAAAATTATACATTTTTGTTTATTATTTTTATATATAATACAAATATAACTTTTATTGGGATATACTATAACTTATTTCAAAAAGTATTCCATGTATTAAAATTACTCATCATCAAACCCACTATATGACCCGTAACTAAAACCTAAGTAACAAACCTGTCAATAGATTTCTAACCTTAAGAATTAACTTATAATATGGAGTGGTTATTCCCGACTTCTAATTTTGAATTTTCGACTTATAGTACTTTATTTCAAACTTTTTAATGTGATATTGTGCTTTATGGCTGCTTTAAAATTTCTGTTTCGTTTTGATAGTTTTTTACATGTTTTAAAAGAATCCTGATCAAATCGAATTTATTCGAATTCGAATTCGATTTTTTTAAACTAATACGAATAGGGTTTTTTATTCGAATACGAATTGGGTACGTTTTAATCGAATACGAATTCAATGAAAAATAAAAGTTAATCGAAGAATATGAAAATTCGATATTCGGATTCGATGAACACCCCTACTTTATAGTGGCAAAGTGTAACGAACAAAGGCAATGATGTGAAGCAGTGCATGTCACAGGTGAGCTTCAAGTCAACTTACCTAATATATAATTGGTGATTAGAAATAATACAAGGATTGATTAGCAAGGAAATAATGCAAGGATTGATTAGCAACCTCATTATACTTTCAAAATGGTAATTTATAATTGTTTTGTGTTTCGTATCTCAATTTGAAATTCAACCTTATTATCTAGGTGTCTGTGTGTGGTTTAAGGTGTTTCAACTTCGGGTTAGTTTTGAAAAAAAATGTGAACAAGGAAGAGTCAATGTGGGAGATACAACATCGACATGCTGCTGATAATATTTAAGCCATCTACGATGACATGGGTGGATTATTTTTAAAGGTTAACACTACAAATATTTAATTGCACGTATACATCACCACAATCACTTTTGCTTGCTTAGAGAAAATATTACCATGGATTTTGTTATCATAGAATTTGTAGGTGCATCAAAATTCTTTTTTGTTTGTAAAAGGAAAAACAACATCCCGGGTGTATCTAAGTCTCTTAGTTTATCCATGTGAATTCACGTTACATATTGTCTATTTTGCGTGTTCAAGACATTTGGGTTATTGTTCCACTTAATGACTTTAATTAACAAATCTGCAGTAATTTGTTTGCAGGAGGTAAAGTTGATATACAAAACAAGAGAAGTTGAATAGCAACAAACCAAGAGGTTAGTTGTGTTTATATATGTGAGTTTATATAATAAACAAGAGAACAAATGAATGGTTCCATCAGGTTTGATACTTAGTATTGTAATGATAAGTTGTTTGAACTAGAGACATATTCATGATTTTTAATGTTTTATGATAACTTATGTTAATATATTTATGTTTTCTTATTTTGTTAAGATCGAAAAACATCTTCCAAGTGGTTATGGCTATTTTTTAAACAACAAAATTTGAGATATAAGTTGGTGTTAGAAAGGTTAACATGATATGAAGCGTCATTATATTCTTTTCCATACTTGGTTGATGAAGCTTGCAGCGGTAATGTCATATTTAGCATTTACACACTACAAATAAAAATTGAATACTAAAAGTTATTAACAATATACTTTATACATTTCTTATAACTGACCCATCAACATTTCTACTTATTGAAGCAATGCAAACCAAACAACCTGTCATTCTCATTTGGCCCATAATACGTGGATTGTTTTATTTATTTTATGAACCTTTTGTATTCCATAAGAATTTCTTTTAAAGAATTTTAATACGTTCATTATAAACATATAATGTCCTTTGTCAATACCTCGAAAAACATATTATTTTGTTAAATCTACGAAGTTCGTAGGAATTAGCACTAGTAACATTATAAAAACTAGTGTTAGCACCCGTTTAATGTGTCGGGATCGTTAAACTAAATAAAAAGTAGACGCAAAAATGTTGAACCACACACGCACTTTGCAACATGTTAACTCGCAAAAATTAAACCGAAACGTAAAACATAGACAAAAATAACTAAATCGACTTAGGACCCGTGCATTGCGACAGGGGATGTTAAACATCCAATATAATAACGTTTAAACGTCAAACCACACATGTGCATTGTAGCATGCTAACTCGCAAAATTTAGACCGAAACGTAAAACGACAAATTTGATGAAAGTATAAAGAACCAAATGTGAAAGTGGAAAAGTGTTAGGGTAAAAAAAAAAAATGGTTTTTGACAAAGTTGTAAAAGAGAAAAGGTGTAAGGGTGAAGTGTGTAAGAAAATTGAATAGTAATATTGTCTTACAATCAAAAGTAGATAAATAACATATAGTTAATATTGCTAAACCTTAAACACATTATGTAATGAGAAAAGTCAAATACATTTAAAATATTATGTTGCGTAAACTGTAAATGTATTCTACTATGTGCTATTGGCCTCTATTCTGCACCATCAGCCATGCAAGTCAACTGTCAAATCAGTTTCTTGGAGTTACACTTGAAGCTAGAAAATGTGGTATATGTTATTAACCTCTGTTAGTGACCACACCATCATCCATGCAAGCCAGCTGTCAATCCATTCCTAGACTTCCACTTGACGTTGGAAAACGTGAATCTTGTATTGCTACTAAAATAGGAAAAAGACAACGTGTACCATAGCTATATTGAGTTGCTACCCTTCATATTTATGTGAGTTGGTTATGTGTATTATATAGAGTGGTTGTGAGCGGGGGAGAGAGAAAATGTTTCTGTTCATCAATAAATTTGGAGAAAACAGTGTTCACCCTCTATATTTTTTAATATTTTGCAAGTGGTTGTGAGTGGAGAAGAGAAAAAAGTTAATGATAAACACACAAGTACTTAAACTAACAAATTTTAGAAATAATGACTTAATGTGTTAATTGGGTTAAGCCACAGGGACTCAAACTAACGTTTAAACTTGTTTGTATGTTTAGGCTATATGTAAATGGGAATATACCACCATCACATATTAGTGAGATGAAACGTATACTGAGTTCAATGTATTTCAATTGTTAGACGCCTACAAACAATAACATAAAAAACAAATGTAACACATCAAAGCTGGTGCAATTATAGTGAAACAACTAAATAAATGGTAAAAACACAAAATAGACATTTGTTTGTAAGTTGAAAAGTAGAATGTTTAACGTCAACAATCTAAGTGTACCTTTAAGAGAAAGTAGGGCTACCTTTTCAGTGATGTTATTGCGTTTCCCTGGATCAATACATATTCAAAAGCTACTTTAAATGATGATGCATCCGGTAGACCATAATCTTAGTAGTAAGAAAAGATTAGAGCTCAAATATGTTTCTTGGAGTTCCACTTGAAGTTGAAAAATATGAATCTTGAGTACATTGAGTTGTCGGTTCTAATATATAATCCATCACATATTAGCGAGTTATCTGCTCACTTTCTCGATTTTATATCCAAAGCCTGGTAATAGCAATAATAAAGCCATAAATTAATCTATAATACTCGCACAATTACATTACATAAGTTTATAGATGGTAATAAGTTCAGGAAAACATACCATATTATAGACAATTTCACAATATGAGCTCAATATTACATCATAACCCATGTTATTGACAATACGTAGTTTACCCAAACAATTACATTAGAAAAAAACCTAACAAATGCTAATGACCTTAAATCTCCAACATTAACCACTCTTAAGAACTTGCCAAAAGTAACATGAAAACATAGACAACAAAAAAAGGCTTAGGTAATCATCATACTTATATAAATTAATGAAATGACAATGAGGCTCAAACATCACCAAAAAAAACTAGTTGCGAAACATACGAGCATATTTTTTTGTATCATACTAAGTGTTTATCATCATTGCCTAAAAGAATTTGTTGTGTTATACGACATAAGGTGATTGGTCCTCAATGGAAAAACAATCTACATCATTTGTACATGTCACGATAATATCCTTTGTTATTTGTTCATTACGAAAGCGACTGGTCCCGTGATTTGTGTTTACAAGGTGACGGTGATCCACAATGGTTGCATAAATAAAGCATAGTCTTGTTTCATATAAGATCTGAGAAACAATAGAGTGCAATATGATATGCAATCAGATTGTGAGGATCACATATGGAGACATCACCGAAAAAACCAGCAAAACTGTAGATCGTTGAATGATGGAGACGAAACCACGTAAGACAAAGAAAGAATCTGTTGAAAAGGTAAAGAAAACCCAAATATAAAAAACACAACACGGGTAATCAAAATGGATTACTTAGGTGGCAATTAAAAGCTAGAATGACCAATCTACAAGTTAAAAAGTGAAGGACCAAAGTTGGGTCCATCAAAATCCATATCAATCATCAATAGCAATAACTCATGAAATTAAAGAAAACACATCAACATATCAATTGTTCACAAACAAAAAACTTTTATAACATGCCCCGCCAAGACATGTAGTCTTGAAACAACAGCCAGAATCAATTTCCTATCAAGATAAATTACAAAGTAGCCAAACACCACCAATAGTGACTTTTAAGAAATCAAACCATCAAAACAGATGTTAAGGGTCTTAAAACCCCAAGAAACAATTTTTAAAACCCATTTAAGTGAAACATATCATTCAACTTGTTAAGTCAATCTTAAACCTAAGAATACGATGCATGCAATCAGATAAGAGTATCAAACACCAACATCTCCAATGAAAGCACTCTCATTTTCATAGATATTTCCACAATCAACGATAATAGGATTCAAAAACCCTAGCCTGTAAAATATGTAAAAAGCACAATAAACACGTATAAGGCGAAGGTACAACAAATTTGAACGTATCAAACCCATGGGTATACAGCCAACAACATATAGGAAACAAACACATTTTGCCTTTTAATGTAAAAAAACAAAACCAGACACCTAGTAAATTTTAGGGTTTACGAATCCCTTTAAGAAACCTACAAAAAAGACAATCCAACAACCACAAAAAGTAATAAATGTCTAAATAAACACAGATAAAAATGTGTATAACAACCATAAACATGAACCAAAATAGCTATACATGTTAGGATCTGAGTTTGAATTACTTGTAGTTTTTGTTTCAAAAATGGAAAATGATTGAGTTTTAAAAGAGATTTACCGCGGAAATAATGGAAAACTTTTACTACAAGCAATGGTCGTTTGTTTTAATCATCATCATGCTTTCAAGTTGGTAAACTCGCATATGATTCACAAACTCCCCCTCAGCCTTTGCAATTGAAGTTTGGTAGTAAGAAAATGCAGAGAAGATGATATACGAAAGTTGATCTTTTAATAGACAAGTTAAACTGTTACACAAGTTACCTATTTATACTAAACTATCTAACCACTGAGCATCTTTGATGACGTCAGGGTTGATAGTGACAGGAAACTATATGTAACTAACTACAAACACTGCTAATACTAACTATCAGTGCTTAGCACTGTTACATTGATTATGTATCTAATGACTAAGCTCTGATCTCTATCCTCTGATCCTTGTAACTCTGGTAGACCTTTGCAACTTTGTGAAGTCAGATGATAGGAGAGCAGTCTTTAGGGAAAGCAACAGAGGTTGTAACCTCTGATAGTTTAACCAAAGCTCGGATAGTGTTATTTGGCTTTGTATCATCTGTTCCTTTCATAGGGTTCAATCCCAACAATCTCCCCCTGGAACAGATGATGCCAAAAACACTTTATTCTGGGTCTTTATTCCGTAGGAAGAAATCTCTTATTTGACCTTTGAACTGAAGTTCAAAGTTAAAAGATTCTATGTCACCAACATCCTTCTCCAGTTCTAAACATAATAAATCTTGGAAGTCTTCTACTGTAAGCTCATAAGCAGCTCCATAGATAGTTTAGTGGCATCACCATTAGACTTGAGCAGTGTCAATTCATGGGTATCTTTGTCGACCTTCCACTTTAGAATTTTTGGGTCTGAAGGTTTTCTTGAAGGAGCTTTTATTGTTGAGGATTGAGAAGGAGCTATTTGTGATAAATCTTTAGCCAGCTTCGCACTTGAATCATCTGTTGGATAATCAATCATGTTCTGTACACCTTCTTTGATAAATGTATCCTCAAACTCTTTGTCAGTCTTTTCAGACATCTCCCCTTGCCTTTTTCTGTGTAACAGGACAAGTGTGGAATGGCAGATGTTGTGCAGGACTTTTTGGAGAGTTGGGCTTTGAGAATAGCATCTTCTTTTGAGTAATCAGATTTAGGAGGCATGGATGGATCCTTTTTCCTCCTTTCTTCCAAATTTTTGTAAGTGTCTATCACCCTGACCTCACCCCATCTAATCACTTGGTTCTTTGAACCATAATGGTTCTGAATTAGTTCATTCTTCATTCTCTTCAATTTTAAGTCTCTTTTAGGCATATCTTTCTTCTGTAAATCCCAGTTGGGAGGAGTTGGCTTTTTAAGAGGATCTTTCAACATTTCTTGCATTCTGTTGATTTCTTCTCTCAGCTCATCTAAGCTCCAATCCCTGAATTGTGCCCTTGTTGCCTTATACTTCTTGTTCTCCATGATATACTCAATGAGTTCACTTTTGACTAGCTTATCTTCCCTTTCTGAAATCTGGTTGCTTAGATTCTTGACAAAGTTTTGTAAAATGCTGGCTTTACTTAGTTGAAAGGACATGGCAATCTGTATTTCTCTATCATCTTTACCAACTGATTCTATTTTGGCAATATCCTCTTCTTGCTTACGTTTCAATTCCAGGTAATCATCAACATTTGCAGGTCTTGGATAGCCATCAAGGGATAGGATTGTTCTTTTGTCAGGGTCATCCTCTGGAAGGAAACTTAGGATCTCTTCCCTGACTGTTGGTAAATCAAGAGGATACAGCTTTGCTGCAGGGGTAATTTCAAGAGTTGAAGATGTTGTAAGCATTGATGTGGAGGTCATTGGTTGTGATGATAGTGGAAGAGGTGCAAGAATCTTATCATCATTTATCACTTTTGTGATCTTTCTCCTTTTAAACCTTAAAGTGGGTGATGGTGGTAGTGGGATCTTGGGTGGTGTGGATAATGGATAAGTTAATGTGGGAAATGTGATCATGGCAGTGGATAGAGTTGCATCTGTTGCAACCTCTGCTGTATCAACAGATGTTGACACAACAGGTGCTGTAACATCTGCTTGTGTGGATGTGGGTTGTGGTTTTGAAGATGTGATAGGTTTTTGAGAGGTAGAGGTTTTAATGGTTTGATTGGTTGCAGGCTTAGTTTTAGGAGGTGTGGATGTTGGTTGCCTGGCTTTTCTAGCAGGTATCCTCTTTGATGAAGTACTAACCTCTCCTTTTTCTTTTTGATGTTCAATCTTTTTCTCGACCAATACTCTGCTCTCCTTGATCACTGTCTTCTTGTGACTAGCCCTTGCCTTGGCCACAGTTTCATCAGTTAAATCTATCTTCTTTGAACCATCAGGCCTTGGAATATTTAAAGTAGGTCTGGCCTTATCATCATCTATTTTTATCTTTTTGTTTCCCAAAGTTTTCTCCCCCCTTTTGGCTTCATATGTTGTAACAAAGATAACCGTTGGAGGTGCATGGCCAGTGGTTGTGAGTAGATGAGCTTTGATGGGTTTAATGTCTGCTGCAGTGTCTTGATACCTTGATTCAACCATGTTTCTAACATCATTCATCTGGTGCTTGTGTTGTAGATCCAAATAATGTTGTTGATGTTGAAACAGAGGGTTAAGAGCTTCTTTGAGATCAGCAGTGGATAGAACAGCGGGTTGGCTTTTTGTAGCTATCATCTGCTTCAGTAAACTTTTGATTTCATCAACAGAATTTTCTATCCTTGTCACTCTCTCCGTCAATTCCTGGTATTTTAGCTCATCACCTAATTTAATAGGATCATCTGAACTCCTACCTGAAATGGTAGTTGTATCTATGGTATCATTAGCAATGGTTTTAGTACCAGCTTCAACCATAGATGCCCCTTTGTCTTGGAACTGGGGACTTCCCACAACAGAGGTAACAGTTGTTGCCTCAAAAGTGGTTGCCTTCAACCAAGTCGTAATAATGAAACCACTGTCCAACCAAGAACTTGGGAGTTCAGCACTTGTAGTGGCTGCTTGAGTTGAACTATCACCAAGGGTTACATGTAACCCAAGGGACGTAGCCTCTTCATGTGCTGATGGGCTAGCAACGAATAAAGAGTCAGACCCAACCTCTTGATGAAGTACATTCTCAGTAATAGGTTGTTGAGAAGTGCTGGTTTGTGTCTGGTCTAATTCAATTGAATTCAGCAATGGTAAAATAGTAGGTGGAAGTGTAGTCATTGGTGAAGGTGGCTGTGTAGAAAGCGACAGTGCCCTGGGAGAGAGGCTGTGGAAGATAGAACAAGTGGATCTAGAGCTTCATAATTTGGTGTCCCTGTGTCTACAACCTTTTCCTTTTGTGAGGAAGAAGAAGGAGTTTCAAAGTCGGTTGGAGATCTTTGAACCATCTGCTATGAAGAAGTAGCAGCAGTGGTTTGTGACTTTGGTGCTGTCACTCAGTTAACCACTGGGATCTCATCTTCCAGAGGACCCTTTTTGGGTTTGGTGGCTTTTTGGTAAGTGTTTTGGTTTTCTTTTTTAGAATTTTTGGTGTGGGCTTCAGAGCAGCGGTTGTGGTGCCCTGATCACCAAGAGCAGTGGTCTCAGTAGCAAGAGGTTGAGTTTGAACATTTTGTTCAGGTAAAATTTGCTCAGCCTCCTCTACTTGTGTTTTCGCAACTTTATCTTGGTTTGTTATTCTGGTGAAGGTTTCATGAGTGAGGCAGCCTAGTTTAGTCACAACGCCTATTTTACTTTCAGGACCTTTGATTTGATCTTGTAAGTAAACACTCAGAAAACGTAATGAATCAAAAAAGCTTTTCTTTTTGCAATCTTTTGAAAATTATTCACAAGATCATTGAACAGTATCTGGTAGTAGTTAAAATCTGTGTCAGTTAAAATTGCATACCCCAGATATTGCATGTTTAATGGAATTTCATTGAAAGCAGTGGTTTTTGCTGAGAGACAAGTTAGAATTGTGTGAAAGAAAAATCTCATCTCAGCAAAAAAGTTAGGTTTAAAGATGGTCATAGATTTCATCTGGCCTACATAACCTCTTTCCAGAAACTCTGCTTAGATCTCATTTTGGGGAAATGATACAGGATGTTCTATGTCATTTAACTTGAAAACTTGAGAGATCGATTGGGGGCTAATTTGCATCAACACTCCCCCTACTCTTGAGATTGTTGTATAAGCTGCCGGCAGCATTTGAGTGAACCTTAGCATTATTCCAGAAGTCACGAAGAGAATCAATGTAAATTGGGGCTTTGACTTCTAACATGTGCTTGAATTTCGACTTTTGTAAAATTCGAACCATTGGATGATAGCGAGTATTTGCGTTGTTTGCTTCAAGTATGGCGGTGTAATTATGTCGGGTTTTGAGTATGAGAGTGTAGGGTGGAAGTGCTTGTGTGGATTTCTTCGAAGATTTTAATTTGGTTGTGTTAGAGAGAAAAACTGTTTTGAGATTTTTGAAATCGACACAGTTTAGGGTAAACACTGGTGAGGGATAAAACAGGGTTTTTATAGGGTTTTGAAAAGTGATGATTACATCGCATCTGTTGCAAGATCTAATGGCTAACATATGGCCACGTGTAACCTCTGATGAGAAAAGTACTGATTTTTAACACTATCAGTGGATAGCTATAAGTGTTTTGAAAAAAGTGGTAAAAATGGAAGTCAAAGGATACACTTTAACAGTGGATAAGATTTTGAAGCCTATCAGAGGTTTTGAGCAAACAAATGTAATGAGCAGACTTTTAAAGATTTATTGAAAAATTTCAACTTTAACTATTTTTAAGGATGAGTTTTTGATTTTCTGAAAACATTTTGATGCTATGTACACATGGATTTACAAGAAAACTTTTTTTTTAAATCCATGTTTAACATTCAAATTCTTGAGATCAAGTTTTCAAAGGTTGATGTATCCAATGCCTTGGTTAAAACATCTGCCAACTGATCTGAAGTATGGACATGATGCTAAGAAATCAAACCTTTTTCATAGCAATCTCTCACAAAATGATGTCTGATGTCAATGTGCTTTGTAGTTGAATGAGAAACTGGATTTTTAATGATGTTTTCAGCAGCTTGACTGTCCAATCTGCGTGGAGTCTTTAGTGCAGTGACACCAAAATCCAGCAACTGGTTTTGAAGCCACAAAAGTTGAGCAGTGCAGCTAGCAGCAGCAATATACTCTGCCTTAGCAGTGGGTGTTGAAACTGCAACCTGCTTTTTGCTTTACCAAGACACTAGACAATCACCTAGGAATTGACATCCTCCTGATGTGGACTTCCTTGTAGTTTTGCACCCATCAAAGTCACTATCTGAAAAACCAGGCTCTTGGTGCTTGCTTCAAGCCATACAATGCTTTGTTGAGCTTGTAGACATGATCAGGATGAAATGCATCTTCAAAACCTGGAGGTTGACAGACATACACCTCTTCTTTGATTTTTCCATACAAAAATGCACTCTTTATTTCCATTTGATACACCTTTATGTTGTGGTTAGCAGTAAAAGCTAAGAACAGGCGAACTTCCAACCTTGCTACAGGAGCAAAAGTCTCATCATAGTCTATACCTTCTTCCTGTCTGTAGCCTTGAACCACGAACCTTGCTTTGTTTTTGACAACAATACCCCTTTATCAGTTTTGTTCTTGAAGACCCACTTTGTGCCAATTGGACTTACATCTTTTGGCAGTGGCACAAGCTCCCAAACTTGTTGTCTCTTGAACTGAAGGAGTTCTTCTTGCATGGCTTCTACCCAGCTGTTGTCTTTCAGTGCCTCTTGGTACTTGACTGGCTGTGTGAGTGATAGAAAACCAGCAAAAAGACAAATATTTTGGGATTGGCTCCGTGTGAGCATCCCAGATTTGATGTTGCCAATAACTTGATCTGATGAATGACTTTTGAGATAAATCAAATCACCTTGGTATGGAACAATAGCATTTTGAGGTGATGGCTGCAAATGTGTATCATCTGAGCTAACCTCTGCTGGTGAATTTAAAGTATCAGCCGCTGATGTAAATGGAGGTGGTGCTATTGGGGGTATAGAGGTAACATTCTGATTTTTTGTGCCCAAATGTAGGACTTTTATCAACAAATGTTTGATTTTGTGAACTGGCAGAGGTTTGAGGATCAAACATTGTTGACCAAGAAGTGGCAGAGTTTACACAAGAGCTTGTGGCACCTGATCCTCTGTTAGAAGAATTGACTTTTGTTTGTGGAAGCACACAGTCATATTCTTGATCTTGATCTTCTCTAGATGATTGTGGTGTACCTGCATTGTCTAGCTTGATAGCAACATCAGCAAATGTGAATTTATCTAAATCAAAAAGCTCTGCAGGATTTGCTGGGATTTTCAGTGATGAAAGTTCATTGAACTTCACATTCAAAGTTTCTTCGACACACTTGGTCCTAGAGTTAAAAACTTTGTAGGCTTTAGCAGTGGTTGAGTATCCCAGAAAATAACCACAGTCAATTTTGGCTGCAAACTTAGATATAGAATCTTTTAAGTTCAAAATGAAGCATGGACAGCCAAAAACTTTAAAATAGGAAATCAAAGGTTTGATTTTATACAAAATCTCATAGGCAGTCTTTTGATGCCTAGGGTTAATCAAAACGCTGTTTTGGACATAGCAAGCAGTGTTTACAGCCTTTGCCCAGAAAGACAAGGGTAAACCAGAGTCTGCAAGCATAGTTCTTGCTGATTCAATTAAAGTTCTATTTTTCCTTTCAACCACCCCATTTTGCTCTGGAGTTCTTGGAATGCTATATTGTCTAACAATTCCTTTTGACTCACAAAAAGCATCCAACTCCCTATTTTTAAACTCTGTTCCATTATCACTCCTAAAGATTTTTACTGGAAGATCAAATTGCTTTTCTACTTGTTAACAAAGTTTTGCAAAATGACTGGAATTTCATCCTTAGAGTGGAGAAAGAAGGTCCATGTAAACCTAGAGAAATCATCAACTATCACTAGGCAATACCTTTTGTGTTTTAAGCTCATGATTTGCACTGGGCCAAACAAGTCCATGTGAAGCAATTGTAAACACTAGCTTGTTTTGGGCTCTTCAATTGATTTGAAAGAACTTTTATGATATTTTCCTTTTAAGCAGGAAACACAATGTTCTTCACAGGAAAATTGCTTGTGAGGCAAACCTCTTACAAGACTTTGTTTTGAGAGTGTGGTGATAGTTTTAAGATTTGTGTGTCCAAGTCTTCGATGCCATAACTCAGTCTCTTTGCTAGAAGCAACTGAGAATAAGCATGTTCCAGACATAGGATTATCTTTAGCATATCTACCACATACACATTCCCACTTTTGTGTGCAGTGAGTTGTGCTTTGCTCTCAGCAATGATTTGATCAATCTTTTTAACAACCTCTGGTCCCATAATTTGACAAGTTTTCTTAGTGAAGAAGGATCCATACCCTCTGTCACTCATTTGTGAGACACTCAGCAGGTTAAATTTCAGATTATCAATTAAATTCACATTTTCAAACTTGAGTTTACCAGCCAGAACCGACCCAGACCCTAAAACCTTTCCCTTTTAGTTATTACCAAAAGATATATCACCCCCCCATGAGCCATGAAGTCCTTAAGAAGGGCTCTACATCCTGTCATGTGCCTGGAACCTCCACTATCTACATACCATAAGCTATCAAGGCAAGTAGAGGGTCCCTGCACATCAAGTAAATAGATTAGTTAAGATAGGTCTCCAAAGCCAAAATGGCTTTGGATGGGGTCACAGATGCTCCAGCCTCAAGTCTAGGACAATGGTCAGTGGTTTGGATATTTTCTTGTAACATCTGCTCTTGACAATTTCCTATCAGATGATTGTATCCATAGGGATGCTTATTCACTCTTTGCTTTGAAGGCTTTTTGTATCCTTCATAAGTAAGAGGAACCCTTTTATAGGCTGGTTGTCCATACCCTCTTGAAAATAAATTTGATGGTGGGGCATCTGTCACTTGCACCTCTCTAGGAACAGAGGTTTTTTTAAAAGCTTTTGTAACAGATGTTTCAGTTGGTTCAAAACTCTGCTTAGATTTATTTCCAGCAGAACTTGAACCTTCTCTTTCTAGTGCTTTTGCCTTGATCTCTTTTACCTTTTGCTCATAGTTTTTGAGATAGGCACACTCTTGAGTTATGTGATTTGTTTTGTTGCAGATGGTGCATCTTGAAGAATTTTTATAACACAAGTTTTGTTAATGTCATAGGCTTTTAAAAGAAAACAATCTGCAGCCACATGATTTCTTTTTTCACAAAATTCACAAAACAAGTTTTTAATCTTTACTCTTCTTTTTCTATCAGACTTTTTATCAACAGTGGTTGTAACCTCTACTGGTACATCTTTGATAGGGATCACCAGTGCTTTTGGGGCTTTAATACCATCAGAGCTTGTTAAGTCCATTGGCTTAAAGTTTTCTAAAATATCACATTCATCTGACCAGGTTGGTTTAAACTGATATTTTTCAATTTCTTTATCTTTTGTTGAAACCTCTAATTTTTCCAAAACAATTTTGTTTCCAGCTTTATCTATGATTTTTATTTCTTCACCAGCCAAATTTGTAGGGATTATTTCAACCAACTCAGAATCAATTTCAGCAACATTTTTTTCATTTTGGTCATAGGTTCTAAAACCTACACCAAACTTAATGTTGCTCTTGATCTGAGCATCAAGTATAATCTCATAACCTTAAAGGACTCAACCCATTTCTCACAAGTGATTTGGGTTTCTTCTAACTCCTTTTTACACACTTGGTATTTTTCTACCATAGTTTGGAGTTGGTCCTCGGTTATGATTGATTCATGTCTCAGGCTACTCATTTCAGAATCTTTTTCACTTAACTTTAATTTTAACTCTTTAATCAGTTTTTTAAAAATTAAGTTCATCTTCTAAAATTTTGGTCCTCGGGTTTTCATTCACCTGCTTAATGTTTGCAAAAGCAATGACGCATTTGTCAGAACATAGATCTTTAAGGATCTGAGGTGATACCTTTGTAGCAACCATGAGAGCACAATCACACTCATCTTCACACACATCAACATTCCATGGGTCAGCAGGAGAGTTCTTTTCCTTATCAGCAGCATTTTTCTTTTCTTCACTTGAAACCACTGTTTCATCACAAAATTGAACTTCATCAGTTTTTGACACTAACTCCACAGATTCAACACCTTCGGAAATTGTCTCTAAGTCCATTAAACAAAATTCTTGTTCAACATCATTTTTGGCCATTAAAGCAAAGTTCTCATCAGTCAAATCCTCAGGCAAGCAACTCCAGTCAACATAACTTTGTGTGAAAAAGCTCTGTTGACCACCTCTGCTGGACTAGCAGTGGTTTGAGCAGGTTGTGTGAAAATGGGTACTTGTTGTACATGCACTTGAGGATGTGATGGTGCATGAACATATTGAATTTGTGGAGCAGTGGATTGAACATAATGCACTGGAACAGTAGTAGCAGGATGTGCAAAGTGGGCAGTGTTTTGAACATGTTGAGCAGGGGTATATTGGGAATAATAAGCAGTGTTTTGTGTGTGTTGAGGTCTAGCACCAGGATGAGTCACTATTGCTCTAGAATTTTGAGACCTGCATTCTCTGGCAAAGTGTCCTAACCTATTACACTTATAACACTTGACTTTTGATTTATCCAGCCCAACCTTCAATCCCCCATGCAATCCTAGGAATTTCCTACCAGTTCTCTTATAGAATTTACTAGCCCTAACACTCAATAGGGCCAGTTGGTGCAAAATATCCATTTCTTCAAGATCAGAAGGTTCAAAATGTTGCAAGTCATTCAGCTCAAAGGATAGATTATCAGAGTTTTGGCTTTCCCCACTTGCAGTGAAAGCATAGTTGGGTGCATATGTTTCAGATCCAAAGTTCCCACCAGAAGTAATATCTATATAGTGATCATAACTTTGGTACTTACTGCTGCCAGATCCCTCTTCTTGGCAAAAAAAAAGAGTTGTATTACCCAATGAATAATCATTAGTCATTTTGCCAGAATCTTGCAACTTCTTTTTCTGGTTTAACTCTCTCTCATAAGTGAGGAGTATCCCATGAAGTTGTGTCAACGACATTTCTTTAAACCCAATAGACTTTCGTGTTACATAAGCTACAGTCTCCCATTTATCTGGTAACGATCTAAGGAAACGACTATTGACAGTCGAATTAGGAAAAACAACGTTAACCAGTCTAAGTTCACTGATGAGACAGCTGTAACGTTCGAACTGTTGTGTTAGAGACTCTCCTTTCAAGTGACAAAACGTTTCATACTGCTGATTTAGAACTTCTCGATACTTTCAATCACTTCCTCAGTCCCACCGAATTGCTCTTTCAGTGCATCCCATAACTCCTTTGCACTATTGCAATGGAGTAGACCAGCATAAATCTCATCGGGTAAGGCCGAAGCAATTATGCTAAATGCCTTAGCATCCAATTCAATTTTCTGGAAATCCTGCTCCGAAAAGTTTTCAGGATTTTTGGCACTTGTTTAGTTGGATCCTCTGTGCTTGGAACCATCAGAACGTGAGGTCCAAAAGCAACAGATCTCCAGCAACCGGTGTTTTGCTAAGCAAGGATATGACCCATTCGTCGTTACCAAATGAAATATTCATTTCTTTTGAGCATCGGTGGTTTGAATAAGGATCCAGAGTTGGCATCCTATGTGTTTTGAGACATTTTCAGTTGATTTTACACAGATTTCTGTTTTAAAAACTTTGAACGTAATAAAACCTCTGTTTATCAAGCAAAAACAACCAAACTGATTAGCAGAGAGCTAATCTATTCGAATCAAATCGATTGTTAGATCGAATTTGATGAATCAAGCTCTAATACCAATTGTTAGGATCTGAGTTTGAATTCCTTGTAGTTTTTGTTTCAAAAATGGAAAATGATTGAGTTTTAAAAGAGATTTGCAGCGGAAATAAATGGAAAACTTTTACTAAAAGCAATGGTCATTTGTTTTCAACATCATCATGCTTTCAAGTTGGTAAACTCGCATGTGATTCACAAACTCCCCCTCAGCCTTTGCAATTGAAGTTTGGTAGTAAGAAAATGCAGAGAAGATGATATGCGAAAGTTGATCTTTTAGTAGACAAGTTAAACTGTTACACAAGTTACCTATTTATACTAAACTATCTAACCACTGAGCATCTTTGATGACGTCAGGGTTGATAGTGACAGGAAACTATATGTAACTAACTACAAACACTGCTAATACTAACTATCAGTGCTTAGCACTGTTACATTGATTATCTATCTAATGACTAAGCTCTGATCTCTATCCTCTAATCCTTGTAACTCTGGCAGACCTTTGCAACTTTATGAAGTCAGATGATAGGAGAGCAGTCTTTAGGGAAAGCAACAGAGGTTGTAACCTCTGATAGTTTAACCAAAGCTCGTATAGTGTTATTTGGCTTTGTATCATCTGTTCCTTTCATAGGGTTCAATCCCAACAATACGCCTGCCAAAACTCAAGATACCATCATCGCTTTGGCGGCGGCCTCATAAAGGCCACAAACAAAATGGAGAAAAGGAAAACACCTTCAAATGATGAAACCATGAAAACAAGATAAACAGAAGAGTGAAACATCTGACTGTTGGTGCATATTTGTGACAACAACTTTTAGATTCAGGTCTTTGGATATCTTGTAACTAGTGAAACGATAAACGGTTAGCGGGTTTAGCTTTGCATTAGTGAGTTTAGAGTGATTGGGCCAAACCAAACCCACAATGGGGGAACGGTAGGAGAATTGGGCCTGTCCAGTTTGCAGTCCATGTGTGTTAACCCTAGCCCAGGTTGCAAACTTGTGTTATATAAACAAGGATTTGCATTAGGGTTTAGGGTAATCACCATAATCACTAGTTGAGAGAGAGAATTCGTAATTGCAATAGGCTTGGACGAATTTGTTAGTGTGAGAGGTCTTGATTGATTGTAATCAGTTTGATAGATAATCAATAAAGATCAGTTTGTGGTGATTTTTGTTCCTACACGTTTTCTGTGACAATCTGATCTAGAGGATTCCGCACTCTAGATTAGATAAACAATTCTGTGAAGATCCAAAGGACTAGGGGACCTACAATTGGTATCAGAGCATTAGGCTCTTGATGGGCTTGGTTCAGAATTGTTTGCCGTGGAAAATTGAAGTTTTTGATTGTTTGGTGGCTGAAAACAGGAGGCAGAAAAGGCTGTTTAGGGTTTCTGCGTTTTTTACTATGGATTCTGCGTTTTTGTTTTGGTTGTTTTTGCAGGATTTCTGAAGAATTTTGGCTGGAAAAACTTGAAGATTCGAAGATTTGTTTTTCGTGTTCTTCACTGTGTTCTTCGTATTTTTCGCGAAAGTTGTTGATTTTGGTTGTTTCATTTTGCAGGATTCTGTTTGGAGAAGAGATAAGATCTTTTCAAATTCTGAAAAGATTTGATCAAAACCCTGAAAATCAGAGTTGCTGGTAGACTAGCTTTCTAAACAAGTTTCAGCGTTTTTGTCATTTATGCAGTCAGGACCTGCGTATTTGACTAACTGGTGTAATTAATTGGAATGGCGTATTTAACTGCGTAGCATTTCTAAATCCAAAGGCGACTTTGGTAAGTGTGATAATAGTCCTCAGCGACATTATTACGGTGATATGCGAATTTACTTGTCGAGGTAATACTAAACTGATCAGCCGGCGTATTTAACTAGCGAAATTGACCTGCCAGCGAACATAAATTCAGCGAAATTAACCCTAGTGAAATTAATCTCAGCGAAATTAATCAGAACCCAGCGAAAATAACTTGGACTCAGCGAACTTGATTTTGACTCACATGCGTAATTAACCCCAGGATTTTGACTTACTAGTGTAATTAATATGGTGTAACTAAAAAAGGTGGGGTGGAGTAATTTTCATGTTGCGTATAATGAACGTTTTCGTGATTAGAAGACTTTCCGTAAGGAACTTTAAAATACTTGTTGCGCAGATTGATCCGAAATATTTTTAGGACAAAAGACTTTGGAAAATCCCGAAATAGGTTTTCGACACTATATATCATTGGATCCGTAATCTTGCGACGAGTTTAACGGTATAATTTGGTAAAAACAATTTTTAAACATTTTTAGCGAGTCGGTTCATTAGAATGTCGAATATGTCGAATTTGCACGAGTTGTTGAGGATGGAGCATGAAGTTGGCACGACGAACAAACCGCCAAAGGTGATGAAGGTAGAAAATTACCTTACGTGGAAAGATCGGTTTCAGTCGTTTGTTGAGTATCAGGACAACGAATGTGGATCTGTATTGAAGATGGGTACACTAACCCAACTCATGAGTTCGAAGGCAGACATCGAGTCACATCTTATGTTAATATGGAGGAAGCAGACAAGAAGATGTATGAAGCTGAAAAATGTGCTCTAGCTGCTATCAATATGTCTCTACCTGAGGAGATTAAACATACTTTTAAGAGGTACACTAGTTCGAAAGAGATGTGGGATGCATTAGAGAAACGTTATCAGGGAAATGCTGATGTGAAAAAGAACAAGATTGGTCTGCTGAAGAAACAGTTTGATGTGTTTAAGTGCATGAGAAATGAATCCCTTGAAGATATCATCACAAGGTTCTATCATCTGATTACAGAGTTAGACAACTACGACATAGAGGGATACACAGATATTGAGATAAATGACAGGTTGTTGGACGCCCTACCTGCGAAATGGGATATCTACACTCTCATGATAAAGGGTGAAGCAGACTATGCTACCAAAGACTTAAAAGAGGTTGTTGGGAAGTTGAGAGCTTACGAGCTCAACATGAAGAAGAAGAAGGAAACAGGTTATGATCAGGTTCAAGATCCGGGAGTCTACAAAGGAGGTCCATCTTCGTCTTCTCACAACGCTTCTAGTGACTCAGCTACGGCATTTCTCTCAAGTGAATGTGAAAATGTTGTTGATGATAATGGTGAGTTGTGCTTTATTGCCTGATCAGGAGGTACCGCAGCAAGTAAATACAACATGAGCAGCACACTGGATTGAATAACAGTAGAATTCCCAACTCCATGCCCATGAGTGTGAAATCAGCTGAAAATCAACTGGCACTCCTTGCCTCGTTTCTTGCGTCATATCAGAATTATATACAGGGCAAGATAACAGATCCAACATCACTGGACGAAGATTATGAGTAGATTGATCCAGATGATTTGGATGAGATGGATATTCAGTGGCAGATGGCCATGATAACTCTCAAGGCTAAACGGTTCATGAACAGAACTGGGAGGAAGTTAATTGGCAAAAGGGTTGGATTCGATAAATCCAAGGTTTGGTGCTATAAATGTAAAAAACTTGGGCATTTTGCTAGAAAATGCCAAAGACAAACAGGAGAATCACAACAATCTTCCCTTTTCATAATTCATCTAATCAAAGTTCATCCAATGGTGCATCACGTTCACTAGTTTCCAATACTTCTCCTGATGGTTCATATGATTGGAGTCTTCACCTTGAAGATGATGGAACCATGACACAAGCTCTAATGGCAGAGATCGTTACAGTGATCGAAGAAGGTCAACTAGAAGAGGGGGAAGCTAGTGATGTTGTTAGTGAGGAGAGTTCTGAAGAGAAGAGTGTAACTGGACAGGTTACAAGTGAAGAAACTGAAGTTGCTAAAGAATAGAATGTTGCTGAACAGGTCAAGCCTAAAGAAAAACCAGCTGCAGAGGCAAAGGCTGATGATGCACAGGTGAAATCTAATGAAGAGGAGAAGGCCAAAGCCAATTTTGCTGCATTTATGGCCGATTTATGTAATGCTACTGGTGATGTAAGTTCAAAACCAGTAAGTTCTGTCTGCATGAGTTGCAGTGAACTAAGAGGCATAGTCGACAGGTTATCCACACACAACCAAATTCTGGTAAATTAACTAAATGGTCTAAAAGAATCAAACTTTTTTTCATAAAAAGAAAAGAGTCTCAATACCTAAAGAAGATAAAATCATGTGAAGCTGAAGTTAAAACTTTAACTGAAAAATTAAATAAGGAGCTTCAAGTGATAGATTTGGCACATTAGACTATGAGAGATAAAACAACAGAACAATCTGACAAGTGCCAAGAATTATCTGATGCACAAGTTAAGATTGTTGAGCTTCAAAGAAAAATAGACCAATTTAGAAACACGTCTTTTGTAATGAATCACATGATGGGAAACTTAAAAAAGAGTACTAATCGAACAACGGTGGGTTTTAATGAAGTTCCTCCACCTGTTCATCAGGACTATGCATTTTTACCACATGAAGATGATTTAACAGATTTTGTGTACGGTGCAGCTGTGGTTGAGCCGATGACTATCAAAGTACCTGATATTTCCGTATCTGAGAATGATGTTGTTTCTGAGTATGAAGTGGCTGATGTCGAGAAGGAGACCAAACAAGACACTGTTTTCAAAAATAAATGCATCTTCCCAATCTAAAAAACAACATTTTGTTAAAAAGGTTAATTTTGTGAAAGGGGATGACATGAAAATGAGTATTGTGATTGAAACAGAGTCAAATGTGTTGGTGCATAATGTCTATGTCTTAGTCTTATATCAAGTCTGTATAGAATAGAGTTGAATAGGCTAGAAATACGAGTCAAGTTCGCCCATGACATGCATTGGATGTCAAGTTCGGCTGAACTTGCTAAGTTCACCCGAACTCACATACACCATGAGCAAACTTCTACTTCTATAAATAGCTAGCTAGTCTCTCACATTTGTAACTTTGGCATCTTGGAGGCGAAGCTCTGTCAATCTGGATTCTTGACTGTTACATCAATAAAATTGACTATTAACTGATTAATTCTTGTCTTTGGTGAACACGTCGTAATATTTCCGCTATTATGAACGTTAGATCTCAAATTTAGGTTCCTTAGCATCGAGGATCGGTCCTTCAATTGGTATCAGAGCTACGGTTATCACCTATGCTCATGAATTTGGACATTTATTGACATTAGGAGGGGTTTTAGACATAAATCATCAAATAAACATACAATCCACGGATGAAAAGTAAAATTGAACGGATACGATTGTTAGAAATTGATTTTCGACCAGGTCTATGGTGGATTCATCTCGAAATTCAAAGAAATAAGAATTCTGGATAGAAAAAAGGCTGATTTGGGGGACCAAGTTCGCCCGAACTTGACTAGAATTTTCAAGATTTCTAATAGTGTTCGACCGAACTTGATACTTTTTGACCAAGTTCGCCCGAACTTGGTTAATTTTCAAGAAATTTCATCAAGTTCGCCCGAACTTAACTGAAATTTCATCAAGTTTGCCCGAACTTGTGATCAAGTTCGCTTGAACTAGGTGTTGGCCAACCAAGTTCGCCCGAACTTGACTGGATTTTAATGAAATTATGTTTACAAGTTCGCTCGAACTTGTTGCTTTACTTTCTTATCCTTTGATACAAGTTCGCCCGAACTTGTTGAAAAGTGATTCTTTCACAAGTTCGCCCGAACTTGTCTAGGAGCCTAAAAAATAAATTAAAATAAAATTGTGATGAGTGTCCAGAAAAAATTTGGCGATAGAAATTTTTTTGGGTTTTCGATGACCGAACGGGCATGTTTGGGGACACCGTCTAGAGCTTCAGAGTACAGATTTGGTGATACGGTCACAAAATTTTGAAGATAACGTGAGAGTCATTGATACCGAAGCAGAATGTTGATCATTTGGGTGTCATGACAAGTAATGGGCCTAAACGTTAAATCCGCATTTGTTAAATACTAAACGTTCCGAATTTCAGGGGGATTTCAGTGAAAATTTCAGTATGGTCAGAATTTGCAAAAATGAGGGGGAATAAAAAATTTTCAATATTTGAAGATTCCAGCATTTTTGAAATTCGTGACTAGTGCAACAGTATCCGAGTGGTTACCGATTGTAGATTATCGGGAAATGCAGAGGATTGAGATTCATTGGGTATTTCAAATTGATGTCTATTTTGAAAGTGGGTGGTGACATAACTGAGTCTTGGAGGAGTTGTTTATCAGATTCTGAGGTCGTGGTTGTGGATTGACACCTGAGTTGCGCGTATGGTTTGGAAGCACACACGACTGCCTATCTTTAACTCTGTTTTGCACATGAACTATTGACTGGACTAACCGCCCGGAGATAGGGTGCTCTGTAGTTTCAGTTGCCCCGAGTTATACGCGGTACCATGATTAAAGAAGATGATTTATGGGATCGGATCTTTCGGATAAAGTTGTGTATATCCGTTGCTAGCAAAATAGGTATACATTTGGGATTCTGTGATCACAGGAAGTTCATATTTTTTAGTTCATGATACAGAGTGATGCTTAAGGGTTAGAGTTCTGATCTCCGGTGAAGGAACAGTTAGCTGGATTAGCAGTCGTTTGTACCAGTGAGGAATTGAGGACGTTACAAAACGTTCAGTGATGATCTTAGGAATTAATGACTAAACCAAGGAAATCTGATGATAACCTTTGGTGGCCATTATTTTTAGTCTTCAAGCAGATGAATCATTCTTCTCTTTGGACTAACCGCCGTTGGATGATGATTTTTGGTGATTAAGTGGCGCTGGTCTATCGGAGATAGCTATATATCTGTCATTGTGACTGAAGAGGAAGAATGTGATTTTGGTCACGGACGTATTGTTTCTCAGATTTGATGCTTTACCAGATTATTTGTTTCCGATGAAGATTTGTTGATTGAGCAGATTACCGATTTGCTGATCAAATCTTTCTGAAGGGTGCTTAACTACGATTACGGAAATCGGGATTTCGGATTTAAAAGGGTATTCGTTAATTAGAAGTTTTCCGATGCAGTGATTCGAAGTTTCTATCAATTTCCGGTTGAGTTTTTGATACTTTAGGAGTATGCGGAATAAACTCTTGATGCTCAACACTTATTCAAAAACTGAACTTGGTTGCGGTTATCGTCGAAATGGAGAATCTGCTGCATTGATTAGCTTCAAGTTGATGGTTATTCGAGAAAATTTGTCGGCCAGGTAAATCAGAGGAGTCGGAAACCATGCAACCAAAGACCTAAACTGGAGATTTCAACGGTATTGAAAGTTGTTAATGCAAACCCGGATCATCAATTAAGGGGGAATCTGTTGATGCGTCTTGACGACATCGGCAGACACTTTGATTGAAGTTGCAGAATATTCAAACACGGCTCAAAGTTTTGAAGTTCAAGATCAAGCTTCGACAGTAACCAACAAAGGGGAATCTGTTGATGCACTATTGTGTTCGTCACTTGTCGAATAGGCTAGATTGAGCGTGTGTTGAATATTGTATAGATTAGAATCGAACACACGGCCAAAATATAGAGTTTTCAGTGTAAAAGGGAACAAGTTCGCTTGAACTTGGCCTGTGTAGGTCAAGTTCGCTCGAACTTGACATGTGGCAGACAAGTTCGGCCGAACTTGTCATATGATAGACAAGTTCGCCCGAACTTGACCTCATATGCACATGTCAAGCGAACTTGGGTCGCGCTGTTTAACTAATTGTTGAAATGTGCAGGGGCTCCAGAGATCTGTACTTTCCAAGTGGATTATGGATAATGGAGCTTCCAGACATATGACAGGAATGAAAACGCTTTTGTTCGACATAAAAGCTATCAATGGCGGATATGTTGGATTTGCTAGAAACCAAGGTGGAAGGATTGTTGCCGAGGGAAAACTCTCAAATGGAGTTGTTTCATTTGATCAAGTGAACTACATTGCAGAGGTTGAGAACAACCTTCTGAGTATTTCTCAAATTTTGTGATAAGAAATTTACCGTCCACTTCAACGATAAAGAATGCATGATCATCAAACCGGGTTTCAAAATACCAGACGAGTGGATACTCATGCGTGCACAAAAAGAGAATGATTTGTATGTTCTTGACATGGGAAATGCTACTACTTCGTAAAAAACGGCACAATGTTTTGTCTCAAAAGCTACTGAGAAGGAGTCAATCTTATGGCATAGAAAGATGGGCACATTCACCTAAGAAAGATGAATCATTTGGTGCATAACGATTTGGTGGAAGGTCGGAATCTGAAAAGTTTTCATATGTCAGATAATTGCCTCGAGTGTAAAAAGGGAAAGCAGATCAAGAAATCTCATCCAAGAAAGATTCTCAATTCGATAAAGTTTCCTCTTGAAAGACTTCATATGGATCTTTTTGGTCCAGTGAATGTCCGAAGCATCTCTGGAGATCTCTACTGCTTGGTAGTCACAGACGATTATTCCCGATACTCGTGGGTATTCTTCCAAGAATCAAAAGATGAGACGTTTGGAAATTTGGTGATTCTTTTCAAGAAACTTGAGAACATGTACCATCTTCCGGTGAGACGCATTAGAAGTGACAACGATTCTGAGTTCAAAAACACCAAAATGAGGGAATTCTGCAATGCTAAATGGATTTTGCACGAGTTTAGTGCACCCTACACTCCGCAGCAAAACGGTGTAGCTGAACAGAAGAATAAGACGCTTATTGAAATTGCAAGAACCATGCTTGCAGACTCAAAGCTTCCAGTCAGCTTCTGGAGTGAAGCAGTTGCAACGGCTTGTTACACACTCAATAGAGTCTTAATAGTAAAACCAACAAAGAAGACCTGTTTTGAGATGATCAACCGACAGAAACCGAATTTGAAGTTCTTAGAACCATTTGGAGCGCCATGTACTGTAATCGATCAAGATAGCAAATTTGGAGCTAAATCACTCGAAGTTTTCTTTGTCGGATATTCAAGTCCTTTGCGAAAAGTTTACGTTCCTTCATTGAGAAGAGGCATATTGATTGTTTAACTATACAGCTCCTATTCAGAAAAAAGGTGATGCATGGTTATTCAATTATCAAGACTTGTGGAAATCATTTGATTTGCCTGAAGAACCATCCGATGAAGAAATTGCAGCGTTATATTACCTTCATCAATAAGCAAATCAAGAGCAAATCGTCACACCGATTGTGGTTAATCAACCCACGTTAGGATCATCTTCTTTTGACGCTAGTTCAAGTAATAGCGGTAGCCAAGAAATTCAAACAAATCAAGTGACACCGACTACTGAACCAGTCAATACTACAGTTAATCCTAATCTTTTCTGAAGCATAGAGTTCAGACTCGGATGAGGCTCCAACATTCGAAGCCGATGGAGAATCTTCTTCAGATGAAGAAGCTGAGCAGATTACAAGTTTATTGAATGAATCTGCAAGCCCGAGTAGTGCTCCTGAAGTTGAAGTAGTGGTAGATCAACATATCACGAATGAAGAGAATACTGTGGTTGTTCCATGCGAAGTGATGCCAAGATCATATTTTTATCATCCGTCAAATTCTATAATAGGCGAATACAAGCTGGTGTAAGAACACGGAGTCAAATAAACAAAGCTTTGAGCTGTTTCTATACTCGTGTTGCTCCAATTCAAGAATATTGCTACTCTTCATGTTTCATATCTCAGATGGAGCCAAAAAGTGTTTCTGAATCTCTAGGCGATGAAAACTGGGTACAAGCAATGCAAGAGGAATTATTACAGTTCGAGAATTTACGAGTGTGGAATCTTGTAGACCTACCTGAAAATCAGAAAGCTATTGATACGAAATGGGTCTTTAAATGCAAGAGAGATGATCGAGGCATTATAGTCTGAAACAAAGCTCGGCTTGTTGTCAAGGGATTTCACCAGCAGGAAGGGATAGACTACACAGAAGTCTACGCACCAGTAGCTCGCTTAGAATCAATTCGAAAATTTCTTGCTTTTGCAGCATGGAAGGGATTTAAAGTCTATCTGTTGGATTTCAAATCAGGTTTTCTGTACGGAAAATTACGCGAGAAGGTGTACGTCGGAAAACCACCAGGGTTTGTCGATCCACTCAACAAAAAGAAAGCATATCTTCTGGATAAAGCACTTTACGGTTTACACCAAGCCCCGAGAGCTTGGTACGAGACGTTATCCCAACATCTCGTGGGAAACCGCTTTGTAAAAGGAACTGTGGATAGTACTCTCTTCACCATAGAAGTTGGTAATCATCTAATTATTGTTCAAATCTATGTGGACGACATCATCTTTGGATCAACGGATGATAGTCTTTGCAAGGAGTTTGAGGGCATCATGAAGAAGAAGTTCGAAATGTCTTCCATGGGCGAAATGAAATTCTTCCTCGGATTGCAAGTAGATCAACTTCCAAATGGTAGTTTTATTCATCAGACCAAGTATGTGCACGATATCTTGAAGAAGTTTGACATGGAAAGCTTGAAGCCATTATCTACTCCTCTTGCTCTTAATCACGGGATTTGCATTGACGAAACTGGAACCAAAGTTGATGAGACACTCCACAGATCAATGATAGGATCGTTGATGTATTTGACAGAATCGCGCCCAAATATCATGTATCCTACCTGCCTTTGCGCCAGATATCAGTCAAGCCCAAGAATTTCACACATGAAGATCGTGAAGCGAATCTTCAGATACCTGAAGGGAAGCCCAAGCACCGGCTTGTGGTACCCGAAGAATGATAATTTCGATCTTGTAGGATACGCTGATTCTGATTTTGGTGTAGATAAGTTGAATTCAAAATCGACTACAGCGGGATGCCGGTTCTTCGAAACAAGAATGGTAACCTGGCAGTGTAAGAAACAAACTATGATCGCTCTCTCTACCTGTGAAGCTGAGTATATCTCAGCCTCCAGCTGTTGTTCACAGATTTTGTGGATACAATAGCAGATGAGAGACTATGGTCTGCAATTTCTAGACACTCCGCTGTATATTGATAATAAGGTAGCTATTGATATAACTAAAAATCCAGTTCATCACTCACGCACAAAACACATTGAAATTCGTTATCACTTCATTCGTGACTGCTACGAAAAGAAGTTTGTACGAATAGAAAAAATCCACACCGACGAACAAAAGGCTGATTTTTATACCAAACCATTTTCTTTATCACGGTTTAAATACTTGTTAAGAATTAATGGTATGAAAAATTTGCTGACATGTGTGGACGCTAAGGTTGAATACGGATCGGACGACAAGTTCACGTGATCCACATTGGTTTGTCTATATCATTCTAGTTTAGAATTTTATTAAAAACTAAAATACAAAAAGATGTTTTTGATATTAGGGGGAGAAATGTTAGAGAAAATACAAAAACATTTGAAAATTTTAAAATCCAAAAACATAGGAAAAATGCAAAAAGTACAAAAACATTGAAAAAGACAAAAAGAATTCAGTGTCACAAAAAGGAAATGATAGTACATCAGTGGACTATCACAGTATGCTAAAGAAATGTAAAGTTTAAAAGTGATAAACAAGTCTTACTGTGGACGTGTCGATAGGCTTAACACGTTCAGTAAACTGTTTTCGAGATATAAACTAAATTTTACAACTGCTTAATCTTGTGGATTAACATATCTTGGATATATGGACTTAGTACTTCGAAAATTCATTTGAGAGATTGCCTGATTCTGAGATACGTGGTCTTTATAGATAGTTGATATCTGGGGTATTATACAAGTTCTTCTAATTTTGCGGAAGCAATAGCCTAGAACTTCTATAATACTTTCGCCATAAACCCTAAACTGCATGCAATCTTGAAAAGTATTGAAAGATCTAATCATTTTCAGTGCTAAAAAGATTCCCTAATTGGAACACACCTTAAAGACGAGTCTTCATCTCTCTGTCTGTACAGTAGTACTAACCTGAGCTCTCAAGGTCTCGCATTACCCAGATACAGATATCAATTACGCTATATTCACCTGTAAGATGAAATCTAGGGAATCTTGATACGGGAGTATATTCAAAAAGTGGGAACCGCAGATAAGTCAAGTTTCATAAATCTTACCTTAACATATCTTGAAATAGTTGAGAAACGTGGTAAAGTTTAAGAGGACAAACATATCGACAATCTAGGTAAACAAGTTTAAACCTTAAAGTCATCTAAAGGTCAACGGTACTGGTGATATGTCTCATTTTACTGATATGATCCTTAGACATGAATTCACAAAAATATGTCTGTAAATATGTTTG
This sequence comes from Scalesia atractyloides, assembly GCA_947069175.1. NCBI lineage: Eukaryota > Viridiplantae > Streptophyta > Magnoliopsida > Asterales > Asteraceae > Scalesia > Scalesia atractyloides. The sequence goes on along the minus strand of CAMTDV010000005.1, from coordinate 70,475,128 downwards.
TACAACGTTTATATTGATTTGTACATAGTTTATCAGCTTTACAGATTAAAACCAAAAAGATTTTCAGTGTGTTTTAGCATAAACTTACAAAAATACAAAAAGATTTTGTTTCTACATTGTTTTCAGCAAACCAATGTTGGAGAACGGGTCTTCGAAGTCTGGTAAGATGCTAGAATTGGTGGTATTTCTTTGACAACGGGCTGGGAGCTAATCTGTAAAATCTGAAAAGCCAAAAATGATGAAAAGTTCATTAATTTGAAATTTTGATTTTGAAAATATCAACAATTTGTTCGTAACGGGTCAAACCGGGGTCATTAACTTGGACTCGGCAGACAAATCGGTTAACCAAGGTCATTAGCTTGGACTTGGTCAACTGAGTGGATTTTCATAACTGGTAAAAGTTTGAAAGTTCAGGGGCTAAATTGCAAATTTGAAAAAAAATTGAATTTGTGTTTGGCAAGTTTGGCCGAACTTGGTAAACTAAATCAAGTTTAACAGTATAGCAAGTTCGACCGAACTTGCAGGTGATGGCTGGTTTGTTTTAAGGCTAAGTTCGCCCGGACTTTAATGGGCTTTACTCTTTGGGCTTGCAAGTTCGCCCGGACTTGCCATGGTATAAACACCGTGCAAGTTCGGCCGAACTCATTCATCAGCAACCAAATACTCTCTGAGGGAACTTGAGCGTTTGAGCGAATTGAGTGAAACTGACAAATTTGCGTCGTTATTCTGCCAAAATTTATATTGTTCTTGGTGATTTAGACACCATCTACACTGGAAGAGGTGAGATTTTGGACATTGAACCGTAAATTGTACCCTTATCGAACATATCAGATCTGAAAGATTAAAAATTGATAGATCTAAGAGTTTAATGAAAGAATTGAACTTAAAAATCGTGTTAAACACATAAATCGTCCTGAAAAAGTGTTGAACTTGATTAAAATGATCATGTTTAGATTGTGCAAGTTTGTGTTTGGAGAAGAGGACAAGTTCGGCCGAACTTGTTATCAAGTTCCACCGGAATTGTTAACTAAAACATGAATAAAATGTGTTAAACTTAAGTTCGACCGAACTTCTTTGCTAAACCTGAAAATTTTTGAGATCATAAGTTCGACCGAACTTAGGTATTTTGAATGATGTGATAAGATATAAGTTCGCCCGAACTTATGTTTGAGAATTGTAACATGTGTATTATATGTTCGGGCGTAGTTGATAAAATCAGAATGTTATAACACACATCAAGTTCGCCCAACTTGATGAAAATGTTGAAAAATTGTAACTTTTTCTCGTCAAGCGTGCTAATTGTTTTGCGTCGTTTTTCAGGCTCAAGAACCAGCAAGGGTGATGGCTATGATTTCGCAAAATTCCATAACACTTGTATTACGCTCGACAAGATGATATGTCCATCATTGAAAGAATACAACAATATTTTCAAGTTTCTTAAAGAATGTCCAATACATCGAGCGATTACGGAGCGCACAGTGTCTTACAGATCTCATACATACCATTTCTGGATGAACGCAAGCCTAAGTGATGATAAAAAGACCATTACATCATCAGTGCAAGTCGGGAATGAAGTCAAACCAATCACTGTTACTGAAGACAATATTCGACGGATCCTACAGTTTAACGATGACAAAGACGATCTGATATTCCTTGATGAGAAGATGGTCAGAGGATGTTTTTATAGAATGGGTTACAAGGGGAGCGTGAACAAGCCGACACTAAAGAAAGGGGAAGTGCCTAATCCTTACAAGCTCCTCATGCACGCAATCATACATACTTTCAGTCACCGCAAGGCAGGTCTAGACGATGTTCAAGATTATCTGGCCTGTATAGCAACGGCGTTAATTTTGAAGAAGCCGTTCTACTTTTCAAAGCTTTTTTTTACACTTATGTCAAAGAACATGGAAGATTCAAGGTTATGTCTTTATCCGAGGTTCGTGCAAATGCTGATAAATGAGAAATTCACAAACATCGCACGTGATCCGAATGATGTGTTATATCTAAGTCATCTCGACGATACAACTGTGAAGAAATTGATCAAGTTTCAAAAGCAAGCGTCAGCACCTGTTGCTAAACCAGTATTTGGGGCAATCAAAGATTCAAATTATATTGCGCCGCCTGACAATAAATGGAGAAAAGACGGAAGCGATGATGAAAAAGAGTTGAACGCAGAGAAATAGATGTTGGATGATAAAATTAAAGTTTTGGAAAATGAAAGAGAATACTTCAAAGCGTTAATTGAAAGTTTGCAAGACGCAAATGAGAAATTGCAAACAGAGATTGCTGATTTGAAGTCAATCCAAGCTCTAAATGATCGAAGATTCACCAGGATGCAGAAAGTTTTATCTAACACCCTGGGTATTGATTTTATTTCTGAATATGATCGTCTGGATCGTCAGGAAGCTAAAGAAAGATCTGAAAAAGAGTTAGCTGGAAGTGGAAAATGTAAAGGTATTGAGGGAGAAGCCCCTAAATCATCTGAAGCTGCAGAGCAGTCTGTTGATGATGTTGTTATAGCTTCTGAGTCTGATATTCCAAAGGTTGACGAATCTGTCAAGCCTTCTGATCCTATCGTTGCTTCTGACGATAAGGACGATGAAGAAGCAGAGAAAGAGGATGAAGATAATGATGAACAGAAAGATGATTCTGAGTATGAAGATTGGAATGTTGCTGATGATGACGATCATGGAGGAGTTGGTATTAGAATCAGTGAAGGAAAATTTCTGATGACGTTGATTTTTCTTCTCTATTGGACGATGAATCTAGTAAGATGGATGATCAGATTCAGGGGGAGTCAGGGCAGACAGGACCATCAGATGATGTTGATATGGTGAATGTTGATAGATTTGCAAAGCCTGTTACTGCGACAAAGCCTATGCTCTTGATGCTTGAATATATTGTATAGGAAGGCGAGTTAGTGCATAACTATACTTAGGAAGATCTGGCCAAGTTAATTGAAGTTGATACTGAAAATCTAGAGTTTGATTTTGAAGAAGATGTGTTGAATGTTAACACTTTTGAGCCGAATGATTATCAGTATGTTAGAAGATTTGAAACTGATGAATACAACAGAGAGATTGTTGAAGATTGGTCTTCTGATGATGAAATAGATCAAACTGCAAAGTACGTCGGTCCTAATACAGACAGTTTTCCTACATTTGAGGAGATGTACAAGCAACTAGACGAAGACATGTTGAAAGAGAAGATTGAGGAATCTTTACGCGAAGGAAAAGTTCCTAAGCCGATGACAAAAGAAGAGATAGCTCAAGCGAAGAAGTCTTGGTTTAAAGAAATGTCGCGTAAGTTTCGACGTCCTCTAGCATTCTTTACCAGAGACAAAGACGTGTCATTGGGGGATATTCTTAGTTGGGGTTGGTTTAAAGAGCTGAACGTATATGCAACCAAAAGGGAATTTGGAGTGCAATACTTCAAGTATCTTGCTGATTTCAAGACTTTACCATATTGGGATGTTGAGGAGCTGGTTTAGACAGTTAATGTTACATATCAGATGAAGTTCATTGATCAGTTGTTATGGAAGATGATCAAGTATGAAGCAGTAAAAGGATTTAACTATTGGAAGCCATTCATTCCTGGTCGCCGAATCAAAACAAACAAGAAGAAGGGGAAAAAGACATAACTTTGATAATGAAGCGACCGAGGTCCATGAGAAACATGCCATTGATGCCGATTGAGCAAAACTTCTATCCATTGTTCAAGTGGTGGCAGATAGATCCATCTACTTGTGAAGCAGTTATTTTTTTAAAATTTGAAGAACACTTGGATATTACGAAGGAAAGGGTTGAAATACTTGGGTCTCAGGACATGAGGGGATTATGGAGAAGAATCAGGATTCTAGATCCAATATGGTTGGTGAATTGTTCAAGAGAAGATATTAAATGCTTGTTCTATAGCAAGATTATGTTTGAAGAACGTGAGAAGGTACAAGCTATGCAATATCAGAAAGTTGTGAATGTTTGCTATGCACGAGAAGTAAATTCAGGGAAGATGTGGCAGACAAGTTGGAGGGATCTAGAAAAAGTTGAATTCTTGAAAGAGGAAAAGCGTCTCGAAGCTATACATGGGAAAAGTAGAAAGGCAAGTATTAGAAGATTTCAGTATATGAACAAAGTGCCTCCTACAGATCAGACGCCGGACCGAAACAAGAACGACGAAAGAAACCTTACAAGAACTTCTTCGGTCGTATGCGTTAATGTTTATTTGAAGACAGAGTTTTGAAGACTGATACAAGACGAAGACGATATCCAAGGGGGAGTGTTTTGGTGCATAATGTCTATGTCTTAGTCTTATATCGAGTCTGTATAGAATAGAGTTGAATAGGCTAGCAATACGAAGTATTTATGTAGTTTGGAGTCAAGTTCGCGCATGACATGCATTGGATGTCAAGTTCGGCCGAACTTGCTAAGGCAAGTTCGCCCGAACTCACATACACCATGAGCGAACTTCTACTTATATAAATAGCTAGCTAGCCTCTCACATTTGTAACTTTGGCATCTTGGAGGCGAAGCTCTGTCAATCTGGATTCTTGACTGTTACACCAATAAAATTGACTATTAACTAATTAATTATTGTCTTTGGTAAACACGTCGTATTATTCCGCTATTATGAACGTTAGATATCAAATTTAGGTTCCTTAGCATCGAGGATCGGTCCTACAAAATGAAAAGTTTGTTAAAGATAAAATGAACAAAGGCAAATCAAAAGAAACGAACATTAGTCCTTCAAAAACGTTGCCCAAGTCATCAGCACCATCAACTTCAAAGGCTTCACCAAAGACATCTTTTGCTAAAAGATCGTGCTTTAATTGTCACACAAAGGGACATGTCGTCAGTTATTGTCCTTACAAGAAGGGTGAAGCACATCGAAACAAAAGAAGAAAGAAAAATCACCAGAAAAGAAAGGTGATTGTGAGTTGAAGACATCAAACTCACCGAAGAAATCTGTTGTTAAATACAGGGCTGAAACAGGAAATCAACAATTTCCTCGTTTTCAAAGAAATCAACCAAGGTTTCAGCCTGAGTCTACACCTGGCAGATTCGACAGACCTAGGAATAGTTCACCTAAAATGAATAACTTTAATGGTCAGTCAAATAATTTCAGAGGATAAAGTTCACAACAAAATCGATATCACACTAGTGGATGTCGAAATTTTTACAATAATGACTCTAGAAATTATTACAATCAAAATTTGGGACATCAATCGAGAGTTCACCAGAACTCAGGATTTGTGAATCAGAATAGAGGTTTTCAAAATCAAAATTTCTAAAGGTCACAAAGTCCAAACATGTATAGGAACCCCCAGGACCAGAGACCTAGTGGAAATCAACAATCATTTCCATCAACAGGTCTGAGATCCAAAACTCCTACTAGGAGTGATGGATATTGGATGGATGTTCTGGTGGTTGATGAATCTGGAAGACCCAAGACCATTAAGGCTTGGGTCCCCTGTTTTGGTTTGTGCAGTAGCTGCTAAGGAGGCTGATCAACTTTTGGTATGTTGACAATGGCTGCTCCAGGCACATGACGGGGGATAAGAGATTGCTGAAAGATTTTAAAGAAATAAATGGAGGTTACATGAACTTTGCAGGAGCAAAAGGTGGAAAAATAACAAGTCAAGGAAAGGTGACCAACAGGAAGATAACATTGGACAAAGTTAACTATGTCGAGCAGCTAAAACATAATTTGATGAGCGTATCGCAAGTGTGTGACAAGGGTTACTCTGTGCACTTTACCAAGTCTGAGGCATTGGTGTTAAAACCAGGTTTGATCATTCCTGATGATTGGGTAGTTATGCGAGCACCAAGGAAGAATGATACATATGTCATGGACATGAGTGTACATGATTCATCAGTGGTGACTACATGCTTGTTGTCGAAAGCATCTGAGGCGAAGTCGATGTTATGGCATAGACGCATGGCACATATCCACTATCGAAAAATAAATTATATAATTAAAAATGGTTTAGTGGAAGGTGTGCCTATGCAGAAGTTTTCTGTGGATGATGTGGATGACAAATGTCTTCCTTGTAAAAAGGGAAAGCAACACACAAAACCTCACAAGTCTAAGACCGTGAATTCCATTGCTTCTCCACTCGAATTACTTCACATGGATTTGTTCGATCCAGTGAATGTAAGGAGTTTTGGAGGAAAATATTACTGTTTAGTTGTTACTGATGACTTTTCTCGTTTTTCTTGGGTTTTCTTTCTAATGACAAAGGATGAGACAGTAGAAATGTTGATCAATCTTTTTGCAAAGTTGGAGAATCTACTTCAGACAAGAATCAAGCGCATTAGAAGCGACAATGGCACAGAGTTCAAGAATCAGTTGCTGGACATGTACTGTCTTCACAAGGGGATAGAACATCAATTCAGTGCTCAATACACACCGCAACAGAATGGAGTGGCAGAACGGAAAAACAGGACGTTAATTGAAGCTGCTAGGACCATGCTCTCTGATTCTAAGCTTCCTGTCATCTTTTGGGCAGAGGCTGTCAATACAGCTTGCTATGTCCTGAATAGGGTTTTGACGGTTAAACGACACAACAAAACGTGTTATGAACTTTTCAGAAAGCGTAAACCAAATTTAGAAGGGTTCGAACCGTTTGGGCTTCCATGCACGATAATTAGAAATAAAAACCAACCAAAATTTGGTGAAGTCGCTGACGAAGGATTTTTCCTAGGTTATGTCGATGGTGCACCAAACAAGAGAGTTTTTAATAAAACTAATGGTAAAATTGAAACGGTTTTTGACATTGAAATTAGCACATATTCGCCCAAATAGTCCAGCCCAGGTCCAGCGATCCTATATGATTATGATCTATGCTTTGAGTCTTTTAAAATTCCTGAGTTTTCTGATGCAAGTGATTTAGAGGTAATTCACAACTTGACTAGGGATGGAGATGAGGGTTATTTCAGTCCAAGTTCAAGTGTTCCAAGTGCAGATGTGTCAGGACCTTCCTTAAATGCAAATGCAGAAGTAGCAGATTCGGGTGATAGTGAGTCTGAACCTGTTGAGGGGGGGGACTTTATTTATCCGTTTGCTAATCAAAATGTTCAAGGGGAGATTGGATCAAATCTAGAGACTAACTTGGAAGTTGATGCCATTGCTACTACACGAGCAAACAGAGATCATCCAGTTGAGAATATTATAGGTGATCCGAATGCAGGTGTTCAGACAAGGAGGAGTATAGTAGAAGGTTCTTGTATGTATGCTACGATTGAGAAAACTGGTATTATCAACGAGCGCTTGTATAACTATTTTATTTCTCAAGAGGAGCCGAAGAATATTCATATGGCTCTGAAGGATAATTCATGGGTAGAAGCTATGCAGGAGGAACTTGCTCAGTTTGAGAAGTTGAAAGTTTGGGAATTAGTTGATTTACCAGAGGGAGAGAAAGAGATTGGCACCAAATGGGTGTTCAAATGTAAGAAAGATAACCGAGGGATCGTGACGAGGAACAAGGCCCGGTTAGTGGTGAAAGAGTTCAATCAATAAGAGGGGATTGATTATATTGGAGTGTTTGCACCAGTGGCAACGTTGGAAGCAATTCGTTTGTTCCTAGCCTTTGCTTCATTCAAGGGATTTAAGTTTACCAATTAGACGTGAAGAGTACGTTTCGTTATGGGAAATTCCAAGAAGTGGTGTATGTCTCACAACCAGATGGGTTTACTGATCCAGACTATCCAAATCGAGTGTACAAGTTGAATAAGGCATTGTATGGATTGCATCAGGCACCCAAGGCGTGGTATGAGACACTGTCAACTCACTTGTTGAAAAATGGTTTTGAAAGAGGTCAGATTGACAGTACACTTTTCATTAAGAGGAAGAAGGAAGATTTTCTGTTTGTACAAGTATACGTCGATGATATCATTTTTGGTTCATCTGATGAGAGCATGTGTGATGAGTTTGAAGAGGTGATGAAGGGTACGTTCGAGATGAGTGCAATGGGTGAATTATCATTCTTCTTGGGGTTTCAAGTTGAACAAAAGAAGGATGAGATCTTTATTCATCAGACGAAGTATGTGTATGACATTTTGACTCGTTTCAAGATGGAGGATTGCACTACTTTTAATACACCCATTTGTGAAAATCACAACATTGGTCTAGATGCTGAGAGTGTGGATGATGTTGATCCTACTCAATATAGGGCCATGATTAGATCGTTGATGGATCTTACTGCTTCAAGACCAGACATTATGTTCGTCGTATGTCTGTGTTCCAGATATCAAGCAAATCTAAAACAGTCGCATATGAAGGCGGTGAAGCGAATTCTTCGTTACTTGAAGGGTAAACCTAAGTTTGGGTTATGGTACCCTGTTGATAGTGACTTGAACTTTGTTGCATACACTGATTCGGATTTTGGAGGATGCAAATCAACCAGAAAATCTACCGTAGGTGGTTGTCAGTTCTTAGGGGGAAGACTTGTGTCATGGCAGTGCAAGAAACAAGATTGTGTGTCCACGTCTTCGTGTGAAGCTGAATACATTGATGCGGGTAGCTGTTGCTCTCAGGTTCTATGGATTCAACAGCAAATGCGCGATTACGTTTTAAATTTCACTCGCACCCCTATTATGATAGACAATAATGCCACAATTTCCATAACAAATAATCCCGTAAAACACAGTCGCACAAAACATATTGACATTCGTCATCATCTTATACGGGATTGTGCTGAAAAACGAATGATTGAACTGCATAGAATCAACACACTAGATAACCTGGCAGATCTTTACACAAAAGCTTTTGACAGGGCTCGATTTGAACATCTAGTCGAACTCAACGGGATGAGGAATCCTGATTAACCAGTTTTTCATAAGAATTTTGTACATAGTTTACTGCTTTCTTAAAAATCAAAAACATAAAAAAATCATAAAAATAAAAAAATTGAAAAATCAAAATGAGTTATCATTGTGTGAAAAAGAAGAGATGATAGTACATCAGCAAGTTAGACTGTCACACTAAAACTGAAATTAAGTTGCTTAAGTGTGATAGCAGCTTCATCATATGATGTACCAGTAGGCAAGAAACATGAAATAATCAATTTACCAAGGTGATGTAAACATAAAAGAACTGAGTATGAGTGGGTAATATATCAGTGCCGTATGGTTTTATAACCTTAAATCTTGCGTTGATTTTTTGCCAAAATCAGAAGTTTTGGGTCATACAGTTATTTCATCGGGGATATCAAGGTTATCCTTCTGTTGCATCCAGATATATGCTGACCTAGGCACAACCACGATATCTTAAAAGAGCTAAAAATGCCAAATCCCAGAAGTTGAAGAAGCTCTCCTAGAGAGTCATTCAAATGTGCAAAATGCATAAATCGTACCAGAATCTGTGGTATTCGTCTTAACCCTCGTTCGATATTGGTCACTTTGTTGTACGGATGTACTGACCTGATCACCAATTATCTAACGTTGTAAAACAAAAAGGATGAATTTCAGTATTCTCACCTCCTACGATGAATCTTTGTGCATACCTTGATCGTGGGGATATGTCCTGAAGTGGGACACATTAGTATATCAGTATAAAATTACCTTAACATATCACTGGGTAAAGGTCCTTGAAATATTCATGTGTTTTGTTTAAGTGGATAAACAATATTGGTAATCGTCTTGAACTGCTTTTCATGAAAATTAAAAGAAAGAATGAACTGAGAGTGTGAAACAGTTTGATTAGGCTGATATGATCTTCTTAAAAAGTGATTTTCACAAAAACAGAGTTCGTGTTGCTTTCAGAAAAATACAAAAATCCAAAAAGATTTTCTTTTTCTTTAAAATTCTTCATGTACGAAAAATGGATGTTCTTGGAGGAATTGTTACCAAAAGGGGGAGACGGTGTTAGAATATGAGTTCAAAATTTTTAACTTTGCAGGTTCTGGTGGTGTTGGAAACTTTTGAATGTTGGTGTTGAATGGAAAATTGCTTAATCTGTTGCATCTCTTGATTAATAATTTTTTTAACTTGTGTTGAAAAATTCTTATAGTTTCTCGAGATGTTTGTTTGTATACAGATAGTTGCAATTTGTTCCTGTGAAGCAAAATGAAGTAATGTGATGAGTTGTTGTGAAGTTTAGTGAAGAGGATTCTGATTGGATGCATGGTAGAATCCTCCTTTCTACATTGCTGACAAAGTTTGAAGAGTTTGAAGATTGCTATGCAAATGTTGAACTGGAGTTTACTAAATTGCTAACGATTTTGAAGATTTAGTGATTGGATGCATCAGCTTAGAGGGGGTCTGTTGCTGACAGAAGCTATTGAAGCTGAAGCTATCCAAAGACCAATGACAATGAATGATTACATGAAGAATGCAAGATGACTGAAGACAAAAGTTGTTTTATGAATCTATTGTCAATCGGGAGTCTGTTGGTGCATATTTGTGACAACAGCTTTTAGATTCAGGTCTTTGGATATCTTGTAATTAGTGAAACGATAAACGGTTAGCGGGTTTAGCTTTGTATTAGTGAGTTTAGAGTGATTGGGCCAAACCAAACCCACATTGGGGGAATGGTAGGCGAATTGAGCCTGTCCAATTCACAGTCCATGTGTGTTAACCTTAGCCCAGGTTGCAAACTTTTGTTATATAAACAAGGCTTTGCATTAGGGTTTAGGTTAATCACCATAATCATTAGTTAAGAGAGAGAATTCGTAATTGCAATAGGCTTGGACGAATTTGGTATTGTGAGAGGTCTTGATTGATTGTAATCAGTTTGATAGATAATCAATAAAGATCAGTCTATGGTGGTTTCTGTTCCTAGACGTTTTCTGTGACAATCTGATCTAGAGGATTCCGCACTCTAGATTAGATAAACAATTCTGTGAAGATCCATAGGACTAGGGGACCTTCACTGACAATATCGAAAGAGTAACAAACCGCCTATAGACGTATAAGCAAATAGAGAAAGGTTGCCTGAACTTCAAGCGACAAACACAATCCTCAGAGAAGATAACATGACGGTGAGAGAAACACAAACATTGTCAGTGCATACTCTGTGTGTCCGCCACTGTGCGAATAAGCTAGATAGCGCGTGTGTTAAATATTGTATAAATGAGTTACGAACACATGGCTTTGGAGAGGATGAGAGAGGTTCGTACGGATGTAGCTCATTCGTACGGATCTAGCTCATCGGCACAGATGTAGCTCATCCGCATGTAAGAGCACATCCGTCCCAAATCCTCATGTATAAATAGTGTCATGTGTTCATATTTTGTTAAGTTTTAGGAGTTTGGTTGGAGAGATGTGTTGATCCTCTCTCCAGTCTGTCAATGATGTATGCTCTTTCGGTTTGCATGGAACCTTCTACTTATGACTATTCCTATGAAACTTCTTCCAAATTAGCCTTATCTTATACAAACTTCCGTCTAAACCCACCTGATCCGGAACTTTCGATCATTAAAAGTTTAAATGTCTTTGACACTCTAAGCAAACACTTTTAAGTCAAATACCGAAGGGACCCCAGGTGGAAAAAATGCCAAACAGGAAGGGTTTAAATGTAAACACACATGAATGTCCAGACCCGTCAAATGGAAACTTGAAGGACCAAAGCTAGGAGGCGCATTCACCATCTTTGATTTTTTGTATATAGGATACTTTAGAAATGAATTTTCAGTTGAGTTTAACATTACTTCAATATTTGAAGTACAAATATATCTTGAAAACCACTCTACATAAAAACATATAAGTTAATAATCATTTAAAGCCATTAATTACGTCAAAGTGCATCCTGTTAATATGTTGAAATTTTCAACATTTTTTACAAAAATACAAGTCTTAATATGTCATATTGTACATATTTGTTATACAAGTTTCCATGATATGATTAACAATGCTGGTAAATACATTTTTATAGGAAAATTATAACATTCATGATCAAAGCATGATCAACTGTTTCATACGACATTTGGAGTATCCTCACACATCAAGATTGGATACACCCTCCAAGATCTCCTAACAAACTCAATGTTTATATTATACATAGTGGTATACTAAGTGTATTTAAGGGCCCTCCTCTAGTTATCATGGGTAAAATTTCACATGGGACATAGCCTGGAGTAGCCACACGTGTAGAGTAAGCATAAATGTAGATTGGGTGTGTGAGAGTTGTCTTTAAAATAAAATTCTTTTTTGATGAGAAAAAATGGAGTCATAAAGTACTACTACATTCAACATATGGTGGATGTATCTACAAAGTCGTGTCTCAAGTACAAGCATCACACACACTACTTGGTTTTAGGGCATGTGTAACGCACACTATCCTTAAGCATGGTATTTAGCTAAGTTATTGTCCAAAAAAACCCACCTATGTGAAGGGACCAAGGATAATTTTAAGACAAGCAATATACACCCTCAAAACCTCTTGATACCATATTTATGAATCTACAATTATTGACTTAATCGACATAGTTTACATATAGGGCCCATGGCCTCAAGTCTAACCTAAAGTATTTCTTTCCCTTGCATATTATGAAGAATTTAGGCTATTCCACATTAAGATGGAAAACACTATTCCCCTAAACCGAGCATTTTATATGTTACACCAATGGGACCACTTACAGCAATTCCTAGATGACAAACAAGGTCCACAAGTCTGTGATAGTTGGTAAAGGACAAATGTAAGTGACATACCCAACAATAACATGGCATGCCATATAACTAAGGGTTGACTAACAACACTCCATCCCCTCTTATGAGAAAAAAATTGGTACCAAGGCCACGCCACAATCTTGGTGTAAGTCAATTATCATTAAAGCACAATTTGAATCAATCATAACCCCCCTCCCCCAATGGCTAAACAATCTCTCTAGGTGAAGCATATACTATGAGGTAATCTAAGAGTAAGTGCTCTCAACACCTAAAGCATGAAAATAAGTGATAGCATTTGAAACTCCAGCCAAATCCACAACACAAAATCTTCTATAAATAACTTAGTTGACTTATTCAACGGTATACACAAAAAGTGAAGCCTTCACACCATTTACAAGTGCGATGGATGATTACAAAATTTCAATATCAAGTTACCAAAGAACTTGCAAAAGTATTTCCGCGTGTCTAATCTTGAAACCAATTCACTATTTGCATGACCACATGGTTAATGCATTTGTTGTTAATTCCAACCTATATTTCATCTTATTTCTCCACCAGTATGCTACTAAGAGCTCCCTTGGTGATTCAAGCATTTACAAGTTTGGAAACAAGTATTTTAAGTATTGAGTAGCATTACTCTAAACGTCTAACCAAAACGGGTTTGCTTTACTTGAGAGTCTTTAATGAAAGAACATTTACAACCCATAGTTAATAATTAGGCTCCACACACTTTTCATTCTCAAACCCATATCTCGCTCAAATTGGTCCACCATTGCCTACATAGAAATTGTTCAATTACTTTATGCCAAAGTGCTTTCAATTGACTAAAAGTAACCATTTACATTCACCAATCAATCCTGTACTTTTTAATACATTAAAACTCCCTAAATTTGATCCATCCTAATCACATTAGGCAAAGTTCTTAGACTGTGTTTTCTATCAAGTTACCAAAGAACTTGCAAAAGTATCACGTGTCTAATCTTGAAACTAATTCACCATTTGTACGACCAGTTGATTAATGCACATGTCACCAGTTGCAACCTATATGTTAGGAAAACAAGGTTTTAGAAAAGATTATAGAATGATTAAAATCCTAAATGATGTGTTGTGTTGATAATGTCTTGAATTATTAACTTGTGGTAATGGTTATTAGTTAAGGATGTGCATATACTATATGCATGTCCCTTAACACTTAATAATTTACAAAGCATTAAGATCACCATGCACAAGACTCATTATGTGCAAAGATCAACATGAATCAAATGATGTATCAAGACTACAGTGATCAAGATTTGAGAAATAAAATGCAATAACTTATAAAGTGCAATAAATCCTTAAGCGCAACATATTGTTACATGTAAAGATGAAAGACCAAAGCAACATGTGATGAAGACTTAAAGACTACAAAGTTCAAGAATGAAAGATCATCTAAAAAAATTAAGTTACGATACACTGAGAAATTGAATGGGGATTAGAGAGAAAATTAATTAAACCTTAATTACAAGATTAAAAAATTAATTTTCTATAACCTTTACTAGATAAGACCGAATTGAACTAAACAAGTTGATAATTAATTTACGGGACTTTGAATTTTGAAAATAGAATAGTATAAGTTGGTTTCTTTCCATTTGTGGGATGTAATCATGGTGGGAGATAAAGAGTTACTATAAATGAAAAAAACAACTATGCTTTACCAAACCACCACCATTCTTTGAAAAGTAAACATCTATGTTGATAGATGTAAAAGGGTTAATTTGAGAATTGAAAAATCAGAGGTATGGGGGTGGAAAAGGTGCTGGGGGGCAGGTTATAGTCGTTATACAACGTTCAAGATTCAAAAGAAGCTAAAAGATAAAATATGGGTGTGCATACTCTGTGTATCCACCACTGTGCGAATAGGCTAGATAGATCGTGTGTTGAATATTGTATAGATGAGATACGAACACATGACCTTGGAGAGGACGAGAGAGGTTCGTACGGATGTAGCTCATCGGCGCGGAAGAGCACATCCGTCCCAAATCCTCATATATAAATTGTGTCATGTGTTCATAGTTTGTCAAGTTTTAGGAGTTTTGTTGGTGAGATGTGTCGATGCTTTCTCCAGCCTGTCAATGATGTATGCTCTTTCGGTATGAATGGAACCTTCTACTTATGACTATTCTTACGAGACTTCTACCAAATTAGCTCTATCTTATCCAAACTTCCGTGTAAACCCGCCCGATCTGGAACACTTTCAAAATCAGGTGTTCAAATAGTTAAAAGTTTTGGTTGTGGACTCAAGTACTTTAAACCACGAAAACTCGGGGACTAAAAAATGAAGGTACTATAATTAATATCTCTCTAGTTCCTAGTTCGTTTGAGATTTACACCTAATCAATGAGATTGAAGATCAAAGATTAAGAGCAAAAATAAGAAGTTGTGGTTCAACTTAAATATTCAAATCTTGTATTCGTGAGTTTATCACTAACTTGTTGAGTCATGCATTTGTACGGGTCTCATCAATGGTTGGTGATCGTTGTAAAAAACTACTAGGAAGATAGTGTTGGGACATTGTTTACAATTATGATAGAGTGGTGTTGAAGAAACATAGAGTTAGTTACTTGGTGTAGCTAGTGAATAAGGTGATCACTGGCTTGGACTAGTGCAGAAATGTAATGACTCACTATACTGATAATGGATTGAAGAAGGTGATCACTACCTTTGATTAGTGAAAGAGTTTTAACGGGTGGTTTCTTTCGTCTAAGCGAGGGTTTTAATGGATAAACTCTCTATTTAGAGAAGGTTTTTAAAATGGTTGTTTTCCTTCCACTTGAACCTCTCTAAACCAGTTTTGTCATTCTAACCCTTACATATTTGCATCCACTATTTATTTATTTTGGGTTTCAAACAAGTTTAAACCAATCAAATTAGTGGTTAACTTAAGAAAGATTTACGAAAACCTATTCACCCTCTAGTTTTCTACACTAAATATAATCTTATTTCTCCATTAATATGCTACTATATTTCCCTTGGTGATTCAAGCATTTACAAGCATGGAAAGAAGTCTTTTAAGGATTAAGTAGCATTACTCCAAACGTCTAACCAAAAACATGTTTGCTTTACTTGAGAATATTTAATGAAATAACAGTAAAACCCCATAGTTAATAGTTGAGTTCCCCAAACCCAACCACCATCACCCACATATATATTGCTCAATTACTTTATGCCAAAGTGCTTTCGATTCACTAAAAATAATCATTTACCAAACAATCCTATTTTTGTATATTTTAGAACTCCCAAAATCTAATCCATCCTAATCGCATTAGGCATGTATCTTAGAATATGTTTCGTGGAGGGCTTTATAGGGGCTTTAGGGGGGTGATGCCAGGTAAGCAACCATCATTCACCTTCTTCGAATAGGGCCCCCTTCACGCTTCCCCATGTTCACATTTTCACCATCTCACCTGCATCTTCAGCATCTCAAGATGCCCCACGGTCACGATTCCAGCAAAACCCGCATCCTTTCTAGCATCTCTCCATGGTGATGTGCAGACCTTGCACTTCGCTTTGGTAGCACCTTCCACACCATCCTCTTTGAACCCCACAACGTATAGCCTTAATTAATAATCCAATGTATTTGATGTGCTAAATATGGTCTAAAAAACAAACTAATTTAAGCCTAACCTAGACACTCTAAGTTCTAAATTTATAAACTAAGACTCTCTAAATTTATACCACACAACCGCCAAGTGTACCAGTCAACGCAGTACAACCTAAGAAGTCCGGGTATCGAACCCAAAGGACACTAGTTTTACGCTAATTAACTATGACTCAACTAAGACTTAAATGGTATTTTGTGGGATTTACTTAAATGATAGGAAATATAATTAAAACTTAACAACCAAGGAATCTGGACTATCTGGAAATACTTAGGAGGAAGGAACACTACCCAGGTTTGGAATCCTATTTGTGAATCTTGGTTTTCTATCGGTAATGGTAACTAAGATGGAACCAGGATCTATGATACTAAACTAATAGGAAATTCTAAAGGATCCTGGACCCTTCTCGAGGTGTCACCTAAAAGAACCATAAAAGCTGTTAAACTCACAGGTTAGTTGAATAGCCTCACAATGAATCCAATAATACTAAAATACCCAAAAGACGGTCTACCTCACAACGGGATAATCTCAATGCACACTAAAGTTTAAAGGGGCAATCTAAGAACAATTCATAGACTTAAGTAGACAATTAAGGAAGATCCGCTCACACACAATCAACACCTAAACCGTCTAGTGACAAAGACAAACCTAACTAATCCTCACCTTACAGCTTTTGGACTAGGTAAAACACTTAAAACCTCTAAATCCCCAAACACAGTTCCTACGAAAATTTTTGATAATTAACCGTAAGATAATCATAGACACACGGTAGGCGACCTAGCTAGCATTCAAAACAGGACAGACCATACACAAGTGGAACTATAAAAAAAGTCTAAATTAGTAATAAGCATGCATAAGCATCTGAGTTCATGAACAAGATACTTTACTAAAGTATTAGACCATTAATTCGTTACCAAAACCATTCAAAAACCAATCATCAACAAATATTCATCTAAAAAACGAGGTAGTAACAATATTTAGCCAAGAATCATCATCCAAATTAGTAACAAGTTCATCAACATAAAGCAAACATGTCCAAATGTATCAAAAACATAAATTTAAAGATAAATTAAGAACCAATTGTTTGCTAGAGTGAAAATCCTAAACCCACAATGTCAAAATTGATCTCAACACCTTCTTTCCACCCAAAACCACCTATGGAACCTTTTAAAATAGTCTGGGATAAGTTATGCTGTATTAGGGTTAATGGGGTGCTTAAATAGGGTTAAAACGTATGTTTCCACATTGATTTGACACTCCCCTCGCATCGCCTGACGTGTATAATAGGATCTGTCGCGCGACGCCATGTGGTATAGTTTCTAAAAAACGGGTTTGTTCATAACTTCTTGTGTCAACTCTGTTTTCTTCATCATTTTCGACTATGTCTTTGTAATTCAATCATCTATCATCTCATATTCTTAAATATTCATTTCCATTCCATGATAATTTTTCACTAAGCCCAAGGGCTTATCCTATGTGCTCGTTTCTTTAGCGTTTTAACTCATTTTTTGCTTCATCTGCACATGAACACCTGTAAAACCACATACAACTAAGTACAAGCCAAAAACGTACAAAAATACATACAAATTAACTAAAATAATGTACAAATAGATGAAAAAGATGTGTGTTTTACACCACATCAGTATATTTTTTAAGATACTATACAAAAAAATATATAGTTATAAAATAAAGTGTAAACTACAATTTCCGTCACTATGGTTAACACTTGATGGCACTTTCAGTCTTAGTGTACCAAAATTGAAAATTCATGTCCCTATGGTTATCAACGCCCCTGCTGTTAAATGCGCGTTTAAATTTATGTAAAAAGACTAAAAATACCCCCCCCCCTCCACAAGTTAATTTACCATATTAACCCCTGCTGTTATAGTTCATATATTCACTCCAAATTCAAAACTCTTTCTTAATCTAGTAATTAACCACCAAAATCAAGTAAATAAACACCAAAATCATGTTACTAACAACTACAACAACAGATGGACATAAGTAAGCACAATTGAACTGCACTTAACTTATAGAGTTTGAACTTCATTGACTTTTATAAGTTGAACTAGGTTGACTTTTTTGGTGGGAACTGGTGTTGACTTTTAGAATTAGAGATGCTATTGACCTTTACAATTTGAAATTGAAGTGGAAGGTTATGATCAACATCAAACAAAATTGTGCAATAGTCAAAGTCAAAATATGAGTAATAGTCAAAGTCAAACAGACTTGTACAATTGACTACATTTGTGCACTTGGGTTGTGGTTTTGACATGTTCATGTTCTATAATCCTATGATCTGACATATGTACAGTTGATAGCATACATTAATAAAACTATGACAGGCTTGATTATCATAGGTTTGACAAGTTGATATGGTTAAACAAATCAACTTAGGACATCCAATTCATACCATGCACTAAGTGCCAAAATGCTAACGTGAGTGGATGCTTGATTATCACATGTTTGACTATGCATCACTATATCAGTCTTGTACCATGATCAAACTTCCTAAACCCTATTGTGTAGACTAATGCCTAAATCGTGTATATGCATCCTAAATCTTAAATCCATGATAGTAACTAACTAATGTACCATGATGATTCATACACTAACGTGCATGATGTCCCATACCATCATCCTTATAATACGACTTCTGCATTAGATTTGATCCTACAATAGACTTGTACATTTAATATGACCCTACAATTGTGCAATGGTACTACATATGATCCTATAAATGACTTATGCATTTGACATGTTCCTACATGTGATCTATAATTGAGAGCTAACATCATAAACATGATTTTGTATCATGATCATGTAACTAACTATCACATAGTCATCTAACACATTCACTTTGATCCTGCATGTGCTCATGTAACTATCATCCTAATGCCACTGATCTTTTTAACCACTTTAGTTAACTACACACTCAGTTGTCACACTAAAACATAAGCAAACATCAAACAAAGTAACATCCTGATCATTAACGTTAAAAACCAAGAAGCATCATTCATAGTTACGTATCAACATTCATACATGATTGTTAAATACCAAAACATGGGAAACCCTGATCATTAACGTTAAAAACCAAAAAAAAATGATCGGACCAAAATAACCCATTTAAAGTGTTCTACTTAAGTTAATAGTTATGCATCATTATATGTACAAAAACCACCACCATGTTCAAACTTGACAGTAAAAACAGAGCTCCACCCTGAAGCTCCTTCTGGTCCCCAAAACGACCTGGTATTTTTGGATATGACGGCGGGTGACCTACGCCTTTAATCCAGCTACATTTCCATGTAAAACAAACCACATTTCAGAACTTCTACACGAAACGCATCACGAGATCAAGGTTTTGAGTAAAATTAACACAATGTGATACCTGTTACGTGGAAGGTCTACAACATTATAGCGTATTGCCTCATCTTGTTGATGATCAGAGCTTTTAACTTGACACCGGAGGGGATGACCGGAGGACTAGCTTTTCATCGGGAAAGGTTTTGAGGAGAGGTGTTAGTGCATATTATGTATGTCTGCCACTGTGCGAATAGGCTAGATAGAGCATGTGTTGAATATTGTATAGTTGCAATACGAACACATGACTTTGGAGAGGACGAGAGTGGTTCGTAGGAATGAGACTCATTCGTACGGATGAGACTCATCCGCACGGAAGAGCTCGTCCGTCCCAAACCTCATGTATATATATAGTGTCATGTGTTCATTAGTTGATAAGTTTTGGGAGTTTGGCTGGAGAGATGTGTTGATGCTCTCTCCAGCCTGTCAATAATGTATGCTCTTTCGGTATTAATGGAAGCCTTCTACTTTTTACTATTCTTACGAGATTTCTACCAAACTAGCTTTATCTTATCCAAAATTTTGTCTAAACCCATTCGATCCGGAACATTCAATTGGTATCAGAGCTACGGTACAGATTCAATCGATCTAACAGTTGATTGAATCACCCACGCTCATGAATTATGGGTTTTTATGGGTTTTAGACGTAAATCATCAAATTGAATGTTAATCCACGGACAAAAAGTAAAATTGAAACCAAAGGTTTGATTAGAAATGAATTTCGACCTAGTATGTGAAAGAATTATCTTAAAATTCGAAGAAATAAAGATCTTAGATCTAATTGATTAGAAAAGTAGCTTTCGAACGGACCAGACACGTTCGTGCGTAGGAGTCATTCATCCGCACGAATGAGCTTGATCTGTTTGAATAAAGGAGTTCATTCGCACAAACTAGTAATTCAATCGCACGAATTAACCTTCATCCGCACGGATAAGTATTCATCCGTAAGAACCAGACCTCTTCCGCATGAACCAATCTAATTCATTTTAAAATCAATTCACCCGCACGAAGGAGACATTCACACGAATGAATATTCCTCATCTGCGCGAATGAGTCAAAAATGTCTAAAAAAGGCATTTTTTGATCGAGGTGACAAGACGAGTGTCTAGAAAAAATTTGGTGATAGAATTATTTTCGAGATTTTAACAGTAAATATGGACTATTCGGGGACCCCGTTAGAGGCTTCGAAGAATGATTAAGATGATGAGATCACAGGGTAGTGAAGTTAGTGGGGTAGTCATGGATACCTATGCAAAAATGTTTATCTTTTGGGTAAAGTGACTATTAATGGGTCAAATAGAAAAATCCGCATTGATGAAAAACTGGCTTTTGTGTAACAAAATGTCATATTTGAGCTTTTCAGTGAATAGAGATGACTGAATTGCCAAGTTTGAGGGGGAATTCAGTGAATAGTTTA
Organism: Scalesia atractyloides; assembly: GCA_947069175.1. NCBI lineage: Eukaryota > Viridiplantae > Streptophyta > Magnoliopsida > Asterales > Asteraceae > Scalesia > Scalesia atractyloides. The sequence goes on along the minus strand of CAMTDV010000005.1, from coordinate 70,454,108 downwards.
GAGATGTCAGAATTTGCCAAAAATGAGGGGGAATAAAAAACTTCAAATATTAGAAATTTTTGGAAATTCAGAAGGTGCAACAGTATTTTGGTGGTTCTGACTTCAGATCGTCCAAAGATGCATAGGATCTGGATTAGTTAGTTCGTGATCATAGGAAATTCAGAATCTTTATTATGAGATCAGATTGATGTTTTAGGGTTTGAGTCCCAAATCTTCGTCAAGCCGGTTAGCAGGATTAACGTCAAAGGATGCACCACTATTGTCGATACATAAAAGATATCAGAGACCTAATAGTTTTGTGATAGTATAAAGTGTCAGAATGGTTAATCTTCGAGCAAATGAGTTGTTTCCTGGACTAACCACCGGAGAATGAGCATGTTTGTTGATTAAGTTGTTGCTGGGACTAATGAAGAAGAATATATATCTGTTATCATGACTGAATACAAAGAACGTGAATTTGATAGTGGAAGAATGATTCTTAGATCAAAGTCATCAGATAATCTAGGAATCTGATGAAGATTTGCTTATTGTGGAGATTATCATTTACAGTGGGCAGTATTTCAAGATTGGTTGTGCATAACGACGGTTACGGAAGACGGGATTTCAGATTTTCAAAGGTATTCACAGACTTGAAGTTTACCGGTGTGGTGTTCAAAATTTCTATCAATTGCCGGTTTGAGTTTTTGAAGATTACGAGTTTGATCTATGTGATCTATATCAAAAACCGAATGCGGATATGCTGAATGTTGAAACAGAGAAGCTACATTGTGTTATTTCACGATTAGTCTTCTCCTTCCAACCTTCGCCATCCACCGTAACTCATTTCCTAAAGTGTTAATTTATTTTCGTTTCTGTTTGTTCAATTATGTTTACTTGTGTTTGTGAACTGTTCGTTTAGATTTTTGAAGAAAGAACATGAGCAAAAATAAAATATACGTTCAACCTAATGTTCGTATTCGTTTAAAGTTAAATGAATTAGCATGAACATGTCCCACTTCGTGTTTGTTCGGTTCATTTACAGGCTTCCATTTAATTTTCGTTTGATTTGAATTTTTCTTTAATAACTTGGGTTCGTTAACTTTAAAAAACAGAATACGCATCTATGTTTAATTTTTTCTCGACGTTCCAGTATAAATTTTATTGAAAACGAAGTTGTATTTAAAATAAAGTATTTTTTTAGTATTGTAAGCTATAACGATTGCCTACCATACATGTACCATGGCGAACCTAAACGATACCAACATGTATTATCGGAATCGGTACCGATATTTGTTTTTGTCATTTTTGATTGCTGTAAAATGTGCATCGATATCCTTTTGACATATAACGTCCTTATATTTTGGGTTTCTTTTTCGGTTGTAATACCGAGGGCTAATATCAGATAACAAACCAAACTGTTACCGACCAATTTCCATCACATACGAAAAATCTCAGTAGTTTTTATATATATATATATATATATATATATATATATAGGGTTAGGGTAAAATGAAAACCTATACGAGTTGTGAGAACTTAGAGAACTCGGCCTTAAGAAATGTTTTTTCAAAAAAAAAAATCCAAAAATCCTAGAAAAAAATCAACTTTTCAAAAAAAATATTTTTTTTTTCATTTACAGCAGCCGTAAATGCTGTAAAAAAGTGATGTCATGCTTATGTGATCACCATTTTACCGCTACCGTAAGGGCTCGAAAAACACCACTTCAATTTTTTTAGTTTTTTTTACGGTAATGTTTTCTAACATTGTAATCTAGGGGTGTGAAAAAAATAAAATCGCACGGGAAGGCCGAGTTCTCTAAGTTTTCACAAATCGGAGGGGTCCCCATTTTACCCTAACCCTATATATATATAGGGCAATTATAGGACGAAAACTCATATTAGTTAAGAAACCCAAATTAATAGGCCTCCTTTTCCACGTGTTACATCTTTTTGCAGACTGTGTTACGCGTAACAACCAGAGACTGCCACGTGTTACGTAATATTTTTTACTTTTTCAGAAAAAGCTGAAAATCTGCAAAAGCTACTACACGTAACACGTGGCAGCCTCTGGTTGTTACACGTAACACAGTCTGCAAAAAAGTGGAACACGTGACAAAATGAGGTTCATTCATATAGGTTTCTTAGTTTTCTTAACTAATATGAGTTTTCTTTCTATCCCTCCCCTATATATAGACACTAGGGATGAGCAAATCCCGATCCCGTTCCGATCTCGAAAATCTCGATCCTGAATTTTATGAAAACTGAATACCGATACCTAAAATGCCAAAAAGTGGATACCGGTACCGAAAAAAATCTGTACGGTATTTTCAGGATCGGGACGGTATTTGCTCATCCTAATAGACACACACTATGGAGTAGTTGCATTCTTTATAGCAAACCAATTCATGTTCTTTGGTTGGTACAATACAAGATTGCTTAATTCCAATCCCAGTGTTGTGTGTGGGGGTATACATGTTAGCTTGGAGTATCAAGAGAGGATATTTAGGTACTACCACCTATTAATTGACTTGGTTGGTATAAAACAGGATTGGTTGATTCCGATTCTTTCAATTCTCTTGCCACCCACCCCGCCCCACCCCACGCCCTCAAACTTAAACAAGGGTATCAATGTAAATTCACACCACTTGAAGGGTATTTATGTCAAACCCCACATCTGATGTAATGGTGTCCAGTCTGTTTCCTTAACTATGCACCCCACTAAACTCACCTCCTCCAATGAAAATTCATTTTTAAATAGTTCAATAAATATTTATTATTATTATTATACATCCAATTTCAAATTTTCACAAAACTCAAGATCATTTAAAGTATGGTGTTAAAACTCAGTAAACATTAAATAACTCTCTGAATCAATAGAACTATAAATTATCTTTTTTCCCAAATAACTTAGTTTTACTTTTTATAAAAGAAAATAAGAAATCTTTAATTTTTAAATAAAAAAGTAGTTTTTAAGGGAAAAATGTGAATGTTATTAATATGTCTAGCCTATTCAATTGACCTTAATTAATTTCCCTTTTTAATTAATTTTACTGATTAATCTTCTCCAAACCCATAATAATTATTTCTATAACTTTTTCAAGTTTTCAACTTTACATCTATTGCTTTTTGACAAACCAACTTATAAACTTTTTTTTTGAGCAGTAATTGAAATTGAAAACACACAAATGTCGGTTATGGCTGCCTTCATATACACAAATCTTGAAAACTTAAAATCTTGAAAACAAAAAAATATATACAAAGGAAAAGTTGAAGAATTTGCTACTTTCATGCTTGTGTTTTACTATTTCTTGTTCCCTTCCAGATATATCACCTACTACTGATGACTCCATGCTTTCTTATCATCTTCACCACCACCCACATTCACAGAATTCCATGTGAGTAGTTGTGTTTTCTCTGCAACTATTTCAAAAAAGCCCTCTTTTTTCTTCTTAAAAATTCTATCTTTTTTCAATTTAAGGGGCCTGTTGAGCTTCTTGATTTGATATTCAGATACCCTTTTGGGAAAAGACTCTTACACATTTGGGTTTTGTGTTTCTTGACATGGGTTTGGATCAAGTTTGCATCTTTTGTTGGAGATCTAGGGTTTAGAGATTAATCAAATATTGGTGATTGGTTGTTTTGAATTTGGTTTTTTTTTTCGAGCATCTTCACATTCAGGTAAATCTGCAATTAATGTTCATACTGTTTTTTTTAACCTTTGAGATTCTTTATGTTATTATGCTTTAAAGTTTGAGTTTTTATTATCTTTGATGGTTTTTGTACCTTTGGAGATCTGAATTTCTGTTTATTTTTTATATTTGTTATTTTATCCAGAATTTGAAGTTTTATTGATGGGTTTGCTTTGATAGATTTAAAGTCAAACTGATATTGATCTTCATAAACTGATTTCATGTACATTGTTTTAGATCTACTCAAATCTGAATGAACACTTGTGTTCTTTCATCCTTTCTTAAGAGTAGTCTGCCAAAAATAATAAAGGCTTGAACTTAACCATCACTATGAATAATCTTGATTTTAAAATCCTGCATTCTGACTCAAATAATGATTTTTTTTTTAAGAGTAGTCTGCCAAAAATAATAAAGGCTTGAACTTAACCATCACTATGAATAATCTTGATTTTAAAATCCTGCATTCTGACTCAAATAATGATTTTTTAAAAAAAAAAAAAAAATCTTTTTGATGAAACACATATGGTTCATTTCTTTAAGATTATGTGTAAAGTTTCTGATATTATTTTGTTTTCAAAAACAGTTAAGGTAGTTTTTTTTAATCCAGATTTATGTTTACATACATATGTATCTGTTTTTCCCTTTTTATTAGGATTAATTGTTTTAATGCTTTTAACTTCTGTCTGTGCATGATGTCATGGTTATGTATTAATCTTTTTTGTAATTGTTCAAAGATATTATATTAAATCCATAAAAGTTGGAACCAAAAATGACTGCCAATCAAGAATTTGGTTTTCTTTTCAACTTTTAAGGAATATGAAATCAAAATGTTTGTCACATGAGGCCTATTAAGTTTCTTTTGACCAAATTCACAGAAAAAAACATCTTTTTCTTCACATTTTATTCTATTTATAAATTTTCAGGGCATCTACACATTTTTACAAATGGGTCTCAAAAAAGATATGACAGAGGAAATTCCAGCTTTAAATCTTGAAGTATGGCATCTTATAGCAATATTTGTGGCATTATCAATTGTTGTTGTTCTGTCACTGCTTTGGTGGTACACTGTCACAAAAAATAAATCCAAGAGAAAAAATGACAGACTTCCTACCCAAAGACCGACCGTCGTCTCGGCTGAGATCAAAGATATAAGAGTTGACCAAAATTCAGCTAATGTGTTTGTTGGTCAAGATGCAAATCCTCACACCTTATGGGACAAATTCAGCGATAAAGATAAAGATTCAGACAAGCTTTTAACACGCCCGAGCGTTGATAAAAGTAAATATGGAGATAATAGTAGTCAATCAGGATCTTTTAATCATTTAGAGAAAGAAGATTTGGGCCCTGACTCGGGATCACATCCTATGACTGGCACCTCCCCTTTATCCGGTTTACCGGAGTTTTCTCATCTTGGTTGGGGTCATTGGTTTACTTTACGGGATCTTGAGACCGCAACAAACCGATTTTCTAAAGATAATGTTGTTGGTGAGGGCGGTTATGGGGTTGTGTATCGTGGTCAACTTGTTAATGGTTCACCTGTCGCTATCAAGAAAATTCTCAACAACGTGTAAGGTTTTTTTTTTTTTTTATATGTCACTTTTTGTACCCGAACGTTAATAAGTGGTTAGGTTAATCTTCTTGTTGGTTTAATTGTAGAGGACAAGCTGAGAAGGAATTTCGAGTTGAAGTTGAAGCAATTGGGCATGTTCGCCATAAAAATTTAGTTAGACTCCTTGGCTATTGTATTGAAGGAACACACAGGTATTGGTTTCTTTGTCTTTTTTGTTAGTTATCGAGTATATGTATGTGTAGCAGCGTATATATCTTTGTAAAGAAATTGTGCAATTGAAACTAATTTGAACTTGATTCATAACTTTTGAGACAACTTGTACTTGGTTTTTAATAATTATTATTCTTTTATCAAAATTTTAGGTTGTTAGTATACGAGTATGTCAACAATGGTAATTTAGAGCAATGGCTTCACGGAGCTATGCGCCAACATGGATATCTTACGTGGGAGGCTCGCATGAAAGTTATCCTTGGTACCGCAAAGGCGTAAGTTTCAATCTTCTTCTGTAAAACGCAATACATTTTTTTCTAAATAATCGTCTTATTTTATTGACGTTAGCTCATGATGTAATTTTTCTTTTTGCAGTCTCTCGTATTTGCACGAGGCCATTGAGCCAAAAGTGGTGCATCGAGATATAAAATCCAGCAATATATTACTAGATGACGAATTCAATGCCAAACTATCTGATTTTGGACTTGCTAAGTTATTAGGCGCTGGAAAAAGTCATATCACAACCAGAGTTATGGGCACCTTCGGGTAACTAATGCATAAAAAAATTATTTAAATAGTTTCTTGTATCATTTTGGTCTTTTAATACATAATGCTCATATTTTTAATGTTGTATAGATATGTAGCTCCAGAATATGCAAATAGTGGTCTTCTGAACGAGAAGAGCGATGTGTATAGTTTTGGAGTCCTACTATTGGAAGCAATTACGGGAAGAGATCCGGTAGATTATAGTCGTCCAGCGGATGAGGTATGTATTTAATGTTACATTAGCCCAAACAGAACTGTTTAAAAGCATTTTGGTGTGGATTTTTTATTTTTATGTTGCTGTTTTGATTTTTAGGTGAATCTGGTTGATTGGCTCAAAATGATGGTTGGAAATAGACGTTCAGAAGAGGTTGTTGACCCTAACATTGGTACTAGACCATCTAGAACTGCACTTAAACGTGCACTTTTGACCGCTTTGAGATGTGTTGACCCTGATTCCGAAAAGAGACTTACGATGGGTGAAGTTGTGCGTATGCTTGAGTCTGAAGAGTATCCAGTAACACGAGAGGTTTGTTTTCTAAATTCCATTTATTCTTTTATTCGAACTAAATATGTATAATTTTATAACATTTTACGTAGGTTATATCTTTACAGCTATAAGTGATTCCTGTTTCGGTGGCTAAACGGGTGGGTCAGGAGGGGCAAAAAGGGAACTTTTTAAAATTGCTCGAAACAGGATTGCTTGACCCCAAATCACCCTTTCGTCTATTCCTTCTAAATTGTATATTTATTAATAAATAACGGGTTAATACGTTGACGAAGGTTACATCTTTACAACAATAAGCGATTCTTGTATTTTGGTAGTAAAACCGGTTTAAACGCAGGGTCGAAGACGTCGTAGGAGTCAAGCTAATGCAACGGAACCCGAGTCTCAGACCGAAAACTCCGATGCAGAAAAGGGGACCAAGTAAAATTTGAAGTCTATGATGACCAACTTCCTTCCACAGAGTACAGAAATGAAATGCAGAATATTGTTGTTGAATTGAGTAAAAGAAGCAAGATGATGGGAAGCTAATACCAAACACACATGTTATTATTTTTTTATATTATTATTATGATTGTTTACATGTAAATGATGATGTTGGAGAGATTGATTTGTGCATGATGAAAGTCATCTTTAAAGATTACTGGTGTGTACAGTTTCTTTGTATGGGTGTGAGCAATACTAGATTGGCATGACCATAGTTTTTGTAGTAAGATTTTGGATGCATTTTCCTTCTTCCAAGAAAGATTAATGGATTCATTTATACATACATACATACATATTGCCCCTTTTTTATTTTTTCATGTGATCTTTCTTGCAGTTTCTTTGAAGCAATCAATCTGGCCCTAAAGTCATACTTTAGGAATAACAGTAGAAGCTAAGCAATTGCTTTGATCAATGCTTTGACTTTAAGTTTTGGATATGTTGACTTTTTTACTCCTTTATCTCTAGATCTTAATTGCTTTGGGTTCATGAGTTACTGGAAAACTATAATAATAGGGTAATGTTTATATGATCATTTGTAGATATTGAGCAAGAGATGATCAACTAAAGTGTATAATATTATTATTATTATTATTATTATTATTATTATTATTATTGTTGTTGTTGTTGTTGTTGTTGTTGTTGTTGTTGTTGTTGTTGTTGTTGTTGTTATTATTATTATTATTGTTATTATTATTGTTATTATTATTGTTCTTATTATTGTTATCATTATTATTATCATTATTATTATCATTATTATTATCATTATTATTATCATTATTATTATTATTATTATTATTATTATTATTATTATTATTATTATTATTATTATTATTATTATTATTATTATTATTATTATTATTATTATTGTTATCATTATTATTATTATTATTATCATTATCATTATCATTATTATCATTATCATTATCATTATCATTATCATTATCATTATTCATTTAAAAGTATTCTCTTCAATAACACCATAACGTTGATTTAATTTGTATAAATGTTGTTTAATGTTTTTTTTGAACGGCCAACGAATCATTCAAATGGGCTACTGGTGAAATTCACCACATCAGGATACACTCGTCTCCGAACCGGGGAAAACCCTCACCTAGGGCCGAAGCCCGTGAACACTCGTCCGAAGGCAAGACAGTGCGGTGAGATAAAACCCGCTCAGTTCAAGGATCGAACTAGCGATCTCCACTTATTCGCCTAGTCTCCCATCATCACCAGGTGCCGCAGAAAATAGTGGGGAGGGCAGGAATCGAATTAGAACACCAAGTCTCTCCCTTACCATTCCACCACCTCATGGCGTTCTCATGACTATTTGGTCCAAAACTTTCTTTGTACCATTATATATGTTATGTTACTTGTGTACAAATGATTTCTTTTGATAACTAGAACGCCTTTGCTGTTGGAATTTGAGTGTCGTCTAACGTAATAATGTGTATAAATAGGAAGCTTCCTATAAATGGCAAGGGACATGTAAGAAATAAGAAAGGGCCCAAGGCCCAAGAACATGTTTTGAAACGTAGGTTAAGGAAAAAATAAATGAAACATATTCTACAAACAATAATAGTTATACAATTAAGTTTATATTTGTATATAAACGAGTTCACGCTAATTTGTGCGTTGTAGCGGGATGTTGATTATCAACAAATTATCCAATAATATCTAATTCAACAAAAAAAGTCGGCAATTTGAACATCTTGGTAATAAATCTTACATACAGATTGTTGTTAACAAATCAATCAGTCCACTCTTTCTTTGAATTTCATACACAACCTAAATAAACAGTTTGGTACATAGAGCCCAAAATAGAGATAATACCGGCACATAAAGAAACGATCAATGGAAAAAAAAACCATTTAAAAAAAGGATATTGACGTCTCTAAAAGAGATCGTTTTTCTGCTTTATTTCTAGTTTTTGCAAATTGTTACATGAACAACCTGTAGCAGTACAAATTTATTTTTTCAACATCTACCAATGCTAGGTAGATCTTGAGATTAAATCCTATGAAATTTACCACTAAGGAATTATATATATTTGCTTAACCAACCTTTAAATTCACATCAAGTTGAAGAATTCTCCGTCTAGATAACATAATTGTATATTCATTTTACTCGATATCCCATTTTATATGTATAATTCTTCATTTTGAACAAAACGAAAATCACAATAATACAAACTTACGAATAGTGCTTTTTATATTATAATAATATATATATATTTTTAATACTTTTATTATTTAAATATTATAATACTAATTAGTTGTCATACATTTTCATATTTTTTTAACTTTAATTATTTTTTTAGTACCATGGATTGGGATAAGCTTAGTGTCAATCGGTACTGAACAAGTACTGATATTAAAATATACCGGTACGATCCTGTTCGGTATCGGTACATGAAGGTAAAAAGCGATACCAACCTGGTACACAAAATGCCAAAAGTCAGCATCGAACTAATGAATAGTGCTTTCCCACTAAGAAGTTGCTACGACGGAAACTTTTTTTTGATTGTTTTTTATTTATGATATAAAATTTTTATCCAATAACTCATGTTTGTTAACTTAAGAAAACTAAATTCACAACTTTGCTTAATTTTTTAAGGCGTTTCGTTGCAAATTTTGTTGAGAGCAGAGTTGCATTCAAAATAGAGTGTACATTTTGTTTTTTTATATATGTTATACGAGTGTATGCCCGTATCGTGGTGTTACCCTGACAAACCGAACAGATTTCTACCAAACAATTGTTTTCAATCGATGTAAATCACATGTTGAAATTCTTTTGGCCATATCACGATTTTATTTACTTGTTTTTCCTTTTTCGGTTGCTATAATGAGCGTTGGTACTGTAAAATTACAAGATGAAGCGATACCAATCAAAGTCCTGTCGCGTAGCAAGTGGAATCCACCGGCGCAACGCGTCGGTTTTGATATACAACTTTTTTTGTTGATTTTGATTCAACTTCTAATGATTTCTTTTTTTTTTTAGTTTAAGGGGTAGGGATGAGCTCGGTGCCAACCTACACCAAATCGGTACTAGTACCGAAAATATCGATTACATTACCGATATATGAAGGTAAAAACCGGTAACGAACCGATACCAGGAATGCCAAAAGTCGGTACCGAATTGGTACTTAAGATCTTTCAGTTCAGGAAATTCGGTACTGGTACCTAGTACCATTTGCTCATCTCTGACCACGGGTTTCATACGAACAACATCATTACCGTACAACTTTTTTGGTTGATTCGGTTATCTTTTAGTTTTTTTTTTCTATATTTTCTTTTTATTTTTGTCAGCGGTTCCGTCCGCAACGCGCTCGTAGTGATTTCAAAACACATTTAAACACAGACTAAATAAAAAAAGAAGTTCGTCGTAACGCGGCGGCGATGATAAACCTAGTTTGGGTAAAACATAACACATATTATCCCATTAATTCAACATTTTCATGTAAACCATAAAACACACGACCCCAAGAACCTTTTATACAAAATAACAAAACCAAAAAGCACACCGCTACCACCACCGGTACCACCCATCATTTGCCCCCTTATACCACCGCTACCGCCGTCGGACATCGTCAACCATGGGTCCCTTATCACCGGACACACTCTACAATCCATCCTCCCTCCACACCCAAAGAAAAAAACATTTTTTTAATCTTTCATAAACCAATTACAAATCAATTACATAAAAACCCTAAATTGATCAAACCTCATCAAATTTCAATTACAAAATTTCCTGAAAGGCTGAGAACCTTTGTTTTTATTTTTTATTTTTAATTTATTTCCTTAACCGACTATGAATTAAACTACTGTGATTAAAATTGAAAAGGGAATTGGAAAGATTTATTTATAGGGATCCAAAGGGGTCAGAGAAGAAAATTGAGAGAATTTTGTAGAGGGTACAATTAGAGTGGATGAAGATGAAACAAATAGAGGGGGGGAAATGATATAAAGTGGACTCGGTGCGATGTGAAATTTTCATAAAGGGCTTCGTCGGAGTTTTTTTTCCCATCAAATTTGGACCTCATAAAGTAGAGGATTTGGATTAACTACGTGTAACAGAACCATATTCGGATGCTTTTCTCTCAATTACTATTTCTATAACAATGGCGGAAAACTGCCATGGGCCGTAACCATCCTATCGTAACTCTCTCAGATATATCTATGTACTCCTATCGCGACTTTTGAAACTATGTATTACTTTCACCATATGGTTGAAGTTTGGTTTTTGAATATAGACAAGACTTTTCAGAGTCATAGCGTTATATATGAACCGAAGCATGGTAATTATTCCAACCGACGTGACTTTTAAACGGAGGGGGTACAAACCTTAAGGTAATTGTTTCTGACCGACACAACTTTTAAACGAAGGGGTGTAAATCTTAAGTTGGATATATATATAATGTTTCTAACCGACACGACTTTTAAACGAAGGGGTACAAACTTTAAGTTGGTAATTGTATATATATAATAGGGTGTGGGAGCTGGGAGGGACCAATGATGCCTGGCCTCGTCCGGTTCTAGGGTTAAATTTTTCACCGGATCTTCAGAGCGATCAATAGATCACTCTATTTCCCCAATTTTATAAACCCTAGAATCACTCCCCATTTCTAATTGCAAAATTCAAGTTGGGCGGTAGCATGGAGGGATCCATACCATAGGGCTTTTATTTGGAATGACAAGACGAATAGGTGGATATACGTATTACCTCAAACGGTGCTTGTTCCATGCTGGAGATTCGCCGAAAACGTAAGCGGCGACAGTGGTTGCAAAAATGGGGAGGACGACGATGATGATGAGATAAAGAAAGATGTTTTTCAGGCAAAGTCCCTCCACCCTATTATATATTAATATCTATTACAATTTTAGTTATTTTAATTTTATATATATTAATTTTAATGTTTTCAGTTTAAACTTAAATTAAAAATTCAGTTTTGGGGAAATCCAAGGAACACTAAGACGACACCTTACATTATGGAGAAACTAGAAAAAGTGAAAAAAAAACTGATGTGACGTTGATGCTTCATATAGAAAACTCTTAGGAAAATAGAATGAAACTAAGAAATACTTTTTATTTATACGAGTCTATAATCAAAATTAATGAAGAGGATTTACATGTACCGTTATTGGTTATCTTTGGAATTCTATAAATACTATCTTTGATGTTTCTATACTATTCCATAACTTTACGACTAGTTCTCCATAGTCCATCGATTTTTAGCCCACTATTCAATTCAATGTCCATTAATCTATACTATTCGATTCAATTTACAAACATATTGAAGTAACTTTTTTCCACGACTGATGACAAAACAACTGATAGTTTAATAAAGTCGTTGTTTCCCACACATTGATTTATTTTCTTCCTACTCGTATTAATTTTATCTAGAGTTAAATGCTTGGTTGGTCCCTGTGGTTTGCAAATCTTGCAGACTTGGTCCCAGTAGTTTCAAATTTTGCACTCGGGTGGTCCTTACCACTAACCTTTGTTAGATTTCTCAGTTAAGTATATGCAAAATTACTATATTACCCTTGAAATAGTAGTATCCACGCCGCCAACAAACTGCCGCCCCCTGCACCATCTACTGCCGCCCTGACGCCGCCTACCTCTGCACCGCCTGGGACGCCCGCATCCACGCCGCCAATAAACTCCAGTCCTCCCAACACGAGCGTGTCTGGGTCTGCGAAGCCTGCGAGCAAGCCCCAGCAGCCTTCGTCACCAATCACCCATCGACACCATCACCGCCGTCGATCTCTCCGACCAGATCCTCAACACCACATGGGATGACGTGTCAGGACTCGAAGAACAGCAGAAACGACATCTACAACGCCTCCACACCAAAGGAGTCCTCTGGAAGAATCAAGAACAGGCGGTGGTGTTCCGGCTGAGCCACGGCGGAGATGTCGAGGCCGACGGAAACTGCAAAATTTGTTTATTCCTTTATCTCATACTTTCTCCCTAAAAAGTGAACCTAATCCAGTCACCACTAATTTACTCCTCGGTTTCAACGCCGGCGACTGCCACTCCCCCGCCGGCGACAACTCAAAACCGTCATCGGACTTTTTCTCCGGCAGAGCTAACTCACTCAACGACGTCGTTTCCTCCCCAAAATTCAGCTCAAAAACTCCAGACTCCATCTCTAATTCTGATTCTTTCTGTTCCACTGCGTGTGGCGTCAGCGGTGGAGTCGGTGGCAGAGGTGATAATTTTATCAACGGTGCCGGTTGAGTACGGAAGTGTGGCGATAGCCATTTCGATGGTGCAGGGGGCGGCAGTTTGTTGCGGCGTGGATACTACTATTTCAAGGGTAATATAGTAATTTTGCATATACTTAACTGAGAAATCTAACAAAGGTTAGTGGTAAGGACCACCCGAGTGCAAAATTTAAAACTACTGGGACCAAGTGTGTAATTAGTGAACCTCTGTGACCAAGTCTGCAAGATTTGCAAACCACAGGGACCAACCAAGCATTTAACTCTTTTATCTACTAGATGATTTATGCTAACATCAACGAGATATATTTTTGCTTGCCATGCGGATTAGTAGTGACATCAAATTAGACTTACTTTTCATCCACCCATCCTCCACTATAAAATGATTACAAAAGTCGTTAAGCGCTCTCTAGTCGGTCAATCGGGGAACTGAGAGTACTCGAACATGCTAAATTATAGAGAAATTAGTTTTTAGAAATTAAATATATGTCAAATAACATAAATTTACTAATATATATAACAAAATACGTGAAAATGATATTCATTCTTTAAAATGATGGGCATAAAAATATGTTTTATTTTTTTAAAGTCAAACCTGACTCGAGTTGATCTACTAGATCCAATTTTGGCGAAGGTTGACCACGTTTGATCGATTCTGAGTAATTAGGCGGAGTTGAAGAAAGTCGTCTCGGCAACCTACCTTGTAGTGATTACTCGGAGAGTACTCGGCCTTGGAGACCTTGTTTTACAACCATGACTATAAACACAAATTATGAGAGAAACAGAGAACCATCGAATCAAATGGTAAAAATGTCCATCTTTTTTATGCCAAAGATCCTAAGTTATGATCTTGCATGACAAAACGAACATTAATCTGACACGGTTTACTTTGACTGTTTCTTTTTAGATAGTTAAGAACTATATTCTTCTTATGTTTACCAGAAACCATAATTGTCCAAAGAGAGTTCATTCACCAAAAACGGGTTTTCATGGTTTCCAACAAGTTCATAAACATAAGTAAGATATCTCTAGTCCATTTGGCAACATAAATACACTAAGTTTTCAAATTCTAACTTACAACTAACTGCACACGTTAAAACCTCAATACAAAGTTGGGATACGCCAACACACACTTTGTTTGAGACTCACAAGAGATAATACATGGCTTCCTCCCATGAAATCCATTTTACCCATTTAATCCTTATAGTTCTTTAAGAGAGTTTCACTTATACTATTCAACATAATTTTATTAATAACAAAGGTTACTATATTGTACTTTAAACCAAATAATACAAAATACAACCTATGCCCAGATTCAAACCTAGGACCTCCCCTCCCTCTCTAAGAGTCACGTGCCTCTACCTAGTGGGCTAGCCCCACATTGGCTACCATTAAACATATGCCGTCTTATTTAGACCCAACTTCAACTGCAAGGCTATGAGGAATCGATTGGGGACGAGATGAAATGTGATGTAGCAATATGATGATGAAATGTTTTGAAGAAGGTTTTGCATGAGAATAGAAGTATCCCTAAAAATAGTAGGTAACATGGAGACGAAATTTGAATATTTTCAAACAGGTTGGGATGCTATATGGAAAAAAGCATTTTATGTCACTACATGAGAGGTGACCACGAGTACCTGCTATTATGCTTAAAGTCGTAACCTTCCAAGATTTATTGTTTTGGCATGCCTTCTTTGGTGTCTCTAGTTCCAAAAACAACCTCAATGTTCTCAATCAATCACCATTATTCAGTGAGGTACATAGATCTGCACTTAAGTGTTTATTAGAGGTAAACAATTGACAAACATATGAATTATCTTATTGTTGGGATATACTCAAGTTGGAAAACTTTTTGTGGAATCATTTGCATATTCACAAGACAATAAACAAATAAGGTTCACGGCAACACAAGAAGTGGTAAGAAAGAACGTAGAATGAGCTTTTAATGTCCTAAAAGATTGGTTGTCACACCCCAACCGATGGCGGAAACATCAGGGGATGAGACGAACAAATTGTTCAAAACGTCATAACACTACTTTGCGACAATATTTAATAATTCAAATTTCATTGATACTAAAGGGAGATACATTGTTTCGAGAATAAAATTACAACAAGTTCCAAATAACAATTTCAACATAAACGAAGTACATAATCAAAATTGGGCGTGTATCTAATCCACCCTAGTTGTGTTTCTTCCATGTCATCAACTTAATTTCCTGCAACATGTATTAAAATAATATATATAAAACAAAATGTTGGCGAGCATACAAGTTTGATACATAGCATAGTAAAAAATAATTTTGTCTCATATCCGACATGGCAACTTGTACATAAATGGTGATTGCATACTAGAATATGTGAAATTATATGTCAAACCAAAGTTTAACGCAATTGTGATTACCCAACATTGTCATAAAACGGGTGTTTAAAAGGTTACTTAACAATACCACAAGCATATGGGCGGGTGTTACTCCTATAGCGCTATATTTGTTAAGGTTGGCTAGCAAAGTTAATGATCATATATCACAAGTCTAAGATAGCATGCGTTTAATTGAGTATATAAACAAGTATCATGTTATAGTGGACAGAGCAAGTTTGTAAACTAGTTATATGGTTTTTGTACATGTTGCACCCAAAATAAAAATAGGAAAACGGGATCGAGTATACTCACGGTTTTGCAAGCTAAATCCGACTTGAATCCCGAGGGTGTGGTAGGTTGATTATCTTAGAGCACCTTGTCCTTCTACAAGAAGTAACAAAGGCGTATGAGTGTTGGGAGTTTAACGGAAGATTATGGATTCGGAGTTTAAATAACGTAAAAAAAGTATTATGAAAGTAATCATCTTATACCCATGACACTTGTTCTTGACACTATAGAAACCGCAAGGGTTTGGTGTGTTTTCATGGATTCGAGGACCCATTAGAATCGTAACAAGTGTATGGTCTTTAGATGATGTAACTAGTTTCTTAACAAGTAACTATGGAGTTATTATTAAGTCTTTGTCACGTGTATGTATACATATATATAATATACTTAGTTTAGGTACTTCAAATCATAAATCAAGCATGAGGTAGGAGATCAAAGTCTCCATTTGGGCACCTCTAGTGTCATGGATATCATGTAGGAGGTAGGAAGAACAAGCTTCCATTTAGGTACCTCTAATGTTCACCACTACACTTGTGTTATAAACATAAGGAGGGTCAAGAACTAAGTAATACCAACAACTAATCTATTGTAAAACTTCAAGTAGTGGGTGGATTCAAGATGGGTTGCCAAGGCTAGACCATCTTCACACATGCACAAGTTGAACTTGGACACTACTTGTGGGTGTAAACCCAAGTTGAAAAAAGAAAGTTTGTGAGGTTTTCACCTCTAGTTTGACATGTGTCAACCTTGTTTTTAAGCCTAACCAACCACTAATAGTGTTGTAAGCATTCGGACATAGGTTTGAGATGAGATAACTCACGTTTGAACAAGTTTAACAAAGTTTAGAATCAAAACAGAAAGTTTTAGTACACTTTGGAGCCTTTGTGGTGAAGTTCTAAGTCTGGATTCTCCAAGTAGAACCCATGGAATCATACACGTGTATCATTATGATTCAAGTCTCGGAATATTGATTACAACGAAAAGACGAGTACAACGATTACATGTTTCAAGAAATAGAATTACAACATGAACTTTCCAAATATAAAAAGTTTGGAATAGCAGGGCGTTACAGTCTCCCCTCCTTTAGGAAATTTCGTCCCGAAATTTAGGAAGATGTAACGAATAGATGTGGGTACTTGGTCTTCATATCACTCTCGAGTTCCCAAGTAAATTCAGCGCCACGTTTACCTTCCCATTGAACCTTGACGATAGGAATTCGACTGCGCCTCAATTGCTTCACTCCTCGGCCCATGATTTCGACCGGTTTCTCCACGAAATGCAAAGTTTCGTTGATTTGGAGATCTTCGAGCGGAACTTGAAGTCCTTCTTCAGCTAAACACTTTTTGAGGTTCGAAACATGAAAGACAGGGTGAACGTTGTTAAGTTCTTCAGGCAGGTCCAGTCGATACACAACCTTACCAATCCTTTCGAGAATTTTAAAAGGACCTACGTAGGGAGGTGCGAGTTTACCTTTCTTGCCAAAACGAACTACACCCTTCCAAGGGGATATGTCACACCCCGACCGATGGAGGAATCATCGGGGTAGTGGCACTAGGCGAATCAGATTGATCAAGAGAATTTCCATAACGACCATTTCAAAGATGAACATCAACATTTAATATCCCATACTATCAAACTCATAAACCTTCAAAATAACCATTACATACCAACAAAATCTCTTAAACACAATTCGATCTCCCCTAGATTTTATTACAATCGTTCTAAAACAAACTAAATAAAACAAACTAAACTACGCATGGAACATCCAAGGCATCCAAGCTATAAATCCTCAACATGTTACATACGTTAAAATACAAGTCAATACGATTAAGTAAATGTGAGCATACATGTTTGAATACTACTAGCATAGTCGATAAGGCGTTTGCGAAACAATCTAATTACATATCATGATACACCAAAACACTTAACATAACATAGGCTCATTTCTCATGCTAACTACCATGAGAAGGCTTGCGCGTCCATCCTAAGTAGACCCCGTCGGGTGTAAGCCACACTATAGTACCATACTAGCTAAGGAGGCAAGTTAACGAAAATAAGTCCTAGTCACATGTTTCTAGTATCACGTATTGAGCATATACAATCAGATTATTCGCATGTGATAAACAGTTTGATTTTGATATACGAACGTATGTAACACACAAAAAGTGCGTTTAAAGCGAAAATGGGTCAAGTATAATCACTGTGGGTGCGTTTTAGGTAGCTTAAGATTCTGAAGAGAGTTGCGGAGGATCGTCGGATCAGCCTGTAAACGAACAGAAGTGCATCAGTCTTCCGAAAAGCCGAAACGGTGAAGTTTGGGTTGAGCAGTAGACAAGTTCGAGCGAACTTGTACTAGTCTGCTGGGTTGAGAGTCAAGTTCGGGCGAACTTGTAAGTTTCTTTAGGAAACTTGACAAGTTCGGTCGAACTTGTGGGGTTTGGATAAGAGAAGAGACAAGTTCGGCCGAACTTGTGAAGTTTCCTGAGAAACTTTGCAAGTTCGAGCGAAGAGGGTTACTGAAGTAAAATGTGAGTGTTTCCACTCAAGTTCGGCCGAACTTGACCCCTTGAGGGCAAGTTCGAGCGAACTTGACTTCCTGTGCTGACAAAATCAGTGCAATCTCGAGCGAACTTGATGTTTTCGGGTCCAAAATCTTACGTTTCCGCGTCGTTTGCTGAGGAAATCGAGTGCCCATCCCTCAAACCTTAAGCCACTGAGTAGAGCTTAGGCCGGAGAGGTCTTTTGGAGTGAACTTAGCCATTTTACAGAAACTCGGGCTAATCCGGGCGAACTTGAAGGTTCGTACGGGTTAGTCCGGTTTGTGTAAAGTGACGATTTCGTCCTTGTGCTTCCGGATCTGAGATCTAGCTTTGACAACGCCTCGTTCCACTCAAAAGTGAACGAAACATACGTCATTAGTCCGAAAATGGTGTAAAAATCAATGCTTTAAAGGGTTTTGCTCAGAAGTTTTGATGGAAAAAGATGAAGATTTTCGTAAACAGAAAAGGTTTGATAAAAATGAAGGCAAAGCCTTGTGCAAAATCGTTGTAAAACGTTGTAAAGCGTTGATAAACGTTGTTGCAGTGAAATCGGGTCGTTTTTTACTTAGAACATGAGGGATTTGGAGTGAGAGAGCTCAGAGCGAAGTTGCAGCAAGTTCAAATGAGTGAACAGAGCTTGGTATTTATAGGAGAAAGCAAAAAAGTTAGGCTGGTAAGACTAAGTTCGGCCGAACTTGCATGAAAACATGCAAGTTCGTGCGAACGTGAGGGATTTCAAGAGGGAGAGGTAAGTTCGGCCGAACTTGCATATATATATATGCAAGTTCGCGCAAACTTGATAAAACAAAGAGTTCCTGGTTGCCAGGCAAGTTCGGGCGAACTTGTGGTAGTCAAGTTCGGCCGAACTTGGCCTGGTGACCAAGTTCCGTTTGCTGATTTCGTGCTAAGGGTTCGATTGGTTATTCGGTTCGCATTAGATAATTATATTAAGCGTTAAATTAAAGCGTTAAGCGTTATAGTTGATATAATAGTGCGATTTAGCGATTCGAGAGTGCGAGAGCGATGCGATAGTGAGCGTAAACATAACCACAAACACACATAACACACAATTAATATAAAACACATAAATAACTGCGATTTGCGATGCGATGAGATTAGCGATGCGATTTATTAAGCGATTAGATGTGATAATAACGTAATACACCATAATTAATTTACATAAGCTTTATTATTAACCGAATCTCGGGATTACAAAAGGTAGATAAACGAGAAAACAAAAGAAGAGATAACAATCAAATTTTCGAGTTGTTACATGATACCTTGAGAAGTACCTGATCACCAACGTTGAATTCCAAAGGCTTGCGTCTTTTGTCAGCGTAACTCTTTTGACGACTTCGAGCTTTGAGTAGGTTATCACGTATTTTCAAGATCTTGTTTGTTGTTTCTTGTATGAGTTCGAGACTAGTGAATTGAGCTTCACCAATCTCGTGCCAACAGATGGGCGATCGGCATTTTCGACCATATAAAGCTTCAAACGGAGCCATTTGAATACTAGCGTGATAATTGTTATTGTACGAGAATTCTACCAAATGCAAATGTGAATCCCAATTGCCACCAAAATCGATTACGCATGAACGAAGCATATCCTCTAGATTTTGAATGGTACGCTCGGTTTGACCGTCGGTTTGAGGATGAAAGGCAGTACTAAGATTGAGGTGAGTACCTAGAGCTTTTTGGAAGGTTTACCAAAGACGTGAAGTGAAACGACCATCCCGGTCCGAAATGATGTCAATGGGAATACCATGATGACAAATGACTTCATCCGAGTAGATACAAGCCAGTTTCTCGACTTTATAATCTTCACGAATGGAAGAAAATGCGCGGATTTGGTCAAACGGTCAATGATGACCCAGATACTGTCGTGACCAGAAGACATGCGAGGAAGTTTGGTGATGAAGTCCATAGCAATACTCTCCCATTTCCAAACGGGAATTTCTGGTTGTTCGAGTAAGCCAGAGGGGCGTTGATGTTAGACCTTGACCTTGGAACAAGTGAGACATTTCGAGACATAAAGAGCGATATCCTTCTTCATGTCAGGCCACCAATAAGACGTACGCAAGTCTTGGTACATCTTGTCGGCACCGGGATGAATGGAGTATCGGGATTTGTGAGCTTCCCTCATCAAGAAATCACGAAGGTTGTCACGATTTGGGATCCAGACTCAATCGAGATAATATAACATACCATCGGCTTTGGACGTAAGTTGATCTTCGGCACCATACTTCATCTCATTGTATAAGTTGTTCTCATTGATGGATGAGTGTTGAGCCTTACGAATTCGGTCTTGAAGATTGCTTAGGATGTGGAAACAGTGGATACTCTTCGCATGCGGTTGACAACTTAGAGCATCGGCTACAACATTCGCTTTACCAGGGTGATAGCGAATTTCGCAGTCGTAGTCGTTGAGTAACTCTACCCATCGACGTTGACGCATGTTGAGTTATTTTTTATTGAAGATGTGCTGAAGGCTCTTATGGTCGGTTAAGACCACACACTTGGTACCATACAGGTAATGTCGCCATATCTTCAATGCAAAAACAACTGCACCAAGTTCAAGGTCGTGCGTAATGTAGTTTTTCTCATGAATCTTGAGTTGTCTTGAAGCATAAGCGATAACCTTGTCCCGTTGCATAAGAACGCAACCAAGGCCTCGGTTTGAAGCATCAGAATACACGACAAAATCATCATTTCCATCAGGAAGAGCGAGAATATGAGCATTACAAAGCATGTCTTTGAGTGTCTGAAAAGACTCTTCTTGTTTGGGACCCCAAACAAAAGGTTTATCTTTTTGGGTCAAAGACGTGAGAGGAACGGCAACCTTTGAAAAGTTCGAAATGAAGCAACGATAATAACCGACTAAACCAAGGAAAGAAGAATTTCGGACGGAGATTTTGGAGCGACCCAATTCTTTACGGCTTCAATCTTTGCGGGATCGACGTGAATGCCTTTCTCGTTCACAACATGACCGAGAAATTGAACTTCCTTTAGCCAAAATTTACACTTGGAGAATTTGGCGTATAGTTTTTCACGTCGAAGAAGTTCAAGAATAAGACGTAAGTGTCGCTCGTGCTCGTCTTGAGTCTTGGAATAGATGAGGATATCGTCTATGAACACGATCACGAAGCGATCCAAGTATAACTTACACACCCGATTCATTAAGTCCATGAAGATCACGGGTGCATTCGTTAAACCGAATGGCATAATTACAAATTCATAGTGACCGTATCTAGTACGAAAGGCGGTTTTAGGGATATCTTCTTCGAGGACTCGAAGTTGATGGTAACCGGAACGAAGGTCGATCTTGGAAAAGCAAGTTGCGCCTTGAAGTTGATCAAAGAGGTCATCGATGCGGGGAAGAGGATAGCGGTTTATGACGGTGAGTTTGTGATAATCGATACACATCCGAAACGAACCATCCTTCTTCTTGACGAATAAAACGGGAGCGCCTCAAGGAGAAGTACTAGGGCGTATAAAGTCTTTATCAAGAAGTTCTTGAAGTTGGCTTGATAGCTCTTGCATCTCCGAGGGTGCTAGGCGGTAAGGAGATTTAGCGATAGGCGTAGCGCCAGGAATGAGATCGATACGGAAGTCAACTGAACGAGGAGGAGGTGGACCAGGAAGGTCTTCAGGGAAAACGTCGGGAAAACCACACACCACTGGGACATCACTTACGTCCTTTCCCTTGCCCTTTTCTTCCACAATGTGGGCTAAAAAGGCAAAGTACTCCTTACGTAAGTACTTGTTCGCTTGGGTGCATGACATGAGTTTGAGACCTTTCGAGGGTCTTTCTCCATAGACGTGCAAAGTGTCACCGGACGGAAGAGGCAATCGAACAAACTTTTCGTGACAAGCGATTTCAGCATAGTTCTTACGAAGCCAATCCATACCTACTATGATATCGAAACTACCTAATTGCATAGGTATGAGATCGATAGAGAACACATGATTATTGAGGGTGAGGAAACAATCGCGAAGAACAGAGTCGACGGTGATAGACTTGCCATTGGCAACTTCGACGGTAAAAGATTTTGGAAGCTTAGAACGTGCACATTTTAGCATTGGTTCAAATTCTATGGATATAAAACTTTTATCCGCACCAGTATCAAATAGTAAAGAAGCATATAAGCCATTGACAAGAAACGTACCGTTCACGACTTCATTGTCGTGTTGTGCTTGGTTCGCGTTGATGTTGAAGCGCGGCCACGAGGAGCTTGTTGTTGCTGCTCTTAGTTTAACTGAGGACATTGAGGACGGAGGTGATTTGGATCACCGCACTTGAAGCAAGCTCGGGCATTGTTGGCAGGTGCATGGCGGTTTTGGTTTTGGGGTGGTTGCTGGTTTTGGTTGCCTTGTGGTGCAGGACCACTTCGGCAAGCGGCAATTACATGCCCAAACCGATTGCAATTGGTGCAATGGCAACATGCGATGTTGGCTGGGTGATGGTGATGGCATATGGTACCCTTGGGATGATTCCCAATGTACGGTTTTTTAGCAGGTCCTTGTGGGGGATTTGGGTTTGCAGCTGGTGTGATCGCGTTGCAACCTTGGTTTTGAAACTTTCGTTTCTTACCATTGTTGTTTCGCGATTGGGATTTGGGTTCACTAGGTTCGGTGGTGGCTTGGTTGGCAGATTTGGTGGAGCTGGAGGGTTTGGTTTTATCACGAACACATTTATCATTGATCTTGGCAGCGAGACGGTAAACATGGTCAAGGTTATCAGGGCTGGAGGCTTGACTGGCATCACGGATGGCAGGAGGAAGGCCGTTGAGGTATTTCCTAATAGCACGTGTAGGCGTGTCGATGATGCTTAATTGTTTGAAGCGGGTGGTGTAACCAAGGTTATCGTCCCCCACTTGCCTGAGGTGCCAAAATTCATTCTCAAGCTTTTCTTGTTCATGGGGAGGACAAAATTCCAACATCATCATCTCCCTAACCTCGATCCAAGGTAGGGCATAGGCTACTTCATTGGAGCGGATGTTACGCTCGTTCGTCCACCACTCGAGAGCTCGAGCCTGGAAGACGCCCGTTGCGCTTCGGGTTTTGAGGTGCTCAGGACAATCACTATTGATGAATGTCACTTCGATGCTCTCAAACCATTCGAGCATAGCAGTGACACCCTCGTTGCCAGTGAATGGCCTAGGGTTGCAAGCGATGAAGTTCTTGTAGTTGAAAGAGGTAGGCTTAGGTTGATCGGCTTTGGAGTTGACAGACGAGTTGGCGGTAGTAGCAGTAACCTTTCTTGCAATGTCGGGAATGACTTGAGCCATTTGCTTCGCCATGAACGCAAGCAATTCCTTCTTGCTAGCGCTTGACTTTGAGCTCTTCTTGGAGTTGGAAAGACAGTTGGAAGACATCTACAAGGTTGATGGTAAAAGATGATACTTGATCATAATGTTTTTGAGAAAAGACATTTTGCATAGCACATAGTTTCAATAGTTTACATTGGCAAAATAAGAGTTCACATAGTATAATCACAAATATTGACATGAAAGAGTGTAAATTTAGTTTGTTCACGAAGGATTAATGTTGTTTGAGATTGCGAGATAAGTGCAACTTGTGTAAATGAATCGAAGCTAGTAATGTTCAAGGCATATAATACATTGAAATTGAATTAGCATAAAAGATAGGCTCAATAAAACATTGGAATGTTTCGGGTAGAGAAACGTCGACTATTCCAAAATGGATCAAAAGTCTTTTCGAGTTAAGGAAACATTCTTTGGCCTAATAGGTAGAATACTCTCATCGAGAAGCGACTAACGGTATTCAACCTTCCAGTTACTACATGTCCCTAGTCGATCGAAAATTCAAGACTTTGGCGAGATTGAAAATCGAGGATTGGGACTAGTTAACAAGGTGCGGGTTTCACCCCTAACTTGATAACATCGTACCCTAAATGTGGTTGGTACTTACCAATCGAGGAGCAAATTCCGACTCATTGGTAAGGGTCCACTAGAGTTTGAAATGGAAGTATTCTATCAATATGTGGATATCACTTCTAGCTTGATGGCGTAACTTCGTGTAAAAGCATAAACGCGGATTGAGGGATTTCACCAAAAAATTGTGGGCCATTGGGCCTATCTTGGTGCAAATCGTCTCGTTGATGTAACAAGAGTGTCTTCAAGTGTGTAATTTTGTATGAGGTGTCCTAGAAAGGACACATTGTATGTTTAAGACAAAAGAAGAGATAGAAGCAAAGTAAGGAAGAATTAACATTTTAAGCATGAATAAAGAATGGTCAAAAATCGGGCACTTAAACTATAGACTAGGTCAAGAGCATGGCATTTTCCTAATTCCCTATAGTTAGGGCTCTGATACCAATCTGTACCCCAACCGATGGTGGAAACATCGGGATGAGACGAACAAATTGCTCAAAACGTCATAACACTACTTTGCGACAATATTTAACAATTTAAATTTCATTGATACTAAAGGGAGATACATTGTTTCGAGAATAAAATTACAACAAGTTCCAAATAACAGTTTCAACATAAACGAAGTACATAATCAAAATTGGGCGTGTATCTAATCCATCCTAGTTGTGTTTCTTCCATGTCATCAACTTAATTTCCTGCAATATGTATTAAATTAATATATATCAACAAAATGTTGGCGAGCATACAAGTTTGATACATAGCATAATAAAGATTAATTTTGTCTCATATTCGACATGGCAACTTGTACATAAATGGTGATTGCATACTAGAACATGTGAAATTATATGTCAAACCAAAGTCTAACGCAATTGTGATTACCCAACATTGTCATAAAACGGGTGTTTAAACGGTTACTTAACAATACCACAAGCATACGGGCGGACGTTACTCCTATAGCGCTATATTTGTTAAGGTTGGCTAGCAAAGTTAATGATCATATATCACAAGTCTAACATAGCATGCGTTTAATTGAGTATATAAACAAGTATCATGTTATAATGGATAGAGCAAGTTTGTAAACTAGTTGTATGGTTTTTGTACATGTTGCACCCAAAATAAAAATAGGAAAATGGGATCGAGTATACTCACGGTTTTGCAAGCTAAATCCGGCTTGAATCCCGAGAGTGTGGTAGGTTGATTATCTTGGAGCACCTTGTCCTTCTACAAGAAGTAACAAAGGCGTATGAGTGTTGGGAGTTTAACGAAAGATTATGGATTCGGAGTTTAAATAACGTAAAAATAGTATTATGAAAGTAATCATCTTGTACCCATGACACTTGTTCTTGACACTATAGAAACCGCAAGAGTTTGGTGTGTTTTCATGGATTCGAGGACCCATTAGAATCGTAATAAGTGTATGGTCTTTAGATGATGTAACTAGTTTCTTAACAAGTAACTATGGAGTTATTATTAAGTCTTTGTCATGTGTATGTACATATATATAATATACTTAGTTTAGGTACTTCAAATCATAAATCAAGCATGAGGTAGGAGATCAAAGTCTCCATTTGGGCACCTCTAGTGTCATGGATATCATGTAGGAGGTAGGAAGAACAAGCTTCCATTTAGGTACCTCTAATATTCACCACTACACTTGTGTTATAAACACAAGGAGGGTCAAGAACTAAGTAATAACAACAACTAATCTAATGTAAAACTTCAAGTAGTGGGTGGATTCAAGATGGGTTGCCAAGGCTAGACCATCTTCACACATGCACAAGTTGAACTTGGACACTACTTGTGGGTGTAAACACAAGTTGAAAACAGAAAGTTTGTGAGGTTTTCACCTCTAGTTTGACATGTCTCAACCTTGTTTTTAAGCCTACCAACCACTAATATTGTTGTAAGCATTCGGACATAGGTTTGATATGAGATAACTCAAGTTTGAACAAGTTTAGCAAAGTTTAGAATCAAAATAGAAAGTTTTAGTACACTTTGGAGCCTTTGTGGTGAAGTTCCAGGTCTGGATTCTCCAAGGAGAACCCATGGAATCATACCCAAGGTTGTTCCAAGTGGTTTGAAAGAAGAATGAATGAAAAAGATGAAGTAAGTGAGGTTATACGCATAAAAGGCATAGTATAAGGGTTATTTATGTAATATAAGCATAATAATGAGTGTTAACAAACATGATCAAGTATATGAATCGCGAATAAGTATTGTGTATGTCTAAATGATGTATAATTCATGTACGTTACGTAATGCAATTGTATCAAGTGTTTATGCGCATCGTGGTCTATGTAGCATATATGTAGAATATAAATAAGTTGATATGATAAAATAAAACACGTGTTTCATTATGATTTAAGTCTCGGAATATTGATTACAACGAAAAGACGAGTACAACGATTACAAAGTTTCCATAAATTGAATTACAACATGAACTTTCCAAATATACAAAGTTTGAAATAGCAGGGCGTTACATTGGTGGGCTAGGCTATAGTTCGATTCCTTGCACGAGTAATGATTCCATGTACACAGTATGATCTTGAAATATGAAGGTGCCGTGACATGCCCTAAACATAAAATCGATACCCCAAGCAACGAGGAAGTAAATGATTATATTCTTATGGAATTGTCTTGTCAAAAGACTCACCACGCCCTTCTATTGAATCTCATGGAGCATATTGCAAACACCCACATACTCAGAGTCGTAGTTGTATTTTATTTTTTATGTATTACTTTAGTCTTGCACTTATCTTAAATAACATAAAGTTTTATATTTTTATTTATATAATTTATTTTTAAAAATGGTTTAAGGATGGGTAGAATGAGATGAAACTGATGTGCTTTTACATGGTTTGAGATAAGAAGGATAAGATGGAAAATATTATAATATGGAGAGAGATTTGAAAGATGAGAATGATAAAAAAAAAGATGTATTTTCCACCCAGGGCCGTCTTCAAAAATCATAAAAGAAAATTTGGTCATGTATTTCGCAAATCTTAATATAATATAATAAAAACACCTACATAATTAACAAATAAAATATAATAAAAACACTTACATAATTAACAGATACAATGAGTCACATTTATTAAAGGGAGTTAAAAGTAAGAGCCATAAAGAAATGAAAAAAAAAGAAAGGGAGTTAAAAGTAACAGCTATAAAGAAATGGAAAAAAAAGAAAAGGAAGCTTCAGTGACAAAAAGGAAGGTAATAAAATTTAAAGTATGGGCTGGTCAAAGCTCAAAATTATATATGAACAAAATATATATGTAAAAAATAAAACTATGAGCCCTTTGGGAGTGTGGGCCTTGTGCGGTGGCCCACCCGCACCTGGCCCAAGCCGGCCCTATTCCCACCTAAGGAATATAACTAAACTTGAATAGTGCATCAAATTAAACATTTATTTTAGTATCACAATTTTAAATTTCTCAATATTTTATTCCAAATTTTGGGATAAAATACGTTACTTTTGAAATTTTAGTTAGATAATTTAAAAAGGAGTAAATTATGATTTTGGCCCCTGTGGTTATATCACTTTTACCCTATTAGCCTAAAAAGGGATTTTTTAACATATGTACCCCCAACGTTTATTTATCTAACTATTTGGCCCCATGTGACTAACACCATCCATAACCAAGGTTAAAAATAGGTCATGTGCCCCTTACATGAGGGGCAATTAAGTCATTTCAGCCTAAAAAATATCTAATACCCTACCATTCTCTCTCTCTCCTAGCCACCACCACCACCACCACTCCCACTACGTCTGAACCCTAACCTACCACCACCTCCGAACTTTCCCCAATATGAGAGTTTTCACTTTTCAGCCTTATGCAAACAAGTCTTCAAAATCAACTGAAACCCTCAAATAAGGTTAACGAAACCCTATTTAATTTCGGATGATTCAGACGAATTCAATGACAACTTATCTCAAAACAGCAAGATTTTTAATTTCAGATTGAGGAACGTTCGGAGCAACACTTTCAAATGACGATTCAGAAGAATTCAATAGCAATACTTTCAATTTCGGATCTGAACAGTTACGATTCATGTGTATTCAACAACAAGACCTTCAATTTCGGATCTGAAGAAACCGTTGGTGGTGGTGAGTGAAACGAAGGCATCAATGGAGACTCAGGAGTTTGGAAATTGATGGAGTATGTTGATGAGGTGGAGTTTGGTTTGGGTGAGTTAAATAGAGGGCAACCGGTGAGGATTAGAAGGGAGAGTTTGTTGTCGTTGTCGGTTTACGGGAGTTTATCGTAGGGTAGACTCGTGAGAACCCATGGGTAATGAACTATGATCATGTGCATTGTGATACATGTGAGTCCAGTTTTGACTTTTGATGAGGTTATTGTGTGTGTTTTAGTTGTTTTGGATTTTGATTATGTGCACTACTGATTTTGACATTTGAATAACGATTTTCTCATCTTGTGGACTTGTGATTTGTGATTGGCCCTTCTTTTCTTGTATCGAATGTCATTCAATGGCGATGGTGTTGATGGTGCTGTTGTGAAAGACTTAATTGCCCCTCATGTGAGGGGCACATGATCTATTTTTAACCTTGGTTATGGATGGTGTTAGTCATAGGGGCCAAAATAGTTAGATAAATAAACGTTGGGGGTACAGATGTTAAAAAATTCCTTTTTAGGCTAATAGGGTAAAAGTGATATAACCACAGGGGCCAAAATCGTAACTTACTCTTTAAAAAGAAACAACTATGCGGTTTGTCATTGTGAAAGCATGTGTTAGAAAATGATCAAAGACTTGTGTTTTATAGTTGAAGAGTCATCACACTGTTTCATGCAACTCAACTTTTCGTGAAAAAGTAAGTACCGTAACCTATATCCATTGCATTGGGCATATCACAACTTTACTTTTTGCATCTTTTTAGTTGCTGTTATAAGTACGGTATCATAATGAACTGAACTAATAATGCCCGAACTCCCGCCACATAGCGAAAAGGAATCCGATTAGTTCTATATTTGAGAACTAAAATAGTCAATAATTAAAAGCTATATAAAATAGAAGATCTAAAGATAATTTAAAACTAAACTAAATAAACTACTAAATAAAATGGACCTACAATGTTAAAAAATACCGAAAAAGTCAAACTTTCACATAAAGCTTCAAAAGTTAAACCGCTGTGGGGGTATGGTGGGGCGGTGGTTTGGGACGTTGGTTGACACGTGGAAAAGGAGGGGCACCGCCTATAAAGCAGCCCAGCGGTGGGTATGGTGGGACGGGGGTTTGGGGCGTTGGCTAGGCCATGTGGATTTTTTTTTTAAATACACACAATATTAGTTAAGAAAACCTAAAAATATTATTAAACATTCCTAAAATATTACAAAAAAAACATACTTATTAAACATATAAAAAACCCTAAAGAATTAAGTAGATCTCGAAGAGAGCGAGCTTGTCGAACAACCTCCTCTCCTTGGACCGGTACTCGATGTTGGCCACCTCGACCCGGTCGTCGTGGTTTATGTCCCCTCCTGGGACACTTTGGTAGTAGGCCTTGAACCGCTCGAGTTTCGGTCGTAGGTCGCGCCACTTGTGTTGGCAAGCGTTTAGGTTGTGCCGATCGTTCACGACGTTATGCCGAAAGCTTGCGAAAGCCTCCGGCCAGAAACGGGTTTCGTCGGCTTGGCGAGCCTTCATCGCGTCGACGACGCACGAGACAAGTGCAAGCTCTTCTTCGTTTGTCCACGAGGCCATGATCAACGTTTGGAAAGTGTCGGTTTCGGGTGGCGGTAGTGGGTAGCGAAGGTGAACAGCGGTGGTGGGCTATTTGGGTTAGCGGGGGGGGGGGGGGGGGGGGGGGGGGTTATTTATAACCGCTCGGGTTTGTTTTTAAATTTTAAAATGGCTAGGTTGACCCGCCAATCACCATCCGCCACCTCACCCACCTAGCCCCGCCCAACGCCGGGTGCCAGGGTACCGCCCAACGGGCCACACCATAAGCCAACCCCTCCGGGGTGGTGACTTAAGCGTTGCTTGCCAACCCACGCCCAAACCCCCGCCCCATACCTTATTTGACCAACGAAAATGAGTAATAAACAAAATATCACTACTACAAAAAGGTACATCTTCATTTTCCTATCTTATTCATTTCTCTGAGTATTTTCATATTAGACGAAGGGAGTGTTTTTAGGCGCCGCTTAAGTTGCACCTCACCTAGGCACAACAGAGATGAGCTTTTGGTACCGAATACCGATACCATAGATTCGGTATGGTATTAGGTGCCTAATTTTCAAGAAATTCGGTATCGGTATCTTCGATTCGCCGGTGCCCTATAGATATGAGCATATTGTAACGAGTATTGGTACCGTTCCGTTAGATTCGATATGGTATTCGGTACCCACTTCATCACAAATTAAGTATCGAATTCGATTAAGTACAGCTAATCAACTAACTTTTAACAACCATATCCATCGCCAATTGCTCTAAAGCTCATCCACAATGTTCTATAGGGCATCCACAACTATATTACAAGTTTACACTAACAGTACTAACAGTCCCTGAACTATCAACATTACAATTTTAACCCTCAAACTTTCATCACATAATTCATAATACTTTTTAACGATCATGCCCTCCCCTCCACGTATAAGCGTTTATTCTAGTTTCGTTTTGATTAAACCCAAATAGTTCTATAATTTACACTTATATGAAACTGTGTTTATGAATGTTATGACTAGATAAATTAAAAAAAAAAACTCAATTAACCAGCTCTTCTTCATCTCACAGGGGAATAAAACCAATTTCCAGAAATAAAATAAACTTGTTTCTGCAGTACATAACAGTTCCTTTGCATCTAAATAAATCCCTTCACTATTTACCACAAGAAAATCTTGAAACCTCAAACAAAAGAATGTGCATCAGCTGTAGAATATTCATCCACATTACAAACATAAATATCTGCTAATTTTATCTGTCATCAACAGGAATGACATGATTATGATCAAGCAGTAGCAGTAGTGACCGTAGCCCGGCTCTAGGTAGGGGGGATTCACAAGTGTGGTGCTTCGGTTTGAGGCCCAGCACGCGCGTTCAACAATGGCTGCAGCGCTTTAACCACAATGCTCATGTTTGGCCTGAAATCGGCTTCATATTGCACACACAAGGCTGCAACCGCCGCCATCTAAATCACACAATGCATATGTTATTTTCCGACAAGAGTTTCTTAATATATAGTTTACTATATATATAAAGATATATATTACCTTGGCAACTGCCTTAGGGGGGTATTCCCCAATGAGTCTAGTGTCAACACACTGTTTCACCTTATCTTCACTCAGTTTAGGTGTTGCCTGACATTATAATGTGTTATTTACAAATAAATAATTTAGAACTTTTTTTTATTATAAAGCAACTAAAAAGGCACAAAGTGTAGCATACCCATGTGACCAGACTCTGTTGACCACGAGGCAAAGTGTGGTCAACGGGCTTTCGGCCGGTCAAGAGTTCTAGGAGAACCACTCCAAAGCTGTAAACATCACTCTTTGAACTCAACTGTCCGGTCATTGCATATCTATCATGAAGTCAAAAATATATGTAAAAAAGCACTAAAATTGGATTATGAAGAAAAAAGATGACTTAAACTTCAAGAAATTTAAAAAAAAGGAACTTACTCAGGTGCATGATAACCGAAAGTACCAAGAACACGGGTGGAATGAAGGCGTGCCGCCATGTCAGGTGCTTGATTCGATAAATCAAAATCAGCAATCTTAGCCACATCATCATCAAACAGCAGAACGTTACTCGACTTTATATCGCGATGAATGATATGAGGCTGCGCCTTTTCATGCAAGTATTCAAGTCCTTTTGCAGCACCGACAGCAATTTTAACTCTTTGAGACCATGATAAAACTGGACCTGGCTGTGCACCTTTAACACCTTTTCTTCCTGCATTCATACAATTAAATGTGTTACTTTTAACATAAATCACCTATAACCACATGATCACAAGCTTATGAGCAAACAAACACCGATTAATACAATTATACAGTTGTATCCAAGCATTGATTGTGCATAGGGGTAAAAACAAGCCAAGCCGCTCGTGAGCTACTCAAGATCGGTTTGGTAAAATCTCGAACCGGGCTAAGCTTAAACGAGCTCGATCCCGAGCTCAAGCCTAAAAATAAGTTTGTTTAATAAACGAGCCTGAGCCTGAGCTTTACTCATCGAGCTTGAGCTGGTTCACGAGCTTAAACGAGCCTATTATTTATAAAACTTTTATTTGATATATTTAATATATTTATATAATAAATAGTATTGCATACATAATTATAATAAAAACAACTAAACAATGGATAATATTTTATGTATAAAAATTCAAACTATAAATATATATAAAAATAATTATAAATGTATATAAATTAGTTAATTAATAAACAATAATTGAGCCGAGCCCGCGCTTGAAAATGAAAACTACTCACGAGCCAAGCTCAGGCTTTAAAAAATAGAGCTCGCAACGTGCCAAGAGCCGAGTTCGATCGGGCAAGGCTCGTTTACACCCCTAATATGTGTGAATAATACAGAATGCTTACCATGCAGAATATCATGAAGAGATCCATTTGAAGCATACTCATAGGCCAACACTCTTAGACCACCATCAATGCAATACCCGAGTAATCCCACAACATTATCGTTTTTAAGCCTCGATACCATAGAAACCTGTAATGATATGATCCAAATCATTAGGAAGCAAATATATAAAACAGTATTAACTAAATTTGTACAACTAGTCATCCGGTCCATAACGTTGTTTAATAAAGGGTATATATAAGACATACCTGGGCTAAAAATTCTTGATCGGGTTGCTTGCTGGAGTCTAACTTCTTGATAGCGGCTGCCTGCCCGCTTCTCAAGACACCATGGTACACTCTTCCATATGATCCCTCTCCGATTAACGACTTTGTACCAAAATTATCAGTTATTTCTTTGAGTTCATCCACTTGTAGAGCAGGGACAGCAATAGGTTGGACGGCTACAGCCTGTGTGTCCTTTGGTGCAGCTTCAGTGGCGCGATAACCTGCATTGTTTCCTGAACCAATAACTTTAAGTAAGTCTCGTAAATCGAAAGGTTCTATTTATGAAACAATAAACGAGCGATTGATCTTGTGAACAAAAGTTAAGAGTGTTGCGCTTGGTATTTTCAAACAAAGATGGTTAAGTATGATAAAACTAAACATGGGGATCATGTGACTTAAAAGTTATACAAGCTAATGTATTCAATAAACAATCACCTGCTGCATTATTCGGCATGTAGGTTCCGTTATCGTACGACTTGTGCATATCATCTTCTCCACAACAGCCGAAGCAACTCATGTTTAGTTTGCTCTACTTGACAAATCTGTACAGGTTACAAGTTTACCTTAGACAAAAGCTTTAAAAATCATGGTATGCATTATTATATAAATACAAAAGCTCAATTTGTGTCTACGAATATTGAAATAAGGTCATTCATTATATAGGCTTACACAGAAAGAACCGAAACAAACCACCGGCACCACTAACTCGCTACTAACGCTAACAATCCAACCAAAACACTAATGAAATAGCCGACTAACTACCCGTGTTGATATCCTCACGTATGGCACGCTTAATTGTGAAGCTCTCTCATCCACAACCAATGCACCCAAAACGCATCGGTGGTATTTGCAGTTGGACACTCCACATTTCTCCTGTGAACGGGACAACATTCGACAAGCGAATTGCCTAAGGTGTCACATTCAACATCACACTTTTGGTAGGCCAAAATACATAACAGTATAACACTTCATGATCTAAACAATAACTAGCTCTACAAACAGTGTTAAAAATATATCTTTGACTCCTTGATGACTATAAAAAAAGTGAAAAAAAAAACAAATAAAGATTAAAGACTAAAGAAACCAAAATTCCAGATATATTACACAATTAAAGAGAACAACTTCAAATCAGCAAACAATAACACAAATAATAAAATAAAAGTAAAAAAAACAGATAATATTTTTAGAGAGTATAAAATTCAAGGGTATGAAACTCTAAAACCATCTTTCCCCAAAAAGATTTTTGGGTATTCAATTCTACATCAAGATTCACAAAAAATCACCATAAAAACATGATCTTTAACACATAGTTGACCAAATAACTTCAAAATTCAACTGATCTATTTACAAACAGCTATGGATCAACACCCACCTGTACCAAGAACAGATCTCAATCTCAGAAATCAATTATGAAACAGTCAGCAAAATTAAAAGTTTCACAGTTGAAAGATCTAATCAGTAAAGAAACTCAAAAGGGTTTCATCAGAATCAAACAAAACATAAAAAAAACTCACCAAATATCTTGTTTTTGCAGGTGGGTTGAATCAAGAAAAGGGGTTGCTTGAAGGATGAAGAAAAGAGAAATGGAAACACAGTGTCTTGGATATCTTTAATTGGTGGGAAGAGGGCTAAGATGTACCGGATAGGGCGTAGGTTAGAAAAGGGCAGGCAAAAGGAGGAAAAAGGGGAGAATATCAAGTTAAAATTGACTTTATTTTCATTTGTTTTTATAGTCTACTTTCTTGGAATTGTCTACCTTTGAAATGGTCTTGAATGGAGTCTATAAAATGGATGTATGTATTTGTACCAAGTCTCATAATTTATTATACAAATAATAGAATATATATATATATATATATATATATATATTATTTAGAGAAATTAAATTTTAATAATTAAAATTATGACACATTGGTTGATAATAACTCATATTCAAAATTTAACTAATGACACTTCTATTACTTTCGTTATCAAGGGTTAGCTCGATCTAACGAAGAAGTGATTATATCTATCTCTAATGAATAACTGGCATAAGTGAAAGTTAGAGGTAGAGTGAGTTATTTCTCTGTTGAAATGGACTTGCACTCGACAGTAAAAGTGAAGGTTAGAAGGACATTAGTCAAATTAAAAATATGAATTATTTTCGGATGATAATATTGTCACTTTTACAATTTAGTGTCACTTGTAATCGCATAAGTTATAAAATTTTTCTAACTAATGTCACTTTTAATCGCATAAGTTATAAAATCTTTCTAACTTTTTTAGATAACTAAAATAGTAAAGTAAATGCTAATAATATTAAAATGGCTTATTTGTAACCAACTACCATATATATTGAAGGACACAAATAATTACCCAAGTTGCAAGGAAAATCATATTTTTATCCGTCAACTGTATTATTTGATTAATCTTTGTTCTCCATTTCTGTATATCTTAATGTTTGTAAAGTGTCAGTTGGCCAACACCATAATATCTTATGATTTATTTATTTATTTAAGTAGGTGAAAGAATTAGATATTTATAAAAAAACGATGATTACATGATGTTAAATTGTTAATATGGCTGATGAATAAGTTAGTCAAACTTAAATAAAAGTTGAACATGTGGTATTAACTGAAGTTCATATCATATACTTAACTTATCATATAATGATAGTCTAATATTTTTGTAATATATCAAATTCACGATAAAAATATCTTATTTTCCTTAAAACTTTGAAATAAAGATAACTTCAAATTATCATACAATTTCTAAAACACCGCATAAACATTTCTATGAAACTTTTGATGGAGCAATAATAATATATAATTTCAAATTTATAATATACTTATTTTATCGACTGGCATTTTATAAATCTAAACCAACGGATTGCAGGATAAGAACAATTACAATGAATAGACCATCTCTAGACAGCCGAACATATAAAAGAAAAACACATGGGGGGGGGGGGGGGTGCGCTTGGTTCTATGGCGAAGCTATGAAAACAGTTACGCTTTTTTCAAGATCGATGATAATAGTATTTTCGTTTTCTTGAGGACCAGTGTTTTTGTTTTCTTGAAGACCAATTCATTTCGAGCTAGCCAAATAAACCACAATATGGCATATGAGATCGCATACCATAACTTCTTACCCTCTTTTAGGCTTTATGCCTTACACGTCCGATTCATCATATGATGGATGGAATTTGCCTTTACAATATACTTGAACACATTATATTACAAAAGTTACGCTACACATCACCCGTATTAGTGAATGCCAATCGAATCAAAATCCAATTAATGGAGTATATTAAACTATTGACAACGGTAAATAACAACATTTAAGTTCTAACTTAGATATACTTTGTAACCATGTGTGAATAACGTAATATCAAATTCAACTATTTTACATTATAACTTAAAAATTGATTTTGTAGCCTATTTGTATTAATAATATACATTATTATCAAAAACTATTTTAGGTTGTATTCATCATTGCAAATAATAAGCAAGACCCAATTATTAAAGTGAAAGGGCTAAAAGAAAAGGTTTAGCACATTTAAATACAAAAGATTCGGTGTGAAATTCTGTTCATTTCTCATGTTTCACAATAAGTTCTCACTGAATTTTATTCATAAAAATAATTAACTACAATAGTGAGTTTAATGTATAACAATATGTCCAATTTTTCCTAAAAGACCAAAATACACGTGTTGCATCTTGGATACTTCGTATGCCGCATATGGAAAATCACTCAATATAGGAATCAGTCTACACATATTGACATTTTAATATAGAACTAGTTTAAAATACAGAGGTATAAGAACCGCAATTACATGTTTTTAATTGCATAGTTTATATAGAAATATGTATATGTTTGTGTATACACAGTCTGATCTAATTTGACCACTATTGGAGGAGATGATACTGCCAATTCAATTTTGGGGGAGCTTGAAAACTGAAAGGCAACACGCTTTTAATTAAATATTAACAAATAATTAGTATACCAATAACAGCTAACATTCACAATTCAAAATTATATGACCCTCTTTATGTTTCATTACATTGGGTAATCGTTTAGGATTGAGTTTAAAAATAACTTATTAGTTTTCTGAAAAAGCCGGTAAAGTAATAAGTCTTTCCAAAAGTGAGGATTTGAAGCTTCTCCAATAACTTATTAACATATTGAGTCCAATAAGTTAATAAGTTGTTTCCAAACTTAATCCCAAACAACCTATGAATACAAAAGCATAAATTATTATGTATCTGGCGTATAAAGTCTTGAATTAGATATTCATACAAAAGTTAAGAAGTACATAAAAATATCGACACAATATATATAATAAAAAGCAAAATACGTAGGTTAACAATCATCACACCACGATAATATAAAACAATATTAAAAAAAACATTCATAATTAAAATTACTTCAGGGGCGCACAACGCAAACACTAAGCAAAATAAGAAGGTTAACATTCATCACACCACGATAATATAATATAATATTTAAAAAAACATTAAAATTAGATCAAAGGTTGTTTTTTTTTCTTCACAATAGTTGCTTCCTCATAGCGCTTACCCATAACATCAATGGATGGATACCTGTAGCCCGACCTTATTGTTCCCAATCTATTTGAGCTTCAACATGATGCGGTGATCATATAAATAAAACAATATTTAAAAAAAAAACATTTGTACTTAAAATTACATCAAAGCCTAGTCTAGTTTTTTTTTCACAATTGTTGCTTCCTCATAGCGCTTACGAATAGCCTCAATGGATACCTGCAACTTGGTATATTTCTTCCGAATGGCACCAACCCTTTCAGTTAACTGCTTGAGCTTGAACGTGATGCGATGATCATATTCAACAACGTCCTCAAATATCTTTTGTAGCCTTGCTAACACCTCAAAATCCCCGGTAGAGGTAGATATCCTACAAGAATTATAAGTTACTCAAACCAAAAAAATTATACAGCAACAACAACAACAACAATCTTACCCAGAGAATCCCGCCCATAGCCATAAAAGCAATTGGTAGGGTCCGGGGAGAGTGAGATGTAGGCACCCCTTACCTCTATCCTAGGTGTCTAACAAAGCAATACAAATCAAAGGACTGTGGCTCAAATTTTAGTCATGATTGCAACGACTATTGCCACGCCCATTGACGAAACGACATCACATAATAGCCGATATAGACATGCATCAAAGGGTTCTGGATCAGATTTCAGCCAGTACTACAACCAAGGTTACCATGCCAACTCAAGAAACAACATCATAGTCAATGTAGACATGCAATGGTAAAAAAATTTACCAGATAAGCATATCGTCATCTTAACATCACAAAATCCACGAACTAAAACAGCAAGCATAGCCCCAAAACACAACATATCCATAATCGTCATCACTATCATCAAACCCAAATGAACAAACAGTATCACCGTCGCAAAAGCCCCAAACCACAGTAGTTCACATCCAAATGACGAAACAACATTAGAGGCAATGTACACATGCAGTGTTAAAAATATCGGACTACGTCATCTTAACAACATCACAAAAGCCACAAAGCAAAATAGGTTGTAAAGCCCCAAACCACAACAGATACACAATCGTCATCACCATCCTGAAACTCAAGTGAACAAACTACATCACCGTCGCAAAAACCACAAACCATTACAATTCATACAATGTCAACATTATGATCAAACCAAACGAAAGCAAACAAACAATGCAACAAGCTTCCCATCACATATGGTCAAACGAAAGTCATAAAACCGAACAAATGCCATTGCAACGGCAAAGTACCGATGCAAAAGAATAAACGGGGACAAATAGAACAAACTTACAGTAAACGTACAACAACTTACAACAAATAGTACAACAAATTCCAACACAAATCAATCTCAAAACAAACAATATCACCATCAAAAAAGGCCCAAACAACAGTTCACCCATTGTCATCGTCATCATCAACCCAAACAAAACCAAACAATGTAACAAACTTTCAAAAGTAAAAGGGTCAAACGGAAAACACAAATCACTAGAATCATCACTGAAGCGTTAAACCTTTGTAAATTACCAAATTAAATGATAAAGAAAACCTGGAAACCGTATAGCCAGCCAGAAAAGGATGATAGAAACGCCATAGAAATACAAGCAACAGTGGCGGTCACCTGAGCAAAAAAAGAGAGACGGTGACAAATGGAACCGATATAAAGGTTTGGTGGGTTTTATACCCCCAAAAGTACAGCAAAATCAAGCAAAGAGTACAACAACTCCCATCACAAAATACAAAACATGCAACATGTATAACTAAGTAGTGCACGAAGCACTTACAAAATTAACACATATATAATTCTTATGATTCATTTAGAGCTAGCTACATGGATCATCGCTTATAACCATGAGATTACAATTTTGGATCTAATTGTTTTAGAAACTACCCTTTTAGTCTTAAATGTTTATTCAACCATTACATGGAATCGCAGATAGACGCTATGATTTATGTTAAACTTTTACAAAAAAAAAATATACTATACTCTTAAAATAAGAAAAGAAAAATTTAACAATCCTAGCAGCCCCATTCTTCTTCTTTTTCTCACATGACATGTTGTTCTTTAGTGCTAACTCCAGTTGCTACTTGCTACAATCTTACTTGACCCCCTCCCGTCACTTCTTCCTCTTGTTTGTATGCAACCAAATTAGCTAGCCTAAAGCAAGTCAAACAGTTACCATAAGGTGAGAAAAAATCAAATCATAAAATCATTATTTGAATTAGCCAACCTAAAGCAAAAGTATATATTTCGGGTTTGGATTTTTAAGGATAACAATTTTTTTATTTAGTTTGGGTTTTTCAACCTAAGGCAAACTAACCACACCAACCGTCTTTTCTACTAACGACCAACTTCAAAGGCTTAACCACCACCCTGTTAAAACAACCACCATACATCTCTTTCATGTCTTGTCTCCTTAACCCTTCATCGTTGGCAAATATTTGATAATGATTGCATGAGAGATAAGTTGCAAAAAAAGTTAGGTTTTAGTTGGTCTTCGTAAGGGATGAGTGATATCATTTTATGTTCATATTTGTGTTGGTATAATTTGAAACTTTTAGTGTACAAATTGTCACTCATATCTTACAAATTCATTAAATGATCAGTTTCAAGCATTGAAAATACTCAATGATTACCTTTTTGAAGAGAATGTTTTGCTCGCTAGTACACCTTTCATTTCTAGCTGTGCAACATATTAATACGAATGATTCTAGTAAGTAGAATGATTCACATAAACGTTACATTAAGGTGAAGTAACTAAAAATTAGTCAAAAAAATTATAATAAACATACTTTAATTTTTTAGGTTAAACTGTCATTTTCATCCCCACTTTTGCCATTTTTCACACAAAAACCTTTTTTCCCCTAGCCATCCCCGTGGTTTCTGATTCTTGCGATTTTCATCCACCCACTTAACAACATCCAACTTATATCATTAAAGTAAGGGCAATTAATCTTTCGTCGAGCTTTTTTATTATAATCCATCTAAAACCAATTGCACATTATGATCGCCCCCACTGTTTAAACCCTAAATTTGACACGGCAGCTAGCAAGTGATCCATCGTCCCTACTCCCTATTCATCAATTGTAGACTGCATCATCCCTAATCATTTTGTTTTTTCCCTAACGAAGGCTTCAAATTTAAAATCAATGGGCAAGTTGTGGGTAGTTCAAGACCTAAACGAAGATTGGAATCCACATCACGAATATTGTTGTTTTCTTATTATTTTGGCAAATTGGATTTTAATAATCCGAAGTGGCTCTTTTTGACCGATAAAAATCCCAACT
Organism: Scalesia atractyloides; assembly: GCA_947069175.1. Taxonomy (NCBI): domain Eukaryota; kingdom Viridiplantae; phylum Streptophyta; class Magnoliopsida; order Asterales; family Asteraceae; genus Scalesia; species Scalesia atractyloides. Next base: position 70,413,185 of record CAMTDV010000005.1, on the reverse strand, counting down.
CAGTTAACTACCCATAATAATTTGAACTCTTCCATTTTGTTTGTAAAATAGTATGTCGTTAAAAAAACATAACAGAGTTAAGTTTTTTTTTCAAATTACAAACCGTTTTTTTCAGGATTTTGATCAGAACGAGGATACGAGTTGATTGATGTAAAACTTACCTCGAAAAATGCTCTAAACGACTTGATTATTGTTAATTAGAAGTTCAAACACCCACCTGAATTAAAGCATCGTTTTCGTCGTTTAGAGCACTGTTTCGAGGTAAGTTTTACATTAATCGACTCGTATCATCGTTCTGATCAAAAGCCCAAAAACATCAGTTTGTAATTCGGAAACAAAACTTGACGAAAAGTTAACTTCGTTATATTTTTTAACGGCAGACTATTTTACAAACAAAATGAGAGAGTTTGGATTATTGCGAGTAATCAACTGATTTGAGATTGTTATCGACCAAAAAGAGCTAGTCCACATTATTAAAATCCAATTTCCTATTATTTTCAACTTTCAAGTTTATTTCATCAACAAGGTCTTGGAAGCCGAGTACCCCCGAGTAATCGCTACAAGGTAGGCTGCCGAACCGACTTTCTTCAACTCCGCCTAATTACTGGAATCAATCAAACGCGACCAACCTCAGCCATAATCATATCTAGTAGGTAAACTTACGCCAAGTTTGATTTAAAAAAATTAAAACATAATTCCTATGTCTATTATATTTAAGAATGAATACCCTTTATATAGGAATAGATATCAATTTTTGAAATACTTTACTATTTGAACATGTGTTTTTAATCTATATTGATATTCATGTATTTTGTTATATATATTAGTAAACTTATGATATTTGACATATATATAAAATTTCCCAAAAGCTAACTTCTCTATAATTTAACATGTTCGAGTACTCCTCAAGTACTCTCTATCTAGGTCGAGTACTGTCAACTCTCCGTAGAACGACTAAGGAGCACCTAACGACTTTTGCAACAGTGATTTCACGTATGTAATTAATCAAGTGTTGATAGCAAATTTTGACCCAAGGTGTGGCCACATGTTTCAATTTTGACTAAGGGCCTACCCACATGTCAACCAATTACTCTATTGTCTTGCTAAGTTGTGGCCACATGTTGCAATTTTGACCGATTACTAGTGTTAAAGCTAGGGATAAAAGTCTAAGAAATGGAGACCTTCTAAAAGGGCTGGTCAACTGTGACATATAGTTTGACTTTTTCATGAGGTTATGCAAAAGAAAAACCATAAAATCAAGACTGCAACTGCATTCACTTGTTACCATACAAATAGACTGATTTGGGTAATTGGTTGACACTGTAAAAAATAATCGAAGGTCCCAAAGTATTTTGAAAGTTATTAAACTATTAAATCACTTTATAAAAAAACTATATTATTGTTAAACAATATACTTCTTATAAAACACTTATGTTATAAGTACATAACACTTGTGTTATAAGTACATAATAGTGTTAATGGGTCATCTCAACCAAACCTGGTCCATTTTACCCCGTTGCCACCTCTAGTTGTAGGTCTAGGTGAGTGGGTGTTATGGCTGTAACCAATTTCAGACATTTAAACCAATCTAATTTGGCGTTGACAGACTAAATTAGGGCTGAACCAACGTTAACAAGCCCAAACCAGCTCTATGGTTCCTTCTATTGGCTTGACTCTCCTTTAAGGCTATCTTCTTTGCCAAATTTGTAGAATAGTAATAAATTATTAGTTTTCTGTACCTGTTATATTATTTTATAGAGTAAATTATATGAGGAAAAATACACATGTTTTTAGTATTAAATTAGACCCACTTTTTGTTGGTTTTGTGAGAAATATATTTAAAATAGACTTAATTTGGTTTTGTTAGAAATATATTTAAAATAGACTTAATTTGGTTTATTTTTTATTTTCAAGACAAAAATACCCAAATCGAACAAAGGAAGCAATTACGAGCAAAGTCAGAGGTTTCGCTAAAAAACGCACCAGACACGCCCCATGCCCCTCAGGAATGCCCCGTGTCTCAATTCTGAAGGCAACATCACCTTCTAAAGACCATCTTTGAAATCCAGAAAGAAAAGATCCAGGCACGACCCGTGCCTCCTTCATTAAAGTCAAAACGAATATCCTAGAAGATTTTGAAGATCCTATGGGGCCCACAAATTTAACCACGGGTCATGCCCTAAAGGCACGTTCCGTGTATGGCTCCTAGCTATGTGTCGGCTCAAAATGACCAGATACGGGCCGTGCCATCTAGGTATGCCTCGCCCTCTAGAAACCTAAAAATAGAACTTCTTAGTAGCCATTTTCACTTACTCAATTCTTTCTTTTTCTCCAAAACACACTTCTCTTCTATCCAATTTCTCTAATCATTGTAGTCGTTAAGTAAAAGTTAAGAACCATTAGTGTAATCAATCTGTTAATGATAAATCCAATCCTTTCAAGTTTGATGAAAACTGTATTAATTGTCGTTCTTAGCTAAGGTTCTTGTGGATGTTTTGCGAAAACAAACCCCATGGGGGGAGTGGTGCGTGTCAAGCATGTTATGATTTTATTGATATTTTAAGTCCGTTTTTAAAAAAAGGGTAAATGCCCATTTTACGCATTAGTCAAATTTTAAATTTATAAAACACGATATCATACTAACACTAAACACACACTAGGGCAAGTGCCCCATCGTGAGCGTAGTATAGTGTTGGTAAGATACCGAGGTCGTCCAAGGACACAAGAACTTTTAATACCGGTTTAGCGTCAACATCTAACCGATACAAATTTTTGATAAAAGTTTTGAAAGATAAAAATTAACATAAAAATAAAAAGATAGATAAAAAGAAATACAAATAGACAAGATAGAATCACTTGGTTCCAACTCGTCTTTTATATACCCTTTGATGATTTTCGCACTTTCAGACTTTTTAAGAGAATATCTTAGATATAGTAGTAGGCTCCTCTTTCGAAGGTGAAGTCACCCTCGGCCAAGTGGTTAAAGTCAGCATGGTTGCAATCCCAAGAGGTCGGAATATTGAAAGGCACTTAAGTAAGTTATTAATTCGAAAAGTAGTAGGCCCCTCTTTTGAAGGTGACGTTACCCTCGGTCAAGTGGTTTGAGTCAGCAGGGATACAATCCTAAGTGGCCGGTTTTATGTTTTAATAGTAGTTTACATATGAGGGGTTCAAGCTATTCGAACCACCGCCATCCAATACCATAGGGCATTGAAGGAGATCCTAGTAAGCTTGAACCAAGTCCTCGCAGGATCAATACACTAAACGAGACAAGAACTTTACCAAACCACCCTTCTAACCCCCTTCCAAGTAGTTAACATGCTTTATATAGACCGTAAAGACATTAATGAGCAATCAATGACATCATGAAAAAATGGTTAGGAAAATTCACTTTCAACATAAGAAACTAGTTATTAGAGTCATTAATACATACCCAATTAAAAAGTAGCCGAAAGATTAAAAATCAAAAGTAATACATAAAAGATTTGTCTTCACGAAGTGATGTAAGAGATTAGCCAAGCATGATCTTTGATTGACAAGAACTCTTATGATCAATCTTGGATCCCGAGACTACAACACTCTAAAGATGGAAGATGGATGATGGTGGTTGGTGTTGGTGTTGTAGTGGTGGTGGAGTGGTGGCAAAGTAAGAGAGAAGTGGTTTGCCAATGGATGCCTTTGAAGGGAACCAGGCACCACCCTATTTAAAGTCAGAACAGAGCCTCGGTTACGGCCCCGTGTCTAACAAAGCCAATACAAATCAAAGGACTGTGGCTCAGATTTCAGTCATGGCTACAACGACTATTGCCACGTCCAATGACGAAACGACATCACATAATAGCCGATATAGACATGCATCAAAGGGTTCTGGATCAGATTTCAGTCACTACTACAACCAAGGTTACCATGCCAACTGACGAAACAACATCATAGGCAATGTAGGCAAGCAATGGTAAAATTTTTTTACAGATAAGCATATCGTAATCTTAACATCACAAAATCTACGAACCAAAACAGCAAGCATAGCCCCAAAACACAACATATCCACAATCGTCATCACTATCATCAAACCCAAGTGAACAAACAAAATCATTGATGTGTACCAAATACAACATATAAATTACATCAAAAAGGCATAAAACTAACCCTTTTTAGTACTAATGTTCGGAAAAGCACGTTTCTTTGTTCCTTTTGTATTTTCAGGATAAAAAGAGCTTAAAAGAATAAAAGAAGCAAATAAGCAGCCAAAACCAACATAAATACGAAAAGAAGGAATAACGAGCCGTGCCCGATCCCTCAGCAACACCCCAAAGATAAAAACAAAATAACAGAAGACCACCACGGGGCCGTGCCCAGCCGAACATGGGGCGTTGTCAGACCTTGCACTTCAAGACAAAACCTGCAGAAGCTTCTACGCCCACCACAGGGCCGTGCCCAGACCAACATGGGGCGTGGTCAACTATAAGATTTGCAGAATTCAGATGGTACAGCAAACAGTTGACCACGGGGCCGTGCCCAGAGGCCACGGGGTCGTGTGGGGCCCTCTTCTGTCAGATGCAATAAATGAAGGGATAGAAGATGGTTGGCCACCGGGCGTGCCCACTGGACACGGGGCCGTGGCCGGGCTACTATTTGGACTATAAATAGGGGTGCTTGGTTCACTTAAAAGGCATCCCTTGGCAAACCACTTCTCTATCACTTTGCCACCACTTCACCACCACTACAACACCAACACCCACAACCAACATCCCTCTATCATCTTTAGAGTGTGTAGTAGTCTCGGGATCCAAGATTGATTGTAAGGGTTTTTGTCAAACAAAGTCCATGCTTGGCTAATCTCTTACATCATTTGGTGAAGACAAGTCTTTAATGTATTACTTTTGATTTTTATTCTTTCGGCACTTTTTAATTGGGTATGTATTAATGACTTTAATAACTAGTTTTTTATGTTGAAAGTGAATTTTCCTAACCATTTCTTCATGATGTCATTGATTTGCTCATTCGTGTCTTTACGGTCTATATAAAGCGCGTTAACTACTTGGAAGGGGGTTAGAAGAGTGGTTTGGTAAAATTCTTGTCTCGTTCAATGTATAGATCCTGCGAGGACTTGGTTCAAGCTTACTAGGACCTCCTTCAATGCCCCAAAGGTATTGGATGGCTGGGGTGCGAATAGCTTGAACCCCTCATATGTAAACTACTATTAATACTTTAAACCGGCTACTTGGGATTGTATCCCTGCTGACTCAAACCACTTAGCCGAGGGTAACGTCACCTTCAAAAGAGGGGTCTACCACTTTTCGCATTAATAACTTATTTAATTATCTTCCAATATTCCGACCCTTTGGGATTGTATCCCTGCTGACTCAAACCACTGGGTTGAGGGTAACGTCACCTTCAAAAGAGGGGCCTACTACAATAACTAAGATAATCTCTTAAAAAGTCCGAAAGTGCGAAAATCATCAAAGGATACATTAAAGATGAGTTGGATCCAAGTGATTCTATCTTGCCTATCTGTTTCTCATTTTATTTATCTTTTATTTATTTTTCTTTTATGTTTAAAATCTTTCTTAAAAAATTTAGATTGATTAGATGTTGGCGATAAACCGATACTAAAAGCTTTTGTGTCCTTGGACGACCTCGGTATCTTACCAACACTATACTACGCTCACGATGGGTGCACTTACCCATGTGTGTGTTTAGTGTTAGTACAATATCGTGTTTATAAATTTGAAACTTGAATAATGCGTAAAAATGGCTTAAAATATTAATAAAAATATAATACGCTTATCACACACCAAGTTTTTGGCGCCATTGCCGGGGACACAAGGATTTTAAGAAAGTTTAAAGTAAGCGGCCTAATTATTTTTTAACATTTTTCATTTGTAATTTTTTTTTCAGTTTTTAGCAGATGCTGCACTTTCTGCAGACGTGCAGCACGGGGCCGTGTCAACCCAACACGCCCCCGTGTCCAATAATCTGCAGCATCAAAAACCTGTTTTAGTCAAACAGGAGCTGAGCACGGGGCCGTGTTCAACATCCAGTTGCTGAAAACAAGACTGTCTGATCCTGACGGTTGATAACCTCGACACAAACATGGATGATATTGATTATCTTCACTTTCGCCACTCTTACGGTGAGGTGGTGTCAACTATGTGGTGGGTTTCATCAAGATATAGAGTGTCACATTCTAAATTTTGGGCCCCATTATTTAGCAGGCACATCGTTATCCTGTGGTAATCACTTTAAGATGAGCAAAAGTGAAAACGATCCTTATCAGCCCACCGAATGCTCTCAACTTCCTATTCCACATGACATAACCTCCTCCGAAATGTGTCAACTGGAAGAAAGAATAAAAAAATTGAAAGGAATAGAGCTTATGATGAAAACGAGGTATTCATCACAAGACAAAGACCAACAAGAGTCATTGAGTCCGCATTCGGAATCTACCAACATCGAAGCCATCAAAAGTACCTTAGTCTCTTGTGATAACATTAGCGATAGTCGTCCCTGTGTCGATTGTGCCATGAAGGACTCTCCATCGGTTCCCACCGATGCGCTCATAGACCTAAGCGATTAAGCATACACCTTCTTTAACAAGAGCCCGGGTAAGGGGAATAAAGGTTGGTTCCGCCCACTGGTAAGTAGCTTAGGATTTATCCTTTCCGATAACCTCTTGCGTTATTGCATAAAATGAGAGCAACTAAGATACCTTCGCCACTTCGGTGTTGTTCCCTCCAGTAAAGAACCTCCCGATTACTGGAAATCCTTAAAATAAAGCTAGACAACACTTCATAAAAACTCCAGTCACGGAGCCGTGCTCAATCCAACACGCCCCGTGCCCACCGAAAAATTCAACACGAGGTCATGCCCAGGCCGATATGCCCCGTGTTCCTAATACGGAAAAACATGTTAGAACTTTGTATGACCACGGGGCCGTGCTCAGCTGGCACGGGGCTATGGTCAATGTGTTGTCGCTTTCTATAAAGACAGCCTTGTTGCTGCATGTTTGGCCTCATTCCAAAGGCAGAGATCTCCTGAAATTTTTCACATATACCTTAAAAGGTATGTTCTTGAAAAGGTTTCCTCAAACCATCTTGTCTTTGCCACTTTCCTTCTTCTCCTTTGAACTCAAATCCTCCATTAAAGCTTAAAGGTCCATAATTTCAAGCTTTATTTTTGCAAAACATATGTTTTAAACTTAAAACTCTCTAAAACAACATGTTTTATCACATTGCTTTAAGTTATTTCAATCCACAAATGTTTAAAACCCAAGAAAAATAAGTTAAAACAAAGAATTCATAAGTTCAAAACAATTGCAGGAGGACGGGCACGGGCCCGTGTCCATTGGACATGGGGCCGTGGTGAGGTTTTATTTTTTATTTTCTTAAAATTTCACTCTTATTTTCTTAGTATGTCGAACCAGAACAATGGAACATCATCGGCAAGCTCAAGAAACAGCCAGGACCGAAGAAGACCATCGATTGAGGCCATCCTAGTTCGTGGCATGTATGCTTTGAGGGAAGCCATCGATGAAATGACATCAGTGCCCTTGTCGATCGTGTTAACTATTTGACGGTAGGGTTGGAGAATTGCCTACAAGAAGTCAACCTTTTGCACTAAACGTTGAACATTCTTACACTACCTTCCATGGAGCCGATCTTGCCCCGAGAGGATTGGAACCTCGCTCAAGAAATCATTATCCCAACCGGATGGGATGACCTCCCTCCGGAACCTCCTCTAGACGCATTACACGAGGTTTCGGTGGTCTCGGCACCACCTGCACCCATCCCGTATGAGAATACAGAAGATGAGCCTTCTTTCTTCCTCCCTCGAGAGGTTGAGGAATGGCTCAATCACTTTTGAGAGGTACGCCCTCCGGGTTGAAGTTCTTAGGAGCTCTTATCCATCGAAAAATTATTTTCGGGTTCTTGTCGTTCTTAGCATGGAAACATCTAGGGTAGAACTTCTTTATGGTTTAGACTTCTTGAATCTATCTAATTTTAGGACCGTTGTAATTTTTAATTCTTAGGATTAATTTCTAGGACTGTTTGTATCTCGCACTCTAATATATGATGGTTTAGGTTAATGTGTGGTGTTTGGATCTTATATAATGGCTAAACACACTCGAAAAGAGGAAAACTACCAAAGGGACGTCAAAACCACACCCCATGCACGTACACAGTGTCTTCCGACAACATTTTCAGCTTCTCAGCATGTGCAACACGGGGTCGTGCTCAACCAACATGCCCCGTGCCCAGGTTCTGCAGAAAAATATTTTTCAAACAGGTAACCAACCATAGGCCGTGTTGACTGGCCACGCCCCATGGTCAAGCTTCTGTAAACAATTGATACTGGCACTCTGGACACGGGGCCGTGCCCGGACCACACGGGCCCGTGGCCAGATGCCCAGTATCATAAAATCTTGTTTTTTAACACGCTTTTACGGATTCGAAACAACCGAAAAATTTATTTTTGGACACATTGAGGACAATGTGTAATTTAAGTGTGGGGCGGAAGCTAACACTTTGGATCTAGCAAGTCCTAATAACAAGCCTTACACAAAACTCTATGGGACCGCAATCATGTAACATCCGTCGAAAAACGGGTTTTCAAAACCCGCTTCGTTTGTTAATCGAATATCAAGTTATAAAATTTTGTTGCGTATTTATGGTTAATTTTAATTTTAAACAATACATAATTAATAAACATTTTAGAATTTAAAAACTATAATTATTAAAAAGTAAAAATAAATTAAATAAAAAAGAAAAGGGGCTGCCGGGTTTCGAACCCGGGTCAGCCGGAAGACACTATCATCAAACATTTAACCACTCCGCCACTTGGTGTTTTTGTGTAATCAAGGAAACAAATAAAACTTAACTTCTTCCCGAGAAATTATCTGTTTGCGCCAAAAACTGAAACCGATAATCGGCTTTCAACTTTCCAGACGTTTGAGTGATCGTGAGTTACTGGTTATAACCGATAAAGCATTTGCAACCCACGTTTTAATCTATTCAGTCTTCAATTGAACTCGATTCATATGATTTTCGAGTTTGATAACCGAAATCATTTACTTCCAATTTTCACTAACAATATCATCATCTCATAACTCAGAAACACTCACAGAACCTTCAATTTCACTTTCGCTCTATTTTCTGTTCGTCGGAAACGCTTTCTGAAATCGCCGGACTTTCGCCGGAAAACCGTGACATTCATCGAATCGGTAAATTTCTCAATGCTTTCATCTTCTATCCGTTGTTAGACTTTTACTAACTCAAATCCTTCAATCAGAATCGGTCCCAGACGACGTTGTCAGATATTCAGCACTCGCCGGAAAATTTCTGAAAATTCCGAAATCACGCTGTGAATCGGTATGAACATCTAAACTCTCTGATAACTCTTGTTTAGTCATTTAATTTCACAAATAGTTAATCAAAACTGTTAATTGGTCCGCTCAGACGGATTTCATAAAACAGAGCCGACGACTTTGCCGGAGTTCTGAGAAAAATCATCTTTCCGGTACATTCATTTCCAAAACCTTCTTTATCCATTTCATTTTAATCATTTATATGTCCGTCAATCGAATTAAACAAGAACAGTCGAATAATCGTTGTCTGTGTTTTTGAACGAAGAAGATGAAGTCGAACATTAGGTATAAGTTTAATTAAAACAAGATATTAAACCGGGTTAGACACACATGCGCAAACAAAACAAACGTCACAAGTTCGAATCTTGCAACACACCGACTTTCCGAATTAAAACCAATTTTTTTTGTTACTGAATTAGAGTAGGACCCAGGTTGTTCTTAAGATTAATTTAAATTGTAAGTTTAACAGATAAGACACACAGCCCAACTGGTTGGGCTGTGCGCTTACAAACCAAGGGACCCGAGTTCGATTTGGTTTCCCTGCACCCGGTTCAATCACTTAAATTCTTTTAGTATAAATCGAATAAATTAAAACATTTAATTAGTATATATATATAATTAAAACTTAGAATATTTCGGGTTAGACACGTAGCTCAGTTGGTAGAGCTGCGTGCACGCGTACGAGAGGTCACAAGTTCGAACCTCACTCAGCGCAAACAAACACAAGTCCGAACCGGTCAACAGTCAAAGTCAATGGTCAACGGTCAACGGGTCAACCCAAAAAGTCAACATTTTTTTATATTTTTATTTATTTATTTAATTTAAAAATCAATTAAAAATACTTAAAAATAATATTTTTAAAGTTAGAAAATGACCTTAAACTCACATAAATAAATCTAAAAATCCTATTAAAATTGTTAATAAAATCCACTTATTTACCGTACCTTTTCGTTATTATTTAGGTTAGTTATTCCTCGTCGATCGATCCTCTAAACTCGTGCGCATTCAACATCACAAAACGAACGCACCCAATGTGAGTGAATCTCTACAAATTCCCCGTTTTAATCACTTTTTGGGGTGTATCATGTGTCTTATTATTTATTACATTTAAACACTTGTGCATCCATCATATCCATGATCAAATCTGTATTCAACATGTATCAACTGTTTGTGTGGTTAATGTTTAGATTTAATTTATCATTTTCAGTACATACATCATCATAGGCCGTCTGTTCCCCATTACCTATGAGCGGAACCGTTCCCCATTACCTATGAGCTGAACGTGGCGTTGCCAACATACGATCGGCTCCGTTTGATTGAGCCTTGATCGCACATACATCATCATAGGCCGTCCGTTCCCCATTACCTATGAGCGGAACGTGACGTTGCCAACATATACATTATCATTCATGTCATATACTCATGCAATGTGGTTTTGTTATTGTTTGTTATTGTATGCTTATTTACGTTTGCTCACATATGATTATTGCATAATTTTTCCATATTAAATATAACAAGAAATCAATAATAAATGTTTTCTAACAAGGTTCACTCGCCAACTTTTGTTGACCCAAAAACCCCAATTTTTACACATGATACAGGTGATCCAGTTGCAGCAAGAAACATATAGGACGGCTTAGAAGAATAAATCGGTTTAGGCTTTGGATCGCTTATTTAGTTACTTTTTCCTTGTAATTGTATGAACTTGTTTGGAATATTAAAGTTGTAATTTTGAATTTAATAAATATGAAACATATTAGTAAACATCATGAGCTTTGGTGATAACCCAATTATGCCCCGACTCTTATTCCGCTGCGGGTCAGGGTGTGACAGATTGGTATCAAAGCCATGACTATAGGGATATATGATAGGTTATTAGACCTTTAGAGCCTATACTATAGTTGATTAGAATTTTAAAATTGTTTATGTGTTACATACAAAATTCATGATGTTTATATGCTTTATGTTTATTGTTACATTCAATGTTATGAAAGCATGTTCATAAGTACATATTACTATACAATGCTAATCATGAATCATATCCTCATAACATATCATATCCATGAGAGCACACACCACACAATTTCCATGATTTTTGCAACGATTTTTGTATTATTTTTCAAATCACATCAAAGTGAGTTCTCATGACGGGCATGTAGTAACTGGAAGGGTACAAGTACCGGTAGTCGGAACGTCCTGTCTAGGCTTGGCATTCATATAAATCCAAAATAAAGGACCAGTTTGCCTACCTAGGGACTAACGATGAGAGTACGAAGGACCTATTAGGCCAAAGCATGCTATACCAAACGTCGTGTGAGCTAACCCCACTTTGAGTTGTCATTGTGTCTACACCTGAACACCCTCCGACCATACATCTCGCAAACATATTTCATGGTTTTCATTCGGGTGATGCAAGTGTTAAACCGCCAACACCAATGTGAATCCTACTAAGCCAATAGTCATAGGGGCCCACATGACTATACAGGTGAAGGTATGGGGGATATTGGATGCCCAAACATGAGCAAACCCAAGACATCCTATGGATGCAGTTGCATTATTGATGTTTATGTTATTTTTTTTAAAACGACACATGACACCTAAAAAGACTCCTTAAACTCACAATCTTCTTATGAATGTTCCTGTAGATGTCGGCTAGGCAGCAACGTGGAGATAGAAGGTCAGGAAGGTCAAACGAACGCTTGGCCACCCAAATCGCAAAACAAATGACCGCGGTGCTTCCTGACATCGTAATTCAAGTCCAACAAGCTCTCGCCACAAATCCCATCAATCCTCCCCATCAAGAAGACCAGAACGTCGACAACCCTCCCTCCAAAAAGTGCTCATACAAACACTTCAAGTCTTGCGATCCCCGAAATTTTAAGGGACCGAAGGTGTCACTGCTCTCCTCCACTGGTTTGAGGAAATGGAAAACACCTTCCTCAATTGCGATTGTCCCGAGGATCGCAAGGTACGTTACGCAACCGGGAGACTATTTGGAGTAGCTCTTACCTGGTGGAATACAGAAAAAGGTAAGAGGGGAATCGAAGATGCAATGGCCTTAACATGGGAGGAGTTAAGGGAAATCATGACGAGACGCTTCTGTCCAAGAAGCGAGATCGAAAAGTTAGAGGATGAATTTCACTTGAAGCAAAAGGAGGGAGATCATACTTCCTACAACAAAAGGTTTTTAGAGTTGAACCAAATGATCCCCAACTTGTTCACCCCAGTATACCGTTTAGTCGAACACTATATTTGAGGCCTCCCCTCGAAAATTCAAGACTCAGTTCTAAGCATTTCGCCTGCAACACTTGAAGCTGCTATGGAACTCGCTACCGAGCTTACCGAGAATCGTATTCGTAATGGAAAATTTAAGGAAGAGAAAAAGAAAGCCTCCATTGAGGACCAAACTTCAAACCATTCCACCTCCTCCTCAAAGTTTGCTAGTAAGAGGAAACGAAACACCAGAAACTTTGCTGTCACACAAACAAATTTCCCTATCCCTGCTGCACCCATCACTCAAGTTGCCCCCTCACCTGCACCATATAAGAAGCCATACTCCGGCCCATACCCAAAGTGCAACCGTTGCCAATACCATCACTTTCCTGATCATCCCTGCCAACATTGCACCGGCTGTGGCCGCGCAGGTCACACCATTCAAACATGTCGCGCGCTTCAGCGAACGAACCGCAATCAACCCTCAACCTAAACCAACCATCAGATAGTGGGTCAAGCCCAACAACCTTTACTCCTACCACCTGCCCAACATGTAGCCCAATCCTACTACCAACCCAACTATCCCATGGTGCAACCTATGTGGGCTTGTTACAACTGTGGAGACCCGAACCACTTCAGGAACACCTGTCCACGCCTGGTGAATATCATCCATGCCCAAGCTCAAGCTAATCCAGTAAACCAGGCTAATCAAGCTCCTCCACCTGCAAGAGGAAGAGCTTTCAACATCAACGCTAATCAAGCTAGGGCTGACAACAATGTGGTTAACGGTACGTTTCTCATCAATGGTAGTTATGCATCCATGTTATTTGATACTGGCGCGGATAAGAGTTTTGTGTCCTTAGAATTTGAACCCATCCTCAACCAAACTCGTGATAAACTCATGGAATCCATAACGGTAGAAGTTGCTGACGGAAAACCGGTCTCATTAAACTCTGTTATACGCAATTGTACTCTCACCCTGAACGATCACGATTTTCCAGTTGACCTCATTCCTATGAAATTGGGAAGTTTTGGACATTATAATTGGTATGGACTGGCTCAGCCAACATCATGCTGAAGTTGTATGCCGCGAAAAGTTCATTCGCATTCCTCTTGCAAACGGTCAGACTCTACGAATCTTTGGAGAAACCCCTTCGAAAGGACTCAAATTAATGTCCTGTCATCAAGCCCGAAAATACCTCCGCAAGAATTATGTCGCATTCCTAACTCATGTCGTCAAAAAGGGAATCAAGGAGAAGAAACTCGAAGACATCCCAGTAGTAAAAGATTTTCCGCAAGTTTTTCCTGACGACATTTCAGGACTTCCTCCCGTGAGAGAAGTCGAATTCCGCATTGATCTTATATCTGGAGCTACACCAGTTGCAAAATCTCCTTTTAGGTTAGCCCTATCCGAAATGCAAGAGCTAGCCAGTCAACTAAAGAGCTGACTGACAAAGGATTTATACGTCCTAGCTCATCGCCTTGGGGTGCACCTGTCCTTTTTGTGAAGAAGAAAGATGGAATGTTTCGCATGTGTATCGACTACAGAGAACTCAACAAGTTAACGGTCAAGAACCGCTACCCATTACCTCGCATCGATGATCTTCTAGACCAACTTCAAGGCGCCACCTGTTTTTAAAAAATCGACCTTCGTTCTGGTTATCATCAACTCAGAGTACATGAAGAAGACGTCCCAAAGACCGCCTTCCGAACTCGTTATGGTCATTATGAATTCATGGTCATGCCATTTGGATTAACCAACGCCCCAGCTGTCTTCATGGATCTAATGAACAGAGTCTGCAAACCTTATCTCGACCGTTTTGTTATAGTCTTCATCGACGACATTCTCATCTACTCGAAGTCTAAGTCTGATCATGAACGACACCTTCGACTCATCCTTACACTCTTAAGGACAGAAAAGCTGTACGCTAAGTTTTCGAAATGTGAATTCTGGTTAAGGGAAGTACAATTCCTTGGACACGTCGTCAATGACAAAGGAATTCATGTTGATTCCTCAAAAATCAAGGCAGTACAGGAATGGCAAGCGCCACGTACACCTACCGAAGTAAGATCATTTTTTGGTTTGGCTGGTTATTATCGCCGTTTCATTGCAAATTTCTCCCGTATCGCTGTACCACTCACAGCTTTAACACATAAAGGAAAACCCTTCATATGGGGACCCAAACAAGAAGAAGCCTTCCTAACTCTAAAGCAAAAACTCTGTGACGCACCTATCCTCACACTTCCTGAGGGTAGTGATGACTTCGTGGTTTATTGCGACGCGTCAGGGCAGGGACTAGGCTGCGTACTGATGCAAAGAGGAAAAGTGATAGCTTATGCTTCTAGACAACTCAAAATTCATGAGAAGAACTACACCACCCACGACCTGGAACTTGGAGCCGTTGTGTTCGCTCTTAAGATATGGAGACATTACCTCTACGGTACTAAGTGTGAAATATACATTGACCACAAGAGTATTCAACATATCTTCAACCAAAAGGAGTTGAACATGAGGCAACGAAGATGGGTCGAACTTCTTAATGACTACGACTGTGAAATTCGGTATCATCCTGGCAAGGCAAACGTGGTGGCCGATTCGCTCAGTCGAAAGGGTTATGCGAACTTCATTCGTCTTCTATGTTCGCAAATCATAACCGACATCAAAGATCAAATCCGAGAAGCCCAACATGTTTCTATAACAGAAAACAACGTACGCAATGAGCTGTCTTGTGGAGCTGAACTTAAAATCAAAACTAAATCCGACGGTATTCTATACTATCTAGATCGCATATGGATTCCCGATTACAATAACCTTCGTGATTTCCTTATGAATGAGGTGCACAAAACACGATACTCTATACACCCAGGTGCCGACAAGATGTATCAAGACCTTCGATACACCTACTGGTGGCCTGGAATGAAAAAGGATATTGCTGTTTTTGTTTCCAAGTGCCTTACATGTTCCAAAGTAAAAGCTGAACATCAAAGATCCTCAGGACTTCTAGTCCAACCTGAAATACCTGTATGGAAGTGGGAAAACATAACCATGGACTTCATTACCGGGTTACCTCGCACCTCCGGTGGGTATGACACTATATGGGTAATCATTGATCGTCTTACAAAATCAGCTCACTTCATTCTGATTCGCGAGGACTTCAAGAACGAGAAGTTAGCTCGTGTCTACATCAGCGAGATCGTAAGCCGTCATGGTGTACCGTTAAGCATTATTTCAGATCGTGATGGTCATTCACTTCGAACATGGCAAGCCGTACAAGCCGCTTTGGGTACACGATTAGACCTCAGTACCGCTTATCATCCTCAAACTGATGGACAATCTGAACGCACTATCCAAACTCTTGAAGATATGCTTCGAGCATGTGTCATAGACTTCAAGGGAAATTGGGACGCTCATCTACCATTAGTTGAATTTTCGTACAACAACAGCTATCATTCAAGTATCGGCATGGCACCTTTCGAAGCTTTATATGGTCGTAAGTGCCGATCTCCAGTATGTTGGCACGAAATTGGAGAAGCTCAAATCACCGGTCCAGAATTGATTCAAGAAACCACAGACAAGATCCATCAAATTCGAAACAATCTTCTAGCGGCACAAAGTCGTCAAAAGAGTTATGCAGACAAACGACGAAAGCCTTTGGAGTTTAACATTGGTGATCATGTACTTTTAAAAGTATCACCGTGGAAGGGAGTAGTTCGTCTTGGCCAGAAGGGCAAGCTAGCACCACGCTACGTAGGACCTTTCAAGATACTCGAAAGAGTAGGACCGGTAGCATACAAGCTTGATCTACCAGAAGAACTCAACAGAATTCACCCCACATTCCACGTATCAAACTTGAAGAAGTGCCTCGCCGATGAAAACCTCCATATTCCCCTGGAAGATTTTCAGATCGATGAATCTATGCATTTCATTGAAAGACCAGTAGAGATCATGGACTTCGGAGAAAAACGTTTAAGACGGAGTCGGATCCCAATTGTTAGGGTATGCTGGGAGTCGAAACGAGGACCTGAGTTTACTTGGGAACGTGAAGACTCAATGCGCGAAAAATACACGCATCTTTTTCCTGTTACCACTACTACTTAAATTTCGGGACGAAATTTCTAAAAGTAGGGGATACTGTAACAGCCGTCAAAAAACGGGTTTTCAAAACCCGCTTCGTTTGTTAATCGAATATCAAGTTATAAAATTTTGTTGCGTATTTATGGTTAATTTTAATTTTAAACAATACATAATTAATAAACATTTTAGAATTTAAAAACTATAATTATTAAAAAGTAAAAATAAATTAAATAAAAAAGAAAAGGGGCTGCCGGGTTTCGAACCCGGGTCAGCCGGAAGACACTATCATCAAACATTTAACCACTCCGCCACTTGGTATTTTTGTGTAATCAAGGAAACAAATAAAACTTAACTTCTACCCGAGAAATTATCTGTTTGCGCCAAAAACTGAAACCGATAATCGGCTTTCAACTTTCCAGACATTTGAGTGATCGTGAGTTACTGGTTATAACCGATAAAGCATTTGCAACCCACGTTTTAATCAATTCAGTCTTCAATTGAACTCGATTCATATGATTTTCGAGTTTGATAACCGAAATCATTTACTTCCAATTTTCACTAACAATATCATCATCTCATAACTCGGAAACACTCACAGAACCTCCAATTTCACTTTCGCTCTATTTTCAGTTCGTCGGAAACGCTTTCTGAAATCACCGGACTTTCGCCGGAAAACCGTGACATTCATCGAATCGGTAAATTTCTCAATTCTTTCATCTTCTATCCGTTGGTAGACTTATACTACTCAAATCCTTCAATCAGAATCGGTCCCAGACGACGTTGTCAGATATTCAGCACTCGCCGTAAAATTTCTGAAAATTCCGAAATCACACTGTGACTCGGTATGAACATCTAAACTCTCTGATAACTCTTGTTTAGTCATTTAATTTCACAAATAGTTAATCAAAACTGTTAATTGGTCCGCTCAAACAGAATTCATAAAACAGAGCCGACGACTTTGCCGGAGTTCTGAGAAAAATCATCTTTCCGGTACATTCATTTCCAAAACCTTCTTTATCCATTTCATTTTAATCATTTATATGTCCGTCAATCGAATTAAACAAGAA
Organism: Scalesia atractyloides; assembly: GCA_947069175.1. NCBI lineage: Eukaryota > Viridiplantae > Streptophyta > Magnoliopsida > Asterales > Asteraceae > Scalesia > Scalesia atractyloides. The sequence continues at coordinate 70,395,466 of CAMTDV010000005.1, read as the reverse complement.
CAGTCGAATAATCGTTGTCTGTGTTTTTGAACGAAGAAGATGAAGTCGAACATTAGGTATAAGTTTAATTAAAACAAGATATTAAACCGGGTTAGACACACAGTCCAGCGGTGGACTGTGTGCGCAAACAAAACAAACGTCACGAGTTCGAATCTTGCAACACACCGACTTTCCGAATTAAAACCAATTTTTTTTTGTTACTGAATTAGAGTAGGACCCAGGTTGTTCTTAAGATTAATTTAAATTGTAAGTTTAACAGATAAGACACACAACCCAACTGGTTGGGCTGTGCGCTTATAAACCAAGGGACCCGAGTTCGATTCGGTTTCCCTGCACCCGGTTCAATCACTTAAATTCTTTTAGTATAAATCGAATAAATTAAAACATTTAATTAGTATATATATAATTAAAACTTAGAATATTTCGGGTTAGACACGTAGCTCAGTTGGTAGAGCTGCGTGCACGCGTACGAGAGGTCACAAGTTCGAACCTTACTCAGCGCAAACAAACACAAGTCCGAACCGGTCAACAGTCAAAGTCAATGGTCAACGGTCAAAGGTCAACCCAAAAAGTCAACATTTTTTTATATTTTTATTTATTTATTTAATTTAAAAATCAATTAAAAATACTTAAAAATAATATTTTTAAAGTTAGAAAATGACCTTAAACTCACAAAAATAAATCTAAAAATCCTATTAAAATTGTTAATAAAATCCACTTATTTACCGTACCTTTTCGTTATTATTTAGGTTAGTTATTACTCGTCGATCGATCCTCTAAACTCGTGCGCATTCAACATCATCAAACGAACGCATCCAATGTGAGTGAATCTCTACAAATTCCCCGTTTAATCACTTTTTTGGGTGTATCATGTGTCTTATTATTTATTACATTTAAACACTTGTGCATCCATAATATCCATGATCAAATGTGTATTCAATATGTATCAACTGTTTGTGTGGTTAATGTTTAGATTTAATTTATCATTTTCAGTACATACATCATCATAGGCCCTCTGTTCCCCATTACCTATGAGCGGAACCGTTCCCCATTACCTATGAGCGGAACGTGGCGTTGCCAACATACGATCGGCTCCGTTTGATTGAGCCTTGATCGCACATACATCATCATAGGCCGTCCGTTCCCCATTACCTATGAGCGGAACGTGACGTTGCCAACATATACATTATCATTCATGTCATATACTCATGCAATGTGGTTTTGTTATTGTTTGTTATTGTATGCTTATTTACGTTTGCTCACATATGATTATTGCACAATTTTTCCATATTAAATATAACAAGAAATCAATAATAAATGTTTTCTAACAAGGTTCACTCGCCAACTTTTGTTGACCCAAAAACCCCAATTTTTACACATGATACAGGTGATCCAGTTGCAGCAAGAAACATATAGGACGGCTTAGAAGAATAAATCGGTTTAGGCTTTGGATCGCTTATTTAGTTACTTTTTCCTTGTAATTGTATGAACTTGTTTGGAATATTGAAGTTGTAATTTTGAATTTAATAAATATGAAACATATTAGTAAACATCATGAGCTTTGGTGATAACCCAATTATGCCCCGACTCTTATTCCGCTGCAGGTCGGGGTGTGACAAATCACCCCAAATCTCTTTCAAAATTTTTCATTTTTTTTACTTATCTTGGTTTAATTTGGGAATAACAAGTTCAAAAAAGTTATATTTTTACGAATTTTCAACCGATAGCTTCGTGATAAAAATAATCAGATAAGAAAATTATAAAAGGGCATAACAAATCTTTATTATATATACTTGTTCACGTTATAAACCCATTCCCACATTAAGTGAGTTTTGAGCCTTTATCGAGCATACATTTATACATCTTTAAAATAAATGCTCATTTTCATTTCTTGTGTGAATAGCCGCTTGGTTCTTACAACTCTAGAACTTGCCAAGAAGATACCTTCCCGGTCCTTACCAACTTAAACCCAAGTAAGTAAATGATGGAGGCATTAGGACTAGCCCATTTTTCATTCAAAACCATTATTTTCCTTCTTTTTACCCCACTACAAAAATCCCCCTAGTTAACCCTTTTGAGCCTAAACCTTTTCGTTTCAAACCCGCAAAACAAACACCATTTACCCACCAAAACCGTTTTTCCTTTCAAACCATTTGTTTTAGTAAAAAGCTCGATGATCGTGTGACAAGAAAAAAAAACACATAGCTCTTCCAATAACCAAACAAGTTCCTTCAAAAATCTTGTTTGAAAATGCTTGTTCCAAATAAAAACAAAAAGTTTTACGATAACCGACGCTTTTTACGCTTTTCGCCATTTTAGTAACCACTAACCCAAAAATCACCTACCCCTAGCCCAAGCCTAACCCTTTTCAAAGTCCTCTTGATATTTACAAAGGTTTATAGTTAAAAAGGAAGAGGTTTGATCACTTAGCAAGCATATGGTAGAAGTAAGTTCCAAACCGGAATCGAGTGTTATCACAAAAATACATCTTCGGCCGAGTGTTGAGTGATCTCTTGTGAGGTACGTGAACTTGTAAATAAATGGAATTTTAAATAGGTATGTTATGCCTAAATAAATATTTTTTCTTAAAAGTGTGCTAAATAAATCATGACGAATAGGATTGTAAATCAAATAAAAACAAAATTTAAATAAAGATCTTGGATTCCCGACAATCAAAGACAAGACACAAAAACTTCTTCTCTACCAATTCCATTTGGGTGTGTAAGCCACATTTAAATAGTTTTGCTTGAGGACTAGCAAAGATTCAAGTGTGGGGATATTTGATGTGCATAAAATGAAACATATAAATTACATCAAATGAGGCATAAAACTAACCATTTTCTAGTACTAATGTTGGAAAAAGCACGTTTCTTTGTTCCTTTTGAATTTACAGGACCAAATGAGCATAAAAGAACAAAAGAAGCAAATAAGCAGCCAAAACCAACATAAATACCAGAAGAAGGAATAACGCGACATGCCCGACCCCTCAACAGCACCCAAGGCAAAAACAGGGAAACAGAAGCTGACCACGGCCCACCTTGCACTTCAAGACAAAACCTGCAGAAGCTTCTACGCCCACCACGGGGCCGTGCCCAGACCAACATGGGGCGTGGTCAACTATAAGATTTGCAGAATCCAGATAGTACAGCGAACAGTTGACCATGGGGCCGTGCCCAGAGGCCACGGGGTCGTGTGGGGCCCTCTGCTGTCAGATGCAATAAATGAAGGAATAGAAGATGGTTAGCCACGGGCCTTGCCCACAGGACACGGGGCCGTGGCCAGGCTACTATTTGGACTATAAATAGGGGTGCTTGGTTCACTTCAAAGGCATCCCCTGGCAAACCACTTCTCTCTCACTTTGCCACCACTTCACCACCACTACAACACCAACACCCACAACCAACATCCCTCTATCATCTTTAGAGTGTGTAGTAGTCTCGGGATCCAAGATTGATTGTAAGGGTTTTTGTCAAACAAAGTCTATGCTTGGCTAATCTCTTACATCACTTGGTGAAGACAAGTCTTTAATGTATTACTTTTGATTTTTAATCTTTCAGCACTTTTTAATTGTGTATGTATTAATGACTTTAATAACTAGTTTTTTATGTTGAAAGTGAATTTTCCTAACCATTTCTTCATGATGTCATTGATTTGCTCATTCGTGTCTTTACGGTCTATATAAAGCGCGTTAACTACTTGGAAGGGGGTTAGAAGAGTGGTTTGGTAAAATTCTTGTCTCGTTTAGTGTATAGATCCTGCGAGGACTTGGTTCAAGCTTACTAGGACCTCCTTCAATGCCCCCAAAGGTATTGGATGGCGGGGGTACGAATAGCTTGAACCCCTCATATGTAAACTACTATTAATACTTTAAACCGGCTACTTGGGATTGTATCCTTGCTGACTCAAACCACTTAGCCGAGGGTAACGTCACCTTCAAAAGAGGGGCCTACCACTTGCGCATTAATAACTTATTTAATAACTTATTCAAAAGGGTAACGTCACCTTCAAAAGAGGGGCCTACTACTATAACTGAGATAATCTCTTAAAAAGTCCGAAAGTGCGAAAATCATCAAAGAATACATTAAAGATGAGTTGGATCAAAGTGATTCTATCTTGTCTATCTGTTTCTCATTTTATTTATCTTTTTTTTATTTTTTCTTTTCTGTTTAAAATCTTTTATCAAAAATTTAGATTGATTAGACGTTGACGATAAACCGTACTAAAAGCTCTTGTGTCCTTGGACGACCTCGGTATCTTACCAACACTATACTACGCTCACGATGAGTGCACTTGCCCAAGTGTTTGTTTAGTGTTAGTACAATATCGTGTTTTATAAATTTAAAACTTAAATAATGCGTAAAAATGGCTTAAAATATTAATAAAAATATAATACGCTTATCACACACCAATCACCGTCGCAAAAGCCCCAAACCACAGTAGCTCACACCCAAATGATGAAATAACATTAGAGGCAATGTACACATGCAGTGTTAAAAACACCGCACTAGAATATCGTCATCGTAAAAACATCAAAAAAGCCACGAAACAAAATAGGTTGTAAAGCTCCAAACCACAACAGATACACAATTGTCATCACCATCCTGAAAGCCAAGTGAACAAACTATACCACCGTCGCTAAAACCGCAAACCATTACAATTCACACAATGTCAACATCATGATCAAACCAAATGAAAGCAAACAAACAATCTAGCAAACATCCCATCACATATGGTCAAACGAAAGTCACAAAACCGAACAAATGTCATTCCAATGGCAAAGTACTGATGCAAAAGAATAAACGAGGACAAACAGAACAAATTTACAGCAAACGTACAACAACTTACAGCAAATAGTACAACAAATTCCAACACAAATCAATCTCAAAACAAACAATGTCACCATCACAAAAGGCCCAAACAACAGTTCACCATTGTCATCGTCATCATCAACCCAAACAAAACCAAACAGTTTAACAAACTTTCAAAAGTAAAAGGGTCAAGCGGAAAACACAAATCACCAGAATCATCACCGAAGCATTAAACCTTTGAATCTACCAAAATTAAATGATAAAGAAAACCTGGAAACCGTATAGGCAGCCAGAAAAGGATGACATAATCGCCAGAGATATACAAGCAACATCGGCAGAGGACCTGGGCAAAAAAAGAGAGACGGTGACAAATGGAACCGATATAAAGGTATGGTGGGTTTTATACCCCCAAAAGTACAACAAAATCAAGCAAAGAGTACAACAACTCCCATCACAAAATACAAAACATGCAACATGTACAACTAAGTAGTGCATGAAGCACTTACAAAATTAACACATATACAATTCTTATGATTCATTTAGAGCTAGCTACATGGATCATCCCTTATAACCATGAGATTACAATTTTGGGTCTAATTGTTTTAGAAATTACCCTTTTAGTCTTAAATGTTTACTCAACCATTACATGGAATCACAGATGGACGCTAACATTTATGTTAAACTTTAAAAAAAAATATACTATACCCTTAAAATAAGAAAAGAAAAATATAACAATCCAAGCAGCCCTATTCTTCTTCTTTTTCTCATATGCGCGCATGTTGTTCTTTAGCGCCAACTCCAGTCGCTACTTGCTACAATCTTACTTGACCCCCTCCCGTCACTTCTTCCTCTTGTTTGTATGCAACCAAATTAGCTAGCCTAAAGCAAGTCGAACAGTTACCATAAGGTGAGAAAAAATCAAATCATAAAATCATTATTTGAATTAGCCAACCTAAAGCAAAAGTATATATTTCGGGTTTGGATTTTTAAGGATAACAATTTTTTTATTTAGTTTGGGTTTTTCAACCTAAGGCAAACTAACCACACCAACCGTCTTTTCTACTAACGACCAACTTCAAAGGCTTAACCACCACCCTGTTAAAACAACCACCATACATCTCTTTCATGTCTTGTCTCCTTAACCCTTCATCGTTGGCAAATATTTGATAATGATTGCATGAGAGATAAGTTGCAAAAAAAGTTAGGTTTTAGTTGGTCTTCGTAAGGGATGGGTGATATCATTTTATGTTCATCTTTGTGTTGGTATAATTTGAAACTTTTAGTACAAAAAATTGTCATTCATATCTTACAAATTCATTAAATGATAAGTTTCAAGCATTGAAAATACTCAATGATTACCTTTTTTTAGGGAATGTTTTGCTCGCTAGTGTCACCTTTCATTTCTAGTTGTGCAACATATTAATACGAATGATCCTAGTAAGTAGAATGATTCACATAAATGTTACAATCAAGGCCGATATTAAGTAACTAAAATTAGTCAAAAAAATTATAATAAACATACTTTAATTTTTTTAGAGTAAACTGCCATTTTCGTTCCTTTGGTTTACCCACTTTTACCATTTTTCATACAAAAACCTTTTTTCCCCCTAGCCATCCCCGTGGTTTCTGATTCTTGCGATTTTCATCCACCCACTTAACAACATCCAACTTATATCATTAAAGTAAGGGAAATTAATCTTTTGTCGAGCTTCTTTATTATGATCCATCTAAAACCAATTGCACATTATGATCGCCCCCACTGTTTTAAACCCTAAATTTGAAACAACAGCTAGCAAGTATTCCATCGTCCCTACTCCCTAATCATCAATTGTAGACTGCATCATCCATAATCGTTTCGTTTGTTCCCTAATGAAGGCTTCAGATTTAAAATCAATGGGCAAGTTGTGGGCTGTTCAAGACCTTAACGAAGATTGGAATCCACATGATGAATATGGTAGTTTTCTTATTATTTTGGCAAATTGGATTTTAATAATCCGAAGCGGATCTTATTAGCCGATAATAATCCTAACTCTGTTAATTACCCACAGTCATTCGAACTCTTCCATTTTGTTTATAAAATAGTACGTCGTTAAAAAACATAACGAAGTTAAGTTTTTTTTTTCCAAATTACAAAACGATTTTTTAGGCTTTTGATCAAAACGAGGATACGAGTTGATTGATGTAAAGCTTACCTCGAAACAGTGATCTAAAGGTTTGGTGGGTTTTATACCCCCAAAAGCCCAAAAATATCGGTTTGTAATTCGAAAAAAAAAACTTCATGAAAAACTTAACTCCGTTATGTTTTTTAACAGCGGGATATTTTACAAACAAAATGGGAGAATTTGGATTAATGTGAGTAATCAAGTGATTTGAGATTATTATCGGCCAAAAAGAGCTAGTTCACATTATTAAAATCCAATTTGCCTTTATTTTCAACTTTCAAGTTTATTTCATCAACAAGGTCTCGGGGGCAGAGTACTCTGTTGGTGCAGAATGTCTATGTCTTAGTCTTATATCGAGTCTGTATAGATTAGATGTGTATAGGCTAGCGAAACGAAGTATTTAGGTATATTAGGGTCAAGTTCGCTGGTGATGAACATATGAAGTCAAGTTTGACATAGTCAAGTTCGCCCGAACTTCCGCCCCCACCAACGGACTTGTTCATCTATAAATAGCTAGCATGTCATGGTCATTTGTAACTTTGCGCACTTTGAGGCGGAGCTCTGTCAAATTGGAGACTTGATGTTATATCAATAAAATTGACGATTAATTGACTAATTCTTGTTGTTTGGTAATCATGTCGTAATATTTCCGCTATTATGGACATTAGATATCAAATCTAGGTTCCTATGCTATCAAATCAGTCCTACAAGTGGTATCAGAGCTAGAATAGCCTGATTTGATTGATATCAAGACAAGAACACTTCTACTCCATTCTTCTATTTTTCTTAACTTTTAGACTAAAATGAAGAACGGTCAAATTCTGTCTAATTTTGAATATGACATGTTAAATACATCATAGATAAACCCCTGAGAGTTTGGAGACTAAAATCAAACGAATTGGTGTCAAATTGTTGCAAAAACCATGTTTTCCAAACTCATGTTGATCGAACTTGTAACCTAAGTTCGGCCGAACTTGCCTTAGAAACTCACTTTTTGAGTGAATTTCTATCAAGTTCGCTCGAACTTGAGGAATTTTTAAGAGATTTATAGCTAAGTTCGCTCGAACTTACTAAAGAATCAATGATATTTTATCAAGTTCGACCGAACTTGATAAAAATCAGGAAAGCTTTAGCTAAGTTTGCCCGAACTTACAAGGTTCTTATAAAATCCATATTTCAAGTTCGCTCGAAGTTCAAGGGACATTTTTCAAATCATAATCCATAAGTTCGACCGACCTTGTGGTTAAAAATCTGAAATTCTTCATTCTATTGCAAGTTCGACGAACTTGTAGTAAATCTAACAATTTTCAAGGTTTTAACGTGTTTTCAGCGTACATGTCTCGTTATTTGCAATGGATGATCTTCAGAGAGCATTTATGACAGCAGTGGGTACATCTAATGCCAATGACATACAGCAAGTCAATCTAGACAACGAGATGAGCACGTCCTTTAAACCACCAAAATTAATGAGCATGGACGAATATGAAGGATGGAAGGAGAAGTTCAGTTACTGGGTTCAGGCCATGCATTTCCAAAGCTGGGTAGCTATCGAGAGAGGTTATACTGTTCCGTTGGACGAAGTCAGCAAGTTCTGGAGAAGTACAAGTACTCCACAATACAGAAAGATGAGTACATTGCTGAGAAAAAGATGATAAGTCTCATTCAACTCTGTTAAAGAGGATATTCTGGTCTTATTGCCCGAATACACGACTGCAAGAGAACTGTGGCTATCATTGCAAAAGAAATACCAAGGAAGTGCAGAGATGATCAAGAGTAAGAAAGCTCTCATCATGAAAGAGTTCGACATTTTTAACATGTTGAAGGGCGAGACAATGAAACAGATGATTGAGCGTTTCTGTCATCTGAAAGTCCAAATGAGAAGACATGGTCTCGAGAAGATAGAACCTGAGTACATCGATAAACTTGCAGATGCGTTACCTGACGGAGAGTGGACTACTTATCTGATGGTTCTGAAAGAAAGTCCGAATTGGGAATTCTTCAAGTTGTCAACATTCATCGACAAACTTGAAGGTCATGAGATGGAACTTTTAAAGATCGCAAAGTCGAAGAATGCTAACATTGTTCAGGATGTTGGTCTGTATTACAAGAACGGGATGCAAGACAACATTTCAAGCCCGAAGATTCAGACAGCGTTCAGTGCAAACATAAATTTTTCTCCACAGAATCAGAACCAATCATATCCACAATATGATCAAAGTCCACAGAGCTCTTCGTTTTCAAGCGCAAGTTCAAATTCTTCTTATCAGAGTCAAGCAAATCAGAATCAACAAACAAATACTGATTCAAATGTGTACACGTGTAACATTGCTGTGAATTTAAACAATGTTGTTTCAGAGCAAGTTGCAAAGCAACACATGTCACTTCTTGCCACTGTTCTAGAATCGTATGAAAGTCTGGTAGCAAGGAAAATCGGCAACCCTGAAATGACTGCAGAAGACTACGATCAGGTGGACGAAGAAGAGCTTGAACTGATGGACATAAAGTGGTCATTAGCTTCTATCATTCAAAGGGTCACAAAGTTTGTTGCACTCACAGGCCGAGATATCGGAAATTCAAGCAACAAGCTAGGGTTCAACAAAACCAAGGTCACTTATTTCAGATGCCGACAGAAAGGGCATTTTAAGAGAGAATGCAAAACCCTGAAGCAATGGGAAATTAGAGTCCATTTGGTGGAGGCAACGCATATTACAAGAAATCTCTTCAATACAAGCCTTTCCCAAAGAAGACACAATTTGAGATCCAGGAAAAACCAAACAGCAGTAACACTGATAAGGCAATGGTTGCTACCAACGAAGATGATGGTTTTGATTGGAACTCTTATATCGGTAAGAAGACCGGAGTTGCATTGATGGTTGAGATCGTTGAAGATACTTCTACCGAAGAAGCAGCAGCGATGGAAAATGCTCTACTGGAACAGTATCTGCAATAACAGGAAGAAGAGGAAATGTATCTTCACATGAAGACACAAGGTATTTTAACGCCTAATTCAACGTCTAGTTTTGCAGGTAACTTTGATGAAAGTTCTCAGGAGCAAGTGGTCGAGGAAAAACCGATTGATGAAGTTATCATTGATGTTGTTCAAGAAGTGAATGCTGAAAACTTGAAGGATATTGCCAATAAAGCTATGATGGCAAATCTTACCAAGGTAGGTCCAGAGGTAAACGAAGTTGTCAAAGTGCAAGTTGTAGAGGTTGTAAAACCTTGTACAAAATGTACTAAGCCATGTGCAAAATGCGCCGAAAAATCACAGATCATCGCTGAACTCAATGTACATAATGAACATTTCAAATACGATTATCGTACAATGAAGGAAGCGTATGACAAAATGAAAGATGATTATGGCAGGCTCGATAGAAATAATATTGAACAACACGATACTATAAAGGTGTTGAAAGGTACAGTAATTGATAAACAAAAAGCAATAAACATTTATATCAACACCATTGCTGAAACTAAACAACAACTCCAGAATGTGAAAATTGAGTGTTCATGAAATTTTAAGAAGTTACACAACTAATGCATATGTCATTGATCTTATTTCTCCCACGATATCGTCGGAAGAAAATGATAAAAGGTCTAAAAAGAAAAATGGTAAAGAATACAACAATGTTCCTCCACCCCTATGCGAGAAGTATTGTCGCAAAACTACTGATGGGATGGATAAGGCACTCAACATTGAGTTGTTATCTAAAAAGAAAAATGAGTTGCCGGAGAACATTGATGTAGTCTTTACTAAATCAGATGATGACAATGCGGTAGTGAAAAAGGTGGTTGAAATGTTCTGAATGATTCTAATGATGACAGCTTTGAGAGCACCACCTCGAGTTTGAATAGTTCTGACACAAATTCTGAAGATGACGATACATCATCGGAAGATGATCTATGTGATGATCCTAACGTTGTCATGTACAAGGTTAAGGAATCTGATAGATTATACTTTGATGACAGTTTTCCGATTCGGGATGTCAAAGAAGATCAATTGGATAAACTGTTCAAATTGGTTGAAGTTTCATCAGAGGACCTGGACAAAAAGAAAAAAATTCTATTCTAAATCCAAAAGAAATTACAATAACTACCGGAGAAAAGGTGGTGATCATCCGGAAAACCGGAGAGCTGGGTTGGGTCTAGATGAGGAAGAAGAACCGATTAAGAAAATGTCACCATTTCACGAGTACAAAGATAAAAACATGAAATTCATTTATGGGACAAACACGGTTCATGAGGAAAGTTTGATTGGGAAGCAATCAAACGACGAGTTTAAGAAACAAAAAGAACTTCGAGATAAGGCAAAACCACAAGTGGTGTAAAATCCACTAGTGGACATTCACATGATAATCGGATTTGCTTCAAGTGCAACGAAGTCGGTCATATTGCACGGAAGTGTCCGAAGTCTAAGCCGGCCTATCTTCAAAGAAAAGAAAGTTCAGATGTTGTTAAACCAAAGCAACCAGAGTTTGTAAAACCTGTAACAATTTTGAAACGAAACGAATCAAAATTTGAAGTTAAACCTAAAATTGAAAAGAAATTTGAATACTCAACTTTCAAAAAAGGTGACACTTCTAGGGCAAACGAAAACAAGTTTTACATCAAAAAGGCAAACATTATGTCACACCCCAACCGATGGCGGAAACATCGGGACGAGATGAAAAAGAGATTACAAGAGACTTCATAATGCTAATTGTGACAAGTATTTTATAATTACCTTTTACGTTCCTTGAACTAGGAACATCACAAGTTTAAAATAAATAATGTACAATAAGTATTCAAATAAATAAATTTCATTTCATTAAAATGATTTTTGTACAAGTATTGGAATCTAGATACAACAGGACTGAAAATAAATTACAATACAACGAACATTAAAATTTAAATGCATTTCTTGGCAATCCTATTAGATTCATCTGTCACAATCCTGCAACATGTAATAAAAGCATGGATCAGTACAAAAGCACTGGCGAGCATACAAGTTTGATTATAAGTATATGTATAAAAGTTTGTCTCAAATCCATATGGCATTTTATTTTCCAGTTGAGAGCGAGCATACATAAACAACTTACGCATAGCAAATTGTATATAGTTAAAATCTTTAACTAGCATGCATGACAACTTAAGCATAACAAATTCATGAGATTACATGTTGAAGCTAACAAGCATAAACAACCTAAGCATAATAATGAACGTGTTCGATGGTTTGAGTGTTTAATTATAAACGAATTCGTAGAGTGGATTTTGTATACATCTTGCACCCAAAAAATGAGTTAAAGCGTAAAAGGGGTCGAGTATGCTCACAGTTTTGCAAAGTTTCATTTGGTGATTCCGTGAAGAGTTGGAGGTTGGAGCTTTAAAGCTTCCTTTAAAACACTTAGTGTTTTCTTCAGAACTCTTAGAGTTCTCTTCCTTGCTTGGAAGATTTGAGAGAAGTAGAGAGGTTGAGAGAAGAATGGTTAGAACACTTAGTGTCCTTTTAGAATTCTTGATTTAGAGAGATTTGAGAGAATTAGAGAGACTGAGAGAAAAATGGTGTGAAGAAAATGGTAGAAGGATGTTGGTATTTATAGGTAGTGAAGGTGAAAAAGGATGAAATATGATTGGTAAAAGAAGGTGGAAGAGGATGGAAAAGATGATTGGTGGAGAAATGGGGTGGAAAATGGTGAAATATGATTGGTTAAAAAAGGTGGAAGAGGATTGAAAAGATTATTGGTGGAGAAAGAAGGTGGAAAATTTGATATATGATTGGTTAAAGAAGGTGGTAGAGGATTTATGAGGTGGGAAGGTGATTGGTGTATTTTTTAGTATTTCTTGAGTATATGTTATGTAATTAAGTATATAAAAAGTATAAAAGTATAACTCAAGTATTGAGGATGTGCGTATACGTATCATTGTTTCGGTTTGCGTATAAACACGTATTTAAATGATCGGTTGTGTGAAAAAAAATATGTATAAAATATGAATTTTATTATGATTAACGCTTCGAATTGTGAGATTGATTAAAATTACGAATGTAAGGTTTCTAAAATTAGTATACGAATACGAACATTTTAAAATAGAAATACGAAGATACAACGCGTTACACGAATAACGATTAATAGTGTATATATATATACATATATTTTTATTATGTTTTAACGCCTCAAAGTATGATGCAAATATTTATTTTCTAAAATAAGGATGCGAAAAAGCGAGGCGTTACACATTAAATCACAAGCCTGAATTGCTAAGGAAAAGACAACTGCATCTGATGTTATCAAGTCTGATCATGTTAAGACTGATAACAAAGAATCAAAGTCTGAGACCAAATCCGAAACTGTCAAATCTACAAGTGATGATAATTCAAATGTAAAAAGAAAGTAAAATTTGAAAATATAAACGACAGTGGAGGCTCAGATGGAGATTATGAAGATGATTACCAAGCTTTCTATCCAAAACCCAAGACCAAAAAGGCTTGGTTCGCGCTCTTTAACTAGATTTTAATATGTGCAGGGGCTCTAAAGATCTGTTCTTTCAAAGTGGTTTTGGATAGTGGAGCGTCCAGGCATATGACGGGAATGAAAGCTCTCTTGTTTGACATAAATGCTATCAATGGCGGATATGTTGGATTTGCTGGTAATCAGGGTGGAATGATAGTCGCCGAAGGAAAACTTTCCAATGGCGTTGTTTCATTTGATCGCATGAACTATATTGCATAACTAGAGAATAATCTTCTGAGCATATCGCATATTTGTGACAAACAGTTCACGGTACATTTCAACGAGAAAGAGTGTATGATCTTAAAACCAGGTTTCAAAATACCTGATGAGTGGATTCTAATGCGAGCTCCGCGTGAGAATGATTTATATGTCTTGGATATGGCTGTCGCTACCACTTCATCAAAATCAGCGCAATGTTTTGTAACGAAGGCTACTGAGAAAGATTCTATTCTTTGGCATCGTAAGAGGGGCACATTCATTTGCGTAAAATGAATTTCTTGGTTCATAATGATCTGGTAGAGGGTGTAAATCTTCGGAGCTTTAATATGTCTTATCACTGCCTAGAATGTAAAAAGGGAAAGCAGATCAAGAAATCACATCCGAAGAAAACTCTGAACTCAATCAAGTTGCCGCTTGAACGTCTCCACATGGATTTATTTGGTCCTGTCAGCGTTCGAAGTATTTCAGGAGACTTATACTGCTTGGTCGTAACAGATGACTATTCGCGTTATTCATGGGTTTTCTTCCAAGAAACAAAAGATGAAACTTTGGAAAACTTGGTGATTCTTTTTAAGAAGCTAGAAAATCTTTATCATCTCCCTGTACGACGCATTCGCAGTGACAATGGCACAGAGTTTAAGAATAATAAAATGAGAGAATTTTGCAACGTTAAAGGGATCTTGCACGAGTTTAGTGCGCCCTACACTCCGCAGCAAAACGGTGTAGCGGAAAGGAAGAATAGAACTTTAATCGAAACCGTGAGAACCATACTTGCAGACTCAAAAATTCCAGTCAGCTTCTAGAGTGAAGCAGTTGCAGCGGCTTGCTACACACTAAACAGAGTTCTAACTGTCAAACCAACGAAGAAAACCTGTTTGAAATGATTAACCAACGAAAGCCAAACTTGAAATTCTTAGAGCCATTTGGTGCGCCATGTACTGTAATAGATCAAGATGGTAAATTCAGAGCCAAATCGCTTGAAGGTTTCTTTGTCGGATATGCAAGTCCGCCACGAAGAGTGTATATTCCTTCGTTGATAAAGGTAATTAAGGCACAACATGTTGATTGCTTCAACTATATGGATCCTATTCAAAGAAGAGGCGACACATGGCTGTTTAACTATGAAGACCTTTGGAAGTCATTCGACTTGTCGGGAGAACCTTCTGAAGAAGAAATCGCAGTGTTATATTATCTTCAATAGTCGGCGAATCAGGAACAAATCATAAGACCAATTGTGGTTAATAAACCCACGTTGGATCCTTCATCTTCCGGAGCAGGTCCTAACAATAGCAGTGTTCAAGTTGAAAACGTTTCTGAAGCAGAAGTAACACCTGCTAGAACTCCAATGAATGCTTCTAATGAACCAGGAAATGAAACAACAGTGCCAAGCATGCCGCAAAATCAGAATTCTGACTCAGATGAAGCGCCAACATTTGATGCTGATGGTGAAACTTCATCAGATGAAGTTGAGCAGATATCTAATATGTTGAATCAATCTTCTAGTCCAAGAAATCAGAACGAAGCATCATCTAGCGCTCCTAACGTTGAAGTGACCGTTGAGTAGAACATCTCAAATCAGCAAAGCTCAGTTGATGTTCCTACAGAAGAAATACCGCGATCATATTCTTACCATCCTTCAACGAATATCATTGGTGAATTACAAACTGGTGTGCGTACACGAAGCCAAATAAATAAAGCACTTAGTTGTTTCTACACCCGAGTTGCTCCAACTCAAAACTACTGCTACTATTTATGTTTCATTTCTCAAATAGAGCCAAAAACTATTAATGAAGCTCTGGGGGCCGAGAACTGGGTGATAGCAATGCAAGAGGAATTGTTATAGTTCGAGAAATTGAGTGTTTGGAAGCTTGTAGACTTACCACTGAAGCAGAAAGCTATTGATACGAAATGGGTCTTCAAGTGTAAAAGAGACGATCGGGGTGTAATAGTCAGAAACAAAGCTCGGTTGGTTGTCAAAGGTTTCCACCAGCTAGAGGGTATTGACTACACAGAAGTATACGCACCGGTTGCACGATTAGAGTCTATCCGCATTTTCCTTGCGTTCGCAGCTTGGAAAGGATTTAAGGTGTACCAATTGGATGTAAAATCTATATTTCTATACGGTAAACTTCGAGAACAAGTGTATGTCGGCCAACCACCAGGGTTCGTCGATCCGCTGAACAAGAACAAAGCTTATCTCCTAGACAAAGCCGTATACGGATTACACCAAGCCCCGAGAGCTTGGTACGAGACGTTATCGCAACATCTTGTTGGGAACGACTTTACGAGAGGCACAGTGGACAGTACATTGTTTAGCAGAGAAGTCGGATCTCATCTAATTATTGTACAAATCTTTGTGGATGATATCATCTTCGGTTCTACGGATGATAGTCTTTGCAAAGAGTTCGAAAAGATCATGAAGAATAAATTCGAGATGTCCTCCATGGGTGAAATGAAATTCTTCCTCGGATTACAGGTCGATCAGTTACCAGACGGCATATTCATTCCTCAGACAAAGTATGTTCACGACATTCTCAAGAAGTTTGAAATAGATAGTTCGAAGCCGCTTTCGACTCCACTGGCACTGAATCATGTGATTTGCATTGACGAGACCGGAACCAAAGTTGATGACACACTCTATCGATCGATGATAGGATCTTTGATGTATCTAACGACATCTCGCCCAGACATCATGTATCCTACCTGCTTATGTGCAAGATATCAGTCTAGTCCTCGAGTGTCACACATGCAGATAGTCAAGCGAATCTTCTGTTACTTAAAGGGATGTCCAAGCACCAGCTTGTGGTATCCAAAGAACGACAATTTTGATTTAATGGGATACGCTGACTCAGACTTCGGGGTGGACAAACTGAACTCAAAATCTACAACGGCAGGATGCCAGTTCTTTGGAACACGTTTGGTAACGTGGCAGTGCAAGAAACAGACCACGGTCTCTCTCTCTACCTGTGAGGCAGAATACATTTCTGCTTCCAGTTGTTGTTCTCAAATCCTATGGATTCAACAACAGATGAGGGATTATGGTCTGCAGTTTCTTGATACGCCTTTATTCGTAGATAACAAAGCAGCCATCGATATAACCAAAAATCCGGTTCATCACTCACGCACTAAACACAATGAATTACGTTACCATTTCATTCGTGACTGTTATGAAAAGAATTTGGTGCGAATAGAAAAAATCTACACCGACGAACAAAAGGCTGATTTTTATACCAAAGCATTTCCTTTAACAAGATTTAAATATCTAGTGATGCTTAACGATATTAAAAATTTGCTGACAGGTGCGGAAGCTGAGGTTGAATACGGATCAGACGACGAGTTCACGTAATCCACATTGGTTTGTTATATATCTTTTCTAGATTAGTATTTCTTAAAAACTAAAATGCAAAAATAATTTTTTTGATTTTATGGGGAGAAATATTTGGGAAAAAACAAAAACATATGAAAAATTTAAAAAATGTACAAAAATATTGAAAAAGGCAAAAAGAATTCGATGTCACAAAAAGGAAATGATAGTACATCAGTGGACTATCACAGTATGCTAAAGAAATGTAAAGTTTAAAAAATGATAAACAAGTCTTACTGTGGATGTGTCGATAGGATTAACATGTTCAGTTAACTGTTTTCGAGATATAAACTAAATTTTATAACTGCTTAATCTTGTAGATTAACACATCTTGGATATATGGACTTAGTACTCCGAAATTTCAATTTAGTATTGCCTGATTCTGAGATACGAGGTCTTTATAGATAGTTGATATCTGGGGTATTATACAAGTTCTTCTGAATTTGCGGAAGCAATACCCTAGAACTTCTATAATACTTTCGCTATAAACCCCTAAACTGCATGCAATCTTGAAAAGTATCGAAAGATCTAATCATTTGTAGTGCTGAAAAGATTCCTTAAGTGGAACACACTTTAAAGACGAGCCTTCATCTTTTTGTCTGTACGGTAGTACTAACCTGAGTTCTCAAGGTCTTGCATTAACCCAGATACATATATTAATTACGCTATATTCACATGTAAGATGAAATCTAGGGAATCTTGATACGGGAGTATATTCAAGAAGTGGGAACCATAGATAAGTCAAGTTTCATAATTCATATCTTAACATATCTTGGAACAGTTGAGAAACATGGTAAAGTTTAAGTGGACAAACATATCGACAATCTAGGTAAACGAGTTCAAAACTTAAAGTCATCTAAAGGTCAATGGTACTGATGATATATCTCAGTTAACTGATATAATCCTTAGACACGAATTTACAAAAATATGTCTGTAAATATGTTTGTACATAGTTTACATTGTTCTATACATAGTTTATCAGCTTTACAGATTAAAACCAAAAAGATTTTCAGTGTGTTTTAGCATAAACTTATAAAAATAAAAAAGATTTTGTTTCTACTTTGTTTTCAGCAAACCAATGTTGGAGAACGGATCTTCAAAGTCTGGTAAGGTGCTAATCTGGTGGGAATCTCATTGACAACAGGCTGGAAGCTAATCTGTAAAATCTGAAAAACCAAAAAACGATAAAAAGTTAATTAATTTGAAACTTTAATTTTGAAAATATCAACAGTTTGTTCGTAACGGGTCAAACCGAGGTCATTAACTTGGACTCGGAAGACAAATCGGTTAACCAAGGTCATTAGCTTGGACTTGGTCAACTGAGTGGATTTTCAGAACTGGTAAAGTTGAAAAGTTTATGGACTTAATTGTATAATTTTGAAAAATTTGAATTTGAGATTAGGCAAGTTCGGCCAAACTTGCTTAACTGCTTAAAGGTTCATTTGACAGCAAGTTCGACCGTACTTGTTGGGATTTTGGTGAGTTGTTTGTGTGTTCGCTCGAACTTGATTTGGGCTTCATTACTGGGCTTGCAAGTTCGCCCGAACTTGCCAAGGTATAAATACCTTGCAAGTTCGGCCGAACTTCATTATCTTCAGTCACTAGTCTCTGAGCGAACTTAACACACATTGAGCGATTTTTTAAAAGTGTCAAGAATTCACCGTTACTCTGCCAAAATTTGGGTTGCTTTAAGTGATTTACACACTTATTGCAATGGAAGAGGTGTGTAATCGATCTTTGAACAGTTAATTGGACCAAATTGATAAACTGAGATCTGAAACTTGTTAAAAATGATAGATATAAGGGTTGCGTGATCAAATTGAACTTAAAATTGTAATTGTCATCATAAATCGACCATCTAAATGCCTTGTTTTTTTTATTAGATTGGTCACGACTGAAAGTTGCAGGTTTTTGTTGTGAGAGATAACAAGTTCGGCCGAACTTGTTATCATGTTCGACCGAACTTGCTATTAAAAACTTGTATAAAACTGATTAACAACATGTTCGACCGAACTTTGGTCTAAACTTGAATTTGAAATACCTGTGAAGTTCGATCGAACTTAGGTGTTAGAAAATTGAAATTTGATAAGTATAAGTTCGCCCGAACTTATGTTTGGTTTAATGAACATGTTGTTGTGCATGTTCGGGTGAACCTGACACAAAACAGTTTGTTATACCAACATCAAGTTCGCCCGAACTTGATGTAATTGGTTAAAAATTTTGTAACTCTTTTTCGAAATGCGTGCTAAGTGTTTTGCGTCGTTTTTCAGGTTCAAGTACCAGCGCGGGTGATTACGATGGATTTTTCCAAGTTTCATAATACATGTATTACGCTCGACAAGGCGTTGTGTCCGTCGCTAAAAGAATATGAAAGCATCTTGAAGTTTCTAAAGGATTGCCCTATTCACCGTGCTATTATAGAGCGAACAATGTCTTATAGATCGCATACTTATCATTTCTGGATGAACGCAAGCCTCAGTGCAGATAAGAAGACTATAACATCAACTGTTCAAGTCGGAAACGAAGAAAAAGAAATCACTGTCACAGAGGATGATATACGAAGGATCTTGCAATTCAACGATGACAAAGATGATCCTATTTTCTTAGACGAGAAGATGGTCCGAGGTTGTTTCTATCGGATGGGTTACAAGGGAAGCGTTAACAAGCCGACATTAAAGAAAGGGGAAGTGCCTAACCCCTACAAGCTTCTTATGCACGCGATTATTCACACTTTTAGTCACAGAAAGGCGGGTCTTGATGATGTTTAGGATTACATGGCCTGCATGGCAACGTCATTGATTCTGAAAAAGCCGTATAACTACTCAAAGCTCGTATTCATGCATGTCACACCCCGACCCACAGCGGAAAAGGTGATCGGGGCATGATTGGGTTATCATCAAAGCTCATTACATTTATTTTAACGTTTCATATTCATTAATACACTTTAATGGAAAATTACAATCAATATTACAACATGTCCTAAATATCAATCTAGGCTTCATTGTTTTCTTCTAAGGCATTTCCTATGTTTTCCTTGCTTCATCCTGTTCACCCGTATCATGTGTAAAAAAGGTTTTTGGATCAACAAAAAGTTGGCGAGTGAATCCTATGGAAAACATTTGAACAAGTTTATTTAATTGATTATAAAATAGAGTGCACAACCATACATGAGTAAAAATAGATGTAAACTTATTCACCAATCAATTTAATATTAAACAATACACACATGAACAATAATGGATCGTTTAGAGGCACGCGTTGCTCAACTCGTCTCTCACGAGGAACTGATGGGCCTAATGAATGAATTGCTTAAACTTGACAATATGAAATACATAACTACAAACAATATAAACTCAATAATACACACATGAACAATAATGGATTTGTTTTGAGGCACGCGTTGCTCAACTCGTCTCCCACGAGGAACTGATGGCTTAATGAACGATTTTCATATAAGTTGACAAAGTGAAATACATAACCACAACAATATAAACAATCTAAGTTTAGATCACAATATGGTATGGCACAAGTTTAAATAAACGAGTTAATTATTTTGTGACACATGACACACCCCAAAACGTGTAATTAAAAAGGGGGAGTTGTAAGATTCACTCACATTGGGTGCGTTCGGTTGATGATGTTGAATGCGCACGAAGTGATTTTAACCACGAGTGAAATTAACCTAGATAATGGCATAATGTTTTGGTAAGTAAACGGGTTTTATTAATCCATTTTAGTAGGATTGTTGGGTGTATTTTTGTGAGTTTAAGGCTATTTCCTAACCTTAAAAATGTTATTTTTAAGTATTTTTAATTGATTTTTAATTAAAATAAATAAATAAAAATAATAAAAAAAGTTGACTTTTTTGACCGTTGACCGTTGACCATTGACCATTGACCTTGACTGTTTGACCGGTTCGTATGCGTGTAAGTGTGCGCTGGGTGAGGCTCGAACCCGAGACCTCCCGTACGCGTGCACGCAGCTCTACCAACTGAGCTACGTGTCTAATCCGAAATATCTCTGTTTTTAATTATATTTATATACTAATTAGATTAAACAGAAAATCCTTTATTTTTAAAAAGATTTTAATGCGTCGGACCGGTGCGCTCCACAGGTCTCGAACCCGGGACCTGTGGGTTGAGTTAACACACAGTCCACCGCTGGACTGTGTGTCCAACTTGTTAAATAAACTGATTTTTATTATACTTAAATACAAACTAAGTATTTTCATTTCTGACTTAAATAAAAAGTTTGATAATCGTCCGGACCGGTGCGGTAGTCCGGACTCGAACTCATGACCTGTATTTTAAATGCGCACACAGTGCACTGCTGGACTGTGTGTCTATCTTGGTTATTATTCCGGTTTTTATTAACTTAACATCTTGCGCCTTGACTCCGTTTTATTAGGGCGAAGGTGCGCGGAACAAGATTCGAACTCGAGACGTTTACGTGATTAATGTGCACACAGTCCACCGCTGGACTGTGTGTCTAACCCGAGTTATAACTTGATTTTAATTATACATATACACAACTGAAACTTCGTCTTCTTCGTTGAATTTAACCAGAATCGGAAGTACGACTGGTTCGATGTTTTAATCATGTTCTTTAGTGTTTTGAGGTTAATTACAGGTGAGATATATAAAAAGAATGAAATATTTAAGCGTAAGGTATACCGACTGGACTCCTCTGTTTCTCCGGCGAAACTCCGGTGACAGCAGAAACTTCCGGCGACGTGTGTCCTGCGGCAGAGAGTCTTCTGCAAGCTTGAAATGGATGTGGGTGACTTCGGTATAAGCTCTGGGGGTTCAGTAAGGCTCAGAAGTGAAGGGTTCGGTTTTCCGACGATGTGCAGAAGTTTTCCGGCGAATGGAATTACGTCGGGTAAAGGTGCGGTTTTGAGCGAAAAAGCTTGCAGAGGTTCGAGGAGGTATTTATAGGGCAGGAATCGAGATGAATAGAGTCGGATTTCAGGCTTGATTCAAAGTCATTATGTTTTCCGGCGGTTATAGCTTGTGTCGCGGGTTCAGGCGTCGGTTATAACCGATGCAGTGTTTAAGGTTTATGTTATAACTGAAGTAACCGCCCAATCTCGCGAGATCGCCGGGATTTCCGACGACTGCATTTGGGCGCGCCGATTT
The DNA here is from genome assembly GCA_947069175.1 of Scalesia atractyloides. Classification (NCBI taxonomy): domain Eukaryota; kingdom Viridiplantae; phylum Streptophyta; class Magnoliopsida; order Asterales; family Asteraceae; genus Scalesia; species Scalesia atractyloides. The sequence continues at coordinate 70,373,287 of CAMTDV010000005.1, read as the reverse complement.
TGAATTCGAGAATTATAATATGTATTAATTGTTTCCATTAATTAACAAGGAATACAAGTGGCGCAGTGGTTGAGTGTGTGGGTGTTAAGTCGTTGACCCGGCTGACTGACCCGGGTTCGAAACCCGGCAATGCCATTTTATTTTTATTTCATTATTTTTAACAATTTTTCAAAAACAAATTATATATTCCAATATAATAATTAATTAGGTATCGTTTAAAATTAATTTGGGCATTAAATACGCCATGAAATTTTAAACTGATTGTTCGGTTAATAAACGGAGCGGGTTTGGTAAAATCTGTTTTTTTTACGGATGTTACAATGCATATGTCAAAGAATATGGAAGACACAAGATTGTGCTTATATCCAAGGTTCGTGCAGATGCTAATCGACGAGAAGTTTACAGACATTGCACGTGATCCAAACGACATATTATACTTCACTCACCTTGATGATACTACAGTGAAAAAGTTGATAAAGTTCCAGAAGCAGGATTCAACACCTGTGGCAAAACCAATATTTGGGGCGATAAAAGATGAAAATTATGTTGCGCCGCCTGATAACAAATGGAGGAACGATGGTAGTGGTGATGAGAAAGAGTTGAACGCTGAGAAAGAGTGGTTTAAGTCGTTCAAGCCTAAAGCGCATAGTGAATGGTTTGTCAAAGCTGAAATGGAGAAGAAAAGGAAGCGTGCGACAAAGAAAGCTGACACTATGCTGATAGATGAAGACGAGACTGTTAATATGCAGACAGAGGCTGGTTCTAGCGCAACGATTGTTACTGAAAGCCAAGAGGTTGAAAAGACGACTCAAGAAGATGATGTTATATCGGCTACCTCTGAGAATGATGATGATTCTGATGATTCATTTGAGAGAGTGACAAAGAAAACAATAGTAGAGACTGAAGCTGAAAAGATCAAAGAAACTGATGCTGACTTTGATCCGAATCTAGAAAAAGAGTCTGACGAGGAGAGACCTAAGAAAAGAACCTAGCGTGTGAAGTCTGCTACAGTATCAATGACAAAGACTACATGGTCTCCGAAAGCTAAAGGCAAGAAAACGAAGAAAGCTCAGAAACCTCCTAGTCGTCGATATATGGGAAAGCCAAAGAGCACAGAAGTAACACAAGAACCTTCTGGTGCACAGGAGAGAGGAGTTACACAAGAACCTCCTGTTATTATTTCTTCTGAAGCAGAAAGGCCAGGAGTTACACAAGAACCTCTTGAGTCTAACTTACTTGAAGTGCTGGTGATTCAATCTCCTGATCCTAAAGGTGTTCATTCTGAAAGCTCAACTCCGAGGAAAGCAACCCCAAAGAAGTCTACTCCAAAAGCTGCTACTCCTAAGTCAACACCAAAAACACCAAAGAAGTCACAGTCAAATCTATTTGGTGATATTCCAAATGAACCAGTGGATCTTCAGGACTTAGATGAGTTCTTCCGTGGCACAGATATCGATGTTCTGGAAAAGTGTGTCAAAGATTTGGAAGATAGAGTTCAAAAGAATGAGGAAGAGAAAGCTGAGCTGATCAAGAAAGTAAATCAAAGCCCAGTGGAGAAAGAAATGATGGATGATAAGATAAAGGTGTTGGAAAGTGAGCGTGAATTCTTTAAAGCGTTGATCGAAAGTTTACAAGATGCTAATGAGAAGCTGCAGACAGAAATTGCTAATCTGAAAAACGATTCAAGCCCTAAATGATCAAAGATTTACAAGGATGCAGAAAGTATTATCTAATGCACTTGGTATTGATTTCATTGTTGAGTATGATCGATTGGATAAGCAAGAGGCGAAAGAAAGAGCAGAAAAAGAGCTTGCAGATAGTGGCAAAGGCAAAGCTGTTAAAGGTGATGCACCTAAATCTTCTGGAGCTGCTGAAAAGCCTGTTGATGAGAATATTGAAAAAGCTTCTGAGTCCGAGGTTGCTAAGGTTGACGAATCTGTCAAGCCTTCTGATCCGGTAATTGTTTCTGAAGAAAAGGAAGATGATGAAGCAGAAGATGATGATACGAAAGATGATTCTGACCACGATGGAGGTAATGATGATGATCCGAGTGGTACAGGTATAAAGGTGGTTGATGTGTTAGTGATTGAAAGCTTCGATTTCACAAGTCTTCTGAATGATGAAGCAAATCAATGAATGATCAAATTAAGGGGAGTCAGGGCAAACAGGGCCAACTGATGATATAGATATGACTGATGTTGATATGTCTGCAAAGCCTGTTGCTGCAGTACCAACAAAGCCTTTGATGTTGATGCTTGAACACAATGTTGAAGAAGGCGAGTACGTGCACAACTATACTAAAGAAGATCTGGCCAAGTTGATTGAAGTTTATGCAGAATCTCAGGATTTTAATTTTGAGGAACAAGTGTTGAATGTGAATACGTTTGAACCTAACGAGTATCCTTATCAACGTAGATTCGAGGCAGATGAATATAACAGGGTTATAGTAGAAGATTGGTCTTCGGACAATGAAAAGGATGAAGCTGCGAAGTACTTTGGTCCTAATACTGATAGTTTTCCTACTTTCGAGGAAATGTACAAGCAGTTAAATGAAGACATGTTGAAAGATAAGATCGAGGAATCAATTCGAGAAGGAAAAGTTCCGAAACCAATGACGAAGGAAGAAATAGCTCAAGCTAAGAAATCCTGGTTCAAAGAGATGCCCGGTGAACGTAAGTTTCGACGTCCTCTAGCATTCTTTACCAGAGATAAAGATGTGTCATTGGGGGATATCCTAAGTTGGGGGTGGTTTAAGGAGTTGAATGTTTATGCAATCAAAAGGGAATTTGGGGTGCAATACTTCAAATATCTGGCTGATTTCAAAACTCTACCGTACTGGGATGTTGAGGAGCTTATTCAAACTGTGAATATCACATATCAGATGAAGTTTATCGATCAGTTACTATGGAAGATGATTAAGTTTGAAGCGACAAAGGGTTTTAGATATTGGAAGCCGTTTATTCCAAAGCGTCGCATCAAAACGAATAAAAAGACAGGATAAAAAGATATAATGTTAATCATGAAATGACCGAGGGCAATGAGAAACATGCCTTTGATGCCTATCGAGCAGAATTTTTATCCGGTATTCAAGTGATGGCAGATTGATCCTAACACATGTGAAGCAGTCATAGTATTACGATTCGAAGAACATCTGGATATCACTAAAGAAATGGTTGAAGATTAGGGTTTCAAGGTATGAGAGGTTTGTGGAGAACGAACAGGATACTAGACCCGATGTGGCTAGTTAATTGTTCAAGAGAAGATATTAAAAGCTTGTTCTACAGTAAGATTGTATTTGAAGAACGTGAAAAGGAGCAAGCAATGTAGTATCAAAGGGTCGTTAACGTATGCTACGCTCGAGAAGTTAATTCAGGAAAGATGTGGGAAACAAGATGGAGGGATCTTGAACGTGTTAAATTTTTGAAAGAAGAGAAGCGTCTAGAAGAAATACACGAGAAAGGTAGGGCAGCAAGGCTTAGAAGGTTTCAGTACATGAACAAAGTGCCTCCTACTGATCAGACGCCAGATCCGAAGCAAGAACGATGTAAGAAGCCATTCAAGAACTTCTTCGGTCGTGTTCGTTAAAGTTTTATTTGAAGACAGAGTTTTGAAGACTGATACAAGATGAAAACGATATCCAAGGAGGAGTCTGTTGGTGCAGAATGTCTATGTCTTAGTCTTATATCGAGTCTGTATAGATTAGATGTGTATAGGCTAGCGAAACGAAGTATTTATATTATATGGGGTCAAGTTCGCTGGTGATGAACATATGAAGTCAAGTTCGGGCGAACTTGACTATGTCAAGTTCGCCCGAACTTCCTCCCCCACCAACGGACTTGTTCATCTATAAATAGCTAGCATGTCATGGTCATTTGTAACTTTGCGCACTTTGAGGCGGAGCTCTGTAAAATTGGAGACTTGATGTTATATCAATAAAATTGACGATTAATTGACTAATTCTTGTTTTTTGGTAATCATGTCGTAATATTTCCGCTATTATGGACATTAGATATCAAATCTAGGTTCCTATGCTATCAGGATCGGTCCTACATACTCCTCGAGTAATCGCTACAAGGTAGGCTGTCGGGCCGACTTTCTTCAACTCCGCTTAATGCATAATTACTGGAATCAATCAAACGCGACCAACCTCGGCCATAATCATATCTAGCACATAAATTTGGGCCGAGTTTTATTTAAAAAGATTAAAACATAATTCCTATGTCTATTATATTTAAGAATGAATACCATTTATATAGGAATAAATATCAATCTTTGAAATACTTTACTATTTGAACATGTATTTTTAATTTATATTATATTCATGTATTTTGTTACACATATTAGTAAACTTATGATATTTGACATATATATAAAATTTCCCAAAAACTATTTTCTCTATGATTTAACATGTTCGAGTACTCCTCGAGTACTCTCTGCCTAGGCCGGGTACTCTCAATTCTCCGTAGATGGACTAGGGAGCACCTAGCGACTTTTGCAACTATGATTTCATTAATCAAGTGCTAATAGCAAATTTTGACTGAAGGTGTTACCACATGTTTCAATTTTGACTAAGGGCCTACCCACATGTCAACCAATTACTCTATTGTCTTGCTAAGTTGTGGCCACATGTTGCAATTCTAACCGATTACTAGTATTAAAGCTATGGATAAAAGTCTAAGAAATGGAGACTGCTAGGATCTGAGTTTGAATTAGTTGTGATTGTTTTAGAAAGTGGTTTATGACTGTAGATAAAACAAAGTGAATTTGCAGCGTAAAGAAAACTTTAAGTCACAACTAATGGAAGATTGCTTTAATCATCATGCTTTCAAACTTATAAGTTTTGCATGTGAATCACAAACTCCCCCTCGACCCAATGATAGTTTGTTAGTACATAATGTAGGAAGATGATTGGAAGGAAATGCGTAAAATGATCTTTTGATAGATGGATGGAACAATACAATCTATTGTTCTATAGAATGTCAAACCTCTGAGTATCTTTGCTGACGTTAGGTTTGATAGTGACAACTAACAACTAAATAACTAACTCTAAACACTGATAAAACTAACCACTGCTATTACAGACACTGTTACATTAATAAAGAAGAAACACTGATGACCCTATCAACTGTTGGTCTTCATCAGAGGTTCCACAGCAGAGCTTTGTGTCAACAGTTCTTGTAAAGCAGAGTTAACTTGGATCAGTGGCTTGCATCAGAGGTTGTAAGCTCTGTTATTCTGGATCAATCCTCTGATGTAGTTTTGGCTTTATATCATCTATTCCTTTGATAGGATTTAATCCCAACAATCTCCCCCTGGAACAGATGATGCCAAAACACAATTATTGTTGATCTTTATTTCTCAACATGAGTTCTCTTATTTGACGTTTGAACTGCAATTCAAAGTTAAGAGACTCAATATCATCATTATCCTTTTCGAGATCCAGATTCATTAGATCTTGGAGGTCTTCTGCACAGAGCCCATATGCATCCTCCTTTCTTATCTTGGTAGCATCACCATTTGATTTGAGCAGAGTCAATTCATGGGTGTTTTTGTCAACCTTTCACTTTAGAATTTTTTGATCATATGGCTTTCTAGGATGGTTCTTTATTGTTGATAATGATGGTTGAATCTGATGAGCAATCTTGGATAAGGTCTCTCTTAGCAAATCACTTGCATCATCTGTATGGAATTGGTCTTGATTCATGATGCCCTCTTTGATGAAGGTTTGTTCAAACCTTCTTTTATCTTCCTCAGACATCTCCCTTTGCCTTTTTCTTTGATTTAAGGCAAGGATGGAAGGAACAGATGTTGAAGAAGATTTTTGATTAGGTTGGGTCTGATGAACTATAACCTCCGCTGAGTAGTCAGGCTTCTTAGGCACTAATGGATCTCTTTTTCTCAGCTCTTCTCTGCTGAGTAGTCAGGCTTCTGACCACCTGGTAATATGATTTTTTGTACCATAGTTCGCAGCAACCGGCTCTTCCTTCATCCTTTTGAGTTTCAAGGCTTTGTCAGGCACATTCTTTTTGAATCTATTCCATTCTGGAGGAGTGGGCTTTTTGCTTGGATCTTTCAGCATCTCTTGCATTCTTTCTACTTCTTGTTTGAGATCACTCACAAACCAGTCTTTGAAATATGCTCTTGTTTCCTTATATTGTTTGTTTTCCATGATATGATCAATGTAGTCTTTTCTCAAAACTTTCATCATCTCTTTCAGAAAGCTTCTTGCACAAGTCTTTGGAGAAGTTTTCAAGTCCTCTGACTTTGCTCAGTTGATATTGCATGTAGTTTTGTAGTTCTCTATCACTCCTTCCCTTTGTATCCTTCTTGGTTACATCCTCTGCTTGTTTAGCCTTCAATTGAAGGTATTCATCAATGTTCTTGGGCTTAGGATATCCTTGCAGAGATGGGAAATTTCTCTTTTCTAGATCTTCTTCAGAAGAGAAGGATTTGATACCTTTCTTAACAACAGGTAGATCCAGTGGAAATTGAGTGGTAAGAGGAAGCACTGTTGGTGGTTTCACAATGCTTTTAGATGATATAGAGACTGGGACAGAAGCTGGAGTTGAGGTCAGTGGTTGTGATGATAGTGGAAGTGGTGAAGGAATGATATTTTCATCATCTATAACATTTGTCACCTTCCTTATTTTGAAAATGAGTTTGGGTGATGGTGGTTGAGTGAGAATTGTTGTTGGAGTGACGAGTGGTGGTTGGGAAAGTGACCATGGCAGAAGTTGAGGTAGCATCTGTTGTAACCACTGTTGTCTCAACAACTGTTGACACAACAGGTGTCACAACATCTGCTGGTGGTGATGATGATTTTGGTGTGCTTTTAGATATCATAGGTTTTGGAAGGGGTGGGTATTGGTTGGCTAACCTATCTGGTTGATTTTCTTCTTTGTTTTGAAGTACCAAGATCTTCTTTTTCCATCTGAGCAATCTTTTCTTTTTCAAATCTTTGTGCACCTTTTGTTTCCAGCCTCTCTTTTCTCTTTTGCTTTTCATCAGCAAAGAGGTTGAAAGTTTCATCAACATTCTTGGCTTTAGGATCAGGCTTCAATTTTAACCCTTCTTTTTCTTTCTCCCCCTTTTTGGCATCAGCTGTTTCAACAAGTATAACTGTAGGAGGAGAAGTGCTAGTGGTTTGAAGTAAGTGAGCTGTTTTGGCTTTAATGTCTACAAGTAGGTCTTGATATCTTGCATCAACCATATTTCTGAACATATGCATGTGTTATTCATGTTGAAGATCAACATGTTGTCTTTGAAGTTGAAGTAGAGGATACAATTGTTGCCTTAGCTCAGCAGTGTTTGGTGCAGGAGCAGAGGATTGACTTTTTGAGGTTTGTAACATCTGTTGCATCATATTTTTGATGTCAGCAATAGATGTTTCAATATTTGATACTCTCTCCGTCAATTCTTTATATCCTAGTTCATCACCTAATTTAATAGGATCATTTGAACTCCCACCAGTGGTGGTTGTATCTGGATTCTCAATGGAAATGAATCCCATATCATCAAAACCAGATGCCCCTTTTTCTTGGTTCTGGGGACCTCTAACTGGAACAGAGGTTACCTTGGTAGCCTCAACAGTTGTTGCCTTCAAGGGAGACTTATGAATGTAACCATTGTCCAATTGAGAAACAGGAAGTTCTGTAATTGTAGTGACTGCTCCACTTGAAAAATCACCTAGGGTTACTTGTAACCCAAGGGATGTAGCCTCCTCATCTATTGATGGGATAGCAAAGACATGAGTATCAGACTCAGTCACATGTAGAGGTGAACTCTCATTGATGTGTGATTGAGAGGAACTGATATCAGTCTGATCCATATCAATTGCCTTCAACATGGGTAAAATGGTGGGTGGAATCTGTGTTGGTGAGGGTTGGGGTGTAGAAAGCGACATTGCTCTGGGAAAGGGGCTGTGGAAGATAGAACCAAGTGGATCTAGACCTTCATATTGAGGTGTCACTGTGCTTACAACCTGATACTTTTGTGAGGATTTAAGAGGAGTTTGGATTATTGGTTGAGATCCTTCTACCATCTGCTGTGAGGAAGTAGCAGCAGTGGTTTCAAATGACTTTGGTGCTGTCACTGGGTTCACCTCTGGGATCTCATCTTCCAGAGGACCCTTTTGTTTTTGGGTTTGGTGGACTTTTTGGATTTTGTTTTTGGTTTCTTTTTGGAAATGGCTGGTGTGGGTTTCAAATCACTGGTTGTAGTACTTTGATCACCAGGAGCAGTGGGCTCAGTAGCAGTGGGTTGAGCTTGTGATGATTGTGCATCTAAAATTTGCTCATCCCCCTCTACTTGTGTTTCTAAAACTTTTGATTGGTTGGTGATGCGTGAAAAGTTTCATGTGTAAGGCTACCTTGAGAAGTCACATCACCTTGTTTAGCATCCGCATCACCAACTTTATTTTGAATATAAAAACTTAAAAATCTTGGATGCATCAGAAAAGCTTTGCCCTTTTTAATGTTGTTGATGTTTGTCACCAAGTCATTGACAATACTTATGAAAAGTTGAAATCATTTTTTTGTCAAAATTGCATATCCCAAGTATTGCATGTTTAGGGGTATTTCATTATAAGTAGTTGTCTTGGCAGACAAACAAGTCAACAAAGTATGAAAGAAAAACTTCATTTCAGTAGGAAATTTAGGTTTATAGATTGTTTTACCTGTCAGTTGACCTTCATACCCTCTTTCAATAAATTCATTGTGCAAGTCAGGGATTGGGAAAGAGGTAGGATGATCGAGGTCATTTAAAACAAAAACCTCTGAAATGGAAGCTGGGCTTATTTGAAGCAATGTTTTCCCCACAGTGGTAATAGCATAAGGTTTCTTTTTTGTTGAATGAACCTCAACATTTGCCCAGAACTGTCGTAATGTATCTTGAAAGATTAGGGATTTGATTTCCATGATGTTCTTGTACTTTGACTCTTTTAAGACTTTGATCATGGCATAACACTGTTTATTCAAGTCGGTTTCTTCAAGAATTGGTGTATAATTGCGGGGTGTTTTAATGATGAGCGTCATGATGAAAGATTTTGAGTGAAGAAAGTTGTGAAGAAGAGAAGATTTGAGGAGAAAACCGCTTTTGGAATTTTGAATTTGATACGGAGAGTGAAAACCTCTGATTGGGATAAAACAGGGTTTTGTAAAGTGAAAAAGTGATGATGACGTGGTAAAGATCTGAAGGCTAACATCTGTCCACGTGTATCCTCTGATAGTGAATGGAAGACAGGTGTTATGAAGAACCACTACTGTGTGTCAACAGTGGATGGGAACAGTGTTTTTATTTTACACTATCAGTGGATAAGGTCAACACAGTGGTTTGACCAACCAGAGGATACACTTTTGACAGTGGATAGATTTTCAAGCCAATCAGTGGTTTCAAGAAAGCAGTGGATATAACATACTTTTGAGATTTATTGAAAATTTCAATGTTGAACTATTTTTAAGGATGGATTTTTGATATTCTGAAAAAAAATTATTGCTATATACACACGGAACACTTAAAAATTTTTTATTCCATGTTTAGCATGCCAATCCTAGAGATCAGACTTTCAAAAGTAGATATATCTAAAGCTTTTGTTAGAACATCTGCCAGTTGATCTTTAATCGGAACATGATGCAGAGAAATCAAATCTTTTCATAGCAATCCCTCACAAAGTGATGTCTGATGTCAATGTGCTTTGTTGTGGAGTGGGACACTAGATTTTGAATAATGTTTTCAGCTGCTTGACTATCTAACTTGAGAGGAGTCTTTAAAGCAGTTACACCAAAATCCAGTAGTTGGTTTGAAGCCACAAGAGTTGAGCAGTGCAGCTTGCAGTAGCAATGTATTCTGCCTCAACAATGGATGTGGATACTACAACTTGCTTTTTGCTTTGCTAAGACACTAGGCAATCACCTAGGAACTGAACTCCTCCTGATGTGGACTTCATTGTGGTGTGGCAACCAGCAAAATCACTGTCTGAGTAACCTGAAAGCTCAATGTTTCCATTAGCAGGATACCAGATACCAAGTGTGGGAGCACCTTTTATGTATTTGAATATCCTCTTCACAACAATAAGATTAGACTTTGTAGGTGCTGACTGGGATCTGGCACAAACACATGTTGCAAACATGATATCTGGCCTAGAAGCAGTTAGGTACAATAAAGACCCAATCATACTTCTGTAAAGAGTTTGATCAACCAAGTCATTTTTATCATCAACAGTGACAAGCTTTGAGGTTGCCATGGGTGTGCTACATGGTTTACAATCATTCATATCAAATTTTGTGAGTAGTTCTTTCACATACTTGCTTTGATGAATGAATGTACCTTTGTGCAATTGTTTTACTTGAAGACCAAGAAAACATTGGGGCTCACCCATTGCACTCATTTCAAACTATGCTTCCATGAGTTACCTAAACTCTTCACACAGTGCAGAGTGGATCCAAAAATGATGTCATCCACATAAATTTGGACAAGCATCAAATCTTTTCATCTCCATTTCAAAAATAAGGTTTTATCAATTTTACCTCTTATGAAACCAATGGATTAGAGAAAAGTGGATAGAGTTTCATACTAGGCTTTGGGTGCTTGCTTCAGGCCATACAAAGCTTTGTTGAGCTTGTAGACATGATCAGGATAAAATGCATCTTCAAATCCAGGAGGTTGACAAACATACACCTCTTCTTTGATCTTACCATATAAGAATGCACTTTTGATATTCATTTGAAACACTTTGATGTTGTGGTTGGCAGCAAAAGCTAAGAACAGTCTGATGGCTTCTAACCTTGCTACAGGAGCAAAGGTTTCATCATAGTCAATGCCTTCTTCTTGTCTATAACCTTGAACCACGAGCCTTGCTTTATTCTTGACAACAATACCCCTTTCATCAGTTTTGTTTTTGAAGACCCACTTTGTGCCAATTAGACATACATCCTTTGGTAGTGGGACAAGTTCCCATACTTGTTGTCTTTTGAATTGTAGGAGCTCTTCTTGCATGGCTTCTACCTAACTGTTGTCTTTCAGTGCCTATTGGTACTTGACAAGTTGTGTGAGAGATAGAAAACCAACAAAAAGACAAATGTTTTGGGATTGGCTTCTTGTGAGCACTTCCTCATTGATGTTGCCAATAACTTGATCAGATGGATGACTTTTATGGAAGATAAGTTCTCCCTTATATGGAATGATGGCATTTTGAGGTGAAGGCTGCAAATGGGAATCATCTGAGCTAACATCTGTTTGCAAATTTGAAGTACCAACATCTGTTTGGAATGGAGGTAGAGGAATAGGAGAAATGGATGTGAGATTTTGTTGATTTTTGTTCACAGAGTGTGGACTTTTATCAATAGTGGTTTAATTTTGTGAACTGGCAGAGGTTTGAGGGTCAACAACTGTTGAGCCAGCAGTGGCAGAGTTTTCATAGTTGTTATTAACATCTGCTCCTCTGATAGATGGATTGACTTTGAATTGTGGAAGCACACTGTCATATCCATGATCTTGATGAGAAGATTGTGAAGTACCTGCATGATTAGTCTTGATAGACACATCTTCAAATGTAATTTTTTTCTAAATCAAACAGTTCAGCAGGATTTGCTGGGATTTTCGATGAAGAAAGTTTATTGAACCTTACATTCAAAGTTTCTTCAACACACTTGGTCCTAGAGTTAAAAAATTTGTAGGCTTTAGCAGTGGTTGGGTATCCAAGAAAATAACCACAATCAACTTTGGCTGCAAACTTTGAGATTGAATCCTTTAAGTTTGAAATGAAGCATGGGCAGCCAAAGACTTTGAAATATGAGATCAGAGGTTTGATTTTATAAAGAATTTCGTAGGCAATCTTTTGATGCCTGGGATTGATCAAAACTCTGTTCTGCACATAGCGAGTAGTGTTTACAGCCTCTGCCCAAAAAGACAAGGGTAAACCTGAATCTGCAAGCATTGTTCTTGCATATTCAATTAAAGTTCTGTTTTTCCTTTCAACCACCCCATTTTGTTCTGGAGTCCTTGGGAGGCTATAATGTCTAACAATCCCTTTTGACTCACAGAAAGCTTCCAACTCCATATTCCTAAACTCTGTCCCATTGTCACTTCTAAATTTTTTTTTACTGAAAGGTCAAATTGTTTTGCAACGTGTTTTACAAAATTTTTCAAAATGCCAGCAGTTTCATCTTTAGAGTGCATGAAAAATGTCCATGTAAACCTTGAAAAATCATCTAAAATGACAAGACAATATCTTTTCTTTTTGAGACTCATGATTTTTACAGGGCTAAACAAGTCCATGTGCAACAATTGCAAGCACTGGGTTGTTTTGGACTCTTCAATGGACTTGTTAGAACTTTTATGTTGTTTGCCTTTTAAACAGGAAACACAATGTTCTTCACAGGTGGTATTGTTTTGAGGGTAAACCTCTGACAAGATTTTGTTTTAATAGAGTGGTGATAGTTTTCAGATTTGTGTGTCCAAGTCTTCTATGCCATAAGCCAGTCTCTTTGCTAGAAGCAACTGAGAACAGGCATGCACTGGACATTGAATTATCTTTCAACATATCCACCACATACACATTGCCACTCCTATGAGCAACAAGTTGTGCTTTACTCTCAGCAATGATTTGATCAATCTTTTTAACAACTTCTGGTCCTACAATTTGACATGTTTTCTTTGTAAAGAAGGATCCATATCCTTTGTCACTCATTTGTGAGACACTCAGTAAGTTGAATTTCAAATTGTCAATGAGATTAACATGTTCAAATTTGAGTTTCCCAGCCTGAACAGACCCTAACCCCAACACCTTCCCTTTTGAATTGTTACCAAAGGATATATCACCCCCTCCATGTGCCTCGAAATCTTTGAGAAGGGCTCTACATCCTGTCATGTGCCTGGAGCCTCCACAATTTACATACCATAAACTATCAAGGCAAGTAGAAGCTCCCTGCACATAAGTAAACAATTAGCTTAGGTGGGTCTCCAAAGCCAAAATGGCTTTGGATGGAGTCACATATTGTCCAATCTCCAATTCAGGAATATGGACAGTGGTTTGATTTGGTCTTTGTAACCACTGATGTGAACCATTTCCTGTTAGATGTTGGTAACCATGAGGATGCCTATTGACTCTTGGCTTTGAGGGCTTTTTGTAACCCTCATAACTAAGAGGCACCTTTGATAAATAGGTTGGCCATATCTCCTTGGATACCTGTTTGCAGGTAGTGCATCTGTCACTTGTACCTCTCTGGGAACAGAGGTTTTATATAGTGCTTTAGTAACAGATGTTTCAACAGGTTCAAAGGTCTGCTTAGATTTATTTCTAGCAGAGCTTGAACTTTGATTTTCAAAAGCTTTTGATTTAATTTCTTTTAACTTGATGTCAAAGGTTTGAAGGTAAACACACTCTTGAGTTTTGTGGTTTGCTTTCCCACAGATGACATATTTTGATGAATTAGGTATTACACTTGTTTTGTTGATATCACATGCTTTTAAAAGAAAACAGTTTTCTGTGACATGATTTATTTTCTCACAAAAATCACAAAACAGGTTTTTAACCTTTTCTTTCTTCCTTTTGTTCCCAGACTTCTTTTCAGCAGATAATGTAACATCTGCTGGAAGATCTTTAAAGGAAATCACTCTTGATTTTGGTGCTTTGACACCATCAATGGTTGAAAATTCCATTGGCTTAAACTTTTCAATAATATCACACTGATGTGTATAAAATGTAACATATAAACTACATCAAATGAGGCATAAAACTAACCCTTTTCTAGTACTAATGTTGGAAAAAGCATGTTTCTTTGTTTCTTTTGAATTTACAGTACCATATGAGCTTAACAGAACAAAAGAAGTAAATAAGCAAACCAAAACCAACATAAACAAGAAGATGGAAAACGGACAAGCTGCCCCGACCCCTCAACAGCACCACAATGGGAAAAACAAGGAAACAAAAGCTGACCACGGGGTCGTGCCCAGCCAGGCATGGGGCTGGTCAGCCCTTGCACTTAAAGACAAAGCATGCAGAAGCTTCTAACCAGGGGGCCTTGCCCAGGCCAACACGGGGCATGGTCAGACTCTAAGATTTGCAGAATCTTGATAGTACAACGAAGAGTTAACCATGGGGCCATGCCCAGGAGCCACACGGTCGTGTGGGACCCTCTGATGACAGCTACGATTAATGAAGGAAGAGAAGAAGCCGGCCACAGCCGTGCCCACTGGACACGGGGCGTGGCCGGGTACTGTTCTGACTATAAATAACGGTGCTTGGTTCAGTTCAAATCATCCCTTGACAAACCACTTCTCTCTCACTTTGCCACCGTTCCACTACCACTACAACACCAACACCAACACCCACCACCATCATCCACCTATCATTTTTAGGGTGGGTAGTAGTCTCGGGATCCAAGAATGATCGTAAGAGTTCTTGTTAAACAAAGGCCTTGCTTGGCTAATCTCTTACATCACTTGGTGAAGACAAGTCTTTAATGTATTACTTTTGATTTTTAATCTTTTGGCACTTTTTAATTGGGTATGTATTAATGACTTTAATAACTAGTTTCTTATGTTAAAAGTGAATTTTCCAAACCATTTCTTCATGATGTCATTGATTTGCTCATTTGGGTCTTTACGGTCTATATAAAGCACGTTAACTACTTGAAAGGGGTTAGAAGGGTGGTTAGGGAAAGGTCTTGTCTCATTTAGTGTATAGATCCTGAGAGGACTTGGTTCAAGCTTACTAGGACCTCCTTCAATGCCCCACGGTATTGGATGGCCGGGGTACGAATAGCTTGAACCCCTCATATGTAAACGACTACTAAAACTTTAAACCGGCTCCTTAGGCTTGTATCCTTGCTGACTCAAACCACTTAGCCGAGGGTAACGTCACCTTCAAAAGAGGGGCCTACTACTTTTCGCATTAATAACTTATTTAATTATCTTTCAATATTCCGACCCTTTGGGATTGTATCCCTGCTGACTCAAACCACTGGGTTGAGGGCAACGTCACCTTCAAAAGAGGGCCTACCACTTTAACTAAGATAATCTCTTGAAAAGTCTAAAAGTGCGAAAATCATCAAAGGATACCTTAATGAGGAGTTGGATCCAAGTGATTCTATCTTGTCTAGTTGTATTACATTTTATTTATCTTTTCGTTTTTTAGATTCACTTTTATGTTTAAAAACTTTTATCCAAAAAAATTGTAATGATTAGACATTGATGATAAACCGGTACTAAAAGCTCTTGTGTCCTTGGACGACCTCAGTTTCTTGCCAACACTATACTACGCTCACGATGGGTGCACTTGCCCAAGTGTGTGTTTAGTGTTGGTATCATATCGTGTTATAAATTTAAAAGTTGACTAACGCGTAAAACGAACTTAAAATATCAATAAAATCATACCACGCTTCATGCACACCAAGTTTTTGGCGCCGTTGCCGGAGATACAAGGATTTTAAGAAAGTTTAAAATTTGTGGCCTATTTATTTTTATATATTTTTTTTCTTATTTTGAGGATTTTTCCCTTTTTCAAGGATTTCTGAAGTTTCTGCAGGCTGCAGCACGGGGCCGTGTCCACCCAACACGCCCTTGTGTCCAACAACAACAACAATTAAACTGTTTTAAGTCAGAAAGTAGCTAACCACGGGGTCGTGTCCAACCTCCAGTTACTGAAAATAGGACCGTCAGATCCCAACGGTTTGTAATCTCTGACAAAAACATGGATGATATCGATTATTTTTACTTTCGCCAATCATGTGGTGAATGGTGTCGACTATGTGGTGGGTTTCATCAAGATTTAGAATGTTACCTTCTAAATTGTGCCCCCACAATATAGCGGACCCATCGTTTTCCTGTAACAATCACCTTAAGATGGGTGAAAGTAAAAACGATCCCTATTGTTCGACCGAATGTTCTCAACCTCCACTTCCACATGACATAACCTCCCATGAATTATGTCAACTAGAAGAAAAGATTCTCTCAAAGATAAAAGAAATAGAGCTTGTGATAAAAAGTAAGGTATTCATCACATGGCCAAAACCAAAAAGAATTGTTGAGTCCACATTCAGAATCTAGCAACATCGAAGCCATCGAAAGTACCTCAACCTCTTGTGAAAGCATTAACGATAGACGTCCCTATGTCGATTCTGCCGTGAAGGACTCTCCATCGGCCACCACCGATGGGCTCATAGACCTGAGCGATTCGACATACACCTTCTTTAACAAGAGCTCGGATAAGGGGAATAAAGGTTGGTCTCGCCCACCGGTAAGTAGTTCAGGTTTTACCCTTTCCAATAACCTCTTGCGTTCGTTCCTAAACCAAGAGAAATTGCAGTACCTTAGGCACTTTGGTGTTGTTCCCTCCAGTAAGGAACCACCCGATCCGAACGAATTCCTTAAAAAAGGTATAGACGTCACTTTATAAAAGTCCTGACCACGGGGCCGTGCTCAGCCAACACGCCCCGTGTCCACCTCAAGTTTCACCATGGGGCCGTGTGCATCCAACACGCCCCGTGCCCTTAATACAGACAAAAACTGTCTGACCCATCTCTGACCACGGGGCCTTGGTCAGCGTACTGTCACTTTCTATAAAGTCAGCTTTGGGGTAGCATGTTTGGACCGATCCCAAAGACTAAGATCTGCTCAGATTTGCACAAATACCCAAAAAGGTATATTCTTAAAAGGGTTTTACACAAACCATCTTGTCTTTGCCACTTTTGTCACTTTCCTTCTTCTCCAAAGATCTTCCACCTCCACGAAAGCTTGAAGTTTCACAACTTCAAAGCTTTCTTCAAGCAAACACAAGATTTTCACCAATAAACTCTTAACAAAAATACATTTTGCAACACTATTTTGAGTTGTTTACGTTCAGAATTGTTTTAAACCAAAGAAAAATAACATAAAATAATGAGTTTGTGGTTTTGAAAATCTTGCAGAGGTGTGACCACGGGGCCGTGGTCGTGTTTTTCCATTCTTGATTTTTGAAGTTTCCTTCTTGTTCTCTTAGTATGGCAAGCCAAAACAGTGAGACTTCATCAACCTTCTCCAGAAACACGAGAAGAGGGAGGAGACCGTCAATCGAAGCAACCATGTCCGCTATGTATAAGCTCTAAGGGAGGCTATCGATGAAATGACATCCGTGGAAGATGTCCTAATCTACCGTATAAACTACTTGACGGTGGGATTGGAAAATAGCTTCCAAGAGATCAACCTCTTGCAACAAAAGTTGAACATTCTTGTGATGCCTCCCATGGAACCAATATTCCCTCAAGAAGATTGGAACCTCGCGCAAGAGATCATCGTTCCAACCGGATGGGATGACCTTCCTCTGGAACCTCCTCTAGACACATTACACGAGGTTCTGGTGGTCGTCGCACCTCCCGTACCTCTTCGATATGAAGATGCAGAAGATGAGCCTCTCCTCTTCCTCCCTAAGGAGATTGAGGAGATGCTCAATGACTTTTGAGGGGAGCACCCTCCGGGCCAACCTTCTACAAATTTTGTTACTGGCACTCTAACCACGGGGCCGTGCCCGGATAAAACGGGCCTGTGGCCAGGTGCCCAGTATCATAAAAACTTGTTTTTAACACGCTTTTACACATTCGAATCAACCGAAAAACTTATTTTTGGACACATTGAGGACAATGTGTAATTTAAGTGTGTGGGGGGGGGGCTAAAATCTTGAATCTTGCAAAGCCCTAATAACAAGCCTTACACAGAACTCATATTGGAACCGCTAATCACCCCAAATCTTTTCAAAAAAAATTTATTTTTTTTTACTTATCTTGGTTTAATTTGGGAATAACAAGTTCTAAAAAGTTACGTTTTTACAAATTTACAACCGATAGCGTCGTGACAAAAAGAACCAAACAAGAAAATTATAAAAAGGTATGGCAAATCTTTTTAAAATTTGATTATATATATACTTGTTCACACTATAAACCCATTTCCACAATAAGTGAGTTTTTGAGCCTTTATTGAGCATACATACATACATCCTTAACTAAATGCTCATTTTTTGTTTCTTGTGTGAATAGCCGCTTGCTTCTTACAACTCTAGAACTTGCCATGACGATACATTCCCGGTTCTCACCAACTTTAACCCAAGTAATTAAATGATAGAGGCATTAGGACTAACCCATATTTATTCAACACCATTATTTTCCGTCTTATTACTCACCAAACATCCCCTAGTTAACCCCTTTGAGACTAAACATTTTCATTTCAAAAACCTGTATAACAAACACCCATTACCCACTAAACCTCTTTATCTTTCAAACCCATTTGTAAAAGGTCGGTTATCTCGTGACCCCTGAAAAAAACATAGTTTTTGCAATAACCAAACAAGTTCCTCAAAAATCTTGTTTGAATATGCTTAGATTCAATAAACGTCGCAAAAACAAAAAGATTTTTATGACAACCGATGCTTTTACACTTTTCGCCATTTTACTAACTACTAACCCAAAAATCACCTACCCTTAGCCTAAGCCTTATCTTTTTCAAAAGTCCTTTTGATATATACAAAGGTTTATAGTTAAAGAGGAGGATGTTTGACCACTAGGCAAGCATATGGTAGAAGTAAGTTCCATGCCGGAATTGAGTGTTATCACAAAAATACATCTGCAGCCGAGTGTTGAGTGATTTTCTGTGAGGAACGTGAACTAGATATAAATAGAATTTTGAAAAGGCATGTTATGCCCAAATAAATAATTTTTTCTTAAAAAAAGTTCTAAATAAATCACGATGAATATGATTGTAAATAAAATAAAAAAATAATAAAAGATCTTGGATTCCCGACACTCAAGAAAAGCCACAAAACTTCTTCTCTACCTATTCCATTTGGGAGTGTAAGCCCCATTTAAATAGTTTTGCTTGTGGACTAGCAAAGATTCAAGTGTGGGGATATTTGATGTGTATAAAATGAAACATATAAATTACATCAAATGAAGCATAAAACTAACCCTTTTCTAGTACCAATGTTGGAAAAAGCACGTTTCTTTGTTCCTTTTGAATTTACAGGACCAAATGAGCATAAAAGAACAAAAGAAGCAAATAAGCAGCCAAAACCAACATAAATACAAGAAGGAGGAATAACGAGAGGCAAAAACAAGGAAACATAAGCTGACCACGGGGCCGTGCCCAGCCAGGCATGGGGCTGATCAGCCCTTGCACTTAAAGACAAAGCATCAGAAGCTTCAATTGCCCACCACGGGGTCGTGCCCAGGCCACCATGGGGCATGGTCAGACTCTAAGATTTGTAGAATCCTCATAATACAGCGAAGAGTTGACCACGAGGTTGTGTCCTGGAGCCACGGGGTCATGTGGGGCCCTCTGCTGACAACTGCAATTACTGAAGGAAGAGAAGAAGCTGGCCACGGGCCGTGTCCACTAGACACGGGGTCGTGGCCGGGGTAGTGTTCTGACTATAAATAGGGGTGCTTGGTTCACTTCAAAGGCATCCCTTGGCAAACCACTTCTCTCTCACTTTGCCACCATTCCACCACCACTACAACACCAACACCCACCACCATCATCCACCTATCATCTTTAGAGTGTGTAGTAGTCTCGGGATCCAAGATTGATCGTAAGAGTTCTTGTCAAATAAAGGCCATGCTTGGCTAATCTCTTACATCACTTAGTGAAGATAAGTATTTAATGTATTACTTTTGATTTTTAATCTTTCGGCACTTTTTAATTTGGTATGTATTATTGACTTTAATAACTAGTTTCTTATGTTGAAAGTTAATTTTCCTAACCATTTCTTCATGATGTCATTGATTTGCTCATTCGTGTCTTTACGGTCTATATAAAGCTCGTTAACTACTTGGAAGGGGGTTAGAAGGGTGGTTTGGTAAAGTTCTTGTCTCGTTCAGTGTATAGATCCTGCAAGGACTTGGTTCATGCTTACTAGGACCTCCTTCAATGCCCCACAAGTATTGGATGGCGGGGGTGCGAATAGCTTGAACCCCTCATATGTAAACTACTATTAAAACTTTAAACCGGCTTCTTAGGATTGTATCCTTGCTGACTCAAACCACTTAGCCGAGGGTAACGTCACCTTCAAAAGAGAGGCCTACTACTTTACGCATTAATAACTTATTTAATTATCTTTCAATATTCCGAATCTTTGGGATTATATCCTGCCGACTCAAACCACTAGGTTGAGGGTAAAGTCACCTTCAAAAGAGGGGCCTACCACTTTAACTAAGATAATCTCTTGAAAAGTCCGAAAGTGCGAAAATCATCAAAGGATACATTAAAGAGGAGTTGGGTCCAAGCGATTCTCTCTTTTCTATTTGTATTTCATTTTATTTATCTTTTTGTTTTTTAGATTTACTTTTATGTTTAAAAACTTTTATCCAAAAAATTTGTAATGAGTAGACGTTGACGATAAACCAGTACTAAAAGCTCTCATGTCCTTGGACGACCTCAGTATCTTGCCAACACTATACTACGTTCATGATAGGTGCACTTGCCCGAGTGTGTGTTTAATGTTAGTATCATATCGTGTTTTATAAATTTAAAACTTGACTAATGCGTAAAACGAACTTAAATATCAATAAAATCATATCACGCTTCATGCACACCAAGTTTTTGTTGTCGTTTCCAAGGACACAAGGATTTTAAGAAAGTTTAAAATCGACGGCCTAATTATTTTTAACATTTTTTTCTTATTTTTAGGATTTTTCCCTTTTTCAACGATTCATGCAGCTTCTTCAGGCTGCAGCACGGGGCCGTGTCCACCCAACACGTCCCCTTTCCAAAAACAGCAGTAATTAAACTGTTTTAAGTCAGACAGTAGCTGGCCATGGGCCGTGTCAAACGAACATGGGTCATGTCCAACCTCTAGTTACTGAAAACAGGACTGTCAGATCCTAACAGTTGGTAATCTCTGACAAAAACATGGTTGATATCGGATATTTTTGCTTTCGCCACTATTACGGTGAATGATGTCGACTATGTGGTGGGTTTCATCAAGATTTAGAATGTTACATTCTAAATTTTGCACCCCACTCTTTAGCGAACCCATCGTTTTCTTGTAACAATCACCTTAAGATAGGCGAAAGTAAAAACTATCCCTATTGTTCGACCAAATGTTTTCAACCTCCTCTTTTACACGACATAACCTCCCATGAATTATGTCAACTAGAAGAAAAGATTATCTCAAAGATTAAAGAAATAGAGCTTGTGATAAAATCAAGGTATTCATCACATGGCCAAAACCAAAAAGAATCGTTGAGTCCACATTCAGAATCTAGCAACATCGAAGCCATCGAAAGTACCTCAACCTCTTGTGAAAGCATTAACGATAGTCGTCCCTATGTTGATTGTCCCGTGAAGGACTCTCCATGGGCCACCACCCATGCGCTCATAGACCTGAGCGATTCGACATACACCTTCTTTAACAAGAGCCCGGATATTGGGAATAAAGTTCGGTCTTGCCCACCGGTAAGTAGTTTAGGTTTTACCCTTTCCGATAACCTCTTGCGTTTGTGCCTCAACCAAGAGCAATTGCGATACCTTAGGCACTTCAGTGTTGTTCCCTCCAGTAAGGAACCACCCGATCTAAACGGATTCCATAAAATGGGTATAGACGTCACTTCATAAAGTCCTGACCACGGGGCCGTGCTCGGCCAGCACGCCCCGTGTCCACCTCAAGTTTCACCACGGGGTCGTGTCCATCCAACATGCCTCGTGCCCATAATACAGACACAAATTGTCGGAACCATCTCTGACCACAGGGCTGTGCCCAACCAACACGGGGCGTGGTCAGCGTACTCTAACTTTCTATAAAGTCGGCTTTGGGGCAGCATGTTTGGACCCATCCCAAAGACTAAGATCTGCTCAGATTTGCACAAATACCCAAAAAGGTATATTCTTAAAAAGGTTTTACACAAACCATCTTGTCTTTGCCACTTTTATCACTTTCCTTCTTCTCCAAAGAGCTTCCACCTCCATGAAAGCTTGAAGTTTCACAACTTCAAATTTATTGAAGCAAACACAAGATTTTCACCAATAAACTCTTAACAAAAATACATTTTGCAACACTGTTTTGAGTTGTTAACATTCAGAAATGTTTTAAACCAAAGAAAAATAACTTAAAATAATGAGTTTATGGTTTTGAAAATCTTGCAGAGGTGTGACCACGGGGCCGTGCCCGTTGGGGACGGGGCTGTGGTCGTGTTTTTCCATTCTTGATTTTTGAAGTTTCCTTCTTGTTCTCTTAGTGTGGTAAGGCAAAACAAGGAGACTTCATCAACCAACTCCAGAAACACGCGAAGAGGGAGGAGACTGTCAATCGAACAACTCTTGTCCACTATGTATATGCTCTAAGGGAGGCTATCGATGATATGACATTCGTGGAAGAGGTCCTAATCGACCGTATAAACTACTTGACGGCAGGGTGGGAAAATAGCTTCCAAGAGATCAACCTCTTGTACCAAAGGTTGAACATTCTTGCGTTGCCTCCCATGGAACCAATCTTCCATCAAGAAGATTAGAACCTCGCGCAAGAGATCGTCGTTCCAACCGGATGGGATGGCCTTCCTCCGGAACCTCCTCTAGACACATTACACGAGGTTCTGGTGGTCGTTGAACCTCCCGCACCTCTTCCGTATGAAGATGCGGAAGACGAGCCTCTCCTCTTCCTCCCTAGGGAGATTGAGGAGATGCTCAATGACGTTTGAGGGGAGCACCCTTCGGGATAAAGTTCTAAGAGCCCTTAACTACCGAAAAATCATTTTCGGGTTTTTGTTGGTTTGTAATGTAACAATTAGGGTAGAGCTTCATTATGGTTTAGATTTCTTGCATCTATCTAATTCTAGAACCTTTGTTTCTAAGATTTCTTGCCTCATGTTTTAGACTGCTGATTTCAGAATCTTTGTAAATCAATTTTGTTTTCAACTCTTTTGTAAGTTTTCAAAATTTAACTCATCTTCTAAAATTTTGTTTCTAAGATTTTCATTCACCTTTTTTATGTTAGCAAAAGCTATTATGCATTTTTCAGAACATAGATCTTTAAGGATCTGAGGTGATTCCTTAGCAGCAGCCATCATGGCACAGTAACAATCACCTGCACACACACTGGTATCCCATGGATTAGACAGAGAGTCATTTTCTTCATCAACAATCTCTTTTGTAACCACTGTTTCATCATGAACTTCAGACACATCAGATTTAGACACTTCTTCCACAGATTCATGACCATTAACTATTGTGTCTAGAGCCATAAAGCAAAAATCATTTCAAAATCATTTTTTGCTACTAGAGAAAAGTTTTCATCAGATAAATCCTCAAGCAAGGTACTCCAATAAAAAAATCTTGAGTGAAAAAGCTTTGTTGATTACCTCTGCCGAAGCAGTGGTTTGAGTAACTTGAGTGACATGAGGTGCAGGTTGCACATGCACTTGAGGAGATGGTGCTTGAACATGCTGAATCTGTGGAACAGTGGTTTGAACATAGTGCACAGGAACAGTGGTAGCAGGGTGTGCAAAATGAGCAGTGCTTTGAATTTGAGGAGCAGGGGTAAATTGGGAATAATGAGCAGTGCTATGTGTGTGTTGAGGTCTAGAACTAGGGTGTGTAACAATGGGTCCAGAATTTTGAGATCTACACTCCCTAGCAAAGTGTCCTAACCTGTTACACTTATAACACTTAATTTTTGATTCATCCAGCCCAACCTTGAAGCCCTCATGCAATCCTGGGAACTTTCTACCAGTTCTTTTATAAAACTTGCCAGCTCTAACACTTAATAGAGCCATATGGTGCAAGATGTCCTTTCTTCTAAATCAGATGGTTCAAAGTGTTGAAGATCATTCAACTCAAAGGAAAGGTTGTCAGAGGTTTGGCTTTCCCCACTTGCAGTAAATGCATAGTTGGGTGAGTAAGAATCAAAGTTAAAGTTTCCACCAGAAGTTATGTCAATCAAATGATCATAACTTTGATCCTTTGTACTGCCAAAACCCTCTTCTTGGCCTAAAAGTGTTGTATTACCAAAAGTATAACCATCAGCAACCTTGCCTGATTCTTGCAACTTCTTTTTCTGGTTTAACTCTCTCTCATATGCGAGAAGTCTACATGAAGTTGGGTAAGATTCATTTCTTTAAACCCGACATATGTTCGTGTCACGCAAGCTATGGTTTCCCACTTATCTGGTAACGATCTTATGAAACGACTATTGACAGTCGAATTAGGAAATTCAACGTTAACCAGCTTAAGTTCACCTATGAGACAGCTAAATCGCTCGAATTGTTGGGTTAGGGACTCTCCTTTGACCTGACAAAAAGTTTCATATTTTTCATTTAAGACTTCTCTATTGTTTTCACTCACTTCCTCAGTCCCACCGAATTGCTCTTTCAAGGCATCCCATAACTCCTTTGCACTATTGAAGTGGAGCAGACCAGCATAGATTTCGTTAGGTAAGGCAGAAGCAACAATGCTAATTGCCTTAGCATCTAACTCTATATTGGAACCATAGGAACATGTGGTCCAAATACAACGGACCTCCAACAACCGGTGTTTTGCTGGGCTAAAATATGACTCATCTGACGTTGCCATATATAATACTCATTCCTGACAAGCATCAGAGGTTTAAACATGGATCCAGTGTTAGGATCCGGTGTGTTTTGAGACATTCTGATTATTTTAAACAGATTTTGTTTTAAAAACTTTAAACGTAATTAAACTCTGTTTTCCAATGAAAACAAACAAATTAATTAGCAGGGAGAGCTAATCTTTCAAATCAAATTGATAGTTGAATCAAATTTTGATTGACCAAGAACTGATACCAATTGTTAGAATCTGAGTTTGAATTAGTTGTGATTGTTTTAGAAAGTGGTTTATGATTGTAGATAAACCAAAGTGAATTTACAATGGAAAGAAAACTTTATGTCACAACTAATGGAAGATTGCTTTAATCATCATGCTTTCAAAGTTATAAGTTTTGCATGTGAATCACAAACTCCCCCTCGACCCAATGATAGTTTGTTAGTACAGAATGTAAGGAAGATGATTGGAAGGAAATATGTAAAATGATCTTTTGATAGATGGATGGAACAATACAATCTACTGTTCTATTTATACAGAATGTCAAACCTCTGAGCATCTTTGCTGACGTCAGTGTTTGATAGTGACAGCTAACAACTAAATAACTAACTCTAAACACTGATAATACTAACCACTACTATTACAGACACTGTTACATTAATAAAGAAGAAACACTGATGACCCTATCAACTGTTGGTCTTCATCAGAGGTTCCACAACAGAGCTTTGTGTCAACAGATCTTGTAAAGCAGAGTTAACTTGGATCAGTGGCTTGCATCAGAGGTTGTAAGCTCTGTTATTCTGGATCAATCCTCTGATGTAGTTTTGGCTTTATATTATCTGTTCTTTTGATAGGGTTTAATCCTAACAGTGACCTTCTGAAAAGGCTGGTCAGTTGTGATATGGTTTGACTTTTTCATGAGGTTATGCAAAAGAAAATCCATAAAATCAAGACTACGACCGCCTTCACTTGTTAACATACAAATAGATTGATTTGGGTAATTGGTTGACACTGTAAAAATAATCGAAGGTCCCAATCTATTTGAACATGTATTTTTATTCTATATTGATATTCATGTATTTTGTTATATATATATATTAATAAACTTATGATATTTGACATATATATAAAATTTCCCAAAAGCTAACTTCTCTATAATTTAACATGTTCGAGTACTCCTCGAGTACTCTCTACCTAGGCCGAGTACTCTCAACTCTCCGTAGAACGACTAAGGAGCACCTAACGACTTTTGCAACAATGATTTCACGTATGTAATTAATCAAGTGCTGATAGCAAATTTTGACCCAAGGTGTGGCCGCATGTTTCAATTTTGACTAAGGGCCTACCCACATGTCAACCAATTACTCTATTGTCTTGCTAAGTTGTGGCCACATGTTGCAATTTTGACCGATTACTAGTGTTAAAGCTAGGGATAAAAGTCTAAGAAATGGAGACCTTCTAAAAAGGCTGGTCAACTGTGACATATAGTTTGACTTTTTCATGAGGTTATCCAAAAGAAAATCCATAAAATCAAGACTGCAACTGCCTTCACTTGTTACCATACAAATAGACTGATTTGGGTAATTGGTTGACACTGTAAAAAATAATCGAAGGTCCCAAAGTATTTTGAAAGTTATTAAACTATTAAATCACTTTATAAAAAAAACTATATTATTGTTAAACAATATACTTCTTATAAAACACTTATGTTATAAGTACATAACACTTGTGTTATAAGTACATAAAAGTGTTAATGGGTCATCTCAACCAAACCTGGTCCATTTTACCCTGTTGCCACCTCTAGTTGTAGGTCTAGTTGAGCGGGTGTTATGGTTGTAACCAATATTAGACATTTAAACCAATCTAATCTGACTTTGACAGACTAAATTAGTGTTGAACCAACGTTAGCAAGCCCAAACCAGCATGAACCAGCTTTATGGTTCCTTCTATTGGCTTGACTCTCTTTTAAAGCTATCTTCTTTGCCAAATTTGTAGAATAGTAATAAATTGTTAGTTTTCTATACCTGTTATATTATTATTTAGAGTAAATTATATGATGAAAAATGCACATGTTTTTAGTATTAAATTAGACCCACTTTTTATTGGTTTTGTTAGAAATATATTTGAAATAGACTTCATTTGGTTTTATTTTTATTTTCAAGACAAACAAACCCAAATCGAACAAAGGAAGCAATTATGAGCAAAAATCAGAAGATTCGCTAAAAAACGCACCAGACACGCCCCATGCCCCTCACGAATGCCCCGTGTCTCAATTCCGAAGGAAACATCATCTTCTAAAGACCATCTTTGAAATCCAGAAAGAAAAGATCCAGGCACGACCCGTGCCTCCTTCACTAAAGTCAAAACAAATGTCCTGGAAGATTTTGAAGATCCTATGGGGCCAACAAATTTATCCATGGGTCGTGCCCTAAAGGCACATTCCATGCCTGGCTCCTAGCTATGTGTCACTCACAAATGATCAGATACGGGACGTGCCATCTAGGCATGCCTCGTGCCTCGCCTTCTAGAAACTTAAAAATAGAGCTTCTTGGCAGCCATTTTCACTTACTCAATTCTTTCTTATTCTCCCCAACACACTTCTCTTCTACCCACTTTCTCTAATCATTGTAGTCATTAAATAAAAGTTAAGAACAATTAGTGTAATCAATCTGTTAATGATAAATCCAATCCTTTCAAGTTTGATGAAAACTATATTAATTGTCGTTCTTAGCTAAGGTTCTTGTGGGTGTTTGGCGAAAACAAACTCCTTGGTGGAGAGTTATATAAAACAAACTATGGATGAACAAAGGGGTGTGTATGTGTGTTTTAATGACTTTAAGTAAGATATACTTATTCAAAGTAAGTGAAACATTCGTATTGTCTCTAGCACGTGGCATGTAATCTTTCTTCTCAATCCTTACAAAACTAACCAGCAATCCTGTGTTGCTGCTAGCATGGAACATTCATGTTTTCTACGTCTATGTAGAATCAAAACATGTTGATACCTCAAAAAGGGTTAAAGGTTTTGGTATGAGACTTTGGGTTGGTAAGCTCTTGTCAAAGCATGGAGATGACACCAAAGTGTAGATGACTTGGTTTAAATAAAAAATCCCTACCCTTGGGGAATTGACGCTTCACCAAGGGATACACAGTAGCAAGTAGTATAAACCCCTTAAGAGATTTTCTTACTTAATACTAAACCACAACGGTATATAATTTCCTTGCTGATTCAACAATATCCTTGTGGTTTGATCAGACCATGCAGGGCGTTTCCTTGCTGATTCAAACCAATATGGTCGAGTGTGTGAGGATCCCTAAAAAACGCCACAACTTTATGCATTAATAGAATACAAATTCTCGTATGACAATCCGGCTCTTGTGATCCATGGTAAGTTTTAGTTAACAAAGCCTTAAGAGGTAAATATACCAAACGCCCATTTTCTTATCATTGATTACAAAAGTAATTTTTTTATCTCTTTCTTTTATTTTATGAGCATTTTAACGCCAACGATGGGTGCACTTACCCAACATGAAGTGTAGTGACAATATCTTATGGTGTTTTTATACATAAACTTGAACCAGTGTATAAAACGACTAAAAATATACCACTTTTATACACACCCCTCACCACGTCAGTAAAATGGCATGGTATCAGAATTGAACGAATAAGGTATGTTCATCTGTTAATGTGTTTAATTTGAATTTTGATTTCAGGCAACAACCCTTCATAGTTTACATTGGAATTACACCATGGGGGAGAACTTAATGACTTTCCCGATATAAGATATGATAGGGATACATTCATGATGTTGATAAAGATACTCGTGATTATTTCTCAATCATAATAATGAATGATATGATATTAGAACTTGGTTATACAAAAAAAAAGATGTAATGAGATACAATTCTAATATCCCAGCAAAGGATTTGGATTTTGGTTTTGGTATTGGTTTAAGATCTTTGTTTAGTGACAATGATGTTATTAACCTGCTTAAACATGTAGAGATTGATAAAATAATAGAGGTCTATGTGGAGCACTCTTCTTCAGGTTGTAAGAGAAGTAAAGATGGTAGTGTGGGAAATAACATAGATACACATAAGGGTATAGATGTTGATGATGATGAGTCATGGAACAAAGACGAGGATGAAGTAGATAATGGATCTAAGGGTTATCATGAAGAAGATCTAGACTACACAGCTGATATTGATACTGATAACATAATTGAAGATGTTAATGTTGATATGGATTAATTTAGAGTAGCTGTTGATTTTGACAATGGTAATGAAGGTGAACATGATATTAATGATTAAATTGAGTTAGATAATGAGCTTGATTTAGATGGATTTGATAGTCTAAGTCACATTGATAATGACACTACATTGCAAAGAACAATGAGGAGCATTGAGAAGAAAAAGATACAAGCTAAAGATAGTGGGGATTGCCCCTTCTATGTTTGTCAGGAATTTGACGAATTTGCTGATAGAGATTTCATCAGGGCTTTGGTAAAACAACATGCAATAGATAGCACGAGACAACTTTTTATTATTAGAAATGATACTGCAAGATTTCATGTGGTTTGTTTAGTGATAAATCCAAATCTGGGTAGGCGTGAAAGTAATGAAGATGGGACAAGACAAAAGGATACTTGTGTCACACAGAAGGGTATATATGCAAAATCCAGTACATCTAGTGGGCCTAAAAAAACCAACAATCACTTACCCATGGATATTGCACATCTTAAACCAATAAAAGGAGGGATCTTGGGTTGTGAAAACATTAATAAAGGACCAAAAATGTCTACAAACAAGAGATGTAAGATCATGCACCATACATTGGTTAAGCAAGGAGATTGAACCAAGTATCCAAGTGAATCCTAACATACCACTTAAAGCTCTTTAAGATACTTTAGAAAAGAAATTATAGGTTGAAATCACATCTCAGAAAATATTTAGGGCTAAGATGTCTGCGACACTGAAGATTCAAAGAGATTATAAGGCTCAATATGAGATCCTTAGGGAGTATTATGATGAGCTGCTCAGTTCTAATCCATATACAACTGCCAAAATACTAGATTTTAATCCTAGTAGCCAAATCGGGCAGTTTAGGAGAATTTACATATGTTTAGGTGCATCAAAGGAAGGATTTAAAATTAGTGGGATACAACTTCTAGGGTTGGATGGATGTTTTATGAAAGGGCCTTATCCTGGCCAGATTCTAACTACAGTTGGAGTAGATGCAAATAATGGGATTTATCCGTTGCTTATGCATTGGTTGATGCTAAAAGTAGTAGTTTGTGGACTTGGTTTTTGGAGTGTTCGTGGACATGGTTTTTGGAGTGTTCGGGCGTAGATCTTGATTTGTCATCTAATTGTAATTTCACCTTTATAAGTGACTGACCGAAGGTATGATTTTGTTTTATACATTTTGTTAGCTTCACTATATTGTGATTTTGGTCAAAAATCAAGCTAAGGATAATGTAACCAAATCTGATTTTGTGAGGTTGTGTGCTTGTATGTTGAGCAATTGAATGATCAATGAATGAGATGTAATTGAAAATGAACACGATGATTTATACAAGGAAAAAGCCCTTGATCTTTGTAAGATCTCCGGCATAAAAAACCTCAGGTAATGGAAACTACCGATCACCAACTATATTGCACAAAAAGATTACAACTTTGGATGATATAGAGCTTGTTACAACTGAGTTCTAGTGTGAGTATTCGAGAGTAGTAAAACTGTGCAAGTTTGTGTCTAGTCAAGTTCAATATCCCCTCATATATTTTCTAAATTAACTCATAACTAACTAAGCGAAAATGAAGGAAGCCCCCACGTTCACCCATAAAGACTATGGCCTCACATGCACGTGCCTAATTCCTAGCATATTCCATGAGATTACAGCTTGACCAAGTCCCACTCGTTCATGACCTGCATATAAAATTAGCAACATAGAGAACAATTGTTAGATAGCATAAATAAAGATAAGGATCCTTGATCCTCAGACTTCCTGCACTATCTGTTAAGGATAAGTGATCCATGCTAGGTCTCAGGATAAATGATCCAGACTCAATAAAACTTAGCCCCTAACAGTGATGTATCCTAACTATTTTGTTTTACAATTAAAGTATAATATTTGTAATAAGTGTTTCCAAATTCAGAGCATAAACATTGTTTATGACATATATATGAGAACATGAAGTAAAAGTAGAACACTGAGTCATACAATAAACTTCTTTGGAGTTGTGCAAGGGTAATGTCAGGATCTAAGTTTGAATTGATTGCTGTTTTTGTTTCAAGTAATGGAAAATGATTGAAAACATAAAATAAATGCAGCGGATTAATGGAAAACTTTTACAACAATCAATCGGTCGTTTGTTTTCATCATCATCATGCTTTCAAGTAATTAAACTATTGCATGTGATTCACAAACTCCCCCTTAGCCCAATAACGATCGTTTGATAGTAAGAAATGAAGAAGA
The DNA here is from genome assembly GCA_947069175.1 of Scalesia atractyloides. NCBI lineage: Eukaryota > Viridiplantae > Streptophyta > Magnoliopsida > Asterales > Asteraceae > Scalesia > Scalesia atractyloides. Next base: position 70,342,298 of record CAMTDV010000005.1, on the reverse strand, counting down.
TATGCGAAATTGATCTTTTTAAGAAGACAAGTGTAACTGTTACATTGAGAGCCTATTTATACTAATTATCTAACCACTGGTCGTCTTTCAATGACGTCAGGGTTGATAGTGACAGCTAACAAAAAGTAACTAACTACAAACACTGCCTAGACTAAGCTATCAGTGCATAGCACCCTTACGTTGATTAATCTAATACTAAACTAAGCACTGTTGGCTATCCTCTGTTCTTGTGATCGTCTATCAGCGGTTGAGAGTTTCTTCTGTCAGAGGATAAAAAGCAATGTGTTTATTGAAAGCAGTAAATACTCATCAGCGGTTAGAACCTCTGATGGTTGGATCAAAGCTCGGATGGTGTGTTTTGACTATGTATCATCTGTTCCTTTCCAAAGGTTCAATCCCAACAATCTCCCATGGAACAGATGATGCCAAAAACACCTTATTCTTGATCTTTATTCCTCATAAAGAATTCTCTTATTTGACCCTTGAATTGTAGTTTAAAGTTAAGAGATTCTAGATCATTAGCATCCTTCTCAAGCTCTAAACTTAGTACTTCATGGAAGTCTTCTACTGTAAGCCCATAAGCATCTTCCATGGATAGTTTAGTGGCTTTACCATCAGACTTGAGTAGAGTCAATTCGTGGGTGTCTTTGTTGATCTTCCACTTTATAATTTTTGGGTCTGAAGGCTTTCTTGAAGGAGCCTTTATTGCTGAGGTTAGAAAAGGAGCTATTCTTGTCAGATCTTCTGCCAACTTGTCACTTGTATCATCTGTTGGATAGTTCATCATATTTTTGAAGCCTTCTTTGATGAATGCTTCTTCAAACTCTCTGTCAACCTTCTCTAACATCTCCCCTTGCCTTTTTCGCTTTAGCAAGGCAAGTGTGGATTGGGCAGATGTTGAGCTGGGCTTTTTAGAAAGTTGGGCTTTGAGAGCAGCATCTTCTTTGGTATAATCAGGTTTAGGAGGCATTGATGGATCCTTTTTCCTTCTGGCTTCCAGCTTCTTGTAGGTATCCAACACTCTTAACTCCCCCCATCTCATTACCTGGTTCTTTGACCCATAATGATTTTGAATTAGCTCTTCTTTCATTCTTCTAAGCTTCAGGGTCTTTTCAGGTACATTCTTTTTGTATTTGTTCCAATCTGGACATGTAGGTTTGTTGTGAGGATCTTTTAGTTCTTCTTGTATTCTTGAATTTTCTTCTTGAAGCTCACTCATAGACCAATCTTTGAAATGTGCCCTAGTTGCAACATATTAGCATTCTTTCCATGATGTAAGAGGTGTACTTTTCTTTCAAGAATTTATCATCTGCTTCAGAAATCTGATTTGACAGATTCTTTGAAAATCTTTCCAGTGATTGGACTTTGCTCAGCTGAAACTGGTATTGGTTCTACACTTCTCTATCACTTTTACCTTCAGACAATTTCTTAGCAATATCCTCTGCATGCCTTTCTTTGAGTTCCAGATACTTATCAATATTTGCAGGCTTTGGATAACCTTGAAGAGATGGGAAATGTCTTTTGTCTGGATCTTCTTCAGCGTAGAAAAACTTGATTTCTTTCCTAACTGCAGGCAAATTAAGAGGAAACTTCATAGCTGCAGGAACCACTTCTTTTGAATAAACAGATGTCGTAGTTGGGGTAGCAGAGGTTAGATTTAACATTGGTGCAAATGCAAGAGGCATAGGAGTAGGGATCTCTTCTTCGTTTATGACCTTTGTTACCTTCCTTCTCTTAAAACTGATTGATGGTGACGATGGATGGCTTGGAATTATGGGTGGTGTTGGTAGTATTTGTGTGGAAGTGGGAAAGGTGATGTTGGCAGTAGTTGTGATAACATCTGCTACAACCTCTTGTGTATCAACAAATGTTGACACAACAGTTGTTGTAACATCTGTTGGGGTGGATATGGGAGTTGTGAGAAAAGATGTGGTTGATTTTGTGATGACAGAGGTTTTTGTGGTTGGATTGGTAGCAACTTTAGTTTTGAGAGGTGTGGATTCTGATTGTCTTGCTTTTGTAGAAGATCTCCTCTTTGTTGAGGTACCAGTCTCTCCCTTTTCTAACTTCTGATCAATCTTTTTCTCAACCAGCACATTGCCTTCATCAAACACAGTCTTCTTGTGAGACATCTTTGCCCTTGCCAGGATATCTTCAGTTGAATCTGGTTTCTTTGAGCCATCTGGCTTAGGGATATTCATTGTAGGCCTTACCTTTGTATCATCCATTTTCAACTTTTCTTTTCCCAAAGGTTTCTCCCCATTTTTGGCTTCATCTGGACTCACAAAAATGACAGTAGGAGGAGATTTACCAGTGGTGTTGAGCAAGTGGGCTTTGATTGCCTTGATATCTTCAGCAGTATCATTGTATCTTGCATCAACAATATTCCTGAGTTCCATCATCTGATGTTTATGTTTTTGTTCTAGGAAATGTTTTTCTTGTTGAAAGATTGGATTTATTGCAGATTTAAGCTCAATAGTGGTTGGAACAGGAGGTTGACTCTGAATAGTGATCAACTGTTTCAAAAGATCTTTAATTTCATCAACAGTGGTTTCAACATTGGTAACCCTCTCCGTCAATTTCTGGTATTTTAGCTCATCACCTAACTTAATAGGATCATCTGAACTCCTACCAGATGTGGTAGCATTATCTAAGATATCATGAGCATGTGTTTTGCCACTTGCTTCAATCTTAGATGCCCCTTTTTCTTGGTTCTGTGGACTTCCCACTGGAACAGAGGTTACCGTAGTAGCCTCAGCAGTGGTTGCCTTCAACAAGGACTTAGCCATATAACCACTATCCAATTGAGAACTTGGGAGTTCAGCAATTGTAGTGGCTGTCGTTGTTGAACTATCACCAAGGGTTACATGAAACCCAAGGGATGTAGCCTCTTCATTTGTTGATGGGCTAGCAATTAGATATAAGTCAGACCCAGCTTCTTGTTGGAGTATATTCTCATTGATAAGTTGGTGAGAAGTGCTGGATAATGTCTGCTCAATATCTATTGCATTCAGCAAGGGTAACATTGTAGGCGGAAGTGATGTCAATGGTGAGAGTGGCTGTGTAGAAAGCGACATTGCCCTGGGAGAGGGGCTGTGGAAGATAGAACCAAGTGGTCCTAGAGCTTCATAATTCGGTGTCCCTGTGCCTAAACCTGATCCTTTTGTGAGGATGCAGGAGGAGTTTCAAAGCCGGGTTGAGATCTTTCTACCATCTGTTGTGAAGAAGTAGTAACAGTGGTTGGTGACTTTGGCATTGTCACTGGGTTTACCTCTAGGATCTTATCTTCCAAAGGACCCTTTTTGGGTTTGGTGGGTTTTCGGGATGCTCTGGATGGTTTCTTTTTGGAGATTTTAGGTGTGGGTTTCAGGGCAGTGGTTGTGATGCCCTGATCACCTAGAGCAGCAGGCTCAGCAGCCGAAGGTTGAGCTTGAACATTTTGTTCTTGTAAAATAGGCTTAGCCTCCTCTGCTTCTGTTTTGGAAACTTTGTCTTGATTTGTTATTCGTGTAAAGGTTTCATGATTGAGGCGGCCAGGGTTGGTTACGGCGCCTTGTTTACTTGCATTTGATTTAATCTGGTCTTACAAGTAAACACTCAAGAATCAAGGATGTATCAAGAAAGCTTTTCTTTTTTCAATATTTATAAAATTATTAATGAGATCATTGAATAATACCTGGGAAAGGTTAAAATCAGAGTCAGTTAAGATTGCAAATCCCAAATATTGCATGTTTAAAGGGATCTCATTAAAGGCGGTAGTTTTTGCAGACACAGGTAAGCAATGTGTGAAAAAAGAATTTCATCTCTGCAGGAAAGTTGGGTTTGAAGATTGTCATACCTTTCAACTGCCCAGTGTAACCTCTTTCAACAAACTCATGCTGCATCTCCCTCAAAGGAAATGATACCGGATGTTGCATATCATTTAGCATGAAAACTTAGGAGATAGATTGTGGGCTTATTTGCATTTGTGTGCCACCAACTTTGGAAATGATGGAATAGGGCACACCATCAATGGATGAGTTTAATTTAGCATTTGCCCAAAATTCTCTTAAAGAGTTGATGTAAACTGGGGCTTTGACTTCCAACATGTGCTTAAATTTTGATTCTTTCAGAATCTGGATCATTGAATGATAGCGAGTGTTTGCGTCGGTTTCTTCGAGAATAGCAGTGCAGTTATGTGGTGTTTTGATGATTAGGATAAATGGGGGTTGTTCTTGTGTCGATTTCTTCGTCGATTTGGTTTTAGGAGCCATGATTTTGGAAGATTTTTTGAGAGAAGGACTTTGAAAAATTTGAAATCGCACAAGAAAAGTGAAACCTCTGTTTGGGGATAGAACAAGGTTTTATAGGGTTTTTCAAAAAGTGCACTTGACGTGGCATCTGATGCAACATTTGTCGAATAACAGCTGTCCACGTGTAACCTCTGTTTGGCAATGGAAAACAGTTGTTTGGCTAACCATTGTTAGAGCAAAACTAGCAGTGGTTGTGACCAATTTAAACACTATCAGAGGTTTGCATCAGTGGATAGATTTTTCTAAACAACAGTGTTTTTGTGCTATCAGAGCTTTGAACATACTTTAAGCATTTATTGAAAAATTCAATTTTAACTATTTTTAAGGATGAATTTCTGATTTTCTAAAAACATTTTATTGCTATTTACACATGGATCACAAGAAAATTTGTTTTTAATCCATGTTTAGCATTCCAAGCCTAAAATCAAACTGTCAAATGTGGAAGCATCAAGTGCTTTTGTCAACACATCTACTAGTTGATCCTTGGTATGGACATGTTGTAAAGAAATCGGACCTTTTTCATAGCAATCCCTCACAAAGTGATGTCTTATGTCAATGTGCTTGGTGGTTGAATGTGAAACTGGATTTTTGATGATGTTTTCTGCTGCTTGACTATCAATTTTGAGAGGAGTCCTCAAGGCAGTCACACCAAAATCCAGAAGTTGATTTTGAAGCCACAAAATTTGAGCAGTGCAACTTGCAGCAGCTATATATTCCGCTTCAGCAGTGGAGTGGATACTGCAACTTTCTTTTTGCTTTGCCAAGACACTAAGCAATCTCCTAGGAATTGGGCTCCCCCAGATGTGGACTTCTTTGTTGTCTTACATCTAGCAAAGTCACTATCAGAATATCCTGCAAGCTCAATGTTACCATTAGCTGGATACCAGATACCAAGTGTGGGAGCACCTTTTATGTATCTGAATATCCTTTTTACAGCAATAATGTCTGATTTTCTTGGAATTGACTGTGATCTGGCACAAACACAAGTAGCAAACATAATGTCTAGCCTTGAGGTAGTTAGGTACAATAAAGACCCAGTCATGCTTCTGTATAATGTTTGATCAACAAGGTCATCTTTGCCATCTACAGTGACTAGCTTGGATGTTGCCATGGGTGTGCTGCAAGGTTTACAATCATCCATATCAAATTTCTTAAGTAGTTCTTTCACATACTTATTTTGATGAATGAAAGTGCCTTTTGCATTTGTTTGACTTGTAAACAAAGAAAACATTTCAACTCACCCATTGCACTCATCTCAAACTCTGCTGCCATGAGTTTTCTAAACTTTTCACACATGGCAGTGCATGTGGATCCAAAAATGATGTCATCCACATAAATTTGGACAAGCATCAAATCTTTTCCTTTCATTTTAAAAATAGGGTTTTGTCAATCCTACCTCTGGTGAAACCAATGGATAAGAGAAAAGTGGATAGAGTTTCATACAAGGCTCTTGGTGCTTGTTTTAGACCATACAGTGTTTCGTTTAACCTGTAAACATGATCAGGATGAAAGTGATCCTCAAATCCAGGAGGTTGACAAACATATACTTCTTCCTTGATCTTTCCATACAGGAATGCACTTTTGATGTCCATTTGATACACCTTGATGTTGTGGTTAGCAGCAAAAGCTAAGAACAGGCGAATGGCTTCTAACCTTGCTACTGGAGCAAAAGTTTCATCGTAGTCAATCCCTTCTTCCTGTCTGTAGCCTTGAACCACGAGCCTTGCTTTGTTCTTGACAACAATATCCCTTTCATCAGTTTTGTTCTTGAAGACCCACTTTGTGCCGATAGGACTCACATCTTTTGGAAGTGGTACAAGTTCCCATACTTGTTGTCTCTTGAACTGTAGGAGCTCTTCTTGCATGGCTTCTACCCAGTTGTTGTCTTCCAGTCCCTCTTAGTACTTGACAGGCTGTGTGAGTGATATAAACCTAGCAAAAAGACAAATGTTTTAGGCTTGGCTTCTTGTGAGCACACCCACATTGATGTTGCCAATAACTCGATCCAATGGATGGCTTTTGAGAAAAATCAAATCACCTTGATATGGGACAATGGCATTTTGAGGTGAAGCTTGCAAATGTGTATCATCTGAGCTAACCTCTGCTGGTGAATTTGATGGTCCAGCTCTAATTGGAATGGTGGAGGAGGGATTGGTGGAATGGTAGTGAAAGTGGGTTGACTTTGTCCATTTGTTGTGGACTTTTATCAACAGATGTTTGGTTTGAAAAGCTGGCAGAGGTTTGAGTACTAACCACTGTTGGATTGGTTGAGTTTTCACTATTGCTACTAACATCTGCTCTTCTCCCTGTAGGATTTATATTGAAACTTGGAAGAATGCAATCATATCCTTGCTCTTGAAATGATGTTTGTGGGGTACCTGCAGGGTTAGTCTTGACAGACACATCTTCAAATGTAATTTAGATAAATCAAACACCATTTGCTGGGATTTTCAAATTCATTGAACTTCACATTTAGAGTTTCCTCAACACACTTGGTCCTAGAGTTAAAAACTCGGCTTTGGCAGTGGTTGAGTATCCCAGAATATAACCACAATCAATTTTGGCTGCGAACTTGGATATTGAATCCTTGATGTTTAAAATGAAGCATGGGCAGCCAAAGATTTTGAAATAAGAGATCAGAGGTTTGATTTTGTAAAGCAATTCATATGCAGTCTTTTGATGCCTAGGGTTTATCAAAACTCTGTTCTGGACATCGCAGGCAGTGTTTACAGCCTCTGCCCAAAAAGACAAGGGTAAACCTGAGTTTGCAAGCGTGGTCCTTGCTGATTCAATTAAAGTTCTATTTTTCCTTTCAACAACCCCATTTTGTTCTGGAGTTCTAGGGATACTGTATTGTCTAACAATCCCTTGTGACTCACAAAAGGCATCCAACTCCCTGTTCCTAAACTCTATCCCATTATCACTCCTAAAGATTTTTACAGGAAGATCAAATTGCTTTTCAACTTGTTTGACAAAGTTTTGCAAAATGTTTGCTGTTTCATCTTAGAGTGTAAAAAGAAAGTCCATGTGAACCTGGAAAAATCATCAACTACCACCAGACAATATCTTTTGTGTTTTAAGCTCATGATTTTTATAGGTCCAAACAAGTCCATATGAAGCAACTGTAGACACTGACTTGTTTTGGACTCCTCAATTGACTTGTAAGAGCTTTTATGTTGTTTACCTTTTAAAAGGAAACACAAGGCTCTTCACAAGTAAATTGTTTTTTGGGGCAAACCTCTAACCAAACTTTGTTTTGAGAGTGGAGATGGTTTTTAGATTTGTGTGCCCTAGCTTTTTATGCCATAGCTCTGTCTCTTTGCTTGATGCAACTGAGAACAAGCATGCATTTGACATAGGATTATCCTTTACCATATCAACCATATACACATTTCCTACTCTATGAGCAGTCAACTATGCTTTGCTCTCTGCAATGATTTGATCAATATTTTTGACAACCTCCGGCCCTACTATTTGGCAAGTTTTCTTTGTGAAGAAGGAACCATAATCCTTATCACTCATCCGTGAGACACTTACGAGGTTGAATTTTAGATTGTCAATGAGATTCACATTTTCAAACTTGAGTTTTCCTGCTGAGACACATCCTGACCCTAACACCTTCCCTTTTGAATTATTTCCAAAAGATATATCACCCCATCCATGAGCTTTAAAATCTCTGAGCAGGGCTTTACATCCTGTCATGTGCCTAGAGCCTCCACCATCTACATACCAAAGACTATCAAGGCAAGTAGAAGCTCACTGCACATGTTTTGAAATAATTAGTTCAGGTGGGTCTCCAAAGCCAAAATGGCTTTGGATAGGGTATCAGATGATCCAGACTCAAGTTCAGATTAATGAGAAGTGGTTAGGTCAGGCTTTTGTAACCACTGCTGTGAGCTACCTCCTATCAACTGTTGGTAACCATGAGGATGCCTATTTACCCTTGGCTTAGAAGGCTTTTTGTAAGTCTCATAAGTCATATGCACCTTTTGGTAATTAGGCTAGCTTTTACCTCTTGAAAACTGGTTTGATGGAGGTGCATCTGTTACTTAAATTTCTCTGCGAACAGAGGTTTGATTTAAAGCTTTGGTGACATATATTTCACATGATTTAAATTTCTGTTTGGTAGAATTTGAATTTTCTCTCTCTAGAGCCTTTTCTCTAATCTCTTTTACCTTTTGATGATAGGTTTTGAGATAGACACACTCTTGAGTTGGATGATTTGTTTTGTTGCAGATGGTGCATCTAGGACATTTAGGTATAACACAGGTTTTGTTTATATCATTAGTTTTCAAAAGAAAACAGTCTGCCGTATCATGATTTCTCTTTTCACAAAATTCACAAAACTAGTGTTTAACCTTTTCTTTCCTTTTCCTATCAGACTTTTTGAGAGCAGATGATTTAACCTCTGCTGGCAAGTCTTTGATAGGGATCACCAATGCTTTGGTGCTTTTAGACCATCAAGAGTTGAAAAGTCCATTGGCTTGAAGTTTTCCAAAATATCACATTCATCTGTCCAGGTTGGTTTAAACTGATACTTTTCAATTTCTTTTTCTTTTGGTGAAACCTCTAGTTTTTCAAGAACAATTTTGTTTCCTTTTTTATCAGTGATTTTAATTTCTTCACCAGCCAAGTTTGTTGGGATGATTTCAACCAGCTCAGAGTAAATTTTTGAAGCATTTTCACAAGTATGGTCATATTCCCTAAAGCCTATACCAAACTTTATGTTGCTCTTGATTTGAGCATCAAGCATAAGCTCATAACCTTTGCAAGACTCTACCCATTTTTCACAAGTGATCTAGGTAGATTCTAGCTCCTGTTTTCAAACTTGGTATTTTTCTACCATAGTTTAGAGCTGATCTTTGGTTATGCTTGATTCATGCCTTAGGCTACTCATTTCAGAATCTTTTTCACTTAACTTTGTTTTCAACTCTTTAACGAGTTTTTTAAAATTAAGTTCATCTTCTAAAATTTTGTTTCTCAGGTTTTCATTCACATGTTTTATGTTTGCAAAAGCAATAATGCATTTTTCAGAACATAGATCTTTAAGGATCTGAGGTGATACCTTCGAAGCAGCCATAAGGGCACAATAACACTTTTCTTCACACGCCTTTGTGTCCCATGAGTCAGATAGATTGTCTTTTTCAACATCAATAGCATTCATTTCAATCACAGGTGTAACTTCTGGTGTAACAACTGCTTCACAACATTCAACCACATCAGATTTTGACTCCTGTTTCACAGACTCATCACCTTCAACTATGGTCTCAAGAGCCATTAAACACGTTTCATTTTGAAAATCATTTTTGGCTATGAGAGAAAAGTTTTCATCAGTTAAATCCTCAGGCAAACTACTCCAGTCAACAGAACCTTGGGTAAAGAAGCTTTGTTGTGTAACCTCTGCTGGTGTAGCAGTGGTTTGAGTAGTTTGAGTGACATGTGGAGCATGTTGCACATGCACTTGAGGTGGTGCTTGAACATATTGAATCCATGGAGCAAAGGTTTGGACATAATGAATAGGGACAGTTGTTGCAGGAGTTGCAATATGAGTAGTGTTTTGCATTTGTTGTGCATAGGCAAACTTGGAATATTGGACAGTGCTTTGAGAATTGGGGCCAGGATGTGTAAAAATTGGTCCTGCAGTTTGAGTTCTGCATTCCCTGGCAAAATGTCCCATCCTATTGCACTTGAAACATTTTTATCTTTGATTTATCTAAGCCAAATTTTAACCCCCCATGCAACCCTAGAAACCTCGTACCAGTTCTTTTGTAAAACTTACTAGCCCTGACACTCAAAAGTGCCAACTGGTGTAGGATGTCCATTTCTTCCAAATCCGTGGGTTCAAAGTGTTGTAGGTTATTCATCTCAAACTCAGATTGTCAGAGGTTTGGCTTTCACAATTTGCAGCAAAAGCAAAATTGGGTGTACAGGGATCAGAGTTGAAATTGTTTCCAGAAGTTATGTCAATGTAATGATCAAAACTCTGCATACCCCTCTTCATGACTATAGAGAGAAGTGTTTCCCAAAGTATAGTCATCGGTCATTTTCCTTGACTCTTGTAACTTCTTTTTCTGGTTCAACTCTCTCTCATATGTGAGGAGTCGACCATGAAGTTGTGTCAAGGTCATTTCCTTGTAATCAACAGTTGTTCGAGTGACATAAGCTACAGTCTCCCATTTCTCAGGTAAAGATCTCAAGAAACGACTATTGACAGTCGAATTTGGAAATTCCACATTTACCAATTTGAGCTCACTAACGAGACAGCTATATCGTTCAAACTGCTGGGTTAATGACTCACCCTTAACGTGGCAAAATGTTTCATACTGTTGATTTAAAACCTCTCTATTATTCTCGATCACCTCTTCAGTACCACCGAATTGCTCTTTAAGAGCATCCCATAACTCTTTAGCACTATTACAATGAAGTAATCCCGCATAAATGTCATTGGGCAAAGCCGAAGCAACGATGCTAAAAGCCTTAGCATCCAATTCGATTTTGAGGAAATCTTGTTCAGAGTAATTTTTGAGTTTTTTAGGGACTTGAGTGTGGGGATCCTCTGTACTTGGAACCATGGGGACATGTGGTCCAAATACAACGGATCTCCAACATCCGGTGTATGTTGGGCGAGAATATGACCCATCCTACGTTGCCAAATAAAATACTCATTTCGTTTCAACATAGGTGGTTTGAACATGGATCCAATATTGGATTCCGGTGTGTTTTGTGTCATTTCTTTTGTTTACAACAGATTTGTGTTTTAAAAACTTTTGTATTAATAAAACTCTGTATTCAAGCAAAACTTATCAAACGAAATTAGCAACAAAGAGCTGATATGTTCAAATCAATTTGACTTTTAAATCAAAATTGATCGACCAAGCTCTGATACCAATTGTCAGGATCTAAGTTTGAATTGATTGCTATTTTTGTTTCAAGTAATGGAAAATGATTGAAAACAGAAAATAAATGCAGCGGATTAATGGAAAACTTTTACAACAATCAATCGATCGTTTGTTTTCATCATCATCATGCTTTCAAGTAATTAAACTATTGAATGTGATTTACAAAATCCCCCTTAGCCCAATAACAATCGTTTGATAGTAAGAAATGAAGAAGATATGCGAAATTGATCTTTTTAAGAAGACAAGTGTTAACTGTTACATTGAGCGCCTATTTATACTAATTATCTAACCACTGATCGTCTTTCAATGACGTCAGGGTTGATAGTGACAGCTAACAAAAAGTAACTAACTACAAACACTGCTTAGACTAAGCTATCAGTGCATAGCACTGTTACATTGATTAATATAATACTAAACTAAGCAGTGTGGGCTATCTTCTGTTCTTGTGATCTTCTATCAGTGGGTTGAGAGTTTCTTCTGTCAGAGGATAAGAAGCAATGTGTTTATTGAAAGCAGTAAATACTCATCAGCGGTTAGAACCTCTGATGGTTGGATCAAAGCTCAGATGGTGTGTTTTGACTATGTATCATCTGTTCCTTACCAAAGGTTCAATCCCAACAGGTAAGATAATGCTGTGAAGGCAGTGTTGAAAGAAGATAAGAATCTACATCAATGGTTGAAGGAGATTCCTCCCAGACATGGAAAAGTGTAACGTTTTGTTGAACAATTTGTGTGAGGTTTAGAACAGGCAACTGATAGATGGAACGGAAAAACCTACTATAACTTGCCTAAAGTACACTAGAGAGTACGTAATGAAGAGAATTGTTGTGGTGCACATGATGATTGCTAAGTTTCACAACTTTATCACCTAAGGGTCCCTTTGGTATATGGAATACACTGGAATTGGAAAACATCCCATCTAAAATTATGTTTGGTTGCTTTAAAAGGGAATTAGATTTCGAAAACTTTTCCTCAATAAGTGGAATTCACTTTCCTTCAAATATTCAATGGAATTGTAACATTCCAATGGAATCTTGAAAGGTTACCATTTTACCATCTGTACTAGAAACAACCAATTCAACAATATTTATATACATCATCGATTCAGCAAGAGATTCACCAAAGGAGTAAACAAGCATATATCATTGATTCAGCAAAAAAAAAAAAAGAAAAAAAAAACCATGATTTTTTTAGCAAACAAATCATAATCTTAAACAAACCACATCAGAAACAAACCAAACTAGGGAAAGTAAACTAAAACTTGCAATCGATGGAGAAACTTAAAATAAAATAAGAATTAAATCGGCGCCAATGGGTGGGGAAGAATCCTGAAAGCAAATGAACTGGATTGAAATCTTATTGCCAAAATATTAAAATATAATTGGTGGTTGATTTCAATTTCTTCCCATGTGATTTATTCTTGATTTCAATGACAACAACTCTAATCAATACCGATCAAAACCAACTACGACTTAAAATAAAAAAAAAAACAAAGTTTCAGTGGACGTTGCTATTAGGAACCAAGTTGCAATCAGAAGCCAGTTTCATTAGATTTTTATTTAAATCTCGTACTGATTATGTTAGTAAAATCAAGGATCTGAAATTGTTGTTTGCAATGGTAGAATCGTTTTCTGGTTGTAATTATTCGTGGAACTAAGGGTTTAAAATAGTTATTAGATCTGAATGTTTCATCAACATTGGTGAAGGCGGAGCCACAACAAGTTCTTCATCATCAGTTTCATGTAGTAGTGGTAGAAAGAGAGATGACGAGGAAGGTTTAACAACATTCTAGTGTTTCAATTCTGTGAGGAAGATGACAAGCACAATGAAGAAAGTTGTAGAGAAGGTGGAAGGGATTTACATAAGGGTTAATTTGGTCATTTATATTATAAACGTTCCAATTTCTTTTATACATTTTACAAACCAAACACCATATGATATCTTAATGAATTCCATTCATTTTCAATCCCTTTCCATTTACAATTCCTTTTAAAAACATTATTGGAACCAAACACACCCTAAGGCTACCAAGACATTTGCTCAAATCAAGGCTGGTGCCTCACAATACATTATTATGTGGAATATTGCATCAAAGTATCATGTCAGTGGTTGCAATGTCAATGGTATTAATATGGACCAAAAGACTTGTTCATGTAGAAAATGGGACTTGACTGGGATGCCATGCAAGCATGCATTGGCTTGTATTTGGATTATGGCACCACATGGAATTGGTGATGGTATTGTTGAGACGTGGATTGATAAGCTTACTAGTTAGAAATTTGAAAAAAGGTTCATGCAAATACCATAAACCAAATCAATGTTAGGGACTTGCGGACACTTTCCCAATGTCCTACTACATTAATTGCACCAAAACATCACAAACAGATTGGCAGTCCAAAGAAAATGAGAAATAAGTCTGCTAAGGAACTATGTCAGATAAGTCACCACTGGGAAGATTTGAAGGAATGGTAACACTGTTACATGTAAAACGTGTAAGGAGAAAAGACACAACAAGAGAACTTGCAAGGGAAAAATGGATGGAACACAAGATGTTCAAGTGGTTGAAACACAAATTTGTCATGATGTTTGATCTTCTTTTGATGATGGATGTTTAGGTTTTGTTAACTATGATGTTTGATCTTCTTTTGATGATAGGAGTTTAGGTTTTGTTAAACTATGATGTTTGATTGTGTATTGATGATGGATGTTAAGGTATTGTTAAAACATTGAAACTTGATCATATTTTGGCAATGGATGTTTAGATTTTGTTAAAACAATGAAACTTGATCATGTGTTTAGTGATAGATGTTTAGGTTTTGTTAAACTATGATTTTTTTAGCAAATTTTGGTGATGGATACTTAGGTTTTATTAAACTATGATGTTTAATCATGTTTTGATCATGGATGTTTTGATCATTCTTTTCAAATTAGGTTTATACAATGGTATTGGGATGATTGAATAATATATGGATCATTAAAAGACTGATTTGGCTTTACTTTAATGATATAAGCTGGATTTTGTTAAGTAGGTGGATGAAAAATGGAAAAAATTGGCAAACCACAATGACAAAATGACAAAACCTTGCTAACGTAGTGTGGTGTATCTATAAAAAATGGTATATTTTTAGCCATTTTATACACTGGGTCAAGTTTTAGTATTTATAAAAACATATTCAAATATCATCACATCACATTTCACGTTGGGCAAGTGCACCTTGCACTGGCGTAATATAGTGATGGTAAGATACCGAGGTCGTCCAAGGATACAACAGCTTTTTGTATTGAGTCTTCATCAATGTCTAGTCAATCCAAACGTAAATGGTTAAATTTAGGGCTCATAAACTTAAAATAAAATAAAAAAATATGTATGTAATCAATGATAAGAAAAAGGGGTGTTTAGGATAGTGTTACCTCTTGATGCTTCGTTAACTAAAAGTTATTATGGATCACAAGAGCCCGGTATTGAGGCGAGAAGTTGTATTCTCTTAATGCCACAAAATTATGGGGCTCTTTTTTAAGGACCCTCACACACTCAACCGTATTACTTTAAATCAACAAAGAAATGCCATCAAGGTCGGATTAGACAACAACGATATTGCCAAATCAGCAGGGAAACTATATAACGTTGTTGTTTGGTATTATGTAAGAAAATATCGTAATTGTTTTTACGACCCACCCATCATAATGGACCCCTTTGGTGAGGCGTCAATTCCTCGAAAGTAGTGATGATAATATAATCCAAGTCCTCGGCGGTTTGGTGTTATCTCCATGCTTTGGTAAGAGCTTACCAACCCAAAGTCTCAAACCAAAACCTTTAACCCCCTTTCAAGGAATTAGCTTGTTTTACTCCACATAGACATAGAAAACATGAATGTTCTACGCTAGCGGCAAAACAAGATTATTTGTTACTTTTTACAAATTTAGAAGAAATATTACATGTACCTTGCTAGCGACAACACGAATGTTTCACTCACTTTCCACACATATATCTTACTTAAAGTCATTAACACACACACACACCCTCTTGCTTGTTTTAGTTAGCTTCCCATCAATGGGTTTGTTTCCCCCAAATGCCCACAAGAACCTTAGCCAAGAATGACCATCAAAATAGTTTTAATCAAATTGAAAGGATTGTGTTAATCATTAAAACTTTAATTACACTTAATGATTGCTCTTACTAATCTTAATGGTTACAATGATTAGTGAGAGTGGGTAGAAAAAGAATGTGTTGTGGAGAAGATGAAATAATTGAGCAAGTAAAAACGGAGGCCAAAGGGATCTATTATAGTGCTGGGAGAGAGGCACTACCCGTGCATATATGGCATGGCTTTAACCAGATCAAGTGTCTCCAAGACACGGCTGGTGGTCGAATTAGCGCGATCCTTGGATCTTCGAAAGCTTCTAACGATAGAATTTTGTCTTTTTGTGGTTGAGGCACGACCCATGTCTTTAGGGCATGGGACGTGTTTGGTTTATTTCTTGACTGGATTTCAAAGACGAATTTCAAAAGATGTTGTTGTCCTTTAGGCTTTAGGCATGGGTCGTTTCTCGAGGAGACGGGGCGTACTTGGGTAACTTTTCAGCAGCTTTTTAGTTTTTCGCCTATTACTTCGTTTGTTCGTTTTGTTTTGTATTGAAAATAAAAAATAATCCAAATTAAGTGTATTTTAAATATATTTCTAACAAAACTAATGAAAGTGGGTTTGTTTTTTATACGAAATAATGCATATTTATACGTTTATCACTTGCACTTGTAAGAATTTCAACTCACATCACTTTTGTAAGGGAAACTAACCATACTACTAACTACTAGACCACTAGGTCATGGGTAAATATATTTAATTATAACTGTTTATATTCCATTCGAAGGTAGTAAAATTAATAGACTTATTACTTTGGTTTGGTTCTTTGACAATATCGTTACCGCTTTTTATTGGGGTTTATAATACAAGAATTTAGTTTCACTTGCTAATGATTTTTTAAAGTTTCTATTTTTCAAAACCATACATAATGTATGAGTCTTAACTTAACCTATCAGTTACTTTAGGAAATGCCACACCCCTAAGCAATTACTTTGGTTGGATGGACGCTAGGGTATCTTTATCATTATGTGGGGTCGTATGAGACATGTGTGAGATACCTAGGAGTATTCAGTCCTAACAATGATTAGGTTAACTATTTACTAACTTCGTTTTCCATGACATAAGAAAATGGTGAACACGAGGAATGCGAATGTGCGTACGAGGCGAGTGTCATGACATCATGAAACAATGGAATCATGAAACAACAAATGTTGACAAGTGTAAGTATTGTAGATGTGTTTGAACTCTCAAACAAAAATTCACATAAAATACATGTGATTATAAACCAAAACAAAATGTGTGATAACAAGGTTTAAATAATGCTAACATATAAAAAAATCCTAATTATTGTGCTGTATCAACAAATAAAGAATAATTCAAGATTTAAGCCACAAAAGTCTGATGTAGAGCAAACCTCTTATAATTCAAGAAACGGTTGATAAAATTTTTATGTCAATTTCTGCCTTTATTAAAGTTATCTACGCCGTAATGAAAAGGTCAAACTCATTCAAAAAAGATGATGCTTTAGCCTTTAGTTGTAGAATCTTTCTTGATAAATAAAAGAGCTGTTGTTTTCTTAACCAACAACAAAAGGATATTTTAAATAAAAAGAAACCTCTTTTAGTAAAATGAAACATCCATAAAAACAATTTAAGCATGCACACATTATTGAAAATATTATTTTTGTAAAATATATAATAATATAAAGTAGGATTACAAATCATCATCTAAACCATGTTATAAAAGTAGCTAGTGATAAACTACATGACGAAATCATAATCCACATAAGCTTAATACTAAGAGATCTCCTATCACAATATTTGCCTTAAACATGGGTTCATAAGAAAGCATATACCACATAATTAGCAATGTTGCGCAAATACATATGAAGTATATATGCATCATATGATTAAGAATGCTAAATAAATACACAAGGTTTGAATCCCAAAATTATGTTGAAAGAAAGGTTGGCACAAATATGTAAGAAACTCTTAGATAGGCACTCGGGTACAAAGCGGATTTTGTTTAAAAAATGTAAAAAGTGATGTGGACCTTTAGATTAGAATAATTTATGAACTGTTAGGAGTTGAATATGGTATTTTAGTAATCTTCAATATGCTATCTGTGATTTTGTTTTTGTTTTTGTTATGATAAGACTGATTATCGAATAACTTAAAATATGGTGTTTTATCTGACACTATGGTGTTTTACATTGATTATCATATGGTGTTTTCTATTCATAGTTGTATATGTTGTGCTTGAAGTTTTTATGGTCTGTTAGGGTTCGAATTATGTTTTAGTAATCTTCACTCTGTTATCTATGGGGTTTAGGTGTTTTATGATGATGTTTTAGCACAATCTTATTGACTTTTTACAATTTTTAGGAGTTTTAGACTTTGTAGTCAACTCCTAACTATCTTTTGTATATGATTAATCTTGATGGACTTCTATATTTATCCTAGAGATTGGGAACTTGAATATATGGTTGAACGATTATATATAGTCCGGAAATACAAATACGATGTAATATACCTATGGCATTGTAATGTATGGGATGGATTCTTTCCCAAATTGGTGATGTACTGGACATCCTAGTACATGGTATGAGTTCTTCCCCAAGTGTCCAAAATTGATGATATAAAAATATCTTTCACTGTAAATCTATATTTTGTGATGAAGATATAATGGATACAGAAGACAAAATATATACACAAAAATCAAAATAGCAATAAGGAAAATAGCAATTTGTGTGGTTGAGAATGGGCAACCAATTAAGTAGACAAATATGGTTATGATTTGACCAATAAAGTGTTTTACTCCCCCTCAAGGTGGAGCATGTAGGTTGCTAATGCCCAACTTTTCCTGAAGTTATCGTAGTAGTTGTTGAGCTCCAAGACCTTTTGTAAAGAGACCAGAAACTTGCATTTTAGTGTCAATATACATGGGTCGAATTTCTTGTGTTTCCACTCTCTCACAAACAAAATAACAATCTATTTCAACATGCTTGGCCCGTTTGTGGAAAATAAGGTTATTTGCTATGTGACACGCAGCTTGGTTGTTACAATAGAGAACGGTAGGTCCAAACAAGCGAATGTCAAGCTCTTTAAGATGCCATCGCATCCATAGGATTTTACCAACGCTTGTAGATATGGCACTATATTCAGTCTCTGCCAAAGAAAAAGAAACACTGATTGTTTTTTTGTTTTCCATGATATCTGGGCCCCTCCA
The DNA here is from genome assembly GCA_947069175.1 of Scalesia atractyloides. Lineage (NCBI taxonomy): Eukaryota > Viridiplantae > Streptophyta > Magnoliopsida > Asterales > Asteraceae > Scalesia > Scalesia atractyloides. Next base: position 70,323,797 of record CAMTDV010000005.1, on the reverse strand, counting down.
AGGAGAAGGAGATAACCATTTCTAGAATGCCTTGTGAAGGGGCATCAAGAAAGGGCAATGGAGTGTGTAAGATGTATTAAATATAAGGCACATATCATTTACTCTTCATTGATTCCATTCTCTATTTATAGAGAATGTTTGACATGAATAAACAATAGTGTATTCATGTAGTTGACCCATGGAAAGCAAGTTTTTGGCATATTCATTGAATCTGTTACTTCCACTACCTGTCTTGGGATCTGTGCATACTTTATCAGGTATGGAAAGTGGGGTCATCAGAATTCTGATAACTCCTTAGCAAATTTATGGTGAATTGACCATCATATTTCTAATAAGTAGATCATCATATTTCTAATGAATTGATCTGATCAGATTTGATGATAATCACCAGATTAGCATTAGATTGATCAGATACTTCTGATCTAATCTTCTTCTTTATGTGTGGAAGATTGTTTAATCTGGTCGTGATGCCTATTCCTCCTTAACTTGTCATTTGTCACTTTCCTTTATTAAGTTTGATCAGTTGACTTGTGATGCGTTGATCCGATCAAAATGATCAGAATCTTCATCATTTTTCTTCAACACTTACAAGAATGAATAATGAGTTCTAAGAACTCTCGCCTAAGTGTTGTAAGTAAAATGATGAAACAAATAAACAATTCAAGACAAAAACAGTCGTCCAAACTTCAAATACATAAAAAGATATAACGACCATTGTTTTCAAAGTCACCAACATAAAACAGAAATAAACATATGTGTTTTAGAGTAGTTCACATGTAGAATCCTTTATCCTTAGGTTTGAGCATCATTTCTTTCGGAGTTGGTTTGTTGCATTCTCTATAGAGAGCCTTATACATTTCTATGTACTCGAACCATTCATCAGTGACCTCTTCAATGTACTTCATGAGATCAAGTTTTGCTGCTCCACTGGGCTTTAGTTTTTCCTGTTTCTTTCTCATACATTCTTTGATGTAGGCCAGGGTATGAGAATACTTACATATCTCACTAAGTCTGAACATGACTTTTTCCTCATCTTGGTTCCTGTATATAGCAGACTGTTCAGGAGATTCCAGTATCATACCAGTTGTTGAAACTTTCTAGAGAGCTTTCGGAATATCTTCTCTGGGTGCAGTGGTGATCAGCTTCTTTGAAATCACATAATCAAAGCTCAGACATAGATCAAAGTCACTCAGAGCATATCTTTTAAACACTTTCTTGCCCACATCTGATAGGCTTTTGATTGCTCTTATGACTGTTCTTTTGTGTGATTTCTCTTCTTCATCAAACCTTCTCCTAAGCTTTATCAGATCCTATGGATGAATTTGTGAGTCCAAATCTGCATCAATGAAGATTTCTTATTTTCCTGAGAACATAGGATTTGTTCAAAATGTGACTACCAAGATAAGCCCGTGTTTTGTAATCTCAAACTTCTATCAGCTCTTTGATTGGATTGGAAAACATTTTAGGAAACCTAGTGGACCTCTAGATTCACATTCTGTGCACATTCTTAAGGTCATTGGGCTGAGAGGTCTTGTTTCTTCATCTTCTTCTTCTTCTTCTTCTTCTTCTTCATGTAGAAGTGTTTGAGGTGATACTCAGGAAAGATAACTTGATCATTTGGAATTTGTACTATCATTCTGGCTGTATCTACTGGGAGATCTAAACTAGGAATGATTCGTTGCTTTCTTCTTGATGATTCTTATATCTGACTTCCATCAAACTTTCTTTTGAGGTTCTGCATACAAGCTTGACTAAAGATGGTGTTATCTGATGTTGTTCTTTTAGGTGATGCTACCTTCCTTCCTCTATCTTTTGGTTTGGAGATATATTGTGATGGTTCTGTGGGCACTTCTTCTACTTCTTTTGGTGGTGAGTCTAATGACTCAATGATTGGTTTCTCTGTTGGTGTTGTTGATGTATGAGTTTCTGATGAGGTTACTAGAACAAGTGCGTTATGATAATCTGGTCTAATTGGTGGACCCATGGGTTTGACTAAGGTGGATATCTTTTTGGGTTCTAATGATGTTGCTGGTTGAGTAGTTTGTGCAGTTGGAATTCCTTTGATCAAGTCTCCCAGAGTTACTTTTGTGATTGTTGCAAGATTGAGGGTCAATCTTTTCAGGAAAGACTTTACTTCTTCAATCAGCAAAGTGTTCTTGAGATCTTCAGCCTGTAACTTGTTGAGGTCAAACTGGATCCCATTCCCATAATATGTCCAATCTTCAATCTGTTTCACCATGGCAGCTGAAAGGGTATTATTGTCCACCCTTAGATTACTCAAGTTATTTTCCATTATTTCCAGATTCTTTGAAAATCTGTTGAGTGTTACCAGCTGAGCTTATTTCTTCTTTAAACCTCATGACATACTTCATTCGTTCCTTTAATTCTTTAAGTTCCTCAGTTGCTTTCTTGAATGTAGATATATAGTTGTTGATGTCACTTGAGCTTGTTGGGGCATCTTGAATGTTTTGCAACTTCCTAGTATTTTATTTTGTTTGTTGTCTGATCTACACCACAGAATCTGATATCTTTTATCAGATTTCTAACTTTGTAACTCTTGTAACAGAAGGTCCAACTTATCTTCAATAGTTATTTTGGACTTATTTGCAATTTGATGTTTTACTCCCAAGCTGCTTATTACTTGATCAATGACTATTTTGATTTGCTTGCTGGTCAGGATGTCTGGCCTTGGGTGAGTTGGAACAAAAGATGTTCCTTCTAACCTACCAGTAGAAGACACTCCTCTTACTGTTGTTAAAGGTCTAAACCGATCCGAAGACTAGTTAGTTATACTTTTACCAGAGTTTTGCAACAACTGCAAATATGGATTACCTTCACTTCCTTGAACTTCCTTTTCAGGTTATTCTTTGTGAGTTGAGTAGAAGAACATACCATCCAATGTTTGCGATTCCAGGTTTCTTTAATCGAAAAACTGATCTCCGCCTGTTGTGGTCTCAGGCTTATCCTCTTCATTCGATTCTAAGCCGAGATCAATGACACCTTCAATTCTTTCAACAAGATTGAAGTTTAGCTGTCTGTGAAGAACCTAAAACTTGCACTGTATAGATTCATCAGAATCTGATTCCATTGAATTTGGTGCATAAGTAAAGTCAAGATTGAGATTTTCACATGATTTAATATTCTGTTATGATTCATCCTCTTGCTTTTGACCTTCTCCAACTAGTACAGTTTTTTATATAGTTGCGTACTAACCAGAGTCAACCGTTTCTACATGGGAAGTTGACTAGCTGAAATAGTGTTGATCAGGATTTATACCCTACATCCTTGTTTGTTGAGCACTGGCTTCTGTTGTTGTATCCATCATCTTTAAATGTTGTGATATGTCTTGCATTCTGGATGCTTGATCAATGTCTTTGATCTAGTGATGAACTGCTATTAAGAAATTCTCCTTTGTTTGTCATATTTTCGTATTTCTTCAAGTATGGAGATTCCTTTGGTATGTACTGCAACATACTTTCAGGAAGAAGTGAAACTTCTTTGAATTCTATCCAAGCCTTGTCTACAACATTCAATGGTGTCATTGTTGGTGTTTTCCATATATCCTCAGATAAGGGAATTTCAAGATTCCGTTGTTTAAACATGAGCAATGCAAATTTCCCAGAATCTTGGAATTGGAAGATGAGATTCCATAGCTCCAATTTTGGTAGTCATGGAATTCTTCATTAACTTGAAAATTTGCTCATCATAGTTAACATGAACTCCATTTATGAGTCCATGCATGATGATTAGAATTGACGTATAGATCTGATCCAAACCTCCAATCTTTGAGGATATACATTTGTTCACAATTTCCATAAATATTTGCTAGAAAGCAGGTACACATTTTCTTTTAAAATCTCCTATTCTACTGAGTTTTTCAATGAACCCCAGTTTTTCAAATAATTCATATATAACCTTCTTTAATGATGGTTTTACATTTTGAGCTCGCGTAGGAAGTTCCAGTTATTCCCTGCTCTTGTTCTCATTGATAGTTACACAAATGTCCCCCAAAAATGTGCAATCAACGCACTAGGTCTATCTTATGAAACTTTCAAGGTTCCCCATTGTTGTTGCAGTATAACTATTGGAACCTCTGCAGTTTTCAGCAGGGCTTGGTTTAGTAGGCAATGCTTCAAAAATTCTACTAGAATTTGACATCTTTGCTCATACAGATTGTGTTGTAGGTTAATCTAATGATTGTAGACTTTTAAGGGTAGATACTTGGTATTGTGAATAAGAGTTACGATGTAGGTTGAGTCAGGATTTGTTGAGGTTGAAATGGTGAGAAAGAATTTTAGGTTTCAAAAACAAAGATTTTGAATTTAGGGCTTTTGGGTTTTGAATTTCAGAGTGAATGAAGATCTCTTGGTCAAAAAGGCTATTTATACGGCTGGGAGTTACAATGTCCCACGTATTAGGTTATGGGTGGTTAATGCCATGAATGATTTATAATAGTTAATTGATAATTAACTTATCTAAACCATTTAAACTTTTAGCATGACGTTTGAAAAGATTCAAAAGAAATTTAAAAATTCTAAAAAATATTGATTGGGGAATATTAACCGCCAAAGTATGCCTTTGTAGGATATGAGTTTGTTATACTTGTGATTTTAATCAGTAAAGAACAAACAATTGTATATTGTAGTGTAAATAAGATAAACACATAAGCAGGAAGTTATATCAAGATTTTTTTATTATTGAATTTCAAATGATTTCAAATACAATTCAATGATTATACAAATTCCCCCTCAGATGGTCACTCGTTTGTTGTTCGTACAAAAGGAATGTTTGTGATAAAATAGATCTCTAACATATGAGATCTATTTATACAAGTAAGAAAGTTCTGTTTGCAATCAACAGACGTCACCCTAATAATGACATCTAATATTCCTGTCAGAAAAGATTCTACAGATGTTAGCAAACATCTGTGTGAATCTAACATTTGATCTATTACATTAAACATCTATTCTAAGCTAAATATTGTTACATTAAGTAAACCTTTGTTCTTTAAACTGTTGTTGGCTTGTATCAAACATCTGTCTGGCCATAACAGATGTTTAGTCTTCATGATCAGTGTTTTGCTTCAACAGAGCTTTGGCCTTGAACTGTGGTTTCTTCTTTTCAACAGTGGTTCCAAGGTTTCAAACAGATCTTTAAATGTCTTCAACAGGTGTTCTGATTAGTGTTCAAGATTCACTTTCTTTGGGAGGAGAATGCTTCATCAATTGTTTATTTCTTGATCAGAAGGTCATGTTTTAGCTTTTGAATATCATTTGTTCTTTTGTATGTCCAACAATCTCTCCTTAGAACAGATGATTCTAAAACAAATGTTTATTAGATCAATCTTTATTTCTCATCAACTTGTCTCTGATTTAGCCCTTGAATTGGTGCTCAATTTTATTCTCCCCCTAGTCATGTGGATTCCTTTTAAGTTCAAGCCTAGAAGGACTTGCAGATCTTCATTCTGGAGCCCATAGGCACTGTTCATAGAGATCTTTTCAACTTCTCCCTAAACTCAGACTATTGTTAATTCAAGGCTTGACCTATTTGACGTCCATTTAGAATTTTGGAGCTAGATAGATTTCTTATGGCAGATGTTATTTGATGAGTTGAGGGAATTGTTTTCCCAAGACTTGACCAAGCAGATCTTCTGTATTTGTGTCTGGATGCCCATATAATAGTTCATTCCTGGCCCTTTCTTTTCTCATCTCATCTTGATACTTCTGTGTATCTTCTACAAACATTTGTTTTTGCTTCTTTAGATAGCTAATGGCAGCGGATGAAATGCTCTTTGCGATGGGAAGCTCTGAGGGATCAACTAGAGATCTGATTGGAAAGTCTATTTCTTCATATTTTAGCTTTCCGGGGACTAGGGGATCCTTTGCTCTTAAAGCTTGTAATTTCTTGTAATTTTCTTGGATTATTGGCTCATCCCATCTAGCCATTCACTGTATAGAGCCAAAATATGCAGCTACCATCTCCTCATTCGTTATTTTTAATTGGGGGGCCTTCTTTCTAGTTGGTTTTTTCCTACTCTCTAGTTGGGAGGAATGGGTTTGATATCAGGATTGAGCTTTAATTTCTTAATCCTCATAATTTCTTCTAGAAGGGCTTCTGTAGACCATCCAGAGAATTGAACTCTTGTCGCTCTGTAAGGCTTGTTCTTCGTTATGTTCTCCATGTAATCCTCCCTTAATGCTTTTCTGAGATTAGGGTCACTTACAGGGCCTTGTGAAGCCTTTTTTGCTGACATCTTTAGCAAAATCTTCTGACCTGTTCACTCTAGTGAACTCTTCGAAAAGAATTTGTTGAGCCACTTTGTCTCCTTCCCTTTGCTTCTTTCTGTTGCAATCACTTCTGTCTGTTTAAGCTTTAGCTCCAAATAATCTTTGACATTTGTAGGCTTTGGAAGATCATGCAAATATGGAAAGGTGAGCTGGCTTGGATCTTTTGTGGATTAGAAAGACTGTATCTCTTGTGACACAACTTCCAATTTCGATGGGTGAGAAAAGGTGGTTATGGCAGTGGTGGTTGATGGTAAGATATGCCACACCTCGACCCGCAGCGGAATAAAAGTCGGGGCATAATTGGGTTATCACCAAAGCTCTTGATGTTTACTAAGATGTTTCATATTTATTAAATTCAAATTACAAATTAAATATCCAAAACAAAATTCATACAATTACAAGAAAAATGAAACTATATAATTATTCCAAAGCTTAAACTTGTTTATTCTTCTAGGCCTTCCTACGTGTTTCTTGTCTCAGCTGGATCACCTATATCATGTGTAAAACAGGGGAGATTTTGGGTCAACAAAAGTTAGCGAGTGAACCTTGATAAAATATTGTTACTAATTTCTAGTTTTATTTAATAAGGAAAATTTGTGCAATAATCACATGTGAGCAAACATATACAGATAAACAATCACAAACCACTTTGGATGAGTATATGACATGAATGATGATGTATGTGAGATCAAGGCTCAATCAAACGGAGCCGATCTAATGAGGCTCCTGATGCTCAACCCGTATCCCACGGGGAACTGATGGGCCTAATGAAATGCGTGCACTGAAAATGATAAATCCAATCTACATATAATTCACACAACAATTGATACACATTTGATCACGGATATGATGTATGCACAAGTGTTTAAGTAAAATAAAAAGAATTATACGACACATGATACACCCCAAAACATGATTAAAACGGGGAATTGGTAGAGATTCACCCATAATGGGTGCGTTCTTTGATGACGATGAAAGCGCACGAATTTATGATTCAATCGACGAGGAAAAACTAACCTAGATAATAACAAATGATTCGATAAATAAATAAATTTTATTAGTGCTCTTAATGAGATTTTTAGATTTATTTTTGTGAGTTAATTGGAATTTTCTAACTTTAAAAATCTTATTTTTAAGTATTTTTAAACAATTTTTCAATTAATTAAATAAGAAAAAAAATAATAAAAATGGTTGACTTTCTGACAGTTGACCGGGTCTGACCGGTCAAACTGTGTTGGTAACATGTGCGATTCGAACCCGGGACGTGCGTGTTATATTTGCACACAGTCCACCGCTGGACGGTGTGTCTAACCCGGTTAAATACATGATTTTTATTACATTAATATACAACTCAACTTCGTCTTCTTCATTAAGAAGAACTCAGAACAGTGAAGCCGACAGTTTTGCTTAATCGACCAACAATTTATACTTGATTGAAATGGAATAGGAAAAATAAGGAATATGATATACCAAGACGGAGAGTTTTCTTCAGATTTCCGGCAAGTTCGTCGGTTGTGATTTTGTGATTTTCGGCTGTATGAACTGTTTTAACAGTTTCAATTATTGGTTTGAACAATTAAAGTATAAATCAAGAGATAGCAGGGAGGTTTAGACAGTTATACCGTCTGAAGACAACTGCGGTTTTATGTTCAGTGATTCCGGCGATATTTCGGCGAGTGCAGAGGAACTCCGGCGACGTGCTCTGGAAGAATTAAAGCTTCGAAAAAGTGTGCGATTCTGAGCGAAAGGGTTACCAGATGTTTGAGTGGATATTTATAAAGAAGAACAGCTGATGAATTGGGTTCGAATTTGGGTCTTGATTCGCGGTCAAAGGTTTCCGGCGGTTATGACCGAAATTGATGGTTAGGCATCGGTTATAACTGATGTCGGAATCAGTTTACGCGATTCAGTCAAAGGAAAACAGTCACAATTGCGAAAATCCCGGTTTTTCGGCGACCGCGAGTTCTGGGCGCGCTGATTTACCGGTTTTGACTTTTGGGTTTTACTTTAAATGTTAATTGTTTCTTTATTTGACACAAGTGAAGTGTGTGGCGGAGTGGTGTGTTGTGTGTTTGTCTTTGTGGGTGACCCGGGTTCGAAATCCGGCTACCCAATTATATTTTTCATACTTATTATTATTAATTATAAATTATGGTTTTTAAATTCGAATATATTTATTAATTATGTATTGTTTAAAATTAATCTGAACCATAAATACACAACGAAACTTATAACTGAATATTTGATTAATAAACGAAGCGGGTTTTGAAACCCGTTTTTCGACGAATGTTACAGTATCCCCTACTTTTAGGAATTTCGTCCCGAAATTTAAGTAGTAGTGGTAACTGGAAAGAGATGCGGGTATTTTTCGCGCATTGAGTCTTCACGTTCCCAAGTAAACTCGGGTCCTCGTTTCGACTCCCAACGTACCCTGACAATTGGAATACGACTTCGACTTAAACGCTTCTCTCCGAAGTCCATGATTTCTACCGGTCTTTCAACGAAGTGCATCGATTCATCGACTTGAATGTCTTCTAGAGGAATATGGAGATTTTTATCGGCGAGGCACTTTTTCAAGTTTGATACGTGAAATGTGGGATGAATTCTGTTGAGTTCTTCTGGTAGGTCAAGCTTGTATGCTACAGGACCTACTCTTTCGAGTATCTTGAAAGGTCCTACGTAGCGTGGTGCTAGCTTGCCCTTCTAGCCAAAACGAACCACTCCTTTCCACGGTGATACTTTTAAAAGTACTTGATCACCAATGTCAAACTCCAAGGGCTTTCGTCGTTTGTCTGCATAACTCTTTTGACGACTTTGAGCCGCTAGAAGATTGTTTCGAATTTGAATGACCTTGTCGGTTGTTTCTTGAATTAATTCTGGACCGGTGATTTGTGATTCCCCATTTCGTGCCAACATACTGGAGATCGGCACTTACGACCATATAAAGCTTCGAAAGGAGCCATGCCGATACTTGAATGATAGCTATTGTTGTATGAAAATTCCACTAATGGTAGGTGAGCGTCCCAATTCCCTTTGAAGTCTATGACACATGCTCGCAGCATGTCTTCAAGGGTTTGGATGGTGCGTTCAGATTGACCATCAGTTTGAGGATGAAAAGCGGTACTGAGGTCTAATCATGTACCCAAAGCGGTTTGTACGGCTTGCCATGTTCGTGAAGTGAAACGACCATCACGGTCTAAAATGATGCTTAATGGTACACCATGACGGCTTACAATCTCGCTGATGTAGATACGAGCTAACTTCTCGTTCTTGAAGTCCTCGCGAATCGGGATGAAGTGAGATGACTTTGTAAGACGATCGATTATTACCCATATGGTGTCATACCCACTGGAGGTGCAAGGTAACCCGGTAATGAAATCCATGGTTATGTTTTCCCACTTCCATACAGGTATTTCGGGTTGGACTAGAAGTCCTGAAGGTCTTTGATGTTCAGCTTTTACTTTGGAACAGGTAAGGCACTTGGAAACAAAAACAGCGATATCCTTTTTCATGCCAGGCCACCAGTAGGTGTATCGTAGGTCTTGATACATCTTGTTGGCTCCTGGGTGTACAGAGTATCGTGTTTTGTGTGCCTCATTCATGAGGAAATCACGAAGGTTATCGCGATCAGGAATCCATATGCGATTTAAATAGTATAGAATATCGTCGGATTTGGTTTCGATTTTTAGTTCAGCTCCACACGACAGCTCATCGCGTACGTCATTTTCTGTTACAGAAACATGTTGAGCTGCTCGGATTCAATCTTTGATGTCGGTTATGATTTGCAAACATAGAAGACGAATGGAGTTCGCATAACCTTTTCGACTGAGCGCATCAACCACCACGTTTGCCTTGCCAGGATGATACTGAATTTCACAGTCGTAGTCATTGAGAAGTTCGACCCATCTTCGTAGCCTCATATTCAACTCCTTTTGGTTGAAGATATGTTGGAGACTTTTGTGGTCAGTGTATATTTCACACTTGGTACCATAGAGGTAATGTCTCCATATCTTGAGAGCGAACACAACGGCTCCAAGTTCCAGGTCATGGGTGGTGTAATTCTTCTCATGAACTTTGAGTTGCCTAGAAGCATAGGCTATCACTTTTCCTCTTTGCATCAATACACAGCCTAGCCCTTGCCCCGATGCGTCGCAATATACTACAAAGTCATCGCAACCTTCAGGGAGTGTAAGGATAGGTGCGTCACAAATTTTTTGCTTTAGAGTTTGGAAGGCTTCCTCTTGTTTAGGTCCCCATATGAAGGGTTTTCCTTTATGAGTCAAAGCCGTGAGTGGTACAGCAATACGGGAAAAATTGGCAATGAAGCGTCGATAGTAACCAGCCAAACCAAGAAATGACCTTACCTCGGTAGGGGTACGTGGCGCTTGCCATTCCTGCACTGCCTTGATTTTTGAAGGATCAACATGAATTCCCTTGTCATTGACGACATGTCCAAGGAATTGTACTTCTACTAACTAGAATTCGTATTTTGAGAACTTAGCGTAGAGCTTTTCAGTCCTTAAAAGTGTAAGGATGAGTCGAAGGTGTCGTTCATGATCGGATTTAGACTTGGAGTAGTAAGGATGTCGTCGATGAAGACTATGACGAAACGGTCGAGGTAGGGTTTGCATACCCTATTCATTAGATCCATGAAGACAGCGGGGGCGTTGGTTAAACCGAATGGCATGACCATGAACTCGTAATGACCATAACGAGTCCGGAAAGCGGTTTTTGGGATATCTTCTTCGTGCACTCTAAGTTGATGATAACCAGAACGAAGGTCGATTTTTGAAAAGCAGGTGGCGCCTTGAAGTTGGTCTAGGAGGTCATCGATGCGAGGTAGTGGATAGCGATTTTTAACCGTTAACTTGTTGAGTTCTCTATAATCAATGCACATGCGAAACATTCCATCTTTCTTCTTCACAAAGAGAACAGGTGCACCCCAAGGCGAGGAGCTAGGACGTATGAATCCTTTGTCTGTCAGCTCTTGCAGTTGACTGGCCAGCTCTTGCATTTCGGATGGGGCTAACCTATAAGGAGATTTTGCGACTGGTGTAGCGCCAGGTACAAGATCGATGCGGAATTCGACTTCTCTCACAGGAGGGAGTCCTGAAATGTCGTCGGGAAAGACTTCTGGGAATTCTTTCACAACTGGGATATCTTCGAGTTTCTTCTCCTTGTTTCCCTTTTTGACGACGTGAGTTAGGAATGCGACATAGTTCTTGCGGAGATATCTTCGGGCTTGAAGGCAGGACATTAATTGAGTCCTTCCGAATGGGTTTCCCCAAAAATACGTAGGGTCTGACCGTCTGCAAGAGGAATGCGAATGAACTTTTCGCGGCACACTACTTCAGCGTGATGCTGGCTGAGCCAGTCCATACCGATTATAACATCGAAACTTCCCAACTTCATAGGAATGAGGTGAACTGGATAATCGTGATCGTTTAGAGTGAGTGTACAATTGCGTATAATAGAATTTAATGAAACGGGTTTTCCGTCAGCAACTTCCACCGTTATAGATTCCATGAGATTAACACGAGTTTGGTTGAGGCTAGGTTCAAATTCTAAGGACACAAAGCTCTTATCCGCACCAGTATCGAATAATATGGATGCATAACTACCATTGATGAGAAACATACCGTTGACCACGTTGTTGTCAGCCCTAGCTTGGTTGGCATTGATGTTAAAAGCTCTTCCTCTGGCAGGTGGAGGAGCTTGGTTAGCTTGGTTTACCGGGTTTGCTTGACCTTGGGCATGGATGATGTTCACCAAGCATGGACAAGTGTTCCTGAAGTGGTTTGGGTCCCCACAGTTGTAACAAGCTCGCATGGGTTGCATCATGGGGTAGTTGGGTTGGTAGTAAGTTTTGGCTGCGTGTGGTGCAGGTGGTAGAAGTAAGGGTTGTTGGGCTTGACCCACTATCTGATGGTGGGTTTGGATTGGGGGTTGATTGCGGTTCATTCGTTGAAGAGTACGACAGGTTTGGATGGTGTGACCCGCACGGCCACAGCTTGTGCAATGTTGGCAGGGGTTTTCGGGAGGGTGATGGTATTGACAGCGGTTGCATTTTGGGTGTGGGCCGGTGTATGGCTTTTTGAATGGCACCGCTGAAGGAGCAATTTGGGTGATTGGTGCAGCAGTGATAGGAGGGTTGGTTTGGGTGACAGCAAAATTCTTGCCATTACGTTTCCTCTTACCAGCAAACCTTGAGGATGAGACTGGGTGGTTTGTAGTTGAGGTCTCTATGGGTGCTTTCTTCTTTTCATCTTTGTATTTGCAATTTCGAATGCGATTTTCAGTGAGTTCTGTAGCTAACTCCATCGCGGCTTCAAGTGTTGCATGCGAAGTGCTTAAAACCGAGTCTTGAATTTTCGAGGGAAGACCTCAAATGTAATGTTCAACCAAGCGGTACACGGGGGTGAACAAATTAGGGATCATCTGGTTTAGCTCGAGAAATCTCTTATTATAGGAAGTGTGATCTCCTTCCTTTTGTTTCAGTGAGTGGAATTCGTCTTCCAGCTTTTTGATTTCGCTTCTTGGACAGAAGCGTCTTGTCATGAGTTCCCTTAACTCTTCCCATGTTAAGGCCATGGCATCTTCAACTCCTCGCTTACCTTTTTCCGTGTTCCACCATGTAAGGGCTACCCCAAACAGTCTTCCAGTTGCATAACGTACCTTACGGTCCTCGGGACAATCGCAATTGAGGAAAGTGTTCTCCATTTCTTCAAACCAGTGAAGGAGGGCGGTAACACCTTCGGTCCCTTCATACTTTGGGGGATCGCAAGATTTGAAGTGTTTGTAGGAGCACTTTTTGGAAGGAGGGTTGGCGACGCTCTGGTCTTCTTGATTGGGAGGGTTGATGGGATTTGCGGTGAGAGCTTGTTGAACTTGAATCACGATGTCAGGAACCACTGCGGCCATTTGTTTAGCAATTTGTGTGGCCAAGCGTTCATTTGATCTTCCTGAATTTTACCTCCACGTAGTTGCCTAGCCGATATCTACAGGAACATACATAGGAAGATTGTGAGTTTAAGAATTTTTCTAGGTGTCATGTGTCGTAAAAAGAATGAAAAACAACATAATTGGCAATAATTTAACTATATCCATAGGATGTCTTGGGTTTGCTCATGTTTGGGCCTCCAATGTCCCCCATACCATCGCCTGTGTAGTCATGTGGGCCCCATGACTACTGGGCTTGGTAGGATTCACATTGGTGTCGGCGGATTAACACTCGCATCACCCGAATGAAAATCGTAAAATATGATTGCGAGATGTATGGTAGGAGGGTGTCCAGGTGTAGACACAATGACAACTCAAAGTGGGGTTAGCTCACACGACGTTTGGTATAGCATGCTTTGGCCTAATAGGTCCTTAGTACTCTCATCGTTAGTCCCCAGGTAGGCAAACTGGTCCTTTATTTTGGATTTATACGAATGCCAAGCCTAGACAGGACGTTCCGACTACCGGTACTCGTACCCTTCCAGTTACTACATGCCCGTCATGAGAACTCACTTTGATGTGATTTGAAAAATAAAAAAATCATTGCAAAAATCATGGGAATCGTGAGGTGTGTGCTCTCATGGATATGATATGTTATGAGGATATGATTCATGATGAGCATTGCATAATAACATGTATTTGTGAGCATGCTTGCATAACATTGAGTGTGAAAATAAACATAAAGCATATAAACATCATGAATTTTGTATGTAACGCATAAACAATTTAAAATTTAATCAACTATAGTATAGGCTCTAAGGGTCTAATAACCTATCATATATCCCTATAGTCATAAGCTCTGATACCAATCTGTCACACCCCGACCCGCAGCGGAATAAAAGTCGGGGCATAATTGGGTTATCACCAAAGCTCTTGATGTTTACTAAGATGTTTCATATTTATTAAATTCAAATTACAACTTAAATATCCAAAACAAAATTCATACAATTACAAGAAAAATGAAACTATATAATTATTCCAAAGCTTAAACTTGTTTATTCTTCTAGGCCTTCTTACGTGTTTCTTGTCTCAGCTGTATCACCTGTATCATGTGTAAAACGGGGGAGATTTTGGGTCAACAAAAGTTGGCGAGTGAACCTTGATAAAATATTGTTACTAATTTCTAGTTTTATTTAATAAGGAAAATTTGTGCAATAATCACATGTGAGCAAACATATATAGATAAACAATCACAAACCACTTTGGATGAGTATATGACATGAATGATGATGTATGTGAGATCAAGGCTCAATCAAACGGAGCCGATCTAATGAGGCTCCTGATGCTCAACCCGTATCCCACGGGGAACTGATGGGCCTAATGAAATGCGTGCACTGAAAATGATAAATCCAATCTACATATAATTCACACAACAATTGATACACATTTGATCACAGATATGATGTATGCACAAGTGTTTAAGTAAAATAAAAAGAATTATACGACACATGATACACCCCAAAACATGATTAAAACGGGGAATTGGTAGAGATTCACTCACAATGGGTGCGTTCTTTGATGACGATGAAGGCGCACGAATTTATGATTCAATCGACGAGGAAAAACTAACCTAGATAATAACAAATGATTCGATAAATAAATAAATTTTATTAGTGCTCTTAATGGGATTTTTAGATTTATTTTTGTGAGTTAAGTGGAATTTTCTAACTTTAAAAATCTTATTTTTAAGTATTTTAAACAATTTTTCAATTAATTAAATAAGAAAAAAAATAATAAAAATGGTTGACTTTCTGACAGTTGACCGGGTCTGACCGTTCAAACTGTGTTTATTCTAAGCAGCGCGTGGGATCGAACTCGGGACCTTGCGTTTGTGTGCACGCAGCTCTACCAACTGAGCTACGTGTCTAACCCGAAATATTTTCTGTTTTAATTATATATATATATACATACTAATTAATCTTAAACTTATTTGGTTTTTATTAAAAATGATTTATATGGCCGAACCGGTTGTAGAGACCCGGAGTCGAACTCGGGTCCTTCGGTTCGAGTGCGCACAGCCCAACCAGTTGGGCTGTGTGTCTAATCTGTTTAACTAATGGATTATATTCTTCTTATGTATTTACTGTGACTTGATCTGATTAGGTTTCAAAAATGTTGGTTTTATTTCTAAAAGTCAGTAACATGTGCGATTCGAACCCGGGACGTGCGTGTTATATTTGCACACAGTCCACCGCTGGACTGTGTGTCTAACCCGGTTAAATACATGATTTTTATTACATTAATATACAACTCAACTTCGTCTTCTTCATTAAGAAGAACTCAGAACAGTGAAGCCGACCGTTTTGCTTAATCGACCAACAATTTATACTTGATTGAAATGGAATAGGAAAAATAAGGAATATGATATACCAAGACGGAGAGTTTTCTTCAGATTTCCGGCAAGTTCGTCGGTTCTGATTTTGCGATTTCCGGCTGTATGAACTGTTTTAACAGTTTCGATTATTGGTTTGTACAATTAAAGTATAAATCAAGAGATAGCAGGGAGGTTTAGACAGTTATACCGTCTGAAGACAACTGCGGTTTTATGTTCAGTGATTCCGGCGATATTCCGGCGAGTGCAGAGGAACTCTGGCGACGTGCTCTGGAAGAATTAAAGCTTCGAAAAAGTGTGCGATTCTGAGCGAAAGGGTTACCAGATGTTTGAGTGGGTTTTTATAAGGAAGAACAGCTGATGAATTGGGTTCGAATTTGGGTCTTGATTCGCGGTCAAAGGTTTCCGGCGGTTATGACCGAAATTGATGGTTAGGCATTGGTTATAACTGATGTCGGAATCAGTTTACGCGATTCAATCAAAGGAAAACAGTCACAATTGCGAAAATCCCGGTTTTTCCGGCGACCGCGAGTTCTGGGCGCGCTGATTTACCGGTTTTGACTTTCGGGTTTTACTTTAAATGTTAATTGTTTCTATATTTGACACAAGTGAAGTGTGTGGCGGAGTGGTGTGTTGTGTGTTTGTCTTTGTGGGTGACCCGGGTTCGAAACCCGGCTACCCTATTATATTTTTTTCATACTTATTATTATTAATTATAAATTATGGTTTTTAAATTCTAATATATTGTTTAAAATTAATCTGAACCATAAATACACAACGAAACTTATAACAGAATATTTGATTAATAAACGAAGCGGGTTTTGAAACCCGTTTTTCGACGAATGTTACAAGATAATTGGAAGAGATGTGATGGTTTTGATATGTAAGGCTTCAGGGGTTCCTTCATCATCATCTTGGAAGACGAATTATGCTTTCTGGATCTGTTCTGTGGTGTAGAGGTTTTTGTTGGTTAATGGGATTTTGTGGGTGGTTTTCGTTTGATAAGTGAACCAGTAGGAGTCTTTTGAGATTGTGGAGGTGTCAATGTAACATCTTTTGTCACTTTGAAGTGCCAACAAATGTTTGAGCAATTGGAGCAGTGATTTGAGTGGTTGGTGTTGATTTTGTTGAAACATTGTTTAAAGAATATCTTTTGAGGAGCCTTGATTCCCTTAAATTCTTTTCCTTTCAGTGATTCCTGTACTGTCAACATTTTATTAGCATCCCTTGTAACTTTCCTCTTTTCCTTTTCAAATGCATCTGCCTTAGCCTTTTTAGTAGCAGATGTGCCAGGTCTCTTTTGAGCTTTCTTAACTAGAGGATGGAGCTTTCTCATGTTGTCATTCTCCCACTTTTTGGCATCATCCTGTGTGTACTTAGGGAGAGTGGGAGCAGTACCAGTGGTTAAAAAAAGATGGTCTTTGATGACCTTAATCTGCCCGATTATTATTGTACCATGTTTTTATCAGCTCCATGTGCATCTTGTGGGTAGCATCTGCAGATTACTTTTGAAGTTCTAGATACATGCTTGCATGAGTCCAAATTTCTTTTAAATTTCTTCATTGGTTGGTAGAGTTTTTGAGCTTTGGACCAAGGTATTCAGAATGTTTTTGATTTCAACAACAGAAGACTCTATCTTGGATACTCTCTCTGTCATCGCCTAAGTTAATAGGATCATCTGAGGTGGTTGTACTTGGTTTTGAATCAAGTGCCCCTAGTTCTTGGTACTAGGGACTTCCAACTGCTAAAGAGTGTACTATTATAGACTCAACAATTGTTGCCTTCAAGGAGGTCTTAGCTATGTAACCATTGTCCAACTGTGAGACTGTTGTATCTATAGTTTTAGTGGTTGCCTCGCTTGAAAAACCTCCAAGTGTCACTTATGATACAAGGGGTGTACCCTCCTCTATTGTAGCCTAATCACTTTCTATGGCATGATCCCATGTCACACCCTGATTTCCCGGTGGGCCTAGACCTAGGTTATGCATGACGATGGATACATATATTCACATATAGCATCATTCGCCCATGATTTAATACCCGACCAAGCGACTAATGTCGTATCCTAAGCCCGTATAGGGAAAATAGGCTAATAGTATTTACCTAAGCTTATCTTTACAAATCATAGATGTTTTAAGCACAACTGTTAATCAAAACAACTAATACATGTGCAATTTACTAGAGGCTCCTAGTTTGGAATGGACGGAACTATGATCCGCTAGAATGTTAACGGGTCTTGTTTCAAGTCACAGGACTTGGACCGGTTAACTTAAATAAAAAGATACGATTCGCTAGATTAAGCAGAGACCGGGTAGAATTTGCTTTAAGCCCTTACGAGTATAAGGACTCGTATAATATGGGTCAAATAACCAAAAATTGTGATTAGAACTTATTTGGAAAGGTTTTGACCCGATTTTGTTAACTTATATAAATTATACTATATAAGTCAATCGTACGCGCATAGGCGGCATCGGGTTATCGGATGGGGCCATGGTAAGTCCAATATGCCAAAACATGTTTATTATAATGTTATATTAGTTTCATATTCAGAATATGGTTTCATTATGTTTCAAAATCATTCTATGCGCAAAAAAGGTATTTTGGGCATTATTTAGGCATAACATATGGACTTTGCATAAAACCCGAAAAATGATATGATCAGAAGGTATAACCTTTAGGGTTTATTCCCTAAAATAATACGATCATATTACAACTTCAAATCAGTATCTTCAGAAGGTGCCCTCGTAGGGGATTAACACCTACAATATTAAGATCACGTAGCCATGTTCGATTCGAACTTTAGCTTGAGCGAAACGGTCATAACCGAAAGTCAAAGCAAAAGTCAATTTGCTTGACTTTAAGCTAAATCTAAAATAACTGAAACAGAACACTTACAAGTGTTCAAGCTGAAGATTAAACTTCAGGTAGGAGGCCTCTATGAAGAGAAGCAGCTCCAAAGAGAAGTAAGAGTGAGATTATGAGAGGTGCAAGTTGGAATGGTGCATAAACACCCTTATTTATAGTTGATCAAAGCTCACAAGAGGTTGCCAAGTGTTCACAAGGCTTCCCTAGAGTTAATTAGTGTTTAACGAGGTGAAAGAATCAGGAGAAGTGTGGAACTTCGCAACATGGGTGGCAGAAGGAGTAGGCTGCAGTGCCAGCTCAAACATTCTGCCAGCGGCGTCCTTGCTGGCCGCAAGAGGTATGGTCTTGCGGTCTGTAAGGGCTTATGGCGCCCATTGTTTTAAATGCCTTACGGACTGCAAGACATTATGCGGTACGCACCTCAAAGCGTTATGCCTTACAGATCGTAACGTATTATGCCTTGCAGTCCGTAAGGGACCGTCAGAGGCCAAAATTTTTGCATTTACTCATATATGACCCCTCAACCTTCATCTTTCCACATTTACATATATTTGGTCCCTCTCATCCAACTTACCGGGAATATTTGAGAGTTAAATGGACACGTGTTGCCATATTATTCGTCATGAATTTCCGAGGTGTTACATCTCAGTATTAGGTAGTTGGGTGTTACATCCCAAAACCCGGCCAACCGCCCTTGTCGTGGATCGAACTCGAGTCCTACCGTTTACATGCACGCAACCCTTCCACTGGGCTGCGTGTCTGACCCATTCATAATTCTATTTTATTTACATCAATATAGCCACTGCAAGGTCCCATAGGTTGTTTGATATAAAAAGAACTTGCAGCGACAAAACCGGGAAGCCGGATCGAACTCGCGACCTCCCCAGCAGTCGTGACTTGCCAGCAACATTACCCACTAGGCTGCCTCGATGGTTTGGTTAAAGTATCGATACTAATTCCTTTTGTACACTCCGCAATTGTCATCTTCCTAGTTTATCAACCCCATAACAGAACCCGATTACTTCTTGATTCCCCACTATTTCATTGGTTTTAAACAATTAATATTGACGTTTTAAAACAACTAAAATAGACCGAACAAGTAAGGTTTCAATAACGAGGTATAACCGAAAGAAGAAAATATACCGAAACGGAATGAGGTTGTCGTTCCGAGAGGAATGGTGTTCCGGCGAGTCTTCCGGCAGTCCACGTTTCACGTTTGGTTCCGGATGCGTTGCAGGTCCTTCTCCGACACTGGTTATTGTCTTAGCGTGTACCGAGAGGCTAAGCAAATGATATGGAGGGGGTGTCCTAGCTTCGGTTTATATAGAGGTGATCAAGGGTGGTGTGCGAGCTGGACATGGAAAGTTATAGAATTCGAGTGATGTAGACGTGATGTTGACTAGGTACGTGATTGAGGCTAAGCATGGAAACTCAATTACGCGTGAAAGGATTTGGGAAGTCTTACCTGTCATGCACTGTGTCTTGGCGGTAATCTTTTTAAAATGAATTCAGCGCGAAGAAGCATGTTCATATTACATCTTACATATGCTAACTGCAAGACATGCCCCAGTGGTTAAGAGTGTTGCTTGTTTCGTGCCCGGGTTCGATTCCCGCGGTCTGCACGTTTTTTTTTTCATTTTTTGTTGTTTTTTTTAATTTCAATAATTGCCAGTTGATCCCTGTATTTTATTTTAAAAGAAATACCCAAAGTGGCCCCTTGAATTCCTAACTTTAAAACTAATTTGATTAACTTATACTAATATAGGAAACTTAACCAACTAACTAGATTATTTCATAAAACTAAAACCTTTAGTTTATACAGTTAAATAATTTAATTAATTACACAATTAAAATAATTAATTAACCATATTTAATAACGGATTATTTATCAGTTTCAATTAGCTTAACGAGTAACTAGTATCAAGGGTCGTCAAGAGTCTAAGAATGATATATCGTTCAAAAGCATGAATTTCGATGATAATTAGCATATAAGTATAAACCATGATCGTGCGTAAAAAGGTATCCTCGTTTTCATTATGATCATCAGTCTTAGATTACAAATTGAAACGAAACAAGAGTACAAGTGTTTAAATACGGAAAGTACAACTTTACTTGCTAAAATAAGAAAACGCGAAAATACGGAGCGTTACACTCAACCTCCAGAGTGATCTTCTTTTTGTTTTTCGTTTGGATTTGGTTGTGGGAGTGGAGATGGTTTGTATAGAATTTTTTTGATGTGCGTCCACAGTGGTGCGTTGGTCACTGTGGGCATCAGGAACAATTGGCTCAACAACAGGTGTTGTCACATCTGTTGCTTGTGTTTCTAAAACGATTTATTCACTTGCACCTTCTTTACATTTGGTCATCCTGGGTGCAAATGTTTCATTTGAAAAACTTTTTATTTGCAGGGATTCACCCTATACATGAATGTTTTGTGCCAAAACCCGTTGTAAAATATAGTTTAAAATTCTTGGGTATATGAAGAAAGTTTTGGCTTTACCTCCCTTTTTGGCTTTTACATTTGCAGCCTTTTCTAAAAATAAAGTTTTGGATAGCTTATAATTTGCATTTGTTAAAATAACATATCTTAAATACTGTGTTTTTAATGGTATTGAATGATGTGGTTTTTGCAGATAAATATATGAGTAGGATATAAAATAAAAAAAATTCATTGTAGGTGAAAAGTTTGGTTTAAAAATTATTGCTCCAAGCAATTGAGCATCGTACCCCACTATGAATTCATTTTGAAACTCAGTTTTAGAGAAGGTTTTTGTCTTGGCTAATAAATATCATTTCCAAACGTGAACAACGATAATTCTTTATGGGTTGGCTTTCGTTTGTAGGTAGTAATTCTTTATTGGATGGCTTTAGTTTGTAGGCATGTAATGTTACCGATATCTTTTTCTTTAATTAATTCATTGTTCTTGACCATGAATTTTAATAGAGTAATCAGACAACTTTTAAACTCTAACAATTCTTATTTTTCAATGATTTACGTTTATACTTTTGAACTTTAACATATTTATCATACGGAAGTTTAATAGTAATTGTTTTCTATAAACGATTTATGGTTCGAATGCTGAACTTTAATAGAGATACCATACAACACTTAAAGTTTAATGAAAAGCATTTTTTTTTTCTTAATAAATAATTGCCCTTTTATCTTTTTTATAAATTTAATTATTTTTTGTTTTGCTTATTTTTTATTTAACTTATTATAATAGAAGTTAACCTTTTAACTCTAGACATATTATGTAACTGTGTTGCTTCATTATTTAGATTAAAGCATACATTGTCTAAATTAACTCTTCAATATACTAGGTAACAAATTTGATAATTTTAAAGCTAACTTTAAACTCTAGACATGTTTTCTTAAACGTGTTGATTGCTTAATTTTCCATTGTTTAGATTAAAGCCTACATATGGTCTATAATACTCATCTATATATCATGTAACGAATACATCTTCGCCAGCACCCTCCTACGATTCCGTCGTGAAGCGCGGGCCAATAGTTATATATATAGCAACTCATGTATCGAAACACGTAACCTCTTCATGTATCTAACTACATTGTTAGAAACAATTCATCACCACTTTTCTTTTATAGCAACTCATACACCTGTCTAATCTACTCCTATTTCTACTCCAAAGTAACAAACTCAAATCCTTGACTACTAGGTAAGGTGGCATCATCTAACACACCAAAATACCACTAGGCTAAATGGCCATTGCTAATTCATCACCACCTAGTTTCCTCAGCTTCAAAAACAAAACCAATATTTTGCAAGGTTGTTTTAACTAATAAGATTGCCTTTTTTTACACTTAGTTGTAATATCACGTAAAACATATTTGTTGTATGAAGAAACTATTAATTTATAATCAAGCAACATGAGCTATATAAAATTAGTAAAGTATGAAATTCATGACTGAAACATATATACCGAACTTAGCCATGGATTGAGATTCTCTTTGACCGAAAAGATGCAATGGTTAATGAATAATGAATATTGAAGAACATGCCGGTGTTCCCATGTACTTGCTCAATAATAATTATCAAGTTTTGTCTAGTTGGTCCATGTGGAGAAATCTTTTTGTTTTCCTTTTGTGTAATGATTGATAGAATAAGTTTAAGGCGTTGTATATATTATACATATACTTATTTATAAAAGATTTTCTGCCGTTTCTTTTGTCGCGTATGAATAATTAATTAATATGGCGAAGGGTGGTGTAACTTATACGGACAGAAACGACTACTAGAAAATATTAAACAATTTCAGTTTTCTTAATTTTGATTTAGTTGTTAAATGTATGCATCAAGTAAATTTAGAGCGCTAAAGAGCATCCATATCACGATCTCTATCCACCATACATCTTAAGAATTTAAAAACTATTACTTCCTTTTTTACACACCTTCGTTAATCTATACTAGTTCTTTAGATATTAAGACTTATAATCTATTTTCAAATATATTTTGTGAGTGTATGAAATTGAGGAGAACAATAAAATAAATAGTTGTGAGTAAGATATAAATAGAGATAGAGAATTTGATATGAGACCTTTTTTTAAATAAACAAAGTTTCTAAAGATGTATATTTTAGTTAAATTATACTGATAGAGATAAAGAACCAATTGTGAATGCTCTAAAATTGGACTCTAGACGAACCAGTTGTGAATGCTCTAAAATTATACTGATAGAGATAAAGAACCAGTTGTTTCTAGACGAATTTCATTTTGATGACTATCGTTAGTGTCATGCAAAAACCGAAATAAACTATTAGCTAGAATAAGTCGATATCGAATCAGAGGAGGATTGTGAAAAGTGTTATAATGCAAAGTATGAATTAACTATTACTGAAATATTTTCCGAAACTGGTGATTGCTAAAACGTACCGTTAGATTCGTCTCGAAAAGGCGATTCCAATGATATATAATGTCTAAAACCTTTTTAGGAATTTCCGTGCCTTTTTTTGTTTTTTGTTTTTTTTTTTTGTCCTAAAAATCAAACGAGTCTAATGGTGCAACCTGTTTCTTCAGAATGTTCACAGAACTATTTCTGCACACAAATACGCTTAAAACTCGGTACGTCAGCCGGTTAACTTCCCACTTTTTGTTCTAGCTCACAAATCCGGAAAACTCAAAGTCTAATAAGTTCGGAACTCAAAACTGGAGAAACTCGGAACTTTTATCACCTTAACAAAAACCCGGACTGTTTAATTCGGAAAACAGATTAAGTCCTGACAAAAATACTAAACTCGGAACTGGTCTACTCTTCACAAATCCGGAATCCCAAACACCTCCTTAAATTCGGACTCTACTAAACTTGGAATTTTAAAATACTAAACTCGAAACTGGTCTTGCTCTATCTCAGCATCTTTTACTTCTACATCATCCATTGGAACTATCTCAGCCATGAATGCCTGTGTGACATTATCATCACCCTCCAGATGTACACTCCAGTCATAAGAGCCCTCTCGTGAAGTAAAAATCAAGGCGCTTGATGTAGTGTTGTTTGATGCATTCCTGTTGCTCGAACCGTGACCAGGAGTATCTTGATAAGATGCACTTGGACGAGACTCAGTCTTGGGTCTTTGACATTCTCTTGCGAAGTGCCCATAACTCTGACAGTTGTAACACCTAACCTTGGATATGTCAAAACCAAACACTCTTTCCAACAAACTTTCTTCCCGTCCTATTCATAAACCTCTTCACTCTTCTAGAAATCATGGCCATCTGCCACTGTAAATCCATCTCCTCAAGGTCATCAGGGTCAATCTGATCATAATCTTCATCAAATGTTGTTGGATCAGATATCTTTCCCTGAATGTAGTTCTCGTATGATGCTACAAAGGAAGCACGCAAGGCAAGATGTTCTTTAGCAGCCTTGACACTTAAAGGCATAGACTTGGTATTGGTATTCTTATTACTAGAGTTCTGTCTCTTACCTCCTGTTGATCCTCCTGAAGACGCTACAAAATACACATCACCATCAGAATTCATCACTACCTGCTCATTTTCACATGAGAGAAACGCAGTTGCCGAATCACTTGAAGCATTGTGGGAAGACGAAGATGGGACTCCTTGGTAAATTCCTGGATCTTGAACCTGATCAAAGCCAGTGTCCTTCTTCTTCATACTAAGCTCGTATGCTCTCAGTTGTCCCACAACCTCTTCCAGATCCATAGTCTCATAAGTAGCTTCTTTCTTAATCATGAGAGTATAGATATCCCACTTGGTAGGAAGAGCATCAAGCAACTTGTCATTTATCTCAACATCACTGTAACCATATATGTCATAATTGTCCAGTTCTGACATCAGATGATAATATCTAGTGATGATGTCTTCTAGAGACTCATTTCTCATGCCCTTGAAGACAGCAAATTCCTTCTTCAGTAAGTCCTTCTTGTTCTTCTTCATATCATCATTTCCTTGATATCTCTTCTCTAACGCATCCCATGTTTCTTTTGAAGTTGAGTACCTCTTGAATGTATGTTTAATGCCATCAGGTAATGACATCTTTATCGCAGCCAAGGCGCGCTTCTTAGCTTCATACATTTTCTTCTGTTCGACATCCCTATGAGCAAAAGTTGTGACACGCTGTCTGCCTTCAAACTCATGAGTTGGATTTACGTATCCATCCTCAATACACATCCACATTCGTGTATCTTAATACTCAACGAAAGACTGAAACCTGTCTTTCCATGTAACATAGTTCTCGACCTTCATCATCTTAGGAGGCTTGTTTGTAGTACCAACCTCATGTTCCATCCTTATCAACTCATTCAAATTAGACATATTCGACATTTTTAACGCAACCGGCTGGTTAAAAACGGTAAAATATTTTCCGAAACTGGTGATTACTAAAACGTACCGTTAGATTCGTCTCGAAAAGGCGATTCCAATGATATATAATGTCTAAAACCTTTTTAGGGAATTTTCGTGCCTTTTTTGTCCTAAAAATCAAACGAGTCTAATGGTGCAACCTGTTTCTTCAGAATGTTCACAGAACTATTTCTGCAATCAAATACGCTTAAAACTCGGTACGTCAGCTGGTTAACTTCCCACTTTTTGTTCTAGCTCACAAATTCGGAAAACTCAAAGTCTAATAAGTTCGGAATTCAAAACTGGAGAAACTCGGAACTTTTATCACCTTAACAAAAACCCGGACTGTTTAATTCGGAAAACAGATTAAGTCCTGACAAAAATACTAAACTCGGAACTGGTCTACTCTTCACAAATCCGAAATCCCAAACACCTCCTTAAATTCGGACTAAACTCAGAATTTTTAAAGTCTGACTTAAATCCAAGAGTTTAAATTCGGACAGTGTTAAATCCGGAGATTTTAAAGTCTGATGCTTAAATCCGGACTCAAAAACTCAAATCCGGAATGAAGCAAATTAGGACTGCTTAAGTTCTGACTTTAGTTAAATTCAGACCTCTTGTGCAGACGTTGTTAAATCCGGAATTTTATAACTCTTAAATCCGAAAAACTTAAAATCCGAACTCTTGTATATCCTGACTACTACCAAACTGGTTAAACTCGGATCTTCTAAACCCTGACAAGAATTAAATCCGAAATTCACAAATTTGGACTAAACAAAGTCGGACTTTTAAGCTCTGATTTCTTAAATCCGGACTTTATCCTCTGAACTTCCTAAACTTGTGTGTTTTTTGTAAAACACAAAACTGTGACTTCACAGTAATACGTGTTTACCCACAAACTTAGGAGTAAAACCCTAATAGCAAAAGATGATGACGGCAGAACCACTTTTTCAACAAAAATTTGAATCTGTATATCAATCTCGAACCGTACAATAAGAGCAATTGCTCTGATACCAATTGTAGGTCCTCTTTCATGTGGATCGTAACGAGATTGACAATCAACCAAGGGCGCGGAATCCCTTGATGGATCAATGCAAACACAGAAACAAGTTATGTAGATGAAGAACACGAACAAGTATTTCAAACGATCTTCTATGATTATCAAACCCAATAGTTTTACAATCACTCAAGATCAAACAAGAAATCTCTCAGCCTCTCTCTATAGATTTCTCACACACAACTCTCTGCAACTCTCTCTAGTGTCTGACCTAAAACCCTAGTGCAACACTGTTTATATGACACAGCCATGCAATTGGGCTAGGCCCACGTACATAATAAACAAACTCAGACTAACATAATACGAAGACTAAACTCGGAATTACAATACTACTGACAAACTCGGATTCCCTTATGCATGATAGACTCGGACTTCTCATTGCTTTCACAAACTCGGACATATCACTTGCACTTAAATTCGGACATCACAAGCTCTGGTAAACTCGGAATCTTTGAGCCTTCACACACTCAAGTCTTGATTATGATATCCAAAGACCAAACCAAGTTGTTGTCACATAAAATGCACCAACATCATTCCACGTAAAAATCGATGCCAATGGTAATGAATGAAACCATTGCTGAGCTTTATCTTCAATGGTGAATTGGAAGAGTACCAATTTCACATCATCTGCCGAAAAACCTTGGCCACCAATACTATTGCAATGAGCATCATACGCGGCGATGTGTAAATAGGGCTCCTCGTGTGCTTGACCATGATACTTCGGCAAACTAGAGATCGATTGTGCCCGTACCTCGAATGATCGACCACGAAATTGAGGAATAACTACCGGTGATGGGTTGTTAGCTATTGCGGGCTTAAAATGGCTTTCTACACCATGAACTGGGCCCTGGTTATTTCTTCGTGGAATTCCTTCCGGTAGATTCATCGGTGGGTGTAAGTTTTGTGGAAGCGGTCTTGCCTGGCCCGGCATCTGAGGTGCCGGTGGTGGTAGTGGAATATCCACCGGTCTTCTCGGAATGGGTTGTTGATTGACCGGGTCAGGTTGGTAATATTGCGGTTGCTGCATGGGTATTGGTTGCACTTGCGGTTGCACATATAGTTGATATCCCAAATTATCTTGATTAACCTGATTAAACACCCCTGCTCCCACTGTTTACCTTTCATGAATACCCGTGTTGACTACCTGTCTTCCATTCTGAGTAGCATGATTGTCATACTCTTCATACCCATCATCAAACTCCCCCGAATTGTTCCCTTGATCAAAAGGTGATGATCGATAGGGATACGGCTGTGGTTGACTTTGTTGTGAATTACTCGGTCGGGTAGCTTGCGGAAATAGTGTTGCCCCTTGTGCTTGAGTTTGATTCAGTGACACGGTATCATCCGGAATAACTGTCACATATGGAGATATCTGCTGTGTGTAGGTTGCAGCTGGGTATTGGAAAGAGGTGTTTTGAGTTGATGCTTGCTGACGGTTATCAAGGTTTGGGAAAAAGGTTGAGAATGGTGGAACTTGTGTAGTAGA
Organism: Scalesia atractyloides; assembly: GCA_947069175.1. Lineage (NCBI taxonomy): Eukaryota > Viridiplantae > Streptophyta > Magnoliopsida > Asterales > Asteraceae > Scalesia > Scalesia atractyloides. The sequence continues at coordinate 70,295,951 of CAMTDV010000005.1, read as the reverse complement.
TGCAGGTTGCGTAGGATTTGATGGTGGTGGATTTGGTAGTACAGTGTTTGGTGAAGGTTGGTTGGGTGTTGGTGAGATTTTTTGCGATTGCGAAGTCTCAGGTTGTTTTTCCGGAGTTCCTAAGTTCTCCATTGTTGTGAGTGTTTGTATCGGTGATTGTACGATCTTGTTCTCTCGATGTAGAACTCTCTTCGTATGCTTCACTGTTCTCTCGATCTTTGGGTCGAATACTAGTGGTGATGACTTCCCGGAGTTCCGAGTATGATGCATACATCTTCAAAATCACCAGCACAAACAAAAACAAAGAAACTCGCGTAAACCTGAACAAAACGAAGTAAAACTCTTTTTTATTTTTGTTTTATTTGTACTAAAACTTAACACTTAAACACTTTGCGCACGCCTCCCCGGCAATGGCGCCATTTTGATGACTGTCGTTAGTGTCATGCAAAAACTGAAATAAACTAGTAGCTAGAGTAAGTCGGATATCGAACCAGAGGAGGATTGTGGAAAGTGTTATAATGCAAAGTATGAATTAACTATTACTGAAATGGAAAATCTGTTTGTTTATATGTGGAAATTATCTAAATTAACGAATTAAAACGAGATTGTAATCAAATGGAAGAAGAATGGTTCCTCCGGAATTCAGGTTTATAAATGAGTTACAGTTATGTGCTGATCAAAACATTCACATAGACATAAATTTTAACCTAACGGATCAATTGTGATAATCAAAGACTAAGTACTCCGATTAATAAATAACGGTAGGTTATCATATGATCATCAACTACAATTACCAACCCTAATCCCATGTCAAATATATCATGATTACTAGAACTCTCAGGAATTGAATGCTTAAGAATTAAGGATAAATAAATGTAATCAGTTACAATCAATCAATTAGATTCATGGTGAAAAGCATCAAATGCTTAGATCACCAAGTCACAATGATCAAAAACACATAAAAGTACCAAGTTATGCAAAACCCTCCAAGCGGAGGAAACCACGAAGAGTTTAGCCACTCATCTCGCTCGAGAGATCAACAAAAGTCTTGATTGGAGATGAACTCATGATCTTGGAATGATGGAAGATTATGATGATATGGATGAGAAAGCCTTCAACTTTGGTGTTGTTTGGTGCCTAAATTCGTCCTTGGGTGCCAAGCTTGTGATAAGATGTTTCTTGAAACCCAAATATACCTTCAAGACCCAAATTCGCGTTTTTCAGAACCGGGATCGTCACTGATGGCCAGGGACCGTCATTGACGTTCCGTACTTTCTAGTCACTTAGTAGATTTGTTCAAAAACTGTTTTCTTCATATCTTTTTCGTTATAGCTCTGTTTTACGCACCGTTTTCGCCTACTCATTCGTAATTCCACCCTCTATCATTCTATATCTTAAGATCTTTAATTCCACTCCATTTATTTCCCTCAAAACACGTCCAATCTTCGTATTTAACCTACAAAACACCATTTTCTCATAGTTATTCAATTCCCCACGTATAAACGTTCAAATATACATAATATTAGACATTTAACACTTATAAATCACATTCCTAAACCCTTCCATCACATCCCCACACTTATCCTTTTTCATCCCGAATAATAATTATGCAATGGAATCACAATCAAATCATTAGCTTTCAATTCAGTTGGTTAATTTATTTACAAATCTAATCACGCATTAACCAAGATTGAAAGTATACGGTCCACTAAACCTAACCACCGGTTTCCAAGCCCTTAATTATAATTCATTAAGTTCAATTGCATCAGTCATCTATGGGTCTCACACTCAAAAGACTACACCGCCGTTTAATCTTGCATTCCTTTCTAAAAATTCCCAATCAACCTCTTCATAATTAGTACCAAAGGTACCATTTGATGTTGAACTCACATCTCATGCATCCTCATCCGATAACCCCTCATGAAACGCATTAAGAAGCTCCCAAAGCTGAATGCCATGATGCGGACAATTCTTAAGCATCATCTTAAAACGATTGAACGCTTCATGGAACAACTCACCGGATTGTTGTCGAAAACCCCGAATATCCTTCGTAGCATTGTTGGTACGCATCAGAATGTAAAATTCATCTAAAAATAACTGTTGCATCTCATTCCATGTAAAAATCGATGCCAATGGTAATGAATGAAACCATTGCTGAGCTTTATCTTCAATGGTGAATTGGAAGAGTACCAATTTCACATCATCTGCCAAAAAACCTTGGCCACCAATAGTATTGCAACGAGCATCATATGCGGCGATGTGTAAATAGGGTTCCTCGTGTGCTTGACCATGATACTTCGGCAAACTAGAGATCGATTGTGCCCGTACCTCGAATGATCGACCACAAAATTGAGGAATAACTACCGATGATGGGTTGTTAGCTATTGCGGACTTGAAATGGCTTTCTACACCATGAACTGGGCCCTAGTTATTTCTTCGTGGAATTCCTTCCGGTAGATTCACAGGTGGGTGTAAGTTTCAAGGAGGCGGTCTTGCCTGACCCGGCATCTGAGGTGCCGGTGGTGGTAGTGGAATATCCACCAGTCTTCTCGGAATGGGTTGCTGATTGACCGAGTCAGGTTGGTAATATTGTGGTTGCTGCATGGGTATTGATATCCCAAATTATCTTGATTAACCTGATTGAACACCCCTGCTCCCACTGTTTGCCTTTCATGAATACCCGTGTTGACTACCTGTCTTCCATTCTGAGTAGCATGATTGTCATACTCTTCATACCCATCATCAAACTCCCCCGAATTGTTCCCTTGATCAAAAGGAGATGATCGATAGGGATATGGTTGTGGTTGACTTTATTGTGAATTACTCGGTCGGGTAGCTTGCAGAAATAGTGTTGCCCCTTGTGCTTGAGTTTGATTCGGTGACACGGTGTCATCCGGAATAACTGTCACATATGGAGATATCTGTTGTGTGTAGGTTGTAGCTGGGTATTGGATAGAGGTGTTTTGAGCTGATGCTTGCTCAAAGTTATCAAGGTTTGGGAAAAAGGTTGAGAATGGTGGAACTGGTGTAGTAGATGCAGGTTGCTTAGGATTTGATGGTGGTGGATTTGGTAGTGCAGTGTTTGGTGAAGGTTAGTTGGGTGTTGGTGAGAATTTTTGCGATTGCGAAGTCTCAGGTTGTTTTTCCGGAGTTCCTAAGTTATCCATTGCTGTGAGTGTCTGTATCAGTGATTGTAAGATCTTGTTTTCTCGATGTAGGACTCTCTTCATAAGCTTCAATGTTCTCTCGATCTCTGGGTCGAATACTAGTGGTGATGACTTCCCGGAGTTCCGAGTATGATGCATACACCTTCAAAATTACCTGCACAAACAAAAACAAAGAAACTCGCGTAAACCTGAACAAAACAAAGAAAAACTCTTTTTTATTTTTGTTTTATTTGTACTAAAACTTAACACTTAAACACTTTGCGCATGCCTCCCCGGCAACGGCGCCATTTTGATGACTGTCGTTAGTGTCATGCAAAAACTGAAATAAACTAGTAGCTAGAGTAAGTCGGATATCGAACCAGATGAGGATTGTAGAAAGTGTTATAATGCAAAGTATGAATTAACTATTACTGAAAAGGAAAATCTGTTTGTTTGTTTGTGGAAATTATCTAAATTAACTAATTAAAACGAGATTGTAATCAAATGGAAGAAGAAAGGTTCCTCCGGAATTCAGGTTTATAAACCAGTTACAGTTATGTGCTGATCAAAACATTCACAGAGACATAAATGTTTAACCTAACCGATCAATTGTGATAATGAAAGACTAAGTACTCCGATTGATAAATAACAGGAGGTTATCATATGATCATCAACTACAATTACCAATCCTAATCTCATGTCATATATTTCCTAATTACTAGAACTCTCAGGAATTGAATGCTTAAGAATTAAGGATAAATAAATGTAATCAGTTACAATTAATCAATTAGATTCATGGTGAAAAGCATCAAATGCTTACATCACCAAGTCACAATGATTAAAAACACATAAAAGTACCAAGTTATGCAAAACCCTCCAACCGGAGGAAACCACGAAGAGTTTACCCACTCATCTCGCTCGAGAGATCAACAAAAGTCTTGATTGAAGATGAACTCATGATCTTTATCTTGGAATGATGGAAGATTATGATGATATGGATGAGAAAGCCTTCAACTTTGGTGTTTTTTGGTGCCTAAATTCGTCCTTGGGTGCCAAGCTTGTGATAAGATGTTTCTTGAAACCCTAATATACCTTCAAGACCAAAATTCGCGTTTTTTCAGAATCGGTATCGTCACTGACGGCCAGGGACCGTCACTGACGGCCTCCGTACTTTCTAGTCACTTAGTAGATTTGTTCAAAAACTGTTTTCTTCATAACTTTTTCGTTATAGCTTCGTTTTACGCACTGTTTTCGCCTACGCGTTGGTAATTCAACCCCCCATCATTCTATCTCTTAAAATCTTTAATTCCACTCTATTTGTTTCCCTCAAAACACGTCCAATCTTTGTATTTAACCTACAAAACAGCATTTTCTCATAGTTATTCAATTCCCCAGGCATAAACGTTCAAATATACATAGGATTAGACATTTAACACTTATAAATCGCATTCCTAAACCCTTCCATCGGAGAGCTTTTTTTAATAAACAAAGTTTCTAAAAATATATATTTTAGTTAAATTATACTGATAGAGATAAAGAACCAATTGTGAATGCTCTAAAATTGGAATCTTTATCTTATATTCTATCCTTAATATATAGAGAAAAATATATAGAATAAAAAAATATATCTAAATCATTCAGTTTACAAGACTTCCTGACCGGCATGTAGGGCTGTTCATGAGCCGAGTCAAGCCGAGCTAGGCCAAGCTCGGGCTCGGCTCGATTATAAACCGAGCTGGCTCGGCTCAGCTCGTTTTTGAAACCGAGCTGAAAATCTAAGCTCGAGCTCGGCTTGGTTTGGCTCGATTTTATAAAAATAAATTAATATATAACTCTTAAAATTTAGTAGCCTATAATATTATTCAATATTTTAAAAGAATATATTCAAAATAAGTTCAACCTAATACATTACAAACCAAAATCAAGTTCAACAACACAAAATAAGTTTTAATATCAACGAAATACAATATTAGTTCATTAGTATGATAATCAACCTTCAAATATGCCACAGATTTCACATTACAAACCTATATACATGTAAATAGTAATCAATTTTTTCGTGACATATTTTAATCTATATAAAATTAAAATTTATTATAAGTAAATAATCCGAGCTAAACCGAGCCGAGCTACAAAGTGAGCCATACCGAGCCAACTCGGCTCATTACGAGCCGAGCCGAGCCGAGCTAGGCTCACTTTCTAACCGAGCCGGCTCGGCTCACTTTTAAACCGAGCCATATCGAGCGAGCTAAATCCGAGCGAGCTTCGAGCCGCGAGCTCTTTGTACAGCCCCACCGGCATGCGACACCATCTAGGCCTGTAAATGAACCGAACGTTCATGAACTTGTTCGGCGGGAAGTTCATTTATGTTTGTTTATTTAATAAACGAACAAACACGAACAAAAATTTTTGTTCATTTAATTAAATGAGCTAACATGAACACGTCTCGTGTTCGTTCATTTATGTTCATGAATGCTCGTATAAATTTTAGTAAATACATAAATAGTTATATTTATATAAATATTAGGTTTTCTAACTACTTATATAAATATAACTAATTAGCAATTTGAGTTTTCTAGCTATAAAAATGAAATTTTAAAATTTTTCTTAGATCGTAACTGACCATTTACTTAATATTTATATAAAAAAACTACTTAATTTTAGTATATATGAACCCTAATTTAGTTGTGTTTTCGGATGAACTATAATACATTAGGCTTGTTTGTTTGTGTTCACTAATGTTATATTGTGTTTGTTTATATTTGTTCAGTCACGTTAATTTGTGTTCGTTTTTGCTTGTTCAACCATGTTAATTTATGTTTATTCAAAGATGTTCAATTAATTTTTTTGTTTATGTTCGTTTATGTTTGTAAATTGTTCGTTTAGGCTTTAAACGAACGAACCTAAACGAAGACGAACATGCCCAATTTCTTAATGAACAAACACGAACAAAAAAATGTGTTCAATTATATGTTCGTGTTCGTTTACAGGCCTAACACCATTGCACCAGAAGAACATCGCAGGAGACGACCGACTCACGGCTCTAAATCCAAGACAATGGGTAGGGTTCGAAGTGTTATCTCTGTCCCACAATCGCATTATACTCGGACACTGGTTGGAATCAAGGGAGGATCTTAGTTAGGGCCAGAGGGAACCCCGATGCTCCTTTTTTTAAGTGTAAATTTTACCCAAAATTTTATATGTATTGAGTCACATCCCCTTTTTTTTTCTTTAAAATTTTATATGTATTGAGTTACACCCTCTTATTTTTGCTTTTATATGTATTGAGTGAGCTTCGAACCCAGGACTCTATTGAAGAATCCGAGACGTCAACCACTCATTCTAAATTAGAGAAAATGTAGAGATGCTACAAAGACCCATTTCTCATTCTCCATGTGTATCTCTATAAATGTTTATGAGTGTAAGAAAGAAAAAAATAATATAAATAGAAATAGATAGGGCCTAGAGAGAATTTCATCTTAAAAAATGGACATGAAATCATATACTCAATAAAAGTTCTAAGAATTCAACAATTTTGATAATTTTAAGTTTTTAACATATAAGGTGGAGTTCATGTGAGAACCAATTTTATTACAATAACTACAAAACTAATATGAAGACAACAAAATAAACTCACCCCATCACCATCAAAAACCTAAACGCCCACTACCCTAAAAAAAACAACTATATCTCACCAAAAAACACCCCCCCTCACCCCCACCCACCACCAAAAACCTAACCCCCCCCCTCCCCGACACACACACACCCCAAAAACATTAAAAACATTAACCCCTCCCCCCTCACCCCACCCACAAAAACCTAAAAAAACCTACCCCCCTCCCCCCATCCAAGCTAAATGTTAAAATCTAAACCATAAAGCTAAACCCCACAACTAAATGCTAAATTTTTTTTAATAAAAATTGCTAAATTTCGTCACTAAAGAAAAAAAAACTACGACATGTGCATATGCACATGTGTAGCAGTACTGTTCAATTTTTTTAGTGACGAAAATTAAAGATTTTTAAATTACTCAGTATTAAATAACTGTCTACCAGGTAAAGGTAAGGTTCCTGAAAAAAGGACATGTTTCGTAAAAAGTATAAGAAGTCTATGTAAGCATAGTGTTTTAAAATTTAGGTATGGTGTTTTATATTCTTTTGATATAGTATAACATAGAAAAACATCAAACACAACAATTTATAACACAGTCATATGTATTATAGGCATTTAGTTTAAAACACACTCATTAATTCTTCGCATGGCGTTTTAGATTTAATGCCTAGAATACATTAATTATGTTTTAAATTGTTATGGTTAGTGTTTTTCTATATAATATGTAACATTCCGCAATTAGTGAAGTATTCGTTTCCGTGTTTTTCGTATTCAACCACTGTAATCCGAGACTTATGATCATAATGGAAATTATCTTTTATTTATTTTTTATCAATAATTTGTGTTATTCATATAATCATCAAGACACGATTAAATCATTCAAAAACCGACTTATGTTGTGTAAATTCGATATTCGAGATCCAACGAATCAACTATTGTGTCATACTATGTTTATAAATTATGTTGAAAACTCAAATTTATACAAATAACAAAAAATGAAGGCATTAAACAAATAAGCCCATGACATTAGGCCGAAATAAAATACAAAAATATCTTAATGGGCCAATTTTCAACTTTTCATATTTCTTTCACCACCTTAAACTCTAATCCATCACCTATAAATACCACACTCATTCCACCACTTTTCTTTGTCATTTCTCAAAGAATTCTTCTCCCCTCTTGAAAGTGAGTTCCTTCTCCTTTCACCTTCTTCTCTTCTTCTTGTTTTTTTTCTTTGTGTTTTCATACTTCCCCATTTTGGAGAAATCATTATGGAATGTCACCGATGTTTGCCATGGCAAAAAAAGATGGTGCATCACCAAAATAAGGAACAGTCTTTGGTTTTCTTTTATATTTTTTTACTTTAATTATGTCATTTTCATCTTACATTACTAACCATTTTCAATTATTATAATGCCTAACTATTTATTATATGTCTAACGTTACTAACCATTCTAACTTATTTAACCATGCTAAAAATCACTAACATTTTAATCATGCTACTAACTATTAACTCTTTTACCTTTGCAATTTGCTTACTTAGTCTTACAATTTATTACCAATTCATTAGTTATTATTACATACTAAAAATGCATAAAACTAACTCTTTTAATTTTGTCATTTTCCTATTTAGTCTTCTAATTAGATTATTATTGCTAATTCATTAATTATTATTACATACTAAAAATATATAAAAGTACTAACTCTTTTAATTTTTGTTATTTACTTATTTAGACTTGCAAATTTAATTATCATTGTCAATTCATTACTTATTATTATATAAATAGTATTATTATTATTACTAATTATCTCTTATTCAGATCTCATTCACATTCTAGCTTCTAAATCCTTCTACTTACTCACCTTGTTCACCCTTGTTAGGATAAATTGGTGTTTCAACTGCTCAAGACCATCATCTCACGTTTGAGGAAATCACTTGCAAACGGTGAGTATACTCGATCCCATTTTTGTTTTAACACTTTTGGGTGCAACGTGTATTCTATACCAAAAACACGCAACACTTGAAACTTGTTATATTCACACTTTATCCACATTTTAAACATGAAACAAGTTAATGCTTGCTAATCTCATCTGCTAAGTAAACTTTTCATGTCTATATGCTCATTAACTTCGTACAATCCTACCTTAACAATTATAGCGCTATAGGAGTAACGCACCGCCCTTGAGTCTTGGGGGATTGTTAAGTTAAACATGTTAACCTCCCACTAGTCTTTGGGACAGGCAAAATTGCGTTGGAAACTTTGGGTTTGAACATATAGCTTACACCCTTTCAGCATATTAGTAACTTGCATTATGTTATTCATGTTGGGGATGAGTATTAAAACTTTATTCTATTTATGCTATGTATAAACTTGTATACTCGCCAACATTTTTATTGATTTTATTTTAATATATGTTGCAGGTTGATAGATGAAGTGATGAAGAAATCAAGTTAGGGTGGACTAGAAACTCATCTAGAAAATAAACTATGTTTGGAAAATAGATATATGTTTTGATCATGTTTGAACAATGTATGACTTTTAGTATTATTATGAAATTTGATTTAAATTATATTGTTACAATAGCGTTATGATGCTTTGAGCGGTTTGTTCATCTCATCCCGATGTTTCCGTCATTGGTTGGGATGTGGCAAATTGGTATCAGAGCCATAACTATAGGGAATTAGGAAAAGTAGGAATGCTTTTGCCTAGTCTATAGTTTAGGAGCTTTCTCACTATGTGTTCTCTAAAACTATCTCTCTTCTATCTCACTTGCTTCCCTATATTTCGCTTTGGACTTTAATATACATGCCTTTCCAAAGCCTAATGCAATACACACTTGGAGGCTTGAAGACACTCTTATAACACAATCGAAAAGACTCACCAAAATAGGGCTGATTCCCACCTTTGGTGATGTCTTTCACTCAGCTATACTTTGAATTTTGCACGAAATCTACCCTCAAGTTAGGAATGATATCCAAACCTTGAAGGAAATTTCCATTTCATATTCTAGTGGACCCTTATCTTTTGATAAGTACCAACCACGTGAGGGTACGATGTTATCAAGTTAGAGGTGAAACTCGCATCTTGTTAACTAGTCCCACTCTTTGATTTTTAATCTTGCCAAAATTTCGATTTTCCCAATCAATTAAGGACGTGTAGTAACTGGAAGGACAAATATCGTTAGTCGCTCGGTATTTGCCTATTAGGCCAAAACACGTTCCCTTATTTCGGATTTACTTTGGAATAGTCTTATGTTACGTTCCGTGACAATCCACGTTTTACGTTAAAATCTCTTTTATGCTATCTCAATTTTAATGTGTTTTATGTTTGCACGTTACTTTCATTTCAAGCTTGGAGACACGATACACACTATCTTCCCAACCTAAAACAATTAACAATAATCTCTCGTGAACAAACTAAATTTACGATGCTTTCATTATCTATGTTACATTATGTGAAATTCATGATTATGCTATGCAAAACTAATTATGCTATATGAACTATATGCTATGTGATGCATTCATGAAAACAATTTCCTTAAACAAAACATTATGATCAAAGTCTCATCTATTCTTTGTTTCGAATCTTTAGATGTCGTTATCTCGTCAACTTTCCAACTCATCCAAGAAGTCTAAGACCAGCTCTCAGAAGAAGATGATGGCATTCATGGCCAATCAGATTGCTCGTATCGTCCCCAAGATCGTTATTGAATATCAAGCTTCAAACACTCCCAACTCCTCTGTTGAGACTCGAAAGTGGCCCAACCCAAGCCTGTAACCTTCAACTACAAGCACTTTGCCTCCTGCAACCCTAAATGATTCAATGGGAAGGATGGGGTGATAGCTATGTTTGAATGGTTCGACAACATAGAGGTTATTTTCATCAACAGCGAGTGTTCTGAAGAACTCCAAACACGTAGTGCTACTGGAGTTTTCCAAGCTAGGGCCTTGGAATGGTGGACCAACGAGAGAAACATTCGCTCTAATGTAGTGGCTTATGCACTACCTTGGGAGGAAGTGAAGCAACTCATGATGGAGAGTTTTGTCCTCCTCAAGAACAACAAAAGCTAGAGGAAGAATTTTGGACTCTCAAGCAAATTGGTGATGACAGCCTAGCCTATAGCACCCATTTTAAGCAGTTGAGTTTCATAGTACCACACCTTGTGTCTACCACTGATCGCATGAAAGTATATTCATGGTTTACCCCCTGGCATGCGTGACACCATCGAAGCTGCCAAACTTGACAACATCGAGGCAGTCTACCGCCTAGCAGCTAGCCTAAACAACAATCGCATTCGCGATAAACAAGTTGCAACCCCTATTTCCTCAAAACCAGCCAACCAAATCACCCAACAATCAAGTGGTAGCAAGGGTAAGAAACGAAAGTTCCAAAACCCAGGTTGCAGCGCGATTGTACCTGCTACTAACCCAAACCCTGCTACACCAAAAAACACAAGAAAACCATACACGGGGTTCATCCCAAGTACACCACCTGCAACTACCATCACCCTGCAAACTCCGCATGTCGTCATTGTACTGCTTGCAACCATTTTGGTCACACTACACCTTATTTTCACAACAACCCTACACCACAAGTTCAACCCCAAGCCCAAAACCAACATTCCGCGTCTCCGCGTCTTCCTTTTGAATAAATTTCAGGACGAAATTTCCTAAAGTAGGGAGGCTGTAACATTCCGCAATTAATGAAGTATACATTTCCGTGTTTTTTCGTATTCAACCACTATAATCCGAGACTTATGATCATAATGGAATTTGTCTTTTAATTTATTTTTAATTAATAATTGGTGTTATTCATATAATCATCAAGACACGATTAAATCATTCAAAAACCGACTTATGTTATGTAAATTCGATATTCGAGACCCACCGAATCAACTATTGTGTCATACTATGTTTATAAATTATGTTAAAAACTCAAATTTATACAAATAACAAAAAAGAAATGCATTAAACAAAGAAGCTCATGACATTAGGCCCAAATAAAACACAAAAATATATTAATGGGCCAATTTTCAACTTTCCATATTTCTTTACCACCTTAAACCCTAATCCATCACCTATAAATACCACATTCATTCTCCCTTCACCTTCTTCTCTTCTTGTTTTTTTTCTTTGTGTTTTCATACTTCCTCATTTTGTAGAAATCCTTATGGAATGTCACCAATATTTGCCATGACAAACAAAGATGGTGCATCATTAAAATAAGGACCAATTTTATATTTTTTTACCTTTAATTATGTAGTTTTCATCTTACATTACTAACCATTTTCAATTATTATAATGCCTAACTATTTATTATATGTCTAACATTACTAACCGTTCTAACTTATTTAACCATGCTAACAATCACTAATATTTTAATCATGCTACTAACTACTAACTCTTTTACTTTTGCAATTTACTTACTTAGTCTTACAATTTATTACCAATTTATTAGTTATTATTACATACTAAAAATGCATAAAACTAACTCTTTTAATTTTGTCATTTTCCTATTTAGTATTCTAATTAGATTATTATTACTAATTCATTAATTATTATTACATACTAAAAATATATAAAAGTGCTAACTCCTTTAATTTTTGTTATTTACTTATTTATACTTGCAAATTTAATTATCATTGTCAATTCATTACTTATTAATATATAAATATTATTATTATTAGTTTTATTATTGTTACTATTTATCTCTTATTCAAATTCCATTTATATTTTAACTTCTAAATCCTTCTACTTACAAACCTAGTTCATCCTTGTTAGGATAAATTGGTGCTTCAATCGCTCAAGACGATCATCTCACGTTTGTGGAAATCACTTGCAAACGGTTAGTATACTCGATCCCATTTTTGTTTTAACTCTTTTGGGTGCAACATGTATTCTATACCAAAAACACGCAACACTTGGAGTTTGTTATATTCACACTCTATCCACATTTTAAACCTGAAACAATTTGATGCTTGTTAATCTCATACGCTAAGTAAACTTTTCGTGTCTATATGCTCATTTACTTCGTACAAGCCTAACTTAACAATTATAGCGCTATAGGAGTAACGCACCGCCCTTGAGTCTTGGGGTATTGTTAAGTCAAACATGTTAACCTCCCACTAGTATTTGGGACATGCAAAATTGCGTTGGAAACTTTGTGTTTGAACATATAGCTTACACCGTTCAGCTTATTAGTAACTTGCATTATGTTATTCATGTTGGGTATGAGTATTTAAACTTTATTCTATTTATGCTATGTATCAAACTTGTATACTCGCCAACATTTTTGTTGATTTTAGTTTAATACATGTTGTAGGTTGATAGATGAAGTGATGAAGAAATCAAGTTAGGGTGGACTAGAAACTCATCTAGAAAATAAAATATGTTGGGAAAATTGATATATGTTTTGATCATGTTTAACAATGTACGACTTTTAGTATTATTATGAAATTTGATTTAAATTATATTGTCACAATAGTGTTATGATGCTTTGAGCGATTTGTTCGTCTTATCCTGATGTTTCCGCTATCGGTTAGTGTTGATCCTAGATAACAATGCTTTGACTTAAAACGACACGTTGTTTTCAACTTTATATGAAAATAATGTGCGGAATTAGAAACCAACTTGTAAGAAACAGAGATACAGAATTTCAAGTTTATATCACTTTTGAATGTTTACAAAAGATGATTGAAAGTTATTTTCTAATACAAAACAATGCTTAAGAATTCTGTGTGAGTGAAGGGCAACGGAGTATGTAAGATGTAATACTTGCAATGCTCAGCTCCATTGATCCTCGGTTTGGTGATCTCTATTTATAGAGAGCAATTGGCATGAATTCACATTTTGTTTATTCATGCAAGTGTTTGTTGTGGCAGATCATTTCATATGTCATGCTTACCATTTTCACTTGTATCATAAATGTCCTTCAACTGAATTACTTTATCTTCAACTGCAAGTGGACATCATAAATGGTCATCAAATTTCTGATGACTTCTAATCATGATCTGATGAGGTTTCATCAAATTTGATCAGATCTCTTCTGATCCTTTCTTCGAACACTTAGACAAAGATATCCTTATCAGATCTGACTCAAATGCTTCTTCTTATGGCCTATGATCATATTTCTTCTGTTGTCTTGATCTTTTGGCTTCTTTTTCACCAGATCTGATCAGATTGATCATTGATCAGACTTTCTTTCTTCATTTTTCTTCAATACTTCAATCATACATATATGGTTTCCTAACAATTCCCCCCTAAGTATTGTAAGTAAAATGAAGAACATACAACCAAGAATTTTGCAAGATAAAACTTAAACAATCACTTAAACAGTGTTCAACCAAAAACAAATTCAAAGAAAACTTGTTCAACCATAGCCATCATTCTTTTGACAAATTCAATAATAGAAGTCTTTCATGCTGGGCTTCCACTTCTGAGGGATTGGTTGCTTGCATTCCTCATACATGGTTTTTACGTACTCCCTGTCTTGAATCCAGTCATCAATGATGTCTCCAATCTGTTTCACCAAGAGCTCTTTCTTCTTGTCCTTCTTCTGTTCCTGCTTTTTCCTCATGATCTCTTTAATGTAAGTTAAAGTTCTATTTGAAAACTTACATATTTCATCAGTTCTGAAAATCCTTCTCCCTTCTTCATCTTTATAGATTACTGCTAGCTCAGGTGTTTCAACAATGCTACCTATTCTGGCATCTTTCATTGCTTCAGGGATTCCAGTTTTTGGTGTTGTGATCAGAGGCTTGACTTTGACCAAGTGTTTGTATCGAAGAAACAGGTCAAAGTCTACTTGGCATATGGTAGTTGCTATCTCCACTCCACGTTCTGACAAGCTATGAAGTGCTTTTCTGTTTTCTCTTCTTCTCATTGATTCTTGTGCATACATTCTCCTTAGCTTAACTATGTCTAGTGGGTGCAGACGTTCTATCAAGGACTGATTGTTCTTCACTATCTTCTCTTCTGATGTGATACATGTTTTGATGCCATAAACCTTTGAGAGGAGTTTGAACTGATCTATCTGTGATGTGCACACTTTTGATAGGATTCCTGTATTTTCCCCAGAGACATCCTTGTCTTCTATTTCCTCTCAGTGTGAGGGCATTTCTTGTGATTGGGTTCATATTGCTTGGAAGAAGTTCATCATTTTTCCTGTAATATTCCTTTAAAACAACCTCCGGGAAGAGTACTTCATGATCATCAACAGTTACTATGATTCTTGTAATGTTTGGATCTTCTGTCGGAATCACAGTAGGCTTCTTTGAGGAAGTATGACCACTTTCTTCCCATTTCCTTTTCTCTCTAGATATACATTGTTTGCTGAATTCAGTTAGGCCAGAGAGAGTAGGTTCAATAATTTATTTCCCTTTCACTTTGTCTCTAGAAGTGGACCGAGTTTGAGCTCTTGTTCTTCTTGATGGTTCTGTTTGAGTCTGAGATTGTTGTGGTGGTGGTTGAGTTGGTTTTGATTGAATTGGTGCTGATTGAGGTGATGATTGAGTTTGTGTTAGAGGATATATGATCAAGGCTTTTGAGATAGGATGAGGTGTAGGAGGGAAGGAGCTCATTGTACTTTGTGGTGGTTGGGTTGAATCTTTTGGTTTAGTTGGTATAGGAGCTGGTATCTTGAAAAGTGGTTTTGTTGTTGTAGTTGCAGTCTGTTTGGGTGCATCTTTTCTGGTTGCATCAGACTTTTCTCTACCTTCAGGAATTTGTTTCAACAAACCTGGTAGACTTGTCTTTGTTGCTTGTGCAATACTAACACAAAGTCTTTTCAATAAATCTTTTACATCTTCAGTTAACTTTGTGTTAATGGCACTTTCTTCTCTGATGCTTGCCATCTTGCCCTTGTAGTTCTGTCTTACCTTTGCTCCAATTTTGCACCTGTTCTTTTAACAGATGCACCATCAGATCACTGTTCTTCTCCACTTCCTTCAGCTTTTCTTCCATTCTTATGAAATTCTCTGCAACACTTGACAGATTCTGCACTGCAGTTTCTGTTTTAGCACTACCAGTTTTCTTCATTAATTCTTCTCTCATAGTTCTGAATTCCTCTGCTAGTTTCTGAAATTCATGTGAGATTTTCTTCACATCTTGAGAGGAGACTGGTGACTCTTGCAATTTGTTCAGTTTATATGTGTTTGCTTCTGATTGCTTTCTGATGGTTTCAACAGAGTCTGACAGATTTCTGATGTCAGACTTCTGTTGCTTCATTTCTTTCAATAGATCATCCAGTTTTTCTTCCAGAGTAGCCTTTTTCTCCTGATTCTTTACATTCTCCATCACCTTTTTCAATGTTGCTTCAAGGTTGGTTGTAATTGGGTCATTTGGAACAACAGATGTTCCTTCTAACATACCAGCAAGAACACATTTCTTGCTGTTTCAGAAAATCCCATGTTTTGATCAAAAGACCAATTCAAAGGATTCCGACCAGATTCATGCACCACAGGCATTTCCTGGATTTCCTCAGATCCTTGAACAGTTCTTTGAGAATGTTCTCCTTGAGTTTTGGGATAACACAAAGTATCCAGGAGTTGTTCCTGATCAAAATGTTCTCCACTTGTTGCGATTTCAACTTCATCAGATTCTGAGTTAATGCTCAAAGCCACACCCAATTGGGCTTCAACATTGGGTACTCTTGTTCTTATTTCAAAATCAGCCTCAACAGATTCTGATGAGGTTTCATTAGAAGTTGGTTTTATGAATTAGGTTCAAGGTTTGATTCAAGATGTGCACCTGTTTCAAGAGTATCATGTTGTTGACATTCTCCAGCAAGTATTGAGTCTGAGTCTGTTGCACCATCTTTCGTGGATGAGACTTCATCAAATTCTTCATTTTTTCCATACCCCTCAGCAACGTTTGTGTCTCCAGCAGCTGATGTAGACACCATTCTGGATCCACAATCATCTGGTCCTGTTGGTTTGATCAATTCTTCATGCCTTTTGATAAAAGGTGAGTCTGCAGGGATCACCTTAACCATACTTTAAGGCAGGGGAGGAAGATCACTAGGATGAGCCCAAGCACTTGCTGCAGCAGTCCATGGAGTCATTACCACTGGCTTCCACACCATGTCAAAAGTAGGTACTTCCATGTTTCTTTCAGCAAAGACTTTTGTTATGACGATTGACCAAAATCTTACATGCGGTAGATGTGTTGTTATTCTTCCTTTGTGGGTGAATATGCTAGTTTTCAACAAAGAGAATATTTCTTTGGCATAATCTACATCTTCACCTTTATCAGCTCATACATGATATTTAGTACTGGACTGGTTGTTTGATCAGCACCTCCTATCTTCCCTGTGAGACAGCTATTGATTATATCCATAAAGACTTGCCAAAATCCTGGTAGTCCTTTCTCTTGAACTGGCTAATTAGAGTGATTGAGGTCTTGTACCCAAGGTTTCTGAATACCGCCAAGAGTTCTTCTTTGACTGGAGGAATGTGATATTCCTGTTTTTCTGGGATCTCCAACCATCTTCTGATGTTTTCTTCATTGACAGTGATTCTGACGTTACCCCACACGTGTGCAGTTAATTATGTTCCTGACTTCTCTGTTGTATGCACTGTTTGCTGCAGGATGCATTATGGAACTTCATAGCCACCAGTTAAAGCATACTTTATGGGACAATTGATCAGAAATTCTATAAGAATTCTGACCCTTTCATCATGCTGCTCATGATCTAGTTGAGAGCTAGGTTGTTCTTTTTCTCTATGTCTAGCCATTTTGATTTCTTGACAAGAGGAACTTCATGTTCTACTGCTGGAAAGTTGAGACTCATGGAACCGGAGGAAGACAGGATGTAGTGAATTGAGGTTTTGACTTGCAGAAACAAGGTTGTGAGTTTTAGGGTTTGGAATTTTGAGAGCTTGAAGCTTTTGGAAGTGTATGTGAGAGATTGTCGGTTGGGTCGGATTTATATAGGCTTTTGTTGTCCCACGTGATTGGTGATTAACTATGTTAATAACCCATTAAATTATATGTTTAATGCTTGACACCTTTGGGTTATCTTAAAAAGACTGTTTTTTTATTGGTGCTTGGTAACCGCCAATCTTTGCTTTTAGATAAGTGGGTCCACGTTCTTGAAGAGTGGTCCACTTGCACAAGTGGGTCCACGTTTTGAAGAGTGGTCCACTTATCTTCTTGCTGTTAACTGCCAATCTTTGACTTTTGCATAATTTTATCTTCCCCCTTTTCTGTGAGACAAAAACTCAACTCTTTGAATCTGCTGATTTCTGTTGACTTTTGCTTCAATAGATTTGTTCGTGAGATTCTGTTGACTTTCTATTCAAGTAGGTTTTTATTTTAGATGAGAGGGAATGAGTAGAGTTTCAGAGAGTTTACCTACACATGCTTTTCTAGTGCTACTTCAAGGAATATATTTTGTGTTTCATCATTATCATTCCATTTGAAAATTTAATTAACCAAATTTTGGAGTCATTTTAAACTTTGTTATATCAGAAACTTCCTTTTCATATGTCATAAAAAATTTCTTTATGAAAAACTTAAGTTTATTTATCTTTGTTTTAACTCCCCTCCTTTGTGTTTGAGCAGATTTTCTGATAAGAATGAACAGATTTCTGATTAACATGATCAGATTTTCTGTTGAAGATGATCAGATTTCTGATAAATGTGATCAGATTTTCTGATGTTCTTGAACATATTTCTGATAAACATGATCAGATTTTTATCAGAAGAAGTATTTGAATCAAGAAAAAGTTGTTGCATTTGAAACAAGAAAAAAATGTTGCATTTGAAAGAAAGAAATTTGTTTTAATTATCTTAACATCATCTCCCTTGTCCATTATTTTTTAAACAAAAATTTCAAGGATTCCTTTTAAGACAAGCAGTTCCTGAAAAATGTTGATCTTATGTAAGAACCCCAAATTTTATCAGAAATTCCTCCTGAATTCCAGATTTCATCAGAAATTTTTCTTGATTTCTCAAGCCCATCAGAAATTCCCCCTGAATTCCTGAGCTTATCAGAAATTTTTCCTAATTTTTCATCAGAAATTCCCCCTTAATCAAAACAAAATAGATATTAACACACACACACACACACACATATATATATATATATATATATATATATAAACACAACTAGCTATGTACACACAAAAAAACAAACTAAAGAAAACAAAGAAAGTAAACTATTTCTTCATCACTTGGATCATCATCTCCAAAGTCTCCATCCCCATACATGATCTGCACCATTTCCCAGAAAGGTGTTTCATGCCTTGTGTGTTCGTCTGTTAGTATGAGGGCAGCAATGTGTTGTTCCTCCTGAACAAGCATCCTTGCTCTGACGTATGATGCAGGAACTCCTCCAAAGTCCACCTGAGAGGTTATCACTTTCATCAAGAACCTTAGGTAGATGAGGAAAGGACGACCTCCCCTTAAGTTGGCCCTAAAGTCATTCATCAGATAGGCTGAGTAGTTGTAGGGGAGATGGTTTACTCAGGCATGGAGTGGATCCATTATCCTTTGAGTGATCTCATACCAACTTGAGGCTTTCCTTGTAAAACAAAAGGCAAACTGGGTCACCAGAAACTGCCATGGTTCAATGAACCCGCTTTTGAAGATAGGAATCCTTCCTTGAGGATCATGGTACCCCATCATGGCCAAGGTAGCCTGCTTGTCTACCAAGGAGAAGGTGGTTGGGGTATAGTCATCTCTTAGCAAGAGTGCTTCCCTGATAGTTTCCTCATTTAAACAAATGAGCCTGTCGCCCATCACCATTCCTGCAATGGTGATCAGCCTACCATCACCTACAACCAATCGTGCAGACCTCCAAAGCTCTTGAAGGATTTCCAGAAACACTTGAACGTGCATGGAGAGGGCAAAAGCGATTGGGCTGCTAAGCAGCATGTTCAGAATGATGGAGCAGTTTACATATCGTTGGTCATCCACGTTCATCCTTACTCTTACATTGTGCCTTTGGAAGTAAGGGAGAGGGAATCTGTTGCTCTCAATTCTTTCCATGGTAGTAGTGGTTGTGTGTGTTTAGTGAAGAAGGTGAGAATTTTCAAAGGAGTTCCAGGTGAAAGTGGATGAGTGAGTGTATGTCTATTTAAAGACAATAAGTACATGCCTTAAATGTTTTCACCGGTTAAGATCTTGAATCTTGATTCTACCAATTCTACTCTACTTTGGAGATATGGTGTCAGATTCGTTTAGAACTAAAAGTGGCCATATTCTCCCTCCTCATTTGTGAATAGGCGGCACCCAGGTCTTCCATTTTCTGTTGAGAGGACAGGTGTAGCCTTCTTTTCTTTTCAACCGTGCTGAGTGCGTGTGGAGTTGATGTGATGGTGGTAAAAAAAATAAAGTAAGAAAAAATGAAGACTTGGGGAGTTGTCTTTGTGACGTATACTTTCCTCATTCATTGGATATTCCCAAGAGAAAGAAAAAAATAAAACATAAAAGATGATAAAAAGAATATGCACAAGTTATGTTTGCACATATGGTACAAAAGAGATACATGATGGTGACAATTTTCTGTTGAAAACAAAGGAAAATTTCCTAGTTTCTAATGAATTGATCAGATTTCTGATGAGATTATCAGATTTAGTTTTAACAGAATTCTGATCAAGGTTTTTATCAGATTTCTAATCAATACTTTTATCAGATTTCTAATCAATTTATTATAACCATTTCAGTTATCAAATTTTGTGGATTGTGTATTTTCAACGTATCTCTTGTTTATCATTCCCAATTTGCTGATTAAGTAATTATGTCTTTTCTCATCCAAAGGTTTTGTAAAAATGTCAGCAAACTGATTTTCTGTTGGAACAAAGTACATTTCTATATTTCCTTTTTCCACGTGATCTTTTATGAAATGATACCTGACATCAATATGTTTTGTCCATGAGTGATGAACTAGATTTGAAGTTATTGCAATTGCACTATTGGAATCACACATGATTGGTATTTTTGTCAGATTCACTCCATAATCTTTTAGTTGTGTTTGCATCCACAAAACTTGTGAACAACAGCTTGCTGCTGCTACATATTCTGCTTCAGCTGTAGAGGTGGAAACACAGTTTTGTTTCTTACTTTGCCAACATACAAGCTTTTCTCCTAGCATTTGACATGCACCTGATGTACTTTTTCTGTCCAGTTTACAACCTGCATGATCTGCATCTGAAATGCAATTAGTTCTAAGCAGGTCCCTTATGATACCATAAGCCATTATCAGATGTGCCTTTTAGATACTGAAAAACCCTTTTTACTGCTTTTAAATGAGATTCTTTTGGATTACACTGATATCTAGCCAGAAAACATGTTGAAAATATTATATCAGGTCTGCTGGCTGTTAGATATAAGAGTGATCCAATCATCCCCCTATAGGCTTTAAGATCTACATTTGTACCATCAGGATCAGAATCTAACTTGTTTCCTGTGGCCATTAGAGTTTTTGATGATGAGCACTTTTCTAATGAATATTTATTTAAAATAGTTTTAACATATTTTGATTGATTCAAAAAATATTCCATCAAATTCTTGTTTCACTTGGAGTCCTAAAAAGAAGTTTAGTTCTCCCATTATGCTCATTTCAAAATTGTATGTCATTAATTTTTCAAACTTTTTACAATGTTTTGAGTTGGTTGATCCAAATATTATGTCATCAACATATATTTGTACCAACAGAGTGTGTCCTTTGTGTGTTTTGAGAAACAGAGTTGTGTCTATGGTACCTTTGGTAAAGCTAGAATGGATTAAAAAGTTTGAGAGAGTTTCATACCATGCTCTTGGAGCTTGCTTTAACCCATACAAGGCTTTGTTCAGTTTATAAACATGTTTTTGAAATTTTGGATCAACAAAGCCTTCTAGTTGCTGCACATATACTTCTTGATCAATCTTACCATTTAGAAAAGCAGACTTGACATCCATCTGATAGACTTTGAAGTCTTTTGAAGCTGCATAAGCAAGGAAGATTCTGACTGCCTCCAGTCTTGCTACTAGTGCAAATGTTTCATCATAGTCAATTCCTTCTTGTTGACTATACCCTTTTACTACTAACCTTGCTTTGTTTCTTGTTACTATGCCTTGTTCATCAGATTTGTTTCTAAATACTCATTTTGACCCGATGACAGATTTGCCATTTGGTCTAGGTACTAAGTTCCACACTTGACTTTTTTCAAACTGATCAAGTTCTTCTTGCATTGCTTGAACCCAGTCTGGATCCTTGTGTGCTTCAGTTGTTGTTTTTGGTTCAGTTAAGCTTAAGAAGCCAGCATGAAGACATTCATGAGCAGTTGCTGATCTTGTTTTAACACCAACTTGAGGGTTTCCTATGATATTTTCTGTTGAGTAACCCTTTATCCATCTTCCACTTGTAGCATCATTTGTTGAATCTGGCGATGGATTTTGTGAAGAACTTTCTGCTTCCTCCAGATGGAGGATTTGTTCTGAGCCTGAGTTATCAGACATTTGTTTTTCTTGATTTTCTGATGTATTATCTGATGTCTGATTTGTCATTCCTTGTATTTCATCTGATGGCTCTAAATTTTCTGCAGAGGTAGAGTGTGACTGGCTTTTTGGTAAATTTCCATAATTTCCTTCCCAGTCATACCCAAGCAGTTCATTCGTTAGTTCTGTTAAAAGATGTTCATTATTTGTAGGATTTTCCTTTTGTGAAAAAGTTATAATGTCATCAGAAATTTCTGTTTCTGATGAATTATCAAAAGACACATACAAACTTTCTCTAATTGTTCTGCTATTTAAAACAAATACTTTGTATGCTTTTGAAGATAAAGAGTATCCAAGAAAAATTCCTTTTTCAACTTTTCTGTCAAATTTTTCCAAACTATCAAAATCATTAAAAATAAAACATCTACATCCAAAGGTATTTAAGAATTTGACACTTGGTACCCTTTTGTTTATGATGTGAAAAGGTGTTTTTAGATGTCTTTTGTTGATGATAGTTCTGTTTTGTGTGAAACATGCATTTGTCACTGCTTCAGCCCAGAAATAGGTTGGTAGTTTGGCATATGCAAGCATTGTTCTAGCTGCTTCTACCAAAGTTCTGTTTCTTCTTTCAACAACCCCATTTTGTTGTGGGGTTCTGGGAGTAGAAAATCATGAGATATTCCTTTCTCTGTTAGGAAGTTCTCAAGTTTTGCATTTTTGAATTTTGTCCCATTGTCAGATCTAATTTTTCTTACAGTTAATTTCAACAGATTTTCAATTCTTTTAACAAAATTTATGATCAGATCTGGTGTTTCACTCTTTTGCCTCAAAAATTTCACCCATGTGTACCTTGAATAATCATCAACATTGACTAAAATGTATTTCTTTCCAGAAAAACTTTCAGTGCTTATTGGTCCACAAAGGTCCATGTGTAAAAGTTCAAGATTTTCAGAGATAGAAGATTCCATCACAGTTTTATGTGAGCCTCTTTTTGACTTTCCTAGCTCACATGCTTCACAAAGTATGTCTTTTCTTGAAGCAATAAAAGGTAATCCTTTTACCAGACACTTGGTTGCTAATTTGTTTAAAGCTTTAAAATTTATGTGAGCCAATCTTTTATGCCATAACCAACTATTTCCTTTAATTTCTTTGGAAAATAAACAGAATTGAGGTTCCTCAACTTTGTTATTGAAATCAAAGAAATAAATTGATCATTTTATCCTTTTTCCCTTAATATAAATTTTATCATCTTCAAGACCTATTAATAAGCAAGTATCAGGTAAAAAACTTACCTTAAATCCTTTGTCACAAAACTTGCCACAACTTAGAAGATTGTATTTTAAACCTTCTACATGAGCCACTTTCTCAATTGTTATTATACCATATTTTATGCTTCCATAACCTTTTACCCTACCCTTGACTCCATTACCAAAATTCAAAAATTTACCTAGTTTTTCTACATAGTTACTAAGTAAGCTCCTATCTCCAGTCATGTGCTTGGAGCTTCCTGAATCGCAGTACCAAATCTGCTGCACATGATGGTCATTGATTTCTGGTGCCTCGTTGTCAAGTTTTGCCATAAGACAAAGGTTTGTCATTTCTTCTTGATCATCATCTGATGAGTCATCAGTTATCCAGGTGTCTGTCCCTGCAATCAGGCTGACTTGTTGTTGCTATTGTTTCTTGGCTTCTTCTAGCTTTTTTCATAGTAAGCTGGATCTTTTAACTTTTTGTTTTTACATTCAGATGCATAGTGACCCTTTTGCTTACATCTATAGCATACCACTTCAGATTTACTCTCTGCTCTTCTTTCTTTGGATCTTGCTTCCATCTTTCCTTTGTCACTTCTCTGACTTCTGGAACTTCCTCCCTTCAATCTTTGCTCAAAGGTTTTGGTGAGCAAGGCTATTGCTTCAGCAAATGCAGAAAAATCTGATGGATTTTCAGAATTTTCTGATACTAAAACTTAGTTTTGTGAGTTGGAGGGTTGTGGACCAGGTGTGTTTGATCTTTGTGAGTGTGATATTAAGGCTATAGGTCTACCATATTGCTTTGAGTTTTCAATGATTCGATGCTCTCTTGAAAGTAGGATACTGTATAGGTCATGTAGTTTAAGATTTCCTAGTTCCAGCGTGGAAGCTATGGTCATGGCAAGATTTTGCCATTCTCTTGGCAGAGCATCAAGAAATTTTACATTTTTTTCATCATTGGTTTTTTCAACTCCATTTTTTAGCTCATTCAAAATTTATGTTAATCTGTTGTAAGCATCAGTGAGTGTTTCATTTGGTGAACATTTGAACCTCTCATAAGCAGAGACATGATTTGTTCTCCATGTTTCTTTTCATTTTGTCTCCTCCTTCATAAAGATTTTCAAGTTGATCCCATATCTCTTTTGCAGATGAGCATGCATCTACATAAGAGAATATGTCATTTGAAAGTGCCATAATTAGTAGTGATTTGGCCCTTTCATCTGTTTCTACCAGTTTCCTGTCTTCTGGGCTCCAATTTTTTTTTGTTTGGGAGCCCAAGAAGCAGAGATTGCTGGTGAATCATCAGATACTGGAACACTAGGTATTTCAACTCGTGGTATATGTGGGCCACACACAATGGATTGAAATAGAGCTCGATCATGTCCATTTAGAAAATTGATCATCCTGATTTTCCATTGGGGGTACTCCTCCCTGACTAACGTCGGAGGCTTTGACATAGAACCCATGTTGAAAGCACTATTCCAAGACTGAAAGTTTGCCATTTTTAGCCAAAGTTTTGAACTTTTGCAAAACAGAGTATTAAAAAGGATACTCGAGCAATTGATCGATTTGAAAATGTTTGATTCAATTTGCTCTGATACCAATTGTTGATCCCAGATAACAATGCTTTGACTTAAAATGACAAGTTGATTTCAGCTTTATATGAATATAATGTGCGGAATTAGAAACCAACTTGTAAGAAACAGAGATACAAAATTTTCAAGTTTATATCACTTTTGAATGTTTACAAAATATGATTGAAAAGTTATTTTCTAATACAAAACAATGCTTAAGAATTCTGTGTGAGTGAAGGGCAACGGAGTATGTAAGATTTAATACTTGCAATGCTCAGCTCCATTGATCCTCGGTTTAGTGATCTCTATTTATAGAGAGCAATTGGCATGAATTCACAATTTGTTTATTCATGCAAGTGTTTGTTGTGGTATATCATTTCATATGTCATGCTTACCATTTCCACTTGTATCATAAATGTCCTTCAACTGAATTACCTTATCTTCAACTGCAAGTGGACATCATAAATGGTCATCAGATTTCTGATGACTTCTGATCATGATCTGATGAGGTTGCATCAGATTTGATCAGATCACTTCTGATCCTTTCTTCGAACACTTAGACAAAGATATCCTCATCAGATCTGACTCAAATGCTTCTTCTTATGGCCTATGATCATATTTCTTATGTTGTCTTAATCTTTTGGCTTCTTTTTCACAAGAAATGATCAGATTGATCATTGATCAGACTTTCTTTCTTCATTTTTCTTCAATACTTCAATCATACATATAAGCTTTCCTAACAGTTAGGGTGTGACATAATACCATGCCAAAAGAATATAAAACATTATATCTAAAACTTAAAACACCATGCATATATAGACTTCTTACACTTTGTACAAAAATACCCTTTTTACAGGAACCCTTACCTATATATATATATACACACAGAGAGAGTAGAGTTCATACGAGAACCACCTTTATTACGAGAACCCCGAGAACCATTATGAACACAAAAAATACATAAAAACAAAAAAAAATTAATATTTAAAAAAAATCGTTATATTTCGTCACTAAAAAATCGAGTAACAATTATTGATACACATGTGCATATGTATCATTTCTTTGACAAATTCCGTGATACATTACCAGTATTATACAATTGTACTTTCATTTACACTACCATCCGTAATACACTACTTTTTACATTACCAATATTAAAAATCCACATATGCATCATTATTTATGACCATTATAACGTGTTTTGTTGTCATTCTGAATGATGAAGTAAGCTCATATACATGTTTTTTGTTAGTTATATCAAGGGGTTAATGGTTTGGTTATATTTGTCACTTTATGATTTAATATGTTGTTTGGGATGGTATGAAGGGTGTTGATGTACATGTGCGGTGAAAATATTATACATATTGGTAATGGTAGTGTATTATGGATAGTAGGAGGTAATGGTTGTGTATTATGGATGGTATGATAGATAAAAGGGAAAGCGTATTTATACCAAAACACGCTATATTATTCATACATATAGATGCACATGTGCATTTCTAGTATTGGTAATGTAAAAATTGGTGTATTACGGATGGTAGTGTTGTAAGTGCAACTGTCTAATACTTGTAATGTATTACGTAATTTGTTAAAGAAATTATACATATGCACATGTGCATCGATAATTGTTACTCGAACTTTTATTTTTTTAGTGACGAAATATAGCGATTTTTAAAATATATATATATATACATATATATATATTATATATATATATATATATATTAAAAAATTGTGTGTTTTTTAGATGTTTTTAGGTATTTTTGGTTCTCTTCACATTAGTTCTCGTGGTTCTCGCAATAAATGGTGATTTCTAACAGATCCTTATCCTATATATATATATATATATATATATATATATAGGATTCGGTTCAAGAGAGAACCAATCCCAGTTGCGAGAACCATGAGAACTCCTATCATCCAATAACATATTTACACATCACCCATAACCAAATTAAATAAAAAGGGTATTTTAGTCTTTTACTTCACATGTCACATCTTTTCTATCTCTTATATTTAAAAGTCAACATATCACATCTTTTCTCTTTCTTCTATTTAAAACTCATCATGTCACATCTTTTCTCTCTCTTCTATTTAAAATTCAACATCATAAATCTATTGAGTCGTGATTTTTGGGTGAGTTCGTTTGGTAAGATCCTCAAATTTCATAAACCCGAAATTGGGGTGTCGGGGGCACAAAAATATGTTTGGCGTAAAAAAAATTTGTAAAAAAGTTTTTGTAAAACAGTTTTTTGTAAAAATAAAATATTTTTGTTTTGGGTAAAATATTTTTTTGTTTTTTTAAAGTTTAAACCCGTAAAAAATTGTTTTTTAGTAAAAAAAGTTTTGTTTTAAAGTATAAAACCACGCGTAAAAAAAGTTTAAAACCGCGCGTAAAAAAAATTTTTATACCGGCGCGTAAAAAAAGTATAAAATCGGCGCGTAAAAAAAGTATAAAACCGTGCGTAAAAAAAGTTTCTAAAATGGCGCATAAAAAAAGTTTGAACCCGCGCATAAAAAAGCTTAAAAACGGGTATAAAAAAAGTTTGAATCCGCACGTAAAAAAATTTAAAACCGGCGCGCAAAAATAAGTTCTAAACCGGCACATAAAAAAGTTTAAAACCTGCGCGTAAAAAAAATTTAAAACTGCGCGTAAAAATATTTAAAACCGGCGCGTAAAAAAAGTTTACAATCGGGCGTAAAAAAGTTTGAACCCGCGCGTAAAAACGTTTAAAACCGGCGCATAAAAAAAGTTTGAACTCCTACATAAAATACTTTTCTTACTTTATGATTCAAATAAAACATTAATTAAATCACATTAATTAAATCACAAAAATTAATTAAAGCACAATGATTACAACTTTAATTATCAATCATTAAAGAGCTTAGTAAAAATACTAATTTACCCTTATCTCACTAAAAACAAAAACTCATTGATTAAAGCACAATGATTACAACTACTTTATTGTCTTTTCATCTCATTCATTAAAACACTTTTGATCAATGACTTATATTGGCTCCTACGATTCTCACAACTCAAGGTGGTTCTCATTTTACCCTTCCCATATATATATAGGGAAAAGGTAAAATAAGAAACACCTTGAGTTATGAGAAACATTTTTCACCTTAGACCTTTCTACAATGTGTGGTTGAGATTGAATTTTAATAAACATGTGTCTCATATTGTTTGTCTTATGTGAAAAGTATTAATTTATTGAGAAAAGAGTTATTTGGTAATTTGGTTAAAGAGCTCTTAATTATTGACAAGAAACATGTCAGAAATCTTTTAATAGCTTTTGACTCTACATTCAAACCATTAAATGTTTTCATTGTTTTTTGTCTATTTTTTTAAACGTAAAAAAAATCTTCTTTATTATATTTTTAAACAAATGTAAAAAAATTGAAAACCTAGACCAATTTTTTACATCCCTAGCTCTCTATTTTTTTACGTTTGATAGTTTACTTCGGCGCGAACAGTTACGTTTTACGTTCGACCAAAATAAACTGCCTTTTTATTTTAATATTTCTCTTATTACATTTTTTCACGTTTGATGTTTTACGTTGGCGGTTTTTTAACGTTTGATATTTTACGTCGGCGTTTTTTTTACGTTTGATGTTTTACGTCGGCGTGAAAGGTACCTCCCTTCTAAAAACTGATTCGTTTACACAACAAAATAAAAATAAAAAACTAGTTTACGCGTTCGTTTTTTAACGCACGTTGTCGAACGTTTTTTACGCGCGTTGTCTTTGTCGAACGTAAATGTTTTTGTTTATTTTTTTACATAGTGGTGTATTGCGTAAAGACGTTTTTGCGCACGTTGTCAAACATTTTTTTACGCACGTTGTCAAAGTCTATAACTTGATTAATTTACACACATAATAAATCGACAAAAAAACCACCGCTTGTCGAAAGGTTTTTTTAACGCACGTTGTCGATTACGTACGATGCCGAATGTTTTTTTAAGTACGCTATCGAATGTTTTTTACGGTACACAAGAAATTATTACATATCCAAACCTTTAAAAAAAAAACCTTTACATTTGAAATCGACAAAACCACCACCGCCGTCACCATCGCAGTGCAACCACCATCTCCGTCACAGAACCACCTCTACCGTCTACATCACCCCCTTCCACTACCTTCAACACCATCGCCGCCGCCGCCGTCTACATCACCCGGATCAGTCATCTTGTCGGGGATCCATTCCCCGATCCGCCACCAACACCGGCGACCTCACCCCTTTCCGTCTTCCACCGTGGTTCCGCCGCCTTCGAACACCACAACCACCTTGATCGGAGTCTTATTTCTGGGCATATTCTTTTGGATCTCGATTTGCTTTTTGTATATATTGAATATGATGAATCAAACATTTTTTTGGATCTCCATTTGCTCTTTTGTTTTTTGTAAATGTAAAATGAGAGAAAAAGAAATATAAGAAGAGGCGGAATATTCTATGTAAAAGAAAAGGAGCGAGAGAGAGAAAAAAAAATAAAATGGATGTGACTTTTAAACTTTTAAAAAGAAGAAATAGAAATGATGTTAAATCGAGAGTAAAAGACTAAATTGCCCTTTTGATTTAATTTGAATATAGGTGATGTGTTAGAATCTTATTGGATGATAGGAGTTCTCATGGTTCTTACAACTCGCAGTGATTTCTCCTTGAATCGAATCCTATACATATAAGGTAAGGATCCTATGAGAAAAACACGCTATTTGAGAAACGTGAGAAGCATTCTGGACCACACATTAATTGTTTTTTTTTTTACTTCTAATCACTTATTTTTAAGAGTTTTTTTGTTTGCATATATAAATATATATATATTTTCAATTTTGAATTATACACACATGTATATAGGTAATTTAAATTATAAATATGTGTATATTATGAAAAATCTATATCCTTAACCTAAGAAGTATAGGAAAGTGGGTCAAATGCATGCTGATTGAGCTCATTCCAGCGACATTGGGACCGGTTTATTGAACAATAAACAAAAAGCTCTAAACCCTAAACACTAAAGCTAAACCCTAAACCTTATGGCTAAACTCTATGCTAAAACCTAAAAACTTAAAACTAAGCTCTAATGCTAAATCCTAAAGCTAAACCCTATATACTAATACTAAACACTAAAACTAAACCCTATAATACTAATACTAAACATTAAAACTAACCCCTAGTGTTAAACCCTAAATACTAATGCTAAATCCTAAAGCTAAAACTAAATCATTCACCTCAATCATAGATTTACAACACTTATTTTTCAATTTTAAACATGTGTATATATATATATATATATATATATATATATATATATATATATATATATATATATATATATATATATATAGTTAAAAGATTGACAAATATACACATGTATAGTTATAAGATTGACAATATACACGTATGTATAGTTAAAAGATTAACAATATACACATATGTATAAATAAAAAAAACCTTCTTATAGAAAAAGCTCCGAATTTTTAAAATAATTTTGCGTTTTTTTTTACATTTTTTTTGCATAAGGAAAATATGTGATACAAAATGTTTCTCAAGTTTCTCAATTAACCTACTACTTCTCACACAATCGCAATCCTATATATATAAGTTATATAATATATTATATATTTAGTTTTGTTGTGAGTAAATGCATTTAGGTAACTAGTTGCGTATCACTAAAAACAATACTCAATCCAAACTCATAATTTTTTTTTTCAAATAATCTCATACCCCAATATCCATTATCCTTCCTGAATGTTTTGGTGTAAGAATCTACCTATTGGGTTCAAATTCTTTTACCATCCTACTTGCAATATAGATACTAAGATAATGCTTAAGGGTGTTATCTGACAACATTAACCTTCCTATTAATGACTTGATGATGACATTGATTAAAAAAAAACTTAAACTATGATAGTGTTAAACACCAATAGTGGCCATTGGTATTGATTGCATAATGAGATATGTATAATAATCTTAGTCTCAATCTCGATTATAAAATCGTGTCTTATA
Source organism: Scalesia atractyloides (assembly GCA_947069175.1). NCBI lineage: Eukaryota > Viridiplantae > Streptophyta > Magnoliopsida > Asterales > Asteraceae > Scalesia > Scalesia atractyloides. The sequence goes on along the minus strand of CAMTDV010000005.1, from coordinate 70,264,941 downwards.
TGTCATATGCCTGATTACTCATAACATGTCAAGTTTCGCATATCACCTTAGTTTATTAAACATTACCCATTGGGATTCCCATCTACATTTTTACTCTTATTTCATATAACTTTGTAACTTAAGGAACTTAGAAATATAAAAACCAAAACTCAACGAATTAGTCAATTACATAATTACCTATAGACAAAGCAAACCAAAAATGAAAGGAAAATATTCTCGGGTATGATTCAAGTAAAGTGGTAAACGAGCATATACGTTTAGGGATGATAAACAAACTCGAACCTGAAGAGAAACCTACAACATTCAGGATAGATAATGGGACAAATATTTACCCGCACGACGTGTATTGAGCAAGGTATGGAATACAATTTTCCAATCAAATAAAAGACAATATTATCAATACAAAATTGTCATCCCTAAATGTAAAATGTCTTATATGATACTCTTGTTCGTCCCATGCATACAAAAGAGAAGGGTTTGTCTTTCCCAAAAGGTGAGAAAAAAACAATTCTTTTAAACCTTCTGTGTGATAAAAGAAGGATTTGTTAGTTTTAGTGTACTTGACTTGCATACATACTTTTCACAACATAAAACAAGTGTTCTTTGCATACTACTAAAACATACTTCTTGAGAGTTGAGATTGGGGTGAGGCTCCTGGGTGTTTTCTTAGCTATTTAGTTTGCGAATACTTGAATATCTCTAAAATGGTGTAATCACTTTTAAATTGAATTATTTTGTTTGTACTCGCGGAAAATTAATCAGATAATTCTAGAGAGAAATAAAGAACGAGTGTGTGTAATATGTACGTATTCCAATACCCTTAGGTAGCGTGCAATTTGTGAAACGTAACGGAAGTAGAATTGGAATGTGCACATGAATTGAAATTTGATTTGGAATTTAGGTGTGTTTGTTTCACAGAAAGGAACGAAATTTGGATGGAATTGGAATGTAGATTTTCTTCTTTTTGATGTTCAATTCCAATTCCATAAAAGATTCAATTCCATTTCATGAAGCGAACGCTACCTTAGAGTTACCAAATGCAAATTATAAAGTCTAGGAGAAACTGCCAAGCGGTTACAATTGCCTAATGGTAGTTAACTATTGGTTTTCCACATGCTTAACCATATCCAGGGGGTTACCCCTCTGACCCCACCAACGGTTGCCGCCTTGGGACCCCAATACCAGCTGAACACCTTTTGTGGGTGTGAAACTATAACATTCTCAAACACGTATACACTCGACACTTTCCAACTTATTTGATCTTTGACTATGATCTCTTATTAGTCATTAAATTAATCCAATTACATTAAATAGTTAGATCACACTAAAATCACCAACATCTTATAGGCTTGGCGAGGGCATCGATAGATGGAAGCACCATGATCTTTCATCTGCTTCTTCAACTTGTCCTTCATACCACTTTAGTTGCTTCATCCAAAACATCTTAGAGCATTCATATCCCATTCTCTTTATCTATCTACACAATTTAACTAAAACACATTTTCTCTAAATTTTATCAATGTTTAACAAGCATCACACATCCCATTCTCCATCTTTATCTTTATCTTACTACCAAACACCTATTTTATTAATTTTTTCTCTTTCTTATACACTCACATTAATTATAGAGATGAATAGTGACACTCCAAATATACTTAGTTATTGTTCATTCTTTAAAACTTATCTTTAAAATAGAGAATATGATGTTACTCATAAATACTTATTTTATTATTTTTTTATTTATTTATACACTCACATTAATTATATAGAGATGAATAGTGACACTCCAAATATGCTATTCTCTAAAACTTTTCTTTAAAATAGAGAATGATGCAAAGTTGTTATAGCTATATTCTTTTTTTTTCTATAGAAAAATGTGGGTTTAGAGAATGGGGTGTATTTTATTTTTTGGTTTCCTAAGTTCTTACAATACAAATGTATCTGTAATGTGAGTCTTCAAATGGTATAAAAATATTTGTATATATTTTTTTTATTTCGATGCATTTATATATATATATATATATATATATATATATATATATATATATATATATATATAGGGTTAGGGTATAATAAAAATTCATACGAGTTGTGAGAACTTAGAGAACTCGGCCTTACGAAAGATTTTTTCAAAAAAAAATTTACCAAAAATCCTAAAAAAATCAACTTTTCCCAAAAAAAAAAACTTGTTTTTTTTCGTTTACGGCAGCCGTAAATGCTGTAAAAGGTGATTTCATACTTATGTCTTCATCTTTTTACAGCCACCGTAAGGGGGCTTCGAAATTTTATTTTTTTATTTTTTTACGGCAGTCTTTTCTAACATTTAATCTAGGGATGTGAAAAAAATGGGGTCGAAAATCGCACAGGAAGGCTGAGTTCTCTAAGTTCTCACAACTCGTAAGGTTTTTCCCTTGATCCTAATCCTATATATATATATATATATATATATATATATATATATATATATATATATATATATATATATATATATATTCTCTAAGTTCTCACAACTCGTAAGGTTTTTCCCTTGATCCTAATCCTATATATATATATATATATGTATATGTATATGTATAATATATATATGTATATGTATATATATATATATATATGGAGAAAACGTCTAGAACTGTGAAAACGGTGAGAACGATTTTCAGCCACAAGATCTTTATGATTTGTGGCTAAGACTGATGTGGTGGGATTTTTGTAAATAATATGAACTTTAGAACAACCAGGAGGGATAATATGGGAAGATCCAAACAAGGGTGCACATGCTAATCACATGTCATTTCCCCCGTCATATTTAAACGCCAATAGCTTTTTTATACGTGATTATTTTTTTTTTAAAAGATTACACATAAAATTCAATGTCTTTTATCTTTCCAACGAGTATACTATCGATATAATTTTCGAAAAAAATGACCTCGGTTTTTTATGGCGTTTTGAGCTTTGTGTGTTTTTTTGGCGTTTTAAACTTTGTTTTTATGGCCTTTTGAACTTTGTTTTTATGGCGTTTTTTAACTGGGTTTTCATGTTTTTTATGGCGTTTTCAACTATTTTTATGGCGTTTTCTGAACTGAGTGTTTTAATGGCGTTTTCAACTGGCTTTTCATGGTTCTTTTTATTGAATTTGGGTGTTTTATGGCGTTTTCAATTAACTATTTTCATGGTGTTTTTTTCTGAACTGGGTGTTTTATAGCGTTTATATTTGAACATATCGTTCATGTCATTTTTTTAATTTCAAAAGTATAGCAATAGTATACTCGTTAGAAAGATAATAAAACACTCGATTTTACGATGTAATTTTTTTTTAAAAATAATCACGTATAAAAAAATTATGGGAGTTTAAAAAATATGGTGGAATATGCATGTGACTTGCATGTGGGTAGTCTTTGGCATGTGAGTGGCATGTGCATGAACCTTTTGACAATATTACCCTTAGTGTAAGTTAGCACCAACGCCACATGTCAACACCAATATGTTAGTCAGGGTCCATTGAAGGCCAATATGTTAATAGTTAGGATTGTCGGTGATTATTTTGAAGTTAGGACTATTAGTAGCCAACGGCGAATAGTTGGGATTATTAAAATCCAAAATTCCAATTAGAAACAACGACTATTGATGTTAAGGGATTGTTGATAAAAATTGATCCCTTTAGGCTATAGCGTGTGGTCATGACCCTCAAGACCACAATTACCCTTCATGTTAGCGTCATGTCACCCCACTCTCATCCACCATCCTATATGATGTGGTCATTACCCAAACCACTATCCCCAATTTTTTTTTAAATTTTGTTTTGTGTAAAATATATTTAACTAATTAAGGAAAGGGAGGTGCATGGTTGTCATGGTTTAATCAATTGGAACCATGATGGTTCCATAAGGCGGTCGCGGCCAGCGAGTAGCTGGGATAAGTTTCATTTTTGGCAATTTAGGCCCCTGAAGTTTATATTTGAGGGTTTGGGGTGTTTTAAGCATAAAAGGGGCATTTTAAGGGGGGGGGGGTTTTGCGTAAGTTTAGCATAAGAGTAATTATAAACAAGTATGATCGTGTATAAGTATCATGTCTAAGTGCCGTATATTGTATGTGTGTCACGAAATTGCAAGTTTATCACACGTTTACGAATATCACCAATATGTGTCACAAGTTCGAGTGTATGAACATGAATAAGCATAAAATGATCACGAATATGTATAGCACAAATGAGAATAATAATATGAGCTTTCATTATGATTCAAGTCTCGGTTTTCAATGATTACAAAGATTACAACGAAAGGACGAATAAAAGATACAAAGGTTTCCAAAAATAGAAATACAGCACGAGCTTTCTAAATATGAAAGTAAGAAAACGCTGGGCGTTACACCTAGTATTGTAACAAAATACTACTAAAAATAGTTAAATATCAGCTCTGGAATAAAGATGTGTATTTATTATTTTGAGAACCCCTTGATCTTGTACACAAGAGTAGTCTTTTTAAAAATAAATTATGTACAAATTATTTGATTTTGACGGGGTTACTATCACTAGTTTCATAAACAGTTGAATGCTTTGACTTTAATTGAAGAATTAGAAAGGAATATTTGATTTTAATAATCCCAACTATTCGTCATTGGTCATTAATAGTCCAAACTTTGAAAATAACCACTGTCAGTCCTAACTATTAGCATATTGGCCTCCAATGGACCCAGACTAACAGGACCCTAACCCTGTTAGTCATTGGTCGCCGGAAAAAATTTTTTAGTTAGAAAACGGTTTCTAAAGGTTACAACGAGGTTTGGGACGAAACTGTTGAGTTTTCCAACCAAGAAGTTTAGTTTTCTGGCCAAAAAGAAGTTTTTCGACGAAAAAAATGAGTTTTCGGACGACCTCAATAATTGGGGTTTTTACTAAGAAAAAAAGGTTCCTAAAGATCTGTAATAAGTCTACAAAGAGGTTTGGGAAGAAAAGCTTGAGTTTTCAAGCAAAAAACATTTTTCCGGCAACGGAGACTAACAGCGTTAAGGTTCCATTAGTCAGGGTCCATTGAAGGGCAATATGTTAATAGTTAGGATTGTCAGTGATTATTTTGAAGTTAGGACTATTGGTAGCCAACAACGAATAGTTGGGATTATTAAAATCCAAAATTCCAATTAGAAACAACGACTATTGATGTTAAGGGATTGTTGATAAAAATTGATCCCTTTAGGCTATAGCGTGTGATCATGACCCTCAAGACCACAATTACCCTCCATGTTAGCATCATGTCACCCCACTCTCATCCACCATCCTATATGATGTGGTCATGACCCAAACCACTATCCCCAATTTTTTTTAAATTTTATAATGTGTAAAATATATTTAACTAATTAAGGAAAGGGAGGTGCATGGTTGTCATGGTTTAATCCATGGGAACCATGATGGTTCCATAAGGCGGTCGCGGCCAGCGAGTAGCTGGGATAAGTTTCATTTTTGGCAATTCAGGCCCCTGAAGTTTATATTTGAGGGTTTGGGGGTGTTTTAAGCATAAAAGGGGCATTTTAAGGGGAGGGGGTTGTGCGTAAGTTTAGCATAAGAGTAATTATAAACAAGTATGATCGTGTATAAGTATCATGTCTAAGTGCCGTATATTGTATGTATGTCACGAAATTGCAAGTTTATCACACGTTTACGAATATCACCAATATGTGTCAGAAGTTCGAGTGTAATGAACATGAATAAGCATAAAATGATTACGAATATGTATAGCACAAATGAGAATAATAATATGAGCTTTCATTATGATTCAAGTCTCGGTTTACAATGATTACAAAGATTACAACGAAAGGACAAATACAAGATACAAAGGTTTCCAAAAATAGAAATACATCACAGAGCTTTCTAAATAACACCTTGTATTGTAACAAAATACTACTAAAAATAGTTAAATATCAGCACTGGAATAAAGATGTGTATTTATTATTTTGAGAACCCCTTTTCTTGTACACAAGAGTAGTCTTTTTAAAAATAAATTATGTACAAATCATTTGATTTTGACGGGGTTACTATCACTATCTTCCTAAACAGTTGAATGCTTTGACTTTAATTGATGAATTAGAAAGGAATATTTGATTTTAATAATCCTAACTATTCATCAATGGTCATTAATAGTCCAAACTTTGAAAATAACCACTGTCAGTCCTAACTATTAACATGTTGGCCTCCAATGGACCCAGACTAACAGAACCCTAACCCCGCTAGTCATTGGTCGCCAGAAAAACTTTTTTGGTTAGAAAACGGTTTCTAAAGGTTACAACGAGGTTTGGGACGAAAATGTTGAGTTTTCCAACCAACAAGTTTAGTTTTCTGGCCAAAAGAAGTTTTTCGAAAAAAAAATGAGTTTCTGACGACCTTAATAATTGGGTTTTTACTAAGAAAAAAGGTTCCTAAAGATCCGTAATAAGGCTACAAAGAGGTTTGGGAAGAAAGGTTGAGTTTTCAAGCCAAAAACATTTTTCCGGTGACGGGAGACTAATAGCGTTAAGGTTCTATTAGTCAGGGTCCATTGAAGGCCAATATGTTAATAGTTAAGATTGTCAGTGATTATTTTGAAGTTAGGACTATTAGTAGCTAACGACGAATAGTTGGGATTATTAAAATCCAAAATTCAATTAGAAACAACGACTATTGATGTTAAGGGATTGTTGATGAAAATTGATCCCTTTAGGCTATAGCGTGTGGTCATGACTCTCAAGACCACAATTACCCTCCATGTTACCGTCATGTCACCCCACTCTCATCCACCATCCTATATGATGTGGTCATGACCCAAACCACTATCCCCAATTTTTTTTAAATTTTATAATGTGTAAAATATATTTAACTAATTAAGGAAAGGGGGTGCATGGTTGTCATGGTTTAATCCATGGGAACCATGACGGTTCCATAAGGCGGTCGCGGCCAGCGAGTAGCTGGGATAAGTTTCATTTTTTGGCAATTCAGGCCCCTGAAGTTTATATTTGAGGGTTTGGGGGTGTTTTAAGCATAAAAGGGGCATTTAATGGGGAGGGGGGGTTGTGCGTAAGTTTAGCATAAGAGTAATTATAAACAAGTATGATCGTGTATAAGTATCATGTCTAAGTGCCGTATATTGTATGTATGTCACGAAATTGCAAGTTTATCACACGTTTACGAATATCACCAATATGTGTCACAAGTTCGAGTGTATGAACATGAATAAGCATAAAATGATTACGAATATGTATAGCACAAATGAGAATAATAATATGAGCTTTCATTATGATTCAAGTCTCGGTTTACAATGATTACAAAGATTACAACGAAAGGACGAATACAAGATACAAAGGTTTCCAAAAATAGAAATACATCACGAGCTTTCTAAATAACACCTTGTATTGTAACAAAATAATACTAAAAATAGTTAAATATCAGCACTGGAATAAAGATGTGTATTTATTATTTTGAGAACCCCTTGATCTTGTACACAAGAGTAGTCTTTTTAAAAATAAATTATGTACAAATCATTTGATTTTGACGGGGTTACTATCACTATCTTCCTAAACAGTTGAATGCTTTGACTTTAATTGATGAATTAGAAAGGAATATTTGATTTTAATAATCCCAACTATTCGTCAATGGTCATTAATAGTCCAAACTTTGAAAATAACCACTGTCAGTCCTAACTATTAACAGAACCCTGACCCCGCTAGTCATTGGTCGCCAGAAAAACTTTTTTGGTTAGAAAACGGTTTCTAAAGGTTACAACGAGGTTTGGGACGAAAATGTTGAGTTTTCCAACCAACAAGTTTAGTTTTCTGGCCAAAAAGAAGTTTTTCAAAAAAAAATGAGTTTTTCTGACGACCTTAATAATTGGGTTTTTACTAAGAAAAAAGGTTCCTAAAGATCCGTAATAAGGCTACAAAGAGGTTTGGGAAGAAAGGTTGAGTTTTCAAGCCAAAAACATTTTTCCGGTGACGGGAGACTAATAGCGTTAAGGTTCTATTAGTCAGGGTCCATTGAAGGCCAATATGTTAATAGTTAGGATTGTCAGTGATTATTTTGAAGTTAGGACTATTAGTAGCTAACGACGAATAGTTGGGATTATTAAAATCCAAAATTCAATTAGAAACAACGACTATTGATGTTAAGGGATTGTTGATGAAAATTGATCCCTTTAGGCTATAGCGTGTGGTCATGACCCTCAAGACCACAATTACCCTCCATGTTAGCGTCATGTCACCCCACTCTCATCCACCATCCTATATGATGTGGTCATGACCCAAACCACTATCCCCAATTTTTTTTAAATTTTATAATGTGTAAAATATATTTAACTAATTAAGGAAAGGGAGGTGCATGGTTGTCATGGTTTAATCAATGGGAACCATGATGGTTCCATAAGGCGGTCGCGGCCAGCGAGTAGCTGGGATAAGTTTCATTTTTGGCAATTCAGGCCCCTGAAGTTTATATTTGAGGGTTTGGGGGTGTTTTAAGCATAAAAGGGGCATTTTAGGGGGGGGGGGTTGTGCGTAAGTTTAGCATAAGAGTAATTATAAAACAAGTATGATCGTGTATAAGTATCATGTCTAAGTGCCGTATATTATATGTATGTCACGAAATTGCAAGTTTATCACACGTTTACGAATATCATCAATATGTCAAGTTCGAGTGTATGAACATGAATAAGCATAAATGATTACGAATATGTATAGCACAAATGATAATAATAATATGAGCTTTCATTATGATTCAAGTCTCGGTTTACAATGATTACAAAGATTACAACGAAAGGACGAATACAAGATACAAAGGTTTCCAAAAATAGAAATACATCACGAGCTTTCTAAATATGGAAAGTATGAAAACGTTGGGCGTTACACCTTGTATTGTAACAAAATACTACTAAAAATAGTTAAATATCAGCTCTGGAATAAAGATGTGTATTTATTATTTTGAGAACCCCTTGATCTTATACACAAGAGTAGTCTTTTTAAAAATAAATTATGTACAAATCATTTGATTTTGACGGGGTTACTATCACTATCTTCCTAAACAGTTGAATGCTTTGACTTTAATTGATGAATTAGAAAGGAATATTTGATTTTAATAATCCCAACTATTCGTCAATGGTCATTAATAGTCCAAACTTTGAAAATAACCATTGTCAGTCCTAACTATTAACATGTTGGCCTCCAATGGACCCAGACTAACAGAACCCTAACCCCGCTAGTCATTGGTCGCCGGAAAAACTTTTTTGGTTAGAAAAACGGTTTCTAAAGGTTACAACGAGGTTTGGGACGAAAATGTTGAGTTTTTCCAACCAAGAAGCTTAGTTTTCTGGCCAAAAAGAAGTTTTTCGAAAAAAAAAGAGTTTTCTGACGACCTCAATAATTAGGGTTTTTATTAAGAAAAAAGGTTCCTAAAGATCCGTAATAAGGCTACAAAGAGGTTTGGGAAGAAAAGGTTGAGTTTTCAAGCCAAAAACATTTTTTCCGGTGACGGGAGACTAATAGCGTTAAGGTTCCATTAGTCAGGGTCGATTGAAGGCCTATATGTTAATAGTTAGGATTGTCAGTGATTATTTTGAAGTTAGGACTATTAGTAGCCAACGACGAATAGTTGGGATTATTAAAATCCAAAATTCCAATTAGAAACAACGACTATTGATGTTAAGGGATTGTTGATAAAAATTGATCCCTTTAGGCTATAGCGTGTGGTCATGACCCTCAAGACCACCATTACCCTCCATGTTAGCGTTATATCACCCCACTCTCATCCACCATCCTATATGATGTGGTCATGACCAAACCACTATCCCCATTTTTTTTAAATTTTATTTTGTGTAAAATATATTTAACTAATTAAGGAAAGGGAGGTGAATGGTTGCCATGGTTTAATCCATGGGAACCATGATGGTTCCATAAGGCGGTTGCGGCCAGCGAGTAGTTGTGATAAGTTTCATTTTTGGCAATTCAGGCCCCTGAAGTTTATATTTGAGGGTTTGGGGTGTTTTAATCATAAAAGGGGCATTTTAAGGGGGGGGTTGCGTAAGTTTAGCATAAGAGTAATTATAAACAAGTATGATCGTGTATAATTATCATGTCTAAGTGTCGTATATTGTATGTATGTCACGAAATTGCAAGTTTATTACACGTTTACGAATATCACCAATATGTGTCACAAGTTCGAGTGTATGAACATGAATAAGCATAAAATGATTACGAATATGTATAGCACAAATGAGAATAATAATATGAGCTTTCATTATGATTCAAGTCTCGGTTTACAATGATTACAAAGATTACAACGAAAGGACAAATACAAGATACAAAGGTTTACAAAAATAGAAATACATCACGAACTTTCTAGATATGGAAAGTATGAAAACGTTGGGCGTTACAGTCTCCCCTCCTTTAGGAAATTTCGTCCCAAAATTTAGGAAGATGCAACGAAGAGATGCGGATACTTAGTCTTCGTATCACTCTCGAGTTCCCAAGTAAATTCAGCGCCATGCTTACCTTCCCATCAAACCTTGATGATAGGAATTCGACTGCGCCTTAATTGCTTGATTCCTCGGTCCATGATTTCAACTGGTTTCTCCACAAAATGCAAGGTCTCATTGATTTGAAAATCTTCGAGTGGAACTTGAAGTCCTTCTTCAGCTAGACACTTCTTTAGGTTTGAAACATGAAAGACAGGATGAACGTTGTTGAGCGCTTGAGGCAGATCCAGACAATACGCTACCTTACCAATCCTCTCGAGAATCTTGAAAGGACCTACATAGTGAGGAGCGAGCTTTCCTTTCTTACCAAATCGAACAACACCTTTCCAAGGGGATACCTTGAGAAGTACGTTATCACCCACGTTGAATTCCAATGGTTTGCGTCTTCTGTCGGCATAACTCTTTTGTCGGCTTCGAGCTTTGAGAAGGTTATTGCGGATTTGTAGGATCTTGTCCGTTGTCTATTGTATCGGTTCAGGACTGGTGATTTAGACGTCTCCGATCTCGTGCCAACAAATAGGCGAACGACACTTGCGACCATACAATGCTTCAAATGGAGCCATTTGAATACTAGCGTGATAACTGTTATTGTATGAGAATTCTATCAATGGTAAGTGCAAATCCCAGTTGCCGCCAAAATCGATTACGCATGACCAAAGCATATCCTCTAAGGTTTGGATAGTACGCTCAGTTTGACCGTCAGATTGAGGATGGAAAGCGGAGCTAAGGTTAAGACGAGTGCCAAGGGCGGATTGAAATGTTTGCCAAAGACGGGAGGTGAAACGAGCATCGCGATCAGAAATGATGTCAACGGGAGTACCATGACGACTAATGATTTCATCCGTGTAGATACGAGCCAATTTCTCGACTTTGTAATCATCACGAATGGCAAGGAAATGAGCGGATTTGGTCAATCGGTCAATGATAACCCAGATGTTGTCATGGCCAGACGAAGTACGAGGAATCTTGGTAATGAAGTCCATAGCAATACTCTCCCATTTCCAGACAGGAATTTCTGGTTGTTCGAGTAAGCCAGAGGGGCGTTGATGTTCACCTTTCACCTTGGAACAGGTAAGACACTTCGAGACGTAGAGAGCGATATCTTTCTTCATCCCAGGCCACCAATAATATGCACGAAGGTCATGGTACATTTTGTCGGCGCCAGGATGAACGGAGTATTGGGATTTGTGAGCTTCGTCCATCAAGGTGGTTCGAAGGTTAAGACGATTGGGAATCCAAATGCGATCATGGTAGTAAAGAGTACCATCGGGTTTAGCAGCGAGTGGGTTTTCGACTCAACAATTCAACTCGTTATCAAGGTTACCCTCGTTAATGACGACAAATTGCGCTTGGAGAATTAGCTCCTGAAGTTTTCCCACGATTTGGTGACAACGAACACTCTTGACATGCGTTTTACGACTAAGTGCATCGGCTACAATATTTGCCTTACCAGGGTGGTAGCGAATGTCACAGTCGTAGTCGTTTAACAATTCTACCCAACGACGTTGACGCACGTTGAGTTCCTTTTGATCAAAGATATGTTGAAGGCTCTTGTGGTCGGTGTAGACCGTACACTTAGTACCATAAAGGTAGTGTTGCCAAATATTTAATGCAAAAACAACTGCACCAAGTTCAAGGTCGTGCGTAGTATAGTTTTTCTCATGTATTTTGAGTTGTCTCGACGCGTAAGCGATAACCTTGTCCCGTTGCATAAGAACGCAACCAAGACCTTGGTTTGAGGCATCACAATACACGACGAAATCATCTTTTCCATCGGGAAGTGCAAGGATATGAGCATTACAGAGCATGTCTTGAGGGTTTAAAAAGACTCCTCTTGCTCGGGACCCCAAACAAAAGGTTTATCTTTCTGAGTCAACGACCTTAAAGGAACAGCAATCTTGGAGAAGTTTGAGATGAAACGGTGATAATACCCAGCTAGGCCAAGAAACGAATATATTTCAGAAGGCAATTTAGGTGCAATCCAATTCTTCACAGCTTCTATCTTTGCAGGGTCAACATGTATACCGAGTTCATTGACGCTGTGACCAAGAAATTGAACCTCTTTTAGCCAAAATTCACACTTGGAGAACTTGGCATAAAGACATTCGGTACGCAAAATCTGAAGAATAAGTTGCAAATGTCGCCCATGTTCTTCTTTCGTTTTGGAATAGATGAGAATATCCTCGATGAATACGATTACGAAACGATCGAGGAAGGGATTACACACGCGGTTCATGAGATCCATAAACACTGCAGGCGCGTTAGTCAAACCAAAAGGCATGACCACGAACTCATAGTGTCCATAACGTGTGCGAAAGGCAGTCTTAGGTACATCTCCCTCGAAAATTCAAAGTTGATGGTAGCCAAAACGGAGATCGATTTTCGAGAAAAAAGTCGCACCTTGAAGTTGATCAAAGAGATCGTCAATAGGTGGAAGTGGGTATCGGTTCTAGACAGTAAGTTTATTGACTTCACGATAGTCAATGCACATCCGAAAAGACCCATCTTTCTTCTTGACGAACAAAACGGGAGCGCCCCAAGGGGAAGTACTAGGGCGTATAAAGCCTCTATCAAGAAGCTCTTGAAGTTGGCTAGATAGCTCTTGCATCTCCGAGGGTGCTAAACGATAAGGAGCTTTTGCAGCCGGAGTTGCGCCAGGTATGAGGTCAATACAAAAGTCAACAGATCGAGGAGGCGGAGGACCAGGAAGATCCTCTGGAAAGACATCAGGGAAATCGCAAACAACAGGAACGTTGCTCACGCTCGGGCCTTTGTCTTTCTTTTCCACAACATGGGCCAGAAAGGCAAAGTACTCCTTGCGCAAGTATTTGTTTGCTTGGATACACGACATAAGCTTAAGACACTTAGAAGGTTTCTCTCCATAGACATGTAAGGAACCGTTGTTAGGAAGGGGAAGGCGAATGAACTTTTCCGAACAAACAACTTCGGCACGAACTTGCTTAAGCCAATCCATGCCTACTATGACATCGAAACTACCCATTTGCATAAGTATGAGGTCGATGGAAAACGTATGATCGTTTAGAATAAAGGAGCAATTAGAAAGGATAGAATCAACAGAGACGGTTTTACCATTTGCGACTTTGACAACGAAAGGATTAGGCAATTTGGAACGTACGCACTTAAGTAAAGGTTCAAATTCAGTCGAAACAAAACTTTTATCAGCGCTAGTATCAAATGACATGAAGCATAAACATGGTGAACAAGGAACGTACCTGTGATAACGTCGTTTGAACTTTGAGCCTGAGCGTTGGTGAGGGCAAATGCTCTTCCGCGTGCAGGTTGAGGCTGTTGTTGCTGTTGAGGCTGCTGGTTGACGCTGCGCTGGGGGCAAACGTTGGCAAGATGGCTCGGGTCACCGCACTTGAAACATGCTCGCACAGGAGCATTTTGAGGTTGGGTTTGAGGTTGAGCAGGGTTAGGCATGAGGGCTTGAGGTTGGGTGTTCTGGGGTTGCGGGAAGTTGCGGCAACGGTTAGCAAAGTGTCCAAACCTTTGACATTGGGCACACTTGCGGCATGGGGTACTAGTGGGGTGGTGGCGTAAACAGGTCGTACACTAGGGGTGAGACCCAGCGTAGCCCTGCCTTGGCTGATCAAGGTTAGCAGGAGGGATGGCTGCAACAGCTTGGATGGGTTGAGGGTTCGGTGGAGTAACAACCGTGCAATTTTGACTAGAAGCCTTCCGCTTCTTGTTTTTGGGGTTGTTGAGTCTAGGATTTTTGGGTGAGGGTTCAACGGGGGCATGTTCGGCAGTGGCTTGGTGTGTGCTTTTCAGCGAGGCCTTTGCGGCATTCTTGCGCTCGACCTGGTTGCTGTTAAGGCGAGCGGTCAAGCGGTAGGTTTCCTCGATGGTCGCTGGGAAAGCAGCTTCCATGAGGTTCATGAAAGAATCGGGTAGGCAATGGATGTATTTGTTGATAGCCTTTTCAGTGGTATCAACTTGGCTGGGGCACAGGATGCTGAGCTGCTTGAAGCGTTGGGTTAAACCATCATTATCATCCCCAATTTGCTTGAGGTACCAAAACTCTTGTTCTAGCTTCCTAAGCTCATGTGGAGGGCAGAACTCGTCCCTCATGATCTTCTTCAATTCGGCCCATGGTAACGCGTGGGCGGCATCATCCCCTCTTGTGCTTCGTTTGGAGGTCCACCACTTGAGAGCCCTCGAGCGGAACACCCCCGTGGCGTTTTGGGTGCACAACTCATCGGGGCAGCCACTTTGGCGAAAGGTGATCTCCATGGCTTCAAACTAAGTCAACAGAGCGGTCGCGCCATCGTTACTTGTAAACTCCAGAGGTTTGCAGGCAACGAATTGTTTGAAAAGGAATTGTGACTTAGGCTTTTCAACCTTGGAGTCCCGGAGCCGTGTAGCGATTCGGTGTTGGTTTGGATCTTGCTGACTATGTCGGGTATAACTCGGGCCATTTGGTCAGCCATTTGCTTTGCGACGAGGTTCACGAGTTCTTGCTTGGAGATAGAGCGGGAACCTTTCTTGGCCTTCTTGTGGTCATCGGATGAGTTGGGAGAAGACATCTATGGTTGAAATAGAAAGGAAAAGGACGAGACTTGATCATAATGTAAAAATAAGTTTTGCATGTATAAGCATGGATAGTTCACGTATGTTGCATGTATTTAACGGGTATTCAACATGTATTCAATAAGCATAATCACGTAAGAATGCGTATAAAGAGTATAAATTTAGTTGGTGCACAAGGATTATTATTGTTTTTGATTGGGATAAACGTGCGAATTGTGTAACAGTTTCAAATGAATAAGGTAACAAGTATAAAATCACATAAAAATTGAGATTACATAAAAGATTGGCTCAATAAAACATGAGATTGTTTCGGGTAGAGAAACGTCGACTATTCCAAAGTGGTTCGTAAGATCTTTCGAGTTAGGGAACATGCTTTGGCCTAATAGGTAAAATACTCTCGTCGAGAAGCGATTAATGGTATTTTACACTTCCAGTTACTACATGTCCCTAGTCGATCGAAAATTCGAGACTTTGGCGAGATTGAAAATCGAGGAACGGGACTAGTTGACAAGGTGCAGGTTTCACCCCTAACTTGACAACATCGTACCCTAAGTGTGGTTTGCTTCTTACTAAACGAGGAGCACATTCCGACTCATTTGTAAGATCCACTAGAGTATGAAATGGAAGTCTTCCATCAAAGTGTGGATGTCACTCCTAACTTGATGGTATAACTTCGTGAAAAATCGAATACGTGGAATGAGGCATTTCACCAAAAAATGTAAGTCATTGGACCTATATTGGTGCAAATCGCCTCGTTTGCATCACGAGTGTCTTCAAGTCTTCAAGTGTATTTGTGTAAAATGTCTTAGAAAAGACATTATGTAAGTCTTAAGACCAAAAGAAAGGAAGAAGCAATGAGAAAGAATAAGGTTTTAAGCATGATAATAGGAATGGTCAAAGACGGACACTTAAACTATAGTCAAGGTCGAACATGGCAATTCTACCTATTCCCTATAGTTATGGCCCTGATACCAATCTGTCACACCCAAACCGATGGCGGAAACATCAAGGCGGGACGAAATAGATTGCTCATTGCTCATAATATTAAATGCGACAATAATTAATTAAATCCGAATTTCATTTCATGCGTAAATTGTCATACATTACAAGGGAAAATTCAAATACAACATTAACTAAGACAAAATTTGATACATCAATAATAAACCTAAACGTCTAAATGTGTATCTAGCGTCATCGCTACTTCGTTTTCATGGCATCAACCTTCTCAACCTGTAACATGTTTAAAATACGAGTTCAATACAAAAGCAAAGGCGAGCATACAAGTTTGAGCATAGCATACATATAAGCATAAGTTTAAACAAATCCACATGGCAACTAAGTTTACATAGGAGCATATACAAGGCATGCTATATTTCTAGTCAACCCTCTGTTTACGCAACTAGTATAAATAATTCAACATGACCACTCGTTCACAGGCGGTGCGTTACTCCTATAGCGCTATACATGTCAAATGGAGGCTCAAAATAAGCTAATGACTATGGTATCACATACGTTCGGTCCTAGTATAAGCATAACATACGTATCAAAGCCTTCATGTATAATGGATTGTTCGTGCAAGTAATAAAGCATAAGTTTAGTGTTGTTTTTTATATGTAAACATGTTACACCCCAAAAGTGGTAAACGTAAAAGGGGGTTCGAGTATACTCACGGTTTTGCAAGCGTTCCGATTAGCAAATTCTGTGAAGAGTTGTTAAGTTGCAGGATGAACACCGAGTTATCCTACAAGAGGAAAATGTAGGTGTGAGCGTTGGAATGATAATGAGAGATTCGGGATTTGGAGTAATGCATTCAAAGTAATGTATACGAAAATACTCACTATGGTATAGCACTTGTCCTTGACACTTATAATAACCCATAAGGATTAGGTGTGGTTTCATAGGTGCAAGATAGTGATAAACTTATTAACTTGATAGATGCTTATTTAGTCATTATCAAGGTTTCGGTTTCAAGGATTTTATTATAGTCCATATGTATATATATCTAGTAATATAATCATGTAGGAGGTGGGAGGATGAACCATCCACTTAGGTACCTCTTAGTGTCATGTAATTCAAGTAGGAGGTGGGAGGATTAACCATCCACTTTGGGACCTCGTATGATGTTCACCACTACACAAGTTACCATAGGTAACAAGGAGGGTCTTAGAACAAGAACAAAAATGTAAATGACAAGAATGTAAAGTGTGTCACCACTATACCAAGTAGCCAAGTGAACAACAACCCGGGGAGCACACATCGACACACGTCGACGGCTAGACAGGGTTGTGACACTTTAGAACAAGCAAACTACTTGGGATAATAATCAAAATCATCAAGTGATGTGTGGTCTCAAAGTTAGGATAGCCCAAGCTAACCAAGGTGGACACACTATCATCAAGCTTTTGGCTTGGTATCACTTGTGAGCTTAAAGCTCTTCAAAACAGAAAGTTTAGAGTGTTACAACACTCTTAATTACATGTATAACAACCTTGTTTAGTCTCACTAATCATAGCATTGATTGTAAGCTCAAGAACACAAAGTTGTTTGATAAAAACATAAGTTTTGAAAGAGTTTGGTTAAAATCAGAAAGTTTCTTGCACTTCAACCTAAATATGAAGGAGTTCTATCTTTGTTTTCCAATGAAAACCTAAGGAAACAATCGTAGAGGTGTCCCAAATGCTAAGAAAGAAAGAACAATGAAAAAGATGAAGTGGAAGTGAGCTAGAACTCACTTTGGAAACCTTGATGTTTCTGCCCAACTTCTGAGATTAGCAACAGATTTGAAGTGATTAGAGAGTGGGTATAAAGTGTTTGCAAAGTGGAAGAAGTGTGGAGGTAGTCTGGGTTTTATAGTTGAAGATTAGGGTTAATTAGGTGGGCATTTAGTGCAAGAAGCACAATCCTTGTGCTTTAAAATGGGGGACTGGCGGGCCGCGACTAGGGAGGGCCTGGGCGGTCACGGCCAGTGAGTAGCTGGGATAAGTTTCATTTTTGGCAATTTAGGCCCCTGAAGTTTATATTTGAGGGTTTGGGGGTGTTTTAAGCATAAAAGGGGCATTTTAAAGGGGGGGTTGTGCGTAAGTTTAGCATAAGAGTAATTATAAACAAGTATGATCGTGTATATGTATCATGTCTAAGTGCCGTATATTGTATGTATGTCACGAAATTGCAAGTTTATCACACGTGTACAAATATCACCAATATGTGTCACAAGTTCGAGTGTATGAACATGAATAAGCATAAAATGATTACGAATAAGTGTAGCACAAATGAGAATAATAATATGAGCTTTCATTATGATTCAAGTCTCGGTTTACAATGATTACAAAGATTACAACGAAAGGACGAATAAGAGATACAAAGGTTTCCAAAAATAGAAATACATCACGAGCTTTCTAAATATGGAAAGTATGAAAACGCTAGGCGTTACACCTAGTAGTGTAACAAAATAATACTAAAAATAGTTAAATATCAGCTCTGGAATAAAGATGTGTATTTATTATTTTGAGAACCCCTTGATCTTGTACACAAGAGTAGTCTTTTTAAAAATAAATTATGTACAAATCATTTGATTTTGATGGGGTTACTATCACTAGTTTCCTAAACAGTTGAATGCTTTGACTTTAATTGAAGAATTAGAAAGGAATATTTGATTTTAATAATCCCAACTATTCGTCATTGGTCATTAATAGTCCAAACTTTGAAAATACCATTGTCAGTCATAACTGTTAACATATTGGCCTCCAATGGACCCAGACTAACAGAACCTTAACCCCGTTAGTCATTGGTCACCGAAAAAACTTTTTTGGTTAGAAAACAGTTTCTAAAAGTTACAACGAGGTTTGGGACAAAAATGTTGAGTTTTCCAACCAAGAAGTTTAGTTTTCTGGCCAAAAAGAAGTTTTTTGACGAAAAAAATTGAGTTTTCTGACGACCTCAATAATTGCGG
Organism: Scalesia atractyloides; assembly: GCA_947069175.1. Lineage (NCBI taxonomy): Eukaryota > Viridiplantae > Streptophyta > Magnoliopsida > Asterales > Asteraceae > Scalesia > Scalesia atractyloides. The sequence goes on along the minus strand of CAMTDV010000005.1, from coordinate 70,245,960 downwards.
GTTTTACTAAGAAAAAAGGTTCCTAAAGGTCCGTAATAAGGCTACAAAGAGGTTTGGGAAGAAATGGTTAAGTTTTCAAGCCAAAAACATTTTTCCGGCGACGGGAGACTAACAGCGTTAAGGTTCCATTAGTCAAGGTCATTGAAGGCCAATATGTTAATAGTTAGGATTGTCAGTGATTATTTTGAAGTTAGGACTATTGGTAGCCAACGACGAATAGTTGGGATTATTATAATCCAAAATTCCAATTAGAAACAACGACTATTGATGTTAAGGGATTGTTGATAAAAACTAATCCCTTGAGGTTATAGGGTGTGGTCATGACCCTCAAGACCACCATTACCCTCCATGTTAGCGTCATGTCATCCCATTCTCATCCATCATCCTATATGATGTGGTCATGACCCAAACCACTATCCCCAATTATTTTTTAAATTTTATTTTGTGTAAAATATATATTTAACTAATTAAGGAAAGAGAGGTGCATGGTTGCCATTGTTTAATCTATGGGAAGCATGATGGTTCTATAAGGGGGTGGTGTAGCACACCATCCACAATCATATGTGGCAATTCATGACTCATCTCATGCCCCCAATACTTCTTAGCCTGATGGTGTGAATTAGTTGACTTGAGTCCGAGATTGATTTCCTTATATTTAACTTGATGATTAGAATATTTATTTACATCGAGTATGTAGGACATGGGTCACAATATTAATAAATTATATAAATAAAAATACTAAAGATACTCTCTTTAAATATCTTGGGAAATTATAATACACGTACCATGAACAAATCTAAACGAAATAATATATGTATGTATATATATATATATATATATATAATACAATACATGTAAACAAATCGATTCAAACCGTAGTCTTCAACGAAAGTATGAATCACATCTTCTAGTACGATCCTTTGCGTAGTCTTCAATAAGATCTTTTTGTAATCCCTTGTTGCAAGAAAGAACAAACGGGTGTTGACGGTTGTGGTTTAGGCACGTGCTCAACATGCTTAAAGACGACGCGTTTGTCCCCCAGGGTACAACAGCCGAAGCAGTCTGTACTTTCGAAAATGGTCACGAACCTGAGGTTATACCGGATAAAAATTATAGTGTTAGAACTTGTGGAAAAATAAAGATATGAAGGTGATGGAATCGTGTAGAGAAAACTTTGTATCTCTAAGTACCCAACACATGGACCTTCAAGTATCTTCAAGAACTCTTCTTTGTCCATTATTATGTATCCTCCTATGTACCCATATGAGTCATAAAAGTATACTATTTAAACAAGATCCATGGGTGGATGAAGAGTCATCTTTAACAAGAAACGTAAATAAAGATATAAAGACTCTAATCAAGTGACATAAAGCTCTAATTTAAAGACGTTAAAAAATCTACTAAAGAGTTTATTCTTTAATTCACCACATGAAGAGTTCAATTTAATAATTTCACCAAATTAATTCTATTCACCTTTTCAAATTTCCAATAATCCCCACATGAATGAAGATCGATTGAAACATACAAAATTTCCAATGAAACCTCGACAGTTCAGTATTGCAAAATATGTAGGTATTAGCTTTGAACATTCCTTTGTGAAGCATACTTAGTCTCCTAGAGTTATGTAGACGCGATGTCCTTGAACAAACCCCCATTTGTGTAGACAACAATACAATTCACACAATACTCTCCTTAGCCAGGCCATCCCCCCCCCCTATAGTCGTGTCCAATAATGGTCGTGAAACACTTTCCTGGTTTTACGAGAGCTCTAGGAATTGTGCCCTCCAATATTTGAAGCGACCCAACTTCTCTCTAACATAAGTGATTCTACTTAAATCATTAAAAGCATTGTGGCTACCATGATTTACCCAAATCATCTACCACATATTATGCTTAGCCTAACACTTTGTCCCTGAATGTTATAGGAATGGACTATGATGTATGTAAACACTCTTTTATACTTTAGAGTGGTATATATGACCATGTGTACTAGCTTATACATATTAGCCATGCCCCCAAAATAACCACCATTAGGCATATGAATTAGTTAACCCATTGAACTTAGATCTTGGGATATCTAGTTAACTAAGTTAGGTTTCCTTCACACACCTCTTTTCCATAGGCTATAGTCTCATTCCAAACTTGATCTCTAATAAACTCTCAAGGTTTTGAATCCATAACATTATCTTTGACTTTGTCAAATCACAACAGATAAGTTTACGCATTGGAGATCAGTTGTCATGATGTGTTCTTAACTCGTAAGTTAATTTTGCCTCTTGTCAAGTTCTAACACTATAACCTCAGTGGCCACTTGAATCTGGTAATAATATGTGTCTTTGTATAATACATGTATCATTTAAGGTAAACGTATATCCATTATGCACTATGAACTTTATTCACTGTGAACTCTGTGGCCACTTGAAACTAGAGTTTGATAAAGGATTTTTAAAGAATAAAAAAATTCAAAAAAATAAAATATATCTTTTTAATTAAATTATATAGAAGAAGATGAATGTGAAAATCTGAATACTCTTGAATCTTTATTATAAATATTACAAGTGTTTGAGAAAGGCTTTTCAAATTCACTACACTAAATCTGTCACTTATCTGTGACCATTAGTTTTTACCTACACATAACATTTACCAAAATTATATTCTAACCAACGAGTGTATCTAATATATATAATACACAAGTTGTGATGAAGTGAATCTAAACAATGTTAAGTTAACAAGGCTTATTATAAAGAAATTATGTTTTTTTAAGTAAGTACAAAAAAATAAAAAATATTCTTGCCATCTAAAAAACCACAACACTTTTCTCTTTTACGAATAAACTTTTTGATTTTATTCCAGTTTAGAAGAATAAAAAAGTCAAATTAAGTTGATAATTTATTTACTTGGAGAATCTTGGTAATAAAATAAAAATAAAAAATTGAGCATATCTCTCTGCCACCTATTTGGTCAAACTTGGGAAAAGTTTCGTGCACATGCACATGCCCATGCCCATGCCCTTTATATTTTATGATTTGGTCAAAGCCCATCTATCACATGAGTATTGGGCTACTAATTTGGACAAAGCCCAAGGTATATTTAACAACAATGAATAGTTACAATTATTAAAAAAAATGTTAATGTTGTAAATCAACGGCCTACTAGCAACTAATATATGAGCATAAGAACAAGTATCAAAGAAACACATAGAGAAAGATAGAATAGAGAATTAATATTCATTGATATGTAAACATGCAATACAAAGAACCCCTATATATAGTGTTCTTACATTAATACAAATGACATGAAAAGACGGGAGTTAGAATGTGGATAGTCACCATAATATAATGTATTTATAACACTCCCCCTTGACTATCCACGTCACAAAAGAAAACAATGTATTATACGCTTGGTGGTGCTGCCTCGTTAAAAACCTTGCTAGGAAACCCATTGGGACAAAACCCCAACTAATGGAAAAAGAGTGCAACGCGTATTTTCTCTCCCTGATACATCTAGATCAGGTATGTTGCCTCACTAAAAACCTTACTAAGAAAACACAATGGGATAAACTTAGTTAAGGGAAAAAGAGTGCAACTTGTATCATGCTCCCCCTCATTGTTACATGTATCCTATAAGTGGCTCGTGTTGAGCTTCTTTGAAAGTTGTTAAAAACTTTATAATCTATTGGTTTGTAGCTTGATGTGTCGCTTGATCCATTAGTGGGAAATCCTTCAATGAACACTGATGTATGATCTTCATGTGAAACGTTAACTGCCTCCTCTTGTAAGTAGATAACATAAGATCCATTAATGTGTTTTGTTACATTCCTTGCATTTACAAACTAACCAAACTTGTTGATAGGTTAGTAAAATATAAATCCATATATTTTGTACCTTAAGGGTATAGAAAATATATGTTTTACCCATTACACTATCTCTTTGTTGTATACGAATTAAATCTTGCCAATGAATTTAATGATATATGTTCATGTATAACTAGCAAGATATATTAATACAATTTGTATTGAACTATGGTACTTCAGGACCAAGGATCTTTGCTTCTTTGATAAAAGATGATCAAATCATTTTTTCTATATCAAATATTTGGACATCATTAAATGTACTTACATCATAAGTTTTGTTCATATGAAATGTCCACCATTTCTAGATGTATTATGCTTGATGGATTATAATATAAATGTATGTTCTATGTATCGAGCCATAAATTTGCAATACCATATTTCATTTGCAAATTCTTGCTTTAATATTTGAGCTAATTTTTTTTTCTTCAGGAGATTCAATGACATCATCAACATATATTATAATACTTGTAAACCTCATATTGTTCTTTTAATGAAAATAAATGGGACCAACTTCACCATATGCATTTTTCATTTCTGAGCTCACTAGTGAGTCGATTATACCGCATTCGACTCGACTATTTTAGTCCACACGTAGTTTGTCAACTTCATATAGATCGTTCTTGAGGTTTTAATATCAATGCTTTTCGCATTATCAATCCATGGGGGAATTCTTTCCATCTTATCCAAATATGCATGTGCGTTCACTCTTCAAGAGTTTTGCTACATAAACTTGCTCACAAAGATTTCTATATCATATGCAAAAAGGCACAAACATTTGCTTTTATCTCCAAAATCTATATTGTACCATGCGTGTACACTATTTATCGAAATACCACAATCAATGAGTACAAGTTTTCTATGTATGTTTATTGACGCACAAGGATTACATCCATAAGATGTTTCAATTAACCTTTTAAGTACTCAAATGGTTTAGAAAACTCATCAAGAGCTGCAATTATATTCAACGTATGCAAATATGAATTTGTATACAACAATCATATTGTTCTCGAGAACTTACTTTACATGACTTTTATAATTTAAATCCTTCAGAGACTTTTATGTAAACCTTCAGTATCACGTGATACATAAAATTCATAAGATGCATATCAATTATTTCTTTATATTACCAGACGAATAAAATATTGGAAAGTCATTGCATCCACCACTAGAGAGTATGCATCTTTATAATCAATCATGGCTCTTTGCGAAAATCTTTGTGCCACTATTTTTGCCTTATTTCTCTTAATTTGATTTTCACATGAATTGTATAAAAGACTAATTTGTATCCAACATCTTTTACAACTTCAGTTGTATGGACTACTTGTTTGGACTGTTGGTCCAAAACTTTCCATTTCATTAGAGAATTCAACTCTGTCTTATTTTCATTTTTCTATTTTTTCCAATCATCTATATATTTTCATTCGTAGGCAGATCTTAAATCATGATCCTCATCATTTCATTATTTTAAGCGCTATATATACAAAAGTATAACGATGTCGATTTTGTTTTGATTCCATACACTTCTCGACATGATATATTTTACTAAGAGCTCTTTATCTTCAGGTACCTGAGGTTCTTCAAGAACTATCACATCTAATGTCTCTTCAAGAGACCTTTTTACTATACCTCGACTTGACCAACTTCATTACTTGGTCCCTTTCCCGAGGATTTTTCTTATTGGAATCGACTAGTCTACCACGCTTCAGGCGTGCCATAGACTTATCATCAATACGTGGTTTGTCCTTTAGGGACAATAATCTTAATTTGGAGCCTTAGCAGTTGGCATATGTGACTTAGTCATCTTTTTAAGGTCAGTGAATGTGTCTGTTAATAGATTCGCTAATCTTTGTAAATGATTTATTTTTTTTGAACTTCTGGTTCACATTTTTAGTTTTGAGGATCAATGATAATTCATACCAACTCATTTCTTTTCAACTGCTTTTTAATCTCCCCCTCATGTTGGAAATGTTGACCCATTAAAATGGATATCAATTAGTTAAGCCGTAAATAAAGCCATCTTTAATGGCTCACTGTATATAACCATAGATACTTGTTTATTCCCAACATGTATTTCCTTATCTCCTTTAAGGTCCCAACTATGTGCGTTGTGGTGGATTAATAACAATATACATTGCACAACTAAAAACATTAGATGGGAAATAGTTGGTTCCTGACCAAAAACCAACTGTAACGAGGAGGAAATATAATAACTTTGTGGCTTGATGTGAAATATTGTTGTGCACGAAAAATCACATGTATCCAATACAAATATGAATGTTGCTCTTACGATCATTGGATTTGTAATCAATTGCGAATGTTTTGTGGTTGTCTCAACAAAGCGCTTCGTGCATGAACATAAGCTACTTTAAGTGCAATACTTATTCCAATGACCATTAATAACTCGGGAATTAAATATACGCAATCTGGAATATTTCGCTTGCTATCCCACTAGGTAAGCCATAAGTCACACAAACTCAAGTTGTGGATTTGATAACCATTTAGACGATTCATCGATTCAAAACACTAAATGGTATCATGTCATTACCAGAATATTTTAGGGATTCACACCCTAGTTTTGTTGGCATATACTTAAATTCCCTTGAGAGCAATTATAACATGTGTATTGAAGATGAATGTTTGATTCGTCAATACGTTTCACATCATCATTGACTCGGTGTGGTCTAACCGGTCATGCCAATTAAAATAAACTTCTGGCTTATGATCATAATGTATTACTTGCACTTTGTTTTATGTGCACATTGTTTGTGTAATAAAAATATGAGAGAACATCGTATTATCATCTCAAACTTTCAACAATTTATTCTCATATGATTACTCCCTTTATTTGCCACTTCTGGTGTCTATCTCATTATTATGGGGACCATTATTACAATTCTCATGGTCGATCTCATCATACAAATTTTCTTAACTATGCCCATGATCACAATGATCAGATATATATTCATCTCGTGGATCAGAGTAAAACCAAACAAGTTTCATGGTTTTTTCATTATTTTCTCAGACATAGAGATATATAGTCACTTCAAACCTTAATAGTCTTTTAACTATATTGCTACTTCGGGAACATATGTAAGGTTTGACAAACAAAATCTGTTTTATCCGATTTTCCGTTACAAATAAACTTCTCTTTGTCAATTGAGAAGTAATTACATATACGGATCATATAAGATTTATCAATATATAATATCATGACCTTATACAAACTCATAATGAGATTTAAGGAGTATGAAATTTAGAGTGTTTGTACTCTTTCATGAGATTGATAATAAACCATAACTTTGGTTTAATGATTCTATTATACTATAACATATTGAATACAAGGTATATGAATATTAAAATCATACAATGCATGACATTAAATAACATGTCACCATATAAACTGAGTCATGATAAGATTTTATGAAAATAATAATTTTTTTCTACGCTTACAAGCAAACATATAACATTTATGTATAAACATACCATGGTGTAACTTATAATTATATTACACAACTCACTAAACGCATATTACAAAACAATATTGATTCATAAATCAGCAGTTCAAATAATACACTTTAAGTGACTTGATAATAAAGCTAATATCAACTTGTAGATGTAATGTTAGTTTGATTATTCATATCATTTATCATATGTAGTAGAAACGAAACAAACAAAAATATTAAAACCAATTGTCATATACTAACATATCATATCTTATTATAAGGAGAAATATTATGAAAAAGTTTAACCATTTTACTGTAATTTTTATATTTTTTTATATTGTTATTCATATAATAACAAATTCCATCTTATTCTATCGAACAATATAGCCAACATATGAAATAATTAGTCATCAAATCATGGACACAATTGCTATTACTATCAATTTATATATAATGCTACATCCATGATAATAACACATTTTACTTAAACCAAAAAGTTTAGAACTTTAGAATCGAAAGGATGTGAACCATATAATCAACAAAGTAAAGCAAAACTAATGACATGTCTCAATAACAACCGAAAATTTACAAAATTAAGTTACGATGCGTACATCTAGGCATATTGGTCATATTATTCTAAATAAAAGTGTATCTTTTACTTTTATTATATATATAAATAAATATGTTCATATGAGAATCATAATAACATACAAGTTTGATATTCTACTTAAATTATTTAATACTATACAAAAAAAAGTATAAGAATAATGTAGAACACATATGGAGTATTATACAATTTTTAACATCTTGCATGCTCACATTACGGATAAAAGGAACTTCGTAATATGGTTTTATCAGATAAGAAATTGTAACATTCCAAAAAGAAAATTTCCAGTAAATGTTCTTTCATAAAATTATCAATCAATGATATAGATCTAAAGCTTTTTCATGATTCAATAAAATCCAAAAACTATTTTTAAATAAAAGCTTAAAGTTATCAAGTAATAAATATTATATTTGTGTAAATTTAAAGCTGGAATTGTTCAACCGACTAAGTTGGCCTTTCAAATTCATGCGGATTCCATAATTATTGAAAATACACTTATCGTCTCCTCAAACATCAATGAAACCATCTAAACATACACATGTCTAATCGATCGATGGTATTTGAAAAGAGATGCCGATTTAGGCCACACAATTTAAAAGAGATAAAACTTATATAATCATTTACACTAAAAACTTTTAGATTTAGCACATATTGGTTATTGTAAAAACTAACGTTTATTATCATGGTAAATCATTAGTTAAATCACAAGACAAAAGTCATTTAAATATTGTGAAAAGCCACCGTCCCACCTCCATTGATATTATCCAACAATAACAAATAACATATAGAATTACATTGCAAGAAAGGACATATGATACATCAGTCATCAATAATAAATCATGAATGGTAAAATCGTACCTTCACCGACGATGATGTTGATGACTCATTGAGAGAGAATTAATGCTTGTAATAGTGAGATTCAACTCCAATAACTTGTTGTAATCGTAGCGGGTGATGATGAATTCAAAGTGGAAGTAAAAGAGAGCAACGAGCGAACTCTTGCTGATAACGTGTTTTAAACCAACGGCCTACTAGCAACTAATATATGAGCATAAGAACAAGTATCAAAGAAACACATAGAGAAAGATAGAATAGAGGATTAATATTTATTGATATGTAAACATGCAATACAAAGAACCCCTATATATAGTGTTCTTACATTAATACAAAGGACATGAAAAGACGAGAGTTTGAATGTGGATAGTCACCATAATATAATGTATTTATAACAGTTATCTTATAAAACAGATTCACAAGAGAAAAGATAGCAATATTTCAACCAAATTGCACCAATAAACAACAAAAGTAGCCTAAATCAGATAACTATCAAGATGACTTATATAAAAAAAACATTTAACTTTTAAGAAAATCGTGCTCTAAAAGGTGGAAAGAAAAAAGCATTCGTTTGTGAGACCGTTGCTAGTGAAAATGTCATCAGTATGATGGAGCTCACGCCGTAGAGGGAAGATCGCAAGAAAATTCTTGCAAGAAAGATCCGGGTCAAAAGGATAAATGTATTGCTGGCTGATATGACTCAAAGTTGTCATCTATTCATACTAACAAATTTCAAAACATTTATAAAATGTTCTAATATAGTGTTAACAAATATATAAAAGAATATATGTAATTGCCATAAACTTGTCGTTCAACTTACTATTTTAGTATGTCTTGAGGATTGTGAAGTCCAGAATATTTTAGATGATTAAGTTTATCATACTAGGCCCCGATTAAAACTATCACAAAACTCCAAATACTAGCCCCCGATTAAAACTATCACAAAACTCCAAGAAAACTTTAAATAAATGGTCAAAGGCACTAAGCCACTAACACATCTATATAAAAATAGTAATAAATAATCTTTTATTAAACTTTGTATTTGTGCCTAGGATAAGGTTAGTGTAAAAGGACATTTTTCGTATAAATTGTAAAAAAATTACGTAAGTATGATATTTTAAATTTTAGGTATGTCGTTATATATATATATATATATATATATATATGTATGTATATTGATATGATAAAATACAGAAAAACATTAAACACAACAATTCATAACACAATCATATGTATTCTAGGCATTTAATTTAAAACACAATGATTTAATTTTCCGCATGGTGTTTTATATTTCATGCCTAGAATACATTTAATTGTGTCTTAAATTGTTATTTTTGGTGTTTTTCCATATAATACCATGCCAAAAGAATATAAAACATTATACATAAAATTTGAAACGCTATGCCTATATAGACTTCTTACACTTTGTACGAAAATAGTCCTTTTTACAGGAACCCTTACCTGTGCCTGGTAGATAGTTATTTAATACTGAGTAATTTTACATGGTGTTTCGAACTCTATCGTGTTTTAATACCAGTTTTTATACTGTATTGGATTTAGCTTAAAAACGGTTTAATCAGGTGTATTGGTCAGTTCAACCGCTACAATCAGTTATTTTGAACCGTTTTTAAAAACATTGAGTAAAATCATGTTTTCAGGAAACATGTAGCAATCTGTAATTTAAAGCTGCGTTTTCTCCATATGGTCATACAAATATTTAAGATTTTATTGACTTTTGTAATTCCCATAATATAAATTAGCAACACATTGTTGCATTTTGTTGTTGTACACCAAAGCATAGGGAGTTTTTCAAAAAAAATTATGATTTTTCACTTTTAACTCAAATGTTTTCATCTTTTGTATTTTAACACTTTTATTTTGTTTACTTTTAACCCAAAACTTAGCATCTTTTGTAATTTAACCCAAAACTTTTTTATTTACAACTTTGGTCACCCAAAACTTTTATTTTTCACTTTATCTCTCGCAAGTTTTTCGTTTTACGTTTCTTCCAAATTTTGCGAGTTAATACGTCGCAACGCGCGTGTGTGGTTCAACGTTTTGGTCTATTTTTTCACGTTTGACATGTTTGTCGCAACGTGTCTATTTTCCCACTTTGGCAAGTTGCCACAACGGGCGGATCCTACATCGACTTAGTTATTCTTTTCTACGTTATTTTGCAAGTTAACACGGCGCAACGTGCGTGTGTGGTTCAAGTTTTTACATCTATTTTTTCATTTAACAAGTTCGTCGCAACGCGTGGGTTCTAAATCAACATAATTATTTTTTATATTATATGTTTCAATCTTATTTCTTCGCAAATCAACATAGTTATTTTTTATATTTTATATGTTTCAGTCTTATTTCTTCGCATTAACATGCCGCAACTTCAATATTGATGTTCGCTACCAGCGGTGTGACATTGATGTTATTTGGCATAGTTTTAGGCCCCCGTCGCAACGCGAGGATGCTTAATTCTAGTTCATATTATTTGTTTTCAACAAACAATATAATTAGATAATTTTATCAAAACGCAATCCCCAATACCTGATAGTAATATCTACGTGGAATTTCAGAATGTAGGGAGTAATTACTAAGAGCATTCACATCCCTTCCACAAAAATATGTGAGCGGGGTCTTTATAATATAAAACGTATAAAAAGTGGTTGTGTGTGGAGGAAAAATAAAATGTTACTGTTCATCTGTATATTTGGGGACATTGTTCACCCCCTATACTTTTTTAATATATATTGAAAGTGGTTGTGAGTGAAGGAAAGAGAAAATGTAATGATGAAGGTATAAAAATATTATTTAATTGAAAAGGAGAGAGAAAAAATATTTGTTTTTAGTGGAAATGTATTGATACAGGAGTTGTTTTTAGTGAAATGTATGTATATTTTTAAGGGGTTGGATGTGAATGCTCTAATTAACATAAAAAGATGATCGCTCCAATATTTGTCACTACATCCATAATATGTAAATACTTAAATACATAAATTATTCATCTATTTTCATGGGTTAATATAATAGATAAAAGATTAAATACAAATAACTTTAATGTATAAAACGAATGAATCGAAGGTTTTGCTGAAAAAATGCGGTGACATTTTTGTAATTATTTGCTATTACTCTACAAATGATTTTGTAGAGTAATTTTGATCATATAGAGTAATTTTGTAAAATGTTCTTGTAGTGTAATTTGATCGTGTAGAGTAATTTTGTAGAGTATCATAATTACTACACAAATGATCGAGTATGGTAATTTTGAACTAAGGTAATTTTGTAGAGTATCATAATTACTCTACAAATGATTTTAGTTAAATGTTTCTTTGAAAAAGAACTCCTTGCTAACTGCTTCAACTTTCGACTAGGGCAGCTGCCTATGTTGTTTGATAAACTTACAGAGTTATTTTGATACACGTGTAAAATAATTTTAATGTAGAGTAATTTTGATAATTACCCTACAAGATCATTTGAAGATTAATTTTGACAATTACTCTATATGATCAAAATTACTCTACATCTACAAGATCATTTGTAGAGTAATTTTGATAATCACCTTACGAGCAAATAATTACGAAAATGCTATTGCATTTTTTTTCTTTTTCCATGTCTTTAGTACGTTTAATACGTTAAAGTTATTTGTACGAGAACTTTACTCTAGTAAAATAATATTATAAATAATGTCTGAAAATAAAGTTTTCTTCTCATATATTTAAATAAAAAATCTAATGTTTGATTTGATGTACACAGAATTTGCAAGCGAACATTAACATGCTACAAAATATGCGAAGATTGAAATTCTCTCACAAAACATAACATTATCTTTTGATATGTCTTGAGTGAATTAATGGTATTAAAATGAACATGCATTTGAACTAGAGATAATAGTCTTTAATTTTAATGTTACAACTTGCACGTATGACATCATGGGTTGCTTGCTTGCCTTTTCATCTAAGTCAATGAATATATTTAATTATAAGATTAAAATAATAGTTACAACATGATATATATTGTGTGGTTGAGTAATTGAAATGGAAAAAAAACTTTTTGCTATAATGTTAGTTTGGTGTAATTTCAGAAAAAAACTTTGTACCATAAAATGCTAGTTTGGTGTAATTTCAAAAAAAAAAAAAAAAAATAAATAATAATAATAATAATAATAATAATAATAATAATAATAATAATAATAATAAATCTATAATATTAATTTGGTATAACTTCATAGCTTTTAATACCAACTCGTATAATACCCTTTCATGAAAAACTTATTTATGATCTTTGCCTTTTCTCCAATTTCACCTGGAGTATTAAAGTTATACGCTTTCTTGTATTTTTAAACTTTAAAAACCGAAAAAAAGTGATAACTTCATTAAGTTCATTTGAGCAAATTCATAACGATGGGTGCTAATCCTTATTCCCTTCAAAGTTGGTAACACATTCTCACAAGTCACAACATATATTCGAGAGTGCATACCGTTGTTTGAGACTGATATGAGGATGTTAAAGTGTACTTATATTAATTAAAGTACCCCTTTTTAATGTGAACTTTTTTAAAGTTTAATTCGAACGTTCTTAAATAGTTAAAATCTTTTTCTTTACCTTGACAAATCTAATTGATACTTTCCAAACAATATTGGTATTAGTACATTATTTTTTCTTTTCTCAACGTATTTTTTACCGTAAGCTATAATCAAAATGTCAGTAACCGAACGGAATGCAACCGAATAGCATTTGTACTAGTACCAAATTCGTTTTTTTATTTATTTTCGATATATGTAAAACATGTGTCGATATCCTTTTAAGCATATTTATTTCAATTGTCATACTGAGTGCCGGAATCGTGCCGATACTGTAAGGAAACGAACCGATACTGACCGAAAGCTCACTACGGAGCTTGAGAAACCCCACTAGTTTTAATTTTAAAGCTCTTATACCTACTTATTCGACCAAACATCATGTAGGAAAGGGCATTCACGCATTAGCGGAAAGTGAAAGTTACCATGACTAGGGACCTACATAAATGAATATATGAGAGCCTCAAAATTAACTTTTTAGAAGCGCAAACTCACACACGATCAAAACCTACTTTTAATCTAAGATATTTGTGTTTAACTTGAGGCTTAAACCCTCATCATTTAGTGAGGGACACATCTTTCTAACACGTTCGTACCACACTGCCAAAGATGAAAGAGCTACATAACTCAAGAAAGGAAAGGTAAATTCCGACAATTTGTATCCTTTTATTTAAATATCTATTTAGAAAACACTCAAAGGCTATATGGTATGAGATACAGGCTCTAGGGGCTTTATCACTTTATCATGCCACATCAGCGACACGTTAACGCTGACCGTAGAGGGGGCTCCATTGTTAACTTGCTTGTAGTGGGATAAAGCCCCATAAAGCCCATGTCATCATTACTCAATTTTTTTTAAATTAATTTTTTATTAAAATTAAACAACAAATAAACTAGACATATAAATATTAAAATTTAAACATAGCACACTAGAATTAAACAAAATAAAAAAAATTCTACTCGTCTTCGTCTTCATCGTTGTCAGCACGGTTACTCCAAAGATGTTCAACTAAATCTGCTCAAAGATCCAAGTGTGTTTCCCTGTGCCGTATCTTCATTCGGGTAGCTTCTTTATGGCGTAGTCTAGTAGTTGGTTCATTGATTGATAGGTGTCGTCGAAGTCGGCACATAAGACTCTCCCCGTTTCCTCCAAGATCATGTTATGAAATATAATAAACGTATACACCACGTTTCTCATTTTTTCCTTTTCACGAATATTCGAGGGTTGGAAACGATAGTCCATTGTTTCTTTAACACTCCAAACGCACGTTCTACATCTTTTCTTGCCCACTCGTGTTTCTTCTTGTAATACAACTATTTGATGTCCTCTGGACACGAAAGAGTTTTCACCAACGCAACCCACTCCAATAAATACAATCGACAAGATAGTACCCATATTTGTACTCCACACAATTTGCAAAAAGTGATGAATTCGGTCTCGTCTACAACATCATCGCATATATTTGATGATTGTAAAACTTAGTTATCATTGTTTGCAGCGGCCGTACCAAAGAACGCATGCCAAAACCATAGATCCTGAGATGCGACTGCTTGTAGTATTAGGGTTGGACCATCATGGTCGCCTCGATGGTGTTGCCATTTCCAAGTAGTTGGACAACAAATCCATGACTTATGCGTATATTCTAGGCTACCTATCATCCCTGAAAATCCATGTATTCGTTGGTGGGCTTCATATAAAATTGGGGTGTTGAAAGCCGTCGGATTCCTCAAGTCTCACCTTCTGAAGAGATCGATAACACCTAATAATATACAAGTATTATAAATTACAACAAAACTAATAATCAATAACAATAATAACAATTATAACAATAATATTTATAATATAATAATAATAATTATAACATTTGTCGTTCATAATAAAACCAATTATAACAATAAAGTAAAAAAATACCTTTTTATAAATTTTTAAGACTTTCTTGGCATACTCTTTCTAACATCCGTAGATACTCGTCCCATGCATACGTTCACATTACGTATGCTAGTCGACGCATTGTGGGGTCCATTTTTGTAAAGCAGAGAATCAAAGTTTTCGTCTTACATCTTCTCTTTGTTTAAAAAACGTATACTCACGTTCTATATCACCCAAAATTCTCAAAAAAAGTCGGCGACTTATGCGAAAATGTCGTTGGAATTTGCATCGTCATACAAGGGTTTTGGCAAAATAATTATCTACCAAACATTGATGAGCACCCAACCGATCTCATTCAAGGGGTCCTTGTCTTGTATGTGGCTTAGATGATTCTGCGCTGTCTCTTAAAAAGTTGAATTGTCTCCTTGGCGGATAGGATAATCAAGTTGTTGAGCACTCATGCATTTTCATGAGATGAGTTGGATGACAAGCTTGAAGAAAATTTTAGAAAATAGTAGAGAGAACTGAAAGTGTTTAAGGATTTAGAATGTTTTGTCAGTTGTGATTTGGTTGAAAGATTTGTGTATATAAATAAAGGAAATGGATTTTTTTCATTCTCAAATTCACACAACATTCAAGGTTTGGCGCTTACCAAGCTTCTGATGAAATGAGCTATAGCGCCCATGGATGGCGGAAACGGGCTGGCATGTGGGGCATCATCATGTTGAGTTGGCATGAAGCGCTACCCCACACCATCTAGTCTAACACTATATCACTAAATTAACTTGTAAAGTGTAAACGTGAGGCCACCAGAATTTCTTAAACCATATAGAGAAGGTTTAAGACCAAACAACCTTTCATAGGGTGATTTACTCTCATATGGTTAACGTATCACATTAGGGATGAGCATCTGGTACTGGGTACCGATAACGAACCAATACCGTACCGGTACCGAGCCGTACCGGGTATATTCGGTACCGGTACCCACTTTTCCTGTTTTTCGGTACCGGTACTGGTACGGTACCGGTATTTACGGATAAAACACCGGTAAGTACCGGTACCGGCAATACCCACTTTCCCTGTTTTTTCGGTACCGGTACTTTCGGTACCGGTTCGGTACCAAACGGGTATCATGCTCATTCCTACACCACATAACGTTTAGACTACTACATTGGATGTTTGTAATGTACCCGTATCATAACATGCGCGGCTTTATTACTAGTATATTGTAAGATGAAATGTTGGTGGCTTTTATCACCACACCCTCATCTTTCAAACACCACCACTCCTCTACTTTGAATTTCCAGAACCACACTCTCATCTTTTAAACTTTTTCCAGCACCACCCTTTTACTTTGCTTTTCCACCATCACCCCATTAGCTTTTACACATTCACACCACCACCCATCTACTTTTACATACCCACTACCACCTCCTCATTTTTACACACTTTCGTCACCACCCCTCTAGTTTTACACTTCTCCTTTTTTAGCCTTCCATCATAATGCTTTTCCACCACCACACCCCACCCTTAACTTTTACACATTTCTGCCATAAGCCCTCTACTTTTATATTTTCGTTTTTACCCCTAGCACTATTACTCTATTTTTACACCCGCTCAACTTTAAAAAATTGCAATTTTGACCCCAATACCACTACTCCTACTTTGCAAATGCTAATGCATTGTGTTTTACGAAATGTTTTAGGTATTGTGTTTTATACTTTGTGTCTACCTTTATGTTTTACCGTAATTGTCTTTTACATATTGTGTTTTACCCTTTTTATAACTGTTTTTTACACTTTGCGTTTTTTGAATCGTGTCTTGTATTACTACACGTTTCCACCGCCAACGTGCGGATGCCAAAATACTAGTTTTCATTTAATAAGAGATTCTCTTTTTATTATAATTAATAGTTTTTGTTCAATTATATAATCTAAGTACTGTTCTCTTTGAGTTTTATATATAAAAATTCAATATAATCAAACACTTCATCTTCATATTTTAAAGTACACATCCACATATCTCTATAATTTTTTTCCAACAATTGTGAAAAAATACACATAGCCTTAGGCTTCTGACTTTTGATAAATCCCATAAATTCAAGTGAATCAAGTCACATACTCCTTTCGTTCTAATATTCTATGATCATTTATTGTGTTCGCGAGTTTTATTTAGTGAAGTAAAAGAAAGAATTTGTAAATATGTAAAAAAGTCGTATTTCAGAGTTTTTTTTTCAAGAAAGGAAAAAGAAAACCTTATCTTATTTTCTTTCATTTTAAATCCTTCCAAATTACAGATATTTAGAAGGAAAAGGTTTTTAATACATAAAATCTTAACTTTTCTTTTTATTTCCTTCGAACTCGGGAACACGATAGTTAAATCAAAAATGTTTTCTTTCCACTCTCTTTTTTTCTCTCCTTAATTCATTTTATACTTCTTTTCCTTCGTTTATTAAATTCGGGAACACAACGTTAAAGAAAAGTGTGACCTTGTTTAGCTTTATGGCGGATTTATATGGCTGAGGGGTAAAAGGGGTTTCTTAACACAAGATCATTTTGAAGTGCAATTTAAACTTGATTACTAAAGATATCCAAGTCTACTATCAGATGTCACAAAATCTGAAATACAAAGTAAAATTCACATAAGAACATCTTTTCCCCTTAGAACACTATTAAAGTAATCAAGATCACATATATGTTTACAAGTCATCATAACTCATTTTAGTAGTATGTCATGATTATAATTCAACCTCATTATAACAACATACTTTACTTTCTTTTGACATTGGATACACAAACATAAAGTATACTTGGTAACAACCAAAACATCGAATATAACTTTTTTTATTTCTTATTTTTGTGATCTTAGTATTAGTTCCATTTGGATGACTAACAGTTGGAGTCACGTTAGATACATCTAACACAAATATATATAAATTTGTTAAACACACAACCTTAAAGTACAATATTTATATATCCAACCCTCCCACTTGTATTCTAAGAGCATTCATAACAATGGACATGATCCAAAATCTAGACGCGCCACATCAACATGCCACGTCATTTTAAACCCTAACCATTCTGAATCTATTTTTTTTCCTCCAACAATAAAAGTATTCCAAACATTCACCTTATCACCTATTGACGTGCTTAAAAAAGTAACAATAAAATTGAAACACACACACGAGTTTTGAAGTAAAAACCAATAAAATACTATACCTATGAGAATATAGTCTAGCTAAAGTAATTACCCAAGTATCAATCCTAAGATACGGAATCTATTAATCTAACCTCGTTTATAATATCTAACCTATGTAACTTTTATATAATGAAAATAGTAACCATAATAATGAATTAAGTTTATGAAATCAAATATAAGAAAGATAACCAGTTAGGATCAGAATCCTCTTTACTTTTGCAAAGTCTTTTGATTATGGATTTATGAAAACTCATCACAGTACATTATTAATGAGGAGTGTGGTGTTAAAAAGCCATTACCTTACTAGGATTACCTTATGTCCCCGAATAACCAAGTTACAAACATAGCTAACTATCCGGTTTAAGTAACTAAGTAATTTACCATTCCCTTTGAGATTTAGAGCTTCTTATATTGTTTTAGAAATATACATTAACAAACCGAATGAATGACTATCTATGTTGTTCAATTTAAATCCAACCCTAACTAATTTCCAAACCCTTTTGATCGGATTCTTCCCATAGGTGGCCCATATGAATTACCAACCCTTGAACAAGCTTATCCATTACCAACTAAGTATTAAGCCCTAGACTAACGACCGATACATAGCCTAAAGATAGATAAAACAGATCTAACACGCATAACCTCATAGAAAACCCAACAAGTTTTCAGGCTATGATCTTTCATTTTAATTGGCTTTTAATTTTGTTGGGTTTTTAATAAAACTTTGAGAGGGTGAGGGTGTTGGCTTTTAAAATATTGAGGGGTAGCATAATATAATTTCAAGGGTAGTGTAATACCTAAAACGTTAAAAAGAAAAAATCAATTGCACTTCATCGAAAAAGTTGACCGGTACCCCTGCCTTAATGATACCTCTGCCACTACATGGTGCGTAACGCGGTGGTTGGTTCATTTCGTTACAATGTCGATACAATAAATCACAAGATATAGCAATCAACACGTGTTTTACATCGATTGAAAAAAGTAAAAATGAATACCACCGATGTTGATGGGACGGTATGGGTTTCGGTTCGTCACAGTACTAGTACGGAACCGACACTCGATATAGCTTACAATAGTAGAAAAATCATCTATTGCGAATATAACTCTATTTTCAACGAAATTTATAAGCAGGAAAAAAATGTAAATACTCATAGTTATAAGACAATAAATAAGTATAATACAGGTACGAAAACGATACTTGGTAGCAATCAACCTGTGTTTTACATCAATCAAAAAAAGAAAAATGAATATCACCGATTTTGTTCGGTTCGTCACAGTATCGGTACATATGTCACACCCCAACTAGCAGTGGAAACCAAAAGGCATGCAACAGACACATATGAAAAGCACATTGTTTATAAAGATACTATTTTAAAAATTAATCTGTACAACATTTTACATAGTTTTTTACACACTACGAGTATGTTATAACTGCAAGTTCCCGCTAACAGCTTTATTCTTATATCAGGTATGCTTCTATGTACGTAACAACCTGAAAAGCAAAACTTGAAGGAGCAAACACAGGTATCATGCATGTTCCGGTTTACAAGAAAAACATGTTTAAAAAGGAACAAATAGTTATAAATAGTTGGCGAGTTTCACAGGTTTTGTTGGTCGCTATGCACAAGTACACAAATAAACTTTTGCACATGTGATGTAATTATACCAAGTTTACAAGTGAAGCCTTGACGTGTACCCAAATCACTGTCACCAACACCAACCAAAACAAACAATAACAATACCCCAGGTAGCTATCACTAACACAACATAACCTATACAGCGAATATGTGCAACCACGTTTTCTCGAGTAGCACACAGTAGTGGCGAACTAGTCGTGTGGTTAGGCTCGTCGGGCCAAATAGTACTATCCACAATAATCATAGTCCAAATAGTTAATCACTTGTGTACGTGGGATTTTCAGTGTGTTAGAGAACTAACTCATATAATTCACATCAAAACAATGTTCATATGTGTATGCGTACGAAACATGCTTTTCCCCCGAAACATTTAATAAAACACGTATAAAAGAGGGGCCATGAAACTCACATGATAAAGTACGCTCGTAGTATGCAATTAACAGTATAGTACTATGGTCGTAATGCTAATCAGGTCCTAGTATCAATATTATACGGTCTAGTACCGAAACAGCTTTCGAATCGGTAATTGTTATATACTAAGCTCGGATGTGAACATTCATCCGATAATGGGCTAATAACCACAAATTATGGCGTTAGGTAATGTCTTAGTTTCAGAATTAGATTTGGCTTCGGTTCATTGTTATCACATACATTGTTCGTTATAAGAGTTAGGATAATGGCATGATCACATACAATGTATAAACTCATTGAATAATATGAGAAGATTTGATCTATAATAAAGTTTGGGCGTTAGTACAGTCATATTTCCCAAACGACAGTTCGAATTCTTGCAGTTTGGGAATTCGCCAAACACGCGTATAATTTATCCAAATTACCCAAGTTACCAAAAAAAAGATCAGATTCACTCCAGACTTCCGAACTATCGCCAACTGGTCATTGAAACGCTTAAAAGTTCTGGCATGCTCGTTAAATGAATTGTCTGCTGGTTTATGTTAAAAAAACAGTGCTTTTAACGCGTAATTATAATAACTACACGTCCGAATTTTAATTAAATTAAAAAAATTATAAATAATCCTACTAAATAAATTTTGGGAAAATTATTTTTTGAAAATATTAAATTTAATAATTTAGTTTTAAAAATCCGATTAACCGTTAACTTGGCGATTTATACCATCGGACTTCAATTAATTCCAAAATTTTCATTGAAGAGTCAAAATAAGCCCAATAATTCCTGCAAAATTTTCGAAGCCAACCGAGCTTCCCAAACATGGTTTTTGGCCGTTGAAAGTTCGATAAATCGCGATTTTAAAACCATATCTAGGGTTACCAATGAACCCTGAATTTTGTATGGATCATTCTCATTCCAAGTACACACTCTCTGCAAAATATGCGAATATATTGAATTTGTTTGCTATTTTTCCCAAATTAATGCTATTAAATAACGATAAATTCACCGAAATTTCTCATTTCAAAACTTCTCAAATTTTGCATACACTCTATTTTTACTGTATGTGATCACCCTACAAATTTTCAAGAGCTAACAATACCCACGCCATAGTTTATGCTCAAACAAAGTTTGGTGCCCTTATATTTGGTTGGGTGTTATACCTTCCGTTCTTCCAAGTTTGCATAATTTCTACACTTCCAGATCCTTTGTAAGGCTAGGTACCACACGTATAGACCATATTCAAGACAAACATGTATATGACATTGATGTATTGCAAAATACATTAGTTTATCGTGTTCAGTTTGTATAGTTTTCATTAGTTTTAGTTTCATATTTCGTAGAATAGATAGTCTTTTGATCCGATTGCGTTTTGCAGGTCTTGTGTGCTTAAAACAGTTGAAAAATGAGGAAAACAAGTTAGAATACGAAAATAGTCAAGTCCTGGAACGTGTTGGAAGGCTTGGGAGCTGAAAAGGAGCGAAAACACTGAATTTAGTGCTTCTGGCGGGCCGCGACTGGTTCTGGGAATGCCTCTCGCCACCCGCGAGAGGTTATCAGTTTTGCTGGCGGTACTTATGCGGTCGCGGGCCGCGACTAGGTTATGTAGACCCTCTCAGTTTGCCTACTTTAATTAATTCCAAAATTTTCATTGAAGAGTCAAAACATTGGATTCGTTGTATGATAAGATGGGAACTAATTATGGGGAGTTACGTGGTTATGTGGATGAGCAGTTCAGTGGGCTTAGGCAGGGTCAACTGAGGATAGAGGATGGTATGAGATATATGATGGAGGGTATGCATTTGGGTGTTCCTCATTTCTTTAGACAACAGCAAGCGGGGGCCCAGTGGCATGCAGGGGGTGGAGCCTTATCATGTCTACCAGCAGGAAGAGGAGGAGTCAGAAGATGAGGAGTGATTAGAGATAGCAGCAGCGGAGCTGGAAAGCCGTATCTTTATGCTTTCATTTTTACTTTTATGCTGTTTTTATCTCTATTTGGTATGTACTCCTAATATTTGATACTTTGGTACTTAGTCGCTTTGGATGGGTTGGTTGATACTTTGTTTGGTTGGTTAGATGTTTGAGACACTTTTACTTTATCATGTTATGCTACTTTGGTATGTTATTTTGGTTTTGATAGGTTTGGTGTTTATTTATGCCACTTCCGTTTGCGTGTCCGAAAGTTCGAAATTGTTTGCTGAGCGTATTCAGATTGGAAGGCATGTGTGTAATAGTCTGACACTTTGACAGTCTTGTATATATTCAGCTAAGTCGTTTCCACTTGTATACATGTATTATTTATTTATTTATTTAGTATTTAGTTTTTAGTTACTTTGTTAGGTAGTTTGAGTCGTATCTCGTTCTTGCATTAGGGACAATGCAATCTTTAAGTGTGGGGATATGATACATAGTTTTTAGTGTTAGTTTGAGTCATAAATTTGAAAAATACAAAAAAAAAATAATTAAAAAATAGAAAAATCCAAAAAAATTGAAAAATAGGAAAATGTCTTTTGAATAAAGAAGTTTGCAAATAAGAACGGAAAATGATAGAAAAGATAGATTTTTGTTCGGGTTTAAATAATAATAATATGAGAATAATATAGTCGAGCTTGTGTCTAACTTGGGATATGTGGGTAGGCTTGACTTGGTTCTAGGTTCCTTTGATCTTTAATAAACCTTAATTGTCGGTTTGCTAGTGGGTACTCATCTAGAAAAAATGGGAAGTCGAAACCGCCAAAAATAGTATAAAGAATGACGTTATAAGCTAAACTTTTTTGGAAATTTAATCATGAAAAAAAATGGAATAAGTAAGCTTCATTGAAAAAGTAGGCCAGGCCAATGTAATTTTCGTTGGGGATAGTGACTCTAACTTAGATTGCCTCTAGGATGGTTGAAAGAAAAGGAACAAATTGCAAAAATTTACTAACGCCTAAGTTATCGCTCTCGGGGATGGTGACTCTGGTTGAGACAACCTCTTGGTTAGGTAAAGGAAAGTTGAAAAAAAGAAGGAAAAAAGTTTGATTTTGAATCTCTGAATTTTGGTATAAAACGGTTGGGAATTGGGTAAATTATTCGTTCCCTTTGTTCTATAAGATTGAGGCGGGATTAGATGTACGGTGGCTTCTAGCGTGAGATCCAAGGTAGACTGACCACACTTGAACTTAAATTGCATGATAAGGGCTTGGAACCGGGTTTGGGTTTAAGAGGATAAGTATACTTGCAATCGCATCTAACATGAGTTTTGACTTTAGTAAGTAATTTATACTTTTAACCCGAATATTTATCAATCTCTGATTCCATTTGCATAGATTATTTTTCGAGGACGAAAAAAGAGTAAGCGTGGGGATATTTGATGTATTGAAAAATACATTAGTTTATCGTGTTCAGTTTGTATAGTTTTCATTAGTTTTAGTTTTGTTTTTCGTAGAATAGATAGTCTTTTGATCCGATTGCGTTTTGCAGGTCTTATGTGCTTAATACAGTTGAAAAATGAGGAAAACAAGTTAGAATACGAAAAATGTCAAGTCCTGGAACGTGTTGGAAGGCTTGGGAGCTAAAAAGGAGCGAAAACACTGAATTTAGTGCTTCTGGCGGGCCGCAACTGGTTCTGGGAATGCCTCTCGCCACCCGCGAGAACCTATCAGTTATGCTGACGTCAGTTATGCGGTTGCGGGCCGCGACCAGGTTACGTAGACCCTCTCGCGCCCCACAAGAGGGTGTCTTCGTCAGATATGTTCGAGCTGGGTAAGGGGTTGAGTATCAGAAACATATATAAACGTATTTATTGTCCTCAAAACCCCAAGTTACGAATTAAGAGAGATCTGGGCAAATTTGAAGCATCAGATTGAAGATTTTCAAGTGCTGGGAGTTGCTGGTTAGAGAGTTGAAGTCGAGGAAGCATTCGGGTTCACGTTCGTGTCATTCGGGTGTCTCCATTTTCGTCTTTTTACCATGTTTCTTGCTTGTGCATATACTTTTTTTTCGATAAATTTCATGACTTTGATTGGCTAAATACTTTAAACTACCTAGACGAGATGAATGATTGTTAATGTTTCGATTTTTATTATGGACATCTGATATATGTGGATTTGTTTATGAATTGTAAAGGATTCATTCAATTGATTAGATGTGTTTGCATGCTTGGTAGTGTTTGATTATTGTTTATTGCTTTACATGAATCTTGGTGACGGTCTTTATCACATAATAGAGTCATGTTAGGTTTAAGGCTTTGGTGATTGTCTATATCACGTAATAAATCTTGGATCTTTAGGGTTGAATGCGCAATAGACCTTAAAAGTAATAATTGGTAATCTTATAAAATCAAGTGTTCTATTAATCTTCAATAACTGAAAGGTGCGAGATTATTGCTAGGTCTATGTCATCAAGCCGCAAGGTAGGAGCTTTCTTAGGAAGTAAACCCATTGGCTATTGTCTAGCAAGTCTAATCGAGAAAACGAGTCTACCCTTGGTTTAGATCTCGACAGGGAAGAGCATTGTAGGGTACTTTCATAGACCCATTAGGTGTCTTGACAAAGAGTCTAATAACCGGTAATTGCAACAACCTCGAGGGTGCTATAGCGTACTTTTGAGAAGGGTTAGAGGTCCTATTAGATTTCCCAAGAGGTGAGAATTTTATGATTCCGATTCCACATTAATCAATATTAGATAAAGTCATCACTAAAAACAATCAGGATTCGAGTCTAGGTAGTGTTTCCACCGTCTGAGCAAAGTCCAGGTTAATCCGTAGTCTTTAGTTAACTTAGTTAATTTAGTTTAATTTTAATTGCTTTCTTAGGAATTTTTAGAACCCCCCTCCCCCTAAATAATCAAATAATTATTATGTCCGTGTCAGTAGCAGTCTAGATAGAGTCATTAACGTAACTAATAGAGTCTCGTGGGTTCGATATCCAGACTTATTTAGCTATACTAGAGTCGATGGGTACACTTGCCGGTTAGTAGTTTAGTGTGTCTTAGCGAGTCTAGAGTATTACCTCGAGTCTAGAATTAAGTTAATTTAGTTCTTTTTATTAAACTACTTTTTAGCACATCAGACATCACATATCAAGCCTTAGAAATTATCTTTTTCGTTAGGGTTTTAGTTACGCTTTTCTTGCTGAATATTTGTGTTTTTGTTCCATAATCCGAAGTTTTTCATCATTGAGCATCATGAATTGCAACACTCTATCCCGTTTCATACCAAATATCTGAAATATTCATAGGATTACGTACCAGATTTTTTTTACAAATAACTTACGAGTCGGATTTAACTGATGAGTCATACGAACAGACTTAACTAGTTATTACACAATTAAATTATAGTGAAAGACAATTAGGTTTTATGCACAAAACTTTGTCACGACTGATCATATTTTTGAGAAGATGTTCCCGTAGAGGTGGCGGTTTAAGAGTGTTCGGTTCTTCGCGTGCTTGATCGTCCACCCGATACTAGTTTTTGTGTAAACCTGTCATATACACCAAAAACAATTAGTGTTTACATTTCTTTTGTGTTAACAGATCGAAAAATAACAAAGGAAAATGTTTTGAACGATTGAGGTTCTGCCGCAAATCGCAACAAAAATGCCTTTAGCAAAATCATTGCACTTTACTAAACTGTGCACTATGCACTGACCTGTGCACTTTACTAAACCATGCACTGACTAGTGCATTTTACTAAATTATGCAATGATCTGGGCACTTTGCTGAACTGTGCACTAACTTGTGCACTTTTGCTAAGCTGTGCACTGATCTATGCACTTTTCTAAACTGTGCACTGACCTATGCACTTTGCACTTCTCTAACTGTACCTTTTACTAAACTGTGTTTAAACTATGCGCTTTAATAAAATATGCACTTTTGCCAAACCACCCTCCCGTACCCAAAGTCAACCACCTGTTGTCCAAATGGCCAACCACACCGTTTACCAACAAGTCACCACCGGTTTCACCGGTGCAAACTTCCCCATCACCTTACCCGAAATCACTAATTATAAATCTTGGCAAATCCCATCCTACATCATGGCTGCCATTACCAACTCTTGTCAGTTTCACGGTCGTGAGGATGAGGATGCGCTGGCTCACTTCAATCCTTCACCCCGCAGCTCCAAGTACTTGGGTGGCACTTTCTCCATTGAGGGTGTCAACCTTGATGCTCGCTATCTCCAGGTATTTCCTTTCTCGCTTACTGGCCCCGCAACCGTCTTGTTTGATTCGCAGCCAGCATGTTCTTTTACCACATGGGCAGGTTTACGGATGCTTTCTTAGCTAAATACTACCCACACGGGAAAGCATCTCGTCTACGCGATTAGATCCATTCGTTCCGGATGGAATCTGATGAGCTGTACCACCTGGCCTGGGAGAGATTTCAAACCCTACTCTCCCATTGTTCACAACATGGTTTGTCAGATTGGGCACTTGCAGAAAAGTTCTACAATGGTCTCACCCAGAGATCAGAGCCCGGTTTGACACTTCAGCTGGTGGGCATCTCCTGGGTAAGAAATCAGTAGCCGAGTGCAATGATATTTTTGAGAGTTTCGCGCATTCTAACATGGACTATAGCACTGCCAGCAGGACTTCTATTCCTGTGACTAGTAGCTCTTCGACTTCTCGAGGGATTCATCTGTAGCTGCTGCTTTAGACATGATTCAGAAAACCTTCACTAAGGTGTTAGATGAGATTAAGAAAAAGGTAGATCTTTGTGAAGTTTGTAGGGGAGGCCACGATACCATAGATTGTCCCACCATCACTTTAGAGCAAGTAGATTACATAGCCGGTCAGTCTAGGGGTCCGTTTAATAATAATAATTCTAATTACAACTCCAACTGGGGAAATAATAATAATAACAATTTTCGCTCTTCCGGTTTAATAATAATAATTCTAAGATCTTTCGAGTTAGGGAACATACTTTGAACTAATAGGTAAAACGCTCTCGTCGAGAAGCGATTAACGGCATTTTACCCTTCCAGTTACTACATGTCCCTAGTCGATCGAAAATTCGAGACTTCGGGGAGATTGAAAATCGAGGAACGAGACTTAATCGACAAGGTGCGGGTTTCACCCCTAACTTGACTATTTCGTACCCTAAGTGTGGTTGTTTCTTTCTAAACGAGGAACATATTCCAACTCGTTTGCAAGATCCATTAGAATATGAAATGGAAGTTTTCCATCAAAGTATGGATATCACTCCTAGCTTGATGGTATAAATTCGTGAAAAGAATACGCGGAATGAGGGATTTCACCAAAAATTGTTAGTCATTGGACCTATCTTGGTGCAAATCGCCTCGTTTGCATCACGAGTATCTTCAAGTCTACATGTGTATTGTGTAAACGTCTTAGGAAAGACGTTATGTAAGTTTTTAAGACCAAAAGAAAGGAAGAAGCAATTAAGGAAGAATAAAGTTTTAAGCATGATATAAGAATGGTAAACAATGGACACTTAAACTATAGACTAGGTCGAACATGGCAATTCTACCTAATTCCCTATAGTTATAGCTCTGATACCAATTTGTCACACCCCAACCGATAGCGGAAACATCAAGGCGGGACGAAAGAGATTGCTCATTGCTCATAAATACTAATTGTGACAATATTTGATTAAACATAATTTCATTTCATAAGATAATTGTCTAGTACATCATTCGAAGCAAATACAACAATTAAACGTTACAACAATGAGACAAAATACAACGAAAGTTTAGAATGAGTTTCTAAAGTATTCCTACTAGCTTACATCATGCATATACTCTTCAACCTGTAATATGTTAAAAATACGAGTTCAATGCAAAAGCAAAGGCGAGTACACAAGTTTGGTGAATACATAGCATAGGTATAAAATGTATAACTCGAATCCACATGGTAATTGTAAGCAAATACTATACTAATCATGCAATACTAGATCAAACCCCGAGTTTCCACAAAAGTTTACGAGATCAAGCTTCCTTCGTCACAAAAGCGACGAGACTAAAATGAGTATAATAATCTTAACATAACCCCGACGGGTGGTTTGCTACTCCTATAGCGCTATATATGTCAAGGTGGACTAGAAAAGTTAATCATCAAGCATGTATAATTCTAGCATGTATCTAAGCATAACAAGTATTCATGTATTAAGGATTGAGCATGTAAAAGCATGAATTTGTGATAAGTGTATTTTGATAAGTAAAAATGTTACAACCCAAAATGTGTTAAAGCGGTAAATGGGTCGACTGTACTCACGGTTTTGCTAAAGTGTTCCACTTAGAGAATCCCACGAGCTTGTTGTGATTAGGGTTTGGCACCGTGTCCTTCTACAAAAAGAACGTAGGTATGAGTATGACTTTTAACGAAAGATTTAGATTATCGAGCAAGATTACGGAAATAAGAATAAAGTATTATGGTATGAAAATAATCACTAAGATATAGCACTTGTTCTTGGCACTATGATAACCCGAATAGGTTTGGTGTGATTTCATAGGTTCGAGACCTATTAGAATCGTGACAAGGACTACCCACTTTAGTGGTGAAAACTTACTAACTTGTAGGTGATTATGTAGTCATCATCAAGGTTTCGGTTTGATATATTATATAGTCCATAGATTTATATATAGTTATATAGTCATGTATGATGTGGGAGGATGAACCATATACTTTGGAACCTCTCGGTGTCATGTAAGTCAAGTAAGAGGTGGGAGGATTAACCATCCACTTTGGAACCTCGATTGGATTCACCACTACACAAGTGTCATAGACACAAGGAGGGTCAAGACAATAGTATTAATAAGAATGTAAATATGGTCACTATTCCAATTAGCCAAGTGAACTTCAACCCGGTGAGCCGGCGTCGACACACGTCGAAGGCTAGACGGGTTTAGTTACTCTACAACTAGCAAACTAGCTTGGGATAATGATGAGAAATCATCAAGTGATGTGTGGTCTTAGGATTAGGATAGCCCAAGCTAACCAAGGTAGACACACTATCAACAAGCTCTTGGCTTGGCATCACTTGTGAGCTTAAAGCTCTATGATTACAGAAGATTTAGGGTGTCTAAACAACCCTTAGTTCATGTAAACATACTTGCTTTGTCTTTAATAACCATAAACTTGGTTAGGAGCTCAAGAACACAAAGTTGTATAAGGTAAAACATAAGTTTATAAAAGTTTGAAATCAAACAAAAAGTTTGGAGCCATTTAGGTGAATATCCAGGTCTGGATTCTCCAAGGAGAGCCCGTGGACTCAAACCTAGGGTTAATCTAAGTATGTAGGAAAAAGAATGGAGCAATTTCGTTAAGAAACGATCAAGTTATGCTCACTTAAGTGAAGGGGTACAATCTGCCCGAATTTTAATGTTGCAAGAACTTGAGAGAGATTTGAGAGTGTTTGAATGAGATTAGATGGAGTTTAGAAAGTGTGAAATGCTTGGGGAAGCTTGGTATTTATAATGGAAGAGTTGGAAGGTGGTTAGGGGGTGTTTAATGGGGATTAGAGGTGATTGGAGGTGAGTTAGATGGTGGGATCCGTGCATAATTCGTGAGCTAAAACCTTTATGTCCGCCCAAAGGTGCTTACGAAACGTAAGCATATAGCCTTGCGGTCCGTAAGGCTTGGTCGGAAAATGGTTCTATTATTTTTTGTGTTTTGATGATTTATAACGGGTCTAGGTGTTATGTCATGACATTTTATGGTAATATAAGGTATCCTAAGCATATGGAACATGTTATAATGTATATGTATGTATAAGTTGAATGAGATCGAGTATGAACATCAAGTATAATGTATGTATGAAGCATAAATGTCACGAATATTGCAAATATTTCATGTTTTTGAGTATGAGTAACATGTATAAGTATGTATGATTGTGCATAACAAGTATAGAGATAAAAATGTATGTTCCATTATGATTCAAGTCTCGATTACAAAGGTTACAATGAAAATGCGAATACGAGATACAAAGATATTCGAAAATAGAAATACAACGACTAGCTTTCTAAATATGGAAAGTATGAAAAAGCGAGGCGTTACAGTCCCCCCTTCTTTAGGAAATTTCGTCCCGAAATTTAGGAAGATGCAACGAAGAGATGTGGATACTTAGTCTTCATATCACTTTCGAGTTCCCAAGTAAATTAAGCGCTACGTTTCCCTTCCCATCGAACCTTGACGATAGGGATTTGACTGCGCCTTAGTTGCTTGATTCCCCGGTCCATGATTTCGACCGGTTTCTCCATGAAATGCAATGTCTCATTGATTTTAAGACCTTCGAGTGGAACTTGAAGTCCTTCTTCAGCTAGACATTTCTTTAGGTTGGAATCATGAAAAACTGGATGAACATTGTTGAGCGCTTGAGGTAGGTCCAGTCGATATGCTACCTTTCCAATCCTTTCCAAGATCTTGAAAGGACCTACATAGCGAGGAGCGAGTTTGCCTTTCTTACCAAAACGGACAACACTCTTCCAAGGTGATACCTTGAGAAGTACATGATAACCAATATTAAATTCCAAGGGTTTGCGTCTCTTGTCCGCGTAACTCTTTTGATGACTTCGAGCTTTGAGGAGGTTATCACGGATTTGTAGGATTTTGTCCGCCGTCTCTTGTATTAATTTGGGACCGGTGATCTGAACATCTCCAATCTCATGCCAACAAATAGGCGAACGACACTTACGACCATACAATGCTTCAAATGGAGCCATTTGAATACTAGCGTGATAACTATTATTGTACGAGAATTCTACCAACGGTAAGTGCGAATCCCAATTGCCGCCCAAATCGATTACACAAGAATGAAGCATATCCTCCAAAGTTTGGATTGTACGCTTGGTTTGACCAACAGACTGAGGATGAAAAGCGGTGCTAAGGTTAAGACGAGTGCTAAGGACGGATTGAAATGTTTGCCAAAGGCGGGAGGTGAAACGAGCGTCACGATCAGAGATAATATCAAGAGGAGTACCATGACGACTGATGACCTCATCCGTGTAGATACGAGCCAATTTCTCGGCTTTATAATCTTCACAAATGGAGAGAAAATGAGCGGATTTGGTCAATCGGTCAATGATAACCCAGATTCTGTCATGACTAGACGAGGTACGAGGCAATTTAGTGATAAAATCCATATCAATGCTCTCCCATTTCCAGACAGGGACTTCTGGTTGTTCGAGCAAACCAGAGGGACGTTGATATTCGGCCTTGACTTTGGAACATGTAAGACACTTTGAGACGTACATGGCGATACCTTTCTTCATTCCAGACCACCAATAGGATGTTCGAAGATCGTGATACATTTTGTCGGCGCTAGGATGAATGGAGTATCGGGATTTGTGGGCTTCATCCATCAAGGTGTTTTGAAGATTGAGACGATTGGGAATCCAAATGCGATCATGGTACTAAAGGATACCATCGGGCTTAGCTTCGAATGGGTTTTCGACTCCACAATTTAACTCGCTATCAAGGTTACCCTCGTTGATGACGGCAAATTGTGCTTTGCGAATTAACTCGTTAAGTTTTCCCATGGTTTGGTAGCAACGAACACTCTTAACATGAGTCTTACGACTGAGTGCATCGGCCACGACATTCGCCTTACCAGGGGGGTAGCGAATATCACAGTCGTAGTCGTTTAACAATTCTACCCAACGACGTTGACGCATGTTGAGTTCCTTTTGATCAAAGATATGCTGGAGGCTCTTGTGGTCGGTAAAGACCGTACACTTTGTACCATAAAGGTAGTGTCGCCAAATCTTTAATGCAAAAACAACTGCACCAAGTTCAAGGTCGTGCGCAGTATAGTTTTTCTCATGAATTTTGAGTTGTCTCGATGTGTAAGCAATGACCTTGTCCCGTTGCATGAGAACGCAACCAAGACCTAGGTTCGAAGCATCGCAATACATGATGAAATCGTCGTTTCCATCGGGGAGTGTAAGGATAGGAGCATTACAAAGCATGTCCTTGAGGGTTTGAAAAGACTCCTCTTATTCGTGACCCCAAACAAAAGGTTTATCTTTTTGGGTCAAAGACGTTAAAGGAACGACGATTTTTGAAAAGTTCGAGATGAAGCGGCGATAATACCCAGCTAGGCCAAGGAACGAACGAATTTTAGAAGGCGATTTAGGTGCAATCCAATTCTTCACAGCTTCTATCTTTGCAGGGTCAATGTGAATACCGAGTTCATTGACGGTGTGACCAAGGAATTGAACCTCTTTTAGCCAAAATTCACACTTGGAGAATTTGGCATAAAGACGTTCGGTTCACAAAAGCTGAAGGATAAGTTGCAAATGTCTCCCATGTTCTTCTTTCGTCTTGGAGTAGATGAGAATATCGTCGATGAATACGATTACGAATTGATCGAGAAAAGGCTTACACACGCGGTTCATGAGGTCCATGAACAGTGCAGGCGCGTTAGTCAAACCAAAAGGCATGACCACGAAGTCGTAATGTCCATAACGTGTGTGGAAAGCAGTTTTAGGTAAATCTCCCTCGAAGACCCGAAGTTGATGATTGCCAGAACGGAGATCGACTTTTGAGAAGCAAGTCGCACCTTGATGTTGAGCAAAGAGATCGTCAATGCGAGGAAGAGGATATCGATTTTTGAGTGTGAGTTTGTTGAGTTTGCAATAGTCAATACACATCTGAAAGGATACATATTTCTTCTTAACGAATAAAATGGGAGCGCCCCAAGGAGAAGTACTAAGGCGTATAAAACCTTTATCAAGAAGCTCTTGAAGTTGGCTCGATAGCTCTTGCATTTCTGAGGGTGCTAAACGATAGGGAGCCTTGGCAACAGGTGTTGCGCAAGGGATGAGGTCAATATGAAAATCAATGGATCGAGGAGGCGGAGGACCAGGAAGATCCTCGGGGAAAACATCAGGAAATTGATAAACGATAGGAACATCACTTATGCTTGGACCTTTATCTTTCTTCTCCACAATATGGGCAAGAAAGGCAAAGTACTCCTTGCGTAAGTACTTGTTCGCTTGAATACACGACATGAGCTTGAGACCTTTAGAAGGTTTCTCACCTTGACGTGCAGCGAATCATTATTAGGGAGAGGAAGACGAATGAACTTTTCAGAACAAACAACTTCGTCACGAACTAGCCTAAGCCAATCCATGCCTACTATGACATCGAAGCTTCCCAATTGTATGGGAATGAGGTCAATCGAAACGTATGATCGTTAAGATTCAAGGAGAAATTAGAAAGAATGGAATCGACGATGATGGATTTTCCGTTAGCGACTTCGACAGCGAAAGGATTAGGCAATTTAGAGCGTTCGCACTTAAGTAAAGGTTCAAATTCGACAGACACAAAACTTTTATCGGCACCAGTATCGAACAGACATGAAGTATAAATATGGTTGACAAGGAACATACCAGTAATGACGTCATTGGAGTTTTGAGCCTGAGCGGAGGTAAGCATGAAAGCTCATCCTTTAGCAGGCTGAGGCTGCTGTTGCTGTTTAAGATGAGGCTGCTGGTTGAGTAGAGGACAAACATTGGCGAGATGATTGAGATTGCCACATTTGTAACATGCTCGCACAAGAGCATTCTGATGCTACGGTTGTGGTTGGTTAGATTTAAGCATGATGGCTTGATTGTTTTGGGGTTGGCAACAATGGCTAGCGAAATGCCCCATCCTGTTACAGTTGGCGCATTTTCGACATGGAGTGGATGGGAGATGGTGGTATGTGCACCGTTCACATTTAGGCCAAGTATCGGTGTAGTTACCTTTGGGTGGCTCGGTGTTTTGGGTAGTGGAGACGGCGTTTAGTGGTGCAGGGGCAAGCGGAGTAACAACCACATTATTCTGAACCGAAGCCTTCCGCTTCTATTTCCGATTCGTGTTTTGTTTCTTGGCTTGGGAAGGAGGTGATTCGGTAGCGGTGGCGGTATCGGTGATGGCTTGGTGTGCATGTTTCGTGGGGACCTTGTCATAGGCTCCATGATGAATGCAGTTGTGGTTCATTTCAATCGTGATGCTATAAGCATCTTCAAGGGTTTTGGGGCTAGCGGCAGTGACATGGTTCGTTAATACCGACGAGAGGCAACGAATAAGCTTGGCGATTGCCTTGGGTACAGTATCCACTTGCCCAGGGCAAAGGGTACTTAACTGTTTGAAGCGTGTGATCAATCCTTCAGCGTCGCTCCCCTATTGGGTGAGAATCCAGAACTCGTTTTCGAGTTTCTGGGTCTCGTGAGGAGGACAGAATTGGTCCTTCATGAGCTACTTTAGCTCTTCCAAGGTAACGCGTGAGCTGCTTCATTACCACGCTTGTTTCTTTTAGTAGTCCACCACTCGAGGGCTCTCTCACGAAAGACCGCAGTGGCGTTCAAGGTTCGGAGCTCATCAGGGCATCCACTTTGCAAAAAGGTGAGTTCGATCGCGTCGAACCAGTTCATTATGGCGGTAGCGCCATCGTTACCAGTGAATTCCATGGGCTTACAAGCCATGAACTGTTTGAACTGGAATGTTGCTTTGGGAGGGTCCATCTTTGAGTCACCGAAGGATTTGGGGGTTTCATGGGTGGTTTGGATTTGGGTCACGATGTTTGGGATGATTCTAGCCATCTGCCCGGCCATTTGTTCCTTGATTAATCCTACCAAATCTTGTTTGGAGATAGAGTCCCCTTGGTTGTTTGAACCCCTCCTGGAGCCCTTGGATTTCTTGGAAGAACTTGGAGAAGTCATCTAGGGTTGAAATAGAAAGGAAAATGATGAGACTTGATCATAATGCAAGAATAAGTTTTGCATGTATAAGCATGGATAATTCACGTATTTTTCATATATTTGACGAGTATTTAACGAGTATTCAATAAGTATAATCACGTATGAATGTGTATAAAGAGTATAAATTTAGTTTGTTCACGAGGATTATTATTGTTTTTTATTGCGATAGACGTGCGAATTGTGTAACGGTTCGAAACGAACGAGGTAACAAGTATAAAATCACATAAAAATTGGCTCAATAAAATATGGGATTGTTTCGGGTAGAGAAACGTCGACTATTCCAAAGTGATTCGTAAGATCTTTCGAGTTAGGGAACATGCTTTAGCCTAATAGGTAAAACGCTCTCGTCGAGAAGCGATTAACAGCATTTTACCCTTCCAGTTACTACATGTCCCTAGTCGATCGAAAATTCGAGACTTTGGCGAGATTGAAAATCGTGGAACGGGACTTAATCGACAAGGTGCGGGTTTCACCCCTAACTTGACGATTTCGTACACTAAGTGTGGTTGTTTCTTACTAAACTAGGAGCATATTCCGACTCGTTGCAAGATCCACTAGAATATGAAATGGAAGTTTTCCATCAAGATGTGGATATCACTCCTAGCTTGATGGTATAAATTCGTGAAAAATCGAATACACGGAATGAGGGATTTCACCAAAAATTGTAAGTCATTGGACCTATCTTGGTGCAAATCGTTTCGTTTGCATCCCGAGTTTCTTCAAGTCTACATGTGTATTGTGTAAACGTCTTAGGAAAAACTTTATGTAAGTTTTTAAGACCAAAAGAAAGGAAGAAGCAGAAGGAAGAATAAAGTTTTAAGCATGATATAAGAATGGTAAATAATGGACACTTAAACTATAGACTAGGTCGAACATGGAAATTCTACCTAATTCCCTATAGTTATGGCTCTGATACCAATTTGTCACACCCCAACGATGGCGGAAACATCAAGGCGGGACGAAAGAGATTGCTCATTGCTCATAAATACTAATTGTGACAATATTTGATTAAACATAATTTCATTTCATAAGATAATTGTCTAGTACATCATTCAAAGCAAATACAACAATTAAACGTTACAACAATGAAACAAAATACAACGAAAGCTAATCTAGTAAGTTTAGAATGAGTTTCTAAAGTATTCCTACTAGCTTTCATCATGCATATCCTCTTCAACTTGTAACATGTTAAAAATACGAGTTCAATGCAAAAGCAAATGCGAGTACACAAGTTTGGTGAATACATAGCATAGGTATAAAATGTATAACTCGAATCCACATGGTAGTTGTAAGTAAAGACTATACTAATCATGCAATACTAGATCAAACCCCGAGTTTCCACAAAAGTTTACGAGATCGAGCTTCCCTCGTCACAAAAGCGACAAGACTAAAATGAGTATAATAATCTTAACATAACCCCGACAGGTGGTGTGCTACTCCTATAGCGCTATATATGTCAAGTGGGCTAGATAAGTTAATGATCAAGCATGTATAATTCTAGCATGTATCTAAGCATAACAAGTATTCATGTATTAAGGATTGAGCATGTAAAAGCATGAATTTGTGATAAGTGTATTTTGATTAGTAAACATGTTACAACCCAAAATGTGTTAAAGCGGTAAATGGGTCGAGTGTACTCACGGTTTTACTAAAGTGTTCCACTTAGAGAATCCCGCGAGCTTGTTGTGATTAGGGTTTGGCACCGCGTCCTTCTACGAAAAGAACATAGGTATGAGTATGAGTTTTAACGGAAGATTTGGATTATCGAGCAAGATTACGGAAATAAGAATAAAGTATTATGGTATGAAAATAATCACTAAGGTATAGCACTTGTTCTTGGCACTATGATAACCCGAACGGGTTTGGTATGATTTTATAGGTTTGAGACCTAATAGAATCGTGACAAGGACTACCCACTTTAGTGGTAAAAACTTACTAACTTGATAGGTGATTATGTATTCATCATCAAGGTTTCGGTTTGATATATATATTGTCCAACAGATTTATATATAGTTATATAGTCATGTAGGAGGTGGGAGGATGAACCATCCACTTTGGAACCTCTTGGTGTCATGTAAGTCAAGTAGGAGGTGGGAGGATTAACCATCCACTTTGGAACCTCGATTGGATTCACCATTACACAAGTGTCATAGACACAAGGAGGGTCAAGAACAATAGTATTAACAAGAATGTAAATATGATCACTATTCCAAGTAGCCAAGTGAACTTCAACCCGGTGAGCCGGTGTCAACGCATGTCAAAGTCTAGACGGGGTTTAGTTACTCTACAACTAGCAAACTAGCTTGGGACAATGATGAGAAAAAAACCTTCAACTTTGGTGCTCTGGAGTCTCCAATTGGTCCTTAGAGTTCAAAGATATGATCCTCTGCTTCCTAAAACCCTAATATACCTAAAAAGGCCAATATTCGCGTTTTTTCGAAAATACGACCGTCACCGACGGTCCTGGACCGTCAGTGACGTTCCGGAGCTGCTGTCCCGTTTGGCAGATTTGTTCAAAAACTGTTTTCTTCATAACTTTTTCGTTATAGCTCCGTTTTGCGCACCGTTTTCGCCTACGCGTTCGTAATTCAACCCTATATCATTCTATCTCTTAAGATCTTTAATTCCACTCCATTTTTTTCCTCAAAAAATGTTCAATCTTCATATTTAACCACCATAACTTCTTCAAATTACATGCTTTACCTGCAAAACAACTATTTCTCGTAGTTATTCAATTCCACATGTGTAAACGATCAAATATACATAAGATTAGACATTTAACACTTATAAATCACATTCCTAAACCCTTCCATCACATCCCCACAGTTACCTTTGATTGTCCTCAAACAAACCAACTAGAACTAATCACCACAGTAATCAACACCTCTAAATCCTTGACCAATTCAACCTGTTAAGTTCCCAAGTCATACCCGTCCCATAGACTGACAAACTCAAGATTTACAGCCTGACAAGCAATCCATTTGTCTATCTAAAACTAACATGTTTAAAATACTGCACATGCTACACACCTCTCACAATATTCTCTTCTCTTGGGTTAATATCTGGACTAGCGTGTAATGTGCTAGTATATAACACTCAGTTAAGCAAATATGAAATCCTGTAATCAGAAGCTTGTATGACAATCACACCTCCACTGTATCATCTAACATGGCACATATCAAAAGGACTTTTCGGTTTTGGGCTTAGGCTAAGGTAAGAAATTGTTTTTTTTTCTTTCTTTTCTAATTGGCTCACAAACAATAACCAAACCGTGATAACTTTATTCAAACTCAACTTGGGTTGGTTTCTACCCAAACACAAATAACAAACAACTTCTTTTTGTTCTTTTTTTTTATAAATTTCAATTTTTTGTCTTTCTTTTTTTCTTTTTCAATATCATCACAGTCGGCCTTCACAAAACAACAGGTAAACAAACGAAAGGTAATTAGGCTCAACAGGGCTACTAAGGGAATTTAGTGGACACATTGCAACAAACGCAAACACGAATGAAGAACAAATATCCTAATGCCTTTTTCACCTATGTGCACATGTCAAACCCACAATCTCAGCATGCATCAAATCACACAAGTTCTAACACAAGATAACACATAGCCTGCACTCAACAAACGAATTCATCATATAATGCATTCTATCCATCTACAGGCTCAAGATCTCACCAAGAAAAGGTAAAAAGTAAAATGACATGCAGCATATGCGATTAGAAACATGTTACCCCTAGATAGACATCTCTTTTCAACTCTTTTCTATAAAAACACTTGCCAAGCCTACTCTCATGAAAGGGACAACCATGACAAGGGAACTAATCTAGTCTACTACCGGTAAGGAATCTATTAGTGATTGAAACTTTAGGTTTTCGTTTAGCAAGCTTAAGGCGATGAAAGAAAAATTTTCAAATATTCAAAATTTTCAATTTTTTCAGTTTTTATCGATTTCCAATCACTATTTAATCTCTTCAAACTTTATCCACAATTCCCTTCCCGGGTTTCCCATCCCCACACTTGGGATACATTGTCCCCAATGTACGGTGCTTTTAAAATCTTTGCCCGGGAATCCAACCAACATACCCAACTGAGCGACTAACTCCTAACACACAAATGACACTCATTCCCATAACACAAAAAAATAGTTTAAACACCACCAAAACAGAAAAACAATAAAACCCAAGATAGAGAAACACGTGCACCTGATTATGTGTGTAAAGGTGTAACTGTTGCGCTCAAAACCAGAGAATACGCATCCACTAGATTTTCTGATATCTCACCGGGGATGTTGCAAAACATCCCCACACTTGAATATGAACGCGTAGAAACCTGTCCAAACACAACACACCAAAACGAAACAAAACAAGGTACACTACTCTACATCCTCGGGCTGCCTCCCGAGAGCGCTAAGTTTTAGGTCTTCAGCCAGACCGTACCTAATATGCGCTACGGTGGTATCAATGTGCACTTACCCAATGTATTCCCAATGAATGCCTGGAATTTTACATGCCGTCTCCATAAGCTCGTCGGTATAATTGGCATGTTTAGAAAGCCCCTGTAAGTTTGTTGATCCACTTCATGAGATATATACCAATAAGTTCGAGCGAACTTAGCGAATGACTTTGATGAAAAACTAGCAAGTCCGGGCGAACTTAGCTAGAAAAACTAGCAAGTTCGGGCGAACTTAGCTAAAAAAGCTTTGAAATTTATCAAGTTCGGTCGAACTTGACAAAAATTCAATAAAATTCTAGCAACTTCGAGAGAACTTAACCAAAATTCCTCAAAATTCACTCAAGTTCGAGCGAACTTGGTAAAAACTCACTGAAAAAGTGTGTTTTTAACACAAGTTCGGTCGAACTTGGCTAACAAGTTCGATGAACGATGTTTTAGAAAACATGGTTTTTTCAAAATTTTGACATCAATTCGATTGATTTTGGTCTCCAATCTTTCAAGGGTTTATCTTTGTTGTATTGTACATGATATATTCAAAATTGAAAAGATTTTGACCGTGAATTCTTCATTTTTGATAAAAAAAAAGTTAAGAAAAATAGAAGAATGGAGATGAAATAGAAGTGTTCTTGTCTTGATACTATCAAATCAGACTGTTCTAGCTCTGATACCACTTGTAGGTCCGTTTTACGGATTGTTCGGGCACTAATCTGACAAACTTAAGGTAAACGTGCGAAATCCGTTTGCTTAGGCGACATTGGATACACTCATTTGTTTCTATTTAATCACTGTTTCATTAATATTCAACGTTACAGATCCTGGAAACACTTGGACAGAGCTTCGCCTCTGTCGTGACAAAATCTCTGAATGTTACAAATGAAATCACAAGCTAGCTATGTATACTAGTACAAGTTCGCTGGACATCTTGCAAGTTCGGGCGAACTTGACTACATAAACACATCATGAGCGAACTTGTCCTAAAAACCTATAAATACTCCATTTTGCTAGCCTATTCTATACAGACTCGATACAAGACTAAGACATAGACATACTGTACTAACAGACTCCCCTTGGATATAGTCTTTGTCTTGATCAGTCTTCCAAATCATTTATCGTTAGCTTATGATGACGTAGGCAACAGACATATGCATCAACAGAGTATATCCATTATTTTTTAAAATATAATTTTCTTATTATTTGATACATAAAATTAATTTTATTCAAGCCGTGTTATACACGAGTGTTTTTAAATATATAACTTTTTTATTATCTGGTAAACAATACTACATTTATTCACCCCGTGCAATAAAGGAGGTTTTTAAAGATATATTGTTGTATTATTTAGTATATAAAATTCAATTATTCAACTCGTGTAATACACGGGGTTATAACCTAGTATTATTACAATTGAAACTTCATCTGATTAGAAATAGTCTTAATGTTTCAAAATCTAAGTAGTCGTAATGGTAGTAGTAGTAGTAATAATGATAAGTAGATTGATGCATCAATTATTTAGGATATTATGGATATTTTAACTAAATCACTAATTCATAACAGATATTAAGAGTAAAAAAAATTAATTAAAATACTAAAAAGGTCAACAAGTTTTGTAGTTTTCAAGTGATCTATTTTGAGGGATGGTTAGTTTGGGGTCAGGTAGGGCATCAAACACGTGTGTTTGATCCAAAACCTTTTGTGATATGATAACGCACCCTCCTAGAACAGGGACCGATGATGAATATAGATCTTATCACTAAGATCCGAAACCAATAATACACACTAATCCAATCCAAAAAAAGAATTGAATGTGTAAAATGGCAACAACACCATATCTTAAGGAAAACGTAATATCTCGGAAGGAGCGCAGTCACCGTTCAAAAGAATGAGAAAGAAAATGTCATAAGCACCACATAGTTAAAAAAAAAGTGTCATCATGCTACTAGTCTAGACTTCAATATTAATTATTTTCCCTTGACTACTCGACTACTAACTATAATATATAATATGTAATTTATATTTTGTAGGTTATATAGGTTTACGACATAACTAAAAGTAAAGAAGAAAATGGGTTCAACGGGTTTGTGGGCCAGGTTTAGCTGCAAAAGGTAGTACAACCCGTCACGTCATCCACATACATGTGCATTTTTTCGCTCACACCAACGGGTGAAATTTTATGATTTACGTGACACGAATATCTAATATTTTTTTAAAATGTGATCCTAATCCAGATGATTAACTTAACTAGTGTTTGTCTTTTTTTTCATAGCATATGAATGGACATATCCTTTGATTTAATAATCTACCCTTTTCAAGTTACCAACCACACTACATTCCCTCGTGCAATCATACATCTAATATAAAGGTGAAGGCATATATATTTCACCAAAAAGATAATGGCACCAATTTTGTGATAATATTAGTAATTCTGTTAGGGTTGGAGAAATAAAAGGCGATCTTAAATAACAAAGAAACGTTTAAGTATTTCGTTTCCATTCATGTAACATTTTTGTTGAGATTATCATATTCTATAATTCTGTTTTTAGTATTTTTTTTCTCATTTATTCACAAAACTAAAAATGTCCAAATCAGAAAAACTAGGTTGAAAAAAAGGTCACCAATAATGATAAATATTAAGGTTTGATTCATATTGCTTTTGTTTTCCTTTTTTGAGATTCTATTTTGTTTTCACATTACTTGGTCACTGTATAATACTGAAATTATGCTCTATTATAAATAAAAAATATATTAATCAAATATAGAGAGTTTATCCAAATAAATAAATTATTAAATATTTAAGAACTCAATAATTCTTTTGTTTTAACAAACAAAAGGAGGAAGAAACTATCATCATCTCATTAAATAAGATGTATTATTTATGTGCTAAAGCTATTTCATTTGATTTTTAATTATTTAATTGTTTAACTTAATCCTTTCCTTCTAAATATAATTTTTATAAGATTATTTAATTATTTTTTTAAGTTTAATATGCGTCTATAACCTATTTAATCACTCGTAAAAGCTAATGAAAAGTAGACCTATATAGAATTAGAAACTTAATGTAATATATCACATTATTTATAAAATTATAAGCAAAAGCTAATGGAAAGTAGACCTATATAGCATTAGAAACTTAATGTAACATATCACATTATTTTGTAAAAGTATAAAAATACGTGGTTTTGATAAGTGAGTGTTAAACATGCCATGTTAACATATTAAACCGTTTAGCATAATTTTTTAAACCCGTTAAATCTTTTAGACACATTTTTAGCCATGTCGTTAGCATGTAGACCAATTTATAACCAGAGCTCGTTAACTTTGTATCTTGTCATCTCAAGGGGG
The DNA here is from genome assembly GCA_947069175.1 of Scalesia atractyloides. Lineage (NCBI taxonomy): Eukaryota > Viridiplantae > Streptophyta > Magnoliopsida > Asterales > Asteraceae > Scalesia > Scalesia atractyloides. Next base: position 70,203,065 of record CAMTDV010000005.1, on the reverse strand, counting down.
TGTTTGACTTAGCTTTTTGAAACAACTTATTGACTTATTAGTTTGTTGAAAAAAACTATTAAGTCAAAATAATATTTGGATGGGTGAAAAGCACTTTTTGAAACAACTTTTGTTATAAGGTGGAAAAACTATTTTGAAAAGTCAGGAAACTTTGACTTTTTGAAACTCCTTTTAACCTTTCATAAAATATTACATTTTCCCGCCTCATAAGCTTATCCAAACACTATTTTAAAACAACTTATTGACTTTTCCCACCTCATAAACTCATCCAAATACTTTTTTGAAAACTTTTTTTTTTAAATAAGTTATAAGTCAATAAGTCATTTTGCCAAAAAGTCGTTATTGGGTTAAATAAACAATCCCAAAAGTCATATAAATTGACAGATCAACAAAACAGTCATAATTCATAAGAAGAAAGAGCCAAGAAATACAAGAGAGATGCATCAAACTTTTGATTACTTAAAATTAAAACCTCTTTTAAAGGTAGAAATAAAAGAAAAATGAAAAAGAAAAACAATATATAAAGATTCTTGAACATTGTTTACACATGTTGCAACCATCACATTGTTCCAATAAATAACAAAGTAAATAGCATTTACCCATATGCACTGTTCATTTCACAAGGACATTGCACTATGTGATATGGCTTGAAACCATATTGGAATGGTCTCCATCTACATTGTCCTACAACCAGTTTTCGTTGGACACATATGTCCTCCAACTTGATCCTCTTCCCCACTTTTTTTTTTTTTCATTTTCCCCCTCCTAATTTCCACTTTTTCTCCACCGTATCCATAATTCTCGCCCGCGCTCTCTCTACGATCTTCAATCTTAGCCCCCATATTACTAAACCCTTCAATATCTTCTCCTATTTTTCTGTACAAATCGCATAAAAAGATGCATACCAAGTGTTCGACGAAATGAAAGCTCTTATCTTTTTGTCGATTTCTGGTAAGTTGGATGTTTTCAAGGGTTTTCCTATGTGGGTTTTGTTGTAGGCTTCTTGGATTTGATGTCGTACTGGTTTTTGATCTCTAGGGATGTAGGAAAGTGTTTTAGGTAAGTGAATTTTCAGTTTTTAATAGTAGAAGGTGTGAGGCTTGAATTAAGTGAATCTTGATTGCAAGTTTGTAATTTTAGTTCAAGATTTGATGATTTAGGGGTTGTTTGAGGGAAATTGAGAATCTTTTTCAGTGGGGTTGAAAATTTCCCAAAAAAGATTCCTTTTTAGGTTATGGTTTAACTGATCAGATCGTATATATGCTTCTATGGAGTTCATGTTAAGGTAGTGAAATCTGTAAAATTGAGTGCTTTTAGAGGCCTTGTTGTGTGGACTTTGATCTATGGAGGCTAGATTTGGGGGGAATCCTCATCATTATTATGGTCCGGTGGTGCCGGAATTGAAGGCGGGTGGGAAGAGAAATCTGGAATGGGATTTGAATGATTGGAAGTGGGACGGCGATCTGTTCACCGCCAGCCAGATAAGTGCGATTCCTGCGGATTGCCGGAGTAGACAACTGTTTCCGGTGACAACTGGTGTTGAGGTGGTTACTGTCGTGTCGAATAGTTCTTCGTCTTGCTCTGATGAAGGGAAAAAAGAATTGGAAAAAAGAAGACGCGTTGTGGTTCTTGATGAAGAAGATGAAGTTGGGGGTCTTAACTTGAATCTTGGAGGGCAAGTGTACCCGATACCCGAAGATGAGTTAGAAAGATGGGATTGTAAAAACGGGAAGAAATCGAAAGTGGGTGGGGGTACGTCTAGCCGGGCCATTTGCCAGGTGGACGATTGTCAAGCGGATCTCACGGGTGCAAAAGATTATCATAGAAGACACAAGGTTTGTAGTTTGCATTCAAAAGCCACCAAAGCACTGGTAGGGAATGTGATGCAAAGGTTTTGTCAACAGTGCAGCAGGTAAGTTGTGAAAAGACTGTTAAATAATGTGCGGTAAAATAAATGATTTAAATTTATGGTTGTAACTTATATTATATGTGGGCAGGTTTCATAGTCTTGAAGAGTTTGATGAAGGAAAAAGAAGCTGTCGAAGGCGTTTAGCTGGACATAATCGAAGGAGAAGAAAGACACATCCAGAAAACCCGACAAATGGGGTATCACTAAACGACGAACGCAGCTGCAGTTATTTGCTTGTTAGTCTTTTGAGGATACTCTCCAATGTACAATGTAAGCGTTTATTTTATTGAATGTAACAAAATGAACCAATCATGAGTGAGTTATTGACATTAAAGATGGGTTCTTTTTGTATAATTGAATGTCCTTTCTGTGAATTGCAGCTAATAACACCTCAGGTTCAGAGCAGAGCAAAGATCAAGATCTGCTTGCTCATCTTTTGAGAAACCTTGCAAGTCTTGCTGGTACGGTTAACGATAAAAACTCGTCCGGATCCCAATGTTTGCAGGATGCCGGAACATCCTTTGCAACTCCCGAGAAGGTATATCTTTATTATGGTGGTATCTGGATTTGCAAATTGGAATCGATTGTGTCAGGAATCAGAATAATCAGTTTCAAATAGATAAACAGATCCTGTTTAGTCATATGGTCGGTTTTGGATAATCAGTTGCATATCAGCTGCAAAAAAAGCTGAATTTCTAAGGGTAAAATACAATTAATTATTTACCTCTTCTTTTAACCGAAGTTGAGTCGTATTTCCACTTAACAAACCATCTCTACTTTTCGGTCATTTTACTATTAATTTCTAAAATAATCAGAACTTTTCCAAACACTATCTGGTTGTCTGATTCTTGTTATTCAATATCACATGATGATTTTTTAAAAAGTGCATCAAACATCCATTAACAAGTTTCATTTTGTAGGTCCCATTTATATGGTGACACAATATGTTTTTTATTCTTGTTATTCAGTATCACATGATGATTTCTGAAAAGCACATCAAACACCCATTAACAATTTTTGTGTTGTTGGTCCCATTTGTACGGTGACAAAATGTTTTAAACTAATAGAATTATTTCTCAATATCTAACGTGTGAAAAACAAATCGTCACTTTAGGAACCTCTGCAGCCTGTGAGTCAAACCGTGAATCTTTCGGGATCTGAAATGTTGCATAGAGGAAGTTTACAAACTCCAGCTCCAAGCGAAATCACATTGCCGTCAAATAACAAAACTCTCAATGAAGGTGGAAAGACGAAATTAAACAATATTGACTTAAACATGGTTTATGATGGTTCTCAAGATTGTAGCTTTGAGAACCCTGAAAATACCGGCATTTTGCCTCTATGGTTACGCCACCAGCCTAACAAGTCAAGTCCTCCTCATACAAGTGGGAACTCGGCTTCAACGGCAACACAGTCACCATCTAGTTCTAGTGGGGAAGCACAGGTATAACGTTTCTTCTTGTGAAAACTAGACGTGGCAAGATGGGCGTGTGCGATGACGGGTCAAAATGGGTTTGGTTTGAAATGGGCCGTCTTTTAATTATGGGTCAAAACGGGTCGGGTCGGGTTGACCCACAGACACTTTTTTGTTGTTCTTCTTAAAGTTATATTAAAAATAATTAATGCATTGTGTTTATAAGAACAACATTATTACAAATCTAATCTTGAGTTATTTTTTTTCTGCAGTTCATAGTGCATATCATGAAGATTTATGTAGTTATCAAATTTTCTTGTCTTATCAAAATTTGATTTTTGCATACTAATAAAGGGTAGCTAGATTTGTAATATAGAAGATTGAAATCATCCTCATATTTTTATCTAAAAAATGGATATTTTTCTCTTTTTCAGAGTCGTACAGACCGAATCGTATTCAAACTATTCGGAAAAGATCCTAGTGAGTTGCCGCTTGCCCTTCGAAACCAGGTATCGCCCCCCTCTTTTCTCTCCGTTTGCAGCTTACGGGTTTTGCTTATGGTTGGATCAAGCTCACTAAGTTGGTTGAATTTCAGATCCTTGACTGGTTGGTACACAGTCCTACCGATATTGAAGGTTACATTCGTCCTGGATGCATCATATTAGCCGTATATCTTCGAATGGAGAATTCCTCCTGGGATGAGGTAAACCTTTATCGTTTCATCCATCAAGAATTCAAGATGTTAATCAAATCACCCAAAAAAGCCCTGACTTTTTAGTAGGGGCGGCAATTATTGACCAGAACCCGATACGAAAAAAACAGGTTTGGGTTGCCTAACATGGCCCGTTTAAAAATAACGGGTCGGGTTAACCCATATAAAAAAGGGTTGACGCATTAACCCATTTAACTATTTAGAAAAAAAATTATATTTCTGTTTTTGTTTTTGTGTTTTCCATTTTAAATGGTTAGTCAAAATAATGTTAGCTTGACGCTATATTCTTTACTTGTCACACTCATACTCACCATTAACTCTATCATCGATAACCCGCTTAAAACCCAACATTTCGCTTATAGATCGTCAACATGTAAACCGGTCATGTTCGGGTTGCCCTGAATTTATGTGTGTGCGGGTTAGGGTTGAAATCTTTGACACGAATAATAATATGGGCCGGGTTTGGGTTGCACTTTCCAACCTACCAACCCGCAATCCATCAACCCGCCTGCCCATCAACCCAACACGATTGACACCCATACTTTTTACCCTGCAAGTGTATTTTGGGACAAAATGAGGTGTAACCGCAAACTTATGTTGCCCATCAACCCAACACGATTGACACCCATACTTTTTACCCTGCAAGTGTATTTTGGGACAAAATGAGGTGTAACCGCAAACTTATGTTTGAACTTGGCGCAGCTTTGCTACGATTTGAGCAGTCATATGAGGAAGCTTTTGGATGCATCAAGTAATTCTTTCTGGAGAACAGGATGGATTTATACAAGGGTTCTTGATCATGTGGCATTTTCTTGCGATGGTTGGTGCTTGTTTGTGTACATGTTTAATTTTTTTACAGGTTCTTTTCATTTGAACTTGTATAAATTGTTGTGTTACAGGCCAGGTTATTTTGAACACATCTTTGCCTAATTATAAAGGCCACAGAAACTCCAGCATCTTGAACATATCACCCATAGCAGTTTCGGCGTCTGAGACAGCTCAATTTTCTATCAAGGGATATAACATTCCATGGTCGACCTCAAGGTATATTTCGTATTTATTTATTTTGTCTGTATGGTTTTCACCATCTAGGCAATGAAGATAGCAGCAGTTGGCTAGACAAGTCAGTTTGAGGAATGTAATGTTAAAAATATATACACATGTGTATGTATGAATATTTTGTAACGAACGATCGATGAACAAGTAATTTTAGTAGAGGCGGTAATTGGCAAGAATGGAAAAACAAACATATTTTAATAAACAGTTTAAGAGGCTGTAACCATTTGAATACAAGTTGGGTGAGTTTCCGCCAGTTCGACTTATTTCGGTTTTATAAATATTTGACTGGTGGAAAATGAAATACGCCATATCGACCCGATTTTAAGTTAACTGATTGATATTGCCACCTCTTAAGTTTTATGATAACGATTTGGTTTTCATGGGAAGGAGTGAGCATTTTCTAACATTTTTTATATTTTCTGAAAATTTCTATTTTAGGATGATGTGTGTACTGGAAGGGAGTTATCTTGTTCAGACAAATTGTTCGGAGTTAATGGAGGCAACGGATTCATATATCAAGCATGAAGACATCCGGTCCTTTAACTTCTCTTGCTCTATTCCCAATATTTCCGGCAGAGGATTCATAGAGGTGGCGTGTTAAATCTTTTGTGATTATCATTTAAAAAAAAATATTTTATCTAATTAACATTTGAATTATAATACTGTTTATTTGATCAGATCGAGGATGATAGCCTCAGCAGCAACTTCTTTCCGTTTATAGTTGCAGAACAAGATGTTTGTTCCGAAATCTGTATGCTTGAGAACGATTTAGCCATAACTTCTGACGACACGGAAAAAGAGAAAAAAGAAGTAGAAGCAAGAACACGTGCATTGGAGTTTGTAAACGAAATGGGCTGGCTTCTTCACAGAAGTCAACTGAAAGTCAGATTGACTTCTATGGATCCCAATTCAGGTCTTTTTTCGTTTAAACGGTTCAAGTGGCTCATAGAGTTCTCCGTAGACCATGATTGGCGCGCTGTGGTCAAGAAACTTTTGACCATTATCTTTAGTGGGTTCGTAGACTCGGCAGATCATGCTTCGGTTGAAGTTGCGCTGGTGGAAGTGGGCTTACTCCACCGAGCTGTGAGGCGAAACTCGAGCTCCATGGTTGAATTGCTGTTGAATTACGGTCAAGAAAATGAAACCGAGCCTGGTTTGTTTAGACCAGATGCTGCAGGACCCGGTGGGTTGACTCCTCTTCATATCGCGTCTGGTAAAGATGGTTCCGAGAGCGTGTTGGATGCATTAACTAATGATCCTCAACTGGTAAAGTTCGAAACTTTTTATCATACATATGAACTTGATCTAAAAATCTAGCATGGGTTTCTGTTTTCTTGAAGAAAGGTGTTGACTTTTTGGAATCTTGAACCAATTCAGGTGGGACTTGACGCATGGAGAAACTCTCGTGACAGCAGCGGTTTAACCCCTTATGACTACGCATCGCTAAGAGGCCACTATAACTACATTCATCTAGTTCAAAGAAAGATCAACAGAAAGAAGGGTCATGTGGTCGTTGACATACCGGCCCCCAAGGTGAGTGGATTTGAGACCGAAAAAGCTGAGGTGGTAAGGCCAGTGGTAATGCAGAAATCCTGCAACCAATGTGAGCGGAAGCTGGCGTATTATGGTGGTGGGCGGTCGTCACTGGCGATTTATAAGCCGGCAATGCTGTCGATGGTGGCAATCGCTGCGGTTTGCGTGTGTGTGGCTTTGCTGTTCAAGAGTTCACCTCAGGTTATGTATGTGTTCCAGCCCTTCATCTGGGAAAGACTCAAGTATGGAGCAAGCTAAGCTTAAGTGAAGTTTAGGGTGTCTTTTTATTTTGTTTTTTTTTTCTTTTTTTGGATATAATTTATTAAAGAGATGGTTATGATCTATCTATATATTATATTCTGACTGGATGGATATATCTTAATGTTTAATGTATAATGTATATGTGTCAGTATTGGTGATATTTATTACCTAATAACTGTTATTTTTCTCTCACGAAATGTGGGAAAAACATGTATAATTCAAAATAAAAAAAATGTAGCACATCGTGAAATCGAGTAACCAAAACATAAAGCGATAGCATGTCAAAAAGATATTGAAAACCAAAAACTATAAAAAATGAGTATTAGTGCTGGTATCGATGTTTGGTTAGTATCTGTTTGGTATGGTGTATTAACCGTACTTATATCGAAGCTGAAAACCACAAAATTGAATACATACAATCCTTAATTTACAATACCAGAAAATACTTCATGTGAGTATCGTTTTCATTTACCGCAATGCTGACAAAAAAAGAAATAACGTAACTAATTACTTCACTTAAAAAAAAGTCAACAAAGACAACTTATTTGAGAAAATTAAATTAAATGTTATGAAAAAAATTTGCCATCGAAGATTCCAATTGGCTTTGATGAATATTATCCATTCAATCAAAACTTGCTAGATTTTTCTTTTATATTCTATAACCATACAACAAGAAGTTTGGTGACCAGTGCCATGTTGTATGGCATCATTGGTTATCTTTATTAATATTTTTTTTGTTTTTAATAAGTTTTTTTGTATTTTTAATCTTTGATTTTCAACATTTAGTATTAGTTCTTTCAGCGCCCCCGCAACGCGTGGTACCATTTATAACTTTAGAAAACATAATTTTTTTCTTATTTTTATGTACGTGTCGGTAAAAGTTCAGGGTTTTTTTTACGTTTTCAGTTAATCCACGTTTTGGCATAAATTTTGTTTTACAACAAGTGGGGTCAAAGATAATATGTTTTCATTAGACTTTATAAATTGGACTTACTTTACGTTTCGACGCCACCACAACGTGCGGTACCGCTTTTAACTATGTCGGGTCTTGTGGCTTGTAAGTAGAGTAATCGCCTTATATGTAACAACTCAGAAATTCGTTGTTATCTCTTTCCTTGTTTTTATCGCTGTACTCCTTTTGTAATCCCGAGATTCAGTTAATAATAAAGTTTATGTTAATTAATTATGGTGTTGTACGTTATTATCACATCTAATAGCTTAATAAATCGCATCGCTAATCTCATCGCATCGCAAATCGCAATTAGTTATGTGGTTTTATATTATTTATGTGTTAAGTGTGTTTGTGGTTATGATTACGCTCTCTATCGCATCGCTCTCGCACTCAAATCGTTAAATCGCACTATTATATCAACTATAACGCTTAACGCTTTAATTTAACGCTTAATATAACTATCTAATGCGAACCGAATAACCAAACGAACTCTTAACGCGAAATCGACAAACGAAACTTGGTCACCAGGCCAAGTTCCGCCGCCCGAACTTGCCTGATAACCAGGAATCCTTTGTTTCTATCAAGTTCGCACGAACTTGCATATACATATGCAAGTTCGCACGAACTTAACCATCCATCCTTGAAAATCTAACAATTCGCCCGAACTCGCATGAATTTCATCCAAGTTCGACCGAACTTGGTCTCATCAGCTCTCATTTTTGCCTTCTCCTAAAATACCAAGCTATGTTCACTCATTTGAACTTGCTGCAAGTTCGCCCAGAGCTCTCCCAACCCGAAACCTTCGTGTTCTAAGTAAGAATCGACACGATTTCACTGCAACAACGTTTATCAACGATCTACAAAGGTTTACAACGATCTCGGCTTGTAAGTTCTAGATCTGAGAAAACTTTTGACAAATATCGATTTTGACACAAAATACAGACTTTTGAGGATGTTTTGTTCATTTTCTGATATGAAACGAAGCATCTATCATTCAAGATCCCAGATCTGGAAGCACAAGGACGTTTATGTTGGTTTACACGAGCCGGACTAATCCGAACGAACCCCGAGTTCGCCCGGATTAGCCCACGCTTTTGTAAAACGGCTAAAACAGCTCTAAAAGACCTCTCCGACCTAAGTTTGCTCAGTAGCACAGGGTTGGAGGGATGAACACTCGATTTTCCTCAGCAAACGACGCGAAAACGCAAGATTTTGGACCCGAAAACATCAAGTTCGCTCAAGAATCACCAGTTCCCCAAGTCAAGTTCGACCGAACTTGTACCCAAATGGGTCAAGTTCGACCGAACTTGGGTACTTTTCACCAAGTTTTCTTGCAAGTTCACCCGAACTTGTCTCCTCAGTAAGGATTCTCCACAAGTTCGCTGAACTTGACAAGATTCTTAAGAATCTCATCAAGTTCAACCGAACTTGGCTCATAACTCACCAGAATTACACAAGTTCGCTCGAACATGTGTGTTTACACACAAGTTCGCCCGAACTTGGCCACTGCTCAACTCAAAGTTCACCGTTTCAGCTTTTCGGAAGACTGATGCACTTCTGTTCGTTTACAGGCTGATCCGGCGCACTCCGCAACCTCCGCAGAATCTCCTACTTAACTAAAACACACCCACAGTGAGTATACTTGACCCATTTTCGCTTTAAACGCACTTTTGGGTGTTACATACGTTCCTATAAACAAAATCACATCACGAATCAAAACTGTTTATCACATGCGAATAATCTGATTGTATATGCTCGACACGTGATACTAGAAACATGTGACTAGGACTTAATCGTTAACTTGCCTCCTTAGCTAGTATGGTACTATAGTGTGGCTTACACCCGACGGGTCTAGTTAGGATGGACGCGCAAGCCTTCTCACGGTAGTTAGCATGAGAAATGAGCCTGTGTTATGTTAAGTGTTTTGGTGTATCATGATATGTAATTAGATTGTTTCGCAAACGCTTTCTCGACTATGCTAGTATTATTCAAACTCGTATGCTCACCTTTACTTAATTGTATTGACTTGTATTTTAACGTATGTAACAGGTTGAGGATTTTAGCTATGGATGCCTGGATGTTGCATGCTTAGCGTAGTTTTGTTTTGACTTTATTTTGTTTGGTTTCCAAGTGTAATAAATCTAGGGGATATCGAACCTTGTTGTTTTTGTGGGAGAACTTAGATTCTGTAATGATTGTTTAAAATGTTATGTTAATGGTATGGGACGTTAATGTTTGAATGATATTGTTAAATGATTGTTATGGAATTCTCAGGAGACAATCTGGTCGCCTAGTGCCACTACCCTGATGATTCCGCCTTCGGTTGGGGTGTGACATTATAAGACGTCGATAATGATTGGCATCAATCTTAGGCTCTTTATCGTCCCCATATTGAGCTTTAGATTTTATTTGATAGGGAAAGTGCTTGGTTGACATCCTTCCATTCCATTGTCCTCCAAGATGTCAAGAGTGTATGTAAGGACCTAGTACCGTACAATTTGTTCGATTAACGTGTTAGATGTGCGGAATCCGTTAAACATGGTGTGGTGAATCAATCAAGAACAAACACAAGACCTAAATATCAATCCAAGCTCATATTCAATTTGTCAAACCCAAGATTCTATTACATTGATGTGTGTGTAAACCCTAGAATCTCACTCTTACTAAACAAGCTAAGACTCCCTATTTATAACCCCATGGACATTACAATGAATATTACAGTATTTCCCCTAATGTCACTAAAAACCGATTGATCTATTGTTACAATGTGCTACACTTACAGACTCCCCTTTAACAATAACATCAATTACTCATTTCTTTGTTTCTTTGATGACTTTATATCTTTAGAATGCCTTAGCTTCATCCTCACTGACTCCTCTAAGCTGATGCATGCACACTCTAATCTTTTCAAGCACCGTTAGTCATCAAGCACTCCCTGATCTAACGAACTTGACATCATTAATCATCAGAACCATTTCTAACACTTGTTTTGTTGGCTGCTTTAGAAGATGTAAGAGGAGGTTTCCTAGCTCGACATCCTTTGAACATCTGAGGATCAAGTCTTTAGCGATCTAGTAAACTTGAATCTAGCCTAGGAGATTTCAAGTATGAAAGATGATATGCCATCATATCATCAAATTTGTAGATCCGCATGAGAAAACTTTAGCACGTTTGTGGTTGCTGAAAGGTGTTGAAGTATCCCGTGATCTTTTTGAATCCTGCACTCCGGTGAGGATCTTGAATTCTGCACCTCATGCGTTTATCAACACCAATATGTTCACAGTCACAAATAATATCTCAATTGTCTCGTTAGACCAATTCACATTTTTGGATAAACCCGTGTTTATCTCAGATATGCCTCCATGCATACAAAAACTTCATTTTATTAGTGTTATATGGAAGACTAACAAAAACAATTTGAAAAGAAAATCTTTTTGGATTTTACGAAGTTTATGCTAAAACACACTTAAAATCTTTTTGGATTTTCAATATCAAATATAGATAACACAACACATATTTTTGCAACTATCATGTGCAAGATGATCATATCAGTTTGATTGAGACTAGCCAGCTGCACCGTTGTTATTTCTTTTATAAAAACATTTAAGTTTAAACAATTCACGTGGATTGTCGGTATTGTTTGTCCACTTAAACTCAACTAATAGTAACATAATGCTTATTGATATAATTAAGGTACATTAAATGCACAAAGTTCCTATGGGCCCCACAATCTCAACATATCCCCTCATTATTTAGTACACTGACTCGAGTAATGCCTTTAAACATTATCAACTGTGATTTGTGTAAAAATAAAGTTGAACACTTCAACATTAACGATCAGGTCGATACTCACATATACACAGAGGTCATCCAATGTTTAAGTAAAATAAAGAAAATAAAACGAATTAAAAGTGTTTAGGTCTTAACCACTAGTTCGATACTCACATTTATGCAGAGGTGATCCAAGACTTAAACGAAACACCAAGAAAAATAACGCAAAATGTTTAAGCACTAACATCCAGTATGATACTCGCGTATGCGCAAAAGATGTCCAATGCTTAAACAAAATAAAGAAATAAAACAAGTTTATATCTTTTGAAAATGAAAACACAATCACAATAAAAGTGTTTAGGTCTTAACCACTAGTTCGATACTCACATATATGCAGAGGTGATCCAAGACTTAAACGAAACACCATGAAAAATAACGCAGAACGTTTAAGCACTAACATCTAGTTTGATACTCGCGTATGCGCAAAAGATGTCCAATGCTTAAACAAAATAAAGAAATAAAACAAGTTTAAATCTTTTGAAAATGAAAACACAATCACAATGACTTTTTCAGAAACCAGTAAAAGTTCACATACTTACTGGTTTTAATACCATTCAGCATTCAGCGATTACCGGCCAGGCACACAGTCAAGAAGGACAAAACTAAGTACTATGCAAAATCTAATCGTGTTTCCCACTAGAACAAAGCTTTTCTTTAGGTTTGTATCGTTTTCGCAAATTTACTAGTCTTGGTGAGCCTACTGACACATCATTAGACTGTTTAAAACTTTTAAACGTTACAAATATTTAGCATGCACTAACAGTCCACTAATATACTATCATTTCCTCTTTTTCGCTCCATGAACTCATTTTTGACTTTTTCTAAACAAAGATCAATTTTTTTATTTTTATTTTTTGAATTTTGATTACCCCCCTAAACTCACGCACAGATTGGACATCTTTTTGGTTTAGAGAAATCTATCCTCCTAAATTTTTTTTAAAGAACTAATTTTAAAAAAACAGAAATTTACATAATAACAATCTCCCATATTAAACTTAATAAAACGTTTTAAATATGAAATCGAGAAAAAGAACGTTTGTTTGGATGTGATATGGCATTATAATGTGCGGAGCAAATAACTTTCTCAAAAAGTAAATTGATTTGTTACCAATACAAACATGTACTGTATCATCATCCTCAAATGCTTTTCAGGAACAACCACTGTCGAACTTATCAACAAGCCTCCTCGGTTGTCCTGCCCTCATTTAACAAACTATTCTGAAAGTGGAACCCATGCCATCGTGTGGTCCTGGATTGTCCATTTACATCTAAATAATTAACATTTTCATATGGCATGGTCTTTGCTTCACTAATTATCGTTTCAACTTTCGATGTGACTCGCCAAACGTTTTTTTGGTTCAAAAAACTTATTTTTGAAACATGATTGGTTGAACAACTTTCTGTTTAAAACCGGAAGCACAAGACTTAGATTTGTTTGTTTGATTATCCTTTGTAGATTTTGAAAATTTTCTAACAAATTGAATATTCTTCATATATTGTGATTTGGATGGGATCTCCCTCATCCAATCATTCCTTCTCCAATCAACGCTTTCACTTGATTCCTTATTTTGTTGTTGGATATTATTTTTCTCCACTCGACACTTTCTTGCTATATACCCTTTTTCCACATCAAAGACAAACTTTATCTTTGAAACTAGACTTAACTAACATACAACAAGAACCATTATCTTCAACAGATCGTTTTAAAAACTTTTCATTTGATTCTTCAGTTTTTGACCTTTCCTCATTCAATATTTCACCTTTGACAAAAACTCTTTGAAATTTCTTTAGATTTTTCTGAGCGTTAATTACCCTTGGTTCAAAAACTGATTTAGACACCTTGGGTTTCTCATTAACCTGCTCAAAAATCTTTTCAATTTTCTCATTTTTCACATTCTTTAAATCATACATTCCTTTCACTTCTTCAAAAAATTTCATAATTTTCTCGCATAAAAGAATTTCAATATTAGATGTACTGACAACATTTCGATGACTTGACTCGCATTCATCATTTTTCCCCGAATGTTCCGACTCATCCGACAAAAAAATCGGATTCGAAATCAAAATAAAATTCAGATACCACAATCAAAGGTGTTTTTGGCATAAAATGTGTAACTTCTAAATTATCTTCTGGTAAAGGCACATAGTCATCGTTGAATGGTGGCGGAAAAAAGATATCCCACACCATGCATTCACTCTATAGAATTTTGAAGCCTTTGGCTTTGAAAGCAGTGGTCCATCACAACTGATGAATTTTTAAACTTTTCAAGTTATGTATTAAAACCAAGAATTATATTTCTTTTTCTAGTAAAAGATGACTTTTTGTTAAAACTGCTTAACGTGATTTATCTAATTCATTATTAAAACTGTGAATTTTATAAAGTGCATTGAGCCAATTTTCTTTCAAATTCCAAAATATCTTTTTTATAAGCTACTACTTTGACTCTAAACTGCTTATCGGTTTCAGTCAAAGCAATATGTTCCTCTATCAGCTTTTCATTTTCATGATAACTAATCAAGTTACTGTTATGCATTTCATACCTCTCGATTTTAGCCTCAAATTTAACACATTTGGGGGATCTTTAATCTAATTGCTTATAATTTACCTTAGTGACATCTCAGAAGATGAATTCTTTGCTTGATCTACCTGTGATGTCTCAGTAGATGCATTTTATGCTTGATCCTCAAACTCTTCTGTCACACCCCAACCGATGGCGAAAACATCGAGGCAGGACGAAAAAGATTGTTCATTGCTTATAATACTAATGGTGACAATATTTAATTCAAACTGTATTTCATTTCATACTAAAATTGTCATAACAATACATGGAAATTTCAAATACAATAACAAAAATTGATACAACATTAATAAACCTAAACATCTATGTGTGTATCTAGCATCAATGCTACTTCGTTTCATAGCATCATTCTTCTCAACCTGTAACATGTTTAAGATAAAGTTCAATGCAAAAGCAAAGGCGAGTACACAAGTTTAAGCATAAGCATACGTATACGAATAAAGTTTAAAACGAATCCACATGGCAACTAAGTTTATACAAGAGCATTATACATGGCATGCAATATTTCTAGTCAATCCTCTTGCTTACGCATAGTAACGATAATTTAACATGACCTCTTGATTCACGAGTGGACGGTGCGTTACTCCTATAGCGCTATATGTCAAATGGAGGCTTAAGATAAGCTAATGACTATGGTATTACATAAGAATGGTCCAAGTTATAAGCATCAAGTAACGTATCAAAGCATTCATGTATTTTGGATTGTTTCGTGCATTTCATAAAGTTTAAGTTTGGTGATTTTTGTATAAGGTAAACATGTTACACCCAAAAGTGATAAAATGAAAATGGGTCGAGTGTACTCACGGTTTTGCAAGCTTTCCGACTTGACGATTCTGTGAAGAGTTGTTTAGTTGCGGCAGGAACACCGAGTTATCCTACAAGAGGAAAACGTAGGTGTGAGTATTTGGATGATGATGGAAGATTCGGGATTTGGAATAAAGTATAACAAAGTATGTACACGAAAATATCCATTAAGGTCTAGCACTCGTTTTGACACTATGGGAACCCGTTAGGGTTTATGTGATTTCATATGGTATAACACCTATTAGAATCGTAATGAGGAACTACACACTTTAGTGATTAAACTTAGTAACTTGACACATGATTATTTAGTCATTATCAAGGTTTCGGTTTGAAGTATATTATATAGTCCATACATATATATATATATATATATATATAATATCATAAGTCTAGCAATAATATCATGGAAGTCATGTAGGAGGTAGGTGGTATAACCATCCATTTAGGAACCTCAAGTAAGAGTTCACCACTACACAAGTTGTCATAGACAACAAGGAGGGTCAAGAACAAGAATAATAAAGGAATTGAAGTTACATGCTACACTAAGTAACCAAGTAAGCCACAGCCCGGTAAGCTGACGTCGACACAAGTCGAAGGCTAGACGGGGTTGTGTTACTTTCAACTAGCAAGCTACTTAGGATGGAATGAGAAAACATCAAGTGTTGTGTGGACTTAGATGTAGGATAGCCCAAGCTAACCTTGTAGTCACACTAGCTTCAAGTTCAAGACTTGGCAACACTTGTGAGCTTAAAGCTCATGTAAAACAAAAAGTTTAGGGTGTTAGAACAGCCCTTAGTTCATATAAATAAGCTTGGTTAGGCTTCACTAATCATAAACTTAGTTAGGAGCACAAGAACTCAAGGTTGTTGAAGGTGAAACATAAGTTTTAAAGAGATTTGTTCAAAACAGAAAGTTTGGAGCCCTATAGGTGAACTTCCAGGTCTGGATTCTCCAAGGAGAATCCATGGAATCGAACCCAAGGTTTATCCAAGTACTTAGAAGAAAGAATCAAGTAAAAAGACTAAGAAATGAGCAAGTTATGCTCACTTTTGTGAAGTAGGATGAATCTGCCCGAATTCTTGATATTTCAGAGATTTTGATGTGTTTTGAGAGAGATTAGAGAGTGTTGAAAGTGTGAAATGTGTGGAGAGGACATGGGTTTTATAGTGGAATGAGTTAGGGTTGGTTGTGAGGTGATTAAAGGTTGTTTGGAGGTGATTGGGTGAGGTTTAGGAGTGGGGATCCGTGTTTTGTCGCGGCTGATTTGAATCTGCTGCCCGCCCAGACCCCATGCGGACCGTATGGGGTTCTCCATGCGCTCCGCAAGGCCTGGTTCAGGCTCCAAAATTTTATTTATTTATTTATTTTTTTTTGATAGATGGGCCTTGTCTAGTTGTTATATAAAACGTATTTTAGGGCCATTTTAAGACTTTTAAGCATAAGTAACATGTTCTTAGGTTCACATAAGTATAAACGAATACGATTAAACACCATGTATAAGTCTCGTATGAAGTATGATTGTTACGTATTTGCAAGTTTATCACACATTTACAAGTATCCCGAATTGGGTATCATATGTATGAATGTACGAATATTCATAACAAGAATAAGGATAAAATATGAGTTTTCATTATGATTCAAATCTCGGTTTATAATGATTACAATGAAGAACGAATACAAGATTACAAAGTTTCCGAAAATAGAAATACAACACGAGCTTTCTAAATATGGAAAGTATGAAAAAGTCGGGCGTTACATCTTCTTTCATACAATCCCGTAAATCCTTAGACGATTCTTTGGCTCTGAAAGTATGTATAATTTCATGAGGTAATGCTATTGTGATTTCCGAAAAAAACATTTTCTTATGCCTCCAATATTCTTTTCTTCCTCGGACATATCTCTATAAAGAGTTTTTGTAACTCATCCATCTTGGGTTGTAGTTGGTACAAAATAGCTTTATGAAACACAAATCCGCAATTTCTCATTAATAGAATTCATGTATATTTAAAACTCTCTTTCTATTATGGATACTAAGAAGTAGACAAAACATAGGTGGCTTGTTTGAAAACTAAAAATTTTCCAAATTCACGAACAAAATCACACTTAGAAATCTTTAAATGAATACAAAACTCACGGTCTCTCTTCAAGAAATCACAATGAAACACGCTTCTTTAACTTTAACTGGTTGCCCACTATATTTCTTAAAAATTGTAACATGTACCAATTTTTAAGAACACTCCAAAAACGTATCCCATAGATATTAATTTTTAAGAACACTCCAAAAAACGTATCCCAAAAACCTATCCTTATAAACAAACCAACTAAACTAGCCGAAATGATTTAATATGATGATCCACAAACAATTCTACCCAAGTTGTAATATGAACTAATCACCTTGACTAACTTCGGCCCACTAAAATTTGTTTGATCCAACCAATCTTACGACCCACACACTAAAGTTGTATAGCCGGCCTTAATAAAAGCAATGAACCTATTTGGCAACCCAAATACTCAAACCAATTACAGTCATTTAATTCAATGTCATTATAGGTCCACCATGTTGGTTGATTAGAATATGATCCAAATTTAATGAGACATTTTTTATATATATGTGAACCAAACAATTAAAAAATATCATGGACTTCAAATCTCAAACCAATCTGAATTCAAGCTTTTATATGCAACTTTGACTTTTCAATCTCCTACTCCCAAGGCTAAAACAACCTTTCTTTCTTTAGTTTTTTATTAACCTTCACACGCAAACCAATTCAGTTTCTCAAGATTTTGTTGGCAATTGTCATTTTCCAAGACAAAATAGCTATTCACACAAAAGTTTTTTAGATCACTTTTGCAAATATCGAGATCCTTACGAACTGTCACAATCCATCATAAACAATTCGAAGCCCTAAAATGCTTTAATTTGTTGCTTTTTTCGGGTGACAAACCAAATTTCAAAGGTTTCCAACCTTATGGGATAAAATGTATCATACATCGAACAAAAGATACTCCTAAATTTGGTGAAATCGGAGAAGAAGGTTTCTTCCTTGGATATGTTTCGAAAGCACCAAATAAGTGAGTATGCAACATTAAGGAATGGATGGTGGAGGTTGTATTTAACATAACTCCATTAAGTTTTGATCCACCATCATCTGAGTTCGTTCCCAAAAGCAGTTACCAATATGATAAACTATTTGAATCATTCAATCTTCCTGTTTTTAAAGGATGAAAATTCGGAAGTGGTGTATACACACCTGATTAATCAAGATGAAGTGGATGTTGGATGGCGAACTAGCATACCAACAAATGTGTCTCCGAACATCAATTCAAAAGGAGGATCAGTCGCTAGTACTTCGAATAACTATAATGCAGTTCGAGTTCCCAATGAAGCAGTGGATTTGGATAACTCCGAGGAAGAGGATGATATCATCCAAGATGCAAGCAATGATACGTCCCTTGTAAAAAATGATAGGACTTCAGATGCAAATATTGAGGGGGAGAATCAATCTCATCTTAGGAATGAAATGACAGCTCCGGTGATCCCAACGACGAGAATGAATGTTCATCATCCAGTTGATAACATTATTGGTGATCCTCGTTCTGATGTTCAAACGAGAAGCTGGACTTTTTCGCCGATGTTGTTTACTGAAATCAAACAAGGAGACTACCGAAACCAATGCTTGCATAAGTGCTTCATTTCTCAAGTACAGCCGAAAAATTACCATATAGCTTTGAAAGATAATTCATGGTGTGAAGCTATGCAGGAATAATTAGCTTGGTTCGACAAATTAAAGGCATGTAATTTAGTTGATCTTCCGAAAGATCATCATGCAATTAACATAAAGTGGGTCTTCAAGTGTAAGAAGGATGATAAAGGAGTCATTGTTGATAATAAGGCTCGCTTAGTGGTGCAAGGTTTTGATCAGGAAGAGAGAATATATTTCATAGAGATGTATGCTCATGTGGCTCGGCTTGGAGCAATCCGGTTGTTTCTTCCCTTTGCGTCTCACAAACGAATCAAAGTTTATCAGTTAGATGTCAAGAGCGCATTTTTCTACGGGAAGCTACAATAGACTATGTACGTTTCTGAACCGCCAGGGTTTAATGATCCTCACTTTCCAAACAAGGTGTATAAACTGGATAAGGCGTTGTATGGGTTACATCAAGCTCCACAGGCTTGGTATGCGATACTTTCCACACACTTGTTGGAGAATGGATTTGTTCGTGGCGCAATCGACTCCACAATATTCATATTAAAGAAAGGGGGAGACTTTCTAATAATTCAAATCTATGTCGATGAGATTATCTTTGGTTCTTCAAATGAATAGTTGCGTTAGGAGTTTGAGGCGGTGATGAAATCCAAATTTGAAATGAATGCGATGGGGGAACCTTCTTTTTTTCTTGGATTGCAAGTTAATCAAGAGAAGGATGGCATCTTGGTTCATCCTACGAAGTATGTTCATGACATCCTTAAAAGGTTTAAGATGGAGGATAGTTTACCCTATGATACATCGTTACTGACAATCACAAACTTGAAGCTAAAAAGGAGAAAGATGCCGAAATGGAATCGACAATGTATAAGGCAATGATTGGTTCTTTAATGTACTTGACAACACTGCGACCGGATATCAATTTTGCAGTATGTATGTGCGCAAGATATCAGTCAAAACCGAGAGAGTCATATCTTAAAGCCGTCAAGAGAATCTTTAGATACCTAAAAGGGAAACCAAAACTTGGTTCTTGGTATCCTTCTCAAGGTAGTTTGGATCTCATTGCATATTTGGATGCGGATTTTGGAGGATGTCCGATGAACAGAAAGTCAACCTCACGAGGTGCTCAATTGTTAGGAAACATACTAGTGTCGTGGTAGTGCAAGAAGCAAGTAGTTGTTTCTCTTTCCACTTGTGAAGCTGACCATGTGGCAGCATCCAGTTGTTGTTCTCATGTTTTTTAGATACAGCAACAGCTTCGCGACTATGGTTTGAATTTTACTCACACTCCAATTATGATTGATAATAGGTCAATTATTTCAATAACCAGCAACCCGGTAAAACACACACGAACCAAATGCATAGACATTAGACGTCATTTTATTAGTGATTGTAAGGAAAAGAGGTTAATTGAAGTAGTATGGTTGATACGCTAGACAATCTTATTGATTTATTTACAAAGGCATTTAATCGAACGAGATTCGAGGATCTAGTACGAATGATTAACATGATAAATCTCGAGTAGGATGTTTTTCAAAAACTCACATGGAAGTTTTATTTCCTTTATTTTGTTTGCTTTATCAAAGTTTAAAAAATCAAAAAGATTTTACTTAGTTGTAGGATTTTTTTGATAAAATTTAAAAACATTTGAAAATTAATCAAAATTTTGAAAACAGACGAGTAAAAGAAGATATGATAGTACGTCAGCAGTTAAATTATCACAGAGTATCGATAGAAATCAATAAATGGTGACAACTTCATCATATGATGCTTTGATAGACTATACACATTAAGTAAAACTGATTTTTGTTAATATAAAGATAAAGAACTTCGTACTTTGTGGTTAACATCACGTGGATATATGGTCTCAGTACCGTAATTTCGTTTGAGAGGTTCTGATATATGAGGTCTTTATGCCACTTGATATCCGGGGTATTATATTACGTTAGATTTGTAATTCATTCAAGTGAGCTCAGTTCAGAGCGTATTTTACGTAGAGTGTAGTCACCTATTCCCTCAACCATGATAGCATTGCCATTAGGGATCACAACATGTTGTTCAAAGGGATTTTTCTTTTGTTTACAACGATGTCAGTTCTATAAATTGCATGTTCGGTAGACCCCGAACCCACAACCCAGTCATCCTCATCATTCTTTCTACCTGCCAAGTTAGCAACTGGGTTTGTTTCTTCATCACTTAGAGCGCCTCCTTCTCCAAAGTGTTTAAAGAAAGTGTTGTATTGATCAAGTGTGAGACCCGAGATGGGACTCAACTTGGTCTCAACACAAGCCACTCGTGGTTTTCCTTTATCTCCCCCTTTCCCTGACCACCATTATGGGTACCCGGTTAACTTAAAACAGTTGTCACGATTATGACCATCCCTATCGCAAAAGGTGCAATGTTGCACCACATCTTCATGTTTTGTGGTTTTATGGCCTCCTTTCATTCTTTGTTGATTCAAAACCTATCTTGCTTCGTAGGAATGTAAGCCTTCAAGGTAGCAGCCTCCACAGAAGGCCTTTTATCTCCTGTGATTGTTCTTTGTCGTTCATCTGCAGTGACAAGATGGTAAGATGTTCCTAAGGCTGGTGTAGGTATCGTGGGAAGGATTTGTGTTTTTATCACAACAAACTTGTTATCAAGCCCCATGAGGAATTCTTAAAGTTTCTCTTTCTCCTTATGTTCAACGCGTCATTTGCCAACCCCACACGTGCAACCATTGGATATGCGTTGTGTAGTAGGAAAAACCAATTGGATTTCATCCCATAAAGCTCGAAGCCGTTTGAAGTAAGCAAAAACGATATTACATTCTTGTTGTTTTTATAGCAATTTGATTCTTCAATTCTTACGCCCTAGGTGAACTCTCCTTCCCAAACCTTTCACGAAGATTAGACCAAATCTGCGATATTGTACTTGCGTATTTGACGCTGCTTCTTATCTCTTTTTCCATGCCTGTAGTAAGCCATCCTTTGATTATGGCGTCGGATCTCATCCATGCCATGTATTATTCTGAAGTCTTTTCTAGTTTCTCAATGGAGCCGTCAACGGACTCGATTTTATATTTTGCAAACAAGAAGTTCTCCATTTCTTGAACCCAATCAGCATAGCTTTTGTCAGACTGTAACATCCGTCGAAAAACGGGTTTTCAAAACCCGCTTCATTTATTTAACGAATATCAAGTTATAAAATTTTGTTGCGTATTTATGGTTAAGTTTAATTTTAAACAATACATAATTAATAAACAATCTAGGATTTAAAAACAAAAATTGTTAAAAAGTAAAAATAAGAAAATTAAAAATAAAATAAGGCTGCCGGGATTCGAACCCGGGTCAGCCGGGTCAACCTAACAACTTAACTCACACACATCCAACCACTCCGCCACTTGTGTTATTTGATAACATATCGAAACAATTAATTCAAATAACAAAACACATAAATCAAATCTTGTCAATGACGCGCCCATTTCGCGGTCGCCGGAAATCCCGACGACTTCGCCAATAATTGACGGTTTCTATCGATTTAACGGAAGAATTAATCTTAACATCGGTTATAACCGATGTCTAAACCCGCGACACCAGTCGTAACCGCCGGAAAACAGCTGACCATGAATCGAGACTAAAATCAGACCCAATTCATCTTGATTCTTCCCTATAAATACACCCACAAGTCTCTGGTAGTCTTTTCGCTCAAAATCGCACCATTTCTCGAAACAATTTCACTCGCCGGAAATATTCTGCCATCACCGGACTTTCGCCGGAAAACCGGGACTCACCTCAAAACGGTAAATACCTCGACTCTTTCTGTTTCAATCCGTTGTTAGACTGTTACTAACTTTAACCAACAATCAGAATCAATCCCAGACGACATAGCCGGAATATTCAGCTCTCGTCGGAAAACTTCTGGAATTTCCAATCTCACGCTGTGAATCGGTCTGAACATTCAAAACTTCTGTTAATCCTTGTTTAGTACCCCACTTTCATAACTAATCAAACAAAAATGTTATGATTCAATCAGAAGGAATACACAAATCAGAGCCGACGTTCATTGCCGGAATTCGAAGGAAATACAGTTGATCGGTACATTTGATTTCCTGAACACATTTTATTCATCACATTTCAACCAGTAATATGTTCGATGAACGACTCGATCAAGAACAGAGGAATAATCGTCGACTGAGTCTTTGAGCGAAGAAGACGAAGTCAACGATGTTTAATAAGATTAATTAAAATCAGTTTAATAAACGGGTTAGACACACAGTCCAGCGGTGGACTGTGTGCAAACAATAAACACACGTCTCGAGTTCGATCCCTGCCCCAACCTCACTCTCTTAAATAAAAATGCTCTTTTTAACCAAACCGGGATAACTCACAGAATCATGTTAAGTATAATAAAAACCGGAATATTAACCAGGTTAGACACACAGTCCAGCGGTGGACTGTGTGCAACACTAACTCACACATCCCGGGTTCGAGACTGGTTGACGGCACCGGTTCAATACAATTAAAATCCTTTTTAGAAATAAATGATTTCTGGAATAAGTCTAAATAGTATATAAGTATAACTAAAACAGAAATATTTCGGGTTAGACACGTAGCTCAGTTGGTAGAGCTGCGTGCACGCGTACGGGAGGTCACGGGTTCGAGTCTCCCCCAGCGCACACATACAAACGACCGAACCGGTCAACGTCAACAGTAATGGTCAACGGTCAACGGTCAACGGTCAAGTCAAAAAGTCAACATTTTTAATTTTTTTTATATATTTATTTAATTTAAAAATCAATTAAAAATACTTAAAAAATAATGTTTTTAAAGTTAGAAAATAGCCTTAAACTCACAAAAATATATCCGAAAATCCTATTAAAATTGTTAATAAAATCCACTTATTCACCGTACCTTTTCGTTATTAATTAGGTTAGTTATCTCTCGTCGATCAATCCTCTAAACTCGTGCGCATTCAACATCTTCAAACAAACGCACCCAAGGTGAGTGAATCTCTACCAATTCCCCGTTTTAATCACATTTTGGGGTGTATCATGTGTCGCTATTTATTTATTATAATTAAACACTTGTGCATCCATTATATTCATGATCAAATGTGTTGCCAATATATATAAATTGTTTGTGTGGTTGATGTTTAGATTAATTTATCATTTTCAGTACGTACATTACCATAGGCCGCCGCTCCCCATTACCTATGAGCGTGAGCTGTTCCCCATTACCTATGAGCGTGAACGAGGCGTTGCCAACATAAGATCGGCTCCGTTTGATTGAGCCTTGATCTCACATACATTAGCATAGGCCGTCCGTTCCCCATTACCTATGAGCGTGAACGAGACGTTGCCAACATATACATTGTCATTCATATCATATACTCATGCAAGGTGGTTTGTGATTGTTATGTTTACATACGTTTGTTCATATATGATTATTGCACAATTTTTCCATATTAATTACAATAAGAAATCAATAACAAATGTTTTTAACAAGGTTCACTTGCCAACTTTTGTTGACCCAAAATTCCCCATTTTTACACATGATACAGGCGATCAAGTTGAAGCAAGAAACATATAGGACGGCCTATAAGAATAAACCAGTTTAGAATTGGATTGTTTTATTTAAATTTTCCTTTCTTGTATTGTATGAATTTGACTTGAATATTTGAGATGTAATTTGAATTTAATAAATATGAAACATGTTAGTAAACATCATGAGCTTTGGTGATAACCCAATTATGCCCCGACTCATATTCCGCTGCGGGTCGGGGTGTGGCAGATTGGTATCAGAGCCAGGTTTATAGGGATATAGGATAGGTTATTAGACTCTTAGAGCCTATACTATAGTTGATTAAAATTTTTAAATTGTTTGTGTGTTACATGCAAAATTCATGATGTTTATATGCTTTATGTTTATTATTACATTCAATGTTATGCAAGCATGTTCATAAGTACATATTATTATATAATGCCTATCATGAATCATATTCTCATAACATATCATATCCATGGGAGCACACACCTCACAATTCATATGATTTTTACAACGATTTTTGTATTTTCAAATCACATCAAAGTGAGTTCTCATGACGGGCATGTAGTAACTGGAAGGGTACGAGTACCGATAGTCGGAACGTCCTGTCTAGGCTTGGCATTCGTATAAATCCAAAATAAAGGACCAGTTTGCCTACCTGGGGACTAACGATGAGAGTGCGAAGGACCTATTAGGCCAAAGCATGCTATACCAAACGTCGTGTGAGCTAACACCACTTTGAGTTGTCATTGTGTCTACACCTGGACACCCTCCGACCATACATCTCGCAAACATATTTCATGGTTTTCATTTGGGTGATGCGAGTGTTAAACCGCCAAAACCAATGTGAATCCTACTAAGCCAATAGTCATGGGGCCCACATGACTACACAGGCGATGGTATGGGGACATTGGAGGCCCAAACATGAGCAAACCCAAGACATCCTATGGTTGTAGTGCATTATTGATGATTATGTTATTTTATTATTTTAAACGACACATGACACCTAAACACTCCTTAAACTCACCATCTTCCTATG
The DNA here is from genome assembly GCA_947069175.1 of Scalesia atractyloides. Taxonomy (NCBI): domain Eukaryota; kingdom Viridiplantae; phylum Streptophyta; class Magnoliopsida; order Asterales; family Asteraceae; genus Scalesia; species Scalesia atractyloides. The sequence continues at coordinate 70,177,740 of CAMTDV010000005.1, read as the reverse complement.
TATATTCCTGTAGATGTCGGCTAGGCAGCTACGTGGAGGACGAAAGTCAGGAAGGTCAAACGAACGCTTGGCCACTCAAATTGCAAAACAAATGGCCGCGGTGCTTCCTGATATTGTAATACAAGTCCAACAAGCTCTCACCGCGAATCCTAACAACCCACCAAATCAAGAGGATCAAAACATCGACAACCCTCTCTCCAAGAAGTGCTCCTACAAACACTTCAAGTCTTGCGATCCCCCAAAGTATGAAGGGACCGAAGGTGTCACCGCTCTCCTCCACTGGTTTGAGGAAATGGAAAACACCTTCCTAAATTGCGATTGTCCCGAGGATCGCAAGGTACGTTACACAACCGGGAGATTATTTGGGGTAGCCCTGACCTGGTGGAACACCGAGAAGGGTAAGAGAGGAGTTGAAGACGCTATGGCCTTAACGTGGGAGTTAAGGGAAATAATGACAAAATGCTTCTGCCCAAGAAGCGAACTCAAGAAGTTGGAAGACGAATTCCACTCGCTGAAGCAAAAGGAAGGAGACCATACTTCCTACAACAAAAGATTTCTTGAGCTGAACCAGATGGTTCCTAACCTGTTCACCCCAGTATACCGCTTGGTTGAAAACTATATTCGAGGCCTCCCCTAAAAAATTCAAGACTCAATTCTCAGTACTTCGCCTGCAACTCTCGAAGCTGCTATGGAATTAGCCACCGAACTTACCGAGAATCGCATCAGAAACGGTAAATTCAACGAGGAGAAAAAGAAAGCCCCCGTTGAGGGCCAAACTTCAAACCATTCCACCTCCTCCTCAAAGTTTTCTAACAAGAGGAAACGAAATACCAGAAACTTCGCTGTCACCCAAACAAATTACCCTATCTCTGCTGCACCCATTACTCAAGTTGCCCCTTCACCCGCACCATACAAAAGGCCATACTCCGGCCCCTACCCAAAATGCACCCGTTGCCAATACCATCACTCTCCCGAACACCCCTATCAATATTGCACCAACTGTGGCCGTGCAGGTCACACCATCCAAACCTGCCGCTCACTACAACGAACGAACCACAACCAACCCACAACCCAAACCCACCATCAAATAATGGGTCAAGCCCAACAACCCCTACTACTACCACCTACACAACATACGGCCCAAACCTACTACCAACCCAACTACCCCATGATGCAACCCCTGCGGGCTTGTTACAACTGTGGAGACCCAAACCACTTTAGAAACACTTGTCCACGCTTGGTGAACATCATACATGCTCAAGCCCAAGCAAATCCGGTGAATCAAGCTAACCAAGCTCCTCCACCTGCTAGAGGAAAAGCTTTTAACATCAACGCCAATCAAGCTAGGGCCGACAACAACGTGGTTAACGGTACGTTTCTCATCAATGGTAGTTATGCATCCATGTTATTTGATACTGGCGCGGATAAGAGTTTTGTGTCCTTAGAATTTGAACCCATCCTCAACCAAACCCGTGATAAACTCATGGAATCCATAACGGTAGAAGTTGCTGACGGAAAACCGGTCTCATTAAACTCCATTATCCGAAACTGTACTTTCACTCTAAACGATCACGATTTTCCAGTTGACCTCATTCCTATGAAGTTGGGAAGTTTTGACATTATAATCGGCATGGACTGGCTCAGCCAACATCATGCTGAAGTAGTATGCCGCGAAAAGTTCATTCGCATTCCTCTTGTAGACGGTCAAACCCTACGAATCTTTGGAGAAACTCCTTCGAAAGGACTCAAACTAATGTCCTGTCTTCAAGCCTGAAAATATCTCCGCAAGAATTATGTCGCATTCCTAACTCATGTTGTCAAGAAAGGAAACAAGTAGAAGAAACTCGAAGATATACCTGTAGTGAAAGAATTCCCACAAGTCTTTCCCGACGATATCTCAGGACTTCCTCCCATGAGAGAAGTCGAATTCCGCATTGATCTTATACCTGGCGCTACACCCGTCGCAAAATTCCTTATAGGTTAGCCCCATCCGAAATGCAAGAGCTGGCCAGTCAACTACAAGAACTGACCGACAAAGGATTCATACGTCCTAGCTCATCGCCTTGGGGTGCACCTGTTCTGTTTGTGAAGAAGAAAGATGGAACGTTCCGCATGTGTATCGATTACAGAGAACTCAACAAATTAACGGTCAAGAACCGCTATCCATTACCTCGCATCGATGATCTTCTAGACCAACTCCAGGGTGCCACCTGTTTTTTAAAGATCGACCTTCGTTCTGGTTATCATCAACTCAGAGTACATGAAGAAGACGTCCCAAAGACCGCCTTCTGAACTCATTATGGTCATTATGAATTCATGGTCATGCCATTTGGTCTAACCAACGCTCCACTGTCTTCATGGATCTAATGAACAGAGTCTGCAAACCCTATCTCGATCGTTTTGTTATAGTTTTCATCGACGACATTCTCATTTACTCAAAGTCGAAGTCTGATCATGAACGACACCTTCGACTCATCCTCACTCTTTTAGGAAATGAAAAGCTCTATGCCAAATTCTCCAAATGCGAATTCTGGTTAAAAGAGGTAGAATTCCTTGGACATGTCGTCAATGACAAGGGAATACATGTCGACCCCTCAAAGATCAAAGCAGTACAAGAATGGCAAGCACCGCGTACACCAACCGAAATAAGATCATTCCTTGGTTTGGCCGGTTACTATCGCTGTTTCATTGCAAATTTCTCTCGTATTGATGTACCACTCACGGCTTTGACACATAAAGGCAAACCCTTCATATAGGGACCTAAACAAGAAGAAGCCTTCCAAACCCTTAAGCAAAAGCTTTGTGACGCACCTATCCTCACACTCCCCGAAGGTTGCGATGACTTTGTAGTATATTGCGACGCATCAGGGCAAGGACTAGGCTGTGTATTAATGCAAAGGGGAAAGGTGATAGCCTATGCTTCTAGGCAACTCAAAGTGCATGAGAAAAACTATACTACCCACGACCTAGAACTTGGAGCCGTTGTGTTCGCTCTTAAGATATGGAGACATTACCTCTATGGTACCAAGCGTGAAATATACACTGACCACAAGAGCCTCCAACATATCTTTAACCAAAAGGAGTTGAATATGAGGCAACGAAGATGGGTTGAACTTCTTAATGACTACGACTGTGAAATTCGGTATCATCCTGGCAAGGCAAATGTGGTGGCCGATGCACTCAGTCGAAAAGGTTATGCGAACTCCATTTGTCTTCTATGTTCGCAAATCGTAACCGACATCAAAGATCAAATCCGAGAAGCTCAACATGTTTCTATAACAGAATACGACATACGCAATGAGCTATCTTGTGGAGCAGAACTTAAACTCGAAACAAAATCCGACGGTATCCTGTATTATCTAGAACGCATATGGATTCCCGATCACAATAACCTTCGCGATCTCCTTATGAAAGAGGCGCATAAAACACGATACTCTGTACACCCAAGAGCCGACAAGATGTATCAAGACCTTCGATACACCTACTGGTGGCCTGGCATGAAAAAGGATATTGCTGTTTTTGTTTCCAAGTGCCTTACCTGTTCTAAAGTAAAAGCTGAACATCAAAGACCCTCAGGACTTCTAGTCCAACCTGAAATACATGTATGGAAGTGGGAAAACATAACCATGGACTTCATTACCGGGTTACCTCGCACTTATGGTGGGTACGACACTATATGGGTAATCATTGGTCGTCTTACAAAATCAGCTCACTTTATTCCGATTCGCGAGGACTTCAAGAATGAGAAGTTAGCTCGTATCTACATCAGCGAAATCGTAAGCCGTCATGGTGTACCGTTAAGCATTATTTCAGATCGTGATGGTCGTTTCACTTCACGAACATGGCAAGCCGTACAAGCCGCTTTGGGTACACGATTAGACCTCAGTACCGCTTATCATCCTCAAACTGATGGACAATCTGAACGCACCATTCAAACTATTGAAGACATGCTTCGAGCATGTGTCATAGACTTCAAAGGGAATTGGGACGCTCGTCTACCATTAGTTGAATTTTCGTACAACAACAGCTATCATTCAAGTATCGGCATGGCACCTTTCGAAGCGTTATATGGTCGTAAGTGCCGATCACCAATATGTTGGCACGAAATTGGAGAAGCTCAAATCACCGGTCCGGAATTAATACAAGAAACAACAGACAAGATTCATCAAATTTGAAACAACCTTCTAGCGGCACAAAGTCGTCAAAAGAGTTACGCAGACAAACGACGAAAGCCCTTGGAGTTTAACATTGGTGACCAAGTACTTTTAAAAGTATCACCGTGGAAGGGAGTGGTTCGTTTTGGCCAAAAAGGCAAGCTAGCACCACGCTACGTAGGTCCTTTCAAGATACTCGAAAGAGTAGGACCTGTAGCATACAAGATTGACCTACCAGAAGAACTCAACAAAATTCATCCCACATTCCACGTATCAAACTTGAAGAAGTGCCTCACCGATGAAAATCTCCATATCCTCTAGAAGACATTCAAGTCGATGAAACTATGCATTTCATTGAAAGACCAGTAGAAATTATGGACTTCGGAGAGAAACGTTTAAGACGAAGCCGCATTCCAATTGTCAGGGTACGCTGGGAGTCGAAACGAGGACCTGAGTTTACTTGGGAACGTGAAGACTCAATGCGCGAGAAATACCCACATCTTTTTCCTGTTACCACTACTACTTAAATTTCGGGACGAAATTTCTAAAAGTAGGGGATACTGTAACATCCGTCGAAAAACGGGTTTTCAAAACCCGCTTCGTTTATTTAACGAATATCAAGTTATAAAATTTTGTTGCGTATTTATGATTAAGTTTAATTTTAAACAATACATAATTAATAAACAATCTAGGATTTAAAAACAAAAATTGTTAAAAAGTAAAAATAAGAAAATTAAAAATAAAATAAGGCTGCCGGGATTTGAACCCGGTCAGCCGGGTCAACCTAACAACTTAACTCACACACATCCAACCACTCCGCCACTTGTGTTATTTGATAACATATCGAAACAATTAATTCAAATAACAAAACACAGAAATCAAATCCAGTCAATGACGCGCCCATTTCGCAGTCACCGGAAATCCCGACGACTGTAACATCCGTCAAAAACCGGATTTACCAAATCCGCTCCGTTTAATAACCGAACAATCAGTTAAAAATTCCGTTGCGTATTTAATGCCCAAAATAATTTTAAACGATACATAATTTATAAGTATATGGGGATATATAATTTGTTTTTTAAAAACTGTTAAAAATAATGAAATAAAAATAAAATGGTACTGCCGGGTTTCGAACCCGGGTCAGTCAGCCGGGTCAACAATAACTTAACACTTAACCATCCAACCACTGCGCCACTAGTGTTTCTTGTTAATTAATGGAAACAATAAATTCATATCATAAATATCGAATTCAAATACGACGCGCCCAATTGCAGTCGTCGGAAATCCCGGCGATCTCGCGAGATTGGACGGTTTCTTTTGTTGTTAACGTAAACTTTAACTATGACATCGGTTATAACCGACGCCTGAACCCGCGACACAAGCTATAACCGCCGGAAAACGTAATGACGTTGAATCAAACCTGAAATCCGACTCTATACATCTCGATTCCTCCCTATAAATTCACCCACAATCCACTGGTAGCCTTTTTGCTCAAAACCGCACCCTTTCTCGACGAAAACTCACTCGCCGGAAATCTCCTGCAAATCGCCTGAAAACCGGGTTTTTCACTTCTGTGCCTTACTCTAAACACTGAACACTCAGAAGTCATACCGAAGCCACCCACATTCATCTCAAGCTCGTTGAAGACTCTCTGCCGCAAGACACAAGTCGCCGGAATAGTCTGCTGACATCGGAGTTCCGCCGGAGAAACAGAGGAGTCCAATTTCGGTATATCTAACGCCTAGTCTTTCATTCTTTTCATTTATCTCACCTATAATTAATCATAACACACTAAAGAAACTTGATAAAATCGATGAATCAGTCGGACGTTAGTTCTGGTTAAGATTAACGAAGAAGACGAAGTGTCCGTTGTCTATAAGTTTAATTTAAATCAAGATATAACTCGGGTTAGACACACAGTCCAGCGGTGGACTGTGTGCACATTAAACACGCTTACGTCTCGAGTTCGAATCTTGTCCCACGCACCTTTGCCTTAATAAAAATGTTCTTTTTTTAACCGATCCGGAGTCACTGCGTAAGATGTTAAGTTTAATAAAAACCGGAATAATAACCAAGATAGACACACAGTCCAGTGGTGGACTGTGTGCGCGTTTAAAACACAGGTCACGAGTTCGAGTCCGGACCACCGCACCGGTCCGGACAATTATCAAACTTTTTATTTAAGACAGAAATGAAAATATTTAGTTTGTATATAAGTATAATAAAAATCAGTTTATTTAACAAGTTAGACACACAGTCCAGCGGTGGACTGTGTGCTAACCTAAACCACAGGTCCCGGGTTCGAGACCTGTGGAGCGCACCGACTCGTTAGATTAAAATCGTTTTTTTAAAAAAATAAATGATTTTCTGTTTAGTATATAAATATAATTAAAAACAAAAATATTTCGGGTTAGACACGTAGCTCAGTTGTTAGAGCTGCGTGCAGGCGGGAGGTCTCGGGTTCGAGCCTCACCCAGTGCACACATACACGCATACGAACCGGTCAACAGTCAAAGTCAATGGTCAACGGTCAACGGTCAAAAAGTCAACATTTTTTTATTATTTTTATTTATTTATTTTAATTAAAAATCAATTAAAAATACTTAAAAATAACATTTTTAAGGTTAGAGAATAGCCTTAAACTCACAAAAATACACCCAACAATCCTACTAAAATGGATTAATAAAATCCGTTTACTCATCGAACCACTATGCCATTATCTAGGTTAATTTCACTCGTGGTTAAAACCAACTTCGCGTGCATTCAACATTATCAACCGAACGCACCCAATGTGAGTGAATCTTACAACTCCCCTTTTTAATTACACGTTTTGGGGTGTGTCATGTGTCACCAAAAATTAACTCGTTTATTTAAACTTGTGCCATACCATATTGTGATCTAAACTTAGATTGTTTATATTGTTTGTGGTTATGTATTTCATTTTGTCAACTTATATGAAATTCATTCATTAAGCCCATCAGTTCCTCGTGGGAGACGAGTTGAGCAACGCGTGCCTCAAAACAAATCCATTATTGTTCGTGTGTGTATTATTTAGTTTATGTTGTTTGTAGTTATATATTTTATATTGTCAAGTTTATGCAAATCATTCATTAGGCCCATCAGTTCCTCGTGAGAGACGAGTTGAGCAACGCGTGCCTCAAAACGATCCATTATTGTTCATGTGTGCATTATTTAATATTAAATGATTGGTGTATAAGTTTACATCTATTTTTACTCATGTGTGGTTGTGCACTTAATTTTATTATCAATAAAATAAACTTGTTCAAATGTTTTCCATAGGATTCACTCGCCAACTTTTTGTTGATCCAAAAACCATTTTTACACATGATACAGGTGAACAGGATGAAGCAAGGAAAACATAGGAAATGCCTTAGAAGAAAACAATGAAGCCTAGATTGATGTTTAGGACATGATGTAATATTGATTGTAATTTCCCATTAAAGTGTATTAATGAATATGAAACGTTAAAATAAATGTCATGAGCTTTGATGATAACCCAATCATGCCCCGATCACCTTTTCCGCTGCGGGTCGGGGTGTGACAGATTGGTATCAGAGCCATGACTATAGGGATATAGGATAGGTTATTAGACCCTTAGAGCCTATACTATAGTTTGCCTAAATTTTAATTGTTTAGGTGGTTACATACAAACTTATGATGTTTATTTGTTTCATATTTGTTTATACTTACAGTCAAACATACATACTTACATACACATTCATCATACATATTTCAATGTTCATACTTTTGTTATTCAAAGATTTCGTTGCAATTTTCAAATCTCATCAAAGTAAGTTCTGCGACGGGCATGTAGTAACTGGAAGGGTACAAGTACCGGTAGTCGGAACGTCCTGTCTAGGTTGGCATTCGTATAATCCAATATAACGGACCAGTTTGCCTACCTGGGGACTAACGATGAGAGTACGAAGGACCTATTAGGCCAAAGCATGCCACACCAAACGTCGTTCGAACTAACCCACTTTGAGGTGTCACCGTGTCTACACCTGGACACATTCCGAATATCATACGTTATATACATATTTCTCGATTTTCTCCGGGTTTTAGTGTACGTAACCAGGCTAACACATGCGAACCATATGAAAAACCCGGTATTCATGGGGGCCCACATGATTACGAAGGTGAAGTATGGCGGCATGTAGGGCCTAATGACGAGCAAAGCCCAAGACATCCTATGGATGTAGTAGATTTATTTTTCTATATTTATTTTATGAATGTTCATTCCTAGTGCGACCCATGATCCCAAAAAAACATCCAACTCATACTCATGATGCGTATTCCTTGTAGATGTCTTCTAACCTCGCCCGTAGGAAGATGAGAGCAGGAAAAGCTCGCGAGCGCATGGCTGCCCTAATCGCTCAACAAATGGCTGCCGTAATACCCAACATTGTAATCCAAGTCCAACAAGCACTTACCGCTAATCCTGTCAACCAAGAAGATCAAAACGTTATCAACCCTCCCCCAAATACCACTAAATGCACCTACAAGCATTTCAAATCATGCGACCCTCCGAAATACGAAGGGACTGAAGGTGTCACCGCTCTCCTCCATTGGTTTGAAGAAATGGAGAACACTTTTCTAAACTGCGATTGCCCCGGCGATCGCAAGGTGCGATATGCTACTGGTCGTTTATATGGAATAGCCCTTACTTGGTGGAATTCAGAGAAGGCCAAACGAGGCGTTGAAGATGCTATGACTTTGACTTGGGAAGAGTTGAAGGAAATCATGACAAGACGGTTTTGCCCAAGGAGCGAAATCAAGAAATTAGAAGATGAGTTCTATTCGTTGAAGCAAAAGGAAGGCGACCACACCACATACAACAAAAGATTCCTCGAGTTAAATCAAATGGTTCCCAACCTGTTCACACCTCTTTACCGTTTGATCGAGCACTACATTCGAGGTCTTCCGTCAAAAATCCAAGACTCTGTAATAAGTACCACGCCTGCAACTTTGGAAGCAGCAATGGAGCTAGCTACAGAGCTCACCGAGAACCGAATCCGGAACAAAGACTTCAAGGAGAAGAAGAAGAAGGATAAGGCATCGGCTGAAACTTCAAACTCCACCCAAACCGAATCCCCTTCTCAACCCATTTTTAAGAGAAAAAGAGGCGGGCAACTTTTCGCTACTACCCAAAGTAATCAACCAATTTCACACGCCATACCCATCCAAGCTATCCCAATCACCCAAGTGGTACCCAACTCAACTTACCCAAATAAGAAACCATATCTTGGACCTCACCCTCGATGTAACACCTGTTTTTATCACCATCCCCTTACCTTACCTTGTCGAATATGTGCAACTTGTGGACGCTATGGTCATTTGAGCAAGGTTTGCCGCACCTTTCAAAACCAAATCTCTTCCCCTACCCAAAGCATGATCCAAACCTATCAACAACCCCAATACCCCATGTTCCCATATGTTCGAGCTTGTTTCAATTGTGGCGACCCTACCCACTTTAGAAACACGTGCCCTCGATTGGTTAACATCATAAACGCTCAAGCTCAATCAAACCCAGTTAACCAAGTAAATCAAGAAAACCCAACCACTAGGCCACCAGCAAGAGGAAGAGTTTTCAACATCAACGCCAATCCTGTCGAAGATAATGACGGCCCAAACGAAGATACCCAACTAGTCCTCTTCACCGAAAATCAAGATTCAACTCCAATCGTTTAGTTTTATGTTTTTCTTTAGGTTTTAGAATCACATAGAACCAATCATAACTTAAGGATAAAGCCAATGAAACTTTGACAAGAATATGGTGGATACGCCGCTGGTACTTCCTATATATAAGTATTCTTGCCAAAGGATCAGAAGCATTATCTGGCGGTTATGAAAGGTTCCATGTGTAAACTGTTGGAGTGATTATTGTTTATTATTTTCAGTAAATGCAATACGATCGGCTCCGTTTGATTGAGCCTTGATCGGACAGACATTTTTCATTTTCAGTACATGCAATACGATCGGCTCCGTTTGATTGAGCCTTGATCGCACAGACATTTTCATTATCAGTATCTTGTGGTTGTTGTGTTTATTGTAGAGTCACATAGAACTAATCATAACTTGCGGATAAAGTCAATAAAAATTTGACGAGAATATGGTGGATACGCCGCTGGTACTTCCTATATATAAGTATTCTTGTCAAAGGATCGGAGGCATTATCAGGCGGTTATGAGAGGTTCCATGTATAAACTGTTTGTGTGATTATTGTTTAGATTATTGTTTATTATTTTCAGTACATGCAATATGATCGGCTCCGTTTGATTGAGCCTTGATCGCACAGACATTTTTCATTTTCAGTACATGCAATACGATCGGCTCCGTTTGATTGAGCCTTGATCGCACATACATTTTCCATTTTAAGTACATGCAATATGATCTTGTGGTTGTTGTGTTTGTAGTAGAGTCACATAGAACTAATCATAACTTGCGGATAAAACCAATGAAAATTTGACGAGAAAATGGTGGATACGCCGCTGGTACTTCCTATATATAAGTATTCTTGTCAAAGGATCGGAGGCATTATCAGGCGGTTATGAGAGGTTCCATGTAGGATTTAGTATGTTTTGGTTGAAGATTGATCATTATACATTTCAACGTATTCAATTTCATCATTTAAAGAAGTTGAGCTATGTCTCACATCCACAATGACTAACCTCTCCATCACAACAAACGAGAGAGGTGTTGTCATCATTCAAACATGTATGCTATCAAAATGTGGACTCAAATATTGGTTGTTGTGTTTATTTATGTTCTAGGGTTATATCATAGAACCAATCATAACTCACTAATAAAACCAATGAAAATTTGACAAGAATATGGTGGATACGCCGCTGGTACTTCCTATATATAAGTATTCTTGTCAAAGGTTCAGAGGCATTGTCAGGCGGTTATGAGAAGTTCTATGTAGGATTAGTAATTTCTTGGTAACTAATCATAACTTGTGGATAAAACCAACGAAAATATGACAAGAATATGGTGGATACGCCGCTGGTACTTCCTATATATAAGTATTCTTGCCAAAGGATCAGAGGTATTATCAGGCGGTTATGAGAAGTTCCTTGAAGGATTTAGTATTGCCTTGGTTGAAATTTGTGTTACATTTATATCATCTCGCCATTTAAAGAAATTGGATTGTGTTCTATTTCTACATAGACTAACCTCTCCATCACAACAAACGAGAGAGGAACTGTCACAAATCAAACATGTATGCTATCAGAATTGAGACTCAAATATTGGTTGTTGTGTTATTTATGTTCTAGAGTTACATCATAGGACCAATCATAACTTACTGATAAAACCAATGAAAATTTGACAAGAATATGGTGGATACGCCGCTGGTACTTCCTATATATAAGTATTCTTGTCAAAGGATCAGAGGTATTGTTAGACGGTTATGAGAAGTTCCATGTAGGTTGTAGTATTAGAAGTTTTTGCTTTAGGATATAACCATATCCTTCCAAACATATCAAAACTCTTACGCATGATATCATATTTAGCGAATCAACTCTGCTTATCAATATTTTACCGTAGGCAACAAAAAGCGATTCCTGTAACAGGGTACTTAACCCTTACAAGGGACGTTACCGCCTCAAACAAAAAAAAACTTAAACTCTTACTCTTTTTCTAAGCATGTAACTGTCAAACTAAACACCATCATTTTTAGTCAAATATATCACTACTTAAATTTCGGGACGAAATTTCTAAAAAGTAGGGGATACTGTAACATCCGTCAAAAACCGGATTTACCAAACCCGCTCCGTTTAATAACCTAACAATCAGTTAAAAATTTCGTTGCGTATTTAATGCCCAAAATAATTTTAAACGATACATAATTTATAAGTATATGGGGATATAAAATTTGTTTTTGAAAAACTGTTAAAAATAATGAAATAAAAATAAAATGGTACTGCCGGGTTTCGAACCCGGGTCAGTCAGCCGGGTCAACAATAACTTAACACTTAACCATCCAACCACTGCGCCACTAGTGTTTCTTGTTAATTAATGGAAACAATAAATTCATATCATAAATATCGAATTCAAATACGACGCCCCCAATTGCAGTCGTCGGAAATCCCGGCGATCTCACGAGATTGGACGGTTTCTTTTGTTGTTAACGTAAACTTTAACTATGACATCAGTTATAACCGACGCCTAAACCCGCGACACAAGCTATAACCGCCGGAAAACGTAATGACTTTGAATCAAGCCTGAAATCCGACTCTATACATCTCGATTCCTCCCTATAAATTCACCCACAATCCACTGGTAGCCTTTTTGCTCAAAACCGCACCCTTTCTCGACGAAAACTCACTCGCCGGAAATCTCCTGCAAATCGCCTGAAAACCGGGTTTTTCACTTCTGTGCCTTACTCTAAACACTGAACACTCAGAAGTCATACCGAAGCCACCCACATTCATCTCAAGCTCGTTGAAGACTCTCTGCCGCAAGACACAAGTCGCCGGAATAGTCTGCTGACATCGGAGTTCCGCCGGAGAAACAGAGGAGTCCAATTTCGGTATATCTAACGCCTAGTCTTTCATTCTTTTCATTTATCTCACCTATAATTAATCATAACACACTAAAGAAACTTGATAAAATCGATGAATCAGTCGGACGTTAGTTCTGGTTAAGATTAACGAAGAAGACGAAGTGTCCGTTGTCTATAAGTTTAATTTAAATCAAGATATAACTCGGGTTAGACACACAGTCCAGCGGTGGACTGTGTGCACATTAAACACGCTTACGTCTCGAGTTCGAATCTTGTCCCACGCACCTTCGCCTTAATAAAAATGTTCTTTTTTTAACCGAACCGGAGTCACTGCGTAAGATGTTAAGTTTAATAAAAACCGGAATAATAACCAAGATAGACACACAGTCCAGTGGTGGACTGTGTGCGCGTTTAAAACACAGGTCACGAGTTCGAGTCCGTACCACCGCACCGGTCCGGACAATTATCAAACTTTTTATTTAAGACAGAAATGAAAATATTTAGTTTGTATATAAGTATAATAAAAATCAGTTTATTTAACAAGTTAGACACACAGTCCAGCGGTGGACTGTGTGCTAACCTAAACCACAGGTCCCGGGTTCGAGACCTGTGGAGCGCACCGACTCGTTAGATTAAAATCGTTTTTTTTAAAAAAATAAATGATTTTCTGTTTAGTATATAAATATAATTAAAAACAGAAATATTTCGGGTTAGACACGTAGCTCAGTTGTTAGAGCTGCGTGCAGGCGGGAGGTCTCGGGTTCGAGCCTCACCCAGTGCACACATACACGCATACGAACCGGTCAACAGTCAAAGTCAATGGTCAACGGTCAACGGTCAAAAAGTCAACATTTTTTTATTTTTTTATTTATTTATTTTAATTAAAAATCAATTAAAAATACTTAAAAATAACATTTTTAAGGTTAGAAAATAGCCTTAAACTCACAAAAATACACCCAACAATCCTACTAAAATGGATTAATAAAATCCGTTTACTCATCGAACCACTATGCCATTATCTAGGTTAATTTCACTCGTGGTTAAAACCAACTTCGCGTGCATTCAACATTATCAACCGAACGCACCCAATGTGAGTGAATCTTACAACTCCCCTTTTTAATTACACGTTTTGGGGTGTGTCATGTGTCACCAAAAATTAACTCGTTTATTTAAACTTGTGCCATACCATATTGTGATCTAAACTTAGATTGTTTATATTGTTTGTGGTTATGTATTTCATTTTGTCAACTTATATGAAATTCATTCATTAAGCCCATCAGTTCCTCGTGGGAGACGAGTTGAGCAACGCGTGCCTCAAAACAAATCCATTATTGTTCGTGTGTGTATTATTTAGTTTATGTTGTTTGTAGTTATATATTTTATATTGTCAAGTTTATGCAAATCATTCATTAGGCCCATCAGTTCCTCGTGAGAGACGAGTTGAGCAACGCGTGCCTCAAAACGATCCATTATTGTTCATGTGTGCATTATTTAATATTAAATGATTGGTGTATAAGTTTACATCTATTTTTACTCATGTGTGGTTGTGCACTTAATTTTATTATCAATAAAATAAACTTGTTCAAATGTTTTCCATAGGATTCACTCGCCAACTTTTTGTTGATCCAAAAACCATTTTTACACATGATACAGGTGAACAGGATGAAGCAAGGAAAACATAGGAAATGCCTTAGAAGAAAACAATGAAGCCTAGATTGATGTTTAGGACATGATGTAATATTGATTGTAATTTCCCATTAAAGTGTATTAATGAATATGAAACGTTAAAATAAATGTCATGAGCTTTGATGATAACCCAATCATGCCCCGATCACCTTTTCCGCTGCGGGTCGGGGTGTGACAGATTGGTATCAGAGCCATGACTATAGGGATATAGGATAGGTTATTAGACCCTTAGAGCCTATACTATAGTTTGCCTAAATTTTAATTGTTTAGGTGGTTACATACAAACTTATGATGTTTATTTGTTTCATATTTGTTTATACTTACAGTCAAACATACATACTTACATACACATTCATCATACATATTTCAATGTTCATACTTTTGTTATTCAAAGATTTCGTTGCAATTTTCAAATCTCATCAAAGTAAGTTCTGCGACGGGCATGTAGTAACTGGAAGGGTACAAGTACCGGTAGTCGGAACGTCCTGTCTAGGTTGGCATTCGTATAATCCAATATAACGGACCAGTTTGCCTACCTGGGGACTAACGATGAGAGTACGAAGGACCTATTAGGCCAAAGCATGCCACACCAAACGTCGTTCGAACTAACCCACTTTGAGGTGTCACCGTGTCTACACCTGGACACATTCCGAATATCATACGTTATATACATATTTCTCGATTTTCTCCGGGTTTTAGTGTACGTAACTAGGCTAACACATGCGAACCATATGAAAAACCCGGTATTCATGGGGGCCCACATGATTACGAAGGTGAAGTATGGCGGCATGTAGGGCCTAATGACGAGCAAAGCCCAAGACATCCTATGGATGTAGTAGATTTATTTTTCTATATTTATTTTATGAATGTTCATTCCTAGTGCAACCCATGATCCCAAAAAAACATCCAACTCATACTCATGATGCGTATTCCTTGTAGATGTCTTCTAACCTCGCCCGTAGGAAGATGAGAGCAGGAAAAGCTCGCGAGCGCATGGCTGCCCTAATCGCTCAACAAATGGCTGCCGTAATACCCAACATTGTAATCCAAGTCCAACAAGCACTTACCGCTAATCCTGTCAACCAAGAAGATCAAAACGTTATCAACCCTCCCCCAAATACCACTAAATGCACCTACAAGCATTTCAAATCATGCGACCCTCCGAAATACGAAGGGACTGAAGGTGTCACCGCTCTCCTCCATTGGTTTGAAGAAATGGAGAACACTTTTCTAAACTGCGATTGCCCCGGCGATCGCAAGGTGCGATATGCTACTGGTCGTTTATATGGAATAGCCCTTACTTGGTGGAATTCAGAGAAGGCCAAACGAGGCGTTGAAGATGCTATGACTTTGACTTGGGAAGAGTTGAAGGAAATCATGACAAGACGGTTTTGCCCAAGGAGCGAAATCAAGAAATTAGAAGATGAGTTCTATTCGTTGAAGCAAAAGGAAGGCGACCACACCACATACAACAAAAGATTCCTCGAGTTAAATCAAATGGTTCCCAACCTGTTCACACCTCTTTACCGTTTGATCGAGCACTACATTCGAGGTCTTCCGTCAAAAATCCAAGACTCTGTAATAAGTACCACGCCTGCAACTTTGGAAGCAGCAATGGAGCTAGCTACAGAGCTCACCGAGAACCGAATCCGGAACAAAGACTTCAAGGAGAAGAAGAAGAAGGATAAGGCATCGGCTGAAACTTCAAACTCCACCCAAACCGAATCCCCTTCTCAACCCATTTTTAAGAGAAAAAGAGGCGGGCAACTTTTCGCTACTACCCAAAGTAATCAACCAATTTCACACGCCATACCCATCCAAGCTATCCCAATCACCCAAGTGGTACCCAACTCAACTTACCCAAATAAGAAACCATATCTTGGACCTCACCCTCGATGTAACACCTGTTTTTATCACCATCCCCTTACCTTACCTTGTCGAATATGTGCAACTTGTGGACGCTATGGTCATTTGAGCAAGGTTTGCCGCACCTTTCAAAACCAAATCTCTTCCCCTACCCAAAGCATGATCCAAACCTATCAACAACCCCAATACCCCATGTTCCCATATGTTCGAGCTTGTTTCAATTGTGGCGACCCTACCCACTTTAGAAACACGTGCCCTCGATTGGTTAACATCATAAACGCTCAAGCTCAATCAAACCCAGTTAACCAAGTAAATCAAGAAAACCCAACCACTAGGCCACCAGCAAGAGGAAGAGTTTTCAACATCAACGCCAATCCTGTCGAAGATAATGACGGCCCAAACGAAGATACCCAACTAGTCCTCTTCACCGAAAATCAAGATTCAACTCCAATCGTTTAGTTTTATGTTTTTCTTTAGGTTTTAGAATCACATAGAACCAATCATAACTTAAGGATAAAGCCAATGAAACTTTGACAAGAATATGGTGGATACGCCGCTGGTACTTCCTATATATAAGTATTCTTGCCAAAGGATCAGAAGCATTATCTGGCGGTTATGAAAGGTTCCATGTGTAAACTGTTGGAGTGATTATTGTTTATTATTTTCAGTAAATGCAATACGATCGGCTCCGTTTGATTGAGCCTTGATCGGACAGACATTTTTCATTTTCAGTACATGCAATACGATCGGCTCCGTTTGATTGAGCCTTGATCGCACAGACATTTTCATTATCAGTATCTTGTGGTTGTTGTGTTTATTGTAGAGTCACATAGAACTAATCATAACTTGCGGATAAAGTCAATAAAAATTTGACGAGAATATGGTGGATACGCCGCTGGTACTTCCTATATATAAGTATTCTTGTCAAAGGATCGGAGGCATTATCAGGCGGTTATGAGAGGTTCCATGTATAAACTGTTTGTGTGATTATTGTTTAGATTATTGTTTATTATTTTCAGTACATGCAATATGATCGGCTCCGTTTGATTGAGCCTTGATCGCACAGACATTTTTCATTTTCAGTACATGCAATACGATCGGCTCCGTTTGATTGAGCCTTGATCGCACATACATTTTCCATTTTAAGTACATGCAATATGATCTTGTGGTTGTTGTGTTTGTAGTAGAGTCACATAGAACTAATCATAACTTGCGGATAAAACCAATGAAAATTTGACGAGAAAATGGTGGATACGCCGCTGGTACTTCCTATATATAAGTATTCTTGTCAAAGGATCGGAGGCATTATCAGGCGGTTATGAGAGGTTCCATGTAGGATTTAGTATGTTTTGGTTGAAGATTGATCATTATACATTTCAACGTATTCAATTTCATCATTTAAAGAAGTTGAGCTATGTCTCACATCCACAATGACTAACCTCTCCATCACAACAAACGAGAGAGGTGTTGTCATCATTCAAACATGTATGCTATCAGAATGTGGACTCAAATATTGGTTGTTGTGTTTATTTATGTTCTAGGGTTATATCATAGAACCAATCATAACTCACTAATAAAACCAATGAAAATTTGACAAGAATATGGTGGATACGCCGCTGGTACTTCCTATATATAAGTATTCTTGTCAAAGGTTCAGAGGCATTGTCAGGCGGTTATGAGAAGTTCTATGTAGGATTAGTAATTTCTTGGTAACTAATCATAACTTGTGGATAAAACCAACGAAAATATGACAAGAATATGGTGGATACGCCGCTGGTACTTCCTATATATAAGTATTCTTGCCAAAGGATCAGAGGTATTATCAGGCGGTTATGAGAAGTTCCATGAAGGATTTAGTATTGCCTTGGTTGAAATTTGTGTTACATTTATATCATCTCGCCATTTAAAGAAATTGGATTGTGTTCTATTTCTACATAGACTAACCTCTCCATCACAACAAACGAGAGAGGAACTGTCACAAATCAAACATGTATGCTATCAGAATTGAGACTCAAATATTGGTTGTTGTGTTATTTATGTTCTAGAGTTACATCATAGGACCAATCATAACTTACTGATAAAACCAATGAAAATTTGACAAGAATATGGTGGATACGCCGCTGGTACTTCCTATATATAAGTATTCTTGTCAAAGGATCAGAGGTATTGTTAGACGGTTATGAGAAGTTCCATGTAGGTTGTAGTATTAGAAGTTTTTGCTTTAGGATATAACCATATCCTTCCAAACATATCAAAACTCTTACGCATGATATCATATTTAGCGAATCAACTCTGCTTATCAATATTTTACCGTAGGCAACAAAAAGCGATTCCTGTAACAGGGTACTTAACCCTTACAAGGGACGTTACCGCCTCAAACAAAAAAAAACTTAAACTCTTACTCTTTTTCTAAGCATGTAACTGTCAAACTAAACACCATCATTTTTAGTCAAATATATCACTACTTAAATTTCGGGACGAAATTTCTAAAAAGTAGGGGATACTGTAACATCCGTCAAAAACCGGATTTACCAAACCCGCTCCGTTTAATAACCTAACAATCAGTTAAAAATTTCGTTGCGTATTTAATGCCCAAAATAATTTTAAACGATACATAATTTATAAGTATATGGGGATATAAAATTTGTTTTTGAAAAACTGTTAAAAATAATGAAATAAAAATAAAATGGTACTGCCGGGTTTCGAACCCGGGTCAGTCAGCCGGGTCAACAATAACTTAACACTTAACCATCCAACCACTGCGCCACTAGTGTTTCTTGTTAATTAATGGAAACAATAAATTCATATCATAAATATCGAATTCAAATACGACGCCCCCAATTGCAGTCGTCGGAAATCCCGGCGATCTCACGAGATTGGACGGTTTCTTTTGTTGTTAACGTAAACTTTAACTATGACATCAGTTATAACCGACGCCTAAACCCGCGACACAAGCTATAACCGCCGGAAAACGTAATGACTTTGAATCAAGCCTGAAATCCGACTCTATACATCTCGATTCCTCCCTATAAATTCACCCACAATCCACTGGTAGCCTTTTTGCTCAAAACCGCACCCTTTCTCGACGAAAACTCACTCGCCGGAAA
This sequence comes from Scalesia atractyloides, assembly GCA_947069175.1. Classification (NCBI taxonomy): domain Eukaryota; kingdom Viridiplantae; phylum Streptophyta; class Magnoliopsida; order Asterales; family Asteraceae; genus Scalesia; species Scalesia atractyloides. The sequence continues at coordinate 70,158,400 of CAMTDV010000005.1, read as the reverse complement.
TCTCCTGCAAATCGCCTGAAAACCGGGTTTTTCACTTCTGTGCCTTACTCTAAACACTGAACACTCAGAAGTCATACCGAAGCCACCCACATTCATCTCAAGCTCGTTGAAGACTCTCTGCCGCAAGACACAAGTCGCCGGAATAGTCTGCTGACATCGGAGTTCCGCCGAAGAAACAGAGGAGTCCAATTTCGGTATATCTAACGCCTAGTCTTTCATTCTTTTCATTTATCTCACCTATAATTAATCATAACACACTAAAGAAACTTGATAAAATCGATGAATCAGTCGGACGTTAGTTCTGGTTAAGATTAACGAAGAAGACGAAGTGTCCGTTGTCTATAAGTTTAATTTAAATCAAGATATAACTCGGGTTAGACACACAGTCCAGCGGTGGACTGTGTGCACATTAAACACGCTTACGTCTCGAGTTCGAATCTTGTCCCACGCACCTTCGCCTTAATAAAAATGTTCTTATTTTAACCGAACCGGAGTCACTGCGTAAGACGTTAAGTTTAATAAAAACCGGAATAATAACCAAGATAGACACACAGTCCAGTGGTGGACTGTGTGCGCGTTTAAAACACAGGTCACGAGTTCGAGTCTGGACTACCGCACCGGTCCGGACAATTATCAAACTTTTTATTTAAGACAGAAATGAAAATATTTAGTTTGTATATAAGTATAATAAAAATCAGTTTATTTAACAAGTTAGACACACAGTCCAGCGGTGGACTGTGTGCTAACCTAAACCACAGGTCCCGGGTTCGAGACCTGTGGAGCGCACCGACTCGTTAGATTAAAATCGTTTTTAAAAAATAAATGATTTTCTGTTTAATCTAATTAGTATATAAATATAATTAAAAACAGAAATATTTCGGGTTAGACACGTAGCTCAGTTGGTAGAGCTGCGTGCACGCGTACGGGAGGTCTCGGGTTCGAGCCTCACCCAGCGCACACATACACGCATACGAACCGGTTAACAGTCAAAGTCAATGGTCAACGGTCAACGGTCAAAAAGTCAACTTTTTTTTATTATTTTTATTTATTTATTTTAATTAAAAATCAATTAAAAATACTTAAAAATAACATTTTTAAGGTTAGAAAATAGCCTTAAACTCACAAAAATACACCCAACAATCCTACTAAAATGGATTAATAAAATCCGTTTACTCAACGAACCACTATGCCATTATCTAGGTTAATTTCACTCGTGGTTAAAACCAACTTCGCGTGCATTCAACATTATCAACCGAACGCACCCAATGTGAGTGAATCTTACAACTCCCCTTTTTAATTACACGTTTTGGGGTGTGTCATGTGTCACCAAAAATTAACTCGTTTATTTAAACTTGTGCCATACCATATTGTGATCTAAACTTAGATTGTTTATATTGTTTGTGGTTATGTATTTCATTTTGTCAACTTATATGAAATTCATTCATTAAGCCCATGAGTTCCTCGTGGGAGACGAGTTGAGCAACGCGTGCCTCAAAACAAATCCATTATTGTTCGTGTATGTATTATTTAGTTTATGTTGTTTGTAGTTAGATATTTTATATTGTCAAGTTTATGCAAATCATTCATTAGGCCCATCAGTTCCTCGTGAGAGACGAGTTGAGCAACGCGTGCCTCAAAACGATCCATTATTGTTCATGTGTGCATTATTTAATATTAAATAATTGGTGTATAAGTTTACATCTATTTTTACTCATGTGTGGTTGTGCACTTAATTTTATTATCAATTAAATAAACTTGTTCAAATGTTTTCCATAGGATTCACTCGCCAACTTTTTTTTGATCCAAAAACCATTTTTACACATGATACAGGTGAACAGGATGAAGCAAGGAAAACATAGGAAATGCCTTAGAAGAAAACAATGAAGCCTAGATTGATGTTTAGGACATGATGTAATATTGATTGTAATTTCCCATTAAAGTGTATTAATGAATATGAAACGTTAAAATAAATGTCATGAGCTTTGATGATAACCCAATCATGCCCCGATCACCTTTTCCTCTGCGGGTCGGGGTGTGACAACGACTTCGCCAATAATTGACGGTTTCTATCGATTTAACGGAAGAATTAATGTTAACATCGGTTATAACCGATGTCTAAACCCGCGACACCAGTCGTAACCGCCGGAAAACAACTGACCATGAATCGAGACTAAAATCAGACCCAATTCATCTCGATTCTTCCCTATAAATACACCCACAAGTCTCTGGTAGTCTTTTTGCTCAAAATCGCACCATTTCTCGAAGCAATTTCACTCGCCGGAAATATTCTGCCATCACCGGACTTTCGCCGGAAAACCGGGACTCACCTCAAAACGGTAAATACCTCGACTCTTTCTGTTTCAATCCGTTGTTAGACTGTTACTAACTTCAAACCAACAATCAGAATCAATCCCAGACGACATAGCCGGAATATTCAGCTCTCGCAGGAAAACTTCTGGAATTTCCAATCTCACGCTGTGAATCGGTATGAACATTCAAAACTTCTGTTAATCCTTGTTTAGTACCCCACTTTCATAACTAATCAAACAAAAATGTTAATTGATTCAATCAGAAGGAATACACAAATCAGAGCCGACGTTCATTGCCGGAATTCTGAGGAAATACAGTTGATCGGTACATTCGATTTCCTGAACTCATTTTATTCATCACATTTCAACCAGTAATATGTTCGATGAACGACTCGATCAAGAACAGATGAATAACCGTCGACTGGGTCTTTGAGCGAAGAAGACGAAGTCGACGATGTTTAATAAGATTAGTTAAAATCAGTTTAATAAACGGGTTAGACACACAGTCCAGCGGTGGACTGTGTGCAAACAATAAACACACGTCTCGAGTTCGATCCCTGCCCCAACCTCACTCTCTTAAATAAAAATGCTCTTTTTAACCAAACCGGGATAACTCACAGAATCATGTTAAGTTTAATAAAAACCGGAATATTAACCAGGTTAGACACACAGTCCAGCGGTGGACTGTGTGCAACACTAACTCACACGTCCCGGGTTCGAGACTGGTTGACGGCACCTGTTCAATACAATTAAAATCCTTTTTAAAAATAAATGATTTTTGGAATAAATCTAAATAGTATATAAGTATAATTAAAAACAGAAATATTTCGGGTTAGACACGTAGCTCAGTTGGTAGAGCTGCGTGCACGCGTACGGGAGGTCACGGGTTCGAGTCTCCCCCAGCGCACACATACAAACGACCGAACCGGTCAACGGTCAACAGTAATGATCAACGGTCAACGGTCAAGTCAAAAAGTCAACATTTTTAATTTTTTTATATATTTATTTAATTTAAAAATCAATTAAAAATACTTAAAAAATAATGTTTTTAAAGTTAGAAAATAGCCTTAAACTCACAAAAATATATCCAAAAATCCTATTAAAATTGTCAATAAAATCCACTTATTCACCGTACCTTTTCGTTATTAATTAGGTTAGTTATCTCTCGTCGATCAATCCTCTAAACTCGTGCGCATTCAACATCTTCAAACAAAAGCACCCAAGGTGAGTGAATCTCTACCAATTCCCCGTTTTAATCACATTTTGGGGTGTATCATGTGTCGCTATTTATTTATCATAATTAAACACTTGTGCATCCATCATATTCATGATCAAATGTGTTGCCAAATATATAAATTGTTTGTGTGGTTGATGTTTAGATTTAATTTATCATTTTCAGTACGTACATTATCATAGGCCGCCGCTCCCCATTACCTATGAGCGTGAGCTGTTCCCCATTACCTATGAGCGTGAACGAGGCGTTGCCAACATAAGATCGGCTCCGTTTGATTGAGCCTTGATCTCACATACATTAGCATAGGCCGTCCGTTCCCCATTACCTATGAGCGTGAACGAGACGTTGCCAACATATACATTGTCATTCATATCATATACTCATGCAAGGTGGTTTGTGATTGTTATGTTTACATACGTTTTTTCATATATGATTATTGCACAATTTTTACATATTAATTACAATAAGAAATCAATAACAAATGTTTTTAACAAGGTTCACTCGCCAACTTTTGTTGACCCAAAATTCCCCATTTTTACACATGATACAGGCGATCAAGTTGAAGCAAGAAACATATAGGACGGCCTAGAAGAATAAACCAGTTTAGACTTGGATTGTTTTATTTAAATTTTCCTTTCTTGTATTGTATGAATTTGACTTGAATATTTGAGATGTAATTTGAATTTAATAAATATGAAACATATCAGTAAACATCATGAGCTTTGGTGATAACCCAATTATGCCCCGACTCTTATTCCGCTGCGGGTCGGGGTGTGACAGATAATGTCAGATGGGGAAAGAAAATACGGAGAGTTATGGTCGACAGAGTTCCCACCTTTTTTTTCTTCCAGTCATCTTTGTCGCTTGCCATTGCGATGTCTACTGGTTTTAGGGTTTATTTTCTGTAGATTAGTAAAGATCCTGCTCTCATACCATGAAAAAGGTTACATGAGAGAATTTTGTATTGCTTTCAACTGATTTCTTGATTACAAAGGAATAAACCAAGCAATATAAATACATCGTAATTTGGAATGGGAATAATTATAAAATACGAATGATATGGAGGAAATCACGTAGGGGTTACATCAAGGATTTGATTGTAACACTTAGGTAGCATTTGGTATGCAGGAATGAGGGGTGTAATGGAATGAACCATTACGAGGGAATGAAAAAAAGTGTGTTTGGTTGGTCGATGGAATGGAATCGCCCATTCCAAAATGCATTCCATTCCCTCAAAATCATTCCATCCGCCCCCCTTTTTTCCATTCCATTCTCCCTTTACCTTTCATTACAAACACCACAACCCACCACCGTTGCCACCACCCACCATCACCACCATCATCAACCACCGTCGTCTTCCTTCGTCACCCACCTTCGTCACCCACCGCCGTCACCGCTTCCGCCAGCTCCGACCACCACCGCCGCCCACCGCCGCCACCCGCCCCCACCGACAACACCACCAATGCCACCGCAACCATCGCCACCACCACCGCCACTACCGTTGCCGCCACCCACCTCCATCCCCACCACCGCCAGGCGCCACCCACCGTCACCGCTGACACCTCCGATCATTGTCGCCACCCACCTCCGCCATCGTCGTCGCTACCACTACCGATCATTGTCGCTACCCACATCCACCATCGCCATCCACCATTGCCGCTGCCACCTCTGATCACCACTGCCACCCACCTCCGTCATCGTCGTCAACCGCCACCGTCGCCACCCAGCACCTCTGTCCACCGCTGCCGCCGCCACCCACCACCCACCACCGCCGCCACCACCATCATCACTGCCACCACCTAGCTCCGCTATCACCCACCTTCGCCTCTGTTACCACCCGCCGCCATCAGCACCCACCGCCGCCGGTACAACTACCACCTATAACCACCCACCATCATCGCCCACCACTGACCACTGCCATCCAATTTTATTCCTTCGTCTTTTTTTGCCAACCAAACAACAAAAAGTAATGATTCATTCCATTTTCACATGGTAACCAAACAAGACATGGAATGGTAATGATCAATTCCATTACCTCACCATTCCATTACCTTGTCCATTCCATTCCACCGTCCATTCCATTACCCCATACCAAACATACCCTTATACTTTAGTGTTAGACAGTTTAAAGGTTAATACTTTTTATCCGAATAAAATTAAAATAAAATATAGTTGTGTTATACTTTAGTGTTGAGAGTTAAAAGGTTAATGCTTTTGATCTGAATAAAATTAAAATAAAATATAGTTGTGTTCGGGTCGCGATGTAGTGCAACAATCAAGGGGAAATGGGTCATTGAAAAGGGTTTAGACTACTCGTATTGGAAGGGGCTTAAAGGCAGTCGTGGCACGACATGTGTCTGCCATGTCAGCATAAGGGGCTTTGCCCTTCAAGCCCTAAAACCCACGGGGTTGAAGGGGCTTGAAGGGAGGGGTTTTTAGAAAAAGAAAATAAATAAATAAATAAAATAAAAACAAACCAAACAACAACCAACCATATTGCGACACCTCGCCTCAACCTTTGCCCCCAATGTCGGTGGGATCCCTCAAGCAAACTGCCCCACACCACCTTCAATCCCCTTGAAAGGGTGGTGTTCCCGATATGGAATGGCTCCCACGCCACTTTCAAGCCTCCACTCTGAGTAGTCTTAGGGTGTGGAATCATGGAGGTGCTTGGGGAGGCCTACGTGGCTTCGATGGTGGTTTCGTGGAACACTGTCGGAAAATTTAGCTAAAATGTGGGTTTTACTAATGCAATAATGAATGATAAATCAAATGGATGATATAAACAATGCTATTTCATTAATCATGTCATGACATATTTTAACTTGTTTTACAATAATCTGGATGGTTATTGTGACAACTGCCACTTTGTGTAATTACGTACAATGTGAACAGTAGTTTGTATTAAATGGTTGTGCATTTTGAACTTATGATGTGTATGATTTAAGAATTATATTGAAAGAACTCAAAAAGACATTTCATGATGCATGATGTTTATTATTGTTGAACTCAACTTGAAACGGTTTGAAACGCATACGGAACGAAACGGGTACACTTACCAGACAAACTAGGAGTACTAACGGAAGTTCAGTACTCAGACAGACATGATGTAAAGGCACTGAATGAGCCCCGGGAACAAGGGGTACACTAGAATGGTATGTAGGAATGTAGGAACCATAAAACTGCCTTCCGAGTGATGACATAAGTGTCCGAAAGTGCCCAAAACACACTTAAACTGCATAATTCTGCAGAATTTAGCAAAATTTAGCAATTTAACACTAGAAAATAATGCAAAAATGAGGTTTAATAGTCCAGAATAACTTGTTTAGTGTTGGGAATCAAAACCATCATTAAAGGTACCTTAAAGCACACTAAACTGCGCTATTTAGCACTTTAACGAGCCGGCAACCAAACGAATAACCGGACACTACCCGAAACACCAAAATCTAGCTAGAAGCATTGTTTTAATGATATGAAGCTAGTTATGGTCACCAAACATCATAACACATCCTAAAATTACTAAACACATTTAACCCCTAACTTTACACTTAAAACCTAACTAAATTAACAAACTTGAAGTTGAAACCCAACTAAAGACCCCCCCCCCCCTCATGGACGGTTACAAGAGGGTCCCACCCTCTAGATTTTCCTTAATTTGTTTAGAAGATTTGTTGTCTTGATTTGGAACACATGAACTTGTGGATAATAGGATGTTTGGGGATAAAAGAACAAGAGCATCAACACAAGATCACATAACACAAAAATTCACCAAATCTTCTCCTTCTTCTTCGTTACTCACGGCCACCATCCACCACCATAGCACCACCATTTTCAATCCATTTCCAAGTAATCTAAGGGTGTTCTAAGGTGTATCAAGGCTGCTTAAGAAGTTTAGAAGCTTTGGAGCTTGAAGGACCTTCACCTAGAGCTTTTATCCACCTAATTTATCATCTTCATCATCTTGAGTTCTTCCCTAGCCATAGTGCTAGTAGTAAGCCTCTTTGATCTTGTTTATATTTATAATTTTGGTGGTTAAAGTATGATGTAACTTGGTAATCTAAAGAAGCTCATCAAAACATAAAGATGAACATGAACATAAAGCTTAAAAATATGAAGATCAAAGATGTTTATGTGTATGTAATGAACTTGTTTGTTGATTTCTTGTGATATGATGTAGATCATCATAAGAAACTTGCTAGATGATGAATAAACACATGATCTAGCAAGTGTAGGGATGAATCTTGAGAAAAATTATGATGATCATCCTTCATGTTAAGTATGAACATGAAGATGAACATGATTTTGTATAGGATGATGATTCCTACAAGTTGTTGATCTTAAAAATATGAGATTTCAAAGTTGAACATTTCAAGAAATTGAAGTTTACTACTAGATTTCACATGACTTGGATTTAAAGAAAAATAATCATGTTTTAAAGGTTAAATAGAACTAGTAAAGTGTATGTAACATGAAAAATGCATGGAGAATGATTTTTGTAAAATCAAGTTGTAAGTTGTAAAGATTGAAATCTTGTAAAGATGATTTTTATGAAATAAAAATCATGTTTTTAGTGTTAGATGAACATGTTAAACATCATGTTAAATACTACAAGTTTTTATAAAACTTCAAGTTCATATCATCTTGTAAAAATTGCATGTAATGGCTCATGGTAAGTTGTAGGTTGATTATTGATGATTGTGATGAATTTTTGAAAAGAAAATGATATGCTAATTAGCATGGAAACCTCCATTTTAAGAGGAAACTATGGCAAAATTTTTGTAGAAATTAAACACTTAGAAAAATATTTTTAAGCAAGTGTTTACAAGTGATTTTGGTTATGGTTTTAATATAAAAAGTTTGCCATAATTTTTGTCATAAAGATTACAAATATTGGATGTTGATTTTTGGTAATAAAAATGGCTAAGTATATATTTAGGAAAATATATATTTAAAGGTCACAAATTGTGTGCTATTTGTATATTGATTGTATTAGTTATATTATTTAGAAACTTGAAAATAATATAACATACCAAAATTTGGAATACAAAATATTACCAAGATCCCAAGGGAATAAATATATAAACTATACCCGAATATTGGGCAAACCGGACAAGGACCTTGAACTATATTTATATATATATTCCGGAAATAAATTCGTAACTCGAAAAGTATGACGAACGGTATTTTTGAAATTAAAGAAATGGCGAGATATGAATTTTTACAAGTATTACAAAATACATCATATTTGGTCAAATATAAAATATATTATTTTTCTTGAATGGTGAGAAACATATATAATTTCTTAAACAAGTTGAAAATATATTATTTTGGGTGAAAGATATAAATATATAAATATTTCTAAAGTTAATCATAAATATATATATATATATAATATATATCACTTTTGAGATATATATGAAAGTATATTTATTTCTAAAGTTATAGATATTTCTTTTTTATATAAAAATTCTCTTAAAATATGAATATCTTAAGAGTACAAAGTTGGTGATTTTTAGTTAAAATTCCGGAATATTAAATACAAGTTAAGTATAAAATACTTAATAAAATACAAGAAAGTACGTATTCTCATACGTACAATTATACACCGGAATACACCACCAATACCTGGCAAAATACACGAGTATAAGAATGCACAAGTACAAGTACACCCATACTTGGGAAAAATGCATATGCGGGAATACATAATAAACCAAATTAAAATCTATTATTTTAACAATATTCCAATTAATTGGATAAATATAATTTAAGTTAAAATAATACTATTTTAACTAATAATTATATACTTTGGTATGATATAATAAACATCAACAATGTAACCCAAAGTACACCTAGGATTCCAAAATAAATCTTAATAAATGGATAAGACTAAGAGTCGTTACACGACCTAAATGTCTAATTAAACATGGCATGTGTGTAGTTAGTCGTACGACTCGTAAGAAGGATCTTTGAGTATACGTGACAGCAGGACGCAAACTTGTGAGTTCATGTCCCCCTCTTCTTTTAACTGTTTTCAGATTTATAACTCTCGGGGGTGAAATACATGTCAACATGGGTATGACTTGGCTATGAAATGAACTATTGGATCATGTGAGCATAGGCTGAAACTGAAACGCCATTAACTCTCATAAGAACACAAAGGTTAGATCTAACGGGTACGGCCGAGCCCCACTCATAGTCCTTGTGTGACCACTTAGAGTGCTTTTGTGTCCCAGTCGAGGTGATTCGACAACAGTCGAGGTGATTCGACAACAGTCGAGGTGATGCGACAACAGTCAAGGTGATTCGACAACAGTCGAGGTGATGCGACAACAGTCGAGGTGATTTGACACAGTCAAGGTGATTTGATACAGTCAAGGAGATTTGACACAGTCGAGGTGATTCGACACAGTCGAGGGAATTCGACACTAATAGTCATGTACTCGGGTTGAGTACTCCCTATGTCATCATATATATTAACATCCTTGCAAAACATTAATTGATCCGTTCATAGACGCTTTACATACATGTTTTCAATGGATTCTCTCAAAGTTTACAAGTTTATTGGAACTCATACAAAACACATGAACTCGCTCAACTTTTGTTGATGTTTTTCAAAACTACATGTATTTCAGGAAACAAGATGGATCTGGGGCGCTGGTGTTGTTTTCAGGATATAAATTTCAAGTTTTAGATGTCATCCACTTTTGTTGGTTTGTAACTTAAACATAGGTTGTGTTGTTTGAAACTTGAATGACTGGTACTTGTAATGTTTTAAACTTTATTACTGGATGAACACATTTTAATCATATAGTTGTTTATTATAATCGAATGCAATGAAAACTGAACAAGTCACACGTATACGCTTCCACAAAAGTCAGGGTGTGACAGTTATTAACTTATTTTCAATAAATTAGATGGTTAATATGGGCTCTTAAGTATGAAGGATGTTTCATGAGATCTCTAATATATTGCAATTTAGTATTTCATCCAACTATTGATTAATGGGCATGGAAGTTATGATTTGTTTCAATTTATAACGAACATGAAGGTTCATTTTATGAAGAGAAAAAATCTTTACTAAAAATAACACCAACTAAGAAACCTAAGTATATTTCTTCATTCCACACAAAAGTAGAGAAGAGCACTCTCTAAACTTTATCTCCATCTTTCCTAAATTCTAATGCGCTAATGTGTCTGGTGTAACCTCGGGCGTATGGTCTTCTCCGATAGTACATACTGCTTCAACTATTGTACCCTGGGAGACAGACAGATGTGTGGTCTGAATGAGACGCGAAATCTATTTTAAGGGACCCGTGTTGAACATGAATCCTCGGCCACAACTGTCAACATTAGTTTGTTCATTCTTGCATCCAAGAAGAATTATACAAGGAGACGCGCTTCAATTTTTCGCTAAAGACGAAGCGAAAATCGTACAAGAAGACGCGACTCAAGTTCTTATGGAAAACAACGCTCTGATTCACTTTATTTACATAAAATTGTATTGATTTTATTTTTCATTTGGATTTGTACCGGTTCATGTACAACAATTTTCTAAATATATAAAGAAAATTGGACTTTGTAGGAAAAATAGACTTTGTAGCCGAACTCCACCCTAAAAAGAATATCGTTATTATTATGTTAATATAATTTCAATAAAATTATGACACATCTCTTACAAACACCACCCCACCCTTGTGAGTCAGCATCCTTGTGGAGATTCGCACGACCCTCACGACCTTGTGACCGTTGAAAAAAAGTAATAATTTGTAACTCTATTTATTACTCATATTTCATTTTTACACAATCTCTGGTCTTTTTCTCTACAAATTCTCTCCAACCTTCTAAAAATATACAAACACTTTGTTATTATTAGTACTTTTTTTTTAAATAATGGTTTCTTCGACGTCTTCCCTCTTCTCAGGAAATCATATTTTTCCCTTATTTTTAATCTCTAATTCATATTTTATTTTAAATATTTGTTCATTTTTATTTATCGTAGCTAATATTTGTTCATTTTTATTTGTAGTAGCTATATAATTCATTTTAAATATTTATTCATTTTATCTTAATTTGTTACTGTATGAGATGTCCAATGATCTGGCAAATACGGACCCATTTTTTACATTACAATGGGATGCCATGGGTAAAAAGGGTTTTACTACCTTACAAAGTGCACATCGGGGATTCAGCTAATGGCATACGACACTTCTAGTGATGCATAGGATAAGTATTTGAAGATGTCCGAAAGAAAATCACGGGATAGTTTGTATAAATTTTCCAAATATGTGGTCAAGCTATATAGAAAGAAGTATTTGCACCTCAACCTTCGTGCCAATTTAATTGAGCATATTTAGAATTCCTCCCATGTCAATCACGTCATTATCTAGTTATAAATTTATTTATGTAATTAAAATTTTTTATCATGTGTGTTTTTTCTTTTGCTTTAAACTATGTATTTTTTAATATTTTAAATTTTATATTTTGTTTAAAAATTAAATGGATTGGAGAAAAAATAAGAAAAAAGAGGGCAAGGGAAACCAACCCCTAAATGGGGATGGAGGGGAAGAGTGGAATAGGATGGTGATGTGACGTTAAGTTGGCAGTTGAGATGACGGGGAGAAGGGAGAGCACGCCTCTAAATGAGGATGGGGGAAGGGGTGGAAAGAGATAGTGATATGACGTTAAATTTGCGGATAGGAATAATAAAGAGAAGAGATAAAAGCAACACAATATAGTTTTTATTTCAGGTATGTCACAACTTTATTTTTAAGGTTTATCTTTTAATTATACGGATGTGATATGTGAATACATGAGTGTATTTTTAAAGTTTGCAAGGCATCTTTAAAATTCAGAAAAATATATAAATAAACCAAAAGTTAACTCTCAATCAAACACGTGTTTTTCTTACTACCAAAATAAACAAAGGAGGGCCTCATGTTACAACTTTATCTGTTTTTATTGAAAAAGATGATTTCAGTGATACCCAACTTTTATGTGTCAGTATTGGTGCCATTTTAATCCAATTTCAGTCATTCATAACAAACTTTAATAATTCGGAATGCTGTAACTTCTAACAACAGTTCAACTAGAATCTTTTATTGGGTTAACCGATCTCGCTCGTACGGCCTTTGAAATTGCAACACTTATACTCCAATTTAAAAGGTGAGTATTACTGGGAAGAGACGAAACGAGTTGATTTTTATTGGGAAAACGCTGCATATTGATATGCAGTGTTTGGAGAAATTCAGGCTTTGACTTTTCTGTGGTATAAAAAAGTGTTATGGTTTGGAGTAGGAAAAGTGGGTGACATATAGTTTTCTGGATTGTAATTTTATTTCATTTGGGTGTGTAATCTCTGATGTAAGTGTATGTCTATGCTAGCATCTTGTTAGTTGACAGAGATGTAAAATATGTGGTGATGAATAAAGTAGCTTGCCGTTCAAAAAAAAGAAAGGTGAGTATTAAAGTGTGTGTGTTAAGGTTAACGATTTTATACGATACTATAATAAAAGCAACAGAAGATAGATTATTCTTATTCTTATTCTTATTCTTATTCTTTTTCTTTTTCTTTTTCTCTTTTTCTTATTCTTTTTCTTTTTCTTTTTCTTTTTATTATTCTTTTTATTATTCTTCTTATTATTATTCTTCTTTTTCTTTTTATTATTCTTATTCTTATTCTTATTCTTATTCTTATTCTTATTATTACTATTACTATTACTATTACTATTACTATTATTATTACTATTATTATTATTATTATTATTATTATTGGTAAATGGCAATGCCTCCATAATCCATTGCCCATACCACTTCCACCTTCTCTCTTCAAAGATATTAAACAAAACACTAAATTAGGTCATATCAAACTTACAAATAAAAAAAAAACACACATTATCATCATTATAACAAGCCAAACATGCAGTCAGGCAAGCATAATATATGATTTATGGTCACTAGCACAAACAGAGCAAGCAGCTTCTTATGCCTTCTCCCACTTGAGTTCCTTCACCACCTCCCAGGTGAAATCAGGATCTGTTCTACCAAAATGCCCATATGCAGCTGTCTTCAAGAACCTCTTGTTTCCACCTCTCTTGAGATCAAGATTGATCGATATCATTCCCGGCCTGAAATCAAAGTTCTCCTTAACAATCTTCAAGGTCTCCTTGTCGGGGATCTTTCCGGTTCCATACGTGTCAACAAAGACAGACAACGGTTCAGGGACACCAATGGCATAGGACACTTGCACGATCGCCCTCCTTGCTAGCCCAGATGCCACAATGCTCTTAGCGGCTTGTCTCACAATGTAGGCACCACTTCTGTCCACCTTGGTGGGGTCTTTCCCTGAGAAAGCACCACCACCGTGTGCACCCCAACCACCATAAGTATCGATGATGATCTTACGTCCGGTGAGTCCAGCGTCACCGTGAGGTCCACCAATGACGAAACGACCAGATGGGTTCAAGTGGAAGATGGTCTTCTCGTCGAGGTAGTTGGCTGGAACAACAGGCTTGATCACATGCTCTTTAAGATCAGCAGCAATCTCATCGTTGGTTACAGTCTCGTCGTGCTGAGTGGAGATCAAAATGGTGTGTACGCGAAGAGGGACCATGGCTCCTTTGTCATTATGGTACTCGACTGTAACTTGAGTCTTCCCATCAGGCCTGAGCCATCCACAAGTACCGTTCTTGCGAACCTCGGTCAAACGGGCTCCAAGCTTCGTCGCAAGAACATGGCTGAGCGGCATAAGTTCTGGGGTCTCATCAGTAGCATAACCAAACATGTGACCTTGGTCTCCAGCACCGATTTCCTCAGGCTTCTTGGTCAAATGACCATGAACACCCTGAGCGATATCAGGGCTCTGTTGCTCAATGTTAACCAAGACCTTGCAGTTATCCACATCCAACCCCACATCATCAGAAACAAACCCGATCTCACGACAAGTATCACGCACAATCTTCTCATAATCAACATTAGCTTTGGTGGTGATTTCGCCAAAAACCATAACCATGTTGGTTGGTGCAGGTTTCACAAGCAACCTTGCTGTCAGGGTCCTGGGCTAAGCAGGCATCAAGAACTGCATCAGATATCTGATCACAGAGCTTGTCTGGGTGTCCCTCGTTAACAGATTCGGAAGTGAACAAGAAGGTCTCCATTATTACAAAGCTGAAAATTCAACAAGAAACCAATTAGTTCTCCCATTAAGTATGACATGCAATTCACTATTAACAAAACCTAAACCTTAATCAAAAGGTCAAAAAACATAAAAAATATAAAAATTGTAAGAAACCTATTAGTTCTCCCACTAACTAGGCATGCAGTTTACTGTTAACAAAACCTAAAGTTTAATAAAGAGTTCAAAAACTAAAAGAAAATTTGTAAGAAACTGATTGGTGCTCCCACTAAGTATGGTATAGCATGCAATTAAACAAAACCTAAACCTTTTAGTCAGAATCAGAAGCTCAAATAAAATATTAACCACATAACCCTAAGTAATAATATAATAACATCAGCATATCTCCTAGATCCGTGGATCAAACAAACAGTACCTAAAGCAGAATCATACCACAAAACGAACAGATCTACTTCAAAAGCATCAGTTTACAGTTAAAACTCAAAGACCAAATCAAAATTCAACTCCAGATCTGACTAATTTACCAAACAAACCTTCAAAACCTAATCAATTTCAACCTAAACCAAACCATTTAGCTAATTCAAACTCCTATAAGCAAACAGCAAAACATCATTATCATAATAGCATTTCATAAAGCAGCAACTGAAAAAAACTACTATCTAACAGTATCAACATAGAACATATAACCATAGGGCTCCACCGCCACCGTAACGATGGTGGTGAATAGCAGTCCAGCAAAACATCATCATGATAACATGTTCTAACCGCTAATCAAGCAGCATCAAGTATGCAAATTAGCCTATGGTTTGTTTTACCGACACTGGCCGCAACGGTAGCGGTGGATAGAAGTCAGGATTATGTAGTCAACAAAATCATCAACATAACAACAAGAATTCTAACTGAAAAACCGCTAAACTAACAGTATCAACAGCAACAGAATCAATATACAAGTTCCCCTAGGGTTTTACATCCACCGCCACCAGAGTTCCGCCGTAACAGCAGCGGTGGATAGAAGTCAGGATTATGTAGTCAACAAAATCATCAACATAACAACAACATTTCTAACTGAAAAACCGCTAAACTAACAGCATCAACAGCAACAGAATCAGTATACAAGTTCCACCGTACGTACAGAGTTCCGCCGTAACGGCAGCTGTGGATAGAAAAGAGGAAGGAGGATTATGTCATTTTAGCTACCTTTAGAAGAGTAGGGTTTGAAGGAAGATGAATCTTCTTCCTCTTCTGAAAGCAAAGGAGCGAAGGGGGCAAGCAATAAAGTGGGAGCAGAAGGGGTTTATATAGGGGGTGGGGGTGTGTTACGGTGGAACGCACGTGCCAGATTCATTCTGTGTGTTGCTAGAATCTTAGATCACCTATTTTTTTCTGGTGAATCTTGGCCGTTGGTTTTTTTTATGAGTGGGTGGATGATTACGATATCTTTTTTTCTTTTTCTTTTTCTTTTTCTTTTTTTTTTATTTATTATAAGTGTGTGTGTGTGTTTTTTGGATGTGGACGTTTTATGGGTTTTGTTCTAACTAACTATAAACACGGGTGGTTTAGAGTTAAATTGGTTACTTAATTTAAAAAATATTATATGAAAAGACGATTATGTGTTGAATAATTTGGAAATATTATGAGATTGAATTACGTTTATTTGATTAGAGTTTTATTTATATTTAAGATATTTCCTGTTTTATGTTCTCCAAAAGAGATGAAATATGTATTGAACTAGTATTAACACCCTTCGCGTTGCGGCGGGGGCGAACACTAATGTCTGCGGCGTGTTAATGCAAAGAAATTAAACCGAAACGTAAAACATGTAAAAGAGTGCGCGTTACAATGAACCTGTCAAACGGGAAAAAAAATAGACGACATAAAACATTTAACCACACATGCACGTTGCGCCTTGTTAACTCACAAAATTTAGAATGAAACGTAAAACGAAAATTTTGCGAAAAATGAAAAGTATAGAGACCAAAGTTGAAAGTAAAAAAGTTGTGAGGTTAAATTGCAAAGATGAAAAGTTTTGAGGTTAAAAGTAAAAAAAACAAATAGTTTTGGGTTAAAAGTAAAGAAACAAATAGTTTTGGATTAAAAGTAAAAAAATCATTTTTATAATAAACACCTAAAGCATAAATATTCTACATAACACTGAGTATATAATTACTTTAATAAAAGAAATCCCACATCGATACTTTAACAAAAAAAAATGTAATCTTTGTTGTCTTATTAAAAAGACTCAAGTCAAGTCCAACCTGATGAGTTTTATTCTTATTTTGTAGACTCATTAGCGCATAATTTTCTATCCCAAAAGTTAGTTCCAGATAAAGTTTTTGGTTAATAACATAAACCGAACCATAACTGACTTCATAACCGATTAAACATAACCGAAGTTTAGTTATGGTTATGGTTAAGAAACTTCATAACCGACGTTGACGGTTATGGTTAATGGTAAAAACCGAACAAACCGACACATACGCACCCTATAAGAAAGCATGTAGATGAGAGAGAAAGAGTAGGGAAATAGTCTTTGAGAAGGGTCACCCAAAAAAATGTATTAACCTATGCACATAATATACAAATATATATAGCATAGAAAAAACTAAGCATAATGTACACACCATAAAGCACAAAATTATTACAAATTATAGTAGTATATAATATAATAATATATTTTACTTAAATGTTTTATTTGTATGATATGAATAATTTAATGTTTTAGAATCTATGTTATAATTTATAATTACTTAAATGTTTTATTTATATAATATGAATAATTTAATGTTTGAGAATCTATTTTATAATTTTTAATTTAAAGTTGAAGTGGAATTATTAGTTATGTGTCTGACGCTTACTGGTTAATATTATTAATTAGTACCAAAAAAGTACAAAAAATTACATTCGTACCGTAGTATATAGCATGGTTGTAAAACAAGTTTCTAATGTCGAGTACCCTCTGAGTAGTCGCTACAAGGTAGGCTGCCGAGACGAATTTTTTTAACCCCGCCTAATTACTCGGAATCAATCAAAAGTGGTCAACCTCGGCCAAAATCGGATCTAGTAGGTCAACTCGGGCCGAGTTTGACTTAAAAAAATAATAAAACATAAATTCTATGCCTATCATATTAAAGAATGAATATCATTTTCACGTATTTTGTTATAAATATTAGTAAATTTGTGTTATTTGACACATATTTAATTTCCGAAAACTAATTTATTTATAAGTAACATATCCGAGTACTCTCCGCCTATGCCGAGTACTCTCAACTCCCAAATCGACTGACTAGGAAGCGTCTAGCGACTTTTGCAACCATGGTATATGGTATGTGAATCTACCTTTTTCTACTTTTCTTTAAATTAAGGTTACTTAAAAAAAACCTATTTAATGCAGAGTGACTCAATTGTTAGTAGTTAAAGCACTCGTAATTATATGGATTTTTATTGTTTATAAATTTAGGATATAAAAATACTAACAAATAAAATACATACTCGTAATTATAGGTTATTCAAGCAATTCACACAACGAAGCTTTGTTGGGATTTTATACCGGCTAGAAAGAATCTGGTGGAGTTTGGTGCAGTATTGTTAACACCCTATCATAAACTAGGGTGAGTACGGTGCGGTTCGGTTCGGTTCGGTTATTGTCTATAACCGAAACCATAACCGCACACTTTGGTTATCAAAAAATCATAATCATTTGGTTCGGTTAATGCGGTTTTGGTTAATCGGTTATTTGCGGTTAATGCAGTTTCGGTTCGGTTGTAGGTCGGTTATTTTATCGTTTCTAAAATTAGGCTTCAAATGTGTGGGTTATGCAAAATTCATGCGCAAAAATAAATATGCACAGTTAAAGCTTGTAGAATTATTAATTATATTTTACTTCCACGTGTTATGTGGAAGCATACATACATACGAACACAAAGTGGCTCGAGTTTTAAATTTAATGAGGTTAAAGACTTAAAAAATATGGATTGGGTCATGGTTAAACACTTAAACACTAACTTAAAATTATGGTCTTATGGATTCGACCATATTTAAAACATTCGGTTCGGTTCGGTTCAGTTATTTGCGGTTATGAAACTAATATAAATAACCTACCCTTCGGTTATTTCGGTTGCGGTTCACCCCTATCATAAACCACCACGATTGAGGAGATTCCTTTAAGATGTTTTTTAAAAGGAAAGGTAGGGAATGGTGAAGAGATGGCGTTTTGGTTGGACCCTTGGTTGTGTCCAATTCCGCTGAAAGATAAATTCTCATTGCTTTTTAGACTTGAATTGGAAAAAAGAATCAAGGTTAGTGATCGGATAAATAGAGGTGTGACTTATCAGTGGCAATGGCTGAGGCCCATCTCGGCTGAGGCTGAAATATTGAACTGTGTATCATGCTTTATACAGTTTTGCCTTCGAATGGGAGAGATAGTTGGATCTGGAATGGGGCAGCAGATGGGGGGTTTTCGGTTGCAGTGGTTAAACGATTGATTGATAAAGATAGGATGCTCAACAACTTCTATGTTCCGGAACGATGTAAGTGGATACCAAATAAGTAGTTTGGAGGGTTGAAATGGATCGTATTGCGACATTAGTGGCGTTAAAGAATAGGAACATCAATGTGGAAGACACCTGCTGCCTGATGTGTAATAATGGAGACGAGAATGTTGAGCACATTTTTACGTCTTGCCTCATTGCTACGGTTATTTGGGACCATATTTGCAGCTGGATGAAATTACCTCATTTGATGTGTTCTCGATTAGAGTCATGCTGGATTGTCATAATCATGTTGGGTTACATGGAGTGGGAAAAGAAGTATTCAATGGGATCGTTAGAACTGGAGTGTAGAGCATACAGAGAGCGAGAAACAAGGCTAAGTTCGAAAATAAACCTATTAAGATCGAAGACATCATCGACGAGATCAAATCAGTGAGGTTTTTGTAGTTTAATAGTAATAGATACAAAAAGATATAGTTTCCTTGGTATAGCTGGTGTAAATTTGTAATCATGTAATTGGGTTTGTGGCCGCCTCAGTTTGAGGTTTGACGTTTTTTTATTGAAGTTTACTTAAAAAAACAAATAAAATACATAACTACTTTAAAAAAGCTAGTAAGTTAATATACCTAGTTAGATGCGCCGTCCGTGTTGCGGGCCATAACCGAATAATGAGCGAGTATTAGGCAGCTCATTGACACAGAAAACAATTAAATCGAGTAAACCAATACATAACACTTTTATAGTTTTTGCTAAAAAAACTAAACAATGGCAATACTGTAATTTTTAACTAATGGAAAGTTATATTTTTTCACTGGTGTAAAATCGTAATTTTCAAAAGCTAAAGTGATGTCAATACTGGAAATTGAAACCAGAAAGGCATAACCGTAATTTTTGGCCCGGGAGGCAAAACCACATTTTTATTTTGAACCGAGAGCATAATCGTAATTTTGAGTTGGAGCCAAAAATATAATTTTATTTTGAACAGGGCAAAAACCTAATTTTTAGCTGATGCCGAAATCATAATTTTTTTTAAACGGGAAAGAATCATAATTTTAAGGTGGGGGCGAGAGCATATTTTTTTCATTTGAACAGGGGTGAAAACGTAATTTTGAACCGAGGGCGAAATTGTAATTTCAAGTCATGGGCAAAATCGTAATTTTTGGCTGGAGCCAAAAGCGTAATTTTATTTTGAGCAGGCAACATCGTAATTTTAAAGTGGGGCAAACCCGTAATTTTATAGCGTAAACAAATAATAAACGGTTGGTCCAATGGGGGAGTGTCAGGCCAGCTGCCTGGCACTATTCCGGGGGAAACCCGTAATTTTACAGCGTAAGCAAATAATAAACGGCTGGTCCAATGGGAGAGTGCCAGGTCAAACGGCAGGTCCAATAGGGTCATGGGCAAAATCGTAATTTTTGGCTGGGACCAAAAGCGTAATTTTATTTTGAGCCGGGGGCAACATCGTAGTTTTAAAAGTGGGGGCAAACCCGTAATTTTACAGCGTAAAAAATAATAAACGGTTGGTCCAACGGGGAGTGTCAGGCCAGGTGCCTGACACTATTCCGGGGGCAAACCGTAATTTTACAGCGTAAACAAATAATAAACGGCTGATCCAATGGGAGAGTGCCAAGTCAAACGGCTGGTCTAATAGGGGAATGCCAGACGAGCTGCCTGACACTATTCTTTTTTTTTTGTTATAAAAGCACTGTTAGAATCTTTCAAAAATTACTGTATTGATAATGATAATATATTCAATTTTACTTGTTTACCAACTTTGTCTTTGACCTTGCACAAGAGGCCCACTACATGCCTTCTCAGTTCTCACTCTTTTTTTTTTTATAAAAGCTCCATCCATGAATTTTGAACAAGCTAAGTTTTTACTCAAGATAGTATTATTTATATTTATTCATTAATTATTTAGTTCTAATTCAATATATAAATAAAACATAAAAACTATTACATTTATATAATAATAGGCTCGTTTTGAATACGAGCCTAGTCGAATCCAATATATGAAGCTAAAATGAAGCTTTTAATGAACTAATCTTGGATAACCGACTCAGTTACCAGCCTATTTTTAACATTCTATAAGGATGGTATCATAAAAAAACCAACCCAATTGTATAAAATCTATTACATAGCCTTTAAAAGCAATTTTACTTGCTGTTATGAATATCCCCTTGTTGGTTACTCAATCATGGTAACAAGAATCTAACAACACACTTTTAAAAAACCATCTTCCGTTCCGACTAGAAAAAGTCGCGAAAACGGAAGAATTGTTATAGTAGATAACACGGACATATTCCTCGATTCACGATCTGCCATGTAGAGATATTGCGGTGTGATCCGATGTTGCCCATCCTGTGTCACAATGACATGTTCCATTAATACCATATATGAGCCAGACATTCTGGGAAACAGTTACAATGAATAACAATAACTCAAGTAGATCATATAATGAAGATAACATAAGAATCTCCGATATGAAAAACAAACTCATGATCATCAGCATATTAAAAGCTTCTAACAAAGAACTTTCATCGAATTTATTTGACAATGTACACATATGGAAAGATCTAATAAGAATAATAAAAGTTACAGTCCAAGATAGCGTTGTCAAATTTAGCCCATTTACTTCTAAATGAGTCGGTTCAGGTTATGATTTAAATATGAATAGTTAAAAGGACAAAATGGAAAAACAATAGTTTACAAAGACGTGTGGTCCATGGTCGAAAGTCATTTATACGCATGGTTGTAAAAGTCGTTGGGCGCTCCCTAGTCGGATTCGGGAGTACTCGGGAAGTACTTGGCCTAGACGGAGATTACTCGGGGAGTAATTGCCCTAGACAAACAGTACTCCGGCCTCGGCAACCTACCTTGTAGCGAGTACTCGGAGCCTAGGTGGGACTTTTACAACCATGTTTATTCGTAAAACTATATCATTAGCATTGCAATAATATAAGTTTTGTAATCATATTTTACATGCCAATTATGTATAAAAAGTATTTTTCTTTGGGACAAAATGTGTTTTAGGTCAACCCATTCTGGACAAAAAAAGATTGTTGGAGGAAGGTGTACAAGAAACCGATTGTATGGCTTTATGCGCTTATGATGCAAGTCACATGTGAAAAAAATACAAGAAAAGAAAAAGAAATGGCCAAAAACACTTGCCTGTTGAGATAAGGAAGAAAGTCCGATCTTACTTCTAGATATCGAAATAACATCCTGTCCCCACACAGAAAAACCTGATACACCATCACTGTGACCTCTGAATAGGATCAATGGTGATGCCAAATTCCTGTAAAAATTAAAAAATATATATTATATTCTTAATTATTTAAAGGAATCAAGGAAATTATTAGTAATGATTATTATCCAAAAGATTACTTTCTGAGGTCCCAAACTCGCAAAGTCTTGTCAAGCGCGCTAGAAAGAAGCAAGTGGTCCTCGGGAGCAGCTAACTGCAGACATTGGTCAATTCAAATCCAGATTGATTATTGAATTCAAACATCCCTGTTTGAAAACGTTTAATTTGACTCAAACTGTATTGACTTGAAAGTTGAAAACCATACCTTTGTCACATATCCATCATGAGCTTGCCACGAGGTAATTAAATCGCCACTCCTCATGTCAAGCAACCTACAGTGACCCGAACTTAGTCCAGCCGCAATCCACGATGGTGAGGTGGCAGCTCCATTAGCTTGCATCTTGGTTGAACCACATGAGCATATGGATGAGATTAAAGAAGGAAAACTGGATTCCGAAGAGTCACTTCTCCACATATGAAGTTTTTGACCTTCTTCGATGTCAATGAATCTGAAGTTTTTGACCTCCACAAATTAAGGTGTGAATTATGATTACAAAGACGATGAGATTACAGTATCGATCAGGATGTAGTGATTCACCTGAGGGAACCATTTCCGGTACCTGCTACGAGCCTATTTACTGTTTCCAGGTGATGCATACAAGTATACATCCTTCCATCATACGCGCTACTCAAAATCCCACTACCGAGTGAGCTAAAATCAAGCATATTGGCTTGATCAGAATGTATCTTGGATGCCGACGTAATGGAGTTACCATATTGTGCAGAATTTTCAGCAATCACAGATATCTTTTTTCCCGATTGACTATTCCATAAATGAATGGTACCGTCACAAGAAGCTGTTCGTTCATAGGATCCTATGACACATATGTCATTCACAACCTGACAAGGATAAACACTAAGATTAACCGTTAACGTTAATTCAACAGAAACTGGTATGACAAGTTGAAAAAATACAAACCTCTTCATGGCCATCATATGCAGATGAAGATACGATTCTCGATAAATCCCATTTCTGGACGGATCCCTTAAATCCCGGACCAACTCCAGCTGTAAAAAAAGTGCATTCATCTTGGCAAACCGCAATAGATCTAAGAGCTCCGTAGTGGGCCCGGACCGAGTGAATTACTGACGCACTAATTTTCCATGGAATTTCGTTACTTGAAGCCCCGACCCGACCCATAAAATCAGGCCCATCCCAGCTAGTTGCGGGACTAGGAAACCAATGCCAAGGTTCCTGCTCTCTAGACGTTGAGGATGATGTCACATGATGGTGTCGCTTATGCGTTGTTGAATTTTTTACGCCTTTATCTACTTGTGATTGTGGTACTGACCATCCAAACCCGTGTAGGAAAACTTTAGCAGAATTATATTCAGACGTTGGATTCTTGTTGTAACTTGTTTTTCTTGCGTTTGTATTATCCGCACCCCCACGAGAAGATTCTTCTGTTTTCTCCCACTAAGAATTACAGTCTTAATAAGCAAGACTAATTTGTTCTGATAAAATAGTTATGCTTGAAAATATTAAATATCCCACCTTCCAATTATGATTCCATAAAAGATACTGTTCGAGAATCAACCATGTGGTACAACACTGACGAAGTGTCTCGATTCCAAGAAGAGATGCAAAAGGTGGATATAATAGCAACCTGTAAATTTACGATATCCATTATGACGCAAACATTGTGAACATGATCATGAAGGACTCACGAGTAAAGAAGGAAAAATAACTTACACAAGATCCATCCGGTTTTCCATTTGTTCGTTCTCGACTTTATTTTTAGAAACTTTCTGGCTTGGACCAGCACGAGTTTCTTCAGAGAAGGCGAGTTTTTCAAAGAGTTCTTTGAGTTTAGGCATGACGTATAACGTTGTTAATTCTGGTCCAATCTGCTGGGAAACTGCAACAAGACTTGTAGCACCAACCTGCCAAACAAATCGCCGTATTAACATTTTATCGCTCATTCACCAAAAAGAGCAATGAGATTTTCGCAAAAGTTAGAACAAAGAAATATGAAAACACCTGAAGTGATGGCATTCCCAATTTGGATGCCATGAGAAGCTGAATATAGAGGCAACCTCCATCCTGGTAATTTCAATCAGTTATAATGCACTTATTATACGAGTATATATAAATAATATTATTTATACTTCTAATTATTAAGTTTCGGACCTCTATTAGCTCTTTGACGATCACCTCATTCGACAATAATTCCACTATCCCGTCTAACGTCATTAGACAATCCATAAGAGCCAACGCACTCCAACTCTGCATAGGTTCAGGCCTACTCACACTGGAGGCATCGATGCAAGACCGTACAACGTTTTTCAGTAATGGAAGAATCTGTTTCACTATAAAAGTCTCTCCCAAAAGACCACCTGATTATTAGAAGTGGTTAGCTTAAAGGCGCTAAGAGGAAATCATTGCATAAAAAGGTAACCAATTTTGGTCCGATTTCCATTTTGGGTAACCATCAAAAGTAACCGTACATCTGACCATGTTGACTTTTTTTGAAAGTTGGTTATGTTTTTATGCAACAAACCTAGTTAAGAATTCAAAAAATGGAATTACCAATTCTAACAATGACGTCGATTCCATCACTGCAGATCCCCTTCCCGAAACATTGAATCAGAGGTAATATTGTCTGGGTAAGGAATGATGAGTTAGTCAACTTTCATAACGGGCTCGTATATCAAATCAGACAATGGAGAAGTTAACAGAACCTGATGAACTGTAAGCGGTACACCGAGCTCATCGGTTGAGCCAATTAAAAGCACAGACGCAGCTCCAGATGAACTCTTATGAGGAGAAACATACAGATTTGATAGAACCATAGAATGTATATTCTCTAAATATACTTGTTTACCGACTTTGCTCCACAACTCGCGTACAAACGAGTCTTGAAGAAGAGAAACCTTCATATGTGAATAACCAGTCGTCTGCAAAAGTCTCACTTTAACAAGTCAATATAAGGAAGTAAGGAACACATTTAAGCCACAATTTTGAAAGAACAAAGTTTGTGACGGGCCTGCAGAATTTTCTGGATCACGGGCAAGATAAGTGTCTTCACAGCTTGCAGATTCAGACACTTCAAGAACTCTTTGAGTATTATATACGCGCATTCGGCTTCAGTGTCGGATAGAGGTGCGAGTAAAAGCGGCAAACAGTGGGGTGCACACATTTCAGCTGTGATATTTCCCATTAATTTCAAAGCTCCAGATTTCGCATAACTTGAAACATAACGGATCCGAGATTCGTCCTTTGATAAAAGCTGAAGCGGGGCTAGAAACAGGTATGACGACCTCACTGTTGTGGGAAAGTACGGAGATTCCAAAAGAGACTTAATAGAAGGTCTCCTGATTATTTAAATAATACGGGATTAACTTATAATATAGATATTCTTTTAAGAAAAAAAAAACTAATAAAAAGACTACCTCTTCCAATCCTTCTGGATGCATACTTCAACGAGAATATTAACTTGAGGCGGCAGTTCATGCATCAATTTCGGCAGAAAGCCACTGTGTAAGTAATGCGCTAAAGACGCAGGATTAAAAAGCGGTCTCCTCAAATGAAGTTCCGCTAGTATGCAACCGATTGAAAACACATCATTTGCGATTTGTGCAGAAAGATTCGTCGAAGACGACAATTTCTGTCTCCATAGAAGAAAATCTTGATACCCTGAAGTACTACAGTCATCTGCTTCAATATTCTGAAGAAGAAAATTTATATCAACTGCTAATGGCAAGTTTGCGTCTCTGCCATATTCAATTGTTTCAGACATAACTTCTGACGCAACTTCTTCCTGAAGTAATGATTCTTCTAAGCCAGGGTTATATAAAGGACTCAAGTGGGAGGCGTGTTCGATGAACGTAGCTGCCTTTTCAAGTGCTTTTAAGTTAGACGTTTCATGAAGCACGTGTGTCTCGCCCGTAACTGAATCAGCGTTATGCTGACTAGACTTCTTTATAACGCCCCAACGAGCAGGATGGGGTAGACTAAAGAGCTGGCGCCGCCCTGCTGATCTGGCGTTTGTAGGTTCTGAAGGGGGCAACATGACGTTTTTAGCGGCAATGGCTGCTTCGCCCGACATTTTGTAACCGAATATGATATCTATCCAATGATGAATCTGACATGATACACGATAACTTTCCAAAGCATCTCTATGCAATTTAATAAACTCTTCAGGGTTACTTGCCCATGAAGGTACTGCTAAATCCGACATCCCGGAATGCTGCGACTGGAATATTGTTGGATCGTAATAAAATTCGGGGATGCATTCATCTGGGGTCCACTGGTAAAGTCTATGCATTGTGGAAGGATACTCGTTTGGTTCATAAACTGACCGGACAGCTGAACGAAGAACACTTAACGGTAACCTTCTCGCTTTGTAACTACAAACAGCTAGTTCCGACAAACATTCATCTGAAATATGATGTGGGATTTCCGACGTTAAATACGTAAAATCCAACTGCTCGTCGCCTTTTGCCAACCGCCATTTACTTTTACTCAAATTTCGCCACCCGGTTTCGTTATTTTCATCCGGTTTTATGCTAAAATCGATAACCCATGGCATAACAGTGTGAAAAGTGTGGTCTCCCCATCTCCTACCAGCGATTTTGTTTAAAAATAATAGATAGTCAAAGTTAGTCAACTCTCCACTCCACCAACGAATAAACACACTATGCCAATCTGAAGAACAAGATAGCTTCATATCAGCATATATTTCATTTGAGTGACAACCCTCGGTACAACAAGCAATTTTTGTATCCGATTTGGAGTTCGATTGTCGTGTTAGTGTATCACCGATATTCAGCCAACACCAGAATGAATCGGTGAGAAATACATTCGACGGAGATAAGTTACCATGAGCAATCCCGAAACCATGCATGTATCGCAAGGGAGAGAGTATTTGATACATTAAGAACTTAATATGCCAATTTGACTTTAAGGCATCGGGGCTGTAATGAAGAATGTTTTCCAACGTATAAGGAGTTTTTGGTAATATTACATTTATATGGGTCGGGGATTTCATCATGCCCAAGATCGGTACTATGTTTGGATGTCTTATGCAACCAGGAAAGCTAGTTTCAGTAAATGACGGTACCCCGATTAAGTTAAGAAAGTTTATGGTATCTCGTCCTGTTGCTTTTCCTTGTATCAGAAGTTTAAGCGAGTGCAACACGTGATCTTCTGTAACTCCAGATAAGAAACTTGAAGCCAGCTCGTTAAAAGCGGGAAATGATACACGCCCAATTTGCGAAAGTGGGGCCAATGATGTAAGTGTCCTCAAGCAAGAAAAATGTTTCGAAAAGTAACAGGTTGATCTGTTGCACCCCAATCCAGGTAATGATGTCTTTCCACCATCACTAACCAAGATTTGATGGTCGTTTGGTTTATTTTCTGATGAAGTAGGTTCAACATCTTCGGGAAAGTGCTCGTTGCTGTATAAATAAACTTAGGCACAGTTAACACCATAATGAAGTTAACGTTGTAAGATGGAAATACAGTACTCACACTAAATACACCATAATTCACTTAACTTTTCTGAGAACACCGACCTACGTTCATATAAAGGATGAAGGTAGATGGTAACATATTGTTAACGATTTATGTGTTCATATAAAGGGAATTTGTAGAAGGCTAAGTAGTTAACGCGGTAAAATATCAGATATCGGTCAAGGACTGATATTTGAGATATCGGTTATTGCGATGGGATATCGGTAATTTTAATATCATGCTAACTTAATATATAGAGCGATTTAAGACTAATAATTCAGTAATCATTTCTACCATTAACAAAATAACCTTATGCAACTTGCAAAACACTAACAATTGAAGCAAGTAGGAAATGACTAAGACTTAAAACTATTTAACAGTAACAACTAGCATTTAAGACTTAAAACACTAATAGCAGCAATAAGAAGAAAGACGAATGATAGAACTAAGAAGAAAGATACTGATATCGGGAAAATCGGTAATATATTGGTCAAATATCGGTCAATACCGCCGATATTATCGGTACCGATATTTTGCATTGATATCTCGGCAGGGGACCGATAACCGATATATCACTGATATATCGGGATATTAACTACATAGGTAGAAGGTAATGTTCAAATCTATTTTGGCATGGGGCATAGGCGCACTCAAGGCGCATAGGCCTAGCTCGGAGCCTAGGCACCAGGCGCTTAAAAAATCGAGGGCTTTACTCAAGTTAAACGCGTAATATACAATTCCATTTTGGGGGATTTTGGACATGTTTTATGCTTTTTTAGGGCTAGTTTATATCAAACTCAACAATAATTCAATTCAAGTAAAATAAAAACATATAAATTGAATAGATGATCATACATACATGTACTTGGTGAAACAACTAGCTTCATCAATAGGCAAATACATTAATATAAATTGAGGTGAAATCTCTCCATCAGAATTGGAAACCTGCATCAAAACCCTAGAATTTTACAGCACACATCCATTAACATAAAATCAAAACATTTATAAATTCATAATGTTGGTACCTGAACGACGGCGTCGGAGGCGAAGGGGAGGGCGGAGGCGGCGAGGGCGTAACTGAAAGAGAGTTTGTCGGAGAAATCGGTTCGGATTTGACGGTGAAGGCAGTCGAAGCAGAATTGAGCTTCCATTGGTGATTATTATTGTTGTGAGGAGGTTGTTCATTGGGGATTTTGATTTGGGGGAAACATGGTGAAGTGATTTCAATGGATGTTTACAGGGAGAACATGACATTTAACGACCAAGAAACAGAGATGATTGTTTGTGTGCAAGTATGATGGGATTTCTTTCTAGAGGCAAACTCCATGAAAGCTTAGTTTTTTTTTAATAGCAAACGGGACTTTATACCACTCCAAAAAATCCAAAGCTCCCAGCCAGAAATTGGGAGCCAAAAGATTACAGTTACATTGGAAAAAAAATATTACATCGTAGCTATTACATAATAAAATTGAAATCCCACCATTGTTGCCTTAAAATTGAGTTGAATTTTGATCTTTGTTTTACGTATTGATAAGATTCTTCTTTTATATCTTCCGTCGTTTTTTGAATGACTCTCGGTTTACCTCTAAATATCTTCTCATTCCTGGTTTTCCATAAACTCCATATTGTTTGCAAAACGATAGCGTGTATAACCTTTCTCTTTTTTCGGCTTCTTTGTAAATCGATCACTTCCTGTAACAGTTGTTTTAGGGATCCTTCTACGCTTATTGTTCGGCACTTGATCCAATCCAGAACTGACTTCCACACCTGCTTCGCGAAACTGCATTGTAATAAAACATGATTTGCCGATTCCTCCGTTGCACCGCACATACTGCAAGTATAATCTGCTAACGTCAAACCCCTTTCCCTTAATGCTATTGTCGTTGGTATCTTGTTATCTATCGCTCGCCACACGAACATGTTGCTTTTTCCGGATGCCCATTTATTCCAGACAAACTCTCCACTCTGTGAATTCAAGTCAATTTTTTGTGCTAATGATTGTCTTACCATTTTTACTGTGAAGCTCGGTTGGACGCTGTCTTTCCAATACCAAATATCACTGTTAGAAGAATCGGATGCTGCATTAGTAGTGCGTTCAACCCCTCCATATGCTGCCTTCTCCTCCTGTTTCGGGTGCTTTTGACCATGACCAATCCCATATACGGCCCCCACCATTTAACTTATAACAATCCATCACTAACGCACTTTTATCCACTGCCATTTGAAACAACTCCTGATATCGAGTCTTCAACGGCTCGTTTCCAAGCCAGGTATCTTCCCCAAAACATAGTTTTATCCCCAACTCCGACTTTGCTTTTTAGACACGTGTTTACATTGTTGTTATTTTTTGCGAACTCAACGTCAATTTCACCTATATTTTTCCACACCCCCGTTAGTGTTTTTTTCACCGGTATTGTCTTGATTTTTCTTTTATTACAATGAATAGCCTTTACAACTTTAACCCATATTTGGTTTGGTTCCATCTTTAGACGCCACCACCACTTTAATAATAATGCCAAGTTTAGATCTCTAATATTACCGATTCCAAGTCCCCCAAAATATTTTGATGCCACAACTCGTTCCCATCTTACCCATCTAATTTTGTTATTAACATTGCACCCTCCCCATAAAAACTTCCTTCTAATCCCTTCGAGAACTTTAATCACAGCTTTCGGGCATTTGTACAACGACAAATAGTAGTTTGGTAAGCTACCCAGGACCGTCTTAACTAGAATTATCCTTCCCGCAAAAGATAGATTTTTGCTTTCCAGTTTGTTAATCTTTTGTTAAAAGTATTTATCACTTCTTTCCAGTTTGCTATCCTATTCATATTTGCTCCAACTTTCAATCCAAGTTAGTTAAACGGGAACTTACCTGCTCTACATTTGAATATTGAGGCCATGTTATTTACTTCTGTTTCTGATCTGCACACGCCAAATAGTTGGCTTTTCCGCGGATTAACTTTCAAGCACGAAACAAGGTAAAAAATTCTTAGTATTCGCTTGAGGTTCTTGATGTTATCTTCATTCCACTCTCCAACAAAAATCGAGTCATCTGCGAATAGCATATGTGATATATGCAGACCGTCAGCTGGTAATTTGACCCCTGAAAACAGATTTGCATCCCTAGCCTTTTTCATCATATTATGTAATGCCTCCATTGCCACAATGAATAAAAAGGGTGACAGCGGATCCCCTTGTCGTAAGCCTCTTTTGTATTGGAATTCCCCCGTTGGGGATCCGTTTACAAGTACCGAGCCTCGACCTGCAAAAAGTATCCCCATAACCCAATTCCTCCATTTCGGTGGAAAGCCCATGTGTGTTAGTACGGTTATAAGAAACTTCCAATTAAGTGTATCGTACACTTTTCGATGTCAGCTTTAAACACGAAAATGCTTCTTTTTGTCCTTTTCGCCCACCCAACTAATTCATTTATAACCAATGGTCCATCGACAATGTTTCTATCTGAGACAAATACAGACTGTTCGTTCAATACGACTCTTTTTATGACACCTTTAATTATGTTTGCTAGTACCTTAGAAATAATTTTATTTACCACTCCTATTAATGAAATGGGTCTGAAATCAGAGAGTGTCATAGGATCTATTACCTTTGGGATGAGGGCAATGAAGGAAGTACTACATGTATGATGGTGAGACCCGTGGGTGTGGAACTGTGTCATGACATCCATAATCGCCCCTTTGAATTCTTCCCAGTATGTCTTGATAAGTTTAAAAGTGATACCATCTGGCCCTGGTGCTTTTGAAATGCCATAATCCCAAACTGCTAAACGTACTTCTTCGAATGAGAATGGTACCACTAACCCTTCAGCTTGGCTTTGACTAAGTTTTGAAAAACCTTCCGCTCCAATTCGTGGTCTCGATGTTACCGATTCATTAAACGTCTCTTTGAAAGCTTTCTGAAATTGATTTTTAATCTCCATAGGATCCGATATCCACTGCCCCTCAATCCATAATCCATTGACCTTATTTCTTGATATATGGTTATTTACCACTGAATGGAAATAGCTAGTGTTTTCATCGCCTAATTCAATCCATCACACTCTTGCTTTTTGTTGTAGATCAAGTAACTGTGCCTGATGCCATTCTCTTAAAGTTTCCTTACATACTTGCCAAAGACTAATCTCCTCCTCCATAAGTCTCCTATTTTCGGCTAGGTCATCGAGGACTAGCAATTTATTTCGTGCCTCTATAAGCTCTTTATCCTCTTCCTCCTTCTTACTTTTTCGCCATAGTTTTAGCTCCTCTCTAATCGCTTTCATTTTAATTGCCATTACTTCGTCTTTGAAGGATGATTTACTTGTTTTTTCGAACCCTTTTTTGACTGCCTCCTCTAATCCCAGCTTCCCAAACCAACTGTTGAAAATTCTGAACAGAGTCGGACCACGGTTATTATTTATCGTGATAAGGATGAGCGGGCTGTGGTCAGATATGTCTTTGTTTAGGGCCAGTAACGTTGCATTGGACCATTTTGACATAAATTCATCACACACTAATACTCTATCAATCTTACTAAGGTTTGTGCCATCACCCGACATGAACGTGTATTTCTTCTCACTCATGTTATATTCTTGAAATCCACCACTTCTTATGAAGTTATTAAAACACATTGCCCCGTTTACGTCAAAATGTGAATTATATCGATCTTCCGGTACACGTACCTCATTAAAATCCCCAAGTAATATCCACTGCCCTTCGATGCTGTTTCTTACTGCTAGAAGTTCGTCCCATAGCCGTCTTCTATTTGTTTGGATTGTTGACCCATAGACATTCACAATAACTACATCCTCTTCATAACCCATGACTTGTCCGTTTATCAACAGAAAATTTTGATTTTTAGTTTCGAAAGTCTTTTTGAACACACATGTATTCCAGATAGATAGTAAGCCCCCTGATCTTCCTTCCGCGTCCACCTTCGAGTACTCGAAATCTGAGCTAGTCCAAAACCTCTTGATTATGTTGACTGGAATGTCCCTAAATTGTGTTTCCTGTAATGCAAGAAAAAACAGGTTGTATTTTGTTATTAACTATCTGGTTCTTGCACCCTTACTTGCTCCCCTGGCTCCTTTTTATTTAGGGATCCATAATTCATGGTAGACCGACTTCCACCTGCTCTTCGGCTACTGCTTCCTTGACCATTGATACTTTTTGTGCTAAATCCACTCCCACTTCCTGCCCTACCTTTACCGTCTCATTAATTTCTTTTTGGATCTCTGTTACATTAATATTGTTTTCTAATCCCTGTATTTCTGGAACAGTTCCTTCCGTATTTACCTCCGAGCGTGAGTCCTCTTCCCAATCGGATTCATACTCATCTTCAATCCCAGTTCCTATTTGATCGAGACTGTTAGTCTCTTCTTCCGGCACTCTTACTGTAACCGTATTCCCCCTCTTGTTGATCTTTTTCTTCCTGCCAAAAGCCCTCCTTTTGGGACGCAATCTAGATTCATCTGATAAGTCCACGTTTAGGTCAGGAATTTTCCTTTTAAGTATGGTTTCGTTGGGCTTTAAACTTCCTAAACGATTTTCTGCTAGGCAAGGCCTTTTCCTTTTATTATGGACTTTTTTTTTCGGCCCAACATAATTATCTTCATTTAGCCCACTTAGTCCGAATGTTGGTGTGTCCTGGGCCCTACCGCCCCCAAATTCCACTACATTTGACTGTGTCTCTTGATCTCCTAATGTAGCAGACACATCTGTGTGTGCTACCTCGTTAACCACCCCATTTACTTCCTTCTCTCTCACTTCATTAACTGCCGGTTGTTCCAATGTCTCGTTCACATCATCGTTTACTCCATTCAATGTATCTCCCCCGTCTTTTGGATTACCTCCATCGTCCACATTCATCGGAGTTTCTTTTTCCGGCGCTGAATCCTTCTTCTCCGGCGGTAATTGAATTGGTATCGTCTGTTTAAGCTTCGTCTTATCCGGTATGAGCTTCGGTTGCCACATGTAATCTACCTCAGACACCCAGACGTCAAACATCATCCTTTTCCACCGTATTTTTATCTTTTCATTAATGAAAGA
The DNA here is from genome assembly GCA_947069175.1 of Scalesia atractyloides. Taxonomy (NCBI): domain Eukaryota; kingdom Viridiplantae; phylum Streptophyta; class Magnoliopsida; order Asterales; family Asteraceae; genus Scalesia; species Scalesia atractyloides. The sequence continues at coordinate 70,124,371 of CAMTDV010000005.1, read as the reverse complement.
ACCATCGTTCATGATTACTCCGACCACATCGTAGTTTAGATTTAAATCTCTAGCATCGGCCTCTGACGGTTCTATGATCTTCCCGATCCTTTCCGCTATGCAGTTGAAGACGTCTTCACCCCACATCTGAATTGGGACCCCACTGATTACTAGCCACGCTAATATTTGAAATGGTATATGTTCACCATTCCATTGCCGAATGTTTTTCAGCCACTGATTCCAATCGTTTATATCTTTGTTAAGCAGTTCCATCGCACTCTCTTTGTTCTTGAAAGTGATTAGGACTTTCAAACCTCCCGCATACCTTACTTCTGCTTCCCGGAGTCCAAGTTCTTCCTTCATCATCCACATCTTTCGGAGATGATTGATGCTTTTAAGCTCTCCTACAACTGCATTTTCTTTCCACTGCTGATTCGCTTTTGATTCGTGAGCAAAGTTTAACGCATTATCTTTTGGCTGTTGTGGCTTTTTTCCTTTTGCTATGTCAACCCATGATACCTTATTTCCATAGTGCATCGGCCTTTGGGGTTCCTGTTGTGCGTCGATATTTGTTTTTCTGACCCATTCCTTTCTCGGCTCTTGAACAGGTTTTTTCTTAATCTTCACAAATTTCGCCACATTTGCCCTGATCTTCCAACCGGAGAAGCACAGTTGGTTTAACGCCTTGACCATTTTTGTCTCGTCTTTAACCTTTGCAAATCTTATAAAGCCAAACTGTAGTCCACGTTTATCTAGTTTTTTGGCAATGTATGCATCAACAAGATGCCCATAATTCCTACATTCCAGCCACAGTTCTCCATCAGTTAGCCTTGGGTAAATGTTGGATACGTAAAAGGTTGTTGCTTGTTCGGCTTTCAGCTCCTCTTCTTCCACATTGCCTGGTCGGTTTTCGTAATGGTACCCATCTCTATTGCCGGAATTTTGTCCTTCCTTTTCGAATATCTCTCCCTCTTCTCTCGCCATATCTCGGCTCTTTAAAAGGTTAATCGGATTCGAACCGATCTAGCTAAACTATCACTGATAGCCGCGATCGGTATCAGACCAACTAAGCAATCAAGAACAGATATACTCTAAGAGGGAACTCACCAGATACTGGGTCTCAGCAGCCTAATTCTCACCGTTAACAGCTCCAGAGGTGAATGGAATCGGAATCAGATCAGAATAGGGAGAAAGGTAAACCCAGACGGTCAGTCTAGAACCTCGCACACTATACCGATGAGAACCTCCTCGTCGAGCACTCCGGCGACTGTACCTTACCAATAACAAGCCCCAGAGGCGAATGGAATCGGAATCAGATCAGGATAGGAAGAAAGGTAAGCCCCGACGGTCAGTCGAGAACCTCGCCCACTATTCCGATGAGATCCTCCTCGTCGAGCACTCCGGCGACTTAGGTTTGCAAATGGTTGCTTTCTGTTGTAACCCGCAAGTGTATACTTGGATAAATATTGCACTCAAAGTCATATAAACACACTTTTTAGATATGTCATCAAAATCGCCGACTCGTTTTACCAGTTTCCACCAATTGTTGATCCAGTCCAAAGCCCAAGTAATATTATATGAAAGCTTAGTTAAAGTTGGAAAAAGATGAACAATGAGTTGGAAAATAGTTATGTCTAGTAAAGTTGGAAAAAAGATGAACAATGAATTTATAATGTCTGGAAAACATACATGATGATTTATATCAAAACACATATCAACTAAAAACATACATATAAATAAGTATAAAAACGTATTATATTTGACCTGATTTATTTGTGAAAGAAATTTATGTCGAAACGTTAACCAATTTGAATTTATACCAACACGTACATAAAAAACACGTAAGAAAAATATCTTTTTTAAAGTTAAAGAATGGTACGGTGTGTTGTGACGGCGAAACGTAAAGTAACTCGAAATATATCTCGTCTAATGAAAACGTATTATATTTGAGTTGACTCGTTTCAGAACAAAATTTATGTGAATTGATACATAAAAATAAGCACAAAAACGTATTATATTTAAGAATACCAATTTCCAAAAAAAAAAAATTTATGTCGAAACGTAAATCAATTTATACGAGTACGTACATAAAAAATTAGCACGCAAATATTGGCTACGAATTTTTAGAAAGTTTAAGGTTGTAAATGTCAATGTTAAACGTTAAAATAGTAAAGCTAAAAGACAAAAAAGTGTCAATCGCTTGACAAGAACTATAGACGTAACTTCTTGTTGTAATTATATATAACTAGTGTGATACTGACCACACGCTCTTCGTGGATACAATACTCGACTTACCGAGCTCGCTTCAATACTGTTTAAACGAGCCCAACCTCGACTCGCCAATATTATCATCATTATTACTATATTATATATAAAAATATAAAATTTTGTTTGGGCTTGTTTAGGCTCGCGAGCCTAACGAGCTTTGTATTTCAGGCTCGAGCTCGGACGCGATAACCAAACGAGCTCTATTTCAGGCTCGGGCTCGTTAAAGCTCGACTCCAGCTTTTAACTGAGCCGATACAAATAGTTCTCGAGCCTCTAGACTTGTTTACACCTCTAGACATAATTGATTGTGTGGGAAGAAAATACAAGGGAGGGTTGCCATATTGTTTTTTTTAATAAGGTAGTCTCCGATCGTAGGGTAAACGAGAGGGGGATAAGAGAGGGAGTTATTTTTTTCTTGCATCATATTTGTTTTTTTCTTTATACGAGAAGGAGTTATAATTTTCTTACATCATAGGTGTTTTTTTATGTAAATAACTAGTAAATCTCCTCGCATGATGTAGTGAGTCCAAATGTAAAGTAACTCGGATTTGTGTAGTAAAGACCTGAACCGTTAAACAAAAGTTACGTCAAAACGTACATAAACTGAATATGTATAAAAATAACCACGGAAACGTATTATATATGGCTCGACTTTTTTGCGAAAGAAACTTATGTCGAACACCAACCTGATCTTATATCGATACGTACATAAAAATAAGTAAAAAAATATGTTTTTTAAGTTAAAAATGGCAGCGCACGTTGTGGTGGGACTAAAACGTAAAGTAAGCCGAATTTATAACATATTATATTTGACCCGACTTGTTTGAAAACTAAATTTATGCCAAAATGTAGATTAACTGAAAACGTACAAAAAAACGAAAAAACATATTATAGATGAGTCTACTATTTTCAAAGAAACATAATCAACTTGAATTTATACCGATATGTACTTAAATATAAACACGTAAAAATTAATTATAAAGTTTTTTGAAAGTTAAAGGGTTATAATTGCCAATACTAAATTTTGAAGGGTAAAGGATAAAATAAGAAAAAGTTACTAAAAGGGAAAAAAACCGTAATCAACCTTAAAAAAAAGCTAACCAATAGCAGGCTGCAATGCAGCAGCCTTCTACTGTTAACCAAAGTTCAAATTGTAGGTATATAAATAATGAACGGATTGAAAAATAATGGTCTTTATGGGTACTATTTATTTTGGAATAGCATATAGCATATGCATGTAAGAATCATTTTCTTCTTTATTGTTCTTAATTTATTGAGTAAATTGTCATTTTAGTCCCTGATATTTTATCAGAATTAATACTTTAGTCCAAATAGTTTTTTCTTGCCTATCTAGTCCAAATAGTTTGTTTTCTGCCATTTTAGTCCCTGGCTTTTGTCATTTTTTTGTCATTTTCATCGATCACCACCACCACCTCCACCACCCACCCAATCACAACCTTCTATTATCGCCACCATCTGCCTGCACCATCACCACCCACCCACCCCACCACCATCACCACCCACCATTGCCACCACCACCGAGCACTTTTCCGCCACCCACGTCATCAACCAACACCACCTCCATCATCGTAAAACCAACAACCACGGCCATCATCTTCACTGTAAATTGTAAACTGGCACAACACCATCCCCATACCATCGCACCTGCAAAAAAATGTGGTTTGTGTAAGATCCTAACACACTTTAACTGAAAAGACGCAGCGGAAATATGTACTATAAAATTTCTTTCTTTATAAACGTCTTTACATACTTGAAAGTCCATTTTAAAAATGAATCTTTTACAATAGATGCATCCTTCGTATTCATCTAAGAAGTAAAAGCATAGCTTATGTTTACTAAATTACATAATCAAGCATTCTCGTACAATCTATCTTGTGACTCGGTCTTCGATCGCATACACCTCGTGTTGATGATCCGTGATTTTGTACAACATGCGCTCACCACATACATTCATAACATTAGCACATATTATAAATAAACATGATTTGTAATTATGGAGTCTCGTTATGTACTATTCTCATATGCTTTCCATTCCGTTATCTTTCTAAAGTCACGCATTTCATCTGAGTGTCTAATTCTCAGTGAGACTTCAGTAATGTTCCTGTATTATATTTAAATCTCAAGGCACATTATTAGTAATCGTCAATACTCAAACGTATTGAAACTATGTATACATGCATACCTGCCCCATTCTTTAATGGATGATAAATCCTACTTCGTGCATACGTACGTTTACACGTATAATCATACGCACATACATACCTACATACTTACATAATTATGTCTACACATAGTTATTTACACCCTTCCTTGATTAACTTATTCACACTCACTTATCATTATCATACATTAATTACATGGTGCTTAGACTTGGATTTATAACCCAAAAACATCAAGGAAACATTCAAAATCATGTTTTGGAGGCCCGTCGTAGACCATGGTTATTATACCGAAGCTTACGGTACACAAAACAACTTAAATAACAAATTTCGGCATTCTAAACATGGGGAGGGCGTCGGCGACAGCTCTACATGGCGTCGGCAACGCCTCTTAATTTTCGCGTACTCAAAAACCCTCGTAGGCAGTAATTTAATGTAACATTTGTAAAAATCGGGTCTCCAAAACCCGCTCCGTTTTGTAATCAAGTACCAAGTTATTAAAGTGCATTAATTATTTATGGTTATTTTGAGTTAAAACAATACATAATTAATAAATAAACTAAACTATAAAAATTATATTTGATAAAAAGTTAAAATAAAACAAATAAAAAATATTTGAAGCTGCCGGGACTCGAACCCGGGTCAGCTGAGTCGCTCAACGACTTAACGTCCATTCCCTAAACCACTCCGCCACAAAGTGTTTTCTGTTAACTTTAGGAAAACAAATGGAACTTATACACAAACTCGATTTAACCGATGATGCCATCTGAAAACTGATAATCGGCAAACCAATCGACAAATCGATTGTTTACCTCACAATTTCAGTTATAACCGATGCACGACGGTTTCTAATTAAGTCAGAATTGATTGAACTTAAAGCTTCATCATTTTCGGTATTTGAAACCGAAAGTTCATCAAATCCCTGGATAACTCAAGTTTCAGTCCATTCTCGCGATTCAGAACTATCACAACAATACTCCAATTCCTTTTCGTCGCATTTTCAAATCATCTGAGCACCTAAAACAGTTCGCCGGAATTCTCTGCAAAAGTCGCCGGAAAACCGTATTCAACACAAACCGGTAAAATACTCCTCCTTTACGATTTCAATCTATTGTTAGAACTTTACTAACATTAACCCATCACTCAAAATCAACCACAGACGACTTTGCTGGATTTTCTATGTTCGCCGGAAAATTTATGGAATTGCCGGAAACTCGTTAGTTATCGGTATGCACATTCCAACGTACTGATAATCAATACTCACTAGTTTAATTTCATATCTAATCCCTTAAATCTGTTGATAGATCCTCTCAGCCGAAGGTTAAAAAACAGAGCCGACAAGTTCTCGCCGGACTCTCTGAGGAAGACAACCTGTTCGGTATCTTTTTCCCCAAACTGTTCGGTTTAGTACATTCAAGCTAGACATCATGTTTATTAACTAGATTAATCACGAATCAGATGTTTGATTAAGGTCTGTGTTCGTAATGAAAAAGATGAATTCAGTAATGTCATAAGAGTAATTAAAATCCGGATTATAAACGGGTTAGACACACAGTCCAGCGGTGGACTGTGTGCAAACAACGACTATACACGTCCCGAGTTCGATCCTTGCTACGCGCACGCCTTGTGTAATAACATGCCTTTTTGATCCAGAACTAAACCGGGTTTAAAACAAATAGTTGTTAAGTATAATAAAAACCAAGAATATAACCGGGTTAGACACACAGTCCAGCGGTGGACTGTGTGCAACATGAACTTCACGTCGCGCGTTCGAATCCTGTCACGAGCATCGGTCCAATTGAATTAAAACGTTTTTGCAAATAAAGGAATTTTCGGTTAATTCAAATAAGTATATAAATATAATTAAAACCGAGTTTATAACGGGTTAGTCACGTAGCTCAGATGGTAGAGCTACGTGCACGCGAACGGAAGGTCGCCGGTTCGAATCCCACCCGGCGCAGAATTAACCGCTGACCGAACCGGTCAACGGTCAACGGTCAACACCGGTCAACACTAAAAAAAATAATATTTTTTTATATATTTAATTATTTAATTTAATTTAAAAATCAATTAAAAATACTTAAAAATAACATTTTTAAAGATAGAAAATAGCCATAAACTCATAAAAATATATCTAAAAATTTCATTAAAATCCTTAATAGCATCCATCCATTTAATATATTTTTTTCCATTATTATTTAGGTTAGTATTCCTCGTCGACTCGCTCATCTAAATCGTGCGCATCTCACCATCTCCAATTCAACGCAGCCAATGTGAGTGAACCTTTCAAATTCCCCGTTTTAATCACGTTTTTGGGGTGTATCATGTGTCTTTGTTTATATACATATTATAACTAAACTATTGTGCATACATCATATCATGACATGTGTATTTAGTTTGTTGCTGTTAAGTAGTTATTATCGGATGCAAATTATTATTTCAGTACATGCAATTGCCGAGGCCGCCGCTCCCCATTTTATTATGAGGTTTGAGCCTGTTCCCCATTTTATTATGCGGTTGAACCTGGCGTGCCCGCAACGATCGGCTCCGTTTGATTGAGCCTTGATCCGTCATTTCATTTTACATTTCAGTTCATGCAATACGATCGGCTCCGTTTGATTGAGCCTTGATCGCACAGTTCATTTTACATTTCAGTACATGCAATACGATCGGCTCCGTTTGATTGAGCCTTGATCGCACAGTTCAATTTACATTTCCAGTTCATGCAATACGATCGGCTCCGCTTGATTGAGCCTTGATCGCACAGTTCATTTATGTTAGTTATCGTATGATATTGGTATGTTCATGTATGCTGTCAAGTGTTATTATATGCTATAATTGTAACTGCTATTTGCCAATGCTTGATTACTTACATTTGTTCTTTTATGATTATGCACAATATTTCATTGATAAACTAACCATAAAATCATTATCAAATGTTTATCTAATAAGGTTCACTCGCCAACTTATGTTGACCCAAAAACTACCATTTTACACATGATACAGGTGAACCAGCAGCAGCTAGGAACACATAGGACCTGGATTAGAAGAATAAATCGATTTAGTTTTGGGATTGTTACCTTTTGATAATTTCCTTTGTATTGAATGAACATGTTTGGATGTTTGAAAATGTAACTTTGACTTCATTAATTATGAAACATAATAGTAAATGTCATGTGCTTTGGTGATAACCCAATTATGCCCCGACTCTTATTTCCGCTGCGGGTCGGGGTGTGACAGATTGGTATCAGAGGTTATTAGACCCTTAGAGCCTATACTATAGTCGATTAGAAACTTATAAGAATTTTGTGTGTTATATGCCAAATTTCATGATGTTTATATGTTTTATGTTAAATGTTACATTTGATATTGTACAAGCATGTTCATAAGTATGTATTATCAAATAATGCCTATCATGAAATCGTATGATCATAACATATCACATCCATGAAAGCACACACCACATCATGATTGATTTTACAATGATTTTCGTGTTTTCAAATCTCATCAAAGTGAGTTCTCATGACGGGCATGTAGTAAGTGGAAGGGTACTAGTACCGGTAGTCGGAACGTCCTGTCTAGGCTGGCATTCGTATAAATCCAAAATAAAGGACCAGTTTGCCTACCTGGGGACTAACGATGAGAGTACGAAGTACCTATTAGGCCAAAGCATGCTATACCAAACGTCGTGTGAGCTAATCCCACTTTGAGTTGTCATTGTGTCTACACCTGGACACGTCCCGACCAAACATCTCATGAACATATTTTGTGGTTTGCATTCGGGGGATGCGAGTGTTAAATTGCCAATACTAATGTGAATCCTACCAAGCCAATAGCCATGGGAGCCCACATGACTATGTAGGTGAAGGTATGGGGGACATTTGAGGCCCAACATGAGCGAACCCAAGACATCCTATGGATGTAGTTGCATTATTGATATTTATGTTATTTTCATTTTCTTAAAGACACATGACACCTAAAAAGACACCATAAACTCACAATCTTCTCATTTTATGATCCTGTAGATGTCATCTAGACAGCATCGAAGGGGAAAAAAATCGGGAAAGACTCAGGAACGTTTGGCCACACATATCGCGCAACAAATGGCCACGATATTGCCTGACATCGTGGTACAAGTACAACAAGCTCTTGCTGCAAATCCTACTAACCCTCCTCAACAACAGGACCAGAACATCGACAACCCTCCTACCATCAAATGCTCTTACAAACATTTTAAGTCCTGTGATCCTCCAAAATTCGAAGGGACTGAGGGAGTCACTGCTCTCCTACATTGGTTCGAGGAGATGGAAAACGTTTTCTTAAACTGCGATTGTCCTGAGGATCGCAAGGTTCGTTACGCCACCGGGAGACTACTTGGTGTAGCTCTCACTTGGTGGAATACTGAGAAAGGAAAGAGGGGAACTGAAGATGCGATGGCCTTAACTTGGGAGGAGTTAAGGGAAATCATGACTAGGCGTTTCTACCCTAGGAGTGAAATTAAGAAGTTGGAGGATGAATTTCATGCCTTAAAGCAAAAGGAGGGTGATCACTCTACTTACAACAAGAGGTTCTTGGAGTTGAACCAAATGGTTCCAAACTTATTCACTCCAACCTATCGTCTGATCAAACATTATATTCGAGGACTTCCCTCGAAAATTCAAGATTCGGTTCTCAGCGTTTCACCGGTAACACTCGAAGCTGCCATGGAGTTGGCAACTGAACTGACCGAAAACCGAATTCGCAATGGGAAGTTCAAAGAAGAGAAGAAGAAAGCCCCTGTTGAGGGACAAACCTCAAATCACCACATTCCTTCCTCTAAGTTTGCTAACAAGAGGAAGCGTAACACCAGGAATTTTGCAGTCACCCAAACCAACACCCCTATTCCTGCTGCACCCATCACTCAAGCCACTCCTCCACCCGCGCCATACAGAAGACCCTACACAGGCCCATTACCAAAATGTAACCGTTGTCAGTATCACCACTCCCCTGATCATCCTTGCCAATACTGCACCGGCTGCGGTCGCGCAGGACATACTGTTCAAAACTGCCGCACGCTTCAACGAACAAACCGCCACCAACCTATAACCCAAACCCACCAACAGTTAATGGGTCAAGCACAACAACAACTACCATTTCCACCCACCCAACATTTAGCCCAAACATACTATCAACCCAATTACCCTATGGGCCAACCTATGCGGGCTTGTTTCAATTGCGGCGACCCAAGTCATTTCAGAAACACATGTCCAAGGCTGGTCAATATTATTCATGCTCAGGCCCAAGCCAACCCTGTGAATCAAGCGAACCAAGCTCCTCCACCTGCTAGAGGAAGAGCTTTCAATATTAACGTGAACCAGGCCAGAGCTGACGGCAATGTGGTCAACGGTACGTTTCTTATAAATGGTAGATATGCCTCTATGTTATTTGATACTGGTGCGGATAGAAGTTTTGTGTCATTAGAATTTGAACCTATCTTAAGCAAAAATCGGGATAAGCTCGTGGAATCCATAACGGTGGAAGTCGCGGACGGAAAACCAGTTTCATTAGACTCTATTTTACGCAACTGTACACTCACCTTAAACGACCACGATTTCTCAGTCGACCTTATTCCTATGAAGCTGGGAAGTTTCGACATCATAATCGGTATGGATTGGCTCAGTCAACATCATGCGGAAGTTGTATGTCGTGAAAAATTTATTCGTATTCCTCTTTCAAACGGTCAGACTCTTCGAATCATTGGAGAAACCTCGTCGAAAGGGCTCAACTTAATGTCTTGTCTTCAAGCTCAAAAATACCTTCGCAAGAATTATGTCGCGTTTTTAGCCCATATCATCAAGAAGGGGACCACAGAGAAGAAACTTGAAGATATTCCTGTAGTAAAAGATTTTCCACAAGTTTTTCCTGACGACATTTCAGGACTTCCTCCAATCAGAGATGTCGAATTCCGTATCGATCTTATACCTGGTGCTACACCAGTTGCAAAATCTCCATATAGGTTAGCCCCCTCTGAAATGCAAGAGCTAGCCAGTCAATTGCAAGAATTGACTGACAAGGGATTCATACGTCCCAGCTCATCGCCTTGGGGTGCACCTGTCCTTTTTGTAAAGAAGAAAGATGGATCTTTTCGTATGTGCATCGACTACAGAGAGCTCAACAAGTTAACCATCAAAAATCGCTATCCTTTACCTCGCATAGATGATCTTCTTGACCAACTACAAGGTGCCAGTTGCTTTTCAAAAATCGATCTTCGATCTGGCTATCATCAGCTTAGAGTGCATGAAGAAGACGTCCCTAAGACTACTTTTCGAACTCGTTATGGCCACTATGAATTCATGGTTATGCCGTTTGGATTAACCAACGCACCAGCTGTCTTCATGGACCTAATGAACAGAGTCTGCAAACCTTACCTTGATCGATTTGTTATAGTCTTTATCGACGATATTCTTATTTATTCAAAATCTAAAGCTGATCATGAGCGTCATCTTCGACTCGTTCTTGCACTTCTAGAAAAGGAAAAGCTTTATGCCAAGTTCTCTAAATGTGATTTCTGGTTAAAAGAGGTGCAATTCCTCAGGCATGTAGTCAATGACAAAGGAATACATGTTGACCCTTCAAAGATCAAAGCAGTTCAAGAATGGCAAGCTCCACGTACACCAACTGAAGTAAGATCTTTTCTTGGACTAGCTGCCTATTATCGTCGATTCATTTCAAACTTCTCTCGCATTGCGGTGCCACTCACGGCTTTAACCCATAAGGGAAAACCATTCGTATGGGGACCCAAGCAAGAAGAAGCTTTTCAAACTCTTAAACAAAAACTTTGTGATGCACCAATCCTCACTCTTCCTGAAGGTTGTGATGATTTTGTAGTCTATTGCGACGCGTCAGGGCAAGGATTAGGTTGCATTCTCATGCAAAGAGGAAAAGTCATAGCTTATGCCTCGAGGCAACTCAAGACACATGAAAAGAACTACACCACTCATGACCTAGAACTTGGAGCCGTTGTATTCGCTCTTAAGATATGGAGACATTATCTCTATGGTACTAAGTGTGAAATATACACTGACCACAAGAGTCTTCAACATATCTTCAATCAAAAAGAGTTAAATATGAGGCAACGAAGATGGGTCGAACTCCTAAATGATTACGACTGTGAAATTAGATACCACCCTGGTAAAGCAAATGTGGTGGCTGATGCACTTAGTCGAAAGGGTTATGCGGACTCCATTCATCTTCTATGTTCGCAAATTATAACCGATATTAAGGATCAAATTCGAGAAGCTCAACACGTTTCAATAACAGAAGAAGATGTAAGAAAAGAGATGTTCTGTGGAGCCGAGCTAAAACTTGAAACTAAATCTGATGGTATTCTGTATTACCTAGATCGTATCTGGATTCCTAACCACAACAATCTTCGTGAAACTCTCATGAATGAAGCTCATAAAACGCGATATTCTATACACCCAGGAGCCGATAAGATGTATCAAGACCTACGATACACCTATTGGTGGCCTGGAATGAAGAAAGATATTGCCGTTTTTGTTTCCAAGTGTCTCACATGTTCTAAGGTGAAGGCTGAACACCAAAGACCCTCAGGACTTCTAGTCCAACCGGAAATACCTGTATGGAAGTGGGAAAATGTAACCATGGATTTCATTACCGGGTTACCTCGCACTTCTGGTGGGTATGACACTATATGGGTGATTATAGACCGACTTACAAAATCAGCTCACTTTATTCCTATTCGAGAAGATTTCAAGAACGAAAAGCTTGCTCGTATTTATATCAACGAAATCGTAAGCCGACATGGGGTACCATTAAGTATTATTTCTGATCGTGATGGTCGTTTCACCTCACGAACATGGCAAGCAGTACAATCCGCTATGGGCACTCGATTAGATCTCAGTACCGCCTATCATCCTCAAACTGATGGACAGTCTGAGCGCACCATTCAAACTCTTGAGGATATGCTTAGAGCATGTGTCATAGACTTCAAGGAAAATTGGGACGCCCACCTACCGTTAGTTGAATTTTCGTACAACAACAGTTATCATTCGAGCATCGGCATGGCACCTTTTGAAGCCTTATATGGTCGAAAGTGCCGATCTCCTGTTTGTTGGCACGAAATTGGGGAAGCACAAATTACTGGTCCAGAATTGATCCAAGAAACCACAGACAAGATTCATCAAATCCGAAACAATCTTTTAGCAGCTCAAAGTCGTCAAAAGAGTTATGCAGATAAACGACGGAAGCCCTTGGAGTTTAGCATTGGTGATCATGTGCTTTTAAAAGTATCACCGTGGAAGGGAGTAGTTCGTTTTGGTCAAAAGGGAAAGCTAGCACCACGTTACGTAGGACCTTTCAAGATACTCGAAAGAGTAGGTCCTGTAGCATACAAGCTTGACCTACCGGAAGAACTCGACAGGATTCATCCCACATTCCACGTGTCGAACTTGAAGAAGTGCCTCGCTGATGAGAATCTCCATATTCCACTTGAAGATATTCAGATTGATGAATCCATGCATTTTATTGAAAGACCAGTGGAGATCATGGACTATGGAGAAAAGCGTCTTCGACGAAGTCGCATTCCAATTGTTAGGGTACGCTGGGAGTCGAAACGGGGACCTGAGTTTACTTGGGAACGTGAAGACTCAATGCGTGAAAAATACCCGCATCTTTTTCCTACTACTTCAACTACTTAAATTTCGGGACGAAATTCCTAAAAGTAGGGGATACTGTAACATTTGTAAAAATCGGGTCTCCAAAACCCGCTCCATTTTGTAATCAAGTACCAAGTTATGAAAGTGCATTAATTATTTATGGTTATTTTGAGTTAAAACGATACATAATAATAAATAAACTAAACTATAAATATTATATTTGATAAAAAGTTAAAATAAAACAAATAAAAAATATTTGAAGCTGCCGGGACTCGAACCCGGGTCAGCTGAGTCGCTCAACGACTTAACGTCCATTCCCTAAACCACTCCGCCACAAAGTGTTTTCTGTTAACTTTAGGAAAACAAATGGAACTTATACACAAACTCGATTTAACCGATGATGCCATCTGAAAACCGATAATCGGCAAACCAATCGACAAATCGATTGTTTACCTCACAATTTCAGTTATAACCGATGCACGACGGTTTCTAATTAAGTCAGAATTGATTGAACTTAAAGCTTCATCATTTTCGGTATTTGAAACCGAAAGTTCATCAAATCCCTGGATAACTCAAGTTTCAGTCCATTCTCGCGATTCAGAACTATCACAACAATACTCCAATTCCTTTTCGTCGCATTTTCAAATCATCTGAGCACCTAAAACAGTTCGCCGGAATTCTCTGCAAAAGTCGCCGGAAAACCGTATTCAACACAAACCGGTAAAATACTCCTCCTTTACGATTTCAATCTATTGTTAGAACTTTACTAACATTAACCCATCACTCAAAATCAACCACAGACGACTTTGCTGGATTTTCTGTGTTCGCCGGAAAATTTATGGAATTGCCGGAAACTCGTTAGTTATCGGTATGCACATTCCAACGTACTGATAATCAATACTCACTAGTTTAATTTCATATCTAATCCCTTAAATCTGTTGATAGATCCTCTCAGCCGAAGGTTCAAAAACAGAGCCGACAAGTTCTCGCCGGACTCTCTGAGGAAGACAACCTGTTCGGTATCTTTTTCCCCAAACTGTTCGGTTTAGTACATTCAAGCTAGACATCATGTTTATTAACTAGATTAATCACGAATCGGATGTTTGATTAAGGTCTGTGTTCGTAATGAAGAAGATGAATTCAGTAATGTCATAAGAGTAATTAAAATCCGGATTATAAACGGGTTAGACACACAGTCCAGCGGTGGACTGTGTGCAAACAACGACTATACACGTCCCGAGTTCGATCTTTGCTACGCGCACGCCTTGTGTAATAACATGCCTTTTTGATCCAGAACTAAACCGGGTTTAAAACAGATAGTTGTTAAGTATAATAAAAACCAAGAATATAACCGGGTTAGACACACAGTCCAGCGGTGGACTGTGTGCAACATGAACTTCACGTCGCGCGTTCGAATACTTTCACGAGCACCGGTCCAATTGAATTAAAACGTTTTTGCAAATAAAGGAATTTTCGGTTAATTCAAATAAGTATATAAATATAATTAAAACCGAGTTTATAACGGGTTAGTCACGTAGCTCAGTTGGTAGAGCTACGTGCACGCGAACGGAAGGTCGCCGGTTCGAATCCCACCCGGCGCAGAATTAACCGCTGCCCGAACCGGTCAACGGTCAACACCGGTCAACACTAAAAAAAATAATATTTTTTTATATATTTAATTTAATTTAAAAATCAATTAAAAATACTTAAAAATAACATTTTTAAAGATAGAAAATAGCCATAAACTCATAAAAATATATCTAAAAATTTCATTAAAATCCTTAATAGCATCCATCCATTTAATATATTTTTTTCCATTATTATTTAGGTTAGTATTCCTCGTCGACTCGCTCATCTAAATCGTGCGCATCTCACCATCTCCAATTCAACGCAGCCAATGTGAGTGAACCTTTCAAATTCCCCGTTTTAATCACGTTTTTGGGGTGTATCATGTGTCTTTGTTTATATACATATTATAACTAAACTATTGTGCATACATCATATCATGACATGTGTATTTAGTTTGTTGCTGTTAAGTAGTTATTATCGGATGCAAATTATTATTTCAGTACATGCAATTGCCGAGGCCGCCGCTCCCCATTTTATTATGAGGTTTGAGCCTGTTCCCCATTTTATTATGCGGTTGAACCTGGCGTGCCCGCAACGATCGGCTCCGTTTGATTGAGCCTTGATCCGTCATTTCATTTTACATTTCAGTTCATGCAATACGATCGGCTCCGTTTGATTGAGCCTTGATCGCACAGTTCATTTTACATTTCAGTACATGCAATACGATCGGCTCCGTTTGATTGAGCCTTGATCGCACAGTTCAATTTACATTTCCAGTTCATGCAATACGATCGGCTCCGCTTGATTGAGCCTTGATCGCACAGTTCATTTATGTTAGTTATCGTATGATATTGGTATGTTCATGTATGCTGTCAAGTGTTATTATATGCTATAATTGTAACTGCTATTTGCCAATGCTTGATTACTTACATTTGCTCTTTTATGATTATGCACAATATTTCATTGATAAACTAACCATAAAATCATTATCAAATGTTTATCTAATAAGGTTCACTCGCCAACTTATGTTGACCCAAAAACTACCATTTTACACATGATACAGGTGAACCAGCAGCAGCTAGGAACACATAGGACCTGGATTAGAAGTATAAATCGATTTAGTTTTGGGATTGTTACCTTTTGATTATTTCCTTTGTATTGAATGAACATGTTTGGATGTTTGAAAATGTAACTTTGACTTCATTAATTATGAAACATAATAGTAAATGTCATGTGCTTTGGTGATAACCCAATTATGCCCCGACTCTTATTTCCGCTGCGGGTCGGGGTGTGACATTTAAGGCGTCGGCAAAAAAACACACAGGCATGGCGTCGGCGACGGCCCATTAGGGCGTTAGCGACGCCCCCTCTATCTTGTGTTTTTCTGTAGATTTGCTTAATCGTCCGTAATAGCTAAAACTC
Organism: Scalesia atractyloides; assembly: GCA_947069175.1. Lineage (NCBI taxonomy): Eukaryota > Viridiplantae > Streptophyta > Magnoliopsida > Asterales > Asteraceae > Scalesia > Scalesia atractyloides. The sequence goes on along the minus strand of CAMTDV010000005.1, from coordinate 70,108,296 downwards.
GCATAACTTTTAATCCGTTCACCCGTTTAACCTAACGTTTCTTCCTACGTGATCGTAATTTGGTCCTCTATCATATGGACTCAAAATCTAACATCCAGACTAAGGACATTCTTAACTTATATGTCTTCGGCTTAATATTCACTTACAAATTATTCACACGTTCATGTTTTTATCAAACAACTCATTTATTTATACTCAAAACTCACATGAACATTATAACTATAAAATTTTTACATTATCAGGAGTTTGTACCTAGCAATTTAAGCACTCAATACCCTGTATACATTAGACTCATTCATTCCATTCAATTATTCGTAATTGAACTTCATTAGTACAATTTTCATACTCTAAATTGTTTATCCATCTAATCCTACCTCACAACCGAGTCTTTTGGCTACTAACTCGCGTGTCCATTTCTCGGTTAGCGTGCTTATATGCAATCATACCCATTACTCGGTTATAATACAGTAGTCCTTACTTAGACAATCATTCCGATATAGAAATAAAACATCATTTTGACTCGTTCGTTCTACTAGCGAAAATCATCGATTTCATACAACCAAACCCTATTTGACTTCAATTATCATGCTTAAATAACTAGTATGTAACTTTACTTAAACAATTGCGAAGTATTTCCAGAAATCACTTACCTTGTGCATCCGTGTTCGTATCCGCTTCCTTGTCTCCTCTTGACCCGTTAGCCTTTCGTGCTTGAGTCCATCTCGACATGATTCCTATACTTTCATGTCATCGAAATCACATTCTTGTTAGCATACACAATTGTACATGTTAACGATCATATCAATTGCACATTTCATATTTGACTTTCATTAGTCAATTCTAACAAACATAAGACTTATACCCAAATTTACATCCTTTCAAACTCATATAATTCATCATGTCATTCCATTTAGCGCGTATTGATTTAACATGTACCATACGACTTCCTATAATCCTACCTTTACGACAACAAGTCAAATCATGCTTCTCATGCGTAGTTGACTTTCAGAAGTCAACAATTTATCATATGAACTTCAACTTAATCTCATACATTCGTGTCATCATAGTAGACTACGCAAATGTCGTTAAACACACATTCAACCATATGATCACCTAGTGACATCATGCACATGTATAACCTAACCAATACAACATAGACTAAAACTCTCATGCTCCTAAAATTGTCAACCAAAACGCATATCTCATATTAGTCTATCATTGATCACTTCATTGTTATATTCTAGACATTTCCATCCCTCACTTATACACAATTTCATCTAGGACCATCACATAGGCATTTCATCGAACACTTGGTGTGCGTACTACTTTCTAAGCACAATGTACCACTAATTTATGCATAATCTTCCAAGCTCATACATGATTCGTCAAATCTTCTTATTAATTAACAAGTATCATTCACACATAGACATCAAACATATCAACACCACATTTCTTTCAATTCATCTAACAAGAATTCATCATACACAACATATTATATCAACATTGAACAAGAACTGGACATGGATGATAATCCAAGTCATCATCCTTACCATAACAATGGGTTTCACCTCAGAACATCAAATTAATCCAAATCATACATAATCCATGTTCTATATGGTGATTATAACACATATTCATACTCAATTTCATACCAATTTCGCGGATTAAACATAACCCACTTCATACAAGATCACCAATCTAAGTTTTAAGACATACCTCATGATCCTCTCGCACAGGTGATCATTAATTCTTGTTCATGCATGAATTTGAGCTTCGATTCACCCTTCAATTTAATGATTTTGGTTGAGTTACGGTTTTGGCTCCCTTGGAGCTCCTGATCATTCCAGAACACACACGAAGTGTGTGTTTGTGTGTTGAACTTTTCATATAATAACTCAACTTTCATCCTATCCCACTTTAGTCCCTCGTGTTTGCCACTAAAACATAATTGACACAACTCTCCTCCTTTAATAGTTTTCACCATACACTTAACTAGGTTAAATAGCGTAGTTATTTATTTCATGATGTATCATATAAGAACATATGGCGAATATAAACATTCGAGTTTTGGGGCGTTACAGTTTGACAAAAATTCACCTAAGTTAACTAAATTTTTTGAATGAGATTAGTGGGTTGGATGAAAATGGCAAAAAATGACAAAAGTCAAAGACTAAAATGGCAGAAAACAAAACTATTTGAACTAAAATGGCAAGAAAAAAACTATTTGGCCTAAAGTGGCAATTCTGGTCAAACCTCAGGGACTAAAATGACAATTTACTCTAATTTATTTATGTTTCTATTTTTATTTTCAAATTTTTTATATATAAATATATTAATATTAATATATATATTTAAAGTTTAAATCAAATTGAAATAATTTACTTTTGGAGAATTATGAGAAAATAGACGACACCACGTAGAAAAAAGGATTTTTTTTTGGCTAAGTTCTTAGACGTCATCAACGAGGAGGGGTTATTTCTGGGGCTTTATCTCAACATTAAGAAAACAGATGTTTTTTGGCCGACATGCGACGGACGGAAAGTTAAGGACGGGTTTTTCCCGAGAGGGATCGGTAGACCAGAGATGGAGTTAAGCTCCTTGGTGGAAAATTGCTAGCCGTGATCCTAGCTTTATTAGGGAGCTGGCAGGGCGGCGGGCCTCGGGGGCGGTTGATGTAACAATTCGGAAATCCGTTGTTATCTTTTCATTATGTTTTTCCGTTTATCCACCCTTGTACTCCCGAGATTCGGTTAATAATAAAAGTTTATGTTATTTAATTATGGTATTGTACGTTATGTTGCATCTAATCGCTTATTAAATCACGTCGCTAATCTCATCGCATCGCAAATCGCAGTTATTTATGTGGTTTTATGTCACTTATGTGTTATGTGTGTTTGTGGTTATGCTTACACTCGCTATCGCTTCGCTCTCACACTCTCGAATCGCTAAATCGCACTATTATATCAAATATAACGCTTAACGCTTTAATTTAACGCTTAATATAACTATCTAATGTAAACCGAATAACCAAACGAACTCTTAACGTGAAATCGGCAAACGAAACTTGGACATCAGGCCAAGTTCGGCCGAACTTGACTACACAAGTTCGCCCGAACTTGCCTGAGACACAAGGATCCTTGCTTTCCCTCAAGTTCGCTCGAACTTGTACAAACATGTACAAGTTCGGCCGAACTTGACCATCCATCCTTGAAAATTTAACAAGTTCGCCCGAACTTGCATAAATTTCATGCAAGTTCGATCGAACTTGGTCTCATCAGCTCTCATTTTTGCCTTCTCCTATAAATACCAAGTTCTGTTCACTCATTTGAACTTGCTGCAAGTTCGCCCGGAGCTTTCCCAACCCGAAACCTTCGTGCTCTAAGTAAGAATCGACCCGATTTCACTGCAACAACGTTTATCAACAACCAACAAAGGTTTACAACGATTTTGGCACAAGGCGTAGCCTTCGTTTTCATCAAAACTCATTCTTTTATGAAAATCTTCATCTTTTTATTCAAAACTTTTGTTTTTAACTTAGATCTACACAATACGAGTTGGTTTGGTGTTAGCATAGGCTTCCCAAACACGAGATCTGCAAGATCTCGGCTTGTAAGTTCTAGATCTGAGAAAACTTTTGACAAATATCGATTTTGACACAAAATACGGACTTTTGAGGATGTTTTGTTCATTTTCTGATATGAAACGAAGCATCTATCATTCAAGATCCCAGATCTGGAAGCACAAGGACGTTTATGTTGGTTTACACAAGCCAGACTAATCCGAACGAACCCGAGTTCGCCCGGATTAGCCCACGCTTTTGTAAAACGGCTAAAACAACTCTGAAAGACCTCTCCGACCTAAGTTTGCTCAGTAGCACAAGGTTGGAGGGATAAACACTCGATTTTCCTCAGCAAACGACGCGAAAACGCAAAATTTTGGACCCGAAAACATCAAGTTAGCTCGAGAATCACCAGCTTATCAGGTCAAGTTCGACCGAACTTGTACCCATTTGGATCAAGTTCGACCGAACTTGTACCCATTTGGGTCAAGTTCGACCGAACTTGAGTGTTTCTTCACCAAGTTTCTTTCAAGTTCGCCCGAACTTGCCTGGCTTCTTAGGAAACCGTACAAGTTCGACCGAACTTGCCAAATCAGTAAGGTTTTCCTACAAGTTCGCCCGAACTTGACTCTAAACCCACCAAAACCCAGCAAGTTCGCTCGAACTTGGCTACTGCCCTACCAATACTTAACCGTTTCAGCTTCTGGAGACTGATGCACTTCCGTTCGCGTATGCAGGCTGATCCGGCGCTATTCTCGACTCTCCTCAGATCCCGAACTCTTACCTAAAATGCATCGACAGTGGGTATACTTTACCCATCTCGCTTATATCTCGCATCTCGTATCGCGCTACGCATTGTTATTATTAGAAGGTGAATACGTGCAAATATGTGCTTCGTGCTTATGTGCTTACTTGCTTATGTGCTTATGTGTCTATGTGGATACGTGATTATGTGTTTTTGTGCTTTGTATGAATAATTATAATAAATATTTAAACATAACTCTATCATAATCGAATCTCGTCTAATCTAAATCCTTCGTGTAGATGTCTTCTATGGGATCACACACCCGAAGGAATCTCCAGCGCAGCAACGCCGACAAGCGCATCGCCTCTATGGTAGCCAAGGAAATGGCTAAGGTGATCTCACAGATTGTCAGCGAAATTCAAGCAGTTAGCAGCAACTCATCTGTGGACTCCAAGGGAGATGCCCCAAAACCCCACTTCAGCTTTAAGCAGTTCAAAGCATGTGGACCGCTTACCTTCTCAGGCACCGAAGGGCCGAGTGCCATGTTCCACTGGTTTGACTCTATCGAGGTCACATTCCGCCAGAGTGGATGTCCCGAGGCTCTGCGCACTGTCAACGCTACCGGCGTGTTTCAATCAAGGGCTCTCGGCTGGTGGACAGCCGAGCGGAACAGGCGTGGGAACGACGAAGCCTACGGACTCACTTGGGAGGAACTTAAGGAAATTATGATCAAGGAATTTTGTCCTCCCTACGAAATCCAGAAGTTGGGGAACGAATTCTGGAATATCAAGCAAGATGGTCCCGATAACGCTGGTCTCACTGCTCGCTTCAAACAGTTGAGCATCATTTGTCCCGGTCAAGTGGATACGACCGAAAAGGCAATCAAGAAGTACCTCAATGCTCTCCCCAATTGCGTCGCTGACTTTGTTCAAGCAGCACGCCCTGCTACTATCGAGGAGACCTACCAGGTAGCCGCTGAGATTAATGACAAACGAGTTCAGTCAGGTTACTTTAAAAGCAGCAAGGTCGCAAATCAGGCAGTCACCGAATCAGCAGCTCCTACTAACGAACAGCCCCGAGAGCCAAAGAACAGTCGCCGTGGTCGCAAAAGGGAAAACCCGAGCAAGAACTTTGCTCTACTACTCCAGCGAACCTTCAGCCACTCCAGTCAGCAGCACCAAACGCACCGCCAGCAAAGCGTGCGTACACTGGTCCTCACCCTATGTGCCCTAAGTGCACATATCATCATGCCGTTGGAGGCAATTGTCGTTTTTGCACAAGCTGCAACATCTACGGCCACTTCATAGTCAGCTGCCGTAGTGGTACTCGTCAGCCAGCTCCTCAGGCTCTAGCAGCTCCAGTTTTGCCCGCTCCTCCTCAAGCTAACCAGCAGCAAGCTCCAAAGGCACGAGTGTGCTTCATGTGTGGTGATCTGAACCACTTTGCTAATGTTTGCCCAAACCGCACTGTGTAACAAGAGCCGCAACAGCAGCCTCAGCAGCAGCCACCACCGTAGCCTCAGCAGCAACAATAAGCTGCACGTGGAAGAGCCTTCAATCTAAATCACCGCCAGGCCCAAAATGACAACAATGTTGTCAATGTTACATTTCTCGTTAATGGTATTTATGCTTCATGTTTATTTGATACTGGTGACGACAATTGTTTTGTATCATTAGAATTCGAAAAAGTTTTAAAATGTAAGCACGCTAAACACCCAAAGACTTTCGATTTGGAAGTCGCCACCGGAATAATTGTTACCGTTAATTCCGTTTTAGGTGGTTGTAATCTAGATCTCAACAACCATGTCTTGTCGATCAATCTCATACCTATGCAGTTAGGTAGTTTCGATATCATAGTAGGCATGGATTTTCTTCGTGAAAATCATGCGGAAGTTGTATGCTTCGATAAAATGATTCGTTTCCCTCTCCCTAATGGTGAGCAACTTCATATTTATGGTGAAACGCTCTCAAAGAAGTTGATGCTTTTGTCGTGTACTCGAGCACACAAATGCTTGAAAAAGCGATGTGTTGCTTTCCTCGCCCATATCATGAACCCAGAGAAAGAAAAGAAGACTTATAAAGATGTTCCCGTTGTTTGTGAATTTCCTAAAGTCTTTCCCGACGATTTACAGGTTTACCCCCTACTCGAGATGTTGAATTCCATATCGATTTAGTTCCCGGAGCTACTCCCGTTGCTAAAGCTCCTTATCGTCTCGCACCATCCGAAATGCGCGAGCTATCAAGCCAACTTCAAGAGCTTCTTAATAAAGGCTTCATACGCCCGAGCACTTCGCCATGGGACGCTCCTGTCCTTTTCGTGAAAAAGAAGGATGGATCTTTCCGTATGTGCATCGATTATCGTGAACTTAACAAACTCACAATAAAGAACCGCTACCCTCTTCCCCGAATTGACGACTTATTTGATCAGCTTCAAGGTGCTACTTATTTTTCCAAGATCGATCTTCGTTCCAGTTATCATTAGTTACGCGTGTTGGAAAAAGACATTCCTAAAACCGCCTTTCGTACTCGCTATGGCCATTTTTTATTCGTGGTCATGCCTTTTGGTCTAACGAATGCACCCGCGGTTTTCATGGATTTGATGAACCGTGTGTGTAAAGCTTTCTTAGATCGTTTTGTCATTGTTTTCATCGATGATATCCTTATCTATTCGAAGTCGAGAGACGAACACGTGCGTCATCTCCGTTTAGTCCTCGAACTTCTTCAAGGAAATCGCCTATATGCTAAGTTCTCAAAATGTGAATTATGGCTCGAAGAAGTCCAATTTCTCGGCCACATCGTTAATAGTCAAGGAATTCACGTCGACCCTGCAAAGATTGAAGCCGTCAAGAGTTGGATTACACTGAAGAATGCTTCTGAAATCCGTTCATTTCTTGGATTGGCGGGTTATTATCGTCGATTCATTGCCGACTTCTCGAAAATCGCCGTTCCGCTTACCGCTTTGACTTATAAGGATAAACCTTTTGTTTGGGATTCCCAGCAAGAGGAAGCTTTTCAAACTCTCAAGCATATGCTATGCAACGCTCCCGTTCTCGCTTTACCCGACGAAAACGACGATTTTGTTGTTTATTGTGATGCCTTAAACCTTGGTCTTGGTTGTGTTCTCATGCAACAAGACAAGGTTATCCCGTATGCGTCTCGACAACTCAAGATCCACGAGAAGAACTACACTACCCACAATCTCGAACTCGGTGCAGTTGTTTTTGCATTAAAGATATGGCGACACTACCTTTACGGTACTAAGTGTACGGTTTTCACCGACCATAAGAGCTTACAACATATCTTTAATCAAAAAGAACTAAACATGCGACAACGTCGATGGGTTGAACTTCCCAACGACTACGATTGTGAGATACGCTACCATCTCGGCAAAGCAAACGTCGTCGCCGATGTTCTAAGTCGACGAAGCTATGTATATGGTATTAGTGACTCTCAAGCTTGTGTTAAACTAGAAACCCTCATCTGTGCCGCACAATTCGCCTGCTTTAACGAGAATACCCTTCAAGACGAAATGAAATGTGGTGCCGAAACTCATCTTGTATCTAAATCTGATGGTAGTTATTACTATCTCGATCATATTTGGATTCCTACTCGTGATAATCTCCGTAAATTGCTAATGACCGAATCTCATAAGTGTCGATATTCCATTCACCCCGGCGACGACAAGTTGTACCAGGACCTTCGTCCCAAGTACTGGTGGCCGGGCATGAAAAAGGATATCGCCTTGTACGTCTCAAAGTGCTTAACTTGTTCGAAGGTTAAAGCCGAACATCAAAGGCCCTCTGGCTTACTCGAGCAACCCGAAATCCCGATGTGGAAGTGGGAGAGTATAGCTATGGACTTTATTACCAAACTTCCCTGCACTTCATCCGGACACGATAGCATTTGGGTTATCGTTGATCGCCTTACCAAATCTGCGCACTTTATTGCTATACGAGAAGACATTAAGGTCGAACGGTTAGCCCGAATCTATACCGACGAAGTTACATGTCGACACGGGATGCCTCGTGACATCATCTCTGACCGAGACGGTCGTTTACCTCGCGTATCTGGGAGACTTTTCAATCCGCTCTCGGTACTACTCTCAATCTCAGTACCGCTTTTCACCCTCAAACCGACGGTCAGACTGAGCGCATGATCCGCACCCTCGAAGACATGCTTCGTGCGTGCATTATAGATTTCGGTGGTAATTGGGATACACATTTACCTTTAATCGAATTCTCGTACAATAATAGTTATCATACCAGCATTCAAATGGCTCCTTTTGAGGCACCGTATGGAAGAAAATTGTAACATTTGTCAAAAACAGGTTTTTCCAAACCCGCTTCGTTTGTAATCGAATATCCAGATATAAATGTTTCGTTGCGTATTTATGTTAATTTTAATTTTAAACGATGCATATTAATAAACAAATTAGAATTTAAAAATTATAATTAATAAAAAGTGAAAATAAAATAAATAAAAAAGAAAACCGGCTGCCGGGATTCGAACCCGGGTCAGCCGGGTGAGTCTAAAGACTTAACACGCGCACTTATAACCACTCCGCCACTTGATGTTTTCTGTTAGTTCTAGGAATCAATTAAATATTATGTTCAACCATGAATCAACCGGTTTACGCCAACTGTAACCGAAATCGGTCTCCAAACGTCCAAAAACGTTTGAGTGTTCGCGGTTTTCTGACAATAACCGATACACCGACACCTTCAATCAATTTAATCTTGAATGGACTTGAATTCATGAGTTGATCGGATTTAATAACCAAAAATCTGCATTTCATGAATTACTCCAACCATAGTCCCCTCTCGCGACTCAAACTCATCTGCAGACCGTCAGTTTCACTTTCGCACTACTTTCAGTTCGTCGGAAAAGCTTTTTGAACTCGCCGGACTTTCGCCGGAAAGCCGTGTTTTCCATCAAATCAGTAAGTCTCTCAATTCTTTCATCGTCTATCAGTTGTTAGGCTTTTGCTAACTCAAACCCTTCAATCAGAATCAGTTTCAGACGACGATATCGGATAATTCACTCTCGCCGGAAAACTTCTGAAAGTTCCCAATTCTCGCTGTGAAACGGTATAGCCTTTTAAACCTTCTGGTAATCCTTGTTCAGTGCTTCAATTCCGTATCTAGCTAATCAAAATTGTTAATCTGTCCGCTCAGACGAAATCCGTAAAAACAGAGCCGACGACTTCGCCTGAATTCTGAGATAGATCGTTTCTCCGGTATGTTTACTTCCGAAATCTTCTCTGCCATTTCATTTTAGTCAGTTGAATGTTTGTCAATTGAATTAATCAAGAATCAGTAGAGTAATCGTAGTCTGTGATATTGTAACGAAGAAGATGAAGTTAAGTTGTTTATAAGTTTAATATAATTTGGATATTATCTCGGGTTAGACACACAGTCCAGCGGTGGACTGTGTGCGCACATATCACACGCCGCGAGCTCGATCCTTAACACACACGTATGCTCTGTAATAAAGATGTTTTATTTTTCTAACTGAACCGGATTAACTCACGGTAGATGTTAAGTATAATAAAAATCGGTATATTAACCAGGTTAGACACACAGTCCAGCAGTGGACTGTGTGCAATACCAACCCACAGGTCCCGGGTTCGAGACCTGTTGCACACTCCGGTTCAACGATTAAAACCCTTTTTGAAAATAAAAGAATTTTGATTAAACTAAAACAGTATATAAATATAATTAAAAACAGAATTATTTCGGGTTAGACACGTAGCTCAGTTGGTAGAGCTGCGTGCACGCGTACGGGAGGTCTCGGGTTCGAGCCTCACCCGGCACACACTTATACGTTAGCAAACCGGTCAAACAGTCAACAGTCCCGGTCAACGGTCAATGGTCGACGCAAAAGTCAACATTTTTTTATATTTTTATTTATTTAATTTAATTTAAAAATCAATTAAAAATACTTAAAAAATAATGTTTTTAAAGATAGGAAATAGCCTTAAACTCACAAAAATATATCTAAAAATCCTATTAAAATTATTAATAAAATCCACTCATTTACTATACCTTCCGTTATTATTTAGGTTAGTTAATCCTCGTTGATCAATCCTTCAAACTCGTGCGCATTTCATCATCTTCAACCGAACGCACCCAATGTGAGTGAATCTCTACAAATTCCCCGTTTTAATCACGTTTTTGGGGTGTATCATGTGTCTTATCATTTATTATATTTAAATCATTGTGCATACATCATATCTATGAACAAATGTGTATTCAGCTTGTATCAACTGTTTATGTGGTTATTGTTTAGATTTAATTTATTATTTTCAGTACATGCAATATCATAGGCCGCCGCTCCCCATTACATTATGAGCGTTGAGCTGTTCCCCGTTACATTATGAGCGTGAACCGGGCGTTGCCAACATACGATCGGCTCCGTTTGATTGAGCCTTGATCGCACAGACATTCATCATAGGCCGTCCGTTCCCCATTACATTATGAGCGTGAACGTGACGTTGCCAACATACACAGTTTCATTCATGTTATATATTCATGCAAGTTGATATGTTATTGTATGTCATTGTTTGTGGTTATTATTGTTATTGTTTGATTATTTACATTTGCTCACATATGACTATTGCACAATTTTTCCATGATAAAGATAACAAGAAATCAATAATAAATGTTTATCTAACAAGGTTCACTCGCCAACTTATGTTGACCCAAAAACCCCTATTTATACACATGATACAGGTGATCCAGCCGCAGCAAGAAACACATAGGATTGGCTTAGAAGAATAAACTGGTTTAGAGCTTGGATTGTTTAGTTGATTATTTTGCTTTGTATTTGTATGAACATGTTTGGATTATGAGGATGTAATTTTGACTTAAATAAATATGGAACATATTAGTAAATATCATGAGCTTTGGTGATAACCCAATTATGCCCCGACTCTTATTCCGCTGCGGGTCGGGGTGTGACAGATTGGTATCAGAGCCATGACTATAGGGATATAGGATAGGTTATTAGACCCTTAGAGCCTATACTATAGTTAATTAGAAATTTTTAAGAGTTTGTGTGTTACATGCAAAATTCATGATGTTTATATTTTTTATGTTTAATGTTACATTCAATGTTATGCAAGCATGTTCATAAGTACATATTATTATATAATGCCTATCATGAATCATATTCTCAAAACATATCATATCCATGCGAGCACACACCACATCATTTTCATGATTGTTTTTGCAATGATTTTTGTATTTTCAAATCACATCAAAGTGAGTTCTCATGACGGGCATGTAGTAACTGGAAGGGTACAAGTACCGGTAGTCGGAACGTCCTGTCTAGGCTGGCATTCGTATAAATCCAAAATAAAGGACCAGTTTGCCTACCTGGGGACTAACGATGAGAATACGAAGTACCTATTAGGCCAAAGCATGCTATACCAAACGTCGTGTGAGCTAACCCCACTTTGAGTTGTCATTGTGTCTACACCTGGACACATTCCGACCATACATCTCGTAAACATATTTCATGGTTTTCATTTGGGTGATGCGAGTGTTAAACCGCCAATACTAATGTGAATCCTACCAAGACAATAGTCATGGGGGCCCACATGACTATACAGGTGAAGGTATGGGGGACATTTGAGGCCCAACATGAGCGAACCCAAGACATCCTATGGATGTAGTTGCATTATTGATATTTATGTTATTTTCATTTTCTTTAAGACACATGACATCTAAAAAGACTCCATAAACTCACAATATTCTTATGTATGTTCCTATAGATGTCGGCTAGACAACAACGAGGGGATAGAAGATCAGGAAGGTCTCACGAACGCTTGGCTACTCAAATCGCAAAACAAATGGCCGCGGTGCATCCTGACATTGTGGTTCAAGTACAACAAGCTCTCGCCACAAATCCCACCAATCCTCCCCAGCAAGAAGACCAGAACATCGGCAACCCTCCTACCAAAAAGTGCTCATATAAACATTTTAAGTCTTGCGATCCTTCGAAATTTGAAGGGACCGAAGGTGTCACTGCTCTCCTCCACTGGTTTGAGGAAATGGAAAACACCTTCCTCAACTGCGATTGTCCCGAGGATCGCAAGGTACGATACGCAACCGGGAGACTATTTGGGGTAGCTCTTACCTGGTGGAATACTGAAAAGGGTAAGAGGGGAATCGAAGATGCAATGGCCTTAACGTGGGAGGAGTTAAGGGAAATCATGACGAGACGATTCTGCCCTAGAAGTGAGATTAAAAAGTTAGAGGATGAATTTCATTCATTGAGGCAAAAGGAGGGAGATCATACTTCCTACAACAAAAGGTTCTTAGAGTTGAACCAAATGGTCCCTAACTTGTTCACCCCAGTTTACCGCTTAGTCGAGCATTATATTCGAGGTCTTCCCTCGAAAATTCAAGATTCAGTTCTCAGCACTTCGCCAGCAACACTTGAAGCTGCCATGGAGCTAGCTACTGAACTGACCGAAAATCGAATTCGCAACGGTAAATTTAAAGAGGAGAAAAAGAAAGCCCCCGTTGAGGGCCAAACTTCAAACCATTCCACCTCCTCCTCTAAGTTTGCTAACAAAAGGAAACGTAACACCAGAAACTTCGCTGTTACACAAACCAATTACCCTATCCCTGCTGCACCCATTACCCAAGTTGCCCCCTCACCTGCACCATATAAAAGGCCATACTCTGGCCCATTACCAAAATGCAACCGTTGCCAATACCATCACTTTCCTGATCATCCATGTCAACATTGCACCGGCTGTGGTCGCGCAGGTCACACTGTTCAAACCTGTCGCATACCTCAGCAAACGAACCGCCACCAGCCCTCAACCCAAACCCACCATCAAATAATGGGTCAAGCCCAACAACCCCTACTACTACCACCTACCCAACATTTAGCCCAATCATACTACCAACCCAACTATCCCACGGTGCAACCTATGCGGGCTTGCTACAATTGTGGAGACCCAAGCCACTTTAGAAACACTTGTCCACGTTTGGTTAACATTATACATGCTCAAGCCCAAGCAAATCCGGTGAATCAAGCTAACCAAGCTCCTCCACCCGCAAGAGGAAGAGCTTTCAACATCAACGCTAATCAGGCTAGAGCTGACAGCAATGTGGTTAACGGTACGTTTCTTATCAACGGTAGTTATGCATCCATGTTGTTTGATACTGGCACAGATAAAAGTTTTGTGTCCTTAGAGTTTGAACCCATCCTAAACCAAATTCATGATAAGCTCATGGAATTCATAACAGTAGAAGTTGCTGACGGAAAACCGGTCACATTAAACTCTATTATACGCAATTGTACTCTCACCTTAAACGACCACGACTTTCCAGTTGACCTCATTCCTATGAAGTTGGGAAGCTTTGACATTATAATTGGTATGGACTGGCTCAGCCAACATCAGGCTGAAGTTGTATGCCGCGAAAAGTTTATACGCATTCCTCTTTCAAACGGTCAGACTCTGCGAATCTTTGGAGAAACCTCATCGAAAGGGCTCAGATTAATGTCCTGTCTTCAAGCTCGAAAATATCTCCACAAGAATTATGTCGCATTCTTAATCCATGTCGTCAAAAAGGGAACCATGGAGAAGAAACTTGAAGACATCCCAGTAGTAAAAGATTTTCCGCAAGTTTTTCCTGACGACATTTCAGGACTTCCTCCCGTGAGAGAAGTCGAATTTCGCATCGATCTTATACCTGGTGCTACACCAGTTGCAAAGTCCCCTTATAGGTTAGCCCCCTCTGAAATGCAAGAGCTAGCCAGTCAATTGCAAGAGTTGACTGACAAAGGATTCATACGTCCTCGCTCCTCGCCTTGGGGTGCACCTGTGCTTTTTGTGAAGAAGAAAGATGGAACGTTTCGCATGTGCATCGACTACAGAGAACTCAACAAGTTAACGATCAAGAATCGCTATCCATTACCTCGCATTGATGATCTTCTTGACCAACTTCAAGGCTCCAGCTGTTTTTCAAAAATCGACCTTCGTTCTGGTTATCATCAACTTAGAGTACATGAAGAAGACGTCCCAAAGACCGCCTTCCGAACTCGTTATGGTCATTATGAATTCATGGTCATGCCATTTGGTTTAACCAACACTCCAGCTGTCTTCATGGATCTAATGAACAGAGTCTGCAAACCCTATCTCGATCGTTTTGTTATAGTCTTCATTGACGACATCCTCATTTATTCAAAGTCTAAGTCTGATCATGAATGGCATCTTCGACTCATCCTTACACTCTTGGAGAATGAAAAGCTTTACGCCAAATTCTCCAAATGCGAATTCTGGTTAAAAGAGGTACAATTCCTTGGACATGTTATTAATGACAAGGGAATACATGTCGACCCCTCAAAGATCAAAGCAGTACAAGAATGGCAAGCGCCACGTACACCAACCGAAGTAAGACCATTCCTTGGTTTGGCTGGTTATTATCGCCGTTTCATTTCAAATTTCTCCCGCATTGCTGTACCACTCACGGCTTTAACTCATAAAGGAAAACCCTTCATATGGGGACCCAAACAAGAAGAGGCCTTCCAAACCCTTAAACAAAAACTCTGTGATGCACCAATTCTCACTCTTCCTGATGGTTGTGATGATTTCGTGGTTTATTGCGACGCGTCAGGGCAAGGACTAGGCTGTGTTCTAATGCAAAGAGGAAAGGTGATAGCTTATGCTTCTAGACAACTCAAGACTCATGAGAAGAACTACACCACCCATGACCTAGAACTTAGAGCCGTTGTGTTCGCTCTTAAGATATGGAGACATTATCTCTACGGTACTAAGTGTGAAATATACACTGACCACAAGAGTCTTCAACATATCTTCAACCAAAAGGAGTTAAACATGAGGCGACGAAGATGGGTCGAACTTCTAAATGACTACGACTGTGAAATTCGGTACCACCCTGGCAAGGCAAATGTGGTGGCTGATGCACTCAGTCGAAAGGGTTATGCGAACTCCATTTGTCTTCTATGTTCACAAATCATAACCGACATCAAATATCAAATTCGAGAAGCCCAACATGTGTCAATAACAGAAGACGACGTACGAAAGGAGCTGTCCTGTGGAGCTGAACTTAAAATTGAAACTAAAGCTGACGGTATTCTGTACTATCTAGATCGCATATGGATTCCTGACCACAACAACCTTCGTGAATTCCTTATGAATGAGGCACACAAAACACGATACTCTATACACCCAGGAGCCGACAAGATGTATCAAGACCTTCGATACACCTACTGGTGGCCTGGAATGAAAAAGGATATTGCTGTTTTTGTTTCCAAGCGCCTTACATGTTCCAAGGTAAAAGCTGAACATCAAAGACCCTCAGGACTTCTGGTCCAACCTGAAATACCTGTATGGAAGTGGGAAAACATAACCATGGACTTCATTACCGGGTTACCTCGCACTTCTAGTGGGTATGACACTATATGGGTAATCATTGATCGTATTACAAAATCAGCTCACTTTATTCCAATCCATGAAGATTTCAAGAACGAGAAACTAGCTCGTATTTACATCAGCGAAATCGTAAGCCGACATGGTGTACCGTTAAGCATTATTTCAGATCGTTTAGACCTCAGTACCGCTTATCATCCTCAAACCGATGGACAATCTGAACGCACCATTCAAACTCTTGAAGATATGCTTCGAGCATGTGTCATAGACTACAAGGGAAATTGGGACGCTCATCTACCATTAGTTGAATTTTCGTACAACAACAGCTATCATTCAAGCATCGGCATGGCACCTTTTGAAGCTTTATATGGTCGTAAGTGCCGATCTCCAGTATGTTGGCACGAAATTGGGGAAGCTCAAATCACCGGTCCAGAATTGATTCAAGAAACCACAGACAAGATCCATCAAATTCGAAACAATCTTCTAGCAGCTCAAAGTCGTCAAAAGAGTTATGCAGATAAACGACGAAAGCCTTTGGAGTTTAACATTGGTGATCATGTACTTTTAAAAGTATCACTGTGGAAGGGAGTAGTTCGTTTTGGTCAAAAAGGCAAGCTAGCACCACGCTACGTAGGACCTTTCAAGATACTCGAAAGAGTATACAAGCTTGATCTACCAGAAGAACTCAAAAGAATTCACCCCATATTCCACGTATCAAACTTGAAGAAGTGCCTCGCCGATGAGAAACCTCCATATTCCTCTGGAAGATATTCAGATTGATGAATCTATGCATTTCATTGAAAGACCAGTAGAGATCATGGACTTTGGAGAAAAACGTCTGAGACGAAGTCGCATTCCAATTGTTAGGGTACGCTGGGAGTCGAAACGGGGACCTGAGTTTACTTGGGAACGTGAAGACTCAATGCGCGAAAAATACCCGCATCTTTTTCCTACTACTACTACTTAAATTTCGGGACGAAATTCCTTAAAGTAGGGGATACGGTAACATTTGTCAAAAACAGGTTTTTCCAAACCCGCTTCGTTTGTAATCGAATATCAAGATATAAATGTTTCGTTGCGTATTTATGTTAATTTTAATTTTAAACGATACATAATTAATAAACAAATTAGAATTTAAAAATTATAATTAATAAAAAGTGAAAATAAAATAAATAAAAAAGAAAACCGGCTGCCGGGATTCGAACCCGGGTCAGCCGGGTGAGTCTAAAGACTTAACACGCGCACTTATAACCACTCCGCCACTTGATGTTTTCTGTTAGTTCTAGGAATCAATTAAATATTATGTTCAACCATGAATCAACCGGTTTACGCCAACTATAACGAAATCGGTCTCCAAACGTCCAAAAACGTTTGAGTGTTCGCGGTTTTCTGACAATAACCGATACACCGACACCTTCAGTCAATTTAATCTTGAACGGACTTGAATTCATGAGTTGATCGGTTTTAATAACCGAAAATCTGCATTTCATGAATTACTCCAACCATAGTCCCCTCTCGCGACTCAAACTCATCTGCAGACCTTCAATTTCACTTTCGCACTACTTTCAGTTCGTCGGAAAAGCTTTTTGAACTCGCCGGACTTTCGCCGGAAAACCGTGTTTTCCATCAAATCAGTAAGTCTCTCAATTCTTTCATCGTCTATCAGTTGTTAAGCTTTTGCTAACTCAAACCCTTCAATCAGAATCAGTTTCAGACGACGATATCGGATAATTCACTCTCGCCGGAAAACTTCTGAAAGTTCCCTATTCTTGCTGTGAAACGGTATAGCCTTTTAAACCTTCTGGTAATCCTTGTTCAGTGCTTCAATTCCGTATCTAGCTAATCAAAATTGTTAAGCTGTCCGCTCAGACGAAATCCATAAAAACAGAGCCGACGACTTCGCCGGAATTCTGAGATAGATCGTTTCTCCGGTATGTTTACTTCCGAAATCTTCTCTGCCATTTCATTTTAGTCATTTGAATGTTTGTCAATCGAATTAATCAAGAATCAGTAGAGTAATCGTAGTCTGTGATATTGTAACGAAGAAGATGAAGTTAAGTTGTTTATAAGTTTAATATAATTTGGATATTATCTCGGGTTAGACACACAGTCCAGCGGTGGACTGTGTGCGCACATATATCACACGCCGCGAGTTCGATCCTTGACACACACGTATGCTCTGTAATAAAGATATTTTATTTTTCTAACTGAACCGGATTAACTCACGGTAGATGTTAAGTATAATAAAAATCGGTATATTAACCAGGTTAGACACACAGTCCAGCGGTGGGTGTGCAATACCAACCCACAGGTCCCGGGTTCGAGACTTGTTGCACACTCCGGTTCAACGATTAAAACCCTTTTTGAAAATAAAAGAATTTTGATTAAACTAAAACAGTATATAAATATAATTAAAAACAGAATTATTTCGGGTTAGACACGTAGCTCAGTTGGTAGAGCTGCGTGCACGCGTACGGGAGGTCTCGGGTTCGAGCCTCACCCGGCACACACTTATACGTTAGCAAACCGGTCAAACAGTCAACAGTCCCGGTCAACGGTCAATGGTCGACGCAAAAGTCAACATTTTTTTATATTTTTATTTATTTAATTTAATTTAAAAATCAATTAAAAATACTTAAAAATAATGTTTTTAAAGATAGGAAATAGCCTTAAACTCACAAAAATATATCTAAAAATCCTATTAAAATTATTAATAAAATCCACTCATTTACTATACCTTCCGTTATTATTTAGGTTAGTTAATCCTCGTTGATCAATCCTTCAAACTCGTGCGCATTTCATCATCTTCAACCGAATGCACCCAATGTGAGGGAATCTCTACAAATTCCCCGTTTTAATCACGTTTTTAGGGTGTATCATGTGTCTTACCATTTATTATATTTAAATCATTGTGCATACACCATATCTATAAACAAATGTGTATTCAGCTTGTATCAACTGTTTGTGTGGTTATTGTTTAGATTTAATTTATTATTTTCAGTACATGCAATATCATAGGCCGCCGCTCCCCATTACATTATGAGCATTGAGCTGTTCCCCTTTATCTTATGAGCGTGAACCGGGCGTTGCCAACATACGATCGGCTCCGTTTGATTGAGCTTTGATCGCACAGACATTCATCATAGGCCGTCCGTTCCCCATTACATTATGAGCGTGAACGTGACGTTGCCAACATATACAGTTTCATTCATGTTATATATTCATGCAAGTTGATATGTTATTGTATGTCATTGTTTGTGGTTGTTATGGTTATTGTTTGATTATTTACATTTGCTCACATATGACTATTGCACAATTTTTCCATGATAAAGATAACAAGAAATCAATAATAAATGTTTATCTAACAAGGTTCACTCGCCAACTTATGTTGACCCAAAAACCCTATTTTTACACATGATACAGGTGATCCAGCCGCAGCAAGAAACACATAGGATTGGCTTAGAAGAATAAACTGGTTTAGAGCTTGGATTGTTTAGTTGATTATTTTGCTTTGTATTTGTATGAACATGTTTGGATTATTGAGGATGTAATTTTGACTTAAATAAATATGAAACATATTAGTAAATATCATGAGCTTTGGTGATAACCCAATTATGCCCCGACTCTTATTCCGCTGCGGGTCGGGGTGTGACAAAAATGTCGATCGCCTATTGCATAGCACGAGATCGGAGAAGCACAAATCACCGGTCCGAGCTAATTCAAGAAACGGCGGACAAGATCCTCCAAATCAGAGACAATCTCTTGAAAGCTAGGAGTCGTCAAAAGAGTTGCACCTTGGAAGGGAGTTGTCCGCTTCGGTAAGAAAGAAAAGCTAGCACCTCGATACGTTGATCCCTTTAAGATTCTTGAAAAAATCGGTAAAGTAGCCTATCGTCTCGAATTATCGGAAGAACTTAATAATGAACATCCGACTTTCCACGTGTCTAACCTCAAGAAATGTGTCACACCCTCAATTTCCACTTGCGGAGTTCTACCGCGAGGCGTGTGATCAAACCAGAATCTCAGACACTAGCAATATCGAACGACTCTATATGATTTATTTAAACGTTTTCTAAAAACATTTGTTGTAAACATTCATAGTCATTTTCAAAATACCAAGGTTTCAAAGTTTAGCGGAAGCATTAAAGTAAAGTAACGGGCGCCAACATAAACGCCAAAACAAAAATCCCAAAAATTATTCGTAAATAAAGACTCGACAAAAATGTCTTGATCAAATGCAAGTGAATGCACCTAGCGCTCCTAGCGTCCTGAGAAACATGTAAAGAAACAAGTGTCAACATTAAAGAAGAGTGAGTTCACAGGTTTTTATAAGTTCACAAGTTCGGTTTAAAATTTTGTTTTTCCCCGTTATCCCTAACCCGGGATAACGACGTAGTTCCATTATTCCTAACCCGGAATAATAATGTTGGTTCGTAATTAAGTTCAATGTTAACATGTAGGTAGCGAGCCTAAAGTTACGTCACATAAGAGTTCGCGATCGAAGCTGACTGTTGTTGCCTCAGTGTTGCGAGGTCTATCACTGACCATGGCGAAAGTTAGGCCAAATTAATCACCCGTTGACCATTCCCGGTCGGCTAGCGCGACTAGCTCGGGTGGGGCTTGTCGGGCCCAGCAGTACTACTATAATTTCCCCGCTATTTAACCCAATACTAACGATCCGAGAGTTGGTTGAGGGCTTCCGTGATAAAGCTACTTAGTGACCATAACATACATTAACATTAACTTAGTTACCGAATAGTTAACGACGTTAATTTCGCATAACGTAAAAGATAGAGTTGTAGAGCGTATACATGTTTCTCCCCCTGTTGTTTAAAACCGGATAAAATGTCACACCCCGACCCGCAGCGGAAATAAGAGTCGGGGCATAATTGGGTTATCACCAAAGCACATGACATTTACTATTATGTTTCATAATTAATGAAGTCAAAGTTACATTTTCAAACATCCAAACATGTTCATTCAATACAAAGGAAATAATCAAAAGGTAACAATCCCAAACTAAATCGATTTATTCTTCTAATCCAGGTCCTATGTGTTCCTAGCTGCTGCTGGTTCACCTGTATCATGTGTAAAATGGTAGTTTTTTTTTTGGTCAACATAAGTTGGCGAGTGAACCTTATTAGATAAACATTTGATAATGATTTTATGGTTAGTTTATCAATAAAATATTGTGCATAATCATAAAAGAGCAAATGTAAGTAATCAAGCATTGGCAAATAGCAGATACAATTATAACATACAATAACACTTGATAGCATACATGAACATACCAATATAATACGATAACTAACATAAATGAACTGTGCGATCAAGGCTCAATCAAACGGAGCCGATCGGATTGCATGAACTGGAAATGTAAATTGAACTGTGCGATCAAGGCTCAATCAAACGGAGCCGATCGTATTGCATGAACTGGAAATGTAAATTGAACTGTGCGATCAAGGCTCAATCAAACGGAGCCGATCGTATTGCATGTATTGAAATGTAAAATGAAACGACTGATCAAGGCTCAATCAAACGGAGCCGATCGTGCGGGCACGCCACAGTTCAACCGCATAATAAAATGGGGAACAAGCTCAACCTCATGGATGGGGAGCTGCGGCCTTGGCAAATGCATGTACTGTAATAATAATTTGCATCCAATAATAACTACTTAACAGGAACAACTAAATTCACATGTCATGATATGATGTATGCACAATAGTTTCGTTATAATATGTATATAAACAAAGACACATGATACACCCCAAAATCGTGATTAAAACGGGGAATTTGAAAAGTTCACTCACCTTGGATGCGTTGAATTTGAGATGGTGAGATGCGCACGATTTAGATGAGCGAGTCGACGAGGAATACTAACCTAAATAATAATGGAAAAAAATATATTAAGTGGATGGATGTTATTAAGGATTTTAATGAAATTTTAGATATACTTTTATGAGTTTATGGCTATTTTCTATATTTAAAAATGTTATTTTTAAGTATTTTTAATTGATTTTTAAATTAAATAAAATAAATAAATATATAAAAAAAAATATTTTTTTTGTGTTGACCGTTGACCGTTGACCGGTTCGGTCAGCGGATATTTCTGCGCCGGGTGGGATTCGAACCGGCGACCTTCCGTTCACGTGCACGTAGCTCTACCAACTGAGCTACGTGACTAACCCGTTATAAACTCGGTTTTAATTATATTTATATACTTATTTGAATTAACCGAAAATTCCTTTATTTACAAAAACGTTTTAATTCGATTGGACCGGTGCTCGTGACAAGATTAGAACGCGCGACGTGAAGTTCATGTTGCACACAGTCCACCGCTGGACTGTGTGTCTAACCCGGTTATATTCTTGGTTTTTATTATACTTAACAACTACCTGTTTTAACCCGGTTTAGTTCATGATTAAAAAGGCATGTTATTACACAAGGCGTGCGCGTAGCAAGGATCGAACTCGGGACGTGTGTGTGAAATTTGCACACAGTCCACCGCTGGACTGTGTGTCTAACCCGTTTATAATCCGGATTTTAATTACTCTTATATTCTCTTATAACTTCATCTTCTTCACCGATTACACAGGCAACATAACTCTACTGATTATGATCGATTTGTGATTTACAAAGTTCTCCGACATCAACAGTAACTCAAAAGTAAAGAATGGAGAAAGTTTAAGGAACAGAATATACTGATTGATGTTATTCACTGAATTCCGGCGGAGGTTCGTCGGTACTGGAAATGAACTCCGACTGTTGAACCAATTAACAGCGTTGATCGATTATTCATAAAGTTGAGTCACCTAAACAAGGTTTAAAAGAAGTGTAGGATATCTTACCAGTTCACAGTGGGATTCCGGCAGTCTCAGAAACTTTCCGGTGAAGATAAGATTTCCAATAAACGTTGGCTAGAATCGATTCTGATGATAGAGTTGTGTTAGAGACTGATTAATCACATGTTTTAAACTGAAAGAGTCGGAGGTATTACCGTGAGAATGTGAGTCCTGGTTTTCCGGTGACTTGCAGAAATTTTCCGGCGAACTGATTCAGATAATCTTATGGTTCAGAAATGCGACGAAAATGAAATTGAGTATTGTTGTGATGGTTCTGAATTGCGAGATTGATCTGATGCTTGAGTTAAATCAGAGTTTTGATGAGTTTTCGGTTTTAAAAGCCGAAATGATAAAAATTAAAGTTTCAATCAATTCTAACTTAATTATAAACCGTAATACATCGGTTATAAGCTGGACAAGCGAATTCACAACGACTTGGCGATTGGTTTGCCGATTGCCGTTATTCAGATGGTATCAACGGTTAAATTGAGTTTGTGTTTAAGATCCAATTGTTTTCCTAGAGTTAACAGAAAACACATTGTGGCGGAGTGGTTTAGAGAATGAAAGTTAAATTGTTTAGAGACTCAGCTGACCCGGGTTCGAGTCCCGGCAGCTTCAATGTTTTTTATTTATTTTATTTTAACTTTTTATCAAATATAATTTTTATAGTTTAGTTTATTTACTAATTATGTAACGTTTTAACTCAAAATAACCATAAATAATTAATGCACTTTCGTAACTTGGTACTTGATTACAAAACGGAGCGGGTTTTGGAGACCCGATTTTTACAAATGTTACAGTATCCCCTACTTTTAGGAATTTCATCCCGAAATTTAAATAGTTGAAGTAGTAGGAAAAAGATGCGGGTATTTTTCACGCATTGAGTCTTCACGTTCCCAAGTAAACTCAGGTCCCCGTTTCGACTCCCAGCGTACCCTAACAATTGGAATGCGACTTCGTCGTAGACACTTTTCTCCATAGTCCATGATCTCCACTTGTCTTTCAATAAAATGCATGGATTCATCAATCTGAATATCTTCCAGCGGAATATGGAGATTCTCATCAGCGAGGCACTTCTTCAAGTTCGACACGTGAAACGTGGGATGAATCCTGTCGAGTTCTTCTGGTAGGTCAAGCTTGTATGCTACAGGACCTACTCTTTCGATTATCTTGAAAGGTCCTACGTAACGTGGTGCTAGTTTCCCTTTTGACCAAAACGAACTACTCCCTTCCACGGTGATACTTTCAAAAGCACATGATCACCAATGCCAAACTCTAAGGGCTTCCGTCGTTTATCTGCATAACTCTTTTGACGGCTTTGAGCTGCTAAAAGATTGTTTCGGATTTGCTGAATCTTGTCTGTGGTTTCTTGGATCAATTCTGGACCAGTAATTTGGGCTTCCCCAATTTCGTGCCAACAAACAGGAGATCGGCACTATCGACCATATAAAGCTTCAAAAGGTGCCATGCCGATGCTCGAATGATAGCTGTTGTTGTACGAAAATTCAACTAACGGTAGGTGGGCGTCCCAATTTCCCAGTCTATGACACATGCTCTAAGCATATCCTCAAGAGTTTGAATGGTGCGCTCAGACTGTCCATCAGTTTGGGGATGATAGGCGGTACTAAGATCTAATCGAGTGCCCATAGCGGATTGTACTGCTTGCCATGTTCGTGAGGTGAAACGACCATCACGATCAGAAATAATACTTAATGGTACCCCGTGTCGGCTTACGATTTCGTTGATATAAATACGAGCAAGCTTTTCGTTCTTGAAATCTTCTCGAATAGGGATAAAGTGAGCTGATTTTGTAAGTCTGTCTATAATCACCCATATAGTGTCATACCCACTAGAAGTGCGAGGTAACCCGGTAATGAAATCCATGGTTATATTTTCCCACTTCCATACAGGTATTTCCGGTTGGACTAGAAGTCCTGAGGGTCTTTGGTGTTCAGCCTTCACCTTAGAACATGTGAGACACTTGGAAACAAAAACGGCAATATCTTTCTTCATTCCAGGCCACCAATAGGTGTATCGTAGGTCTTGATACATCTTATCGGCTCCTGTGTGTATAGAATATCGCGTTTTGTGAGCTTCATTCATGAGAGTTTCCCGAAGATTTTTGTGGTTAGGAATCAAGATACGATCTAGGTAATACCGAATACCATCTGATTTAGTTTCAAATTTCAGCTCGGCTCCACAGGACATCTCTTTTCGTATATCTTCCTCTGTTATTAAAACGTGTTGGGCTTCTCGAATTTGATCTTTAATATCGGTTATAATTTGCGAACATAGAAGATGAATGGAGTTCGCATAACCCTTTCGACTAAGTGCATCAGCCACCACATTTGCTTTACCAGGGTGGTATCTAATTTCAAAGTCGTAATCATTTAGGAGTTCGACCCATCTTCGTTGCCTCATATTTAACTCTTTTTGATTGAAGATATGTTGAAGAATCTTGTGGTCATTGTATATTTCACACTTAGTACCATAGAGATAATGTCTCCATATCTTAAGAGCGAATACAACGGCTCCAAGTTCGAGGTCATGAGTGGTGTAGTTCTTTTCATGTGTCTTGAGTGGCCTCGAGGCATAAGCTATGACTTTTCCTCTTTGCATGAGAACGCAACCTAATCATTGCCCTGACGCGTCGCAATAGACTACAAAATCATCACAACCTTCAGGAAGAGTGAGGATTGGTGCATCACAAAGTTTTTGTTTAAGAGTTTGAAAAGCTTCTTCTTGCTTGGGTCCCCATACGAATGGTTTTCCCTTATGGGTTAAAGCCGTGAGTGGCACCGCAATGCGAGAGAAGTTTGAAATGAACCGACGATAATAGCCAGCAAGTCCAAGAAAAGACCTTACTTCGGTTGGTGTACGTGGAGCTTGCCATTCTTGAACTGCTTTGATCTTTGATGGGTCAACATGTATTCCTTTGTCATTGACTACATGCCCGAGAAATTGCACCTCTTTTAACCAGAATTCACATTTAGAGAACTTGGCATAAAGCTTTTCCTTTTCTAGAAGTGCAAGAACGAGTCGAAGATGACGCTCATGATCAGCTTTAGATTTTGAATAAATAAGAATATCGTCGATGAAGACTATAACAAATCGATCAAGGTAAGGTTTGCAGACTCTGTTCATTAGGTCCATGAAGACAGCTGGTGCGTTGGTTAATCCAAACGGCATAACCATGAATTCATAGTGGCCATAACGAGTTCGAAAAGCAGTCTTAGGAACGTCTTCTTCATGCACTCTAAGCTGATGATAGCCAGATCGAAGATCGATTTTTGAAAAGCAACTGGCACCTTGTAGTTGGTCAAGAAGATCATCTATGCGAGGTAAAGGATAGCGATTTTTGATGGTTAACTTGTTGAGCTCTCTGTAGTCGATGCACATACGAAAAGATTCATCTTTCTTCTTTACAAAAAGGACAGGTGCACCCCAAGGCGATGAGCTGGGACGTATGAATCCCTTGTCAGTCAATTCTTGCAATTGACTGGCTAGCTCTTGCATTTCAGAGGGGGCTAACCTATATGGAGATTTTGCCACTGGTGTAGCACCAGGTATAAGATCGATACGGAATTCGACATCTCTGATTGGAGGAAGTCCTGAAATGTCGTCAGGAAAAACTTGTGGGAAAACTTTTACTACAGGAATATCTTCAAGTTTCTTCTCTGTGGTCCCCTTCTTGATGATATGGGCTAAAAACGCGACATAATTCTTGCGAAGGTATTTTTGAGCTTGAAGACATGACATTAAGTTGAGTCCTTTCGACGAGGTTTCTTCAATGATTCGAAGAGTCTGGCCGTTTGAAAGAGGAATACGAATAAATTTTTCACGACATACAACTTCCGCATGATGTTGACTGAGCCAATCCATACCGATATGATGTCGAAACTTCCCAGCTTCATAGGAATAAGGTCGACTGAGAAATCATGGTCGTTTAAGGTGAGTGTACAGTTGCGTAAAATAGAGTCTAATGAAACTGGTTTTCCGTCCGCAACTTCCACCGTTATGGATTCCGCAAGCTTATCCCGATTTTTGCTTAAGATAGGTTCAAATTCTAATGACACGAAACTTCTATCCGCACCAGTATCAAATAACATAGAGGCATATCTACCATTTATAAGAAACGTACCGTTGACCACATTGCCGTCAGCTCTGGCCTGGTTCGCGTTAATATTGAAAGCTCTTCCTCTAGCAGGTGGAGGAGCTTGGTTCGCTTGATTCACAGGGTTGGCTTGGGCCTAAGCATGAATAATATTGACCAGCCTTGGACATGTGTTTCTGAAATGACTTGGGTCGCCGCAATTGAAGCAAGCCCGCATAGGTTGGCCCATAGGGTAATTGGGTTGATAGTATGTTTGGGCTAAATGTTGGGTGGGTGGAAATGGTAGTTGTTGTTGTGCTTGACCCATTAACTGTTGGTGGGTTTGGGTTATAGGTTGGTGGCGGTTTGTTCGTTGAAGCGTGCGGCAGTTTTGGACAGTATGTCCTGCGCGACCGCAGCCGGTGCAGTATTGGCAAGGATAATCAGGGGAGTGGTGATACTGACAACGGTTACATTTTGGTAATGGGCCTGTGTAGGGTCTTTTGTATGGCGCGGGTGGAGGAGTGACTTGAGTGATGGGTGCAGTAGGAATAGGGGTGTTGGTTTGGGTGACTGCAAAGTTCCTGGTGTTACGCTTCCTCTTGTTAGCAAACTTAGAGGAAGGATTGGGGTGGTTTGAGGTTTGTCCCTCAACAGGGGCTTTCTTCTTTTCTTCTTTGAACTTCCCATTGCGAATTCAGTTTTCGGTCAGTTCAGTTGCCAACTCCATGGCAGCTTCGAGTGTTACTGGTGAAACGTTGAGAACCGAATCTTGGATTTTCGAGGGAAGTCCTCGAATATAATGTTCAATCAGACGATAGGTTGGAGTGAATAAGTTTGGAACCATTTGGTTCACTCCAAGAACCTCTTGTTGTAAGTAGAGTGATCACCCTCTTTTTGCTTTAAGGCATGAAATTCATCCTCCAATTTCTTAATTTCACTTCTAGGACAGAAACGCCTAGTCATGATTTCCCTTAACTCCTCCCAAGTTAAGGCCATCGCATCTTCAGTTCCCCTCTTTCCTTTCTCAGTATTCCACCAAGTGAGAGCTACACCAAGTAGTCTCCCGGTGGCGTAACGAACCTTGCGATCCTCAGGACAATCGCAGTTTAAGAAGACGTTTTCCAATCTCCTCGAACCAATGTAGGAGAGCAGTGACTCCCACAGTTCCTTCGAATTTTGGAGGATCACAGGACTTAAAATGTTTGTAAGAGCATTTGATGGTAGGAGGGTTGTCGATGTTCTGGTCCTGTTGTTGAGGAGGGTTAGTAGGATTTGCAGCAAGGGCATGTTGTACTTGTACCACGATGTCAGGCAATATCGTGGCCATTTGATTCGCGATATGAGTGGCCAAACGTTCCCGAGACTTTCCCGGTTTCTTACCCCTCCGATGCTGTCTAGACGACATCTACAGGATCATAAAATGAGAAGATTGTGAGTTTATGGTGTCTTTTTAGGTGTCATGTGTCTTTAATAAAATGAAAATAACATAAATATCAATAATGCAACTACATCCATAGGATGTCTTGGGTTCGCTCATGTTGGGCCTCAAATGTCCCCCATACCTTCACCTACATAGTCATGTGGGCCCCCATGGCTATTGGCTTGGTAGGATTCACATTAGTATTGGCGATTTAACACTCGCATCCCCCGAATGCAAACCACAAAATATGTTCATGAGATGTTTGGTCGGAACGTGTCCAGGTGTAGACACAATGACAACTCAAAGTGGGATTAGTTCACACGACGTTTGGTATAGCATGCTTTGGCCTAATAGGTACTTCGTACTCTCATCGTTAGTCCCCAGGTAGGCAAACTGGTCCTTTATTTTGGATTTATACGAATGCCAGCCTAGACAGGACGTTCCGAGCTAGTACCCTTCCAGTTACTACATGCCCATCATGAGAACTCACTTTGATGAGATTTGAAAACACGAAAATCATTGTAAGATCAATCATGATGTGGTGTGTGCTTTCATGGATGTGATATGTTATGATCATACGATTTCATGATAGGCATTATTTGATAATACATACTTATGAACATGCTTGTACAATATCAAATGTAACATTTAACATAAAACATATAAACATAATGAAATTTGGCATATAACACACAAAATTCTTATAAGTTTCTAATCGACTATAGTATAGGCTCTAAGGGTCTAATAACCTATCCTATATCCCTATAGTCATGGCTCTGATACTAATCTGTCACACCCCGACCCGCAGCGGAAATAAGAGTCGGGGCATAATTGGGTTATCACCAAAGCACATGACATTTACTATTATGTTTCATAATTAATGAAGTCAAAGTTACATTTTCAAACATCCAAACATGTTCATTCAATACAAAGGAAATAATCAAAAGGTAACAATCCCAAACTAAATCGATTTATTCTTCTAATCCAGGTCCTATGTGTTCCTAGCTGCTGCTGGTTCACCTGTATCATGTGTAAAATGGTAGTTTTTTTTGGGTCAACATAAGTTGGCGAGTGAACCTTATTAGATAAACATTTGATAATGATTTTATGGTTAGTTTATCAATAAAATATTGTGCATAATCATAAAAGAGCAAATGTAAGTAATCAAGCATTGGCAAATAGCAGATACAATTATAACATACAATAACACTTGATAGCATACATGAACATACCAATATAATACGATAACTAACATAAATGAACTGTGCGATCAAGGCTCAATCAAACGGAGCCGATCGGATTGCATGAACTGGAAATGTAAATTGAACTGTGCGATCAAGGCTCAATCAAACGGAGCCGATCGTATTGCATGTATTGAAATGTAAAATGAAATGACCGATCAAGGCTCAATCAAACGGAGCCGATCGTGCGGGCACGCCACAGTTCAACCGCATAATAAAATGGGGAACAAGCTCAACCTCATGGATGGGGAGCTGCGGCCTCGGCAAATCCATGTACTGTAATAATAATTTGCATCCAATAATAACTACTTAACAGCAACAACTAAATTCACATGTCATGATATGATGTATGCACAATAGTTTCGTTATAATATGTATATAAACAAAGACACATGATACACCCCAAAATCGTGATTAAAACGGGGAATTTGAAAGGTTCACTCACCTTGGGTGCGTTGAATTTGAGATGGTGAGATGCGCACGATTTAGATGAGCGAGTCGACGAGGAATACTAACCTAAATAATAATGGAAAAAAATATATTAAGTGGATGGATGTTATTAAGGATTTTAATGAAATTTTTAGATATACTTTTATGAGTTTATGGCTATTTTCTATCTTTAAAAATGTTATTTTTAAGTATTTTTAATTGATTTTTAAATTAAATTAAATAAATAAATATATAAAAAAAATATTTTTTTTTTGTGTTGACCGTTGACCGTTGACCGGTTCGGTCAGCGGATATTTCTGCGCCGGGTGGGATTCGAACCGGCGACCTTCCGTTCACGTGCACGTAGCTCTACCAACTGAGCTACGTGATTAACCCGTTATAAACTCGGTTTTAATTATATTTATATACTTATTTGAATTAACCGAAAATTCCTTTATTTACAAAAACGTTTTAATTCGATTGGACCGGTGCTCGTGACAAGATTCGAACGCGCGACGTGAAGTTCATGTTGCACACAGTCCACCGCTGGACTGTGTGTCTAACCCGGTTATATTCTTGGTTTTTGTTATACTTAACAACTACCTGTTTTAACCCGGTTTAGTTCATGATTAAAAAGGCATGTTATTACACAAGGCGTGCGCGTAGCAAGGATCGAACTCGGGACGTGTGTGTGAAATTTGCACACAGTCCACCGCTGGACTGTGTGTCTAACCCGTTTATAATCCGGATTTTAATTACTCTTATATTCTGTTGTAACTTCATCTTCTTCACCGATTACACAGGCAACATAACTCGACTGATTATGATCGATTTGTGATTTACAAAGTTCTCCGACATCAACAGTAACTCAAAAGTAAAGAATGGAGAAAGTTTAAGGAACAGAATATACCGATTGATGTTATTCACTGAATTCCGGCGGAGGTTCGTCGGTACGGGAAATGAACTCCGACTGTTGAACCAATTAACAGCGTTGATCGATTATTCATAAAGTTGAGTCACCTAAACAAGGTTTAAAAGAAGTGTAGGATATCTTACCAGTTCACAGTGGGATTCCGGCAGTCTCAGAAACTTTCCGGCGAAGATAAGATTTCCAATAAACATTGGCTAGAATCGATTCTGATGATAGAGTTGTGTTAGAGACTGATTAATCACATGTTTTAAACTGAAAGAGTCGGAGGAATTACCGTGAGAATGTGAGTCCCGGTTTTCCGGTGACTTGCAGAAATTTTCCGGCGAACTGATTCAGATAATCTTATGGTTCAGAAATGCAACGAAAATGAAATTGAGTATTGTTGTGATGGTTCTGAATTGCGAGATTGATCTGATGCTTGAGTTAAATCAGAGTTTTGATGAGTTTTCGGTTTTAAAAGCCGAAATGATAAGACTTAAAGTTTCAATCAATTCTAACTTAATTATAAACCGTAATACATCGGTTATAAGCTGGACAAGCGAATTCACAACGACTTGGCGATTGGTTTGCCGATTGCCGTTATTCAGATGGTATCAACGGTTAAATTGAGTTTGTGTTTAAGATCCAATTATTTTCCTAGAGTTAACAGAAAACATATTGTGGCGGAGTGGTTTAGAGAATGAAAGTTAAATTGTTTAGAGACTCAGCTGACCCGGGTTCGAGTCCCGGTAGCTTCAAATGTTTTTTATTTATTCTATTTTAACTTTTTATCAAATATAATTTTTATAGTTTAGTTTATTTATTAATTATGTAACGTTTTAACTCAAAATAACCATAAATAATTAATACACTTTCATAACTTGGTACTTGATTACAAAACGGAGCGGGTTTTGGAGACCCGATTTTTACAAATGTTACATAAAATAGGGGCCGTGAACTCACCTTAAATTGCTCGGTTAGAATGACGCAATAGAAGCAAATGATGGAACCACTAATCGCGTCCTAACATGTCAACCGATTTAAAGTTAGTGTGTGAACACACTGACACAAAACCCTACGCATAACTAACACACAGTACGGCACACGTAATAACTAATTCGAAACCATAATCATGCATGCAAAGTATCATCATACAAAATAACGATCAAACCAACTAGTCATAAGCATAGGATAACTCATACAACACTTAGGTACACACAAACGCAAGTTATCATGTTTCAGCTTGTACGCTCATAACTGGGCTGTTTTCGAGGATTTTTATAAAATAGTTCCAACATTCCAAAATTCCAATTTTTTACAGGAGGTGTCAATTAGACTGTAGAATTTTGTGTAAAATCTTTAAATCCTAAATCTTTACCAATTATTTATAAACATTTATATACTAGGCTGCAGTCAGATTCGTGGCTTTCTGACTGCAGTCTACGAGAAAAATTATTTAAATATCATCGTTCATCCAATTAACAAAATTCCAGTGGGAGATTTTCGGAAATTCCCATCTCCAGTTACTGTACAAATTTCGTGACCTAACCCCCTACAGACTATGAGATCCGACTCGATAAACAACCTTCAAATTCTGCAGAATTTACGCAGCTTCAGCTGCTGCACTAATTGACCATTTAAAAATAGCAAACGACCTCAGAAAAATATGAATCTGGCGCCGTTTGAAGCGTTTTTCAATAATACACGTTTTAGGCTTCATAAAATCCACTTTCCGATAAATAACGATCAGGTTACAGCCAACTGAAGTTGGATGTAAATGTCAATCAGCATACTGTTTTCGACTTTATCGCATTAGAAACATGTTTAAACGATCATGACGCTTAGTTGTATTGATTAACAACAGGTTAACTTGACAAATATCATCATATATATCAATATTCATGCAAACCCTAAATATATATCATGATCTTTATCGCTAAAACGCAGCCTACGATTTTAGTATTCAACATAATATCACAACCGCAAAGATTCGCACATTCATCCGAACTAATCATAAATCACAACACTTTTTCATATTAATAATCCTACAAACACAATATCATGATCAATATTACACAAAACCTAGTGTGAATCGCAAAACAGTTAAACCCTAACCTTGAAACGATGATGCTTATCTAACCGGGACAAGCTTGGAATCAATCCGGGAGGTGTGAGGTTTGCGACCGTGAGAGGGGGGGCTGCCATCGATTCTTCTAGGGTATTAGGATTTCTCCTTTTTTTTTAAACATCCCATGCATACTTACATATAAATATAACAAGGGGAAAGGGGGGTCGCGATAGGGTGCGGGGGGCGGTTTGGGTAAGTGTCTTGGGCCACAAGTTTGTGTTATTTCCTTGGGCCGCAAGGAGGTGTGGGTCGGAAGGGGGTGTGGGTGGCGGGTTGGGTTTGCTTGGTCGTGAAGTCGAAACGTTTCACAAGCTTGGTTCGGTTTATAAATAAAAGTTACTAAAATATTATTTGTGACATGGAGTTTATAAAATATTAAATCATTCTAATAACACATAGCACGTAATTCAGATACAACCCGTCTAATAACACATAGCACGTCATTCACCCTATAGATTCACAAAGTTAGCGTTGTTATTGCGAGCGTGTAATTTAATTCTCCGAATTAAATCAGCGTAGGAGTGAATAACCATAAAGTAGCGCGTTTAAGATACCTGAAAAGCCGGGATGTCACAAAATGCCTCGCCGAAGAAAATCTGCATGTCCCTCTTGAAGATCTGCAAATCAACGAGACTCTCCATTTCGTGGAAAAGCCTGTGGAAATCATGAGAGACTAAGAAACTACGACGCTCTCGCATCCCTATCGTGAACGTCTGATGGGAGGGCAAACGCGGCACCGAGTTTACTTGGGAATTGGAAAGTGATATGAAGGCCAAGTACCCGCATCTCTTTGTTACAGCCACTGCCTAATTTCGAGACGAAATTCCCTAAAGTAGAGGAGACTGTAACAACTCGGAAATCCGTTGTTATCTTTTCATTATGTTTTTCCGTTTATCCATCCTTGTACTCCCGAGATTCGGTTAATAATAAAAGTTTATGTTAATTATTTATGGTATTGTACGTTATGTCACATCTAATCGCTTATTAATTCGCGTCGCTAGTCTCATCGCATCACAAATCGCAGTTATTTATGTGGTTTTATGTCACTTATGCGTTATGTGTGTTTGTGGTTATGTTTACACTCGCTATCGCTTCGCTCTCACACTCTCGAATCACTAAATCGCACTATTATATCAACTATAACGCTTAACGCTTTAATTTAACACTTAATATAACTATCTAATGCAAACCGAATAACCAAACGAACTCTTAACGCGAAATCAGCAAACGAAACTTGGTCATCAGGCCAAGTTCGGCCGAACTTGACTACACAAGTTCGCCCGAACTTGCCTGAGACACAAGGATCCTTTCTTTCCCTCAAGTTCGCTCGAACTTGTACACACATGTACAAGTTCGCTCGAACTTGTACACACATGTACAAGTTCGCCCTAACTTTACCATCCATCCTTGAAAATCTAACAAGTTCGCCCGAACTTGCATAAATTTCATGCAAGTTCGACCGAACTTGGTTTCATCAGCTCTCATTTTTGCTTTCTCCTATAAATACCAAGCTCTGTTCACTCATTTGAACTTGTTGCAAGATCGCCGAGAGCTCTCCCAACCCGAAACCTTCGTGTTCTAAGTAAGAATCGACCCGAACAACGTTTATCAACAACCAACAAAGGTTTACAATGATTTTGGCACAAGGCATAGCCTTCGTTTTCATCAAAACTCATTCTTTTACGAAAATCTTCATCTTTTTCTTCAAAACTTCTGTTTTTAACTTAGATCTACACAATACGAGTTCGTTTGGTGTTAGCAGAGGCTTCCCAAACATGAGATCTGCAAGATCTCAGCTTGTAAGTTCTAGGCCAGAGAAAACTTTTGACAAATATCGATTTTGACACAAATACAGACTTTTGAGGATGTTTTGTTCATTTTCTGATATGAAACAAAGCATCTATCATTTAAGATCCCAGATCTGGAAGCACAAGGACGTTTATGTTGGTTTACACAAGCCGGACTAATCCGAACGAACCCCGAATTCGCCCGGATTAGCCAACGCTTTTGTAAAACAGCTAAAACAGCTCTAAAAGACCTCTCCGACCTAAGTTTGCTCAGGAGCACAGGGTTGGAGGGATGAACACTCGATTTTCCTCAGCAAACGACGTGAAACGCAAGATTTTGGACCCGAAAACATCAAGTTCGCTCGAGAATCACCAGCTTATCAGGTCAAGTTCGACAAACTTGTACCCATTTGGGTCAAGTTCGACTGAACTTGAGTGTTTCTTCACCAAGTTTCTTGCAAGTTCGCCCGAACTTGCCTGGTTTCTTAGGAAACCATACAAGTTCGACCGAACTTTTCAAATCAGTAAGGTTTTCCTACAAGTTCGCCCGAACTTGACAAGTTTCTTAGGAAACTCATCAAGTTCGACCGAACTTGACTCTAAACCCACCAAAACCCAGCAAGTTCGCCCGAACTTGGCTACTGCCCTACCAAGACTTAACCGTTTCAGCTTACGGAGACTGATGCACTACCGTTCGCGTATGCAGGCTGATCCGGCGCTCTTGACTCTCCTCAGATCCCGAACTCTTACCTAAAACGCACTACTTGACCCATTTTCGCTTTGAACGCACTTTTGGGTGTTACATACGTTCTTATAAACAAAATCACATCACGAATCAAAACTGTTTATCACATGCGAATAATCTGATTGTATATGCTCGACACGTGATACTAGAAACATGTGAATAGGACTTATTTTCGTTAACTTGCCTCCTTAGCTAGTATGATACTATAGTGTGGCTTACACCCGGCGGGGTCTAGTTAGGATGGACGCGCAAGCCTTCTCACGGTAGTTAGCATGAGAAATGAGCCTATGTTATGTTAAGTGTTTTGGTGTATCATGATATGTAATTAGATTGTTTCACAAACGCTTTATCGACTATGCTAGTATTATTCAAACTCGTATGCTCACCTTTACTTAATTGTATTGACTTGTATTTTAACGTATGTAACACGTTGAGGATTTATAGCTTGGATGCCTTTGATGTTGCATGCGTAGTTTAGTTTGTTTTATTTAGTTTGTTTTAGAACGGTTGTAATAAAATCTAGGGGAGATCGAATTGGATTGTGTTTAAAAGATTTTGTTGGTATGTAATGGTTATTTTGAAGGTTTACGAGTTTGATAGTATGGGATATTGAATGTTGATGTTTATCTTTGAAATGGCTGTTATGGAAATTCTCTTGATCAATCTGATTCGCCTAGTGCCACTACCCCGATGATTCCGCCATCGGTTGGGGTGTGACAGTTGATCTCATGAAACTCTTGCCTTGCCTTAGGGATCCCCAATGTGAACTCCTTCTACTAAGGTCGTGCATGAGGGTTGCTAAGTTAGTTTTTGGGTTGCAGACTTGTCAACCCCATTTGATGGAGGATGCGATATCTCGGTTCGATGATGGCCTTAGGGAGGTTATAGAAGACATAGTCGTGGGTGGCGGTCCCTTATCTGGTG
The DNA here is from genome assembly GCA_947069175.1 of Scalesia atractyloides. Taxonomy (NCBI): domain Eukaryota; kingdom Viridiplantae; phylum Streptophyta; class Magnoliopsida; order Asterales; family Asteraceae; genus Scalesia; species Scalesia atractyloides. Next base: position 70,072,061 of record CAMTDV010000005.1, on the reverse strand, counting down.
ACCTCGAGTGGCGTCTAGCATCTCTACCAATGCGTCTAGGTGGTTTAGGCATGCTCTCAGCTCGATATGTTGGGACATATGCCTTTGTGGCGTCTATAACTCAGTCTTGTGAACTATATGATCATATCCTTCAAAAAAGTGGGGTCGTCGAGCTCGACCCGGACTATAAGCAGGCACTCGAACGCTTAAATGTCTCTCTCCCAGACTTGGATATTGGCGGTTTCTCTAATAAGGACACCGCCCCCTCGAAGCGACAAAAAACTTTTGAGAACACTCTGTTTAGCAAAATCGCTTGGGAGATTTTTTTTTATTTGTCATCCTATCAGAAGGTGATGTTTGAGTGCCTGAAGGGTCCCCATGCTCAAGATTTTTGACCGTTACCCCGATTAAGGGGTTGGAACAATGTTTTTCTACAGTAGAATATAGAACCATTCTCAAATACTAAAGGGGTATGGTCCCAAAACCTTGCGCTGAGCAAGAGACCATATCCATTGTTATACACAAAGCAGACCTTGCGCCTCAACTAATTAATATTATAAGTCCAGTATTCCTCATACTTGTTACATCACATAGGAGCAACACTAGACTGGGGGCAACTTGAAGGGGTATGGCCCCAAAACCTTGCGCCAAGCGCAGGACCATACCATTATCATCCAAAAGCAAGTCTCGTGCAGACTAGATCACGAGTAATAGACACCATTTATTCATGCGCCAGATCATTGAAAAGAGTATTAAAATCATTTAACTACCTTGCGCAGGCTCGCGCAAGGAAACAGTTAAGCTTGAAAGTTGTATTCTTTATCAAACGACCTCCGTGCATGGAACTTAAATGAATGGCAAAAGGAATATTTTCTGTTATAAAAGAAAGAACACGTGGCAGCAGATCAAGAGATCACAATTGTAAAACATCCTAGAAGGCATAAAAGCTCAATCGTGTAGGGGCACAAGTGGTTACAACATAATTACACGTGGCATGATCTGGTGCACTCCTGAAAATCACGATGATGGCATGTCTCGTAACAAAAAGTGGAGAAGCATCATCTGCCACGTGGTGTTTCCCCAGCCGTTGATCAACCCATGACCCGTGTGCTTAGATGAGAAAATAACCAACTAACGGCGTTGGAAAGATTGTGTTAAGTTTTCCTCTCTCACATGTTGGCGCCTAAATCCGGTTATAAATAAGTAACTTCAGGTACAAGCAAACTCATTCACTCTCACTTACTCTCTCTCTTACTTCACTTTAACTATTCCGATCAACTTGTACTTATTCTCACGCCGGAGGGTGGTCGCGGAGAGAACCCTCATTCTCCCCGTGGCGAGTCTAACGGTGGTTTGTTTTGCAGCGTTCATCGGAGGTTCCTTTCATTACGGCGAACAATCGGAGGATTAACCTCTTATGCGAAAACTCTCATAACAGATCTGATCTGATTCCGATCAATTAGATCTGGTGTTTCTTCAAATACGGTTGATGATCCCTATGTACCCGGAAAATGAAACCTGCACGATGTGCCGTAAAGGTTGTATGGATAAATACGGGGAGCACGCAATTTATTGTAAAGAGCTCCCTGGGTTCAAATATCAGCATGACTGGGTGCGATATGTTTTTTGGGACATCCTGAGAAGAGCTGGTGTCTCTGCTAAGAAAGAGGCCCCTGTAAATTTCCTCACGAACCCTATGGAAGGGAGATTTACTATGCGACTAGCGAATCTGTTTGTCTATGGCTGGGCTGGGGGGAAACATGCTTGTGTGGACCTCACTGGGGTTTCCCCTTTGGTCGATTTAAGGGAAAATGGGTTTGTAGCTGGATAAGCAGCAAGAAAGGTAGAATCAAAGAAAATGGATAAGCATGTTAAAGCTTGCGCAGAGAACCAGCATGTCTTTGTCCCTTTTGCCTTTGATACATTTGGTTCCCTATTGCAAGAAACTATCCACTTCTTGACCAGGGTCCAACGGGTCATCCATAACAATTATTCAACCCCAGGGGGACAGAGGTTTGTCTTTGGAATGTTAGGGTTTGCAATTCAGAAAGGGGTGACAACGCAACTTGTTGCCCGTCTATCTTCTGTTTTGATGTAACTTGGCACTTAATATATATAATTCAAATTCTAGAAAAATAAATGGTAACTTTAATTATAAACACAACCAACCCAAAATCGGGCAGGCCAAAATAAACACAACTACATAAATACAAATTTACACCAAGCCTACGATGTAATATCATTATGTTTCTACCTATTTGAGAACCACATAGAAAAAGTTGATATGGTATATAGGGAAGTCTGGGAAATCTGGACAACTCCCTCCTCCCTTTTTTTAACCATAGAAAAAGTTCATTTTTTAACCAACAAAAAAAGCACGACTACCCAGGTAAACTCAATGGAAAATGTCACCCATGTCTAAGAACAAAGACAATACCGATGACCTAGTCTGCCACAATTCCAGAGGAAACCTCCGCCAAGAGTCCACTGTGATGAAACCCTAACTCAACACAGATATTTTTATACCAGGTGAGACTCGAATCCATAAGACCGCCGGGTGTGGGCGGCGGTTTGGGGCGTGGCTAGCCAAGCAAACACCGCGTGCAGTAACACCAAGCCAGCGTGGCCAGCGGCATTGCCCCGATTGGCTGGCTAGATATATCCGTTGGGGGTAGTCATTACACCAACGGCTAGTTTAAAAAAATTACAATTTTACCCTATAAATACTAACCTTTTTTTAAAAAAAATTACTACATCTCTACCATTCACCTTCTCCATGTTTTTATAATGAACCTATTCAACCGACAATTCGACTCGAACAACCCATACGCTTTCCAAGAGAGCGCGTCACCTAGCCCGACCCAAATACCTAACCGCGGCCAACCCCAACCGTTCGTATACTCACATCTTCCCGAGATAGCCGGCATCGCGTCGTTTCTAGGGGGAGAGTGTTCACGAACTTTCCATTCGACGAATCATCTGTTCCAACCAACCTCTCCCAACCCGATTTTGTGCCCGAAACACAGCCCCAAAACATTGGTAGTTCGTCATCCAAACCAAAAAAAAATATTAGTCAACCGGAAAAAAAAAAGAAGTCACAAAAAATGGACGAGAAAAAGCAATAATGGCCGCTCAACAAGTCCAAAGAAGGTGGACGACTCAAGAGGAGGTTACATTGACGAATTGTTATATCGATGTATCCCAAGATTCGACTAAAGGTATTTTTTATTTAACAATAATATCATGTGTTTTATTATTATTTTTTTGTGATTGACTAATATTTTGTTAATAGGAAATTCACGACACCGTACGGGTTTTTGGGAAACTATTAAAAAAACTTCAACCAACAAATGCAAAGCGAGGAGTTCTATCGTGAAAACGATAGCCTCTCGTCTAAATGGAGGGAGATTAATCCAGCCATCACCCACTTCAATGGATGTTATCATTAGGCGAAGAACTCGCCAAGGAGTGTTGAAACCGAAGGCGACTTCATAACAAACGCCATGGCTTCGTATAGGAACTCGAAGCACTCGGAGTTCAAATACATGCACTGCTAGAACATTGCAAGGTACGCTTCTAAATAGGCAACAGTCACTATCGATAGTGAATCTACCTCCTCCAAAAGGGCAAGAACACCATCGTCACAAGCTCAATCTGATGCTCGTGATCAAGAGGTTGATCTTACCTTGGATGATTTTGATGATTCTCCTTCCGCCCACCCAGTAGAGTGTCACACCCCGACCCGCAGCGGAATAAGAGTCGGGGCATAATTGGGTTATCACCAAAGCTCATGTTGTTTACTAAAATGTTTCATATTTATTAAATTCAAATTACAACTTAAATGTTCAAATCAAATTCATACAAATACAATGAAATGAAACTAAGTAAAACAATCCAAAACTTAAACTGATTTATTCTTCTAGGCCCTCCTATGTGTTTCTTGCCTCAACTGGATCACCTGTATCATGTGTAAAATGGGGGAAATTTTGGGTCAACAAAAGTTGGCGAGTGAACCTTGTTTAAAAACATTGTTACTGATTTCTTGTTGTATTTAATATTGAAAACTTGTGCAATATTCATATGTGAGCAAACATATATAAACAAACAATCACAACCACCTTGAATGAGTATATGACATGAATGATAATGTATTGTGAGATCAAGGCTCAATCAAACGGAGCCGATCGTATGAAATGTATGATGATGTATGTGAGATCAAGGCTCAATCAAACGGAGCCGATCGAATGAGGCACCTGTACTCAACCCGTCTCCCACGGGGAGCTGTTGGGCCTATGAAATGCATGTACTGAAAATGATAACTTTAATCTAAACATAATCCACACAACAATTGATACATATTGAATACACATTTGATCACGGATATGATGGATGCACAAGTGTTTAAAATATAATAAATAATTAAGCGACACATGATACACCCCAAAAATGTGATTAGAACGGGGAATTGGTAGAGATTCACTCACATTGGGTGAGTTCTCTTGAAAACGTTGGATGCGCACGAGTTTTTGGGATAGGATCGACAAGGAAAACTAACCTAAAAAATAATAACGAAATTGTTTGGTAAACAAATGGATTCTTAGGTTTATTTTTGTGAGTTTAATAACATTTTCTAACTTATATAATATTATTTTTAAGTATTTTTAATTAGTTTTTAAATTAAATAAATAAATAAAAAGAAAATAAAATTTTTGATTTTTGACCGTTGACCGTTGACCGGACTGTTGACCGGTTGGACTGTGGAAATGTTGTGCGCTGAGTGAGGTTCGAACCCGAGACCTCTCGTACGCGTGCACACAGCTCTACCAACTGAGCTACGTGTCTAACCCGAAATATTCTCTATTTTAATTATATATATATAATTGTTATTTTATTTGAGTTAATATTAAAATGATTTAAAATGACCGAACTGCTTGCAGGGACCCGGAGTCGAACTCGGGTCCTTCGGTTCGTATACGCACAGCCCAACCAGTTGGGCTGTGTGTCTAATCTGTTTAAATTACTGTTTTTATTATTCTTATACACATGCTGTGACTCGTTCTGATTCAGTTTTAAAAAGTTGGTTTTAATTCTGAAAGTCGGTATGTTGTAAGATTCGAACTCGTGACGTGCGTTGTATGTTTGCACACAGTCCACCGCTGGACTGTGTGTCTAACCCGGTTAATCATTCATTTTATATTAATCTTATACTCATTTCGACTTCGTCTTCTTCATTTTTAACGACACAGAACAAAAGTGACCGACTGTTCTTATTTAAATCGGTCATCTATCATATGATTGATTGAATTAAAATGGATAGAGAGAGTTACGGAATCGAATGTACCGCTCAGGATGTCTTCTTCAGAATTCCGGCAAGAGTCGTCGGCTCTGAATTGTGACTTCCGTCTGAGGGGATCAATTAACAGTTTTGATCAACGAATTGTGAAATTAAGTGACTAAATAAGAGATATCAGTGGGTTTAGATGATTGTACCGATTTACAGTGTGATTTCGGAATTTCCAGAGATTTTCCAGCGAGTACAGAATTTCCGGCAACGTCGTCTGGAACCGATTCTGGTTGAAGGATTGAAGTTAGTATCTGTCTAACAATGGATTGAAAACGAAAAAGTCGAGAAATTTACCGATTTGGTGTAAGTCTTGGTTTTCCGGTGAAAGTCTGGCGACTGCAGAATGTCTCCGGCGAGTGTTAAGACTTCGAGAAATGGTGCGATTTTGAGCGAAAGGATTATCAGAGACTTGGGTGAGTATTTATAAGGAAGAATCGGTACGAATTGGGTCCGAATTTGGTCTTGATTCGTGGTCAAATTTTCTCCAGCGGTTACGACCGCAATTTACTGTTGGACGTCGGTTATAACCGATGTCGACGTCGGTTATAACGTTATAGTCAAAAGGAGTAATGGCTGAACTCGCGAATTGCCGGATTTTCCGGTGATTGCGAGTTCTGCCGCGCTGGAAGTCCAGTTTGAATTCGGATTTCAATTTAAGTATTATTTGTTTCGATATGATAACAAAGAAGTCAAGTGGCAGAGTGGTAAGCTGGGTGTTTGTTGAACCGGCTGACCCGGGTTCGAAACCCGGCAGCCTCCTTTATTTTTTTCTTCGTCCGTTTTTATTGTCTATAAATTATAGTTTATAAATTCTAATATATTTATTAATTATGTATTGTTTAAAATTAAAATGAGCATTAAATAAGCAACGAAAATTGTAACTGACTATTCGATTAATAAACGAAGCGGGTTTTGAAACCCGTTTTTCGACGGATGTTACAGTATCCCCTACTTGTAGAAATTTCGTCCCGAAATTTAAGTAGTGGTGGTAACAGGAAAAAGATGTGGGTATTTCTCGCGCATTGAGTCTTCACGTTTCCAAGTAAACTCAGGTCCTCGTTTTGACTCCCAGCGTACCCTGACAATTGGAATACGACTTCGTCTTAAACGTTTCTCTCCGAAGTCCATGATCTCTACTGGTCTTTCAATGAAGTGCATAGATTCATCGATCTGAATATCTTCTAGGGGAATATGGAGGTTTTCATCGGCGAGGCACTTCTTCAAGTTTGATACATGGAATGTGGGATGAATTCTGTTGAGTTCTTCTGGTAGGTCAAGCTTGTATGCTACAGGTCCTACTCTTTCGAGTATCTTGAAAGGTCCTACGTAGCGTGGTGCTAGCTTGCCCTTCTGGCCAAAACGAACTACTCCCTTCCACGGTGATACTTTTAAAAGTACTTGATCACCAATGTTAAACTCCAAGGGCTTTCGTCGTTTATCTGCATAACTCTTTTGACGACTTTGTGCCGCTAGAAGATTGTTTCGAATTTGATGGATCTTCTCTGTTGTTTCTTGAATTAATTCTGGGCCGGTGATTTGAGCTTCCCCAATTTCGTGCCATCATACTGGTGATCGGCACTTTCAACCATATAATGCTTCGAAAGGAGCCATGCCGATACTCGAATGATAGCTATTGTTGTACGAAAATTAAACTAATGGTAGATGAGCGTCCCAATTCCCTTTGAAGTCTATGACACATGCTCGAAGCATGTCTTCAAGAGTTTGGATGGTGCGTTCAGATTGTCCATCAGTTTGAGGATGAAAAGCGGTACTGAGGTCTAATCGTGTACCCAAGGCGGCTTGTACGGCTCGCCATGTTCGTGAAGTGAAACGACCATCACGGTCTGAAATGATGCTTAAAGGTACACCATGACGGCTTACGATCTCGCTGATGTAGATACGAGCTAACTTCTCGTTCTTGAAGTCCTCGCGAATCGGAATGAAGTGAGCTGATTTTGTAAGAAGATCAATGATTACCCATATAGTGTCATACCCACTGGAGGTGCGAGGTAACCCGGTAATGAAGTCCATGGTTATGTTTTCCCACTTCCATACAGGTATTTCAGGTTGGGTTAGAAGTCCTGAAGGTCTTTGATGTTTAGCTTTTACTTTGGAACAGGTAAGGCACTTGGAAACAAAAACAGCAATATCCTTTTTCATGCCAGGCCACCAGTAGGTGTATCGAAGGTCTTGATACATCTTGTCAGCTCCTGGGTGTACAGAGTACCGTGTTTTGTGCGCTTCATTCATAAGGAAATCACGAAGGCTATCGCGATCGGGAATCCATATGCGATTTAGATAGTATAGAATGCCGTCGGATTTGGTTTCGATTTTGAGTTCTGCTCCACATGACAGCTCATCTCGTACGTCGTTTTCTGTTACAGAAACATGTTGAGCTTCTCGGTTTCGATCCTTGATGTCGGTTATGATTTGCGAACATAGAAGACGAATGGAGTTCGCATAACCTTTTCGACTGAGCGCATCGGCCACCACGTTTGCCTTGCCAGGATGATACCGAATTTCACCGTCGTAGTCGTTAAGAAGTTCGACCCATCTTCGTTGCCTCATATTCAACTCCTTTTGGTTGAAGATATGTTGGAGACTCTTGTAGTCAGTGTATATTTCACACTTGGTACCGTAGAAGTAATGTCACCATATCTTGAGAGCAAACACAACGGCTCCAAGTTCTAGGTCGTGGGTGGTGTAGTTCTTCTCATGAACTTTGAGTTGCCTAGAAGCATAGGCTATCACCTTTCCTCTTTGCATCAGTACACAGCCTAGTCCTTGCCCTGACGCGTCGCAATATACTACAAAGTCATCGCAACCTTCAGGAAGTGTGAGGATAGGTGCATCACAAAGTTTTTGCTTTAAAGTTTGGAAGGCTTCTTCTTGTTTAGGTCCCCATATGAAGGGTTTTCCTTTATGAGTCAAAGCCGTGAGTGGTACAGCAATACGAGAGAAATTGGCAATGAAGCGGCGATAGAAACCAGCCAAACCAAGAAATGATCTTACTTCGGTAGGGGTTCGTGGCGCTTGCCATTCCTGTACTGCCTTGATCTTTGAAGGGTCGACATGTATTCCCTTGTCATTGACGACGTGTCCAAGGAATTGTACTTCCCTTAACCAGAATTCACATTTCGAGAACTTAGCGTACATCTTTTCTGTCCTTAAGAGTGTAAGGATAAGTCGAAGGTGTCGTTCATGATCATACTTAGACTTTGAGTAGATGAGGATGTCGTCGATGAAGACTATGACAAAGCGGTCGAGGTAGGGTTTGCATACCCTATTCATTAAATCCATAAATACTGCTGGGGCGTTGGTTAAACCAAATGGCATGACCATGAATTCGTAATGACCATATCGAGTTCGGAAGGCGGTCTTTGGGACGTCTTCTTCATGTACTCTGAGTTGATGATAACCAGAACGAAGTTCGATTTTTGAAAAACAGGTGGCGCCTTGAAGTTGGTCTAGAAGGTCATCGATGCGAGGTAATGGGTAGCAGTTCTTGACCGTTAACTTGTTGAGTTCTCTGTAGTCGATACACATGCGAAACGTTCCATCTTTCTTCTTCACAAAAAGAACAGGTGCACCCCAAGGCGATGAGCTGGACGTATAAATCCTTTGTCAGTCAGCTCTTGCATTTCGGATGGGGCTAACCTATAAGGAGATTTTGCGACTGGTGTAGCGCCAGGTATAAGATCAATGCAGAATTCGACTTCTCTCATGGGAGGAAGTCCTGAGATGTCGTCGGGAAAGACTTGTGGGAATTCTTTCACTACAGGTATATCTTCGAGTTTCTTCTCCTTGTCTCCCTTCTTGACGACGTGAGTTAGGAAGGCGACATAGTTCTTGCGGAGATATTTTCGGGCTTGAAGGCAGGACATCAATTTGAGTCCTTTCGAAGGGGTTTATCCAAAGATTCGTAGAGTCTGACCGTCTGCAAGAGGAATGCGAATGAACTTTTCACGGCATACTACTTCAGCATGATGTTGGCTGAGCCAGTCCATACCGATTATAATATCGAAACTTCCCAACTTCATAGGAATGAGGTCAACTGGAAAATCGTGATCGTTTAGGGTGAGAGTACAATTGCGTATAATAGAGTTTAATGAGACCGGTTTTCCGTCAGCAACTTCCACCGTTATGGATTCCATGAGATTATCACGAGTTTGGTTGAGGATGGGTTCAAATTCTAAGGACACAAAACTCTTATCCGCGCCAGTATCAAATAACATGGATGCATAACTACCATTGATGAGAAATGTACCGTTAACCACGTTGTTATCAGCCCTAGCTTGATTGGCGTTGATGTTGAAAGCTCTTCCTCTAGCAGGTGGAGGAACTTGGTTAGCTTGGTTCACCGGATTTGATTGAGCCTGGGCATGAATGATGTTCACCAAGCGTGGACAAGTGTTTCTAAAGTGGTTTGGGTCTCCACAGTTGTAACAAGCTCGTATGGGTTGCATCATGGGGTAGTTGGGTTGGTAGTAGGATTGGGCTATATGTTGGGTAGGTGGTAGAAGTAAAGGTTGTTGCGCTTGACCCACTATCTGATGGTGGGTTTGGGTTGAGGGTTGATTGCGGTTCATTCGCTGAAGTGTGCGACAGGTTTGGATGGTCTGACCTGCACGGCCATAGCCGGTGCAATGTTGGCAGGGATGTTCAGGAAGGTGATGGTATTGGCAACGGTTGCATTTTGGGTATGGGCCGGAGTATGGCTTTTTATATGGTGCAGCTGAGGGGGCAACTTGGGTGATGGGTGCAGCAGTGATAGGGGGGGTTTGTTTGTGTGACAGCAAAGTTCCTGTTGTTTCGCTTCCTCTTACCAGCAAACTTCGAAGAGGAGACAGAATGGTTTGAAGTTTGGGCCTCATTGGGGGCTTTCTTTTTCTCCTCCTTGAATTTACCGTTTCGGATGCGATTCTCGGTGAGTTCGGTAGCTAGTTCCATTGCGACCTCAAGTGTTGCAGGTGAAGTGCTTAGAACCGAGTCTTGAATTTTCGAGGGGAGGACTCGAATGTAGTGTCCAACCAAGCGGTACACTGGGGTGAACAAGTTGGGGATCATTTGGTTTAGCTCGAGAAATCTTTTGTTGTAGGAAGTATGAAATCCTTCCTTTTGTTTTAACGAATGGAATTCATCTTCCAACTTCTTGATTTCGCTTCTTGGACAGAAGCGTCTTGTCATTATTTCCCTTAACTCTTCCCATGTTAAGGCCATAGCATCTTCGACTCCTCTCTTACCCTTTTCTGTGTTCCACCAGGTAAGGGCTACCCCAAACAGTCTCCCGGTTGCGTAACGTACCTTGCGATCCTTGGGACAATCGCAATTGAGGAAGGTGTTCTCCATTTCCTCAAACTAGTGGAGGAGAGCAGTGACACCCTCGGTCCCTTCATACTTTGGGGGATCGCAAGACTTGAAGTGTTTGTAGGAGCACTTTTTGGAGGGAGGGTTGTCGACGTTCTGGTCTTCTTGATTGGGAGGGTTGATGGGATTCGCGGTGAGAGCTTGTTGGACTTGAATTACGATGTCAGGAAGCACCGCGGCCATTTGTTTTGCAATTTGGGTGGCCAAGCGTTCGTTTGACCTTCCTGACTTTCTACCTCCACGTAATTGCCTAGCCGACATCTACAGGAACATACATAGGAGAATTGTGAGTTTAAGGAGTCTTTTTAGGTGTGATGTGTCGTTAAGAAAAATATAAAAAAATAACATAATCATCAATAATGCAACTACATCCATAGGATGTCTTGGGTTTGCTCATGTTTGGGCCTCCAATGTCCCCCATACCATCGCCTGTATAGTCATGTGGGCCCCCATGACTATTGGCTTAGTAGGATTCACATTGGTGTTGGCGGTTTAACACTTGCATCACCTGAATGAAAACCATGAAATATGATTCCGAGATGTATGGTAGGAGGGTGTCCAAGTATAGACACAATGACAACTCAAAGTGGGGTTAGCTCACACGACGTTTGGTATAGCATGCTTTGGCCTAATAGGTCCTTCGTACTCTCATCGTTAGTCCCCAGGTAGGCAAACTGATCCTTTATTTTGGATTTATACGAATGCCAAGCCTAGACAGGACGTTCCGACTATCGGTACTCGTACCCTTCCAGTTACTACATGCCCGTCATGGGAACTCACTTTGATGTGATTTGAAAAATACAAAAATCGTTGTAAAAATCATGGGAATTGTGAGGTGTGTGCTCTCATGGATATGATATGTTATGAGGATATGATTCATGATGAGCATTGTATAATAATATGTACTTATGAACATGCTTGCATAACATTGAATGTAACAATAAACATAAAGCATATAAACATCATGAATTTTGTATGTAACACATAAACAATTTTAAAATTCTAATCAACTATAGTATAGGCTCTAAGGGTCTAATATCCTATCCTATATCCCTATAGTCATGGCTCTGATACCAATCTGTCACACCCCGACCCGCAGCGGACTAAGAGTCGGGGCATAATTGGGTTATCACCAAAGCTCATGATGTTTACTAAAATGTTTCATATTTATTAAATTCAAATTACAACTTAAATGTTCAAATCAAATTCATACAAATACAAGGAAATGAAACTAAGTAAAACAATCCAAAGCTTAAACTGATTTATTCTTCTAGGCCCTCCTATGTGTTTCTTGCCTCAACTGGATCACATGTATCATGTGTAAAATGGGGGAAATTTTGGGTCAACAAAAGTTGGCGAGTGAACCTTGTTTAAAAACATTGTTATTGATTTCTTGTTGTATTTAATATTGAAAAGTTGTGCAATATTCATATGTGAGCAAACATATATAAACAAACAATCACAACCACCTTGAATGAGTATATTACATGAATGATAATGTATTGTGAGATCAAGGCTCAATCAAACGGAGCCGATCGTATGAAATGTATGATGATGTATGTGAGATCAAGACTCAATCAAACGGAGCCGATCGAATGAGGCACATGTACTCAACCCGTCTCCCACGGGGAGCTGTTGGGCCTATGAAATGCATGTACTGAAAATGATAACTTTAATCTAAACATAATCCACACAACAATTGATACATATTGAATACACATTTGATCACGGATATGATGGATGCACAAGTGTTTAAAATATAATAAATAATTAAGCGACACATGATACACCCCAAAAATGTGATTAGAACGGGGAATTGGTAGAGATTCACTCACATTGGGTGCGTTCTCTTGATGACGTTGGATGCGCACGAGTTTTTGGGATTGGATCGACGAGGAAAACTAACCTAAAAAAATAATAACGAAATTGTTCGTTAAATAAATGGATTCTTAGGTTTATTTTTGTGAGTTTAATAACATTTTCTAACTTATATTAATTATTTTTAAGTATTTTTAATTGGTTCTTAAATTAAATAAATAAATAAAAAGAAAATAAAATTTTTGACTTTTTGACAGTTGACCGGACTGTTGACCGGTTGGACTGTGGAAATGTTGTGCGCTGAGTGAGGTTCGAACCCGAGACCTCTCGTACGCGTGCACGCAGCTCTACCAACTGAGCTACGTGTCTAACCCAAAATATTCTCTATTTTAATTATATATATATACTAATTAATTTGTTATTTTATTTGAGTTAATATTAAAATGATTTAAAATGACCGAACTGCTTGCAGGGACCCGGAGTCGAACTCGGGTCCTTCGGTTCGTATACGCACAGCCCAACCAGTTGGGCTGTGTGTCTAATCTGTTTAAATTACTGTTTTTATTATTCTTATACACATGCTGTGACTCGTTCTGATTCAGTTTTAAAAAGTTGGTTTTAATTCTGAAAGTCGGTATGTTGTAAGATTCGAACTCGTGACGTGCGTTGTATGTTTGCACACAGTCCAAAAAGACTGTGTGTCCAACCCGGTTAATCATTCATTTTATATTAATCTTATACTCATTTCGACTTCGTCTTCTTCATTTATAACGACACAGAACAAAAGTGACCGACTGTTCTTATTTAAATCGGTCATCTATCATATGATTGATTGAATTAAAATGGATAGAGAGAGTTACGGAATCGAATTACCGCTCAGGATGTCTTCTTCAGAATTCCGGCAAGAGTCGTCGGCTCTGAATTGTGACTTCCGTCTGAGGGGATCAATTAACAGTTTTGATCAACGAATTTTGAAATTAAGTGACTAAATAAGATATATCAGGGGGTTTAGATGATTGTACCGATTTACAGTGTGATTTCGGAATTTCCAGAGATTTTCCGGCGAGTACAGAATTTCCAGCAACGTCGTCTGGAACCGATTCTGGTTGAAGGATTGAAGTTAGTATATGTCTGACAATGGATTGAAAACGAAAAAGTCGAGAAATTTACCGATTTGGTGTAAGTCTGGGTTTTCCGGTGAAAGTCCAGCGACTGCAGAATGTCTCCGGCGAGTGTTAAGACTTCGAGAAATGGTGCGATTTTGAGCGAAAGGATTATCAGAGACTTGGGTGAGTATTTATAAAGAAGAATCGGTACGAATTGGGTCCGAATTTGGTCTTGATTCGTGGTCAAATTTTCTCCGGCGGTTACGACCGCAATTTACTGTTGGACGTCGGTTATAACCGATGTCGACGTCGGTTATAACGTTATAGTCAAAAGGAGTAATGGCTGAACTCGCGAATTGCCAGATTTTCCGGTGATTGCGAGTTCTGCCGCGCTGGAAGTCCGGTTTGAATTCGGATTTCAACATAAGTATTATTTGTTTCGATATGATAACAAAGAAGTCAAGTGGCGGAGTGGTAAGCTGGGTGTTTGTTGAACCGGCTGACCCGGGTTCGAAACCCGGCAGCCTCCTTTATTTTTTTCTTCGTCCGTTTTAATTGTTTATAAATTATAGTTTATAAATTCTAATATATTTATTAATTATGTATTGTTAAAATTAAAATGAGCATTAAATAAGCAACGAAAATTGTAACTGACTATTCGATTAATAAACGAAGCGGGTTTTGAAACCCGTTTTTCGACGGATGTTACATAGAGACACCTCAAAAAAGGCCTATGAGAAGCAAAAACTTGCGGGTATGAAGTTTCTAGCCATGAACGTCGTGCACTTTTCGGGCGAGGCATTGTCAACGACGTTCGCGATGAAAAACGAGATCTTGCGAAAGTATAACATAAATAATTGATGTATTTTATTTTATATTTTAGTGTACGTTTTAGATTATTAAATGAAAATTTATTTAATAAAAAATATAGGGTAAAGTACATTTTTCGTCATTTATGTTTATAGCGGGTTGCAATGGATGACCTGTAACTTTAATAATTACAATCACAATCATTTATATGAAAAACTTATTACATATTTCTTCCTTTAGCACTAACCAAGTTAAAATTATAAATTAAGTGTAATGACTTAAGTTAAAAATTTTAAATAAAAACGTGAAATGACCATAAAATATTTCACTTAAGCGTGAAAATTTTAAATAAAAGCCACCTGCCCAAGCCATCCCACCCCAAACCCCCCTCTCTCCCACTCCCCCTCCCCCTCCCCCTCTCCAAAAAAAATAAAAAAAAACCATGCTAGCCATTCTCTCCCGGGTGAGCTACACCTCTGCCACATATCAATCCAAGCTCCCCTCTCTCCCACTCCCCCTCACCTCCCCTCCCCTCCCCCCCTAAAAAAAAAAAAAAGACCATGCTAGCCATTCTCTCCCGGGTGAGCTACACCTCTGCCACATATCAATCAAAGCTCCCAATCCGACCCAGACCACACCACACCCAACGGTATAAACTCTATTTTAAAAGGTTCATGATACACAGAAAGGTCATTGGCAAAAGAACCAATTTCCTCCACCTCATGTTGAAAGTGAACCATGGTTAGACACGTGTACCTCTATGCAATGCATTGTGGTGTACCTGAACATCTATTCCTCTTTTTTTCTGAAAAAAAAAAGTAATTTTATTGGCCGGAGATGGTGTCGTGCTAAGATCTAATGATGTATCCGGTCTCCATTACTCACCAGGTTCATTCTATTTATGATCTATATTTCTTTTAATAAAATTTAAATACCTTGTGAAAACAATAAACATTACAAATACGATGCATAATGTACATGGATTTTCAGTTTCGTTTATGTATTTTTAGTAACATGACTAATACTATAATTATTTTTACTATTAATTAAATAATTAATAATTTAACAAGTGGCGTCTTTTGTGCATTAAACTTAATTAATACTTGGATGAATAAAGTTTTTTTTATTTTGTAATGTATTGGTTTCGTGCGGATGCTAGATATAATTGGTAACCACATGGTGATATTTGTGGTTTAATCGGGTATAACAAATGGGTCACATATGTGACAGTTGTTTTTCAACTGAGTTTTATAACCTATATCAAAATGACAATGATATTATGGATTATTCTCCTTGCACTTGAAAATTGGTATTTAAAAATGGTGACTTAAGTTATTCTCAAATGTGATAATGGATTTTGGATAAAAATACATATGATTTAGGTAAAATGTCACAATTGGAGGTTTGTACATAAGGATCGAACTCATGTCTAGTTTCACATGGTGTAAATAGTTATGAATATGATGAACAAAACTAGTTTTTGGATAATAATATACAAAGAAAAAAATAGACGTATTATCTATTGTAAATTTTGATTTTCAAATGTGGGTGTTTCTTAATCGAACCATATTTTACTAAATTATTATAGGGTGAGGATATAATAGGAAAAACCATATTTTACTAAATTATATAGGGTTAGGATATAATAGGAAGTTTGTATGGGTAGTAAGGCTAGAAAGTAATCTTGACCATCTATTTATTAATCAAGGGTTATGATTAAATAAGTGAAATTGAAGAAGAAAAAGAGCGCTTGAGTTTGTTGAGGGGTATTGTAGTCAATCCAATGTAATAGTTTCTCTCTCTTCCAATTCCCCTCATTTTTTAAATGTTAATAACTCTTTCATACGACATTATTTTTTTATAAAAATTGCACCAAAAAACGAGCGTTTTTTATCTTTAAAACGAGTATGCTATTGCTATATTCCGAAAAAATAATTTCGGAAACCCAGTTGCGTAAAACGCAATGAAAAAAAGCAATGAACCAAAAGACATGTGTTTGCTATAATAGACAAGTAAAAGACGCAATGAACCAACAATCCCCTAAAACGAGATGGTTGCACCTACAGTAAAAAAAAAGCAAAAACCGCAATGAACCAACAATCCCCAAAAACGAGATGGTAAAAAAAAAAAGCAGAACCAACAGTCCCCTAAAACGAGATGGTAAAAAAAAACAAAAACCAGCTACATGCGGGCCCGGGTTTTCGTGTCCGCACGACGTGCGGGTGCACACAAGTTCGACTAAATTCCGATTTCAATTTGCACCCCCCTTGCGCACCCGCGCGTAGGACTTATGGTAAAACATGTCATAAAGTTATGTTGGTTAGGCAAATGTTTCACCTTATAAATAACCTTATACTTTGTCTCCACACCAATGTGGGATAAGTTGTTTACCATTCATTCAAACACACTTAATTTCCAACATTTTTATCATATAGTTTCATTTCAAATTCAACAAACCATCATAAAACGCAATGGACTAAAAAACATAAATAAAGTGTTCTTTTCTTAAAGGTAATGAACAAAAAACACAAAAGACAATGCTTTTTTATCTAAAAAGCAATGAATTAAAACACAAAACAAAGTTTATTTCTAAAACGCAATTGACTAAAAATATAAAATAAGTGTACTTTCTAAAACGCAATGGACTAAAATCACAAAAGAAAATTGTCTTTTGTAAAACGCAATGGACAAAAAACTGTGTTTTTCATTATTTTGTAAAACGCAATGGATAAAAAACACCCCAAAAGTTTTTCATTTTCTTGTAAAACGCAATGAACAACAAAACTGTGTTTTTCATTGTTTGTAAAACACAATGGACCAAAAAACACCCAAAAGTGTGTTTTTTCATTCTTTTGTAAAACGCAATGTAACGCCTCACGTTTTCTTGCTTTCTATATTTAGAACATGTCGTTTGTATCATCTATATTTTTGGAAACCATTATATCTCATATTCGTACTTCCGTTGTAATCCTTGTAATCGAGACTTAAATCATAATGGAATATACATTTTTATCCCTATACTTGTTATACACAATCGTACACTCATATACATGATGTCCATACTCGAAAACGTGACGTACTTGCATCATGCGTAACGTTTATACTTATGCATGCATGTTACTCAATGTTCATACTCGATCTCGACCAATATATACATACATATACTTTATGACATGTTACACATGTTTATAATACCTTAGCTATCCATAAAATAACATAATATAACATCTAAACCCGTCACCTTGCATCAAAACAACAAAAAACAAAACTTTCTAGCCGGACCAGGTCCTTACGGACCGCAAGGGAAAATCCTTACGGTCCGTAAGGGATGGTGGGTGGGGCAGATTGTTTTTTGCTCGCGAAATTGGCACGGATCCCACCCCCAAACTCACCTCCAATCACCTTTCAACCCTTATTAAACTCCCTACAACTAACACAAACCTTCCCCTATAAATACCACTCCATTTCCAAGCCATTTTCCACTTTCACCACCTTCTAATCTCATCCAAATCACTCTCAAATCACCTCAAGAACACTCAATATCAGAATTTTCGGGCAGATTCACCTTCTTGCACAAAAGCGAGCATAACTTGCTCATTTCTTAACGGAATCACTTGATTCTTCTTCCTAAATACTTAGATAATCTTTAGGGTTGAATCCAAGGGTTCTCCATGGAGAATCCAGACGTGGAAATGCCCCTAAAGTGTCCCAAAACTTTCTGTTTGTTTTCAAACTCTTCCAAATCTTATTTATGTTCATCCAACTTGAGTCAAACTCATCTCAAACCTATGCCCGAATGCTTACAACACTTCTTGTGGTTGGTTAGGCTTAAAAACAAGGTTGAGACATTCAAACAAGAGGATTTATCCTCACAATAATTCTATTTTCATAGAGCTTCAAGCTCACAAGTGGTGCAAGTTCATAACTTGTTCATGTGTGTCCACCTTGGTTAGCCTTGGCTATCCTAAACTTTGAGACCACACATCACTTCATGATTTTAATCATTATCTCAAGTAGTTTGCTAGTTCTAAAGTGTCACAACCCCACCAAGCCGTTGACATGTGTCCTTGTGTGCTCTCCGGGTTGTATTTCACTTGTCTACTTGGTATCATGGTGACACACTTTACATTCTTGTCATTTACATTCTTGTTCATATTATTGTTCTAAGACCCTCCTTGTTACCTATGGTAACTTGTGTAGTGGTGAACATTATTCGAGGTTCCTAAATGAATGGTTATGCCACCTACCTCCTACATGACTTTCATGAAATCTTTGTTAGTTATAGATTATTATTATGTAAATATGTATCTATGAACTATATTATAATCCTTGAAACCGAACCCTTAATATTAACTAAATAATCACCTATCAAGTTAATAAGTTTTATCACAAAGTGTGTAATTCCTTGTCACGACTCTAATAGGCCTCGAACCTATGAAATCACATCAAACCCATTCGGGTTATCATAGTGTCAAGAACAAGTGTTATACCTAAGTGACTATTTTCCTTGCATAACTTATTTTGTCATACTTTATGCTCCAAATCCCTAAACCCGAATATGAACCTTTCCATAAACCCCAAACCAAACATATTCATCCTCCTAAGTCTCGACAACTTCGTCACATTGGATAATCGGAAAGCATATGCAATATTGTGAGTACACTCGACCCATTTATCGCTTTCTCACTTTTTGGGTTGTAACATGTTTACCTATCAAAATACAAAAATCATAACTTATGCTTTACATGCTCAATCCGTTAATACATGATACTTGTTATGCTTAGATACATGCTAGATTCATACATGCTTGATCATTAACTTAGCTAGCCCAACTTGACATATATAGCGCTATAGGAGTAGCACACGGGGTAATGTTAAGATTCTCATACTCATTTTAGTCTCGTCGCTTTTGCGACGAGGGAAGCTCGATCTCGTAAACTTTTGTGGAAACTCGGGGTTTGATCTAGTAGTGCATGATTAGTATATACTTTGCTTACAATTACCATGTGGATTCGAGATATACATTTTATACCTATGCTATGTATACACCAAACTTGTGTACTCGTCTTTGCTTTTGCATTGAACTCGTATTTTAAACATGTTACAGGTTGAAGAGGAGATGCATGATGAAAGATAGTAGGAATACTTTAGAAACTCCTTCTAAACTTACTAGATTAGCTTATGTTGTATTTTGTTTCGTTGTTGTAACGTTTAAATTGTTGTATTTTGCTTCCAATGATGTACTTGACAATCATCTTATGAAATGAAATTTTGTTCTAATTAAATATTGTCACAATTAGCGTTATGATGTCTCTTGCAATCTCGTTTTCGTCCCACTCCGATGTTTCCACCATTAGTTGGGGTGTGACACGCAATGGATAAAAAACTGTGTTTTTTATTTATTTTGTAAAACGCAATGGACAAAAAACACAAAACAAGTGTTCTTTGTAAAACGCAATGGACTAAAAATACAAAATAAAGTGTTTATTCTAAAACGCAATGGACTAAACACAAAAGAAAAGTGTTTTTTTCTAAAACGCAATAGACTTAAAACACAAAAAGTGACTTTTTTTTTAAAACGCATTGGACAAAAAACACAAATGTAATGTTTTTTCATTGTGTTATATCATGAGTTATAAAATGCAAAGAATTGAAGTGCTTTATAAAAAAAAACGCAATAAAAAATAGAGCCATTAACATATAATTTCATTTTTTATTTCAATAAACCCAATACAAAAACGCAACTAAATTTATAAATCACAAGCAATACTTTTCTTTTACTTACTTATTGCTTCTCACACTCAAAACTCCATTTTATATTTGTACATGAAGATTCCTTACAATCTCATATATATATATATATATATATATATACACACACGTTAAGATTCCTTATAATCCCAAAAAGTCAAACAATTTACATAAAAAACAAATGATTTTTTCATTTATTTACCCAATTCATGTAAAACGCAACAACATTCAATTTCCTTTTCTTCTTTCTCTCTCACAGTTAAACAACAAAACCCTAAAATTCTTTTATTTTGTACAACCACAAACACAAAAACTCAATATTTCACACTCACACTCAAACACAAACACAAATCTTTTTCTTTCTCTAAAACGCAATAAAGAAATTCAGCCACAAAAGTTTTTTTTTCTTTCTACGATTCAACACAAAAAAGCAACAATTAAACCTGGAAGATCACTGAAGTGAAGATCGCTTTGGCACTTTTTTCGTCATCGGAACTTGTAAATGGTGTTCGAAGTGAAAAATCTGACAGTTGACAGAATAGATCGGCCGGAAATCACTGAGGCCGAGCGACAGCGGTGAGCAGTGCGGTGGTGGCGGTGGCGATCGGTACTTGTAAATGGTGTTCGAAGTGAAAAATCCGACTGTTGACATAATAGATCGGCCGAAAATCACTGAGGTGGAGCGACGACGGTGAGCGGTGCGGTGCGGTGGTGGCGGTGGCGGTGGGGTGAGAGATGAAAGATTGTGGTAGTGATTTTGAGTGAGAGATGAAAGATGGAAGCTGAAACTCCATTTTCTTGTGCTTGAAAAATGCCAGGGAATGTGAAAATGTGTGTGGACCGATATACCCCGCACACCCTAAATCAGTAAATCATACGTGGATGGCTAGGATTACTTCCTAGCAAGATCAAACTTCTTATTTGAACCTTACCCAAATTATATATATATATATATATATATATATATTTAACAAACTTTTTTCTTGAAAATATTTGTTGCATAACCTTTTACTCATATCTATAAAAGTTTAGTTATTTAATATTAGGTGGTTATTATAAATATTTTCAAGAGTGATTATTCTAGTCTTTCATAAACTTCAACATTGTAGAAACATAAATATATATTCGTATTGTGTTGAAGTGTGACTTGAATTAGTCATATTCAACTTTGTAGAAACATAAATATACATACGTATTGTGTTAAAGTGTGACTTGAATTAGTCCTATTGACTTAATATTATAAATCTTGAAATTTTGTAAATTGTCCTAGATGGCCAATATACAGATAAATGTTCTTAATTTTATTACTTGAACCGCTAAACTATTTGCACCACCGATGGTTGATGTACGGCTCAACCATCAAGTCGATTGTGCATCCTTGTTCAACAAATTCTTTGATTTCGATACAATATTATTGGCAACCGATACCATGAGCTTGTTGCCTTTTTTCAATATTGTTTTTACCACTTTTTTTCATAAAGGTTGAGGGATATTTCAAGTGGGTTCGATTTTATCATAAGGTTCCCAGCTGCGCAAGCGTGGCTTGGCTCTCGTCTTTTGCAGCCCGACTTACAAGACCCGGTCCTCGATCTAGTAACAATACCCAACTTTCATTCCACAACACTATACAAACCAATCATATACATTCTTAATTCGCTGCAGTAGCAGTAGCAGCAGCAATAATAAAACTTCCGAAGTACTAATAACTAAGTTGAAGAGAGAGTAATTCAAAATTATATTGGCCGGAAAAAAACACATCGGACTCTCATAATTACTAACAGGCTTTAACAAATAACAACCCGCAAACACTAGCCAAACCAATCAAATTATTAGTGGTAAGAAGATACTAACCAAGTCACCTTATTTACCATTCATCTAACCCTCTTTTCATCCATTTTATGGTGCAACCGAGAGCTATCAGGTTTACGATATTGAGCAAGTTCGTTATGAACACGTAAAAGCGACCTCTCTGAGTTGGCCAGCCTCTTACCAAACTCACTGCTGCTGCATGCTTTCGACATGTGATTCTCATGCTGCTGGCTTGATGACTCAGTTGGATGTGTTCCAAGAAGCTTCTTGATCATGTCATCTAGTTCTGCGGCCCTTCTCTGTAAATTTGTTTTGTCAGCCTGCATGAACATAGAAACAAACAGGTTAAAAACCAATTTTACAAATGATTATCTAATTTAATATAAGTTGTACCTTCAGCATTTCATTTTGTGATGTCAGCAACTGGTCCCGCCCTTGTAACTGCATCAACGTCATCTTACTAGCAAGCATATCGGCTTCTTTCGAATGTAATTCCGAAATGCATCTATCTCTTTCTTCAAGCAAATCATTGATTTGTCGCTTCAGTTTGCGAATCTCTTGTTCCTGATTTGATTATTAAACATTGTATATATATAAGTTCAATTTCCAGAAACATGGTAACTCAACAATTAATTGACTGACCATTGCTATGAACTCCTGTGTTTGCTGAGCAGCATCCTCAATAAATCTTTGAAGGTGGTTCTGACTTATCAAGTTCTACATTGTACCAAGAGATATGAATGTCAAAGATTATGCAATATGCTTTCAGGTCAATACAGCTTAGGTGGAACCAAAAACTTACTGCATAATTTGTCATGTCTAATTTCACACCAAGTAGATCCCTGATTACATCATGTGTCATACTCTCTGCTGCTGCTAGTTTAGTGTTTAACATGCATATCTGTAAACATAAGTTGCATTAGTTCTGAACTGGAACGAGAGTAAGCAGTGTGTGTGTGAGCAAACGAGGTCCAACGTTTTGCGTAAGAGAAAGTATCCAAGTATAATAATAATGACCTCTTTCTGCCTGTTTGATGCTAATGCTTCTAGCTCTTCTAGATGAAGCTTGGCCAATGATAGTTCTTGATCCTTCTCTGTATTCACCTGCTGAACTAAATTGCCAATGCATCTAAACGGTGAGCTGGAACCCCTTGGTCTGACAGAGCTTTTTTCTGTCTTGTCTGTTGAAGGTGCTTCAGATACAGATTTTGACGAATCCGTCTGCATCACACGTACCATTGCTTCCAAAGACTTGTACTGTTTAAACGATTTAGATTAGCTAAGATGTAAATAAACAATACTATAAGAAAGTGAGTTGCTTTTGAACCTTTTGTTGATACTGAGAAGCTTGAGCTTCTGCATGAATTACAAGTTCAGAAATGTATTCTTTACATTGCTTGATCTGCAAGACAATTCCAGCAAACTTGTTAGGTGAGTTAAGAAACAAATCACACAAATGAAAAGGTGTGAGTTTTCAGAATTTTACGGTTTTACCTCATTAGCCTGTTCTGTTCTTTCATCTTCGAGATCTTTTATCCGTGCTTGTGCCTCCTGAAGTTCCAGGTATCTGCTATGCAGCTTCCTGAAAATGAATATAAAGTTATAAACCATTGCCTAATTGAATTAAACATATACAGCAAGAATTTGAGATTTTAGAAGAAACTATGATTGTTCGGACCTTGAAATTTGGTCCTCGGGTTGACCAATAATACCGCTGTTAGAATCATTTCCATTTCTAAAGCTTTCAAAAGTCAAAAGCCTTTGACTCAACGATTGAAGTTCCACTTCCAGTGAATCCCTTATCCTGTGATGTCTTTCCAGCTCCTCTTCCATTTCATTCACCTAAGAGCAATACATATAAGTTATAATGAGGATATAAGATGACCCAACAAATTAACAAAATATTGAATAACTGATAACATTCTCAGAAAGTAACTAACCCTTTTCTCCAACATGTTTATTGGTAGAGTCAAGTTCTTCAACAGAACGTTCTAGAATCTTAACCTCTTCTTCCTTTTGTTCAGCGTATATTTTGCTTGCCTGTGACTCCTGGCGTGCTTCAACAGCAATAGCTTCTTTTTCATCAGCTATGGCATAGGCCATCTCAAGCTTATCTTGTAAGGAATTAACTTGTTCACAAAGCTGGTCTCTCTCAACAGAAACCCTCTTCAAATCATCCGTAATGCCCTCTAGAGAAAAGAGAAAATGTTCTTGTGTTGAAGAAGTCGCACAATGGATTTCATTTTCCAAAGTTTTGACCATTTCCTTGTGTTCTTCAAGTTGCTTTTCAGTTTCTGATGTTTTAAGGTATAGGTCCTCTAAAAGACTTCTCAACTCAGCATTTTGGTATGACAGTGCATCCACAGTTTCTTCAGAATGCCGTAAACAAGATTTTGACGCTGAAAGAGCAGCTTCAGTGTCAGTTAAGCGGCTTTCAAGATTTTCGTATCCGACAATCATATCATCAAGCTGATCTGTTTTCATCTTTAGCTCATGCTGTACTTGGCTTAGAGCTGTGAATAACTTTTCGGCTTCATCTTTGATGTCTTTTCTTGTAGACGCTGATTCCTGTAACAGGCTAAAATCAAAAAGTAACCCATTCAACAAAGTCGTTTTTCTTTCCAGTTCTTTCTGTAGTTTCACGTTTTCACCAATAAGATCATCTCCTGTTTCCTTTCTTGACAGCGATGCACTGTAATTCTCCTCTTTTTCGTCATGAAGACCAAATTTGTTGATATATTCACCAATACGACATTGTTGTACCACAAGGGATGCGAAACTCTTTTCCATTATTTCAGCATAGAGATCTTGCAACGAAGATCTTGATTTGCAAATTATGTGACGGGCCCCATGGACCATTGCCAATGAATCAGAATATATCAACTGGCGCAAATCATCAGCCTCTTTTCGTAGATGCTGGAAAGAATCTTCAAGCAGAGACACCAAAATTTCAAGTTCTACTTTCAGGATCGCATGCTCTTCATCTTTCGATTGTAAGTCAACTTTGAGTTGACTTAATTCTTCAACTAAGCTTGCCTTCTCAACCATAACATCCTCTGCAGTTTGTTTCCATCTACCACTTGACAATTGTGCTTCCGCATTTACTTTCAACAGAGCATTCAAAACATTATCAGCCTCATGCATCGTTGCATGGGCTTCCTCACACTTGCTGAAGAAACTACTAGCTTTAAAATCTTGTTCTTCAACAAACTGCAAACAAAATTTAGAAAAAAAATGTCAGTTTACTATTACAGCCATAAAAGTTCAACTGCCAAAAGTTACAAGTATTACCTTCTTTGCAGTAAAGCAGCCTGCTACATCTTTGTCCTTGAATGCTAGAGCCAGCTGAACATCTAATTTGATGAAAGCTTCATGAGCCATAACCAATTGCTTCTTTAACAATAATAGTGCGTTTTCTGGCTCATGGCTACTTGAAGTTTCTTCGACTAACATGTTTTCCAGCACATCTTCATCATCAGAAAGTATCGAGCTGGAAGTAGAAACATCAGTTGCAGATCCATCCAAGTCTTCAAATATGGATCGGTCATGAATAGAACTTAAATAAACCATCATGTTTTCAAGTTTGTTTCTTATTGCAATAAGTTCAGCTATTATCTGATACTCATCTTTGGTCTTTTCATCATGTTCTGTATTATACTGCATTTCAGTCAAAGCCATTGTTGCAGTCCGCAACGAATTCAGTTTCTCCTGCATTTGTTGTATGGTACATTGAGCATCCACCAGGTTCTTTTCTAATTGTAGTATTGTTTCTTCCTTCTCGATAATAACCATTGCAGCCTTCTTAACATGCTCGCCAACACAAACATTATGAGGAAATGAAGAAGCAATATTTTCTATCTGTCCAGAAGCATCTTTAAGAGATTTAGAACCATCCAACAGAAAGCTTGTAAGCTCTAAACTTGCTTTCTCCCAGTCACTGTGCAACGCGTACACCTCGTCCTCTTTGGCTGCTAACATTCTTTTTAGCTTCTTATTTTCTTCAGACATGGTACATAATCGTCGGTGATATTTCACTTGTAAAGACGCCAATTCTTCCTGTAAATTAAGAATTGCGTTCGTTGCTTCGTTCTCAGCTTCCTCATGAACTGAATCAACTTGGCCTTTAAATTCTTTTAAAGGATCATTAAGTAATTTCAAATCTTCGAGTTCTTTATTCATCTTGTCCAACCGGGATTGTAAACCCATCATGCTTTGGTCTGCGGTTTGGTTTTCTGACAAGATATTTTCTGAAATATGGGATTCATGATCAAGTATTGGATGTATATCTGGTTTGTTGTTGTTGGTTAAGGTCTCCACCAGCCTGTCATTCTCTTGGCGCACGTATTGTAGCTCTTCAATCAATCTGGCCTGCTGAGATTTCATGGTGTCTATCGAGGTTCTAGCATCCATTAGTTCTTCTAGAAGATTGGTATGCAACATGTTGGTCCTTTCAAGACCACCGTTGTCAAGTAGAACTTTATCTTTCACTTGATTACAGGCACTCATCTCATCTAAATCCACGCTACTCAACACTGTCTCAACCTGGAAAATAAGAAAAACTTAATTTATAAACCAATACGATCAAAATCGAAAGCATAACAACATTTAGTTACCACTGACAGTTACCTTCCCTTTCTGATCATTTATAACATTACTGTCATCATAGATATATTTTCCTGAAGAGTCTTCACTTTCACATAATTCACCTTGAAACACTGGTTTTGAGATTTTTTGCTGTTTCATCAAGAAGAACATTTGTTCCTGTAATACGAATATACATATACATTGTATCAAATGTTTATCAATATCAAAAGCATAGTTGTCGATAGCGAATAGCGACAAATAGCGACAAGGCACCTATAGGCTACGTAGCGAACAGCGACAAATAGCGATGGCTATTTATAAAATAGCGATA
Source organism: Scalesia atractyloides (assembly GCA_947069175.1). Classification (NCBI taxonomy): domain Eukaryota; kingdom Viridiplantae; phylum Streptophyta; class Magnoliopsida; order Asterales; family Asteraceae; genus Scalesia; species Scalesia atractyloides. The sequence continues at coordinate 70,045,162 of CAMTDV010000005.1, read as the reverse complement.
CCCTAGAAAAAGAATTTTGAAAATTTTTATATGTATATTATATCAAAATACCCTAGTATATATGCTATTTTACATGTATATTTAACAATAACCTATAAATCCAACTACTTTATAGCTATGTCTAACTGTTATTTATGTTGGAATTTTGGGTTGTGTGTGAATGGAAGTCTCAAATGGTAAAACAATTGTCCCACATAGGTGAAGGGACAAAGTGAAAGGTTATTTATAAGGTAGAACATTTGCCTACCTAATATAACTTTATGACTTGTTTTACCAAAGGTCCTACCCGCCCGCACGAATGCAGTTCCGAAAACGGCAGCGTCGCGCGATTTTTTGCACTTCTGTCGCTATTTATCGCTAAGGCCCAGGTAGCGACACTTCGTTACATAACGGTCGCTATAGCCGCTATTAACAACTATGATCTAAAGACAAGACATGGTTGTGTTTTCATCATACCTTTAACATTTGAATTTGTCGCTGCAGTGCTGTCACGTCACCAGATGCATCTTCATTTACTTTTGCCTAAGGAAAAGAAGAAATTCAGGCGACAGTATTGAGGATTTAAAGTAATAAAATAAGAGGACTCAAGTGTTTGTACATTGTTCTGAATAAGCTTGGCACGCTGAGCAAACTTTAAAGTACTTAACGTCTCATTTGCAGCACTACATATGAATATGTTATAATCACAAAGATTAGACAATGTAAGTAGAACTTAGTGAGGCTGAGGCACTCACACAAAATATATAAAACAAATACTAACCACATTGAGGGGCTGACATTTGCTATAATTGTCGTTTTTGAATTACCACCAAGAGAATCCTACCATCCAGATAAAAGGAGGTTATGTAACGCAATAAAAACTTATAAGATTATGGAATGAGAATGTGCATATATGTTTTAAGTTGCTGACCTGAAGAAGAAATGTAAGTCTTGAGTCTCTGTAAGGCACATGCCTATGTTTCCCATGTGTAACATCCACTAGAGACATTATGACCAGACTACAACCACAAAAAAGTGTGTAAAAGTTTTGCATTAGCGTATATTTAGATTCTTGATTCTTGATTTCAAAATTAAAAAATGAACATGAAAAACACCTATTTACTCCTATATTTGAAACGGCATGATAATCTAATACATGGAAACTACCTAATTTAACTGCATATCAATTTATGGGAACTTCCTGATTGAATAATCTACCACTTATTATTGACATGACAGCTGTACTATTGATTCTTTCCTTTTGTAATTACACGTAATAATTCCTCCAACAAGGGCTAGGCCTGTAAATGAACCGAACGTTCATGAACTGTTAGTGAACTTGTTCGGCGGGAACTTCGTTTATTTAATCAACGAACAGACTTGAACACAATTTTATGTTCATTTAATTAAACGAACAAACATGAACACACTACACACGTTTCGTTCATCTATGTTCGTGAACGTCCGTTTATGTTTGTTCAATTGTGTTCACTTTATGTACGTTCATTTATGTTTGTTCGATCCATTTATATATGTTTCAAGTTAAATACATAAGTAGTTATATTTATACAAATATAACTAATTGGTAACTGGGCTTTTTAGTTATAAAAACGGGGTTTCCAATGGAATTTATCGTATTAATCACAAAATGAAAAATTACTTTTTGTTCGTTTATGTTTGGTAAATTTTGTTCATTTATGTTTCTTCAATTATGTTCATCTGTGTTGTTTATTGTTTGTTATGTTCGTTTAAGTTTGTTTGTTATGTCCGTTTACGTTTGTGTACAGTTCGTTTTGGTTTTAAACGAACACGAACATGCGCATTTTCTTAACAAAAGAACATGAACAAAAAATGTGTTCGATTATAGTTCATGTTCGGTTAAAGTTATATGAACGAGCATGAGCATGCCTTTGTTCGTGTCCGTTCGGTTCATTTACAGCCCTAATAAGGGCAGACATAAGGCTAGTTCTCATTAGAAAATATCATGGAAATGGTCATTTGTGTGGAGAATTGGCTTCCGTATCCCTCAAGTTCATTACACACTCCAGATGTTCACAATGTCGCCTAAACAAAAATTTCAGCTTTTTTACCAAGTAGATCTATATAAAACAAAACAGATCACCACATGCTAGCTGCAGAGGTACCCTGAAAGTGATCTATATCTATATCTAATTATCTATATATACAAATGATGCAAGTTATCATCAAGAGCAGTACAAGTGGAGTGTTGACTGAGAAAGAATCTAATGCACCTACCCAAGAGTTGATAGTGATTTGTTTATATAGGATGCCTCCTTCACCCGCTCTCCAGTTCCAGAACTTCTCTGCCTAAATGACACATTAAATTTTGTAAAGTCAAAAGCATGTAGCAGAAGTCAAATGCATGATGTGGTTGGAAAATTACCTTTCAGAACCAGCCAGGTCAACCAAATTTAACCTTCCAAACCTAAGGTGTGTCACAGAATCTTTTTCCCAACGACTTTCAACGATGCATGTGAAAACACTATGTGATCGGCTGCTTTCACTGTTCATATCTGTTCCTGCAACTTTCCTATTTGCAGCACCCTGTAAAGGTAGAATAATTTGATAGTCGATAAGCATACAACCTTCTAGCTAATCATACAAAAAATGTAGTGAAGTATAAAGTTTGGTTATATTGACACACCTGCAACAAAAGCTTGATGACTTCATCAACAGTTTCCACATTATATTCCGTAAGATTTTCAACGTACACTCCTTCCTTTAAACCTTCTCTGAGCTGTTAAATAAAGAAACTATGATGCCTAGTGTAAACAGTTAAGAAACAATGCACTAAATAATGAAGTTAATCACTAATACTCACTTGGAGATTCGTGGATGAAGGTTCTAGAAGATCTGTGATCTGCTCATTGTATATCTCCAAAAAGGAACATTTGCAGCTATACTTAAGTCTTTCGTCTCTTCTGCTCTCCTCCTCCTACAAACAATTGTGTAGTTTAATTTTGGTTCAAAGAGAATGTGGGTGTAATATAATATAGTCACAAATGGTCAGAACTTAGAATCATTTCTCACCGATTTAATCCTTGTGAATAAATATTCAAAAAGGCGTGGAGTCATCCCACAGTCATCAACAAACTTGCCATCCCGTTGACTTATCTCACCCATCATTGTATATGTTTTGCCACTACCAGTCTTAACACAGAATAGGGAAAACTAAAAGATTCAAGCTCCAACCTCATAGTATATTAAAACGATATAAAGTATAAGTTGTTTTCGAGCCATACCTGACCATAAGCAAACATGCAACTATTATAACCAGACATGCAATTATCGATCATGGGCAACCCAGCAACACTGAAGAGCTTTTCCTGAAAATTAGTCAACATGTGTTGTGTCAACACAAAAGCACTACCAAGGTATATTAAGAGAACATAACGATTTGTATCTGACATTGTAAAGAGTCATCATAGTACCTGCGATATCGACTCACTGACGATGTGGTCAAATGTAAATTTGACTTCAGGGTGACCAAGCCACACTAAGGTTTGTAAACTCTCCTGCTTCAAGCACCGACTGTACCCTTGTGACATCTTCTCCATATTGCTTAGCGGTCTCATCCGTATTAAGACCTGTACAATAAAATTTCACTTCTTCCTCCCATAAAACTATCCACATAACGTACCACAAATAAAAATCCATACTAATAGAAACAGAGTAACAGTTTTAAACAGACAAGAAAACTGTTTATTAATTTGTTTTCTTTCTATGAGAGTTGAATGACATTGACAATCATGTTGTCGAAAGTCGAAACTCAAAACTGCAGATTTATGGTTGATCTGACATTTATTATTTACCCTCAAATGGTAGATTTTTTTCCAATAAACCGAATTCATGTTTCTTTTCTGGAAGCAAGCTAGTTATCGTAACACCCTAGTACACATAAATAAGATCTCATTTACATACATTAAAGACATCAATCAATGCTTATATATGTGTAAGACCTGCACATGTGTCACCATTAAAGACAGCAATATTAAGTATAATGATATCTGAATGACTAGATGCAATTATCAAATTCGGCAGCTCAGAGTCATTATTAAACTATTATTCTTATACCAAGAAGATACACTATACACTCAAGTATATGAAAATCTTAAGCCAAATAACTGTCATGAAGGTAGTCTATTGAAAGATTTACATACATTTTCAAGATAAAGTTCAATTCAAGTAATATTTGAGAGCTATAATGTAATTAACCTGAACATTGTGGTCATCCCAAAAGGAAGGATCCTCAACAAGCTCAAAATGCGGAACCTCAGCAGCTACCAGCTCACCGTTTCCACTCGAAATCCTTCTCGAAACCCTAGAAACACCCCCTCCCCTTTCTCCAGTACTCTGAACAACCCTAGGCCCGGTACACGCCCCCAGTTGACCAACATTAGTCCTCGAAACACTCCTCGCCGGCGTGCTATTCGCCGAATCAAACTTCCTACGACTCGAACCAGCACCAACACCAGCATCTAACAACTTATCCTTAACTCCACTCTGATTCAAAACCTCATGAATAAATTCCTTCGAAAACTGAGACGGATCTGGAATCGTATCCAACGGCGTCCTCGATATCGGTATATCGACTGAAATTGATGGAATCTTCTCGAACTGATTCTCGTTTCCTTCAACTTGAGTGCTTTTTGAACAACTTTTCACCATTTTTGAATCGGAAAAGGCTCGATTTGAATCAATAACGATGAAATTGACGGATTTAGTGAGGAAGACTTGTACGGAAAAGTGTGATTGATGGTCGAAAACAAGTCTTATGTGAGGAAATCACTTATTAATGAGGAACCTGGTTTTCAAATGCATGCCGGACTGAAGTGTAGGGTTTCTGGAAGTGTAGAAAGGTTTTCTGACAGTGGATCAGCTGAAAAGAATAAAGCGGAACGATGATAATAAATGTAGATTGAACCGCTCATTTTTCAAATTAAACAGGAGGAGCTGGTTGAAGATGTTTCAGTTTTGGTCCTTTTGGTTTTTTTTTTATTTGTAAAATGAACCATAATTAATTAACAAGGACGATTTGGAGATTCAAATTACGTTAATGGCCGACATGATATAGTGTTGGGGTTCATTACGTTTAAAGTAGATTTATTATTATTTTAGTTTCCCTAAATTACAAGTTTTATCTTTTTATGTTTTTTTTCCAAATACTAAGGGCATTCCGGGCGCCTCCGTGTTGAGTACCACCACGCCTGGTGGTGCGTGGAACACGACCGCCGGTCGTTGTTTCAACGCGTGGTACAAATGACATGTTTTCAAATTCAAATTTTCGAACGTTTGGCTCTTGTTAACCGTTGATGATGTTTATTTTATAAATATATGTATATAAATTACTTTTTAATCAAATTCAAACTCTCATTCAATCTATAAATTTCTTTCAATCTCTAAAAAAATACATTCTTTCAATCTATAAATTTCTTCAATGGCATCTTCTACGGATTCGTTTCCGACGGATACCGAAAGCGATACGTCTTCCGACAACAATACCCATGAATTTTTCGAGAACGTGTATAACGTACTTGAAGGTTCGAGCCGTCCAAAGAAGAAAATGGTTGGTCGTGATCGGATACATGCCAACGAGGTGTTAATGAATGATTATTTTGTGGAGGATCCGGTCTACAATGCCGAAACGTTTAGGGATCGGTTTCGTTTGCCAAAGGATTTTATTTTTAAAGATTGTAGGAGACATCAAAGCAATATCTCCAAATTGGGTGTCGGATCCTCCAACACAAAATCCGTTCCAGAAAATGTCCAACAAGACTTGCGCAATGAAGATCTTCACTTTCGGTTGAAATATGATTTAATTGAACTTATAGGTTCTTTAGGTTTGGAATTTCCGGATTCGGACGAAAAGTAGGCTTTGTTTATGTATCTTTTTAATTTTATATGTTTATTTTTAAGTTGTATTTTTAGAAATAGTGTTTTTTTATTTAAATGAAATTAAAAATTTATAATTTTATTGTTAATTTATAATTATAATTTAAAATTTATAAATTAAAATTGTAGTTAATTTGTAATTTAACAAAAAAAAAAAAAAAAAAAACCATCAATAGTGATGGAGTGATGGACACCACTAGTAAAATTCATCACTAGTGATGGAATTTGACTCGATGACGTGACTATGGTGATTGGATGTTGTGAGTGGTGAGTGATGGGCGCCTCTACCCCCTAAATACGTAGTTTGATAAAGTGTATAATCACTCTTTTAAATAATTTGTAAGATTAAACGATTTTCTTTACAAAATGTTTTATTTGTTTTTTATATGTTTCTTTTAATACTCGTGTTTCATGGTGTGTTATGGATTTTTTTTTTACTTTTTGAAACAGTTACTAAAATGATTTATTCTTGTATGGAATAAAAAATTATACCTCATAGATTAATCTTGTAAAGTACTTTTCAATTTACGAAGCGAAAGACCTTATTTTCGTAATAATAAGTAGGCCCATGACGATGAAAGGTCAATCCATCCCCTACAACACAAAAACAAAGTGGGTCGAACTTTTGACAGTCCACCCACTATCATAGAACAATATTGTGGTAACATATACCTAAGTGAAGTGGTCGTATTGGATCCTTGGAAGCCATCACAAAAGTACGACTACGTTATAACTCATAAGTGTTGCTAACACCTAAGATTTTATGAAGTTAACTTTTAACTTTTAATTATAAATTTTTATAACGTGCCTTGGTTTTTTTGTTATACAACTATACAATTTTTTTAGCATACAAAAGATCTAGGAATTTTTTTTTTTTTTTGCAAGATTTCAAGCAAAGTTTACTTTATGGTGCCTATTTTCTAGAGATTTACACCTTACAAATCGTAAATGTCATTCTATGTGGCTTCAATTAATAGTCATCTTTAATAAACCACACACAATAGTCATCTTTAATAAACCACATAGTGTGTGAATAAATAAATATAAGCTTAAAATATCTTGATGCACTTCAATGATTATATTGTGTTTGAGATATAACTATGATTAACCATCCATTACCTAGTGTTTAGTAGCATGTGTTTGTTACTTTGTCCCTCACAAAAGTAATATAAGTTTAAATCGTAAAAGATTAGATAGTATTTAAGTGTAAAAATTGTTAAAAAACATAACTAGTTGCTTACTTCTTTTAACTTCTATACGTATTACTAGACTATTTGGGTTGTCAACGTTATATTCTACTACATGGATAACCATTGTTTTTTATTTTGGATTCTTGGTAGATGTGTCATATGATCTAACAAAATAAGTTGTTACAATACGCCTTCATGAATAAGATGGGCTTCACAAACGAGACATGAAAATCTTAGAATTAGAAGAGAGATAGAGAGTAAAATGCACAACTAAAGTCTATGTGGTTTAGTAAAGTTTCACTTTTAGTCTCTACTTTTTCAAAATTATATGTATGTTTCTGACAACTTGTTACTCGAATAGTCTCTAACGTGGATGGAGGTAAGTTGTTTGTGTTAAATGGATGTAAATTACAAAACACCCTTACTATTATTAAAATGGGAGAATTACACATATCCTCTTATTTTAAAACCTAATTACATATTTACTAACTCAAAATCAAAATTACATATATTCCCTTCTTTTATAATACTACACAATATAACAGAAATGCCCTTTATAACTTCTAAAAGAAAATACATTATGATTCTCCATTATTGCATACGAACCCTAACCAGCGATTGCTTCCAATCGGCGATGCCATCTCCGAATATTAAGGGGGTGTTTGGTAAGCTTTCCAAGACCTCTTATAACTTATTGACTTTTACAAAAAGCTAATAAGTTGTAAAAGTGTTTGGCAAACTCATAAACACTTTTCAAAATGACTTTTTATATAGGGAGAAAAAGTTAGTTTTGAAAAGTGAGTAAGGATTGACTTTTTGAAACTGCTTATGACTTTTCACAAAATCTAAGTCATAAGCTAAGCCAAACATTTTTTTAAAAACAACTTATTGACTTTTCCTACCTCGTAAGCTAATCCAAACACTTTTTAAAAGGTCCTTTTTGAATTAAATAAGCTTAGCCAAACAAGCCGTAAAGCGGCAATTGACTATTACCTTACCTGTTGCGATCCACTTGTTTTTTCAGCCTATGATTGTGTGTTCATTCGTACAAATACTCAAAGTAACATGTCAACAACCTAGAGGAAACAAAAAGCAGACTTGTTTTGCATCTTTTAGTAAACAACCCAGATATTGATTTCTACTTTTCTTTCGGTCGAATTTCTGTAAAATCGATTTGTTCGATTTTAACTGTATTTAGTTCATCGTTCTTCGTCTTCATGTGGGCAACTCGAATAGTCGTTCTTCGTAAGTCAGCTTTTGCAGATGGTTAAGAAAGTGAATAATTGAATCATGGGGCAAAAGGAGTGCTTAATTTTTTACTTTTTTGTGAAAAAGAAATGGATAAACCCATTGATTACAGAAACTTTGAAACAGAGGGATAAACAATGGACTTTTTGAATTTTTAGTTGACATATATGAACAGAATAATCATGCGGCAGAAATTAAATCGATGATGTTTCTTTGATTTCACTGTGGAGTTTAAATCTTGGATTCATGATGATTTGGAAAATAAATAAAAACTATAAATGTTTAAGTTTTGTTATTGAAAGGGTAAAATAGTTATTTTGTAATCTATTTTTTGTAACACTCTAAACTCGATTTCTACTTATTTTGATAAATGTGGATGATTGGTCCAAGATTTTTTTCTTTTACATAGAACTTATACGTTTGGGTTAACTAATAACCCAGACGACCCGACATAAGAGACTATTACACTTAAGCATAGTTTAAAAGCATTAAAGTTCTAAACTTGAAAACTTTGATGAGCATGATCATGCTTCGACCTTTTAAATATCCTCCCCAAAGAGTTAGCAATTTAATAGTGTTCAGCTTTTCGCGTGCTTGGTCGTCCGTCCGGTTCCCACATTTACGAAAGTCTATCGTAAACACTAAAAACAATTAGTGTTTAAGTTAAACGGTCAAATGCTTAGTAATCGAAACATTTGAACGAAAACATTAAAAAATATATATTTTTTTTCAGCCCCGTCACCCGGCCGTGTCAGGTTTTCCACCCGGCCGTGTCAGCTAAACATATTTTTGTTTCAGAACATTCACCCGGCCGTGTCAGCTCTGCATGTTTACTTTTCTCTCAAGTTACATCCAAACTTATCCAAACTCATTTCAATCACTTGGGGTTCATTTCTTAACATGTCTAAATTGTAATCCATTACTCGGATCCATATTTTATATATTTTACGCAACCATTGCCCGGTTTATGCACATATTTATTTTGACCCGTTGTGGAATTTAAGCACTTAAGCTTAATTCTCGCTCTTCCTTTTTATACATCTCATTTCCAAATTAAGATATCTATTTATCTTCCACCACAACTATATTTGTGGTGGATTTAATATAGTAAACTATTTATTCCAAATTCTACCTCTCGGTTTGTCATTTTACGGAAATGACCCATTATGAGGCATGTGACCCAAAAGGTGTATACCTTTAACTTTTACACTTATCAAAAGACTTACTCGACCATAAAACTTACTTTCAAACAACCCTTAAGGGTCGCTTGCCCGGTTTATTTTCAAGGGCGTTTTGGTCAACTTTAGTCCATTCTTTTACGACGAAGGACTTTCAACAACATATTTGACCAAAATCGCACATTTTAGCTATAATCTTATATACACATACCTGGCTGGGGTCAAAGTATCGACCCGTTTTAATACCTTGCTTTAATAGCCGCTAATTAATATCAACGCAAATTTCCATTCGCTATTCACTCCTGTGAGCACAAGACTCGACAAACAATCATTAGTCGATATGGTCAAATGGTGATATCATCACCTTTTGACCCGTTTGGTCTAAATGACCATTTTATCCTTGTGAGATGGTATTTATTTACCATCTCATCCATGTAACCCATTCCGGTATAAACCGTACAATCATATTACTTAAAAATAAATTCTTAATTTTTTTGATCCATCATGGCTTACGCCATAGAGTGTCTTTTTCAAAACTAATGTTTATTCGTTAACTCGTAACTGAATTAACATATTACCCTTTTACTTATTATGGGTTACGCCATAAGGTAACTTAAATCAAAACTCGTTGTTTATTCGTCATTGCATGACCGAATTACCATTTTACTCCTTTTTTTACCATCAAATATGGTTTCATATTATTTTTACTTAATTCATCTCGTATTACTACACATCGGAAGATCATATTCCAAATACTTATTTACCTTATTCGTAACCAATACAATAAGGGGATATTCTACAAAATAAAAAGCGTGTAAGCTTTACTTACCACGAAGTCCAATTATGTTTTCCACGCTTTTTAGTTCCGTTTGACCCGCTTCTTCCCAAGCTTCCACCTAGCTTTTCAAGCGTCAAACTACCTTATGATCATTCGCAAGATGGTTAGATTAGTCATCATTATTAGGACTATCTCACCTTACGAACTTTATATCAAAATTACAATTTGATCTCATTTTTGGTCAAAGTCAAACTGCCCATTAGCGTAAGTAATTACACTATGAGCTCAACAATTCATTTAAGCAATTTGTCAAATATCCGGTAGGCCTTATTCTTGTGTTACCGTTTTAACTACTTTCTCAACCAATTTCATTTAACCGTAATTCATTGAATTAACCCAACATCAATCATTGTATGCTAAACTATTAATATCATTCAAGGATTTGGGATTGTTTTATCAATATGAAACAATTCATTACATCGTGTATATATATAGAATTCACCTAAACATCAAGTTTAGCCAAACATCTTAATCATTCATAACATATGATGATCTCAAACATCGTTTAACATGAATATGACATTTATACCTTCATATCATACAAAACCCACTCTACGGCAAGTATGAACATATACCCGAATTCATAATTTATTCAAGAATCATCTTATCACTATCATGTATGATGATTCTAGACATAATTATTTCATCAATTTCATCATAACATTAAAACCCACTTATCTAAGTGTGGTAAACCATCTAAACATTCAATTCATAGCAATATATGTATAATTTTCACTTAGGGTTTTGTTCCTAAGCAAGTATACATCTCTAATCCAGCCATAAACTCTACGATTCATGTATAGATCGCAACTTATGATGTTCATCAATTTTCACAACTTCAACAAACATCAAATTTTTACATACCTTATGATCCCCTAGCTTGGGTGATCGTCCGTTCATGTTCCTTTTTGAGTTTGAGCCCCAATTCATCCTTCAATTTGTTGATTTTTTATGAACTAGGGTTCACCCCTCTCCATCTCTTTCTCTGTACGCACACACACACACACCTACATGTGTGTGTTTTGTGTTTAATTTTTCTTTTTATAAAACTAGTTTTCAAATTGTCCATTTTAGTCCTCATGTATGGTTTTTGTTATACAAGGCCACCATTCATTGTTTAATTACTTAACCATGTATTGTTAACTAGCTTTATATTCCTAGTTAACTTAGTTGGTTCTGGGAGTTATAACCCGTTCTATTTTAAGTCCCGTTAACTCGGGCTCTTATAAACGTTGTTTTCTCAAAGCATTTATTCTCCTTTTAATTAATATTAAGATTATTTGTTTAAATCCTAATATTCACCGGGTAAATTTTACCGCTAATACTATTTTACCTGTCTTTTAATATTAACGTGGTTTGATTACCAAACCCGTTTTCGGGGTGTTACAGTTTTAATAAAATAAATCAAAATGAGTATATTTGATATTTTTAACTTTTAGGAATGTGATATATGTAAATTGAATTTTGGGTTGGATATACATGTAATTTATGAATTTTATAAGGGGATATACGTAATGTATTGAAGGCAACTTTTTTCAGAAATGCTTTGTTTTCTTTCAGGTAAAACTTTGTGGTTTATGATAATCTGAAATGGTCATAGTTGACTTTTAACTTTGATCAGGAGATATTATTGTTAACTACACTAATATACATTAACATTTGATTTGAATTAGTCTAATGAAATATAATTTTCTCAACTAACTAAAAATAATAATTTTTCTTTTTGCAATTTGCAGGCCAGCAATTTTGTAGTTATGTTGCATTTGTTTTGACCAAGTATGCGCGATTGAAGTTCAAGATTGTGGTATCCAAATGTGTGCTCATTGCACACTTGCTTTGAGCTGCCACAACAAGCCCGACCCAATAACTACAACCCTACCCGAACCCATCTACCCCTTTTGCCGAAGCAACATTGCACGATTAACCGTCGTCAAGGTCAAAGTCAAAGTCAACTCTCCTGACCAAAAACTCAACCCTTATTCCTCTTCTAAACCAGCGAAAAATCAAGAGAAATACGAAATTTGGGTGAGGGAATCAGTACCTTTGACAAACTATTGTTTTAGTGATTTATTAGCAAGTTAAATATAAACTTTTACTTATAGGCAGCATTATGACATTAAACAACCCGTCCACCGGACGGGTATAGAACTATATCCATATGTTGACCATTAATAACATGATGAAATGTCTAAAATGCTCTTTAGGGACTAAAAGTGTAAAATGCCTTCAGGGACTAAAAGTATAAAATGACTACAATGAGATATGCATACGTAACTAGTTCAACAATGGCATACCAAACATTCATAATCATCCATCATTTATCCCCACATTAAATTCCCCAATAATTCAAATTATCATATATTTCAACAACTAAAACCAATCAACGGTAGCGAAATTGATCAGCAACATGAGGTTGTTTGTGTGTGTGGTGGTGATCCACCAATTCACCTCATTTTCACCATCGTAACTTTGTTCCTCTTCAATTCCTTCAATTTTCATCTACAACAACAATTGATTCATGTAACACCAGATCTAGCAATTTGACGGAGAGTGTTAAGGTTTTCGGTACCGTCAACCACTCACCAACATCTTTCAAATGCACAATCTACCACTACCGTAACCACAACCATATTTGTTGTATTGCTTACATTTTAAAAGAGAGAGAGAGAGGTGGCTGCTAAACATGTTCAAGGAAGTTAGGGTTTCTGAATGTTGTTGATTGTTGAAATCGTAGAGAAATGTGTGTATGACTATAGTTTTTTCAATATTTTGTTCATCTCACTTCAATTTCATGTTTTTCGAATCAATGTATTCTCTGCAACACTTGTGATTCACGTTTAAAACACAGTGGTTCATGGTGACGTTGAGTCGTCAATGGTGGAAATAGAGTTTGGGATAGAGGATTAGACCAATAGTCAAATTAGGGTTATTTTTTTAGGTGGAAAGAGTTTGGGGAAGACAAGTGAGTGGGTTTTTGTAAACCCTGCGAAAATTTTGAGCCTTTCAAAACTTTTATATTTCCTTCATAAATATTTCATTAACCGAGATTTGAACGTAATGATTTGAACATAACGTACATTCCAAGACAAAGATATAAGTTACATATACCCTAAATACCCTTCATATAACTTGAGTAACAAGTTAGAGGGGTTAAATATGTCAAAAAGCTGATAGTACTAGTCCAGGGGCTAAAATTATCAAAAATGCAAAATTTTTGGCGTCAGAGTGCCTTACGGACCGTTAGGCTTTCGTTATTGTCCGTAAGGGGTGACAAGAGGCAGAAAATTGCCTTGGTTACCAAGTTTGGCCACCTATGCTCAATTTCTGCCACCTAGAACCGAGTTTACCACCATTGCTCCTCCTTGTGACACCTTGGTGACACTAATCAACTTCTAATGATCCTTGGAAACACTTGTCATGATTTGGGAGCATCCTGATTAGTATAAATAGGTGATCATAGTGTTCTTCAAACTCACACCTTCACATTTCACTCTAAATCTGATCTTGGGAGCTTTCCTGGATTTTGGGAGCAGCTTCCATCCTTCTTAGGAGTCCTTAAGTCTAGTAAGTCTTCCTCCTTTGCCCAATTTCAATTATTTAGCTAGTTTCCAACTGAAAGTCAAACAGTTTGACTTTTCATTTAACTTTCAATTCTGACCACCATGGTCAAGTCAAAGTTCAATCCGAACTTTCCTACGTGATCGTAATAATGTTGGCATGCTTCCCCTATGATCATACCTTCTGATAATCACGTTCAATAGGCGAAATGATGAGTCAATCATGTTATATTTAAAAGTCAAAACTAGAAAATATGTATTTTTCGCTAATTGAACTTTAAACTATCAAAACCAAATATTTTGACATCATATCAGTTTGTATGAACTAATATAACATATTTTAACATGCTCAACTCTTCGTACTCAGTTTAGACCTCAATTCTACATCGAAAGCCAACCAGTTTGACTTTTGCTTTGACTTTCGATTCCGACCCGTTTGGTCAACCTTAGAATCCGACCAAGCCAATTCATATGACCATAGTAATATAGGGAATAATTATCTGAGGTTATACCTTATGGTCATTCCATTTGGATAATCAAATGACGAGTCAACTTTATACACTTTTAAATTGTTAAAAATACCCTTTTTGCGTAAAATAATTTTAAACCTACATGAGCAATAATTTTGAATCATAAACTGATCATACAACATTAGTAAACATGTTTTGACATATCGGACTCGTCATAGGACTCATTCGACCATCCGGACCCGTATTTTCGCAAATGTGCCGTTAAAATGGCGTAAAACCACTTTAACAAGTCGTACTTCTAATCAAAATGTAAAGTTTAATAAATCATATTACACGTGATCCTTCGCTCCTTTGATTTTTAAACCTCATTCTATTCGTCCTTCCGTAATACACACTAACTGTATAATTTCCGACATAATTAGGAAACACTTGAGCTTTGCATATATGATTGAACATGACATCTACGAACATGTGAGTACATAGTTCCCCTCTTTTATGTTTTTCAAATGTTTTGGGGTGATTCATATGTGCCTATTACTATTTTCAAGATTTCAAAACAACATATATGGTTATATAGTACACTTTAAATTTGTATGAAACTTAATGCTGCGTTGAACTTGACAATACATTTATCAACTTTGATCACGTCGACCGGTAGTATTTTATGGTACCATTTATCAACTTAATGCTGCATGTGGGGAAGTTTGGGGAACGACATAAACTGAAAACACAATTTGACAAACTCTTTTCAAGTCAACACAGGCTTGAATGTATTCGCCAATAAACCTGTCACACCCCGATTTCCATGTAGATCCCGGTGGGCCCGGTGGGGAGTTTTTGACGTAAGATTGATAACATCATAACCAAACAACACAGAGTACATGGCGTTAGTCTTGAATTTAAAATAATATTACAAACCGTTAATGTTCAAAAGTTCAAAATAATAATACAGACGGCTTGTAATAAGATCCACAGGAGGATCGTAAAATATACATAAAATGATCAACAGACTTTAGGCACGACTAAGGACTTGCAAGATCCTCTACGTCACTACCAAGCAGCTCCCAGCTTATTACATGTTGTACCTGTAGCTTAGTCTTTTAAAAATACGTCAGTTTACATTGGTAAATACAAATAACCGACACATTTTGAAAATCTTTCCAAAATTGAATTAAGTGCACATGACACATTCATAAATAACTTGGGACAATTCAAAATGATCTTGTCTACAGTCTTACAGGTCTGTCACTACATATGGGGTCCGGTGTAAAAACCGAATAACCTGATTAACCGACATACCACTTAAATAACTCCAGTGAGTATATAAAATAATTTAGCATTAGCATCTGACGGGTGTATGCCTACAGCCCGTGCATTGGTCATGGCCATTAGTAACTTAAAAGAGCCGAGGATATCCAGGACACGACCGAGTTAACCCCCAATGTTTAAGTTATCAGACAATACAAATTAAAACGGGTTTATGAGATTTAGACAACACAATACAAATTAAAACGGGTCACGTAGGCTTAATCGTACGCATATAAGCGATACCAGGTAACCGGATTAGTCATATACAAGTTCCATATGCCATTATACTTTAAACATGTTATAACATCAGTAAGATATCAACATGTATGCCCGTTAAGGTTTTAAAATCAAGTTAAGCCTCAAAATGGCGTTTTGGTCATTTTACAACTTATAAAAGGAGCTTGCAAGTAAACTGATGTCATAGTCATAAACATACTGGAAAAATAGTTAAAGTATGATGTTATATTAGTAGGATATCAATTATATGTGTGGTTTATAGTTTAGGACTAAACTATGCCTCGTAAGGGCATTTTGGTCATTTCACACACAGCTTTGATGACTTATTTGGGAATCTGAGTTTAGGACATGTACCTACTGTAAAATTATTAGAAATAAGTTTATATTCAGTAGGTAACAAGTCTTGATGGTTAAACATGGTTTTAAACCATACTATGTGCCGAAATGGGGATTAAGTCGCTAAATGACGATTTAAGCGTTGTTTAATGAAAATTGATGTTATGGTCAGGTTTATATGATGAAAATATGTTATATAATCTAATACATCAGTAAGCAAAAAGGTTTTATATAAGATTTATAGTTAAAACCCCTTATTGATGCGTAAGGGCAATGTCGTCATTTAAGACTTAATACAAGGACTCATGTGTAAACTCAGTTTATAATCTGTTTTGACATCCCAAATAATCCTACTTATGATATTACATAAGTAGGTAATTAGTTTTGGTGAATGAATCATGTTTAAACCTTTTGAAATGCCGAAAAGGGCAATTTGGCCGCTTAAAAGCATAATTTACGATGTTTAACCAAAACTAAGTTTATGACCAGATTTATGACATCAAAACAAGTTAAACAAATTAACATATCAGTTTACAAGTCATTTGCATGCTCGTTTATAGATTAAACTTCGTTTTAAGCAAAAAAAGGCATTTTTGTCACATAAGGCATATTTAATGGAAACTTGCATAAAAACTTAGATTAGTATATGACCATTTAGTATAACTCCAGAGGGTTATACTAAGACACAATATGGTCATAATTCAACTTAGAATTAGTAGCTAAAGTTGCTAATTCGGGTTAGAACTGAAAGTCAAAGCAGAAGTCAAACTTTGTGATTTTCAGTTGCGAACCGACCTTAAACCTGGAATTGACGAGCCGAACATGTTTACACATGTTCTAACTATTATTACCAAGTTATTATAGTGATAAACATATTATATAACACCTACATTATTAGAATGAATTATTTCAAAAACTCACCCGTTGGACTTTTTATATTAATAACTTTGACCCGTCAAATGACCAAGTAAACGTGATTTCCAGGAGGTGCCCTCTTGAGGGATTAACACCTACCTTATTACGATCACGTAGCCATGTTCGTATCGAACAATGGTTGGACGATAATGGTCTTAACCGAAGGTCAAAACATTTTTATGTAAACGCTTGACTTTTGGTTTAAAAAGCCTATAAAAAGGAAAGCAAAGGTTAGGAACACTTACAAGTGACCCTAGGAGAAAATATAACTCAGTTGGAGGCCTCTTAATCAGAAGCAAGCTCCAGAGCAAGAGAAGAGAGAAGAATGAGAAGTATGAGCAAGGAATGAAGGCAACCAAGGGGGCTATTTATACTTGTGGAAGAAGCACAAGATCAAGACAAGTGTAAAGGCACATTCCCAAGTGTTAGCAAGTGTCCAAAGAGGTGTCACAAGCTGCACAAGGGTGGCAAGCACAGCAGGCTGCCAACAAAACTGCCACTGGCAGTCCCTCACGGACCGTAAGGGTAATGGCATACGGTCCGTAAGCCATTCTGGCGCCCATGGTTTTGAAATCATTACGGACCGTAAGGACTTAGCCTTGCGGTTCGTAACCGCCTCTCAGTTCCAAAGCTTCATTCACCCTTACGGTCTGTAAGCACCAAGGCTTGCGGTCCGTAAGGGACACTCAAAGGCCATAAAAATGGCATGTTGTCATATTTGGTCCCTCTAGTTTATAGTTGCTGTTCAGAGGTTATTAAACTAACATAACGACAACTTTAGTCCCTCTCGTTTAGCACGTGGCATACGAGGATCAGCGGGACATGTGTCAGGATTTTATTGGACGGGTTTTTACAAGGTGTTACAAAACCACACATGTTTTATGCTAGATAAGACAACTTGATTTTAGACAAAACAAGACAATTTGATTTTATACAAGACAAGGCACTTTGGTTTACACAAAACAAGGACAATTGGTTTAGACAAGACGACAAATGGTTCTCAAATTAAAGATATATAAACCATACAAACTTTTCCGATTACTTACACAATTTTACAAAAGTAACATTTTTGTCAAGGTTTGAGGCTACAAAGATTTACGATGTGCATGAATTAAGTATAATTTTTTAATTAGGTTTTTCTTCACACACATTTAGTTTTAAAAAGGGTTTTTCACCTAAAAACTAACTACACACACAAAGGGCAAGTGTACCCATCGGGAGGTAATTTAATTTGTCGGTAAGAACATGATATCAATCCGTGGACGCGGTGTCTTGATACTAAACTTTTGTTACTTTAAAGCCTTTTCAATTGATGAGTTGATTTTGTTTCTAAATTATCATGCAAAAATAACAAGCTACCAACTAAACTAAGAAATAACAATATCTAAAAGAGGTTGCCTAAACTAAGTATCCACTAACAAACATGTGACAACTAAAGGAAGAGACTAATGGTGATGCAAGATCCAAATTTAACTAAGTCCCCAATCAAGGCTTCCTAGTTTATAATCCTTAGGAAAACTAAAATGAAATAACATTCTAATAACCTAAAAATTATTATTTTTGAGCTTACTTGCTAAGTTAATGTTAATCTTTAAACAAGAGTTATTTGTTTGCTAAAACTCATAACTCTACAAGTTTGGGAAAATTACTATGAACAACATGAAAATCACCCTAACTTGCTTTCTAGTAAGTAGCACCTTCATCATGTTCTTGATGTGAACCACAAGCATGGTCATGCTAGATAACAATCTTGGCCTAAATCATCATTCTAACACATATACAAAATATAGAATTCATATAAACATTCTTTTGATTTTTTCAAATCTAAATACAAGAATTCCTACACATGCTCAAATAATCATTCATGTCATATTAACAACCATTCCTAGTTTCATGTTATGAATCATGCTAACAAGTTACCAAGATTCAATAATCATAATCTTTACATTGGCTTTCCAACACATCATGTAAATACTTATGACCAAACATTCAAGAACAAGGACTTTAAACATGCATAAGAACTCCAAGAACAAGATTCAAGCATTACTATGAAGATTAACAAAAACAATCACCACATCTACTTCCATAATTATCACATGTCCATTAGCTTCAACAAAGTCTAAGCAACACAAATGTTTAAGGCTCATAGTGACCAAATCAAACATAAGAAAGTAACAATTGTTCATAATGTAATAAGTAGCTAACCAAGATTAAAGACAAGTAAAATGGTAATTTGAGTATATCTTCAAGTGAATTAATCCTCTTCAAGACTTCCTCTTGGCTCCTCCAACAAGCTTCCAAGGTCAGATTCTTGAGAGAATGCTTCACCAAAATGCTCCAACTCCCCTCCAAATGAGCTTAAACCACGTATTTATGCTACTGGGAGTTTGGCACGACCATGCCACCTTTTGGCACAGTCGTGCTTGGTAAGTGTCAGAGGCTCTTTTTCGAGCGTTGACTTGTTTGCTAGCCATTATGGGAAAAATCCCGCTCAAACGTTTCCGAGGTGGCACGACCATGCCAACCAGTGGCAAAGTCGTGCGTATCGATAAAATGTTCGACAATGGCTGAAATGATCCCGGGAACAATCTGATCTGAGACTGGTTTGGCTTGGCACGGCCGTGCCAAGGTTTGGCATGGTCATGCCAGTCTTGAATTCTTCCTGGACACGCTGAAACTGGTAGTGCTGGATGAGAGTGCCGATCACCGTTGGCCTGGCACGGTCGTGCCTATCTGGCAGTTTGCTGGAAAACTCCGTTTTTGCTCATTTTTGCTCCAAAAGCCTCTGTTTCAACACCGGGCTAAAGCCCGGACCTGTATCTTCACAAACAACTCAAATGAGTACCAAAATCAATGAAAATACAACAAGTTCTCGTGTAAACGGAGTCTATTTGACGTTTTAAAGATGTATAAATTCTTATACATCAATTTACTTATAAAATTGTTAACCCTTTTTCAACACAAAATTGTAGCCATGAATTTGACCCCAAAAACCTATGTTACTTACCAGCATTCAATGTTGACTTTGTTTTCACATATGTTTCAGGTAATTATACATGCGATGATTATTCAAGAATGCTACACGTAGGATTGGATTCGGGCCTTGGTTTCCTTTAATATAATGAAACTTTAGTATCATGTGTATGAGCAATTTGTGACGTGACTCCCTGATGTTTCCGCCGCGGGTTGTTTTTACGAAGTCGCGGTGTTATAATTTTTGTTTTGATGATTATTATTTTTTATTAGTTTGTAAAAAGACTATAATTGTCTTAACAATTAACATAAAAAGACGAATATACCCCAATTGACTAACGGTCAACAGACAGAAAATGAGTAACGGGACTCAAATGACCAAAACGTGCAATCGCGGAGGCTCAAAGAAGTAAAAAAAAATTATGGGTTCAATGTGCGGGACAATGTAAACCATAGAGACACAGTTGTATTTTACTCTTTTTTTTGTTGTTCTTTGTTGTTTGATTTACAAACCAAAATGCTTGAGGTACAATCTTTAAATTTTAGACATGTTAATAATGACTCTCTCCATATATAGATTCAATGTAGGAAAATCTTTATATTTTGAAGATGGAGATTGGAATTCGGATGGATAAGGAAGGTAGGAACAATCGTTATATTATTTTTGACTTTTTTATAAAAAGAATTGCTACAATTAGGGAGCGTGTGGTTCGCAGGAATTCAACGGAATTTAAGAGAATTGGAATCTGAATTCCATATCTTACTATGTTTGGTTCATAGAATTTGATGAAATTGGAATCTCAATTCCAATCTTCATGTATTTAGTTGACAATGGAATTGGAATTAGGCATGAGTTCCTTCAAATTCCTTTAACTAAAGGAATTCAAAATCCTTCCTATATGTGAAGGAACTAAAGTTTGGAATCTTCGACCATTTCGACCCGTACCGTTTCGGCGTGAACCGTATCGGCGTGAACCGTATCGGCGCTAACTGTCTAGACACGAATCGTTTCGATCCGTACCGTTCCGACCGTACGTTTCGACCGTGCCGTTTCGACCCGTACCGTATCGGCGCGAAGCATCTCCTCGAATCGTTTCGACCAACTGTTTCGACCCGTACCGTTTCGACGTGAACCGTTTCAACCCGTTCCGTTTCGACTCGTACTGTTTCGACGCAAACCAGTACGGGTCGAAACCATTCGCGTCGAAACGGTACATGTCGAAACGGTTCGACCTGTACCGTTTCAACCCGTACCATTTGGACGCGAACGCTTTCGACCCGTATCGGTTCGCGTCGAACCGTTTCGACCTGAACCGGTGGTTGTAGGTGACGGGGTGATGGATTCATTTTACAACCAAACACAACAAAAATGGAATTGAGATTTCAATTCCAACAATTTTCAATTCCAATTGAAATGTTTAAATTCCAAATCCAATGCCTTAAAATTCTAATTCCTATACAAATTTAAATTCCAATTTCAAAATATCGTGCGAACCAAACATATCCTTGTAGTATTAGGGAGGCTAAATTGCCTTTGAAGTCTTCTTCTGAAAGTTTTAGCGTCAATTATTGTCCTTTGTAAAAAAAATTAAGAGGTTTCCTAGTGCACAATATTTCATCTTATATATTTGATAATTAAATATTCCTTTATACTCGATATACTTTTATATAATGTCATACTTATTTTTCTTATTTTTGTCCTTTGTAATAAATAATAAAAAATTAAGAGGTTTTCTAATGCAGAATATTTCATCTTATAAATTTGATAACGAGTAAATTACAAGTTTTGTCCTTTATGTTTACACCAAATTGCAGGCGCTGTCCTTTTTTCCAAAAGTTTACAGGCGGTGTCTTTAACCTTCCAAAATCTTACACGTTATGTCCTTTAGGCCAAACCCAGTTAGATTTCTTGGTTTAGTATGGTCATATGCCTTGCACATGAGGACATTTTTGTCGTTTCAACTTTTCAAGTATTATATAATAAATAATTTATTTCCAAGGACTATTTTATAAAAATAAAAAATAAATAATTAAAATAAACTTCCCCTCCTATCTTCTCTCCCTCTCTCAAGATCCGTAACCGTATGTGATCCTGATTCCCAAACAAAATTTGCATGAACCCTAATTCCATTTAATCCAAATTAACACACATATAATGTTTTAATCGAAAAAAGGATATGGGGCTTTGAATCAACGATACAAAACGAACAGGAAGCATACAAATTTTATCTACTTGATTCGTACGGAAGAAGAGAGACGATGGCCGGAGTTCATACGTTTCCGGCGAGTACAGAAGATAAGCGGCTTCAAAGTTAGTCTCTCTCTTTATATCTCTCCCTTATTTCTCTCTATCTCTCGCTGCCATCATCCACTACCAACCCGCCACCACCACCAACTCCGGCGACCCACCATCTCCACGGCGACCTCTCCAAAACCCAAAAAGCCCTCCGTCTCGCTGGTTCATCCCGGTGGTTTAGCGACCTCTCCAAAACCGCTGGGTCATCACGGTGGGTTTGGATCTTAGACGATGGCTGGTTATGATGTGGTAGACGATGGTGGGTGGGTGTTTGGTTAGGGTTGGGGTTTCATTGGTGGGTATCATACGTGTATGCATTTCACTGGTGGGGTTTCATGGAGTCTTGGAGAAGATCTGTGAGAAGAGAGGGTGAGAGAAGAAAGATAGAGGAGAGACCGTTGGAAGAGAGAGAGGATATTAAATATTTGCTTTATTTTTTTATATATAGTTCCTATATATTAAATATTTTGTACAATAGTCCCTATAACGGTGAAAAGACAAATACACCCTCACATGCAAGTCACATGATCGGATTTAACCAAGAAATCTAGCTGGGTTTGGTCTAAAGGACATAACGTGCAAGATTTTGGAAGGTTAAGGACATCGTCTATAAACTTTTGGATAAAAGGACAGCGCCTGCAATTTGGTGTAAACATAAAGAACAAAACTTGTAATTTATTCTTTGATAATTAAATATTCTTTTATACTCGATATACTTTTGTATAATGTCATACTTATTAACGTATATCACATACTTAAAAAAATATATGTAAAAATCTAAACATGTATAATACGTGTATATGTTTTTTACGAAGGTAGTTTAGTCATTAGTGTAGAGAATGGTTGTCCTTGTTGATCAACATAGAGAATGTAGCATTCAACTAACCGTCTGGTGTTCGTAGCATTCTTGCAACACTGATTGTGGCTTCTATTTCAACAATATGCTTTGAATAATAAACCATCCCATGGTTTTCAACGAAATTTGATCCAACAGTGTGTAAACAGTGAGAATTATTACGAGAACAAAAATAACAAATAATAACAAATGTAAATCGTTTAGTTTTATGATAAACGGTTCATAATTTAGAATTTTAAGTTTTCTTACATACACATGTATGTTGTGTACATAAAATACCATCAAACTAATTCATTCACATTTTCTTAGTAGTGACTTTCATTTTTTAAGAGCGATTTCACACCGCGTAACTTGCGGCCCTAGTCAAGATCTACCCAGACTTACGTTGTCTTAACGGATCCACGCTGGGTAGGCCAGACTTGGTTACAGCGTTTCCCCGGAAACCATACTGTCTCCACACGCGTTGTCTCGCTGAAGTAACAACCGGATTAAAACCGAGGTGCGGCTCAAGATCGAACCCTCCTCGATGGGTTTGTCACCATCATAGCCCATAATCACCAAAGTGGCACTAATGGAAATTGAATTGAGTCTCAATTGAGAACTCAAGTCACTCTACCACTAGACCACAAGTGGTGGTTGTAACTAATTCATTCACATGTGCTTTAATTTTGTATTGTTTACCTACACATGTGTAGGCTATATACATAAACCAACAGTCAAACTAGTTTATCTACTTTTTTTTAGAAAAGTTAACGGTCCCTTTGAAGTAATTTTTGATATGCTTATACCTTCCCATATATATATTTATATAATAAGGGTAACATTGTAAAATGGTAACCAAGTTTTAAAAGTGTTTCAATTAGGTTACTCAAGTTTCAAAAGTGTTTTAATCAGGTCACTCAACATTCATTTTTTATTAAAATTAAGGGTTTTATCATCCATTTCATAGGTAACCGTGGTGATGCAGACTTTTGTTTATTTTTTCCCTTTCATTTGATGCTAACGTCGAGTGATGACGTGGATTTTAACTTATTTTTTTAATGTAATTAAAGTGTTTTTATTTTTAATAAATTAAATTTCATATATTAAAATAATCCGACCATAGCATCTTATGCTCAATTTTTCTCTTGATCCATAGAAAAAAGGACATGACTCGATTTGAATGCTAAGTTATCTAATTGGGACAAAAACGATACAAATGACCTAATTAAAACACTTTTAAAACTTGGTTACTATTCTGTGACATTTTCCCATATATAATCAAATCATTTGTGAGACATGTATCCTGTTCCAGTTTCACCTTCTGTTTGTAATTTGATTATTGAAAAGACAGGAGTACTTAGTGGAGTGTAATTGATTAAAAGCGAGACTATATCATGAAAAAGTTAAGTGCTTTGTAAATTTAAGAAAAAGGACAGGCAAGAGCGTAAAATTTGATTGTTTCTTTTGTTTTTTTAATTTAAACATGAGTGCTCAACATGATTAGTTATTACTCGAGCTATCCCAGGTTTTACTCTACCGAGTGTTACGTCAGATATATTCTTTTTTGTGGCGGCGCAAGCCCCTATCACTAGCAATGGATGGTATGATTTCCTGGGAAACGCCGTTAGCCAAACTCTGATGCCCATGTGGGCCCGGGTAGGACAACATAGTCTAGCCAGAGTGGGGCTAGATCCCTCTATTTGGGAGGGTGTCTGTTAAAGATTCTCACCCTTAAAAAAAAGAAAAAAAATTACCAATGAAACTTGTTACCTGTTAAAACTAGCTTCTACAACAAGGTTCAACATTTGAGCAATCTTCTTCCATCTAAAAATTTAAACCTGCAAGTGAACTGTAAAACCTGGTTTTTTCACACGGTAAACCATGAATCGGATTATAATTTGTAACACCTCACGTTTTCATACTTTCTATATTTAGCAAGCGCGCATTGTATTTCTGTTTTTTGGAAACGTTGTATCTCGTATTCATACTTTCATTGTAACCTTTGTAATCGAGACTTGAATCATACTGGAATAAACATTTTATCTCTATACTTGTTATACACAATCATACTTACATACACATGATGCTCATACTCGAAAACGTGACATATTTATAAATACGTGACACTTATACTTCATACATTCGTTATACTTGGTGTTTATACTCGATCTCAATCATTATATACATACATATACTTTGTGACATGATACACATGCTTATGATACTTTACTTATCCATAAAATACCATGAAACAACCTAAAAATACACTAAAACCCGTCACCTTGCATCAAAACAACAAAAACCAAAATTTCTACCCGGACCAGGTCCATACGGACCGTATGGGGAAACCCATACGGTCTGCATGGGGACCTGGGCGGGCAGAAATGGTTTTGGCTCGCGAAAATGCACGAATCCACACACTAATCCCTCCTCCAATCACCTCTAAACTCCATTAAAACACCTCCAACCACTTCCTAACTCTTCCCTATAAAACCCACATCTAATCCAAGCATTTTTTCACTTTCACAACTCTCTAGTCTCTCCCAAATCACTCTCAAATCTCTTGCAAAACACAAATTTGGGCAGATTCATACCTTCATACTAAAGTGAGCATAACTTGCTCAAAACTCAACGAAATCACTTGATTCTTCTTTTGAAATGCTTGGATAATCCTTAGGTTTGAATCCACGGGTTCTCCATGGAAAATCCAGACCTGGAAATGCACCTAAAGGACTCCAAAATTTTTTGTTTGTACAAACACTTTCAAAACTTGTTTGATCTCATCTTTTCTTCATTCATCCTAGTGTTCTTGAGCTTCTAATCCACTTTGTGATTAAGGAGACTAACATAGGTTGTTATACATGTAAATAGGAGTGTTTAAACACTCCAAAATTTCTGTTTTCATAGAGCTTTAAGCTCACAAGTGATGTAAGTCTTGAACTTGTTCATGTGTGTCTACCTTGGTTAGCTTGGGCTATCCTAACTCTAAGACCACACATCACTTGATGATTTCTCATCATTATCCCAAGTTAGCTTGCTAGTTTGAAGTGTCACAACCCCGTCTAGCCTTCGACGTGTGTCGACGTCGGCTCACCGGGTTGTATTTCACCTGGCTACTTAGTATAGTGACACCATTTACATTCTTGTCATATTACTTGTTCTTGACCCTCCTTGTTGTCTATGACAACTTGTGAAGTGGTGAACTCTATTCGAGGTTCCTAAACGGATGGTTTATTACCTCCTACCTCCTACATGACTTCTATGATTATCCTTGTTAGTTATAGATTAATAGTATTATGTATATATATCTATGGACTATAATATAATCCTTAAAAACCAAACTCTTGATAATGAATAACTAATCACTTGTCATGTTATTAAGTTTATCACTTAAGTGTGTAATTCCTCGTTTACGATTCTAATAGGTTTCAAACCTATGAAATCACATCAAACCTATGTGGGTTAGCATAGTGTCAAAAACGAGTGTTATGCCTTAGTGACTATTTTTATATTCTCATACTTTATTCTTAATCCTTTATTCAACATGACCCGATAATCCGAATCTTCCGTTAAACTCAATACTCATACCTATGTTCTTCTTGTACAAGGACAAGGTGCCAAACCATAATCAAGAACAAGCTCGCGGATTTCTCTAAGTGAAACACTTTAGCAAAACCGTGAGTACACTCGACCCATTTACCGCTTTCTCACTTGTTGGGTTGTAACATGTTTACCTATCAAAATACACAAATCACAACTTATGCTTTACATGCTCAATGCGTTAATACATGATACTTGTTATGCTTAGATACATGCTAGACTTATACATGCTCGATCATTAACTTAGCTAGCCCAACTTGACATATATAGCGCTATAGGAGTAGCACACCACCCATCGGGGTTATGTTAAGATTCTCATACTCATTTTTAGTCTCTTTGCTTTTGTCACAAGGGAAGCTCGTTCATACTTGTGGAAGCTCAGGGTTTGATCTAGTATTGCATGATTAGCATTTACCTTACATAACGATTAACATGTGGATTTGAGTTATACTTTTTATAGCTATGCTATGTATCACCAAACTTGTGTACTCGCCTTTGCTTTTTCATTGAACTCTATTTTAAAACATGTTACAGGTTGATGAAGATGATGCTATGAAATTGGAGTAGCGTTGATGACTAGATACACACATAGACGTTTAGGTTTATAATTGTTGTATCAAATTTTGTCTTGGTTATTATTGTACTTGAAATTCCCATGTATTGTATTTGACAATTTTACTTGGGTTGATTAATTATTGTCGCTATTAGTGTTGTGAGCAATGAGCAATCTCTTTCGTCCCGCCTTGATGTTTCAGCCATCGCTTGGGGTGTGACAGATTGGTGTCAGAGCCATAACTATAGGGAATTAGGTAGAATTGCCATGTTCGATCTAGTCTATAGTTTAAGTGTCCATTTTTAACCATTCCTATATCATGCTTAAAACTTTATTCTTCCTTCATTGCTTCTTCCTTTCTTTTGGTCTTAATACTTACATAACGTCTTCCCTAAGACGTTTACACAATACACTTGAAGACTTGAAGACACTCATGATGCAAACGAGGCGATTTGCACCAAAATAGGTCCAATGACTTACAATTTTTGGTGAAATCCCTCATTCAGCGTATTCGATTTTTCACGAAGTTATACCATCAAGTTAGGAGTGATATCCACATCTTGATGGGAAACTTCCATTTCATACTCATGTGGATCTTACTAACGAGTCGGAATCTGCTCCTCGTTTAGTAAGAAACAACCACATTTAGGGTACGAAATCGTCAAGTTAGGGGTGACACCCGCACCTTGTCGGTTAAGTCCCGTTCCTCGATTTTCAGTCTCGCCAAAGTCTCGAATTTTTGATCGACTAGGGACATGTAGTAACCGGAAGGGTAAAATACCGTTAATCGCTTCTCGACAAGAGTATTTTACCTATTAGGCCAAAGCATGTACCCTAACTCGAAAGATCTTACGAATCACTTTGGAATAGTCGACGTTTCTCTACCTGAAACAATCCCATGTTTTATTGAGCCAATTTTGTATGTTATCTCCATTTTTATGTGATTTTATACTTGTTACCTTATGTGTTTCGAACCGTTACACAATTCGTATGTCTGTCGCAATAAAAAACAATAACAATCCTCGTGAACAAACTAAATTTATACTCTTTATACGCATTCATATGTGATTATACTCGTCAAATACTTGTTAAACCCTTAATAAATACATGCGACATACGTGAATGATCCATGCTTATACATGCAAAAACTTATTTTCTTACATTATGATCAAGTCTCATCCTTCTTCCTTTCTATTTCACCGCTAGATGTCTTCTCCAAGTTCTTCCAAGAAATCCAAGGGCTCCAAGAAAGGTTCAAACAACCAATGGGACTCTATCTCCAAGCAGGAATTGGTAGGATTAGTCACGGAACAAATGGCCGAGCAGATGGCTAAGATTATCCCCAACATGTGAGCCAAATCCAAACCATCCATGAAACCCCCAATCCTCCGTTGACTCAAAGGTGGACCCTCCCAAAGCAACGTTCCAGTTCAAACAGTTCATGGCTTGTAAGCCCATGGAATTCACTGGTAATGATGCCATGATGAACTGGTTCGACGCGATCGAACTCACCTTTTTGCAAAGCGGATGCCCTGATTAGCTCCGAACCTTAAACGCCACATGGGTCTTTCACGAGAGAGCCCTTGAGTGGTGGACCACTAAGTGAAACAAACGTGGCAATGAAGCAGCCCACGCATTACCTTGGGAAGAGCTAAGGCAGCTTATGAAGGACCAATTCTGCCCCCTCACAAGATCCAAAAACTTGAAAATGAATTCTAGAATCTCACGCAACAGGGGAGCAACGCTGAAGGATTGATCGCGCGCTTCAAACAGTTGAGTATCCTTTGCCCTGGGCAAGTGGATACCGTTCCCAAGGCAATCGCCAAACTCATTCGTTGCCTCTCGCCTATATTAACGAACCATGTCGCCGCTACTAGCCCCAAAACCATCAAAGATGCTTATAGCATCACAATTGAAATGAACCACACTTGCATTCGTCATGGGGCCTATGACAAGGTCTCCATGAAGCATGCACACCAAGCCATCGCTGATACCACCACCACTACTGAATCACCCCCCCCCCCAAGCCAAGAAAAACCAAAACAAGAAGCGGAAGGCTTCTGTTCAGAACAATGCGGTTGTTACTCCGCTTGCTCCTACACCACTAAACGTCGTCTCCACTACGCAAAACACCAAGCCACCCAAACGAAACTACACCGGTACTTGGCCTAAATGTGATCGTTGCACCTACCACCATTGCCCATCCACCCCGTGCCTAAAATGCGCCAACTGTAACAGGATGGGGCATTACACCAGCCATTGTCGCCAACCCCAAAATAACCAACCCCAAGCCATCATGCCTAACCTAACCCTAACCAGCCTCAACCCCAACGTCAGAATGCTCCCGTGCGAGTGTGTTACAAATGTGGCAATCTCAATCATCTCGCCAACGTTTGTCCTCTACTCAACCAGCAGCCTCAACAACAACAACAACAACTTCAGCCTGCTAAAGGACGAGCTTTTGTGCTTACTTCTACTCAAGCTCAAAGCTCCAATGACGTCGTTGCTGGTACGTTCCTTGTTAACCATATTTATGCTTCATGTCTGTTTGATACTGGTGCCGATAAAAGCTTTGTGTCTTTAGAATTCGAACCCTTGCTTAAGAGCGAACGATCTAAATTGCCTAATCCTTCCGCTATCGAAGTCGCTAATGGTAAAACCATCTCGGTCGATTCTATCCTTTCTGGTTGCTCTTTGATCCTTAACGATCATACGTGCTCCATCGATCTCGTACCCATAGAAATGGGAAGCTTTGACATCATAATAGGCATGGATTGGCTTACGCGAGTTCGTGCCGAAGTTTGTTCCGAAAATTTCATCCGTCTTTCTCTTCCTAACGGTGATTCCTTACACGTATATGGCGAGAAACCTTCTAAAGGTCTCAAGCTTATGTCGTGTATTCAAGCGAACAAGTACTTACGTAAGAAGTACTTTGCCTTTCTCGCCCACGTTGTGGAAAAGAAGGACAAAGGCCCTAAATAAGTGATGTTCCCGTCGTTTGTCAATTTCCGGATGTATTCCCTGAGGATCTTCCTGGTCCTCCGCCTCCTCAATCCATTGAGTTTCGTATTGACCTCATCCCTGGCGCAACTACTGTTGCGAAGGCTCCCTATCGTTTAGCACCCTCGGAAATGCAAGAACTATCGAGCCAGCTTCAAGAACTTCTTGATAAAGGCTTTATACCCCTAAGTACTTCTCCTTGGGGCGCTCCCGTTTTGTTCGTCAAGAAGAAGGATGGTTCCTTTCGGATGTGTATTGATTAAGGTGAGCTCAACAAACTCACAGTCAAGAACCGTCATCCACTCCCTCGAATCGACGATCTCTTCGATCAATTACAAGGCACAACGTGCTTCTTTAAGATCGACCTTCGTTCTGGCTATCATCAACTTCGAGTCCTTGAAGAGATGTGCCAAAGACCGCATTCCGCACACGTTATGGGCACTACGAGTTCATGGCATGCTTTTTGGTTTGACTAACGCGCCTGTGGTGTTCATGGATTTGATGAACTGCGTGTGTAAGCCTTTCCTTGATCGCTTCGTAATCATTTTCATCGACGATATACTCATCCACTCCAAGACAATAGATGAGCATGGACGACATTTGTACCTTATTCTTCAGCTTTTGCAAACCGAACGTCTCTATGCCAAATTCTCCAAGTGTGAATTTTGGCTAAAAGAGGTTCAGTTTCTTGGTCACACCGTCAATGAACTCGGTATTCATGTTGACCCCACAAAGATAGAAGTTGTGAAGAATTGGGTTGCACCTAAGACGCCTTTGGAGATTCGTTCGTGTGACACCTCGTAAGAACCCGTCCTATAAAATTCCAACACGTGTCCCGCTGATCCTCGTATTCCACGTGTTAAACGAGAGGGACCAAATGCGTCGTTATGTTATTTTATAACCTCTGAACGACAATTTAATAATTAAGGGACTAAAAGTGTCAACATGCTCAAACTAAGCATCTGAGTGACCTTTTAACATACTATGTAAGCACGTATTCATGTGGGCATATAACACGTAAGCACATAGGCACATAAGCACATAGCCACATAAGCACGTAAGCACATATTTTGCACGTATCCACCTCCAATTTAAAATCATGCGTAGCGCGTACGAGATGCGAGATATAAGCGTAATATGCGATATATATAAGCGAGGTAAGCAAGTAATACCGCGTATGAGACCATACGCCTAAGAGAGATGAGCGTTTTAGTTTGGTTGGTGTATTATTTAGCGTTTTAGATTACGAGAGCTGTGCAAGTTGTGCATACTTGATAAAGCGAAGAGCGATAAAGCGAGAAATCGATAATGCGAGAAATCATTAAAGCGAGAAATCGAATAAGCGAAAATTCTCAAAATTTAAACACATAAATAATAATAAACTCGACGATGCGTAAAATCGACGATAATAGCCTTAAATCAATTGGGAGCGTCCTGGGTTTTGAGACAGCGATTACCCAAAGTGATTCGAAAGTTCTCTGAGTTCGGACACACAATTTGGCCTAATAGACAAATGCTCTCGCCATACAACAACTAACGGCATTTATCCTTCCAGTTACGTCATGTACTGAGTCATCAAAATAACCGAGACTTTAATGAGATTGAAAATCGAACAGCGGAACTAGTTATTAAGATGCGGGTTTCACCCCTAACTTAACAACTTCATTCCTTGTTGTGGTTACATTCACCGATCGAGTCGGGAGTTCCACTAGATAGAAATGGAGATTTCCGTTGAGGTTTGGATATCACTCCTAATTCAACGAAGGTATCTCGTGCGATGGAGAATGCGCGGAGTGAATGATCTTATCGAGAGTTCTCGGTTTTCACACCTAATCTCGACTTGATCACTCGTTTTGTGTGGTACGAGCGTTTCCAAGCGTGTATATATTGTATTAGCCTTAGGAAAGGCATATTTAAACATTTATGGCAAGTAGTTTAAGCATTTAAGTAAAAATTTGGTCAAATTGGGTACTTAGACTGTAGACTAGGTCGAACATGGCAATTCTACCTAATTCCCTACAGTTATGGCTCTAATACCAATATGTCACACCCCAATCGATGGCGGAATCATCGGGGCGCGGCACTAGGCGAATCAGATTGATCAAGAGATTCCATAACAATTATTTAAAGACAATAATCAACATTCAACATCCCATACTATCGAACTCATATAATCCTCAAACAATCATTACATACTTCGAAACAATCCCTTAAACATAACATCCGATTCGATAATCCCTAGATTTTATTACATGATATTCTAAAGTAAAAACCTAAATCTAAGCGTCCAAAGCAATATCCTCAACCTGCCACATATATTAAAATAAAACGTCAATACAATTAAGTAAGGGTGAGCATACAAGTTTGCATACATAATAGGTATAAAAGCGTTTAGCATACACCGCATGACATACGTAAGAGTTGTGAACTATGTAACTACTAGATTCAAGTAAACCAACAAACCGCAATTGATCGAGGCATGCGAACAAATGTCCACATCCTAAAGAGAAAATAAATACGAAACAAAAATGCGAGCCTTAACAACCCGGGCCTCCGGGTGGCGGGTCAACCTCTAGTATACTATCAAGTTAAGGGTGGCGTACAAGCAATCAAGCAATACATACAATTCACCAGACTTCACGTATAGTCATGTAATTCAGCGGGTTGCGAACAAGCGTTTGAGAGTTGTGTGATGTGTTTTAATATACGAACATATGTGACACCCAAAAGTGCGTTTAAGCGTAAAAGAGTTCAAGTATACTCACTGTGGGTGCGTTTTGATAGATGAGATGGGATCTGCGAGGAGTTGCGGAGAATGCCGGATCAGCCTGTAAGCGAACAGAAGTGCATCAGTCTTCTGAATTGCTGAAACGGTTAACGGTTGAGAGAACAACAGACAAGCTCGGGCGGACTTGTACCCTGGGGTACAAGTTCGGGCAAACTTGTGCTATTACTCTTGAAGGGAGCACAAGTTCAGGTGAACTTGTGTGTTGGGTAAGGAAGGGTGTACAAGTTCGGGCGAACTTGTCCTGATTCCTTGGAATCAGTACAAGTTCGGGCAAATTTGTATGTTTGCTGTCAAATCTGATCAAGTTCAGGCGAACTTGGTCACCAATCTAGTGACAAGTTCGAGCGAACTTGATGTCTTCCGAGCGAACTTTACTGTTTTGGCATCCAAATCGTGCGTTTTCGCGTCGTTTACTGAGGAAATCAACTGTCCATCCCTCCAACCTTAAGCCACTGAGAAAAACTTAGGCTGGAGAGGTCTTTTGGAGCGAGTTTAGCCATTTTACAGAAACTCAGGCTAATCCGGGCGAACTTGATGGTTTGTACGGGTTAGTCCAGCTTGTGTAAAGTGACGATTTCGTCCTTGTGCTTCCGGATCTGAGATCTTGCTAGACAACGCCTCGTTCCACTTCAAAGTGAATGAAACATTCGTCATTAGCCCGAATATTGTGTAAATATCGATGTTTTAAAAGGTTTTACTCAGATCTAAGAGTAGACCTGAGTGAAAAACAGAAATTTTATAGAAAAAGATGAAGATTTTCGTAAACAGAAGAGATTTGATGAAAACGAAGGCAGAGCCTTGTGCAAAATCATTTTAAAACATTGTTTTAGTTGAAAATGGGTTGAATCTTACTTAGAAAACAAAGGTTTCGGTTTTGGGGAGCTCCGAGCGAACTTGCAGCAAGTTCAAATGAGAGAATGGAGTTGAGTATTTATAGGTGAGGTGAGAAATGAGTGATCAGACATCAAGTTCGGGCGAACTTGTTACAAGTTCGAGCGAACTTGATGATTTCTTGTGAGTTAAGAGACAAGTCCGGGCGGACTTGTAGGTTATGAAGGACTATAAGGCTTAGACAAGTTCCGACGAACTTGTGTTATACAAGTTCGGCCGAACTTAACCTAGTGGCCAAGTTTCATTTGATTATTTCGCGTTACGAGTTCGTTTGGCGATTCGGTTCGTATCAGATAGTTATATTAAGCGTTATAATTGATATAATAGTGCGATTTAGCGATTCGAGCGTGTGAGAGCATGGCGATAGCGATTGTAATCATAACATAAACAATTAACACACACTTAAAACATAATTCAACATAATTAACTGCGATTTGCGATGCGATGAGATAAGCAATGCGATGACACAAGTGTTTATTAAACAATAACACACTCGGCTCGTATAGTAGCATAATTACTTGTGATTGCGATTGAATTAGCGATGCGTATAATAAGCGACTAGATGCGATATAGTTGTAATAAAACATAATTAGTTAACATAACTTTCTCATAATCGAAATCTCAGGAGTACAATGGTAATAAAAGAAAACAAATTTAACAACAAAAATTTTGGAGTTGTTACATCACGGGTGACAAAATGCGACGAAACAAGTCCAGGGGCCAAAACTGCCAAACTTTGAAACTTTCTGCCCCTGCCCCATGCCTTACGGACCGTAAAGGGGCACCACATATGGTCCGTAAGGGGTCCCCAGATCAGAAATATGCTTGTTCATCAAGCATTTCACTCACAATCCGACACCTAGCTTGTTTTGCCACCATTTAACCTGGTTTGGACACCTCCCTAACACTTCTAATCATCTCCTTAGCCACCTAAACACTTGGAATGATCTCCTTGATCTTCTTCAAGTATAAATAGGTGATGATATTCTTTGTTTAAACTTACACCTATTCTTCTTTCTTCCTCTTAACTCTCTTGTGGAGGTTCCTGATTATTTGGTAGCTTCCTTTGAGTATTCCTCAGTCATTAGGACCACTTGTAAGTGTTCCATCTCAGTCTTGTTCTTTTATTTAGGCTTTTAAAGCCAAAAGTCAAGCATTTTCGATAAACGCTTTGACTTTCGGTTTAGACCATTATGGTCAAGCCAATGCTCGGTCCGAGCATGGCTATGTGATCGTAATTAGGTAGGTGTTAATCCCTCAAGAGGGCACCTTCTGATTACCATGTTTGCTTAGTCAATTGACGGGTCAACATATTAATGTTTTAAAAGTCAACGGGTCAGATTTTGAAATATTCGTAATCTGAGTTTTTATATATTCTAAAATATGTTTTAACACTTAAACAAATTGGTAATGATTATTAGAACATGTGTAAACATGTTCGGCTCGTCAATTTTAGTTTTAGGGTCGGTTCGCAACCGAAAGTCGCTAAGTTTTACTTCAGCGTTGACTTTCGATTATGAACCAAATTAGATTAGTATGCTACTGATTTAAGGTCCATTATGATCATATTATGATGTAGCATAACCCTCTGAGGTTATATTACATGATCATAATAGTAATTCGAGTTTTATGCGAGTTTCCGCAAATATGCCATACTTTGACTATATTGCCATTTTATTTAAAAATGAGGTTTTAAACACCAATGAACTTGCAAATGATTTAGATACTGATATGTTAACATGTTTAACATATTTTGGTGTCACAAATCTGACCATAAACTGAGTTTTTGTATAATGTCATAAATAAAGCTTTAAAGTGACCGTAAAGCCCTTTTGGCACAACGGTTTTAAATGTAATCTATATACCAAACTCATTACCTACTGATGTAATATCATGATTAGGATATTTGGGATACCATTTTAGTTTATAAACTGAGTTTATGCACAAGTTCTTCTATTACGCTATTAAATGACGATAACGCCCTTACGGCGCTTAAAATGGTTTTTAATCATGATTTTCATACAAAACCTTTTACATACTGATTATACTAAATAACATATTTTAATTATTTAAACCTGTTCATAACATCACTTTCTTAAATATCGCAAATATCATCATTTAACGACTTTAATGCCTTTTCGGCGCGTAGTATGGTTTTAAACCATATTTACCAACCAAGACTTGTTACCCACTAATTTTATAACTCATTTAAAATATTTTTACAGTGGGCACATTTTATAAACTCTGAATCCCAAATACGCTTTTGAAACTATGTGTGAAATTACCAAAATGCCCCTTTGGAGCATAGTTTGGTCTTAAACTATAAAACACACATGTATTTGATTTCCTACTGATATTATATCATAAATAAAGTATTTTCACTAAATGTTTATGGTTGTAACATCAGGTAATATTCAAGTTCCTTTTATACATCGCTAAATGACCAAAACACCCTTATAAGGCATAATTTGATTTTAAAATCTTAACGGGCATACAAGTTGATATCATACTGATATTATAGATTGTTTAAAATATATTGGCATCTGGAACTCGTCCATGACTCATCCGGTTATCCGGTATCGCTTATATGCTTACGGTTAAGCCTACTAGGCTAATTTACGTAATTTAACCGAAACGGGTTTAACCTTGTCATTTTTATTTTAAAATCCAGAATGTTACATGTTTACCCATATTATACAAGTCCTTGTACTTGTCGGGTTTAAACTACATTCTTTCCGGTCATCGCTTAATCAAGCGTATCGTACGGTCATTAATACTTTAAGCTAGCCGATCTAAGTCTATGACTTAAATAAGATCCGTTAGCATTTCTAATTGGTTATTTATGCCATCATTCCAGACTAGAGCCTTCCGATAAATTGTACCTACGCTTATTTAAATGGAATACGACTGAGTTATTATACATCTTGTGTTGGGATTAAACCCTATCAAAGGAACATATGATATCAAAGCCAAATACACTATCCGAGCTTTAGTCCAACTATCAGAGGTTGTAACCTCTGATCTACCTTTACACTGCTTCATAAATAACTGCTCCTATCATCTGATTCGAACAAGAAGCAAAGGTCTGATAGAAGAAACAAGATCAGTGCTTAGACTAGTTATAGTTTATTCAATGTAACAGTGCTATGCATTGATAGTGTTAGTTTAGCAGTGTTTTAGTTAGGTATGATTTTGTTACATGTCACTATCAATCATGACGTCATAAAAGATGCTCAGTGGTTAGATAGTTAGTATAAATAGCTGATCGATGTAATAGTTAAACTTCTCTTCCTGAAAAAGATCAATTCACATTTCATCTTCTTCATTTCTTACTATCAAACGATTGTAATTGGCTAAGGGGAGTTTGTGAAACACATGCGAGTTTACCAACTTGAAAGCATGATGATGATCAAAACAAACGACCGATTGCTTGTAGTAAAACTTTTTCATTAATTCCGCTGCATATCTTTAAAACTCAATCCATTTTCCATCTTTAGAAACAAAAACTACAAGTGATTCAAACTTAGATCCTGACAATTGGTATCAGAGCTTTGTCAATTGATTTTGAT
Source organism: Scalesia atractyloides (assembly GCA_947069175.1). Taxonomy (NCBI): domain Eukaryota; kingdom Viridiplantae; phylum Streptophyta; class Magnoliopsida; order Asterales; family Asteraceae; genus Scalesia; species Scalesia atractyloides. Next base: position 70,007,485 of record CAMTDV010000005.1, on the reverse strand, counting down.
TTAACAATCAAATTGATTTGAACAAATCAGCTCTTTGTGCTAATTCGTTTGATAGTTTTACTTGAATACAGAGTTTTATTACTACAAAAGTTTTTAAAACACAAATATGTTGTAAACAAGAGAAATGGCACAAAACACATCGGAATCCAATATTGGATCCATGTTCAAACCTCTGATGTTGAAACGAAATGAATATTTTATTTGGCAACGTCGAATGGGTCATATTCTTGCCCAACAGAACACCGGATGCTGGAGATCAATTGTATTTGGACCTCATGTTCCCATGGTTCCAAGTACAGAGGATCCCCACACACAGGTCCCTAAGAAACTCGAAAATTACTCTGAACAGGATTTCCTCAAAATTGAATTGGATGCTAAGGCCTTTAGCATTGTTGGTTCGGCTTTGCCCAATGAGATTTATGCGGGATTACTTCATTGTAATAGTGCTAAAGAGTTATGGGATGCTCTTAAAGAGCAATTCGGTGGTACTGGAAATGTGATAGAGAATAACAGAGAGGTCTTAAATCAACAGTATGAAACATTTTGCCATGTTAAGGGTGAGTCATTAACCCAACAGTTCGAACGATATAGATGTCTCATCAGTGAGCTCAAATTGGTAAATGTGGAATTTCTAAATTCGATTGTCAATAGTCGTTTCTTGAGATCTTTACCTGAGAAATAGGAGACTGTAGCTTATGTCACTAGAACAGCTGTTGGTTACAAGGAAATGACCTTGACACAACTTCATGGACGACTCCTCACATATGAGAGAGAGTTGAACCAGAAAAAGAAGTTGCAAGAGTCAGGGAAAATGACTGATGATTATACTTTGTGAAACACTGCTCTATATCGTCATGAGGAGGGGTCCAGCAGTGGAAAGGATCAGAGTTATGATCATTACATTGACATAACATCTGGAAACAATTTCAACTCTGATCCCTGTACACCCAATTTTGCCTTTTCTGCAAATTGTGAAAGCCAGACCTCTGACAATCTGTCTTTTGAAATGAATGATTTACAACATTTTGAACCCACTGATCTTGAAGAGATGGACATTTTGCATCAGCTGGCACTTTTAAGTGTTAGAGCAAGTAAATTTTACAAAAGAACTGGTAGAAAATTTCCAGGATTGCATGGGGGGTTAAAAGTTGGGTTGGATAAGTCTAAAATTAGATGTTACAAATGTAACAAGATGGGTCACTTTGCCAAAGAATGCAGATCACAATCTGCATGACCAATTGTAACACATCCTGGCAACAGACCTCAAAGCACTGTCCAATATACCCAATATACCCCTCCACCTCAAATGCAAAACACTGCACACTTTGCACTCTTGTTGCTACAGTTCCTGTCCTTTATGTCCAAGCACCTACACCACAGATTCAATATGTCCAAGCACCACCTTAAGTACATGTGCAGCAAGTGCCACAAGTTACTCAACCTACTCAAACTACTGCTACACCAGCAGAGGTTAATCAACAAAGCTTTTTCACACAAGGTTTTGTTGATTGGAGTAGTTTGCCAGAGGATTTAACGGATGAAAACTTTGCTCTTGTAGCCAAAAATGATTTTGAAAATGAAAATATATGTTTAATGGCTTTGGAGACCATTGTTGAAGGAGATGAATCTGTGGAGCAGGAGTTCAAGTCTGATGTGGCTGATTGTTGTGAAGCAGTGATTATACCAGAAGTTACACCAGTGGTTGAAGTGAATGCTGTTGATGTTGAAAAAGACACTCTATCTGACCCTTGGGATGAGAAGGTGTGTGAGGAAGAAGAGTGTGATTGTGCTCTTATGGCTGCTTCGAAGGTATCACCTCAGGTCCTTAAAGATCTATGTTCTGACAAATGCATTATTTCTTTTGCAAACATAAAGCAGGTGAATGAAAACCCGAGAAACAAAATTTTAGAAGATGAACTTAATTTTGAAAAACTTATCAAAGAGTTGAAAACAAAGTTAAGTAAAAAAGATTCTGAAATGAGTATCCTAAGGCATGAATCAAGCATAACCAAAGACCAGCTCCAAACCATGGTAGAAAAATACCAAGTTTGAAAACAGGAGCTTGAATGTACCCAGATCACTTGTGAAAAATGGGTAGAGTCTTGTAAAGGTTGTGAGTTTATGCTTGATGCTCAAATCAAGAGCAACATAAAGTTTGGAATAGGCTTTAGAGACTATGACCAGACTTGTGAAAATGCTGCAAATTTTGATTCTGAGCCGGTTGAAATAGTTCCAAAAAACTTGGATGGTGAAGAAATTAAAATCACAGATAAAAATGGAAACAAAATCATTCTTGAAAAACCAAAGGTTTCAGCAAAAGATAAAGAAATTGAAAAATATCAGTTTAAACCAACCTGGTCAGATGAATGTGATATCTTGGAAAACTTCAAGCCAATGGACTTTTCAACCATTGATGGTATAAAAGCACCAAAAGCACTGGTGATCCCTATCAAAGACTTGCCAGCAGAGATTACACCCACTGCTCTCAAAAAGTCTGATAGGAAAAGGAAAGAAAAGGTTAAATACTTGTTTTGTGAATTTTGTGAAAAGAGAAATCATGTGGCTGCAGATTGTTTTCTTCTAAAAGCCTTTGACATAAACAAAACTTGTGTTATACCCAAATCTCCTAGATGCACTATCTGTAACAAAACAAATCACATGACCCAAGAGTGTGCCTATCTCAAAATCTATCATCAAAAGGTAAAAGAGATTAGAGCAAAAGTTATTGAAAGAGAAAATTCATACTTTTCTGAAAACAAATCTAAACAGAACTTTGAATCAATTGAAACATCTGTCACAAAAGCCTTAAATCAAACCTCTGTTCACAGAGAAATTCAAGTGACAGATGCACCTCCATCAAACCAGTTTCCAAGAGGTAAAAGCTAGCCTAGTTATCAAAAGGTTCCTATGATTTATGAGACTTACAAAAAGTCTTCTAAGCCAAGGGTAAATAGGCATCCTCATGGTTACCAACAGTTGATAAGAAGTGGCTCACAGCAGTGGTTACAAAAACCTGATCTAACCACTGCCCATTTATCTGAAATTGAGTCTGGATCATCTGATACCCCATCCAAAGCCATTCTGGCTTTGGAAACTCACCTGAACTAATCATTTCAAAACATGTGCAGGGAGCTTCTACTTGCCTTGATAGTCTTTGGTATGTAGATAGTGGGGGCTCCAGGCACATGACAGGATGTAAAGCCCTGCTCAGAGATTTTAAAGCTCATGGAGGGGGAGATATATTCTTTGGAAATAATTTAAAAGGGAAGGTGTTGGGGTCAGGATGTGTCTCAGCTGGAAAACTTAAGTTTGAGAATGTGAATCTCATTGATAATCTAAAATTCAATCTTCTGAGTGTCTCACAAATGAGTGATAAGGGTTATGGATCCTTCTTCACAAAGGAAACTTGTCAGATAGTAGGCCTAGAGGTTGTTAAAAAGATTAATCAAATAATTGCATAGAGCAAAGCACAACTTACTGCTAATAGGGTAGGAAATGTGTATGTGGTAGACATGGTAAAAGATGTTCCTACGTCAAATGCATGTTTGTTCTCAGTTGCTACAAGAAAAGAAACATAATTATGGCATAAAAGACTAGGTCACATAAATCTAAAAACCATCTCCACTCTCTCAAAACAAAGTCTTGTCAGAAGTTTGCCTCACAAACAATTTACTTGTGAAGAACATTATGTTTCCTGTTTAAAAGGTAAACAACATAAAAGTTCTTACAAGTCAATTGAAGAGTCCAAAACAAGTCAGTGCTTACAATTACTTCATATGGACTTGTTTGGACCTGTGAAAATCATGAGCTTAAAACACAAAAGGTGTGTTGATGATTTTTCTAGGTTCACATGGACTTTCTTTTTACACTCTAAAGATGAAACAACACATATTTTGCAAAACTTTGTTAAACAAGTTGAAAAGCAATTTGATCTTCCTGTAAAAATCTTTAGGAGTGATAATGGGACAGAGTTTAAGAATAAAGAGTTGGATGCCTATTGTTAGGCAATATAGCATCCCTAAAACTCCAGAACAAAATGGGGTTGTTGAAAGGAAAAACAGAACTTTGATTTAATCAGCAAGAATTATGCTAGCAGATTCTGGTTTACCCTTGTCTTTCTGGGCAGAGGCTGTAAACACTGCTTGTTATGTTCAAAACAGAGTTTTGATAAACCCCAGGCATCAAAAGACTGTTATGAATTGCTTTATAAAATCAAACCTCTCCTCTCTTATTTTAAAGTCTTTGGCTGTCGATGCTTCATTTTAAATTTAAAGGATTCAATATCCAAGTTTGCAGCCAAAGTTGATTGTGGTTATTTTCTAGGATACTCAACCACTGCCAAAGCCTACATAGTTTTTAACTCTAGGACCAAGTGTGTTGAAGAAACTCTGAATGTGAAGTTCAATGAACTCTCATCTTTGAAAATCCCAGCAAATCCTGCTGAACTGTTTGACCTATCCAAATTTACATTTGAAGATGTGTCTGTCAAGACTAACCATGCGTGTACCCCATAGTCATCAAATCAAGAGCAAGGATATGATTGCATTCTTCCAAATTTCAAAATCTATCCTTCAGGCAGAGGAGCAGATGTTAGTAGCAATGGTGAAAACTCTGCCAGGTCAACAGTGGTTAATACTCAAACCTCTGCCAGCTCTCAGAACCAAACATCTGTTGATAAAAGTCCACAACAAATGGACATAAGTTAACCCACTTTCACATCCATTCCACCAATTCCTCCAATACCATTCCAATTAGAGGCTGGACCATTAAATTCACCAACAGAGGGTAGCTCAGATGATACACATTTGCAAGCTTCACCTCAGAATGCCATTGTCCCATATCAAGGTGAATTGATTTTCCTCAAAAGCCATCCTTTGGATCAAGTTATTGGCAACATCAATGAGGGAGTGCTCACCAGAAGCCAATCCCAAAAAATTTGTCTTTTTGCTGGTTTTCTATCACTCACACAACCTGTCAAGTACCAAGAGGCGCTAAAAGACAGCAGTTGGGTAGAAGCCATGCAAGAGGAGCTCCTACAGTTCAAAAGACAACAAGTATGGGAGCTTGTACCACTGCCAAAAGATGTATGTCCTATTGGCACAAAGTGGGTCTTCAAGAACAAAACAGATGAAAGGGGCATTGTTGTCAAGAACAAAGCAAGGCTCGTGGTTCAAGGCTATAGACAGGAAGAAGGCATAGACTATGATGAAACATTTGCTCCAATTGCAAGATTGGAGGCCATCAGACTGTTCTTAGCTTTTGCTGCTAACCACAATATTAAGGTGTATCAAATGGACATCAAAAGTGCATTCCTGTATGGAAAGATCAAGGAAGAAGTGTATGTGTGTCAACCTCCTGGTTTTGAAGATGCATTTCATCCTGATCATGTTTACAGGTTAAACAAAGCACTATATGGTCTAAAACAAGCACTCAGAGTCTGGTATGAAACTCTATCCACTTTTCTCTTATCCATTGGTTTCACCAGAGGTAGAATTAATAAAACCCTATTTTTAAAATGGAAAGGAAAAAATTTGATGCTTGTCCAAATTTATGTGGATGACATCATTTTTGAATCCACATGCACTGCCATGTGTGAAGAGTTCAGAAAACTCATGGCAGCAGAGTTTGAGATGAGTGCAATGGGTGAGTTACAATGTTTTCTTGGTTTACAAGTCAAACAAATGCAACATGGCACTTTCATCCATCAAAATAAGTATGTGAAAGAACTACTTAAGAAATTTGATATGGATGATTGTAAACCTTGCAGCACACCCATGGTAACATCCAAGCTAGTCACATTTGATGGCAAAGATGACCTTGTTGATCAAACATTGTATCGAAGCATGATTGGGTCTTTACTGTACCTAACTACATCAAGGCTAGACATCATGTTTGCAACATGTGTTTGTGCCAGATCACAGTCATTGCCAAGAAAATCAAATCTTATTCCTGTAAAAAGGATATTCAGATACATAAAAGGTGCTCCCACACTTGGTATCTGGTATCCAGCTAAAGGTAATATTGAGCTTGTAGGATATTCTGATAGTGACTTTGCTTGATGTAAAACAACAAGGAAGTCCACATCTGGAGGAGCCCAATTCTTATGTGATTGCTTAGTGTCTTGGCAAAGCAAAAAGCAAGTTGCAGTTTCCACATCCACTGTTGAGGCAGAGTATATAGCTACTGCAATTTGTACTGCTCAACTCATGTGGCTTCAAAATCAATTGCTGGATTTTGGTATCACTACTTTAAAGACTCCACTCAAAATTGATAGTCAATCAGCAGAAAATATCATCAAAAATCTTCTCTCTCATTCCACCACCAAGCACATTGACATCAGACATCACTTTGTGAGGGATTGCTATGAAAAAGGTTTGATTTCTTTACAACATGTCCACACCAAGGATCAACTAGCAGATGTGTTGACAAAAGCACTTGATGCTCACACTTTTGACAGTTTGATATCTAGGCTTGGAATGCTAAACATGAATTAAAAACAAAATTTTTTGTGATCCATGTGTAAATAGCAATAAAATGATTTTAGAAAATCAAAATCCATCCTTAAAAATAGTTTAAAATTGAATTTCTCAATAAATTCTCAAAGTCTGTTCAAAGCACTGATAGCACAAAAACACTGGTCGTTTAGAAAAGTCTATCCACTGTCAAAAAGTGTATCCTCTGATAGTTGCAAATACTGTTCTTATCCACTGATAAAAAATTTCAAACAATGTTTAACCAAACAACTGTCTTCCATTTTCAATCAGAGGTTACACGTGGTCAGATGTTATTCGACAGTTGTTGCATCAGATGCCACGTCCTCATCACTTTTTCAAGAAACCCTATAAAAACCCTATTCTATTCCGAACAGAGGATTCACCAAACTGTGACGATTTCAAAAATCTCAAAGCAGTTTGCACTCAAATCATGGCTCCTAAAACAAAATCAAAGGCGAAATCAAAGCAAGATTTACCACCATACGTCTTGATTATCAAAACCCCATACAATTACACGGGATGTTAGAAGAAACCGAAGGCAATACACGATACCACACAATGATTCGGACTCTAAGAAAGTCAAAATTTAAGCATATGCTCGAAGTCAAGCCCATATTTACATCGACTCTCTTTGGGATTTCTGGAAAAATGCTAAGGTCAAAACATCTGCTGATGGTGTTCCTTATGCAATAATCTCAAAGGTTGGGGGTACTTCTATGAAAATTAGTCCACAATCGATCTCTCAAGTTTTTCAATTGAATGATATGGCACATCCTGTGTCATTTTCTTTAAGAGAGATGCAAACAGAGTTTGTGGAAAGGGGTTACACTGGCCAATTGAAAGGTATGACAATCTTTAAACCCCATTTTCCAGCAGAGATGAAATTCTTTTTCCATACTCTCTTAACATGTCTCTTTGCAAAATCTACTGCTTTCAATGAGATTCCATTGAACATACAATATCTGGGATATGGACTGATTTTGATTTTAACTTTTCCCAGGTATTGTTCAATGATCTTGTAAATAATTTTAAAAACATCTCAAAAAGAAAAGCTTTCTTGATACATCCTCGATTCTTGAGTGTTTACTTGCAAGAGCAGATCAGATCTGCAGCAAGTAAACAAGGCGCAGTGACCACACGTGGCTGCCTAACTCATGAAACTTTTACATGAATAACAAATCAAGAAAAGGTTTCCAAAACAGAAGTAGAGGAGGATGAGCCAGTTTTACAAGAACAAAATGTTCAATCTCTTCCTCCTGCTACTGAGCCCACTGCTCTAGGTGATCAGAGCATTGCAACCATTACTCTAAAACCACACTTAAAATCACCAAAAAGAAACCAACAAAAACATCCAGAAAACCCACCAAACCCAAAAAGGGTCCTCTGGAAGATGAGATCCCAGAGGTAAACCCTGTGACAATACCAAAGTCACAAACCACTGCCGATACTTCTTCACAGCTGATGGTTGCCAGATCTCCACCTGGCTATGAAACTCCTCCTGCATCCTCACAAAAGGATTAGGTTGTAAACACAGGGACACCAAATTATGAAGCTCTAGGACCACTTGGTTCTATCTTCCACAGTCGTCTCCCAGGGCAATGTCTCTTTCTGCACCTATCCCTTCTGCAATAAAATAACTACCACAAACCTTTTTACCCTTGCAGAATGCAATAGAATTAGAGCAGACACTATCCAGCACTTCTCACCAACCTATCACTGAGAATATACTTCAACATGATGCTGGGTCTGAATCTCTATTCTTTGCTAGCCCATCAGCAAATGAAGAGGCTACATCCCTTGGGTTACATGTAACCCTTGGTGATAGTTCAACTAGAGCAGCCACTACAATTGCAAAACTACCTAGTTTTCCTTTGGACAATGGTTACATTTCTAAGTCTCTGTTGAAGGCAACCACTGCTGAGGCTACCAAGGTAACCTCTGATGTTGTGGGAAGTCCCGAGTACCAAGAACAAGGGGCATCTAAGGTTGAAGCTAGTGTTAAAACACATGCTCATGATACCTTAGATATAACTACCACCTCGGGTAGGAGTTCAGATGATCCTATTACATTTGGTGATGATCTAAAATACAAAGATTTTACGGAGATAGTATCAAAGATTGAAACTTCCGTTGATGAGATCAAAAATCTCTTGAAGCAATTGTTAGCTACAAAGAGCCAACCCTCTGTCTTAACCACTGCTGATCTAAAAGAAGCCCTAGACCTTCTGTTTCAGCAACAAAAGCACTTCTCTGATCTACAATAGAAACATCAAATGCTGGAAGTACGAAACATGGTTGAAACTAGATTCATGGATACAAGGGCAGACCTTAAAGCGATAAAAGCTCATCTTCTCCAAACCACTGGTACTGCTCCACCTATAGTAATTTTTGTAAACACTGAAGATGATGCCAAAAAGGGGGAGAAACCTTTGGGAAAGAAGAAGCTTACAATAGATGATCAAATGGCAAAGCCAACAGTGGATATTCCCAGGCCAGATGGTTCAAAGAAAAAGGATCTAACAGATGATATTTTGGCCAGAGAAAAAGAGAAGCAGAAGAGAAAAGTGTATCTTGATGGCAAGGTATTGGTTGAGCAAAAGATTAAGCAGCAAAAAGAAAAGGAAGAGGTTGGTACCTCAGCAAAGAGGAGACCTGCTAGAAAAGTAAGGCAACCAACTCCCACACCTTCCAAAACTAAGCCTGCTATAAATCCAATCATTAAAACCTCTGCTCTCCAAAAATTAAGCACACCTACTTCAACTTCCATACCCATTTCCACCAAAGCAGATGTTGCAGCAACTGTTGTGTCAACATCTGTTGACACAGTAGAGGTTGCAGCATATGCAATCTCATCCACTGCCATGATCATTCTTAATACATCCACCCAACCTCTACCAACACCAACCAGAATTCCAACTCATCCATCATCACCTGAAGTCAAATTTAAGAGGAGAAGGACTACTAATATTGTGAATGAAGAAGAGATCTTTCCTGCTCCTACTCCTTTATCATCACAACCACTGACCTCCACATCAATGCTTCCACCCTCTTCAACTCCAACCACTGATCCCCTTAAAGTTATACCTGCAGCAAAGCAATATCCTCTTGATTTACCAGCAGTCAGGGAAGAAATTATAAGCTTCTATTCTGAGGAAGACCCAGACAAAAGAATCATATTATCTCTTGATGGCTACCCAAGACTTGCAAATATTGATGATTATCTAGAACTCAAATTGAAACAAGCAGAGGATATAGCAAAAAGGGACTCAGCTGGTAAAAGTGATAGAGAGATACAGACCAACATGTCTTTTCAGCTAAGCAAAGCCAGAACATTGCAAGATTTTGTCAAAGATCTGAGTAATAAGCTGTCAGAAAGGGAAGATCAATGCCTTAAACATGAACTCATTGAACATATCATGAAGAACAAGCACTATAAGGCAACAAAGGCACAGTTCAAGGATTAGAGTATGGATGAGTTGAGAGGATAAATTAAAAGAATGCAAGAAATGTTAAAAGATCCTCACAAGAAACCAATTCCTCCTGACTGGAAAAAACATAAGAAAGGCATGCCAGACAGAGCTTTGAAGATTAAAAGGATGAAAGAAGAATTGATACAAAATCACTATGGTTCAAGGAACCAAGTGGCAAGGTGGGGAGAAGTCAGGGTGATTGATACTTATAAGATGTTAGAAGAGATGAGGAAGAAAGATCCAAACATGCCTCCTAAACCACTTTACCCTCCACCAGATGATGTTCATAAAGCTTAACACTCTAAAAAGTCTATCTCATCATCTGTCCCCCCCATCCTTACTTTCAATCAATTAAAAAGGCAAGCAAGGATAGATGAAGAAGATAAGAGAGTGTATGAACACATCAAAGAGGGAATTAAAAACATGGTTGACTATCACACAGGTGAAGCTAGTGAAAAGCTCATAGCAGATTTGACAAAGATAGTTCAACAAAAAGCTCTTCAAACCTCAACAAATAAAAGTTGTCCTAGAAAGCCAGAAGACCCAAAAATTCTAAAATGGAAAGTTGATAAAGACTCCCACGAATTGACATTGCTCAAGTCTAATGGTGATGCTGTCAAGATTAGCATGGAGGCTGCATATGAGCTAAGTGCAGAAGACCTTCAAGATCTTTTGAATCTGACACTCGAAAAGGATTATGATGATGATGATGAAATTTCTCTGAATTTTGAATTACAGTTTAAAGGCCAAATCAGAGAATTTCTGTTAAGGAATAAAGACCAAGAATAAATAAGTGTTTTGGCATCATCTGTTCAAGGGGGGAGATTGTTGGGATTAAACCCTATCAAAGGAACAGATGACATCAAAGCCAAATACACTATCCGAGCTTTGTCCAACTATCAGATGTTACAACCTCTGATCTACCTTTACACTGCTTCATAAACAACTGCTCCTATCATCTGATCAAACAAGAAGCAAATGTCTGATAGAAGAAACAAGATCAGAGGATAGAGATCAGTGCTTAGACTAGTTATAGTTTATTCAATGTAACCGTGCTATGCACTGATAGTGTTAGTTTAGCAGTGTTTTAGTTAGTTATGATTTTGTTAGCTGTCACTATCAACCATGACGTCATAAAAGATGCTCAGTGGTTAGATAGTTAGTATAAATAGCTGATTGATGTAACAGTTAAACTTGTCTTCCTGAAAAAGATCAATTCGCATTTCATCTTCTTCATTTCTTACTATCAAACGATTGTAATTGGCTAAGGGGGAGTTTGTGAATCACATGCGACTTTACCAACTTGAAAGCATGATGATGATGAAAAAAAAGACCGATTGCTTGTAGTAAAAGTTCTTCAATAATTCCGCTGCATATCTTTAAAAATTAATCCATTTTCCATCTTTAGAAACAAAAACTACAAGTGATTCAAACTTAGATCCTGACAATTAGTATCAGAGCTTGGTCAATCGATTTTGATTTAACAGTCAAATTGATTTGAACAGATCAACTCTTTGTGCTAATTCGTTTGATAGTTTTACTTAGACCCTGGCAAAGCGAATGTTGTGGCCGATGCACTTAGTCGTAAGACTCATGTCAAGAGTATTCGTTGCTACCAAATCGTGGGAAAACTTCATGAACTCATTCGTAACGCCCAATTCTTCGTCATCAATGAGGGTAACCTCGCAAGTGAGTTGAATTGTGTAGTCAAAAACCCACTTGAGGCTAAGGCCGATGGTATTCTCTACTACCATGATCGTATTTGGATTCCTAATCGTTTCAATCTTCGAACCACCTTGATGGATGAAGCCCACAAATCCCGATACTCCATTCATCCTGGCGCTGAAAAGATGTACCACGATCTTCGTGCATCTTATTGGTGGTCTGGAATGAAACGAGATATCGCTCTTTATGTGTCAAAGTGCCTTACGTGTTCCAAGTCAAGGCCGAACATCAACGTCCCTCTGGTTTGCTCGAACAACCAGAAATCCTTGTCTGGAAATGGGAGAGCATAGCCATGGATTTCATTACTAAGTTACCTCATACTCCTTTTGCTCATGATAATATTTGGGTTATTATTGGCCGTTTGACTAAATCCGCGCATTTCTTAGCCATTCATGAAGATTACAAGTCGAGAAATTGGCTCGTATCTACACGAATGAAATCATGAGTCGTCATGGTACTCCTCTCGATATTATCTCTGATCGTGACGTTCGATTCACCTTTCGCCTTTGGCAAACGTTTCGATCCGCCCTTGGCACTCGTCTTAACCTTAGCACCGCTTTTCATCCTCAGTCTGATGGTCAAACCAAACATACTATCCAAACCTTGGAAGATATGCTTCGATCATGCGTAATCAATTTTGGCGGCAATTGGGATTCGCACTTACCCTTGGTAGAATTCTCATACAATAATAATTATCACGCCAGTATTCAAATGGCTCCATGTGAAGCATTGTATAGTCGTAAGTGTCGTTCGCCTATTTGTTGGCACGAGATTGAGATGTTCAAATCACTGGTCCCGAACTAATACAAAGAGACAATGGACAAGATCCTACAAATACGTGATAACCTCCTCAAAGCTCGAAGTCGTCAAAAGAGTTATGCGAACAAGAGACGCAAACCTTTGGAATTTAATAATGGTGATCAAGTACTATTCAAGGTATCCCCTTGGAAGGGTGTTGTTCGTTTTGGTAAGAAAGCCAAGCTCGCTCCTCGCTACGTAGGTCCTTTCAAGATTCTCGAAAGGATTTGCAAGGTAGCATATCGACTGGACCTAACATAAGCGCTCAACAATGTTCATCCTGTGTTTAATGTTTCAAATCTAAAGAAGTGTTTAGCTGAAGAAGGACTTCAAGTTCCACTCGAAGATCTTCAATTGAAATCATGGACCGAGGAACCAAGCAATTAAGGCGCAGTCACATTCCTATCGTTAAGGTTCAATGAGAAGGAAAACGTGGCGCTGAATTTACTTGAGAACTCGAGAGTGATATGAAGACTAAGTATCCGCATCTATTCGTTGCATCTTCCTAAATTTCAGGACGAAATTTCCTAAAGGAGGGGAGACGGTAACGCCTCGCGTTTTCATACTTTCGATTTTTAGCAAGCGCGTGTTGTATTTCTATTTTTGGAAACGTTGTATCTCGTATTCACACTTTCGTTGTAACCTTTATAATCGAGACTTGAATCATACTGGAATAAACATTTTATCTCTATACTTGTTATACACAATCATACTTACATACACATGATGCTCATACTCGAAAACGTGCCATATTTATATATACGTGACACTTATACTTCATACATTTGTTATACTTGGTGTTTATACTCGATCTCGATCATTATATACATACATATACTTTGTGACATGATACACATGCTTATGATACTTTATTTATCCATAAAATACCATGAAACAACCTAAAAATACACTAAAACCCGTCACCTTGCATCAAAACAACAAAAACCAAAATTTCTACCGGACCAGGTCCATACGGACCGCATGGGGAAACCCATACGGTCTGCATGGGGACCTGGGCGGGCAGAAACGGTTTTGGCTCGCGAAAATGCACGGATCCACACACTAATCCCTCCTCCAATACCTCTAAACTCCATTAAAACACCTCCAACCACTTCCTAACTCTTCCCTATAAAACCCAGCTCTAATCCAAGCATTTTCCACTTTTACAACTCTCTAATCTCTCCCAAATCACTCTCAAATCTCTTGCAAAACACAAATTCGGGCAGATTCATACCTTCATACTAAAGTGAGCATAACTTGCTCAAAACTCAACGAAATCACTTGATTCTTCTTTCTAAATGCTTGGATAATCCTTAGGTTTGAATCCACGGGTTCTCCATGGAGAATCCAGACCTGGAAATGCACCTAAAGGACTCCAAAACTTTCTGTTTGTTCAAACACTTTCAAAACTTGTTTGATCTCATCTTTTCTTCATTCATCCTAGTGTTCTTGAGCTTCTAATCCACTTTGTGATTAAGGAGACTAACCTAGGTTGTTATACATGTATATAGGAGTGTTTAAACACTCCAAAATTTCTGTTTTCATAGAGCTTTAAGCTCACAAGTGATGCAAGTCTTGAACTTGTTCATGTGTGTCTACCTTGGTTAGCTTGGGCTATCCTAACTCTAAGACCACACATCACTTGATGATTTCTCATCATTATCCCAAGTTAGCTTGCTAGTTTGAAAGTGTCACAACCCCGTCTAGCCTTCGACGTGTGTCGACGCCGACTCACCGGGTTGTATTTCACTTGGCTACTTGGTATAGTGACACCATTTACATTCTTGTCATATTACTTGTTCTTGATCCTCCTTGTTGTCTATGACAACTAGTGAAGTGGTGAACTCTATCCGAGGTTCCTAAATGGATGGTTTATTAGCTCCTACCTCCTACATGACTTCTATGATTATCCTTGTTAGTTATAGATTAATATTACTATGTATATATATATGGACTATAATATAATCCTTAAAAACCGAACTCTTGATAATAAATAACTAATCACTTGTCAAGTTATTAAGTTTATCACTTAAGTGTGTAATTCCTCGTTTACGATTCTAATAGGTTTCAAACCTATGAAATCACATCAAACCTATGTGGGTTAGCATAGTGTCAAAAACGAGTGTTATGCCTTAGTGACTATTTTTATATTCTCATACTTTACTCTTAATCCTTTATTCAACCTGACCCGATAATCCGAATCTTCCGTTAAACTCGATACTCATACCTATGTTCTTCTTGTAGAAGGACAAGGTGAACAAGCTCGCGGATTTCTCTAAGTGAAACACTTTAGCAAAACCGTAAGTACACTCGACTCATTTACCGGTTTCTCACTTTTTGGGTTGTAACATGTTTACCTATCAAAATACACAAATCGCAACTTTATCTTTACCTGCTCAATCCGTTAATACATGATACTTGTTATGTTTAGATACATGCTAGACTTATACATGCTCGATCATTAACTTAGCTAGCCCAACTTGACATATATAGCGCTACAGGAGTAGCACACCACCCATCGGGTTTATGTTAAGATTCTCATACTCATTTTTAGTCTCGTTGCTTTTGTGACGAGGGAAGCTCGTTCATACTTGTGGAAACTCAGGGTTTGATCTAGTATCGCATGATTAGCATTTACCTTACATAACGATTAACATGTGGATTCGAGTTATACTTTTTATACCTATGCTATGTATCACCAAACTTGTGTACTTACCTTTGCTTTTGCATTGAACTGTATTTTAAAACATGTTACAGGTTGATGAAGATGATGCTATGAAATTGGAGTAGCGTTGATGACTAGATACACACATGGACGTTTAGGTTTATAATTGTTGTATCAAATTTTGTCTTGGTTATTATTGTACTTGAAATTCCCATGTATTGTATTTGAAAATTTTAATTAAGAAATGAAATTTGGGTTGATTAATTATTGTCGCTATTAGTGTTGAGAGCAATGAGCAATCTCTTTCGTCCGGCCTCGATGTTTCCGAATTAACGGTTTAATAACACCTAAGATAACATGCTAGTGTCACACTTCATTAATTAACAACTATAAGTATTAGAAAGATAATTACAATATTCTAATCTATAATTTTGACATTTTAACTTACAATATTTTATATTCTTTTTATTTACATGCATCTGATTAGATCCGTCACTATATAACAAGGTGTTAGTTATATAATTTTTATTGTGGCCTTTTGCACGTTTGGATTGGGGGCGTGTATATGTTTTGTCTTTTGCCCGTTTGAGTCGGGGACAATTTTAATGAAGGTTAATTTAAAAAAAAGTTATATATTTTTATTATTTTCTATGTTGTTATTTTGGTTAGATAATTGTTTAACTTACATTCTCTCAATAACTCCAAAACAACCGACAACTCATACAAAACATTATAGATTCATAAATCACCTCTGAAATTTGAAACCCACCCAAAATCTAACCTTGAAAAATCTCAACCTTACATCACATTAAATCAAATTGATTATTTAATTCACCAAACCGTGATTGGTTGGATGGTCCAATATTCACTTGGCTGGCCACACCAAGCTAGCCATGCCATACCACACCCCACTTTTTTGGGCTGGCCTAATGGAGCCCACCTTCGCCACGTGTCGTGCAAAGCCCCAAACCCAAGCCTCCCCACACCCCACAGTCTTAGTTTAAAAAGGGGAGAAGAAAGGTGAGTTGGTATTGGAGGCGGTCGGTTAAGGGCAATGGCGGAGCTTGAAAAAAAGTTCAGTAGAGGCCGAAAGTCATGAGACCCAAAACTTTTTCCTATCGCTATTAAAGGGTTATATGTTTGGGTAGACGATTGAGTCCGGGTCGGGTCAAATAATAATCACTCCAAATATCTACAGAAGTGAAAAGTCAACTGGTGTGGCGGAATCAAGAACTTTTAATTGGAGGGTTGTAATAGAATTTAACCTTTGGTTGACATTAATGGTATTTCTTCAAGCATCGTCTCCTTAATTGCCTCGTATATTGACCCCATAAAGGGGTATGGTCATAAAGGACCATACCTAACTTACAGTGATCCGGCGTGGATATCCTTTGCGCATGCGCATCGGGACAACTCATAAATAGTACATGCAGTACAAGTGGTAGGAGCTTGCAGCTAATCAGCGTGCACCAAGCTCTGTCCGCGCAGTTCCCATGATGATCAATTGTGCAGGAGACAAACAGTATAAAAGGAAAGTGACGTGTAGCCGAGCAACGCACACCAATCACTACTCTATGATTTCCACTTGCAGCTGATGACAGACTCGACAACAAGTACACTCGGCAGGCCACATGGATCAAATCATCGTGCGCCAACGCCCCTTCACCTCTGCAAACACTAACAATCGTGTCAAAGGGTGACATACTTAGACAGTAACAACTAAATTGACACAGAACACAACCGAGTTTTAAGGATAAAAACACTAATACTAACTACATACGTTCTAGGAAAGCGTACCTATCACTATATAGTATAGCCTAGGTAAGTATCCAAGTATCAATTTATGGATACTAAGATCTATTAACCCATCTCTTTCGTAATATCTAACCTAACTAACTTTTAAGAATCAGGAAACACTAAACAACCTATTTAATTAAGTTTAGAAAACAGTGATAAAGAGATAACCAGTTAGGTTCTGAATCATCTTATTACTTTTGTAAAACAGTTAATTATGGTTCATATGAAAAATTCGTCATATTTGACACCGGTAACGAGGGTGTAGTGTTAAAAAGTTAGAGCTCCCTCGGGTTAGCCTCATGTCCCCAAATAACCAAGCTGTAAACATACCCAACTATCCGGTTCTAAGTAACTAAGACATTTACTCATCCTTTGTGATCCAAGAGTCTCTTATATTGTTTTAGCAGCGTAGATTAACGAACCAAGCAAATTACCATCTAGCTACTCAATTTAAAGCAAACTCTTATCTAGTTTCCAAACCCTTATAATCGGATACTTACCGTAGGAGACTCATATAAATTACCAACATCCAAACAATTTTGTCCTTTGCCTACTAAGTATTCAGCCTCAGACTAGCGATAGATATTTAGCCTAAAGATAAACAAAATATATCTAACATGCAGAAAGACCTAAATCATCCACACAAACTCATTTAAACATCAATACTCAATATTCAAATTACACTATTACAAGTTTATAAGCAAACCTTACTAAAAACACACTTTCATAACAAAATCAACCAATTCAATGCAAAGTAACAAGAATCATCCTACCCTAACCGGCGATGGCGCGGTTAGCTACTCATAGTAACAAACAAAGCTAAAGAATTTATTGAATACATGATAGAAGTCAGTAAGAAATGATCATACGAAGGTTGCTAACTTGATAAGGACCAATCTCTTCTCCTCCTATACGTTCTTCTTCCTTGAATCTTCTCTTGAATCCTTGAACTTCAACAATAGTTTTTCGCTTCTTTCTTCTGGTTTCGTCTACTTCTTAGGGTTTCTACGACATCTCATTCTATTCATACAACCCATGTTTAGTTTGGGTGGGTTACGAACCACCAACCGGAACCCGGGTCACGACTCGTAAACAAACTAAGTTACACCTTAGCGTTTTAGGGTTTCCAAACAATAGCTCAATGCACTAACTTGGGGCTGACAACTCGTAACTCGCATACTGGTTCACAACCTGTAAACAACATGACTGGGCCTGCCTTTTACGCATTCAATAATATTCAATTCTGGCTCGGATTCCTCCATTTCACTTAGGAACCTGTAAAACATTTAGAAACAAATATTTAATCCACTCTAAGCAATATTTACAACAAACAACTATCCAAATGCAGGTTTTTATACTATAATAACATGTTGTCTTTTAGACACATCAAGGGGACAAACCGAATATTCCTTGTTGGCAACATCTGGCCCAAGACCCATTAGCCCATTCCCTTCTCCACTCTTTTAGGCTATAAGTATCAACCTTCAACCACAGGTTCAAAGATTCATTTTCTCTAACTCTCTCTCAGTTAACACACACTCGTTTTATTCTCTTAAAGCGATTACTTATTCTCACGCTGGAGGGCGGCTACGAGAAGAACCCCCACCTCTTGTTGTCGTAACGAGCTTCACGATGTTCTTGTTTTGCAGATCTATTCTCGTAACATCATCAGTCGTTGATTTCGAAGAGATTAAGGATTAATACCCTGTTGAGACTACCTCTTTGGTTCTAACCCAAGCGGATTAGGACTTGCGTTTCTTCACGGGTCGTTATAGAATTTAACTTTCGATTGACATTAATGGTATTTCTTGGAGCATCGTCTCCTTAATTGTCTTGTATACGAAGCTAACAATCGTTTGTTGGTTGGTTTATGCCAGACTAAATATGTTATTTTACACCAATGACTTCTTATTAATTATTCTTAACCGGTATTATAAAATCAATATTAGATCCCTAAGTTTTAATATCCAATTTTAGTTTTGCTATTATATTCATTTGTAGTAAATAGTTTAAAAATAATATTAGAAGTACTTATACAAAGCAATAGTCATAAATCTAATTTCTAAAAGATACTAATCATAAAATATATAATATAATCAATGAAAAAAAACATTTAAAATAATGTTTCGTTCGTTGCAAAATGAATAAAATAGTTAGAAAAAAATAATCAATAAAATTAAAAGACTATAAATAAAATAAGAAATAATAAAATAATAAAACGTATTGTAAGTTTATAATAAGTGTACCTTTTTTTATTTTATTATATTGTTTCTTTCTTTTTTCTACAAGTCTTTTTTCTCCTCAAGGTAAATGACAAACTTGTTGGCCATAGTTTGAACTCGATTTTCCTTCTCGTGTGGCAGTCTCTTCTCTTTTATTTCTTCCACTTTTCTCACTTTAACAACACTACAACATAAAATTGGTGGATGCGAAACTCAATAGTTATAAAATTTACAGACGAAATACCGGAAAATATACACTATGAGCTTAACATTGGCGGGGGCCGGGGCACCTCTAGTCCCCACAAAGTTGCGCACCTGGTTAGGGGAGATCAAGAGACGCAACAATTGGAATATTTGTTAAATTTTATGGCTGTTGTGACTTTCGATTTAGTGAGAGATAGGTGGATTTGGGATTTTAATGGGGAGAAGTCGTTCTTGGTTTAAAAGTATTTGTAGGCACATTGATAGTATGGTGCTTCCAAAAGGGAATACGAAGACACATGGAATTAGACTGTCCCAATTAAAGTTAATACACTGGGTTGATGAGTGTTAATGAATCGGTTGTGTAGTAGACCAGATTTAGTGGAAAGGGGTATTGACATTCCTTTTGGTTACAAAACCGACCCGCTCCTTTTTTTGTAATGTTTCGTTTTTGTTTCTAGCTTTTGGCTAGCCGCTTTATAAAATTTTGATGTTAAAAAATTGTTGATCCATCTTATCAAATAACCATCCTTTACATCAAACTGTAACACCTTGTATTTTTGTATTCTTATTTTTAGAAAGTTCGTATTCGCATTCTATTTTTAGAAACCTTAAATTCGTATTTCAATTTTAATCTCACAATTCAAGGCGTTAATCATAATGTAAATTCATATATATATATACGTATTACCTTTCGTATTTGTGTTATATACGCAATCAATCTTTAAATACGTGTTTATACGCAAACCGAGACTTAAAATATACTTTGGATACCTAAAAACAAGTAAAAATACAAGAAAACGACATAAAATAACCTAATTAGAAAGTTCATGGACTAAAAGTGAGCAAAACCAAAAACTTTTCCACCTCTTTTCTCCTCCAATCACCTTCCACATTTTTTTAGCCAATCATATTTTACCCTTCTCCACCACTTTTCTCCTCAAATCACCACCCACCTTCATTAACTCCCAAACCCTAATCCACACCTATAAATACAAGCCTCCACCAACTCCTAAACACTTTCCACACACTAATCTACTACAAAACTCTCTAATCTTCTCAAGAACTCCAAACAAGGAAGAATACTTTCAAGTGTTCTAAGTGAGTTTCACTCTCACTTTTCTTCACCTTTCTTTACCTTTCTTCTTCTAATATTCTTTTAAACTACTTAGGCAACCTTTAGGAAGGTTTCCACAAGTTTGCCATGGCAAACTAAGGTGAAACCTCACCATATTTGAGGTTCAAAGTAGCATAAAATTCGGCTCTAATTTGTCTTTTTGTTTCTTATTATAATGCTTAAAACTTAGTGGAATCTTGTACCCATCTTGCTCCCAACTAAGCTCATAGTTGTGGGTTTGTGTAGTGGTTGATTTCCACAAGAAAAGAGCTCAAAGCCCTTATAAAATTCTGCCCTTAAAAGTAAGATAACCCCGTCTCGCCTCCAACATTTGCCATGTTGGGTATGACACGCCCGGGTTTTTCTTACTTGGCTACTTAGCAAACTTAGCTAGTTGTACTTTTATTTTATTTTATTCATGACCATCCGGGTCGTCAACTAAGTTGATGACTTTATGCTTTGGTGAATCATACAATGAGGTTTAATCGTACCTCCATGCTTGACTTACATGATAATACACGATGGACTAAATTATAACTTATACTAGATATATACTTTTTAACCCAAATCTTGATACTAACCGGGTTATGGTTAAATGTCAAGGACTTAGGTTAGTTTATCTTCGTTTCTAGACTCCTCGTTTGTGATTCTAATGGGCAAGTTAGGACCCATGAAAACACATGACAACTTAGTGTCCAAACGAGTATTTAGACAAGATATATTTTCGCATACATATACTTTTTATACTTAATTTTGAATCCGAACTCTCCACAAACTCCACATACTCAAAAGCCTTCGTTTCCCCAATGTAAAGTAACTTTAGTGCTCCATTCTCATCAAATCGTCAACTTGTGTTAAATCGAAAAACTTTGCAAAACTGTGAGTATACATGATCCCTTTTTTCGTTTTTACACTTTTGGGTGTAATACATATATCATATAAAAATTCACATGAACACTTATACGCAAACACATTATTTATACAATTATATCCAACTTACATGCTTTATACGTTTATACTTAGAAATACTTACGTGCTAGAAACTTTACATGCACTATAATTTGTCATTAACTTCGTACAAGCCTCCCTTAACACGTATAGGGTTATAGGATTAACGCACCGCCCTATTCTTGAGGTCATGTTAAGTCAAACAAAATGGTCTTGTCGTTGCTACGACAAGATTACGCTAGCCGAATCTTTGGGTTGACAAGTAGGTGTTGCATGCTAGCTTATGTAATGTTATGCCTTAGCATACGTTATCGTCATGTGGATCTCGATAAACTCTTTTATACATATGCTAGTACACTAAAAACTTATATGCTCGCCAATACTTTATGTGTTGACATGTTACTTTAATATGTATTGTAGGATTGTGATTATGACGCGTTGAAAATAATCTAGTAGGAAGGACTAGAAACACACCAAACTTTAATTCATGTTTATTAATTTAGTCATACGATATTTTTTGTACTTTGTTTCCAGATCATGTACTTGAACCGTTAGCAATGAAATGAAAATTTACTTTTTAAATACTTGTCACATTTACTCGCTATGAAGTCTCTTGCAATCTATTTCGTTTCGCCCCAATGTTTCCGCCATTGGTTGGGGTGTGACACAAAGCAAGTCAAGTCACTCTAAGTTGTAGCACCATAGTAAGTCCGTGTGTATGGTCACATGTGTATCATATCACACATGCTTTAAATCAAACCAAACAAGTCACTCTAAAGGTCTGTTTGATATGGGGTAATGGAATAGATGAGGGAATGGAATGGACGATGTAATGGAATGTACAACGGAATGAAATGAATCATTCCATTCCATTATGATGTTTGGTTTCTCATATGTGAATTGAATGAATCATTACTTTGTACAATTTGATAAACAAAAATAAACGAAGTAACAAAACACAATTTGTATTAAAAACGACAAAAGTATAATTGCCTCAACAACAACAACAATAATAATAATAACAATAATAATGGTAAAAAATAAATAATAAAATTTTTTGATATATAATAATATTAGTATTGATATTAATAATATAAATATAAATATTAATATAATATTAATATTAATTTAATATATATTTCTTACCAGGGAATGGAAATTGTTATATTTGGAAGGAGTTACATTCTTTTTGAATGCTCCATTCCATTACTACATGGTAACCAAACATGCTTCTTTTCATTCCACCAGAATGATCAATTCCATTTCACATTCTATTCTTTCATACCAAACGCTACCTAAGTTGTAGCACCATAGTAAGACCATGTGTCGTGATCACCCATGTGGTTTGATTTTTTTTTGCCATGTGGCGTCCACATCATCAAGGTTTGAAAATTGAGTAAAATGGTGTAGTAGTGAGACATGTGAAATTACTGGGTTTAGAATTAAAAAATTAGATTGGTTAACACACTAGCCAACCAATCACCCTCTCTCTTTCACTATGGTATTCAAACCACGAAGGAGAGCCCAAAATGTCATTTCACATGAAGAGGGGGCGGTGTAGTGTATGTGGTTTGGCCAACCACGAAACCACTATACATGGTCTAATAGCATCAAGATAATATCTATAAGAATTATACGTGTTTACAAAAAAAATAAAATGATAAGTAGCCAATATTCATTTTGTTTTTGCTTACAGTCCAACTACACCATATGTTTGGATCAAAACCACTCTAGTGTTGAAAATAATTATTCATAAAGAGCAATAATAATTCTCTTGAAAATCCATGATCTTCCCTTTTGAATTGAAGGTGTTTTTAGAGCTAATATTACTTAGATACTTCTTAAAAGTCTTGCGTTATTGTTTTTAAGATGGTAGTTTGAATTTGAGAATAATGCTTGTTTAAATAGTATTAAAGAAAACCAAGTTTCAAAAAGTGGATATAACTTCCATGACATATAACCAGGGCCGGCTCTTGGCACGGCCAATCCGTGTCGTCATTCGAGGCCTAGTTTTTTAAAGGGCCCAAAATATTTTTATATATTTAGTAAATTATATATTTAATATATGCATTCCGTTATTATACATAATAGTGTTGGTAGTGGAGTGGAAAAATCATCTCAAGATAATGTAGAGGTCTCAAGTTCAAATATTGGCTCCGCTACTAAGCTCTTCTTTTATTCACTTCCCTTTACCACAATTTTGGGCCCAGTATTTTATTCGCCGGGGGCCTAAATTATTTTGAGAGTTCTCGGAGACGGCTCTGCATATGATGGATGTTACAGCAAGTCATGCATCAACCATAGTTTAACACTTTGATATAGGGGTGCGCATGGGTTGGTTTATATCAACTTTGGCTCAAACCATAACTATAATCAAGGTTGTCGGTTAAACAAAGATGATAACCATAACCGATCGATTATGATGGTTATGGTTAATCGGTTATGAATGTTATAGTGGGCCAGTTATGGGTCGTTAACTGTCAACTTGGCGTGACTAAAAATAGCTCCAAAAATACATATTTTTATAATAGTAAAACCAAATACTCAAACAAAACCTATGATATAGTCCATAAATTTAAACAAAAGCAAAATGATAAGATATATCTATAAACTAAGATAAACGTTCAACTAAAAACAACAAATATTAAAAAATGGTGAAAAGTCCAAAAAAGTCTCACTTCTTCTCTTTTCCGGTATCAAATCTACAATATATATGCACACGCGTATATACATCAATATTAGTTATAATTATAAATAAGTCACAAAGTAAAAACAGAATCTTGTAATTGTACTCTATAAATTTACTAAAAGTTGGTTTGGTTTGGTTCAGTTCGGTTATGGCGGGTAACCAAACCTTGTTAACCATAACCGACCCATGAATATCGGTTTTCATAAAATCATTAAAATGACCCACCCATTTTTCTACAGTTCGGTTATATTGGTTTGGTTTCATCGTTCAGTTTGGTTATGAGTCGGTTAATATGGTATTCTGTAAACCCATAGTTTGGCTTTAGGTGCACTGTTTTTTTTTTTGAAATTTTAGAGTTTTTTTTTCTTTTAAATTTTTAAAGTCATTTCCCCAATCATTTGACTAAGGAATAACACCAAAGTTGACCGCTTCTTTAGAAAGTGTTTTCAAACATGTTGGGTATAACTTTGGTATGATACATGTTGGATAACAATAGGTAGATAGGGATAATAATAGGTTGGGTATGAGATGCTTTTTATAATCCTAGTCCAATATCACTTTTAAAACTGTGTTGTTGATATGTGCAAAACCTAACATGTTTTTATATACTTTTTTGTATGAATTTTATAAGTAATTTATTTGTTTAATTTTGATTTTTCAAGTGCAAAAATCCATAAAACGATTCTAGAAGCAAATTTGTGCCGAATCTCAAGAGTTTTGCAAGAATACAGTCAAGGGACATGCCTCTGTCCTAAATTCCTCAGGAAAAAAAAGCTAGCACGCATAGGGTTGTGCCTAATTAAGCACGCTTTCAAGTGAAGAAAAAAAGTATGAACCCCACAAAGTCAACGTGGGTCGTGCCTCCACTCACACGCCCCATGCCCATTGTATGTACTATGCCACGAAAGACAAAAGATTCAAAAAGTCAACCACATGGACCGTGTCTCTTGAGACACAGGGTCGTGCCCATTCCCCTAATCATCCTATAAATGGAAAGTCAAGCTTGCCATCTTTTATCATCCCTTGACACATATCAAAAGATTCAAAAAGTCAACCACACGGGCCGTGTCTCTTAAGACACAAGGTCGTGCCCATTCCCCTGACTATCCTATAAATGGAAAGTCAAGCTTGCCATTTTTACCATCGGACACATATTCTCTTTCACTCTCCACCACTATCTACTATACCACTTTCCATTTTGTATTTGAGTTTTGATTTGTCTTATCCAAGATTGTAAGAACTTATATTTATAAACTGTTCAATCTTGTTGTTTAACATGTTTGTTTATACAAGTTTGAACATCATTATGGTGATTATTGGCTACTGTTTTTGCGTTACTTAGTGAAGATGAATCTTTAATAGTTTTTATTTTCTTAGTTTTGAACTTTTCATTTGGTGTGTGTTAATGACTTTAAATAATCTTTTGTTATATTGAAAGTGAGCTTTAATCCAATCATTACTTTACGTTTGTTGATTCAAGCATTCGTGTCTTTACATCTTTATAAAAACACGTTAACTACTAGGAAAGGGATAGAAGTGTGGTTTGGATTAAGTTCTTGCCTTGCACGGAGATGTGGTATATACTCGATGCGCAAGAACTTGGTTTGATATATTTCTACTAGTCTTGAAAAGATAACACCAAATCAAGAGGTCTATAGTAGTTAATGGGTCAAATTCCTTATGAACAAATCTTGTTTAATACTTTTTCCGACTTTGCGGGGTGGTCCTCATGCTGCTTCTGACCAATATAGTCGAGAGAGAATAATGTTTGCCCCATAAAATGAAACCGACTATATTATGGCATTAATAGCACACAAATTCATTTTCTTCATTGAATGACTTTAGGTGGATTCTTTCGCAAAGTACTTGGGGGAATACACCAAATATGCGTATTTTTTCGTATAGTGATCTCTTGAAAAGTCCTTAATTAAAGAAGTTAGAATAGTCATTAATGGGAAGTGAGATCGAAGAAATTCTTCTTGTTATTGATTTCATTTATCTTTTAATTGTTTTCTTTTTATTGTAAAACCTTTTTAACAAAACTTACCTTTTGGTTTGACTAGACATTGACAACATTACGGTATTAAAAGCCTTTATGTCCTTGTATGATATCAGTATCTTACATTCGCTATACAACGTTAATGGTGAGTGCAGTTGCCGTAACATGTTGTACAAGTGATCGTATTTTATCGTGTTCATAAATTTAAAGCTTGATGTAGTGTTAAAACCGGCTTAAAATATCTAATATTTATATACACGTTAGCCGCATACCCATGTTTACCCATTATTCATTGGATTTGTGGATATTGGTATACTCATTTTAAGGACTATGTGGTAATTAGAAGCTTACCATCGGGATGCCCATTACCTGATATTCAATCTTAAACTTATCTAAAAAACCGACTTGAAATATCAAATAGCTACATTTCTAACATTTCGCAATAATAATACTAACACTAATAATAATAATATCAAGTTTGTAACAAACTAGTAAACTTTTCCCGCGCGTTGCGGCAGGTTCAAATGTAAAGTAACTCAAATTTGTATTATGAAGACCCAAATCGTTTCTGAACAAAAGTTACGTCAAAACGTAGATAAACTGAAGATATACATAAAATATGCACAAAAACGTATTATATTTGACCCGATCTATTTGCGAAAGAAATTAACGTCGAACACCAACTTTAACTTATACGAACACATACATAAAAATAAGCACAAAATTATGTTTTTTTTAAGTTAAAAATGGTGCCGCGCGTTGCGGTGGCATCGAAATGTAAAATAAGTCAAATTTATACAATCTAAAGTAAACGTGTTATATTTGGCCCGACTTATTTTAAAACAAAATTTATGCCAAAACGGTGAACAACTGAAAGCGTACAAAGAAAAAAAGACATATAATATTTGACCCTACCCATTTTCAAAGACGACACGTACATAAAAATAAGTATGTAAAAAATGATTATGAAGTTTTAGAAAGTTGAAGGTTTGTAAGTGGCTATACTAAATGTTGCGGCGGGGTCTAAATGTAAAGTAACTCGAATTTATATTGTTTAATGAAAATGTATTATATTTTACCCGACTTGTTTCCAAACAAAGTTTACGTTGAATTTATACTGATACGTACATAAAAATAAGCACATAAGAATATAATGCTTTATTAAGTTAAAGAACGGTATGACGCGTTGCGGCAGCGTTGGAACGTAAAGTAACTTGAATTTGTATTAAATTTGACTTTCATTTTAATTTATAATGTTTTATTAAGTTAAACAATGGTACAACACGAAAATGTATTATATTTGACCGGACGGATTTCTCCAAAAAAACTTACGTCCAAACGTAACACGCATATAAATATATGTACATAAAACTTGATTACAAAGTGTTTAAAAAGTTGAGGGATTATAAGCATTAATACTGAAAGTTAGAAGATAAATATAAAAAGAAGATAAAGTCATAAAAAGAAAAAAAAAAGAAAAAAGAAGAAAAGTGTAGCTGCTTGCTTGCTACTGTAATTGGACCTTAGAATTGTAGGTATATATAATTCAACACATTATTTAAAATACATTTTAATATCAGGGCCGGCCTATTAGCGTTAATGGGCTAGGCAACGGCTTATGGCCTTCGAAAAAATAGGGCATCTAAAATTAAAATATATATATTTACAAAAAAAGAATATTATATTGACAGTGATATTTGTTAACATTAATACAAGTGTAGTCTGGTGGTAAGAACAAGTTTTGGTTTTTGTGGAGGGTTGGGTTCGAATCCCACCTGCTACCATTTTTAATATTATTAATCACCTCACTCAACCTTTTAGTAAAGGGTTATAAATGCATCTTTTTTAATCACCTCACACACCCTTTTAGTAAAGGGTTATAAATGCATCTTTATAAATGCTCACACAATTTTTAACATGGTATATCCATGTTAGATACAAACCGAATTACGAGCCTAAAAAATTAGGCCTTGAATTTTTAGTTCGCTTTGGGCCTCCAAAATTCTAGGACCGGCCCTGTTTAAGATTATATAGTATATTAATATATTCTGATGTTGTTATCAAGTGTTCGGTCGAGCGGGTGTCTCATTATACCATAACCGTCTCACATTAGCGAATATTTTAAAAACTAATAACACACTTGATTTGGCCCATTGGGTTTACCCGTCATGTCCAGTTTACAGTTTACTGATTGGTTATTTGACACTAGGGATGTCAATATCATTATCAACCAAATCTTTGCAAGAATTTTAATATAGATAAAATTTTGATTTTTGACAAAGTATATATAAAATTTTGATTTTTGACATATCTCTTGTGTACCAAAAGTTGCTTAGGCTTTATGACGATTTGAGGTATCACTTGTTTGATTAGATCTATCTATCCTCAAAATCTGGAACGACAAATCGTCCATCGGTCATATCCATCTATCCTCGAGATCTAAAACTTTTGTCTTCCTAGGTTGATCTATAGTTCAACCGTAGTATTGATCATCAAGCTTATGTCCAATATTTCTTAATTTGTTGCAATATACTAGTATTCTTTAAGATATAATTTTTTTATTATTGAAGAATATTGTAGGATGGATATCAACATGTGAATCATTTATATTTAACATTTGTATCAGATGTTTATCTTTTTATCGTCATCAAAATAAGTAATGCGAGTAAGCATGTATGTACTAACACATGTCAAAGCAAGTAATGACAATTATAATAAAGCATAAGTGTTAGACCACGTAAGAGCATGGCATTTTACATTAGATACGAGAAAGCTAAGATTTTACCATTCTCAAGATCCATTTATGACATCTATCCGTCAAGTGATCTTGAAAACCAATCATGTCGAATATTTGTTATCTAACAAAATACTAATGAATTTGGTTGCGACTCTTTAGCTCGTTTTCATCCCTTTGAAAATCAATTGAGCAGTTGTTCACACTAGTCATAATTCAATAATGATCCCACGATCATGATCAAATATGGACATTTAGAATAAGTTGTTTAAGGATTTAAACATGTTAATATACAACACATCTAATATAGATTTATGTGATGGAATCTTAGTATACAACACATCTAATAAAATAGTGTTACTACATATTCCAAATGGCTAAAGACTAAAGCAGGGGCAGACCTACTACTATCTCAGAGTGGGCGGACGCACCCCTTGAAAAATAAACTTTGAGGATCACACGTACATGAAAATCCCGAGCGCACCCCATGAAATTTTGACACCGCACCCCATGAAATTAAAGTGAGAATGGAAGAGTGTAGAGAAAAAAGAACGTATAAGAATAAAACATATTTTTCCAGCAGCTAATGTTTCCTTAAGATTTTTCTCCGGCCGTCATGAATTGATTTGTGTTGGAGAAGGCAAAGTTAGAAAATAACAATTAGGTTTTTTTATTTTTAAGTAGATAGTGTTACCTGGCCCAAGAGTGCTACAACAGCCCATCAAAAGCATAATGATCCACTATTTTTTTTCTCTTTTAATTATCTATATTCTCATACTAGGTTAGTTACCCGTGTGATACACGGGCCGAGATAATATGTTATGTTAATCTATTTTTTTGAAGAAAACTACATGGAACATTGATTATATATGTAATGTGTTATATTATTTAAATTATCATCAAAGTGTTCATTATGATTGAGCTTTAGTGTACTAAAGTAGTGACGAAATTGCTTGAATGATAATTTGAAGCCGGATTCGGCAAAAAGATGATCAATAAATATGATAGTCTATACATCCTTCAAAACTTGATGTGTTATGCTTACTTAAAACAATCATAATATCAGTTGTATTTATTTTTTAAATTTATGACAATAATACTATTTTTAACATACTGAAGTTTGGAGAAGTGATAGGTATTTAGGTAAAATAAGTGTTAAATTCAATTACAATGCAAAAAAAAAATCCAACAAAAAACAAATTAGAAAACAATTAACTTTTTTTCTCTAAAGCAATGTCGATATTAACCACGGAAAAGTCAAACGCTCCAAGTAGCCCAATTTGCTTCACTTCCAACCCCCTGTCCCTTGGCATAGTTTGGGTCTTTGAATACATATCAACTTTAAAAGCGGCACCACACATTAGAGCACTCACATCCCTTCCTTCATTTTTATGTGTGAGAGTTTGGCATAATATGAAAAGTGGTTATGAGAGTTTGTGAGTGAAGGAGAGAGAAAATGTTACTATTCATCTGTAAATTTAGGGGACACTGTTCACCCTATAATTTTTTTATATTTTTTAAAAGTGGTTGTGAATAGAGAAAATGTAATAATAAAGATAGAAAAAAATATTATTTAATTGAAAGAAGAGAGAAAATGTTGTGATTTTTAGTGTAATTATAAGAATGGAGATGGGGAAAGGATGTGAATGCTCTTACACCCTGGTGTAGCGAAAGATTAGATAAACAAAAATCAAACATGTTGATTCTAAGAATACCCGTGCTTGTCTTTCCCAAACCCCCAAAATTCAACCCAAAGGGCAAGAATTTGAAGTGAAAAAACTGATTATCACAAAATTCAATTCTGAACTTTCCATTAGCCTTAGCGACACTTAAATCGACACTTAAATAGAGACAGAAAGTCAAAAACGGGCCTAAAACACACTTGGGCCAAAAACTATAACAAAACAAAAGTCTACGAAACTTATAAAAAAACACAAAATGATAAATAACTAGTAGAAGTAAGCGTTTTTCAGTCCCGAACGTTGGCCCAAATCGCCGTAGGAAGTTTGCAGCAAGATGGGCTTTTTTCTTACTGTCGTTTCGCCTGGTCGCAGGCCCAAAACGGAGCACCGTAGCCCAAGTTAGAGTCATTTCAGTGAGGCCCCATTTGTTACGCGATCTTGGGCCTCTAAATATAACAAGGCCCGCTCCTCCACACTTGGGCCCGCATCACACCCCCACTATCAACCCTTGAAATTGCCTTCATCTTATTCTTTGGATGCTCAAAGCTTATCTCCCTCCTTTGTATGGTACATCCATCCTAAACATCAAATAATTATTTAAAATCAAATTGTCAAACATCGATGTTATAAACCATTTACACTAATCGAACCATTTAAATTGATTCAAATCGGCTAGTTCAGCTGGTTCGAGATCTATACAGTTCGGTTAAAGATTTGAAAAGCCACAAGCATCACATAACCACACTAAAAAGTTGATCAAGGCAAAAAC
Organism: Scalesia atractyloides; assembly: GCA_947069175.1. Taxonomy (NCBI): domain Eukaryota; kingdom Viridiplantae; phylum Streptophyta; class Magnoliopsida; order Asterales; family Asteraceae; genus Scalesia; species Scalesia atractyloides. The sequence continues at coordinate 69,976,175 of CAMTDV010000005.1, read as the reverse complement.
CAACATCAAGAAAAGCCCAAACGTAATAATGATACAATAAATCGACATTAAACTAATCGCCACAAGCAACACATAAGCACACTAAATTCATTGGTTCATTCGCACATACAAAAGCAAGTAAAATTACCCTTTGACATAGCTAGGCACCTCCCGAAACAAAGGCAACAATGTTCTGACAAATTTCAACCCAACAAATTTCCGAAGCCCATTTTATGTGCTTCGACTTTTAGAGACTTGAGGTATTTAACAACTTCACCATCTTCCTCAATTTTTCATGTATTAACTCAAAATGAATACCATATTGTAACGTGGGAATTTTTGTAAAACTTATTTATCTAGATATTCAGCAAGAATAGATAAAATAAAAAAGTAAGTATTTACAAAATACCGCTAGTTAGGATATAACCCGTGTATCACTTCGTATTACCGCTAGTTAGGATATTATAACAGATACTCAGTCATCAGCTGCTAAGTTCTACCAAGTAGTCAAGTACCAATGGCATTTAATGTTACCATCCATTCTACACCACTTAACATCTTTGATATACTGGAGAGCTCCTTCATCACACTCAGAAATCTAAATCAAGAAAGAAAGACGGGTAAACGATAATAAATATATGTGAGAGTTTAATATATATCTGTTTGTGTGTGTGGAAATGAATGCGGGTAGGGGTGTTCACGGTTCGGTTTGGTTTCGCAATCAGTTTTTTTGTTTAACTTTCAGTCGGTTTATCGATAACAAAGTTAAACTTATCGGTTTTTTTTGCTGACTCTTTGGTTTCCTTATCCGGAATTATCATTCGATACTCCTTCAACTTCAGTCAGACCATTAACTATTTCATATATCTGCAAGAGATTAAGACCATTAACACGAATTACCAACCTGGTGCAGAGACTAATATTGATACTATTAAGTCTAACTTTGTTATGATAATGCCTACCAATGAATACAAACTGATAAGCATGGTGTTGTAAAACTAAGAACACAACAATTCAATTCAAATGATTATCTCCATTTATTCTCTCAATCACATATTCATTACAAGAATGAAAATTAAAACTTCTGGTTTACAACTGATTCCCTAGTTATACCTAATCTCATCTCATGATTATACTAATCAAAGCATGGTTATAACAACTAACTATTAAATAACAAATACTCACTCCTCAGCTTCGTATTTCCACTTCAACATGTAACTTTACAAAGAAATCCCCAAATCCAAAGGTAATTCTTTTTTTTTTTTTTTGCCACTTTAAAAAGGTAATGAACTTTAAAAAAAGACCTCAAATAAACCCTAAGCATCCAACTATTAAATGACAGTAGAAGTAATTATATCAATCCTTTTTTTTTCTAATTATTACCCATTCATTCAATAATTAATAAAATGAAAGATTTCTCACCTTGAACTGGAGTGATCGACCGACGAAGCTTGATTTGAATGCTTGCGACTGCGGCGACTTCTCCTTTCTAGATGGAGATCGTTATGAAAAAGGTGAGCGGTGTTATCTGATTTAGGGTATTCATGATAGGGTGCGATTTGTTTCAGACAGATGGAGATCGTTATGAAAAGAATAGGGTGGAAGTGTAGGAATCGATGTTATTCATATGGGAGGTTGAAGCTGAAAGTAGGAGAAAGGTGGAGAGGATTGTGTAACTACTTAACCTAATTAGAATGCTGGACGGAAATGTGACAACCGATTCCGAATTCATATTTCAAACGTTAGTATTCGGAGACCATATAAAAACATATTTATTTATATTTATTTCCCAAGGTCTAAACGAAGCACGACACTTTCTTGAAAGATTATAACAAGCATACCACTATACAATTATTTTATTAATTATAAACGATACGCCAGACTATTGTTCGGATACGAAATGTTTTACATATATGTATATATACTTGTATATATATTTATTTATGTCTATGAAGATTACGACGAGTCGCGACATAATTTTTTCTATGTATTCCTATCGACGACAACTAACACGACCTCGTAAGTATATTTATGTTAAAAATATAAATATAACTATCTAAATTCATTCGGAGATTAAGGCACTTTTCAAGACTTAGTTTTATTCCGACTACTAGTGAAATCAAATAACCGTTGATCGGTTATTCTAAGTTAAGATAACACCTTTTAGGATCGTTTGATAACGATTCGATAGAGCTCGGACGCGTAGTGTAACTATGTTGTCTTATTAGAAACTTATAATTATTCCTTGATTAGGAAGGCTATATTTGCACGCTAGCAAATTCACGTTCTTGGAACGACACTATGGAATCACATTTAGCTAGCTTTGTCACGAGGATAACAAGGTGAGTTCATAACCCCACTTTTTACCATTTTACATTTTTATAAACGTTTTCGGGGGTGGAAAGACATGCAAGTTTTGCGAAAGCACACAATATTTCGATAAACGCAAATCATATATTTCAAACCATATTACAAATGTATTCCAGATAACACAAATGGTTTATGAAAAGCTTACGCCACATATATCAGTTTTTACAAGATTATACGTGTTTTCGAAACATAGTTGAATTTATAACATGGGCTCGGCCCAACAACATGGATAACAAGACAATAACACGGATAACAAGATAACATGGGCTAGGCTCAACGACACAGACTATGACATTCGGTATGTAGCTATGGAAATAGATAACAATAGATCTATGTACGTAAGTAGGATTATGACATTGGTAACCATTAATCACTTAGTGACCAAGGTGCAAAATGTGTAGATTACTGAGCTTGAGACACGCTTCACTCCTAGTTCGTTAACCGTGGGGTGCTTTTGTGAGCCCAATTGAGAACAAAGTTGTCTCGGTTTGGTTATTTACTTATGGTACATAATATTAGGGGGGTTCGCTACCCACTGATTGATCCTTAGATTCCATAGGCATCCTACATACTATGATTTTCTTACCGGTTTACAAACACAACAAATACATGCATCGGCTTATAAACATAATGGAAAACATTTTAATACCGATATACAGTTATGACATTTCAAACGCTTTGAGATACTATGATCTCACAAACCGGTTTTCAAAGCAAGATTCTCAAATGTTTTAAGATTCATTTGAAACAAAACAAACAACCCCTGAAATCGCTCAACATTATGTTGATTTTTCGCATGTTTCTTTCTCAGGTTTTAAAAGTCAAACTATGGCACGGTTGGAATAGGAGAACCCATTTGGAACTCAAGTATTAAGCAGACGTTCACTCCCTAAAAGTCTTAGCTAATAATCACTTCCGCTGTGCAATGAAGATACCAGTCCAGTCACGCCAGCTCTGATTTTTCGGGGTGTGACATGAAATCCAGACAAGTGTATATCATTTTTATTTATAATTATAGAGATTTTTACAGTAAGCTTTAAAAGTTTTTATTTTCTTTTTTATGTCAGCTAATTTGGTTTAACTTAAATATCCAGATTTATACTTTTATTTAATTTTGTTTATTATTTATGTAATTTTGGGTTTAATCCCTATCTAAACCTTGATTCCATTAGAGAAAACTGATGTTATTCGATCAATCTTAGGTTTATACAAATAGTAACCGTAACATATTAGAAAATATGATTTTTTTTATTATGACCCTCATGTCGTAAAGTTTAAGTTCTACCGTTACTTGTTAGAATACTTTTTAGTAATAGGGTGTTATGTTAAAGGGAACAAAATGTTTGTTTGAGAATTTTTGGTTAATAGCTTGGGATATTCTTTAAGATTTCCATACATTTTATTTAGTTTTTTACTTTATTTAATATGGTTCAAAATATTTGTTTAGAGGGTTTTCAAGTTTTATTACGTTGGCTAAATTTCAAAATTAAAAATCTATAAAGAGCAATTGAAAATAAATTGTAATTTTGTTATGCATTTCAAGAATGATGAATTTATATTATGTATTTAGAATTATTAGGTTTAATCTTTTTAGTATGTGACTCGACCCGGCCGGAAGTGGGCCATTTTTTTAATATTTAACAATCGATAAACCAACCCATAAAATTTCCGCATCCCATGAAAAAAAATTCTGGGTCCGCCACTGGACTAAAGTACGTACATATGAACCATTAGATCATGCATGATACATGATGGTAACTTTGAAACTCTTTCCAGTCTTTCATAAATGCTAAATTTAGTCTAGACTGTTATATGGTTAAAGAACCACATTTTATGATTCTATCTTGTTGGAAGTCTTTCCAACAAAATATTTTTAGCTATAAATGAGAATAACACCAACCGAATGCGAGCGGTGAACCCAAGATTTTTTTCCAATAGGGTCCACTTTTTTCGGCGTTCAAAATTTTACAACAAAACGTTAAAATTTTCGGGTCAAGTCGGCGTGAGGTACATGTATTAAAAAAATATGTAATCATTACTCTTTAAAAACACATAACAAAAATAAAAAGTAAATGCATAGCATACAAGGGTTGTGTTGGTGATTGGGTGCACATGATTGTGTTATGTATGTTTGCTTTTTAACACCAAAAAACAACCTATACAAGGATTGAACCCAGGACTTCTTGCTAGTAAACAAGAGGTACTGTCACTACACTAGATTTCTTTTTCTTTCTATGATGTCCACCTAATTGTTTTTATAAGGTCCTTAGAAAATTTAATATACCAGATCTACTAATTTTTTAGAAAGCATTGGGGTTCGGGGGCCCCGACCCACTCTATGTGGGCCCGCCCCTGTTTGTAATCCCTTCCAACTAAGTATTTTATTTAGAGTAAATTGCACAAAACGTCCTTTAAGTTTCACCAATCTTGCTGGTTCCAGCCTTAATGTTTAAAAGTTGCCAAAAACATCCTTTACGTTTATTTTTGTTGCGGGTTTTATCCTTTGTCACTAACCTAGTTATTAATCCTTGTTAAATGGCCTCACATGCATAGCATGTGAGGGTAAAACCGTCTTTTCTGCTAGTGAGGTTATAAAACCCAAATAAAATCCCAGACCCATGTGAGACACATATAGAAACCTCTACCTAACATCATCTCCCCAGACGCCACTAAGCTCCTCCCCCACCATCTCCACTTTCGCCACCGCCCTGGTCGACCGCCGCCGCCCCTTGCTCGACCGCCCCCACCGCCTGCTCCTTCTACTCGACCGCCTCAGCCACCCCCTGCTCCACGCGGCTCCTCCCCCACCATCTCCACTTCCGGCACCGCCTTGCTCGACCGCCGCCGCCCTGCTCCTTCTACTCGACCGCCTAAGCCGCCCCCTGCTCCACGCCACTCTGTTCAACACGAAGGTATCATTGTTCGTTCTTCTGTTTCATCAATTTCAGTTTGTTCGATTGATGTTATGTATAATGCGACTTTGTTAGATGAATCGGATCTGTTGTTCTGCTTGACGGATTGAGTCATGTGAATAGATTGTGTTGATTAGTTTGATCGAGATGAATTTAGTTAGGAATTTGTGTTGCTTCAACCTACCACACCTACAGCCGCACCACCTCGCGCAGCCCCCTTCCCTTCGATTTGCTCAACCACGGAAGCATTCCCCTTCAATTCCACCTTTGAGACTGGTTAGTTTTTTCGATTCCCCTTCGACGCGGTTTGTATGTATATGTATTGTTGTTTGTAAGTGATTCTTTAGACGTTGTTTGGTTAGAAGTGGGTTTTGTTCTTGCAGAGAAGAACATGGGTCTAGGATTTTATTTGGGTTTTATAACCTCACTAGCAGAAAAGACGGAGATGGAGGTGATGTGTTGGGGATTTTGTTCTTGCAGGAGGTGATGTGTTGGGGATTTTGGGGGTTTTGTCGAAGGTGGAGGTGGTGGCAGAGGAGGTGGTGTCGGAGGTGGAGGTGGTGGCAGAGGAGGTGGTGTCGGTGGAGGAGGTGGTGGTAGAGGAGGTGGTGTCGGTGGTGGAGGAGGACAGAGAAGATGGAGAGGAGAGCGATGATCTTGAAGGTCAGTCTGTAATTTTTTGTGGAGATCTTGGAGTCGCCATTAATGGAGGTCTGGATGGGTTTGATCTGAATGAAGAAGAAGAAAGGGGAGTGGTGGATGGTGTGATGGTTACCTGGATTTTATATCCTCACTAGCAGAAAAGACGGTTTTACCCTCACATGCTATGCATGTGAGGCCATTTAACAAGGATTAATAACTAGGTTAGTGACAAAGGATGAAACCCGTAACAAAATAAACGTAAAAGTTGTTTTTGGCAACTTTTAAATATTAAGGCCGAAACCAGCAAGATTGGTGAAACTTAAAGGACGTTTTGTGCAATTTACTCTTTTATTTACATGTAAAAAACGTAAATTCATTGTGATCTAAAGGTGTCTTTTTTGAATATTAACATATGTGTAACTTCTTACACAAAATCCTTTCCAACCCATGTTTATTCAGCAATGTTGTTGAATGTGTTGAAAACAGTAATAAACCATTGAGGCTTTCAATTTAGTAACACAAACAAGTGTCTACATGGCTTACTCACATCCAAATTACCATAACACCTACAATTTCTTCCTCTTAACACAAAGAGCGGTCACTTTAGGCTTATACAAGTATAATGAATTCACAACACCACTTGCCAAAGACACATGTATCTATTCATTTTGCCACAAGAGTGGTCACTTTAGGTGTATACAAGTATAATGAAATCACAACACATCACTTGACATATAAAATTACCAAAACACTATACACATATGCTCATGTTGTTGCCACACAAAAGGGAAAGCTTTATATGACAACAACACCTGTGTGAAGATGTTGTTGGCAAGCCAATCTAGTCCCTTTTGTAGAAATAATCCCTTTTAAGCCTGCAATTTGGTCAACCAAACAGTACTTTAGAAAATGGGCAAACTATGCAACAAATTTGTCTAAACTTACCACTTTTTTGTATCATGAAAATTGATTCAGTTTTATTTGTTTTTTTTATTTATTTTGGAAATAATGGGCTTGTTCAAAACAATGTTATTACTTGGATAATTCATCAAATAAATTTACCTTGTTAGCGATGTTGTTGGCAAGCCAATCTAGTCCCTCGTAAAGACCCTCCCCAGTGGTGGCAGACGCGTTCTGGATATACCTGATACATACAATTAAGTCAGATTTTTTAATATGTCACCATTATCTGTATATACGTATGTTTGCGTGTGTGCCCATGTGGTGAAATGTTACCAGTGATGCAATCCGAGAGAATGCAGATGAAGTTTGTCGGTAACCTCAGCAGCATTCATTGCACCCGGAAGATCTTGCTTGTTGGCATAAACAAGCAAAAATGCATCTGTTAATTCGTCCTGTAACACAATTAAAATGCCAAGATATCAATATATCCACTTATAAATATCTGCTGTAAAGGCCTCAAAATACCTCCATAAGCAACAAGTGTAGTTCATTTCGGGCCTCATTCACACGATCACGATCAGCACTGTCAACCACAAAGATAACACCTTGTGCATTTTGGGTGTAGTGTTTCCTCATCTGTAGATGAATCTGAATAAAACTAAAATCAGCATTTGATTCACAGGATTATTTAGGTTATGATCATCATATAGTTTGGTTATAAAAGTAAATGGATCAATATATCCACATTGTAAAATACCATGTCATAAGAACCAATATCCCACACATTAAAGTTGATGTTCTTGTATTCAAGAGTATCAATATTGAATCCTGTAAAAAGTATGAGTCAAGGACATGAAAACATACGAAAGAATTAAATAGACTGACTATAGGTTAAAAAATAGAAGTATAAAATTTTATTAGAAATTTTGTTTAACTTTATGTATAATGTAACTAGGGGTGTAAACGAGCCAGGTCGCTCATTAGCTACTCGATATCGGCTCGCTAAAAAGCTTGAAGCGAGCCAAGCTTAAACGAGCTCAAACCTAAAACTAAGCCCGAGCTTCATTTATCGAGCTCAAGTAGGATCACGATCCTAAGCAACCTATTATTTGTATCATTTTTATTAATATTTTAAATATATATTTACATAATAAGTATCATATATATAATAAATATAGCCAAACAATATATATTATGTTAAATACAAATAATTTTCTTATTATAATATATATATATAGAGAGAGAGAGAGTAATTATTAATGTATATAAAATGAATAAATAATATCCAAGACGAGCCTAAGCTTAGCTCGAGTCTAAAAGACTACTTACGAGCCAAGTCGAGCTTTAGAAATAAAATCTCGAAATGAGCAAATTTGAGCTCTAACCCTAAATGTAATGTAGCATACCAATAGTAGGGATGGTGGTGATAATTTTCCCCAACTTGAGCTTATACAAAATTGTGGTTTTACCAGCTGCACCCAGACCAACCATCACGATTCGAGCCTCCTTCTTGAACAACAAACTGTACAACTTGGTAAAAGACTGCCCCACCTTTTGATCTACCATAACAAAAATGAACCAGATATTAATAATGTAGCTCAAAGAATATACAAAACTGACTTATGGTTTAGTACATGCATGTAACCGATCGTGTAAACCAAACCATTCGTTTACGCATACTATATATAATATTTATGAACAAGTTTATCATTTTTAAAGATTTAACATAAACCAACGCTACTGAAATTTAAAAAGAAAAGTTAAGATCACGGTTTGGTTTGTTGTTATTTGAAACCGTACTTAGTAATTTGTTTCAGAGTTTCAGTCAGCATAACCAGACAACATTGTTGTAAAACAAGATCTAGAAGGCTCGAGACGATTTTATTCATTACTCAAAATCGATCAAGCGCAGTCAACCTCGGCCAGAATCGGATCTAGCTGGTCAAATCGGGTCGAGTTTGACTTAAAAAAACATAATTCCTAATTTTATTTTTAGAATATCAAATTTTGAAATACTTTACGATTTGAACATGTATTGTTTTATTTATCTTGATATTCATGTATTTTGTTATAAGTAATAGTAAACTTATGATATTTAACATATATATAATTTCCTACTAACTAATTTCTATGTAATATAACATATCCGAGTACTTCCCAGGTAACCTAGTACTTGCAACTCGCTAGTTGACAGACGTGCAAACGACTAACGACTTCTACAACCATGCTAACAACAAATCAAAAATATAAAAACCGATAAATAAATAAATAAATAAATAACACAACACATGAACTTGATACAGAAAGATGAGCATAATCTGACATACGATAGCCGGAAAGCTGACTGGAGATTGTTTGAAGTTGATCATCACCAACGGTCTCCACCTGGAAATCCAAGCAAACAAGGTATTTTTTAAAGACCGTTGAAAACCCAAGTCTAGAGTACCGTTGACTATTGGGGTGATGTTATGCAAACCTTAACTTGAAACTCTCTTTTATGTAAACTCCAAAATAACTTTATTATCATATAAATTATTTCTAGTCTCTCTGGAAGCAGTCTCTTTATCCACATGGATAGAGGTGAGGTTTGTCTACGTCTTACCCCCCCCCCCCCACACACACACACCCTACGAAATCGCTTTGCTATTTATGGGATCTACTAATTTCGGTTGTTGTTGTTTTATCATATAAATTATTTACAATATATGAGGTTGCACATAACAATGGTAGATACATTAGCATACAAGTCTTTACATCGCATGCTCCTGTCCTAACTACCATACCTTGTTAGCAATGTTGTCGGAAAGCCAATCGAGTCCCTCGTATAGACCTTCGCCAGAGGTGGCAGACGCGCTCTGGACTTGCCTGACACATACAAATCATCAATACGTCATCATCATCCATGCATTATTCATATGTTTGTGTGTGCACATGTGGCTAGACATGACGTTACCAGTGTTGCAGTCCGAGAGCATGTAGATCAAGCTTGTCAGTAACCTCAGCAACAGTCATTGCGCCTGGACGATCTTGCTTGTTGGCAAAAACAAGCAGCATTGTATCTTTAAATACATCCTACAACACAACAAAATATCCATCACATTGCCAAAATAGTAAACAAATTCTCGCCGCAAATTGCTTCAAAATACCTCCTTATGAATTATCCCGCGTAGTAGATCTCTCGCATCAACCACACGATCACGATCACTACTGTCAACCACAAAGATAAGACCTTGTGGGTTCCGGATGCAGTGGGTCTTTAAAAATGGTGGTCGATACTGAAAACAACTAAAATTAGCATTTGATACGCGTATCATAACGTTTTTAGATCTTTCACCTACTATTTTTTAGATCTAACACTTTATCATAATATTACTTATTTTTTATAGTTTGGTTATTAAATCAAGGAATAAATATCCACATATAAATTGGTGGAATTACCATGGTACAAGCACCAACATCCCACACAAGGAAGCTGATGTTCTTGCATTCAAGAGTTTCAACTTCAACTCCTGTAAACATTATAACTAACAATTATAAAAATAATCAATTTGATTGGATGAAAATATTAAGAATTAATGAAACTATAAAAATAACAAACCTAAAGATTCTTTTGAATTTGACTGGTTCTTTTAACAATAAAAAACAAACCTAAAGATTCTTTTAAGAGTTAAACATCATTTTCGTCCCTGTGGTTTGTCCAATTATGTCAGTTCAGGTTAAATTTCAAATTTGTATCATTTCTGTCCCTAACATTCTTGAAACATGCCAATCTCGTCCAAAAAAACTAAGGTTGAATCGAATAATTGGACAAACCACATGGACGAAAATGACAGTTAACTCATGTTTTTTTACGAAAATGGCATGTTTCAAGGATGTCAGAGACGTAAATGGTACAAGTTTGAAATTTGACCTAAACTGACATAATTGGACAAACTACATGGACAAAATTGACAATTAACTCTTCTTATAAATTTGACCGGTTCTTTTATCAAAGCGAATTCTTCACTTCAAAAGAGATTTGATCAATTTATAGAATCCGAAAATATTTTTGGCTTTATAACTATAGGATAATTACAGTATTCATTGAAACATGATAGCGCTTATATGTTATGGTTAATATTTGTTTCAAAAATAATTAAAAAAATATTGAGATAACTGACATTTAGACGGGTGAGATTCTTGTTAACACACAAAACTATTATTAAAAGGGGTTGCGGCATAGCTTGTTGCCGGTTTACCTATTATTCTTGTGTAAGTTTCTTGAAGTCAAAAGTTGATTATAACTATAGGATAATTACAGTATTCATTGAAACATGATAGCGCTTTATATATTATGGTTAATATTTGTTTCAAAAATAATTAAAAAAATATTGAGATAACTGACATTTAGACGGGTGAGATTCTTGTTAACACACAAAACTATTATTAAAAGGGGTTGCGGCATAGCTTGTTGCCGGTTTACCTATTATTCTTGTGTAAGTTTCTTGAAGTCAAAAGTTGATATTAAAGGTTATATAACAAGAAATATGGAAATTTTACGAAACAATTTGCGTCAAATAAAGCTAAACGAATCGTTGATAATGTAGCATATATACCAACAGTAGGGATGGTGGTGACAATCTTCCCCAACTTGAGCTTATACAAAATTGTTGTTTTACCAGCATAATCGAGACCAACCATCACGATCTGAACCTGCTCCTTCTTGTACATGAAACTGAATAGCTTCGTAAAAGACTGTCCCATCTTCCTATATATAATACAAATTGAAACAGTAACAATGAATCAATGAAATGTGTATCATCACTTCCAATCTGGTCTATAATATTATCGAAACTAAAACAAGTGTTGATGTTAAACGGCAATGTATACATGCAAAGATAGAGTAAAACTTACGGAGAATGTTTGAACTTGTCGTTGATCACCACCAAAATGCAGAGGCAATGAAAGAGGACAAGGTATTTTTATGTAAAGAATATTGAGGGGAGATGCTATGAAAATTTCATGGATTGTGCCAATGAACCGTTGACTATTGGATTATGCTCATTAACCGTTGACTCTTGGGTCCTAAGGTTTAGGATTTGATGGATGATGCCGATGAACCGTTGACTCTTGGCTACTAAGTTTTCGAATGTGATGATTTGGTTTTGAGTAAACTAAGTTTTCGAATGTCCAGGTTTGGTCATTTTTTTCACTTTATTTCAAAACTTAAACCTTTTGAATCTGGGTCCTATAGTTTTAATTTTGTTACCATTTTCATCCAAAAGTAAAATATGATCAGATTTTCAGTTAATATCCAGTTAGTTTTTTTTTTGTCTTTTTCCTCTCTTTTAATGAATGGAAAAATGGTCAGACTTTTTTAATTTGTTATAATAAAACGTTAAAAGACCATTTTGCCCTTTGTTGAAAAGGAGGAAAAAGACAAAACTAAAAATCTGAACAAATTTTAATTTTGCATGAAAATGGCAACAAAATTGAAACCATAGGGACCCAGATTCAAAAGGTTTGAGTTTTGGACTAAAGTGTCAAAAGGGAACAAACCTCAAGGACCATTTTAACATTTTACTCTTTGGTTTTTAAATTTCTTTCTTATTACTTTCATCCTTTGGTATACATCAAGTTTTAGAAATTGCACTTAAACTAAAACTAAAGTACAAACAAACCGTACTGAATAAAATAAAATGTCATTTATAGCAAAAGTCATTAGTAGGGTCTAATGAGGGTATCACAGGTACAAACTTTTTGTCACACCTCAATCGATGGCGGAAAATCAGGACGGGACGAAACGAGATTGCTCGAGACATCATAACGCTATTTATGACAATAATTAATTCAAAACCGAATTTCATTACTAAACATAAATTGTCAATACAACGAAGGAAGTACAAGTACAACATGGAAACAACAAAATATAACAACAATAGCATAACATAACAATATCAAATCTAGTATCTTGAGCGTTTTTCTAGTCATCTCTACTAGATTCATCTTGGCATCAATCCTCAATCTGTAACATGTTTAAAATAAAGCTCAATGCAAAAGCAAAGGTGAGTACACAAGTTTTGGATTACATAGCATAAGTATAAAAAAAGTATTTACTCGAATCCACATGGCAATTTGTATACAAGGTAAACTAGCATGCAATACTAATGTCAAACCCGAGTGTCCACAAGTATAATAGAGTCCCTTGTCACAAAAGTAACGAGACTATGTAAGAATGAGAATAAGCTTAACATAACCCCGACGGGCGGCGTGCTACTCCTATAGCGCTATATATGTTAAGTTGGGCTAGCTAAGTTAATGACAAAAGCATGTATGTATCTAGCATGAACCTAGGCATAACAAATAACATGTATATGGATTGAGCATAAAAAGTATGTAAAGTGTGTGTTAGTGGATTTTGTATATTAACATCTTACAACCCAAAGTGTTTTATAAAGTAAACGGGTCAAGTGTACTCACGGTTTTGCAAGATTCCACTTGGTAATTCCGTGAAGAGTTGGTTGGTTTGGAGACGGAACACCGAGTTATCCTATACGAGGAAATGTAGGTGCGTGAGTATTGGAATGATACGGATGATTCAGATTAGGAGCTTAAAGTATGCAAAAGTATATATTCGAGAAAATAATTATCTAGACGTTAACACTCGGTTTGACACTATAAATCCGATAAAGGTGATTGTGGCTTCATGGGTCATGCCCATTAGAATCGTAACGAGGAGGTTAGGTCTTCGATAATATAACCTAATGTTGTAACAAGTAACCATATGATTATTGTCAAAAGTTCGGTTATGTATAAGTCTATTTACGCATATATATTATATAATAAGTCCATCATATATGTCATAGAATTTCATAGAAGTCATGCATGGAGGTAGGATGATGAACATCCATTTAACCTCTTTATATGATTCACCAATATGCAAATTGTCACAAGGACAATTCGGATGGTCATGAATTAAAATGTAAATATACAAGTAATCACTATACCAAGTAGCCAAGTAATCTTCAACCCGAGTGAGCCAACATCGACATAGAAAGAATTAACTAAGTGTCGAGGGCTAGACGGGGTCGTGTCACTTTTAGGCTAGCAAACTACTTGGGATAGAGATAAGAAAGCATCGAGTGAGGTGGTGGATTGAAGGTAGGATAGCCCAAGCTTCCAAATAATCTCACACTTCTATCACAAGTCTTGTTTCAAGAACAAGCTTGGTGGATACAACACTTGTAGGTTAAAACGCTTTACAAAACAGAAAGTTTGGAGTGTATAACCACCCCTAGTTTATGTGAAACAACCTTGTTTAAGCTCACTAATCATAAGTTTGATTAGGAGCATAGGAACATAGGTTTGTTGAAGAGAACATAAGTTCAAAGAAGTTTTATAAATATTTCAAAACAGAAAGTTCCTTGCACCTTTGACCTCAAACATGATGATGTTCCATCTTGGTTTTCCATGGAAAACCTATGGTAATATTCCTAAAGGTACTTCAAGTGTTAAGAACCAAGAAACAATGAGAAAGATGACGTAGAAGTGAGTTTGAACTCACTTAGAAAGTCTTGAACTTTCTGATGTGTTTACTGATTTGGAGCTAAGATTAAGGAGGTTTGAGAGCGAGATTGAAGTGTTTGCAAAGTGGGAGAAGTGTGGGAATGAGGTGGGTTTTATAGAGGTGAATTAGGGTTAGTTAGGTCGTGTTTTAATGCAAGAAACACAACTAACAAACACAAAATTGACCAACCCATGAGCAGCAAACAACATTCTGCGGATTGGGACTTCTGGCTGGGGGCGAGAGAAAAGAGGTGAGACGGTCACGGCCAGTGAGAGGCTTCGGCCGTGAAAATTGTTTGATTTTTTGTCATTTTCAGTCCCCGTAGTTTGTATTTGTTATGTTTTAAGGTGTTTTTCGCATAAAAGGCATAGTATAAGGGTTATTTGTGTATTTTAAGCATAATAATAAGTATAATCAAGCATGGTCAAGTATATGAATTGTGAATATGTATCGTGTATGTCCAAATTTAATTCATGCGTGTCACCTATTTGCAAGTTTGTTGTATGTTTTCAAGAATTATAAACAAAGTATCACGTGTATAACAAAATCAAGCGTATGAACGTGTATGAATATGTAAAACATGAATTGTAAGAAATAATAAGTTTCATTCATGATCAATGTCTCGGATGATACAACGGAATTACGATTACGTGGAATACAAGGTTCCCAAAAATAGAAATACATGACAAACTTTCTAATTAAGGAAAGTACGAAAAAGCAGGGCGTTACACTTTTCCTCTATCCTAAGAGATAGAGAGATTATTCACTGACAATACGCCTCCAAAAAACCTTTTTTTCCTTTTACAAATCTTGTGAATAATCTAGGTCTCAAACATGATTTAACTCGTTTTATGCATTAAAAATACATATTAAACAACTTTCATCGGGTCATATGACCTGCTACACATAAACATATCCAAATCGAGTCATTCATAGGTAAATTAATCAGGAATACCTATGTCAATGTGTAATATCAGGAATTGTACACAATTTCCCCTTTATTTTTTTTAAAGTTACACATTTTGTGATTAAACTAAAGTAATACCAAAAGTTTAGTTTGGGCCACATTTTATGTTTTGAAAGGTTGCACTTTTGTGTAAAAAACTAAAAGTAAATTACCAATATGGCCTCACCAGCCTAAAACTAAATAAATTAATTTTTGATTGGAATACTTGAGAAATGATCAATAAAAGACTTTAATTGTAAAGGTAAGTAGGATTTACTCAATGACAACCAAAAACTTAAAAAACTAGAAAAAACTATATTTTTTTAATATCTTTAAAAATGCTACTTTTTCGTCATTAAAAAGTATTTTTAATGACGAAAAGTACGTTTTTTTATAAACAATATTAAAAAAAGTGTGTGTTTTTTAGATTTTTTAAGGGTTCAGTTTTTAGTTTTTGGCATTTAGCTTGGGTTGGGGGAGGGTAGGTTTTTTTTTGTAGGGGGGGAGTGGGGGTGGGGGGTTTAGGTTTTTGAGTTTTTGCATGTGAATGTTCTTTTTCTCTTATGGACACTTATCACTCTATGATGGCTTCTTACACTTCTTATTTTAAAACCCATTTGTATTATAACTCAACCCTAAAATAAATATATACTCATTTGTTGAGAGTAGATCGTATGTCCCTATATTTTAGAACTTTTGTGGTTTAATACATGTTGAGGCTGTGAATTTGACATATGCACATAGATGATAAAGGCAAATTGGAAGTTCTTTTTCTTTAACACCTTTGTTTACCTAATTACCTATAAATTACCCTTAGTAACCAACTTTGAGCCTTATACCTAGAAATTGACTTGTTCCATTATCAACCGTGAATGTATGTGCTATATATATATATAGGGTATGGTTCATGAGTGAACAATAGTGTATTTGTGAATAAAATGAACTTATCCTGACCATCGATTTTGTAGATCTAGATTTTTTTTAGTGGAAAGATTGTAATTATCTTTTGTAACTTACATGTATTTTAATAAATATAAGGGTATAATTGTATTTTTATCTCTCCATTTAATTAATTATTTTTTCTCTCTCTCTCCTGATTTCTCTTTTAATTAAAAGAATATTTAATTACATTCTTTATTTTTTTCTCTCACAAATTACCTAACTTAATATTTGATAATTTAAAAGAAAAATACAAACATTATCAAATATTGTTCATTGTAGAACACGATTAAAAATGTAATTACATTCTCTATACATATATGTATTAGATCAATGTTTGATGAAAAAAATGCATAGTGGAAACAAGATGTAATAATACACAGGCGTATAAGTCTGGTATATACTGACCTGTATACACTATGTACTTGAATAAACACAGGTGTATACGTCTGGTATATACCGACCTGTATACACATATGTACTTGAATAATACACAAATGTATATGTCTGCTATATACCGACCTGTATACATATATATACTTGAATAATACACAGGCGTATAAATCTGGTTCATACCGACCTGTGGGAACAAGATGTAATAATACACAAGTGTATACTGTCCTGTATACACATATGTTAAAAAACATAATTTAGTGACGTTTAATAATTAATTTTAAAATAACATAAGAGTTTATTTAAAAAAACATTAGCCCTTTAATTTCTTATAATTAAATTATGAAAAAATAATTAAAAATGAGAGAGAGAGAGAGAGTAAAGAGATGAGAAAATTAAGGGATTTTAATTAAAAGCACTTGGCTAATGTCAATATTACCCTTTTAATCTAAAAAATGATCAAGAGTCAAGATTAGTTCACTCAGTTCACTTTCAAGAAGTTGTTAACAAATGAATCTAATCGTGTATATGTATATAGGGATTGGGTAAAATGAGAACCACCTTGAGTTGTGAGAATCGTAGGAACCAATATTAACCATTGATCAAATGTGTTTTGATGGGTGAGATTAAAAGACAATAAAGCAGAGTAATGAGTGCTTTAATTAATGAGATTTTTCTTTTTAGTAAGATAACGGCTAATTGGTCTTTTTACTATGACCATTAATGATTAGTCTCATTTAATAAGATTGTTCTTTAATTAAAATTTTTTAAAAAAATTGAGGTAATGTTTACATTGCAAATAAATCACTAGAAAATAAAAAAATAAATTAAAATAAATAAAGCGAAGTCGTCGTTAGTAAATGATAGTTTGCACCTCCATCGTCTGAGATCTGCACGGACACCACACAAAACATGTAAAAATCCCAAATTATCATTCTACAAACAAATTAAATATCATTTACTCCAAAATATAGCGTTTACATTCCACAAAAGTAACGTTTAGAGGAGCTCGAGCGGGTATTCAGGGACGTAAAAACATTTTTCTGCCGCATGTAAAAAAACATTTTTTACTTTCGACACCGTGCACAAATTTTTTTTACATTCGGCTACGAATGTAAAAACATTTTTTAAACGTATGTAAAAACTACAAATTTCAAACGTGAATTTACAAAACACTTTATATAATTGTTTTTTGTGCCGCTGACACGTAAATTTTTTATTTTTACCCTAGCCCCGACTGTAAATTATTTTTACTCCCCGGTTATAAATTTTTATTTCCGTCTCGGTTGTATGTTTTTTACACCCCTATTAAAACATTTCAAACTTTTTTACGCCTCAGTTGTAAATTTTTTTTACGCCCCCAGTCGATTGTTTGGCTAGGGGTTTTTTAAACTTTTTACGGGGGCCGTAAAAAAATTTTGAGAATAAAAAACTTTTTTTTTCATTCGACACCATACGAAAAAATTATTTTACATTCGACAACTTACGTAAAAACATTATTCAAACGTACGCAAAACTATTTTACCCCTTCCGTTTTACATACGTTTGAAAATTAGATTTACGCGCGACGTTTAGAGGAGTTCGGTCGGCAATCGGGGGCGTAAAAAAACTTTTTTTACACACGTTGTCAAAACATTTTTTTTTCTTTTTTTACATAATAGTGTTTTCATACTCAGTTCGTGTAAATGTTTACGCACATTGTCAAACTTTTTTTACGCACGTTTTCAAATGTTTTTTTTTAAACTTGTAGTGCAAAGTCATCAAACGTTGACGAATGAATAGAAATTCTCAATAAACATATAATACAAATATAGCTTGCATTTTATAAAGAACATTATGTCATAATTAGGGAAAATAGAGCAAAAACAAATAGATATCGTTTTCGATCATTTTGTATTTTCTAATAAACATATAAGACAAATATAGATTGCATTTTATAAAGAACATTATGTTATAATTAGTGAAAATAAAGCAAATAGAAATAGATATCATTTTCGATATTTTTGTAGTTTCTAAATTACGTAATACTTTTGGTGTTTTAATATGAAACTTAAGATATTTTTTCTCAAATTTAAATATAAAAAGTATATAAAAGAGAATAAAGGTGAGAGATATTATTAGACATATTAATTATGATGTGATGTGTTTTATACATAAGAGAGATGTTATACGACATTTAGAGAAAAAGACTATAATATCATTTTGAATTAAATTAATTATACGTGATGTGTCAAAATTCTATTGGGTGAGAGAAGTTCTTATGGTTCTCGCAACTGGTAGTGGTTTCTGCTTGAACCGAATCCTATATATATATATATATATGGTTAGGGTAAAATAAAAACTTATACGATTTGTAAGAACTTAGCCTTACGAAAGGTTTTTTCAAAAAAAAATTACAAAAAATCCTAAAAAAATATCTTTTCCAATTTTTAAGGTAGCTGTAAATGCTGTAAAAACAGATGTCATGCTTATGTCATTAGCTTTTTATAGCTGCTTTAAGGGCTGAAAACACCACTTTGAATTTTTTTTATGGCCGTATTTGTAACATTTTAATCTAGGGGTGTAAAAAATTAGAGCAAAACTCTCATGGGAAGTAGGAATGGAAAAAAAGCCCGAGCCCGACGGGTATACCCAAAACATACGGGCCGGGTATACCCGAAGCGCGACATGTATGAGCCAGGTATGGGATTAAAATTTAAAAAAAAAATCGGGTACGGGTATGGGATTTTGTGACACCCGCCTGATACCCTACCCGTTCATTATTTTAAAATTAATTTTCCATTTATATAAACTTTAGTACATACACTTATTCATTATTCATATATTTTGCTATGTTGTTTGACTTCAAACTTTAACATACACATAAGATTTTATGTTTATTTATGTTGTTTATATAAAGATTAAAAATGTGTGCTAGTTTTTGGATTTTCTAAATACATTTCAAGTTGTTAGGAAGATTACTTGGGTTCTGATTAATCCTCAAAATGAAACCGAAGAGTGAATGGGAATACCAGATAGATTGAATGATGGAAACAATTGGAACAGGAAATTGAAGACGATGATTGAATTTCCTCCAGATCCACAATTATCTATTAATGATTCTCAATCAACTCTTCATCTGCATATCGATCTATTACCCCTTGTTATTTTTTACTTTCTTATATTGTATATATACGTGGCTTCATACATTCTAGCAACACATTAGTGAAGAAAAAGTGAGCGACGACCCGGCAACGATTTGCGGAATCATGCGACAGTGGTGGTATCATGGCTAGATCGGGTCTTCTACCGGTGAGTTGGGGTAACAACTGCGAGTCGGCGCTAGAGATGAAGCCGAAGACAGGTGACGATGGCAAGCAATGGTGACGCATCCGACTGTAGTTCTTGATAAACGGTTAGGTTCTTTATTTAACGAGTATCCACTGTTTTGGCAGAATGGTCTGGTTGTTGGTATGAGAAATTTAGATAGAATGTCATCTTCCTATCCATTCATTATATACGGGCTATTTCTGTTCCCATATATGTGTTCAGCGTTGTTAAATATATTTTTAATTTTGTTCATGACAGCCCAATGCACATAATGGTCGGGGAAGTGAATTTAATATGATATATTAAGTTGAATTACCAGTTGAAGTTGGTAGTTCATCTCATTCTGGTGGTGATTCGTATATATTATTTTATACGTTTCTCAAAATCCAACCAGTTTTGAGCGAGCCTCCGACATCTTTCTTTTTCTCTTTCTTTGTATGTATTGTAATCACAGGTTTGATGGTGCTAATATATTTTGATGGATGGTATGCTGCTCCACCCCATATTCCAGCTTTTACTTTAAATGAGGATAACAGATGGCAACTTTAGGATTATCGGATAAGCTCAACGACTTCTACAAACACAATTGCCGGTCAGCTATGAAGATATTTTATCTTCTTTTATTTATTTGTTTATGCCTTTTCTTTGCATCTTATTTCACATTTTAAAACCATATCTTATTTGATCCTTTTAGTAATTACAGTAAGTGTAGGACTTATTGTTGCAAGTATGCAACATACAAACAAAAGAAATCTACTCTAATCAAGACCAGGAAACGTATTATGTTGAAGCAACTGCAATAGTATTGTTTGGCAGTTTCTACTATGAACTCCAAATCACTTAGGCTTTATTCCATTCCTCGGATAGTCTAGCGTTTGACCTTGTACATCATTATCTCGACCATCTGACCTTGAATCAGTTTGTGGAATCACCTGCATTTGGATCCCAATAAGAAGACATCCAACACAACTGTTGACTGCCAGCAAATCTATTGCTCCATTAGATACGGGTGATAACTTGGCTCCATCAGATCATCATTAACCACCTTCTCATTGACTCAATGTCAACAAGATTCTCTTTCTAAACTGACAATTGTTGCAGCTTGTGGCAAAATTCAGGTCAGCTACAACTTCCGTAATCAAGCACACCTTGCTGACACAAACTGGAACGGAAAAGGCTGGCAGTGCTGCTGCTGTAGCCGCGGTGGCATTGGTGGGGTTCTTCTGGTGGATGTCTTCGAGTAATAAACTAGCATAGGATGGCAGGTTAGGGTCCAGGCTAAGTAAAGCTTCGGGGTTAATGTCTAGGTCTCACAATAACGAGAAGACAAGGTTCTTTATACGATTTGATTTTGTTTTGGATTTTCGACAACGGTTTTAATAAAAATGATCCTTCATATTGAAATTCTAGACTTTCTTTGCTGTTTGTGACCTTGTACGTTCTGCAAGAAATTTTTGTTCAATGGAATAAAATGTTAAAAACCCGAAACGGGTTGTGGTTCGTAATATACAATCATAACTGAATCTGAAATCAGCCGGAACACCCGTCGCAACACGCGGGCATTCCCACTAGTATGTTTCAAATATGTATTTAAATATGATATGTATGTATGCTATGGGTCATATTTTCCTTTGTTGTAGTTATTAAAGTAGTGAACTATATAAACATTAGAGTAAAAAACACACATGAGAGTTTCAACGATATTTTTAACAAATTAATGGGTATACCTGATACCCGATGGGTAATTACCCGACAAATACCCGATGGGTAATGGGCCAGATACGAGACAAAAATTTACAATCGGGTACGGGCTTGGGATTACCAATACCCGACCCATTGTCATTCCTAACGGGAAGACCGAGTTCTTTAAGTTCTCACAACTCGTATGAGTTTTCCCTTGATCTTGATCCTATATATATAGGATGCAGAACATTACAGAACGTTAACTATTGCGAGAACAAAAAGAACAACTCTAATTCACTAAATTTTTGGATTTAAGGTTCATATTTTTAAAAAAAATTATGTTTCTAACACTCATATGTGTATTATATATACATAAAAAACCATATGTTTTTTCCTACACATAGCCTACATATATGTATGTAATTTAACCGACACATAATCTATATATGTGTGGGTTATATAAAAACCGAAAATTTTCTATATTTTGTTTTGAATTCTAGTATGAGAAAAAATAAATCTTGCATTTGTAACATTTTCATTTACTTTTTAGGGTTTTTGGATTGAAAAGATAAGTGATTCATTTTGTTATGCGTGTTCTCGCAATATTTATTGTTTTGCACACACACACGTGTGTGCATGTGTTATATAGGGGATGAATTTGGGGAAAACGCCTAAAACTGTGAAAACGATGATTAGAGCGTGCGTGGGCTTCATTAAGGGTATAAAAGGTAAATCTACCATAAATAAAACATCAACATGCCACTAATAGATTAATTATAAAGCATCCGAAACGCCAAAAACATTATTGTAGTAATGAAAAAAGCAAAACAAAATGTCAGAGGCTTTAAAGCTTTACATTCAATGAGGAACAAACTCCCGCCCAAAATCACACGCCTAAAACTCATTATATAAATAAACTTAACATCTCTTTCATTGAGCATACTCGAAAAAAACAAAAACGTCAATCTCTTAAAAAGCCAAACATCATAATACTTTCAAGAAAATTACACAAAAAGGAAAATGGAAACTGTAATCTCTTGGGGGTTCAAAACTTCAATCAACGGGTTCGTTATAAAATACGACTTCAGAAGAAGAATTATGGTAAAAATTGTAAACACCATACTTAATATGGAAGAAGAAGAAGTGCAGTTGAGGATTCTTGAACTTGGAATTCCTATGGACAACTTGTGTGAACAAACACAAACTATCATAAGGCGATTGAGGAGAAAATTTCCTGTATATAATGCAAATCAATTTGATGAAGAGCCAATAATTTCATCATGGCGTTATGATGAAGAATATGAGTGGGTGAGGGTTGTGTGGAACAACGGTCAAGAAGAAGACCACACCATTGATACCATACTGACTAAATAGGGACTTTCGTTTATAGAACAATTTTGCAATGCAACATGTTTGAGATAACACCAACAGTGACATCGTTGGAGGGGATGTTTCAATGGAGGCGTGACAACCCATAAAAAAAAGCAAAAACGCCAAAGCATTTACATGATTGGTTCGACAAAAAAAAGCCATCGCTTTTATGTTGATGGAATTGAAACATCATTTAACATATCAAAATGTAAATAAAAGTATACAATAAACGCCATTATAAGAATATAATAATCAAAATGTCATTCCTTTTACATGATTTGCTCGAAGAACAAAACACCAAAAAATAAAAAAACGCCATCAATTTTTTATAATATGCTTAATCAAAAATCTAACAGATTACCCTCCTGTAACTCATAATCCATATCAAACGCCATATATCTCAGAAACTTAGAGAGGAGGTAACAACTAACATGATAATTTTGGAGTTTTGCTTTAAAAGGGAATAAAAATGCGCTGAAAAACAAGGGAATGTTCAAAAATTAACCTGGAATGACAATTGTACCCACTCCTATTATTTAGCGCCATGGACACGTGCCACTTCCAGATCCGTTCTAATCGTTTTCACACTTTGAATTGTTTTCACTAGAACCCGTTTCTCTCTCTCTCTTTATATATATATATATATATGGAAATGATATTTAGAAAACCCATTTGAGTAAAGAAAACTTTGGAAACTTAGTTTCAGCCATTGATTCACTAGGATCTATAGCTCTCCTTTGATGATGACAAATAATCACCTTTTCTTTATTTTAAAATAGCTGGGAAATGCAAAAAGAGTACAAAAGAGTGATTTAGGAATCTTGTTCACGTACAGTGGCATCAAATCACTGAAAAAACCTCTTTGTGTTTTATAATATATATTAAATCTAAACACATATCCACATGGATTGTAGACTTCTTCTTTAAATCTTGGTAATTAAGGTCTAACATGCAGAGATCTTTCACATCATTACCCACAACCATTTTCTTTATTTTCTTATTGTTTTTTTTATTAAACTATCACTATCATACATTTTTATTTACTTTCTATTTTGTTATTATTAAACCATCACAAATTTTACGTGTGATTGTGACTGTGACTGTGACTGTAGAGATCTTACATGTGAAATATTGTAAATGTTACATGTATATAGTTAAATATGTAACTACATAGAGTGTTAAATGTTACTGCATAGAATGTTACATATATCCAGTTAAATATGTAACTACACAAAATAATTATAACTTCAGAGATGTTACATGTGAAGCATTGTAAGATTATTTATGTAACTGTATAGAATGTTACATATACCATGTAACTATATAAAATAATTAGAAATACACAGATGTTACACGTGATACATATGTAATATTGTTCATGTTATATTAGTAAACTATCTTGTTACACTCGAAAATATACATGTAACAACAGAAACGTTACAATATATGTTACACTTGGAAATATACATGTAACAGCAGAAAACGTTACAGATCCGTTTATCACACTTTCTAGACTTCTGACCAAGATCCGGTCACTAAAAAATCAGATCTACAAAGCACAAAAAGATAAAAGCACCTTTATCAGGAGGTTTGAGAAGATAGATTAGATAGTTGCAAATGGATTAAATTATAGGAAAAAGTAACAAATGCGTAAAGTTTTTTCCATTGTCATAGTAGTGGAGGAACCTAAGATGGAGAAAAACAAACTAATTACAAGGTAAAAGAAAGAGAAAAAAAACGCAAAACAAATTGATCTACACTTTGGCATACCAGATCCAGATGTCTTGCCTAATCAACCCATTTTCGTAGTACAAATTCCACAGCCAAAACACCAAATCGGGATCTCACACTCGACGACCGATCCACGCCCAAAGCGACCCATTTATGAATGTGTTCTGATTTATTCGGATCTGAACGAGTTGTTCAGATTTTTCCGACTTGCCCAGATCTTAAACCCATATGTTTCGATTTATTCATATTGTTGATCATCACCACTGAGTTGCTCAAATCTAAAACACGAACTTGCATCAACATGGTGGGTATTTTGGTTGTGAGGAGAGATGGGTGCTTTGATGTGTGCTCTTGTAACTTGTAAAAGGAGAAATTGTACATATCAAAGATTTTACAAGGTGTATGATGAATAAGATGAAAAAAAGATAACGATAATCAATGAAAGAGAGAAGATATGAAGAGAAGTAGGTGAGAGAGCTGGGTGAGAGATATAGTTGAGAAAAAGAACTTTGAAAATGAAAAAAAGATTGTCAGTAAGAAAAAAAGTCTTTTCATGTGTAATTTGGTATAGAAAGAAAAAACAATAACGAAAAAACCTAAAAAAGTACACTCATTTAATGCTAGATGTTACATCTCTATCTTTCAACTCTAAAATCAAATCCAAAAAAAAAGATTTATCATTACTTCCATAGTAGCACACAAGTGTCAGCTAACAAAACTCTGCATGCAGCATGAATTCTGTACACACAAAAATCGTTTCGAAAATGCGCTTCAGCACAAATGTAACCATGGACACATGGGTGAATCTGGTGCACTTATCGAGTTTTCACAGCTTTCTCAACTAACATGGGTTTTTCATCTATACTTATCCTATATATATATATATGATCCAGTTCAAGAAAGAACCACCCGCGGTATAACCAATTGAAACATGACATATGGAAGTGGTTTGGTTTTTAATAGAAGGGCACCAATGTAATTTTATAACCCTCTAAAGTCAATGTCAGATTTCTCTCTCTCACTTTATGTGATCCTGTCCATCAAACTCATATTTAAATTTTCCTCACACCTCTCTTTGTCTCTTTCTACCAATAAAAAAAATTCAGATCGTACCACTACCTCTCTCTCTCTAAATACCACACACATAGTCCGACAACACTTCACCACAATGATGCACGACGTTTGGTGATGGTGGTTGATAGGAAAGGGATGGTGATGGTGGGGGTTTTGGTCACTGGGCGGCGGCAAGGGACGGTGGGCCCGGACGGCGGAGGGTGGTTGTTCATTTTGGGAGCCGGCGGCTGGTGGTGTAGACAACAGATGGGTGGATCTCGCTTTTGCGGCAGTTTTTTGGGTTGTCCGACGACATCTACACCTGAATCAGTTCGGCACTGTGGATCTTTGATGTTTTAGTTTTGTTTACTATTAGATATGAATTATTTGAATCATATTATTTGAATATGGTGTCTTTATTTTATTTGCTTTTAGTTAGTAACAAATACTCAAATTCTCTCTTTTTATTTATTGTTAGCTAGTAAATCTCTTAAACAACATTGACTTGAATCATTGAACTTGACGTAACTGTGTTATTTTCTTGAAAGTTTAGTAAATTTGATAAATGGGGTTTTGGATATGCGATAGGAAACTTTTTTTTTGGATAAACCTAGTAATTGGGGTTTTTGATAACAAAAAAATTCCGACAAAGGGGTTAACGAATGGTTGTTTGACGGCAGTTTTTGAATTTTGGTTCAATTTTTTGATGGATTTGATTGTAATTTGAATTGGGTATGTTTGGAATTTGATGATACTTTGGGTTGTTTCCATTGCCTTGTGCAGACATATTAGGTGAAAACAATTTTCTAACAATTGATGAGGATGGCGAGACAAGGATGGTGAAGGGTAGTTTTTGACTTGCAACCCACTTGCAGCCATGATTTTTGGAAAATTTTGAGCCAAACCTTTGTTTTTTCAAGATCCATGTTTTGATTTTTGTTGTTGGTTTTGTATTTCTGTCGATGATGATAAGTATTAACTTATCTGAGACATCTATGAGTCGTGATTTTGGTTCAAAAAACTTTTAGATTTTAATTACATTTCTATTTTATTTTTTTCTCTCAATTTAAATAATTTGTTACTTTATTATTTGAACATTCGTTTCTCCGATACGCATCTGGACAACTCATTATTTTAATATTAGATTTTAATTATATTACCTCTCCTATTTTTGTACATGTGTAAAAAAAATCCCAACTGTCACTTCTTTGTCAGCGTTTTTTAGGGTTCTTTTTGACAAACCTCTCACAATTATACACGTGTGTATGAAAAATATATATATAATGAAAGTGTGTTTTAGTTGTTGTGTGTATCTATTGTCACAATTATATACATGTGTATAAAAAATAAACCGTCATTTAACAACAAATACAAGTATATACAAACTATACAAATGCGTATAAAAACCAACTGCTCAACCAACAACAATTATACACATGTTTATAAAAAAAAATAAACAGTCACTTAACAGCAACTACAAGTGTATACAACTAGACACATTGTATAAAAACCAAAATGTCCTATGAACAACAATTATATACATGTTTATAAAAGAAGAAACAGTCACTTAACAACGACTATACACGTGTTTAAAAACCAAATGCTCACCAAACAACAACTAGATGTATACAAAAAGAATTAAAAAGTGATCATTTGTATTTGTTGATGATGAGGAGACGACCCTTTTGTTTTTTCACAAATCATAAAAAGATGATATGAAATATGATTGTGGAGTATGAAGTCATGGAGATAAGACCCATAAAAGGGAGAACTGGGAATAGAAAAAATGGAGTAAATGACATGCTGATGATTTTTATACATTTAATTGATGTAGTGATATTGATTATACTGAGAAAACAATGGATGAAATAGACCCATAAAATACATATATTAGTATACTTTCTATACGCCAATTATTGTTCATAACTCAACAAACAATCAACATTTTTGATGGTTTTACCATATGGGTGGTATGATATAACTTGGATAATCCATCAGATGATTTAGCTTATCAGCAATGTTGTTAGAAAGCCAATCCAGTCCCTCGTATAGACCTTCTCCCGAGGTGGCAGAAGTGCCATGGGCATACCTGATACATACAAGAAGTCAATACATCATCATCGTCATTCATATGTTTGTGTGTTCGCACATTGGAAAAACATTACCAGTGTTGCAGTCCAAGAGATTGTAGATCTAGCTTGTTAGTAATCTCAACAACATCCATCGCTCCTGGAAGATCTTGCTTGTTGGCAAAAACAAGCAACACTGCATCTTTATATAAAATCTGTAACACAATTACAATATTCATCACATTTCCAAAATAATAAACAAATCCCCATTGCAGAATGCTTTATTTCAAAAATACCTCCTTAAGCATCATCTCGTGTAGTTTATCTCTGGCTTCAGCCACATGATCACGAGAAGTACTATCAACCACAAAGATATGACCGTGTGCGTTGTGGCAGTAGTGAATCTTGTAGTCGATACTGAAAAGTTGACAACAACTAAAAATTTCACATATCTTAAAGCTTTTTTCCAAACTTTCCCGTACTAAAAATTAATATTACTTCCTTCTATAGTTTGGTGGTATTACCATGTCATAAGCACCAAAATCCCACACGGTGAAGCTGATGTTCTTGTATTCAAGAGTTTCAACATTGAATCCTGTAAAAAAAATATAACAATTAAAAAAGATCAAAGTTAGTTTTTTGGTTGTTAAAATCCATCGATGATATATAAGTCTAAATACAATTATATGAGGATCGATTTTTTTGAAAGATGATAGCATGGTTCAAATTTATTTCAAGAACTTGAAGGTGAGATTCTTATTAACATACAACATTATATTAAAAGGTTCATTAAATTTACTTTACTAAAAGGTTAATTAACTTTCAAATCCATAATATAACAAGCTAGAAGAATTGTTGATAATGTAGCATATTACCAATAGTAGGGTTAGTGGTGATAACTTTGCCCAACTTGAGAGTGTACAATATTGTGGTTTTACCGGCATCACCGAGACCAAACATCATGATTCGAGCCTCTTTCGTGAACATGAAACCGAATAGCTTCTTAAAAGACTGTCCCATCTGGATTATAATTGCAACTAAAATAATTTGTTCATGTTAAAATGAATGTATATCAGTAAATATGCAAAGAAATAGATTAGTAGATGAAGACTTACTATTGTTTGAATTTGCTGTCGATTGACCACCAAAATGCAGAGACAATATGTACACAAGGAAGGTATTATTATGTAAAGAAGCGTTGAATATTGTGGGGAGATGCAATGAAAAATTCAAAACCCACGTCTAATGAACCGTTGACTCTTGGTTCCTAAGTTTTAGGATGTGATAATTTAGTTTTTAATTTTTTTTATCCATCTATAGGTTTATCTTATTTTTATAACAAGGGAATATTCGCTCAAAAGACATCGATACGTGTTTTACATCGACTGAAAACTATAAAAATAAATACCGTACTGGTCGGTATTGGTTCGTGTAACATCCGTCGAAAAACGGGTTTTCAAAACCCGCTTCGTTTATTAACCGAACAATCAGTTTTAAACTTTTGTTGTTTATTTATGACTTATTTTAATTTTAAACGATACATAATTAATAAACAAATTAGAAGATATAAATTATAATTGTTAAAAAGTAAAAGAAAATTAATTAAAAAGAGAAACCGGCTGCCGGGAGTCGAACCCGGGTCAGCCGGGAATCAACAAGTCTTAACCTTCACACATCCAACCACTCCGCCACTTTGGTTATTTGATAACATATCGAAACAATTAATTCAAATAATAAAACACGGAAATCAAATCCAGTCAAAGTTGCGCCCAAATCGCAGTCGTCGGAAAACCCGACGATTTCGCCGATAATTGACGGTTTCTTCTAATTTAACCGAAGAATTAACCTCAACGTCGGTTATAACCGATGTCTGAACCCGCGACATCAGTCGTAACCACCAGAGAACGGCTGACCATGAATCGAGACTGAAATCAGACCCCATGCGTCTCGATTCTTCCCTATAAATTCACCCACAATTCACTGGTAGCCTTTTCGCTCAAAATCGCACATTTTCTCGACGAAATTTCACTAGCCGGAAATATCCTGCCATCACCGGACTTTCGCCGGAAAACCGAGACTCACATCCACACGGTAATTCACTCGACTCTTTCCGTTTCAATCAATTGTTAGACTGTTACTAACACAAATCCACCATCAGAATCAATCCCAGACGACGTAGCCGGAATATTCAGCTCTCGCCGGAAAACCTCCTAAATTTCTGATATCGCGCTGTGAATCGGTATAACCCTTCAAACTCCTGTTAATCCTTGTTTAAGTACCTCAATTTCATAACTAATCGAACAGAACCGTTAATTGATTCTAACAGCTGAAGTTCACAAACAGAGCCGACGAATCTTTGCCGGAGTTCGGTGAAAGACACTGATCGGTACATCCTTTCCCCCAAACTCTCTCCATTCATTACCTTTCAATTACTTATAATGTTTGAAAATCAAATTAGACATAAATCAGTCAAAACAGCCGGACTTTGTTTTCTGGGTAAAGTTTAACGAAGAAGATGAAGCTTCGGTTGTATATATATCTAATTAAAACAAGGCATATGAACGGGTTAGACACACAGTCCAGCGGTGGACTGTGTGCAAACAAATACACATACGACGCGAGTTCGAATCCTGTCCCAACCTTACTCTCTTGAAATAAAAATGCCCTTTTTAACTGAACCGGGTTAACTCACAAAATCATGTTAAGTATAATAAAAACCGGATTATTAA